>CM050449.1:54028865-55277783 GCA_027563935.2 Costus lasius | reverse complement strand
CTTATTGGTCTTTTTATGTCATATTCATGCTCTTCTGCTTATTTATATGCCTTATTTATCAAATATTACGGAATCTACATCTTTTCTCATTTTTGATCATTTTCAGGTAAAAAGGCATAATTTTAAGGCATTTTCAAGAAATTCAAGTGCATAGATGAATTCCAATCATCAAGAGAAGATTACATGTCAATTTTCACACAAATCGGAGCATTAGACCAAATTACGACAGGGCCGTAATGCATATTATGGTACCATAGTTTTACTGAACCTACAAAAGGAATCATGGCACTACCGTAATTTTTTAGACCTGCCGTAATTTTGGTCGCTTTCTGTCCAGAAGGGAATACGGCACTGCCATAATAAACATTACGGGCTGTAATGTTGGGTGATTTCTTTATAGAATGTTTTGCGCGATCACGACACTGCCATAATTCTAACCCAGCAGCCGTAATGTAAATTACGGCCATAATGCATATTTTTATGGCACATGTTTCTTTCCAGATTCTTCACAAAATGAATTATGGCACTGCCTTAATGTAAATTACGGCTGTAATTCTAACCCAGCAGCCGCATTTCGCCTGACTCTTTCAGAAATTACTGTGGCTCGATTCTTGCGTCGACGATTCTAGGCGATTTTGACCACCATTTTAAAAACTCGTAAGAAGCGGAATATAAAGAGGGAGGAGGAGAACATCAGCGAACCAAAAGCCCTAATTTTGAGAGACTATTTAGAGAGAAATCGAGTTTTTGATCGCCGCCCAAGGGTTCAGCATCGTGAAGTGCACAGACCACCATCGGCCGTGAAATTTGAAGGGAAGTTACCTGAAAGGGGAGAACATTCACCAGAAGTTTCAGAGTGAAAGAAGATCGATCGAAGGAGAAATCAAAGAAAGAGGCGACACCGACATTGTTCACACGAGAAGTACGGGTTGTAATTTCCATTACAGCCCTGTGTTTAGTAAAATTTCCCTTCTTCTCGACTTCTAATCGTTCTAAACTATGGCTTATTGTAATTTCTTCATCATGCTAGCTTAAACATTTTTTGGGACAGGGGGTGTAATCCCCTTAATTTCATAATGGCTTGATGATCTTTTATTTCGTCATGATACTCTTGTTTTGATAATTCTACTTAAGTGATGATCTTTTATTGTCAACATGAATTGGTGTTTTTGTGATATGGACTGAAAAGTGACTTAGAAAACTTGGAACCCTAAAATTGAGGTTTAGGAACTCATTGTAAGAAATTAGGTTTGTTCTTATTTCTAGATTTTAGAAGTTTATTGAATTGTTGATAATTTCATCTAGGAGTTGTTAATGAGTTAAACATGAAGATATTGTAAGAAATTAGGTATTGGATCATTGGAAATCCTTAAGTAGAACCTGTGAAACTATAGTATGAAAATATTTAGTTTTCACTTGAGATTTTGATATAGAGATTGGATGCACGAAAGTGATCTTAAATCTTCTTGTCAAAGATTTACTTATCTTTAGCATTAAATAAATCCTGCATGAAAGTGAGGATTAGTTCTTTGTAAATTGTTTGCGCAAAAGCGAGATTATTTCTTTATGAAGTAAATTATATCTTTATCATAGTAAGAATACACTAACGATCACTTAATTATATCAAGTCATTGAAATTAAGGTGGATGAAACCCTAGTCCCAACTTTTCTCTTTGACCTCTCGTGAACTTTCTGATCGTTTACTTTCATCATACTCGATTGCCTAGCTAGTGAAAAATCAACTATTCAGGACTTCAACAAGGTCTCTATGGTTCGATATCTTTTTATTATTTTGAGATCTGTGCACTTGCGGACACAATAGTGGGCCAGAAGAATTGGTCCTCAGCCAATTCTAGGGTTCTATCGCGGCCATGGTGCCCCGTGGCACCACCAGTGTGGAGCTCAAGAAGGAGGTGCTCATGCAAAGATGAGCGCGGGATGCATAAATGGTTGTCGTACACAAGGTAACCATCGTGGAGATGGTATGGCCACGCCAGTGGGTCGCTAGCCCAAAGGCGAGTGTAGGGTAGACCAAAGTTGATGAAAGTCTTGCACTCATCGCGGATATGATCAAATGCGGTGACAATGTTAAAGAGGGTACACAACAAAGATCGGACTCGACTGAGGGCCTCCGAGACTATGTTGTCCTTACCGGTCTTATGAGTGATCACAAAGGTGTATCGCTGAAGGAACTCGACCCACTTTGCATGATGCGGGGCAAGTTTCTTATGGGCGTTGAGAAATGAGAGGGCCTGATCGCTGTAGAGTACGAACTCTATGTGTAGGAGGTAATGACGCCATTGTTGGGAAACCCAAGGGATATTTTAAAATTTTACATACATTACAGTTACACAACGGAAGCATATCTCCGAAATAGGCCGGTCCAAAAAACCCAGTGGATCTTCTTGTGAGGGGGGTCGACACGATGTAGATAGAAAGTACCTAGAGCAAGAGCAGATCGATGTCAAGGTAGGCGCCGAAGCATGCACCCTCTATAGTCTCACACACATGGATGCCTTGAGTCCTCTTCTTCTATGCCCGGTGCTAGCCTCAGGAAGAAGATCTAAGCCTTGAGAGACCCCTTACTTCAGTTGGGCCACCTTCTAGGGAAGTTGCACCAAGGAAAGATGATGACACCAAAATATGTAGTATATTTTGTATCATTTTAGATATCTTTTCATCCTAAATTGAGGATCTTTTGCTTATTTTTATGTTGAATTTATCAAATATTGCAAAGTCTACTTCTATTTTAGTTTTTCATGATTTTCAGGTAAAAAAGGGCTATTTTAAAGCGTTTTCAAGCAAAATCAAATACATAGAAGGATTCCCAACATCAAGAAGAGATCAGACAAGAAATTTCAGGTAAAATGGAGCAAATCAGCCAAAATACGGCAGGGCTATAAATAATTTTACGGTACCGTATTATCAAGAACACGGCCGTATTTTGGTGATTTTCCTAACAGAAAGATTTTTGAATTTTACGGCACTGCCGTAAGAATTTACACGGCCGTATTTTCTAGCGCTTCAGACCAGAGAGTTCACCAGATTTTACGACACTACCGTAAGGGATTTCACAGGCCGTATTTTCCACTCGTTTACGAACAGAGTGTTAGGTCCCCTTCAAGGGGGAGCGCAAGCGGATAAAGCCCCTTTCTAGAGGGGGGCGCAAATGCAATTTTAGGGGTGTCACCCTCATGATCGCATGTAGATCATATGGTTAACTTATGTATAAGCGAAAGGATCTTTAAAGGGATCATACCAACGCCATGAAGTTGGATATCGGCTTGGAAGAAGAGAGCAACTTTGATCTCCTCCAAAAGTTCACACACAAGGTGAAGATCTCTTACTTCCTTGGCGTCACTTGTGCTAGCAAGGCACCCAAGGTTCCTTGTCGAATGGAAGGAGATGATGAAAGCTTTCTTGGCCGATCCTTCTTCTCGTCAACCTCTACCACCCGAGAGTTCGAGTGTCGTCAAGAGCCAAAGGGGAGATGAGATTTTTCCAAGCTTGTGATCGAATGTGGAGACATTCATCACTATGGCAAAACCGAAATGCCATAAATGGTAAGTTTTCAACACATGCGTTATGCGTTCACATGAAGTGAACCAAACGCATATCTCATCTCACAAATGAACCAAGCGCTCACATATGAGCCGGTTCAATGTAGTTGGTCCAATGACCAAACCAAATCAGCCCAAGTATTGGTCCAGACCAAAATAAACCCTAAGGTTCAAGATCTGACCGTTCATCCTTTGATGCTCTTGATCTCCCAGATCTAGCATCCACACTCTCGATCAAAGCTTACCGATCCCAAGCCCTAATCAATCAAACATGATCAGACTGGATCTCACTTACAATCAGAGTTTAATCTCCTTTAAACTGAATCAAAACAATCCAGTCCACCCGATCTGACTCAAGTAAGTCATATCACCAAATTGTGCGACCCTAAGGGTTTCCTTTAAATGTCGGTAACGATAACTCACGTCATCACAATCAGTGAGGGGTATCTAGCAACACATCACTGTCTCCCGATATAAAGGAAAGAGTCTTCCAAGACTACACCCAAACCACAGCACAAGTGTGAATCCACTTCACAAGGCATACATGTTTCCTTTGCCACTGGATGTTCTTATTGGATAAGCATGTCAAGCCTGTTACTCCAATACAATGAGCATGATTAGATCAGATGAACATAGTCATCTGGGTATGGCCATACACTATCTCAATCATCTCATACAGGGGGGCCCCTTTAGAACATCACACTCCTTGAACAAGGAGACGGCAATCCTTTATCTATCACTAGTGTCCTAACCTGACTCATGACCATTATCCAAGATAGTCTATAATCATTATGTTTCAAATGATATTGAACTACCTCAAAATAATGACATTCATCATTTAGAAACACAAGTGATCTCAAGTCAGAGGACATGTGCCACTTGTTGCAATCAAGGATTATTCACATTGTGACAAACAATTGAATATCCTAGTAGGGTCTGTCCAGTACATCCAATGTACCCATGAGTCTACATCTTATTTCATGCTCGAAGCATCCAATAAGATTAGCACACATATTAGTCTCAATCATATCAAGGCTGTCTCAAGTTCACCAAGATATCTCGACTAAGGACATATGCATGTCAGCCTAGCTGAACAGCTTTGAGACATTATTCAGAAGTACACTTATTACAGCAGACAAGGTAGCAACCTGAATAATAACCATGCCTTTATAAACATAAGAGTTTATTACATGATACTTATACAATCCCAAGGCCTCAAACATTAGCCTTAAGGGCATACCCCAACACAGAGGGTTCAGCTGATTTTACGGCACTGGCCGTAAACTATATTATGGTGCCGTAATTCCCAGACAACATCAGATCAGAAGATTCAACCGATTTTACGACACCATCGTAACATATTACACGGCCGTAATTTCTAGTCAAAACGCGAGTTTTTCTGCCCGAAACTTGCAAAGGCCATAACGTTTGATATAGAGCTCCAAATTTAGATATGAAAGTTGCTGCGGCTTCGTATTTAAGAGGAGAAGGGGTACGAAGTGGAAGGAGGAATATTTATCCAGTATCGAGGGAGAAATCACTAGAGAGGCGGTTAGGGTTTGGCCTCATGCCGAGAGGCGTAGAGGGCACCTCAGGCCGTGATTTTCACGCAGAGGCTTCGTCTAGAGGAGAGGAAGACACCACAGAAGTTTTAGAGCATTTGGAGTCCGATCGGAGGAGAAATCAATGAAACAGCGGTGACAGCGCTGTTGATCACGAAATTACGGGTGTAATATACATTACACCCGTGTTGTAACATTGTTTTCTTCTTCTTCTCTGATTTCTAATTGTTCTAAACTATGCCTTATTGTAATCCTTCCTCCATGCAAGCTTAATCCTATATTGGGACATAGGGTTTAATCCCTTTGATTTTTAATTATTAGATAACTCTTTTCTTTCGTCATGATAATCTTTGTTGTGATAATTTTACTCTTGTGATAAATTGTGCTTAGATTCTCTATAATTGCATGTTATTAATTATGTTCTTAGAGTTTTCGCAATGAGACTGAAAGGTGATTTGCTTGAGAGCTTGGAACCCTAAAATTGCATGTTAGGAACCCTTCCTTAGGTAGATCCTATTTTATCTGTTCTAGTAGAATAATTTCCATGATTATAACATGTATCTATAGATCGATGTCTATTTGTCAAACATGGAGATCTTGCACGAAAGTGAGGATCAGAACGTTGGAGATCCATGAGTAGAACTAGTGTAGAGACTCGGATGCACGAAAGTGATCCTGAGATTCCACTAGAGATTATCAACCTAGAATTCGGATGCACGAAAGTGATCTTTGAATTCTCTGATTGATGATTTACTTATCTTTAGCTTGGGATAAATCTTGCGCGAAAGTGAGGATTTATCTCTGCGTGATTGTCTGCACGAGAGTGAGATAATCCCTTTATAAAGTAAATTAGGTTTTTATCATAGCAAGATTTGATTGACGAACCTTTTTATTTATATCTTATCATTGAAATTAAGGTGGATGAAACCCTAGTCCCATATTTATCTCTCTGATTATCTGAGTTCGTGTGTTTTCCATTATTACTTTGCACTAGAATCGGTTCGCTTAGCTAGTAAGAATACCCCTATTTGGTACTTAACAATAAGGTCCCTATGGATTCGATACTTTTCTTTATTACTTCGAAAGTTCCGTGCACTTGCGGAAGCCTATCAAGTTTTTGGCGCCGTTGCCGGGGATTAGTCCAAGGTACATGCGTGCCAGACTTGTAGTGTTCCCTTTCGCGCTATCAAGTTTTTGGCGCCGTTGCCGGGGATCTTAGTTTTGTTAATATCAAAATAGTTGTTAGTATTGCTAGACTAAGTTTTATTTGTTTTTAGATTTAACTTTGTGTTTTTTGTTTTTGCAGGTTTTGGATATTCATAGTTGTGGCAGAACAGTGATTTCTGAAATTTTTATTTGCTTGTGTTTTTTATTTTTTTTATATATATTCTGAAAAAAAAAATCTTATTTGACTGGTGTTTGATTATTTTTAGATTTGAAGATATGTCTTTCTATCATAATTCATGGGCTTCTCAAAGAGGTAAGGGATATATGCAACAAGGTGAGCATAAAGATTATTCAGGACTCTCTATTGCAGAAATAGCAAAATTACAACCTTGTTTTTGTTATATTTGTGAGTCTTCTGATCATTATACTTATGAATGTCAGTTTAGAAATCATGCAAATTCTAATTCTTCCTGGTATCAAGATGTTCATTATGATTCTAGTTGGGAAAATCAAACTTCTTCTTATGATGATTACTCAAATCATGTTTCTGTACCATACTATGAGGATACTAATGATGACTTGAATGAGACCATTAAATAACTCAATTCTAGGTTGGATGACATGATTGCACATATTGAATTGCTAGAAACCCAGAAAGCACAACAAGCATGTTTATTTGAATTTGGAACTGAAAAGCTAAATTCTTCTTATTCTCCCATTAGATGTGATATTTGTGGATATTTAGATCATTGTACCTCTGATTGTCCATTTTTAAATCCCAATTTATCATGGCAAGAAAGAGATCAATTGTTTTCTAGATGGGAAAACCGAACTTCTTTGTATGATGATTGCTCTGATCATGTTTCTGAACTACAATTTGAATTTGATACTGAGGAACTTGAAATAGAAAAACCCCCCTGTGATTATGATTGTTTTGAGATTGAGCCTTATGTGAATATTAATAAATCTCATTCTGATCTTGATAATTTTGATATTGATTTACCTGATAATTTATTTGAGGAAAAGGTTGAGAAAATTGAAATTGAAAACCCTTCTTTTGATGATAATTCTGATTTTGATGTAAATCTATATATGGTTGAATCCGATGAGTTTGATAAAGGGTTGAAAATTATAGACATTGATGAGCCCCACTTTGATTTTGGTGATATTTTGAAAATTAATGATAAATCTCTTGTGGTTAACTCTGATTCTATTACTTCTTTTTCATATGATTCTGATTTTGACTCTTCTGATGATGAATTATTTGTGGGGAAGCATGAAAAAAAATTAATTTTGAAGAGTCTCATCTTGACTTTAATGATGATTTTGAAATTGATAAATTGTTTGATGAAGTGCATGAAGAATCTGTAGATGATTTAAATATTGTGAAAATTGATGAATCTCACCATGTTGATGTGTTGCCTATGTCTACTGTTGAATCTTGTGGTTTATTTGAAAAATTATGCTTTATTGAGGAATCTAATGAAAGGCATAAACATTATTATGATGATCCAATGCTTGATTATTTTGATCAAAGTCCTACTTCTATTACTATTGAAAATATTAATCTAAAGAAAGGATTCATGATTTTGCTTTTTGATAAACATAGGAAGATCATAAAGATTTCTTTGAGTGGATTTGAGAAGTATGATTTTAATTTCTGCATATTTAAGAAAGCCACTTTGATTGTGATTTATATGAATTACTGGATTTTTGAATTAGTGGCTAAACTTTTAGGACAAAGGAAATGCAGAAAATTATTTGCTCTTTATTTTGGTACTGATTCACTTGCTTCACCATGATATTGAGTTTTGGTCAAGCTATGGACCTAAAATTAGCGCTTATTGGGAGGCAACCCAAGCACTTTTGCTTAGTTTAGTTGTTTTTATTTTAGTCTATTTTTAGAATTAATTTTTCTTTTATTTTTGCAGGGAAAACAAAAATTTTGTGCAAAATACGGCACTGCCGTAATCTATTTTACGCCCGTAATTTGCCTCTGATTTCTCCCGAGAGTTTTCTGTATTTTACGGCGGTACCGTATTTCTTTTACGATACCGTATTTTCTGACCGTTTTTTACTTCACGTGCCGTAATTTCGACTGCTTTTCATCCAAAATTTTTTTGATTTTTACGGCAGTACCGTAACCAATTTCACGGTACCGTATTTCCTGATTATTTCTTACCCGAGAGTTCTTTGCAAATTACAGCACTACCGTAAAGAATATTACGGTATCGTATTTTTTAAACTGCAGTCTCCTTATCTGAGTAGGTGTTTTCTCGCTGCAATTTTAAGAAACTAGGTTGCGAAATTTTTTTATCTTTGGCACGACATGGAAGTACTCATCTTTGTCTATTATTTGGATATTTTTGCAGAATTTTAAAGTTCATGGATCATTCTGAAGCACATGCCAACTTTTCGAATTTGATTAACTTTTGTGCAGTTGTGCAGTTTTTAATCTGAGTAGCCTTCTTTCTGCTGATACCCTGAATTCCTGACAGATTTTGATCCTTTATTTTTCACATGCCTGGAAAGATCAAGTTTTATTCTACTTCATGGTTATGTCTGTTTCTTTTTGGATCATTAAATCTCATTCTTGGGTATGGCTACTTTTCATAAAAAATTTCAAAAACTGCTTGATTTGCTTTCTACCTATTATAGCTTCTTCTCCAGATTAGCAGCACCTCTACCACCGCATCTGCCTCTGACATCACTGTTTCCAGCCGTCGACACTGGATTATACCATCTGTAGATTCTTACTTATTCTACTGCCTCTTATTCCATGATATTATTTATTTATGCAGTAGACTCTTCATTACTGACTCTGATTTTTTATGTGCAGTATTTCCATAGCCCGACAATCTCACCTCCAGGACTGTACTCTCTAGCAGGCCACTAGAGATTACTCACTCTTATGTCGGCACCATCACCACCATTGCTAAGAGCTTTTCAGCTAGCATCTGTTCCACCAGCACTCTTCTAGACCCTCGAAGATATCTCTGATTCTTTCTTTGAGAAAATTATTTTTATCATTATTTTTAAGACTATTTTTCATCTGAGCCTTATGTGAGCCTTATGCACCTTAAATTTTGCAGAAAATTTTCAAAAGACATATCTTTGGACCCAGCTGCATTGGCCTGACAATGATTGAGCATGATCTATATGGTTTTGTGAGTATCACTTGCACTCTCTTATTAATGACTATTTTTTTACAATGCATCTTTGACTTTATACTACTCATTGGTTTTCTCTTGAAAAATGATTTTTTTTGGATATATGGAACTCATTGTTTTGATGATGATATTATTCAAATTTATTGTTAAAATTGATGAAAGCATATGATCCACTTTCTACTATATGATGACATGATTTATTGATAAAATTTCTGTTGATAAAATATCTTTCTTGATGATGTGAGTATTTATACTTGTGATTAGAGAAAAACCCTATCATGTTAGATTTATTTCTTCAATGCATATCTATCTTTGAAATTTGACATTGGTTGATGCATGAAATTTTGGGTAGATGTGTTATTTGAGGAATAAAATCTAAAGGTGAAACTATTCTTTTGAATAAAATGAGCATATGAGTATGATTACTGAATTGAGATCAATTGATCAACCTAGTAGATGTTTAGTCTATTTTTGCTATTTGTTGGGAAGAAGGAATCCAAGATCCACAAAAATAGTAAGAGACTCCCCTACTTGACACTATGTAAAATTGATAGTGGTACCTAAGACATGGGTTGAAGTCTATGCATGAAAAATAATAAGACTCCTCTACTTGACACTATGTAAAATTGACAGTGGTACCAAAGACAAGAGTTGAAGTCAAAAATAAAAGTGTGTATCTAAGTGGGTACATGCCATCTTCAAAAAAAAATAATAATAATAAAAAAAAATCATGTGTGGAAAAAGATCTTGGAAACCTAATTCCTGTAAACAAAAGCATGATAGATTTGAATTGAAAGTTGAGTGAAATCATGAGATTGAAAATTCTATTTATTATACAAGTTGCAAAGTTTTATTTAATTGAATTGTGGATCTAGAGGGTTGAGTTCTAAGGATGATATGTTTACTTGAAGTTTTGTGAAACAATTGATGGAATTTTTCATTGATGACTGTATTTTAGAAATTTATTGAGCATGAAAAGGTTTATCTTTTAATCAATTTTTGATTTTTGCTTGAGGACAAGCAAAGTTTGAGCCTTATGTATTTTGATGACACCAAAATATGTAGTATATTTTGTATCATTTTAGATATCTTTTCATCCTAAATTGAGGATCTTTTGCTTATTTTTATGCTAAATTTATCAAATATTGCAAAGTCTACTTTTATTTTGGTTTTTCATGATTTTTAGGTAAAAAGGCACTATTTTAAGGCATTTTCAAGCAAAATCAAATACATAGAAGGATTCCCAACATCAAGAAGAGATCACACAAGAAATTTCTTGCAAAACGGAGCAAATCAGCCAAAATACGGCAGGGCCGTAAATAATTTTACGGTACCATATTTTCCCGGCTATCGTATTATCAAGAACACGGCCGTATTTTGGTGATTTTCCGAACAGAAAGATTTTTGGATTTTACGGCACTGCCGTAAGAATTTACACGGCCGTATTTTCCAGCGCTTCAGACCAGAGAGTTCACCAGATTTTACGGCACTACCGTAAGGGATTTCACAGGCCGTATTTTCCACTCGTTTACGAACAGAGGGTTCAGCCGATTTTACGGCACTGGCCATAAACCATATTACGGTGCCGTAATTCCCAGACGACATCAGATCAGAAGCTTCAACCGATTTTACGGCACCACCGTAACATATTACACAGCCGTAATTTCTAGTCAAAACGCGAGTTTTTCGGCCCGAAACTTGCGAAGGCCATAACTTTTGATACGGTGCTCCAAATTTAGATCCGAAAGTTGCTGCGGCTTCGTCTTTAAGAGGAGAAGGCGTACAAAGTGGAAGGAGGAACCTTTATCCAGTATCGAGGGAGAAATTGCTAGAGAGACGGCTAGGGTTTGGCCTCACGCCGAGAGGCGTAGAGGGCACCTGAGGAAGTGATTTTTACGCAAAAGCTTCACCTAGAGGAGAGGAAGATACCACAGAAGTTTTAGAGCGTTTGGAGTCCGATCGGAGGAGAAATCGATGAAACAGCGGTGACAGCGCTGTTGATCACGAAATTACAGGTGTAATATACATTACACCCGTGTTGTAACGTTGTTTTCTTCTTCTTCTCTGATTTCTAATTGTTCTAAACTATGCCTTATTGTAATCCTTCCTCCATGCAAGCTTAATCCTATATTGGGACATAGGGTTTAATCCCTTTGATTTTTAATTATTAGATAACTCTTTTCTTTCGTCATGATAATCTTTGTTGTGATAATTTTACTCTTGTGATAAATTGTGCTTAGATTCTTTATAATTGCATGTTATTAATTATGTTCTTAGAGTTTTCGCAATGAGACTGAAAGGTGATTTGCTTGAGAACTTGGAACCCTAAAATTGCATGTTAGGAACCCTTCCTTAGGTAGATCCTATTTGATCTGTTCTAGTAGAATAATTTCCATGATTATAGCATGTATCTGTAGATCGATGTCTATTTGTCAAACGTGGAGATCTTGCACGATAGTGAGGATCGGAACGTTGGAGATCCATGAGTAGAACTAGTGTAGAGACTCGGATGCACGAAAGTGATACTGAGATTCCACTAGAGATTATCAACCTAGAATTCGGATGCACGAAAGTGATCTTTGAATTCTCTGATTGATGATTTACTTATCTTTAGCTTGGGATAAATCTTGCGCGAAAGTGAGGATTTATCTCTGCGTGATTGTGTGCACGAAAATGAGATAATCCCTTTATAAAGTAAATTAGGTCTTTATCGTAGCAAGATTTGATTGACGAACCTTTTTATTTATATCTTATCATTGAAATTAAGGTGGATAAAACCCTAGTCCCATATTTGTCTCTCTGATTATCTGAGTTCGTGTGTTTTCCATTATTACTTTGCACTAGAATCGGTTCGCTTAGCTAGTAAGAATACCCCTATTTGGTACTTAACAATAAGGTCCCTGTGGATTCGATACTTTTCTTTATTACTTCGATAGTTCCGTGCACTTGCGGAAGCCTATCAAGTTTTTGGCGCCGTTGCCGGGGATTAGTCCAAGGTACACGCGTGCCAGACTTGTAGTGTTCCCTTTCGGGCTATCAAAAGAGAAGATGGAGATGAAGCCGCCAAACCTTCCAACTTGTTGCGCTAAGAGGAGAAGGGAAGAGGAAGCTTGCGGCTTGAAGAGGAAGAGGTGCGCGAAGACTTTTTGCTCTCGCCCTTGATTGTTTGCTCATGCCAAGGAGTGGAGGAGCTCTCGCAAATTCTGATGATATCTCAAGCAAGGGGCGGCAATAGAGTCATATAGGCGCAAATCACATGGAGAGATTCGGCTAGGGTTTGTGGAGGCAATTAGGGTTAAGTGATAAGGAAAAACTCCAAACCTTTACCATAATCACCTTCCTATTAGCCATATGTGCTTGGCACTTGCCTAAACAATCCCAAGGAACCATATGCACCCCAAGCATTGCCATGGAGGCAAGCTTACCATCTAAGGTAGAAGGGGGAGGCATCCTTTACTTCCTAATGAAGCAACATGTGCCACCTTCACCCCATTATGCCCTTAGCACCAATGGGGTAAGTTTTCTCCCCATTATACCCTTGTGGGCTCTTATCTCTTCATTATGACTTCTTATTGGGCCTCATTGGGTAATGAGTTAACCCAAACTTCATTGCACAAGTTGATTAAGCAATTGGATCCAACCCAATGCAACCCTAAGTCAAATATGACCAACAATGGTCAATTTCGGGTCAACCTAGCAAAAATAAAGTTTGGCTCCAATAAGTCTCTTCCATCTCATCAAGCCCATTGGCACTGACGAAATCTCCCAAATAGATTCGAGTTATCCAATAACTCGATCATAAGGCTTCTCGATCAATACGAGAACTCGAGTATCAAGGTGTGTGACCCTGTTGGTTCCTCTGATGTTGGCAGTGCTAACCAAAGGTTACCACAAGTAATGCGTGGCACCTAGCAGTGCATCACTGCTACCCAAGTCATCGGAATGGATATCGACATCGACATCCCCATCATCGCAACTAGTTACAGATGCATTACAATCTCTTTGCCAAACTAATATCCTATTGGACAAGTGTGTCACCACTTGTTTTTACCCAATCTCATGGTCATTACTAAATTAGGTTTTCACCTAGGTATGGATATACACTTTCAGTCATAGAACCATAGGGGGGCCCGTGGATATTAAGCTTCCCTTAGGAAGGGGCAAATCCTCTGTCTATACATTGTCCTTCTCATATGGGTTGTTACATGCTCAATGACAACCATTATGACCTCCCAACTATGGTGAAGAGTTAGGTTGCATCAAAGCATGTCCCTAACCATATAGAAGAGTCAATGACCTCAAGTCAAGGGATCAATGCATCTCCTATCACTTTTGAAGATAACTTATGACACCAAGTCATTGCCTCATAGCGGGTCGGTCCAGTATATCAACCCCTGATATACCCATATGTCTGCGTCAGCACCTCATGCCTAACCAGCCCATATACCAGTCTCACATGTACCAAAGCTATCCCATATCCACTCATGTACATTGACTGGGGATTAGAGTTTGAGCACAGGTCCAATCTGTCTCTAGGGACATTATCATGTATGAACATAATTGCAGATGTAAACTAAACATGATAACGACAATGTCAGAATGATATATAAGAAATATTAGTGTCATGTAGTACAAAAGCAGACCAAAACTAATTCTTAGGTCATAAACACCAACAATCCCATATCCCTCATATGACCATCATGCTTTTGCTACGCCAAAGCCGTGGTCAGTGGGCCAGTTAGATTGTTCTCTATGTCAACTCTGCTAATCTTGACATCACCGTAGTCAATGATCTCTCTAATCAGGTGAAATCTCCTGAGTATGTGTTTGGACCTTTGATGAGACTGTGGTTCCTTTGCCTGTGCAATAGCCCCATTGTTGTCACAATAGAGCTCAATGGGATCCATAGTAGATGGAACCTCCTAAAGATCAGATATGAACTTCCTTATCCAAATGGCTTCTTTGGCTGCCTCAGAAGCGGCGACATACTCAGCCTCGATTGTAGAATCAGCTATGGTGGATTGCTTAAAGCTTTTCAAGCATGCAACGCCTCCATTCATCTTGAATACATAGCCTGCCTGCGATCTGAAGTTGTCAGGGTCAGACTGGAACGACGCATCAGTGTAGCCTTGAACATTGAGCTATTCCTGTCCCCCATAGACTAAGAATAAATCCTTAATTCTTCTTAGATACTTCAGGATGTTCTTTACAGCCACCTAGTGCTGTAGACCTAGATTGGATTGGTATCGGCTGGTTATGCTCATAGCGTAAGCCACATTTGGTCTAGTACACAATATTGCATACATGATGGAGCCTACTGCCGAAGCATAGGGCACTCGACTCATGTTGTCCCTCTCAGCCCGTGTGGTGGGACACTGACTCTTTGAGAGAGTAAGGCCATGTCGCACTAGAATGTATCCTTTCTTGGATTGCTCCAAGTTGAACCTCTCCAAGACCTTATCAATGTAGGTACTTTGACTATGGGCCAGGAGCCTCTTGGATATATCCCGGTAGATCCTCACGTCTAGGATATAGGCGACCTCTCCTAAGTCTTTCATCTCAAAATACTTCCCCAACCATGTCTTCACAGACTAAAGACCAGGGATGTCATTTCCAATGAGTAGTATGTCATCGACATACAAGACCAGAAAAGTCACCAAGCTCCTAGTGAATTTTCTGTACGCACAGGCATCATCTGTACTTTTGATAAAGCCATAATCTCTCACAGCTTCATCAAACCAAAGATTCCAACTTTGAGATATTTGCTTTAATCTATAAATAGATTTCTTTAGGCTGCAGACCTTATTGGTATCTGCAGGATGGATGAAGCCATTAGGTTATGTCATATACACATCCTTTATCAGCTTCCCATTAAGGAATGCTGTCGTAATATCTATCTGCCATATCTCATAGTTATAATATGCAGCTATAGCAAGCAGAATCTGAACGGATTTGATCATGGCAACTAGCGAGAAGGTTTCATCAGAATCCACCCCGTGGATCTGTTTGAATCCTTTAGCCACAAGTCTACCCTTATAGGTAACTATGTTGCCATCCATGTCAGTCTTCCTCTTGAAGACCCATTTACATCCTATGGGTTTTACCCCACTTGGCAACTCAACTAAATCTCAGACTTGGTTAGTCGACATGGAATATATTTCAGATCTCATGGCCTCAAGCCATCTCTCGGAGTCTGGTCCAGGGACCACCTCATCATAGGTCATGGGCTCATCCTCAATGATGAAGATCTCGTTGTGTTGGGTCGGCAGCGACCCATACCTCTCAGGTGCATGACGTATCCTCCCAGACCTACGTGGGATCTGTGTCTGAGCCTCAGGTTGCCCAGCAACCGGCGCAGGTGGCTCAGGTTCCATCTCTTTGTCTTGTGGTTGCACTTGGACCTCGTCCAATTCAAACTTTCTCCTACTGACTTCTTTCATGAGAAACTCTTTCTCTAGAAATACAGCACCTTGAGCAACAAAAACTTTATTCTCAATGGGAACATAGAAGTAGTATCCTTTAGTTTCCTTAGGATACCCCACAAAGATATATTTATCAGATCTAGGTTCTAGCTTGTTAGAATCCTGACGTTTGACATAAGCCTCACATCCTCAGATCTTGATAAAAGAAAGGTTAGGGCGTCTCCCACTCCATACCTCGTATGGAATCTTGGAGACACTCTTAGATGGAACGTTATTCAGTATGAGAGAAGCTGTTTCAAGTCATTGACCCTAGAACGAGGGAGGTAGAGTTGCATGACTCATTATAGACCGAACCATGTCCAACAAGGTTCGATTTCTCCTCTCAGACACACCATTCCATTGAGGTGTTCCAGGAGGAGTGAGTTGGGATAGGATCCCACTCTCTCTAAGATAGTCAAAGAACTCACCGCTCAGGTCCTCTCCACCATGATCTGATCGAAGAGTCTTAATGGATCTACCCAGCTGGTTCTCTACTTCATGTCTGAACTCCTTAAATTTCTCAAAGGATTCAGATTTATGTCTCATCAAATAGACATAACCATATCTATTGAAGTCATCAGTAAATGTGATGAAGTAGTTGTACCCACCTCTATTGTTTACTGAATGGCTCACACACATCACTGTGTATAAGATCCAATAAACCTGCTGCCCTCTCACCAGTCTTGGTGAAGGGTGCTTTTGTCATCTTTTCTAATAAACAAGGCTCACAATTATCAAATTCCTCCAAGGCGCTTGAATCTAACAACCCATTTGCATGGAGTTGTTGAATGCGATTCTTGTTTATATGGGCTAATCGACAATGCCATAGGAAAGCACCAACTGAACCACTCAGTTTGATCCTCTTATTATTTATGTTACAGATAGAGCTATCCATGTCCATGACATATAATCCATTGTATAAAGTACCCTTCCCATAAAACATATTTGCAAATGAAAAAGAACAAAATTTCTCCATTATTTCAAATTTAAATCCTTTCCTTGCCAAGCAAGGAATGAATATAATGTTTTTAGTATGCGAAGGTACTAATACCAATGATCTAACTCTAATTGAAGTCCAGAAGGTAGGGAGAGACTCAAAATTCCTACAGCAATAGCAGCAACCTGTGCTCCGTTTCCAACTCATAGGTCAATCTCTCTAGGCCGCACCGATCTACTTTTCTTAAGCCCCTGCATATTTGTACAAATATGAGCTCCGCATGCAGTATCTAATACCCATGACATAGAAGTAGAAAGGTTGACTTCGGTAACATAAATACCTGAGCTAGAAGACAAGGCCTTGCCTTTCTTCTCCTCGTTCTGAAGTTGCTTGCAGTCCCTCCTCTAGTGACCTTGCTCGCCATAGTGGAAGCACCATTGTTCCTTTAACTTCTTTGTCTTTTTCTTAGTGCTTTGGTAGGACCTTTGGCACTGCCCTTAGCACGTGCCTTACCTTTCTTCTTCATCTTCTTGGTCGCACGGACCCAAAGAACAGAATTGGGCTTGGTCTTTCCCATCTCGTGCTCGGTTGTTTGGAGCATATTCAATTGTTCCTCCCTAGTGCACTCAATCTGGTTCATGTTAAAATTTATAATAAACGGACTGAAGCTAGGGGGCAGGGACTGTAAAATAAGATCCACAACTAGCTCGTTATCTATAGTGTGTCCTATGTAGAGTCCCCTTCAAGGGGGAGCGCAAGGGGGTGAAACCCTAAAGGTAAGCGCATATAGTGCTTTTGAGCGGAAGCAAGGGTTTCCATGATCGATTTATATGACATATGATCAACTTTCAATACCTTGTAATGTAGATAGATCTAGAAGAAATATCATACCATTGCCATCGCTTGGATGGTGTCTTGGAAGAAGAGATCGAAAGGGGTCTCCTCCACAAGATGCGCACACAAGATGAGAAGTAGCTTTCTTCTTGTCGCTCCTTGTGCTAGCAAGGATCTTCAAGTGCCCCTTGTCGCGTGAAGGAGAGTGAGAGAGAAGACTTCTTGCTGGCCGAATGCTCACCTTCACGTGAAGAACACCCAAAGCGAAAGGAGGAAGAGGCTAGAGAGGCGTTCAAAGCATGGGAGCGTTTTCCACTAGCAAAACGCCTTCCCAATTTGGCAAGTTTTAACTTCACTTAAAACCCCTCTTTAACCATCGAAAACTCCTCTTGCCTTTGAACCATACGTTCACATAAGTGAACCGGTTCAAAGCAATTCGGTTTAGATGCATTTGGTTCATAGACCAAATCAAACCAGCCCAAGCCTTTTGGTCTAGATCTCATTGAACCAATGGTTCAAGATCTAACCGTTGATCTCTTGATACTCTTGATCTCACCGATCTAGCATCAATACTCTCGATCGAAGCTTACCGATCTCAAGCCTTAATCAATCAAACATGATCAGACCAGATCTCACTTACAATCAGAGTTTAAACTCCTTTAAACTGAACCCAAACAATTCAGTCCACACGATCTGACTTAAGTAAGCCATATCATCAAATTGTGCGACCCTGAGGGTTCCTTTAAATGTCGGTAACGATAACTTGCGTTATCACGATCAGTGAGGGGTATCTAGCAACACATCACTGTCTCCCGATATAAAGGAAATAGTCTTCCAAGACTACACCCAAACCACAGCACAAGTGTGAATCCACTTCACTAGGCATACATGATTCCTTTGCCACTGGATGTTCTTATTGGACAAGCGTGTCAAGCCTGTAACTCCAATATGATGAGCATGATTAGATCAGATGAACATAGTCACCTGGGTATGGCCATACACTTTCTCAATCATCTCATATTAAGGGGGGCCCCATTAGAACATCACACTCCAATTAAGGAGAAGGCAATCCTATATCTATCACTAGTGCCCTAACCTGACTCATGATCATTATCCAAGATAGTCTATAATCATTATGTTTCAAATGATATTGAACTACCTCAAAACAATGACCATCATCATTTAGAAACACAAGTGATTTCAAGTCAGAGGACATGTGCCACTTGATGCAAACAAGGATTATTCACATTGTGACAAGCAATTGAATATCCTAGTAGGGTCTGTCTAGTACATCCAATGTACCCATGAGTCTACATCTTATTCCATGCTCGAAGCATCCTATAAGATTAGAACACATATTAGTCTCAATCATATCAAGGCTGTCTCATGTTCACCAAGATATCTCGACTAAGGACATTACAGCCTGTCAGCCTAGCTGAACAGCATTGAGACATTATTCAGAAGCACACTCATTGCAGCAGACAATGTAACATACTGAATAACAACCATTGCCTTTATAAACATAAGAGTTTATATACATGATACTGATAGAATCCCAAGGCCTCAAACATTAGCCTTAAGGGCATACCCCAACAATCTCCCACTTGCACTTAATCTAATGGTTGAGAAATCTCAAACCCATGTTATTACAGTGCTTCTCATGCTTCTGCTGCACCAGAGGCTTGGTAAGCGGGTCAGCCAGATTGTCATCTGTATGTACCTTGCAGATTTTGATCTCGCCACAATCAATGATCTCCCGGATCAAGTGAAACCGTCTCTGTATGTGCTTGGACTTCTGGTGCGACCGTGGTTCCTTTGCTTGTGCGATTGCTCCAGTGTTATCACAGAAGATAACCAAAGGATCTGCACTCGAAGGAACAACACCAAGTTCCTGAATGAACTTACGAATCCACACTGCCTCCTTAGATGCTTCTGAGGCTGCAACATACTCGGCTTCTGTTGTGGAATCAGCAACAATAGACTGTTTGAAAATTTTCCACACCACTGCTCCTCCATTCAAGCTAAAAACATAGCCTGATTGCGATCGGAAATCATCCTGGTCCGACTGGAATGAAGCGTCAGTATATCCTTCTATACTGAGTTCTTCCTGACCACCATATATCAAGAACATATCTTTGGTCCTCCGTAGATATTTTAAAATGTTCTTGACCGCAATCCAGTGTGCCTGACCTGGATTACTTTGGAATCGACTGGTCACGCTTAACCCGTAAGCGACGTCTGGGCGAGTACACAACATCGCATACATAATGGACCCAATAGCCGAAGCATAAGGCGTATTGTCCATTTCATCTTTCTCAGTCTGTGTTTGTGGACACTGACTCTTCGAAAGATTCAGACCATGTCTGACTGGAAGATATCCTCTTTTAGAATTCTCTAAATGAAATCTCTCTAGGACTTTATCGATGTAAGTACTCTGGCACAGCCCGAGAAGCCTCTTAGATCTATCTCTGTAGATCTTCACACCTAATACATAGGCTGCTTCTCCTAAATCTTTCATCTGGAAACATTTTCCTAACCATGCTTTAACAGCATGTAGTTCAGGAATATCGTTTCCAATGATTAAGATATCATCGACGTAGAGGACTAGGAAAGTAATCACGCTCCCACTAAACCTCTTATATACACACGGGTCATCTTCGTTCTTGATGAAACCAAACTCACAGATTGATTCATCAAAACGAATATTCCAGCTTCTAGATGCTTGTTTAAGTCCATAAATGGACTTCTTTAACTTGCATATTTTATGACGATCTGATGGACTAGTGAAACCTTCAGGTTGTGTCATATACACATCCTCATCCAGTTTTCCATTAAGGAAAGCGGTCTTCACATCCATCTGCCAGATCTCATAATCGTAATATGCTGCTATCGCGAAAAGAATCCGAATAGACTTAAACATGGCTACAGGAGAGAAAGTTTCATCATAATCTATCCCGTAGATTTGTTTGAAACCTTTCGCAACTAGCCTGCCTTTATAGGTAACCACGTTACCATCCATGTCAATCTTCTTCTTGAAGATCCATTTACAGCCTATAGGGATTACTCCCGGAGGCGGATCAACCAAATCCCAGACCTGGTTATCTGACATGGAGTCCATCTCGGCTCGCATAGCTTCAAGCCATCTAGCTGAATCCGGTCCACTGACCGCATCCGCATAAGTGAGGGGTTCATCATTTTCAATGATGTAGACTCCGTCATAGCGCTCAGGCTGTCGACGGATCCTTCCCGATCTACGCGGTTCCCGTGATATCTGAGCCTCAGGTTGTTCAATAACCTGTTCTACCGGCTCAGGCTCATCCAACTGTGCTTGACTACTTTGTCCTTCCTCTGGATTCTCATCCAGCTTTATTTCTCTCCCACTAGCTTCTTGCTGAAGAAATTTCTTCTCAAGAAAAACTGCCGTCCGAGCAACAAATACTTTGTTCTCTTTGGGATCGTAGAAATAATAACCCTTAGTTTCCTTAGGGTATCCGACAAAGACACATTTCTCAGATCTGCTCTCTAGTTTCCCAGAGGCGAGCTTTTTGACATAAGCCTCGCAACCCCAGATCTTAACAAATGTCAAGCTCGGCTGTTTCCCATACCATAGCTCATATGGAGTCTTAGAAACTGCCTTGGATGGCACTCGGTTTAGTACCTTTGCAGCTGTTTCCAGTGCAAATCCCCAAAAGGAGTAAGGTAGAGTAGCCTGACTCATCATAGAACGAACCATATCTAGTAAGGTTCTGTTCCTCCTCTCGGACACACCATTCCATTGCGGTGTTCCTGGCGGAGTGAGCTGTGAGATAATCCCACACTCCTTCAGATAGTCAGTAAACTCTCGACTTAGGTATTCTCCACCTCGATCAGAACGAAGTGCCTTGATATTTCGGCCTAGCTGATTTTGTACTTCATTTTTGAACTCTTTGAACTTGTCAAAAGATTCACTCTTATGTCTCATTAAATAGACATACCCATATCTACTGAAATCATCAGTAAAGGTAATGAAGTACGAATAGCCACCTCTGGCATGTTTACTAAATGGCCCACACACATCACTGTGTATAAGGTCAAGTAAACCCGAAGCCCTTTGACCTTTGTGAGGAAAAGGAGCCTTCGTCATTTTACCCATTAAACAAGCTTTGCATATATCAATCTCCTCATTGGAGAATGATCCCAGCAGTCCATGATCATGCAACCGCTTAATGCGTTTCTTGTTAATATGGTCTAAACGACTATGCCATAGCAAGGTGCTGTCATCAGCATACTTGGCTTTCTTATTATCAATGTTTTGTATAGAACATTCCATGTCCAACATGAATAACCCATTGTTAATTGATCCAGAAGCATAAACAATATTATCATAAGACAGAACACACTTTGAAATATTGCATTCAAAGGCAAATCCTTTCCTGACAAGAGCAGGAATAGAGATAATATTTTTCGTAATACTTGGAACAAAATAACAATTGTCAAGTTCTAGTACAAGTCCAGATGGTAATGAGATGTAATAAACCCCTACAGCAACAGCAGCAACCCGTGCCCCGTTTCCAACTCGTAGGTCCACCTCATGCTGTCCCACCTGCCTTCTTCTCTTGAGTTCCTGTACATTTGAACAAATGTGAACTCCACATGCAGTGTCCAACACCCATGAAATAGAAGAAGAAGATATCATGACCTCAGTCACAAATATACCTGAGCCAGAAGCGATGCTTCCCTTCTTGTCTCCTTGGAGCGCTTTACAGTCCTTTTTCCAGTGACCCAGCTGGCCACAGTGGAAACATCTGTTGTCCTTCGACCGCTTCACCTTTTGTTTCAGAGCCTTGCTGTAGTTCTTGACAGGGGCTTTGCCCTTCTTCCCCTTCTTCTTGTTCCTAGAAGGGAACATCAAGACAGAGGTTGAAGGCTTTCCCTTCAGAGTTTCCTCTGTAGTCAAGAGCATATTCAGCAACTCTGCCGGAGTATAGTCGATCTTGTTCATATTAAAATTAATAATGAACGCATCGAAGGAGGCCGGGAGAGACTGCAGAATAATGTCTACAGCAAGCTCCTGATTGATGGTATGCCCCAGTTTTTTCTAGAGCCTCCTTGTGCCCAATCATCTTGAGCACATGAGCTCCCACTGGACTCCCTTCAGTCAGTTTGCTCTGAAAGAAAAGCTTGGTCAGATTATAGCATTCAGTCCTCGCCTGTGCAGCATACAGCATCTTGAGGTTTGCTATAATTTCTATAGCTGACATATCCTCATGCTGACGCTGCAGCGGTGGCGTCATAGACGCTAGCATCAGGCAAGCAACATCAATGCTATCATTGACATGCTTTTCATAGGCATCGCGAACCGCCCTTGCGGCTTTCGCAGCGGATTGAGGCGGTATAGCCGTCTCGAGGACATACAGTTTCCTCTCAGCCTTAAGAACAATCTTAAGGTGTTCGTACCAGTCTGAGAAGTTTGGCCCAGCAAACTTCTCCCTTTCCAGTAGGGATCGCACATTGAAGCTCATGGTGTTCGTTGCTGCAGGAATCTACAACAATGCAAGAACAGCAAGGTCAGTATCAATGTTTAGAATCAATCCAGGACTTAAGAAAGATACTTTTCTCACTATTTTATCTGACTGAAAAATCCATTAAAACAGTCCGAAAGAGTAACACTCTTTTAGTGAGATGGGATCCAGATTTCATACTTGGTCTCCGCGTCCCGCTCAGGAGAGATAAGATGCACAGAGAGTACAAGCATTAATTTCTGGTAGGCAGTCCCTGCCAATCGCCAACCCGTGCGATTCCCCTTCATTTGGGCAATCCAGCCGACTGTGCCAACTGAGTTGGTACAACACAGTCTCTGATCCCACAGATGGCTGCCTCCATGTGCTACCATATGCGCCACATATGTAGCCTACATGGTCAAGCTGACCTGACCTACTCCCTAGACCACCACGTGCTATGCTGAGCAACGAGAAGCGATAAATCCCTTCTCTGTAACACGCAGGTGAAATCGCACACCGTCTGAAGATAGATGGACGTGCCCACTGAGTGGGTACAACACGGCTCCAACGATAGTCAGAACAGTGAGGTTTCGCGTCAGAAGGCTATCGAGCTTGATATTTTAGCGTTGGATTTTAACGGTCTTTTATCTTCTTAACTATCATGCAAACCCTATGGTGATAGCAGAAGATAAATAAATCATGCAATTCTAATTATAAACGATAAGTAGAAAGCATGCTGATCTTATGTGGTAAAAGCCCATTAACCCTAAGTAAGACCTTAAGTTAACTTAAGTCTTCACTTTAGCTCTTCTTGGGTCTTTTGCCTCTCATTTGGCCCAGACCAGGGCCTAAGCGCCTTCTGCAGCTCAGGTGCACCCACCAGGTAGATGCGCCTGTCATAGGGTCGAACCCTAGACCTCCCACCTGGTCAAGCCTCTGCTACATGCGCCTCTGCCAACTGTGCTATGCTCTCATGTCTGATTAAACGTACAATTTAATCTATCTAGACATGGTTGACTCGCAGGTCAATTACACATTATAAATTAAATAAAAGTGATGCGCAGATCACAATATAAATTAATTTACAATTTTAATCCAGGCTCGCAGGCCCCAGCACAGCAAACATTAAAAGGGCAACCCACATAAGATGAAATAAACATATATCATGGCATCCAATCAACATGTGATCCTTTAACAAGAAAATAAAATTTTTGAAAAACCCATTGGGATCAATTTTAATTTTCTTATGTGCCCTACAACCTTACAACGGTCCATTGATGGGGATCCACTCATCCATCCAGTCAGATCCACTGCCCTTGCATGCACCAAGTCCTAACTGACTTGAGTTGACCTAATGATCAACCATGCATGCGCAAAGGGCTGAACAACCCTCATGAGTTTCGGCAAGCGGGTGTGACCCCGGGCCTAACTCATGTGTGTTCACTAGTCGTCTCAACCAGACCTCGCTACACGCCCTTGATGCAGTCGACCTATAGCCACCTCGTGCTTGCGCACAGGTGCTATCTGGTCAACCCATCTAGGCTGTCAGATGGTCTGATCAGACTATTTGGATCTTGACTCGACTGTGACTTCAACCCTATCAACCCGTCTAAGGGTTTATAGTAGGCGCTTATAGATCTAGATGGAGCGCGCAAGATGGTACAAGTTTTTAGGTAAAAACAACTTACAACATGCGCAACAACAAAGTAAGAAGCTTTCATCTTCATTAACATGCGCAACTAGATACATGGTAACATGCGCAAACAAGATGAAACTTCAATATAGATCTATAACATGTAATAGCATACTCGGATCACAAACAAGCAACATGAAGCAATCATTTGAACATATAGAGAACCGCTACGCTCTGATACCAATTGTAGAGTCCCCTTCAAGGGGGAGCGCAAGGGGGTGAAACCCTAAAGGTAAGCGCATATAGAGCTTTTGAGCGGAAGCAAGGGTTTCCATGATCGATTTATATGACATATGATCAACTTTCAATACCTTGTAATGTAGATAGATCTAGAAGAAATATCATACCATTGCCATCGCTTGGATGGTGTCTTGGAAGAAGAGATCGAAAGGGGTCTCCTCCACAAGATGCGCACACAAGATGAGAAGTAGCTTTCTTCTTGTCGCTCCTTGTGCTAGCAAGGATCTTCAAGTGCCCCTTGTCGCGTGAAGGAGAGTGAGAGAGAAGACTTCTTGCTGGCCGAATGCTCACCTTCACGTGAAGAACACCCAAAGCGAAAGGAGGAAGAGGCTAGAGAGGCGTTCAAAGCATGGGAGCGTTTTCCACTAGCAAAACGCCTTCCCAATTTGGCAAGTTTTAACTTCACTTAAAACCCCTCTTTAACCATCGAAAACTCCTCTTGCCTTTGAACCATACGTTAAGTGAACCGGTTCAAAGCAATTCGCTTTAGATGCATTTGGTTCATAGACCAAATCAAACCAGCCCAAGCCTTTTGGTCTAGATCTCATTGAACCAATGGTTCAAGATCTAACCGTTGATCTCTTGATACTCTTGATCTCACCGATCTAGCATCAATACTCTCGATCGAAGCTTACCGATCTCAAGCCTTAATCAATCAAACATGATCAGACCAGATCTCACTTACAATCAGAGTTTAAACTCCTTTAAACTGAACCCAAACAATTCAGTCCACACGATCTGACTTAAGTAAGCCATATCATCAAATTGTGCGACCCTGAGGGTTCCTTTAAATGTCGGTAACGATAACTTGCGTTATCACGATCAGTGAGGGGTATCTAGCAACACATCACTGTCTCCCGATATAAAGGAAATAGTCTTCCAAGACTACACCCAAACCACAGCACAAGTGTGAATCCACTTCACTAGGCATACATGATTCCTTTGCCACTGGATGTTCTTATTGGACAAGCGTGTCAAGCCTGTAACTCCAATATGATGAGCATGATTAGATCAGATGAACATAGTCACCTGGGTATGGCCATACACTTTCTCAATCATCTCATATTAAGGGGGGCCCCATTAGAACATCACACTCCAATTAAGGAGACGGCAATCCTATATCTATCACTAGTGCCCTAACCTGACTCATGATCATTATCCAAGATAGTCTATAATCATTATGTTTCAAATGATATTGAACTACCTCAAAACAATGACAATCATCATTTAGAAACACAAGTGATTTCAAGTCAGAGGACATGTGCCACTTGATGCAAACAAGGATTATTCACATTGTGACAAGCAATTGAATATCCTAGTAGGGTCTGTCCAGTACATCCAATGTACCCATGAGTCTACATCTTATTCCATGCTCGAAGCATCCTATAAGATTAGAACACATATTAGTCTCAATCATATCAAGGCTGTCTCATGTTCACCAAGATATCTCGACTAAGGACATTACAGCCTGTCAGCCTAGCTGAACAGCATTGAGACATTATTCAGAAGCACACTCATTGCAGCAGACAATGTAACATACTGAATAACAACCATTGCCTTTATAAACATAAGAGTTTATATACATGATACTGATAGAATCCCAAGGCCTCAAACATTAGCCTTAAGGGCATACCCCAACATCCTAGTCTCCTGAGATGATCCACATGCCCAATCATCTTGAGCACATGGGGTCCCACTAGTGCACCCTCAGATAACTTGCACCGAAAGAATACTTTGGCAGTATCATATCTCTCAGTTCTAGCCTGAGCCTCGAACATCTGTTTCAAATGAGTGATCATCTGAAAAGCATTCTGCTCCTCATATTGCACTTGAAGCTCAGGTGCCATAGTGGCTAGCATGAGACATGCTACTTCCAAAGAATCATCCTGATGTATTCTGAAAGCATCCGTTTCTGCCACTCGATCATTAGGCGCAGGAGCCGCAAGAAGAGGCTGCTCAAGGACATACAACTTCTTCTCGAGCTTGAGGGCTAACCTCAAGTTCCGATACCAGTTCATGAAGTTGGATCCAACCAACTTATCCTTCTCAAGAAGGGATGACAGTGACAACCCGTTATTGTTCGTAGCCATTGTTCTACAACAACCAAGAAAAAACAAATTAGTATTAATTCAAATCATTTAATTTGGACTTGAATTAAATGATCATGGCTCCCACTATTTTAATCGAATTGACAACCCACAATGTCAATCAGGAAATTTGAGATTTCCTAGTGAGATGGGATCCTTATTCCACATGAGGCTTCGCATCCCACGAGGGTGGGATGAGATGCACAAAATGACCCATGCTTCTTAAGGTGGGCACGCCGGCCGATTGCACTTGGCAACTCCCCTTATTGAGACAGTCTAGGTATTTCATGTCCAGCGAGGGCTGGATATAGCATGAAACCCTAACCTCTCAACAATGCCTCTAGAGTTCCATCATGTGTACAGCAAATGTGAAAATATAGTCAAGTCCATTCTTAACCGTTATGCCTAGGGCCAACGAGTTTCCCTGCAAAGGCACGTCCAGGATAAAATTGAACTAGGGAAACCATTGTCACCATATACCTTCTAAAGATAAGTGGGCATGTCCCACGAGGGTGGGAAACAGTGCACAACACCATTGATCGATAGCTGATCAGGGCAACGAGTTCGAAGGCTACTAGACATGATATTTTTTATTGAGGATTTTTGAGGTCTCGTTCTCTTAGTTTTATCTTTTGTCTAACATTAGAAGCATGAAATCCTATAGTGATAATATAAAGATAAAACATCACAGGCATGCTTTTGTAGATATGGAAAGCAGTAAAAGGATGATGTGGTCATAGCCTATTCAGGACATTGAACCAACACATGCCAAAGGAGTTCAACTCTTGACCTAGGAGACAAGCCTCAAGACTAGACCTAACCTAGCCGCCCACTATCTTGAATCTTCAAGGTCACCTCCAAGGTCCTCCTCACCATGGTTTAGCTCTCAAACCCTGGAGGTATCCCTAGGATTCGGCCAATGCCTTGGCGCCACCTCCTAGGGAGATGTGCCACCATGCAAGGGCCAAGAAAGCTAGCTCACAAGCCCAAAGGCTCGGCCATGCCTTCTTGCGCCACTATGCATGCTTGCGCCAACAAGGTTGATGCTTGTTGCGCCACCATGCAAGATGCATAACGAAGCTAGCATGTGCCATGACATCTTGTAGGATGCACCCCTAATCTTCATCAAATATTTTACAAAATAAAAGAAAAGAAAGGTGGCACGCAGGTGATGACACGAAAATTTATAGTATATTTTGTGCCATTTGATAGGTCTTTTTGTGTCATATTTATCGAATATTACATATTTATCGAAAAGAAAAGAAAGGTTGATGCTTTTTTGCTTATTTTTATGCCTTATTTATCGAATATTTCATAATCGACACTTTTTATGGTTTTTGATCATTTTCAGGTAAAAAGGAACTATTTTAAGGCGTTTTCAAGCAAATTCAGATGCATAGATGAATTCCCATCATTAAGAGAAGATTGCATGTCAAATTTTACACAAATCAAAGCTTCAGACCAAATTACGGCAGGGCTATAATTAATATTATGGTACCGTGGTTTCACTGCACCTACAGAACAAACCATGGCACTACCGTAATTTTAGAGCACTGCCATAATTTGGGATAAATTTCGTACAGAAGGATTTGCAAACTTTACCGCACCGCCATAAACAATATTATGAGTCATATTTTGAGGCGATTTCTGACTAGAAAGATTTATAGAAAACACGGCACGGCTGTAATGCATATTATGGTGTCGTAATTCCGATCGAATTCTGTACTGAAGAACTCTACAGTTATTACGGCACAGCCGTAAAGATTTTCACGACCTTAATTCTAACCCAGGTGGCCGATTTTTCTGGACTTTTTGAAGCCCAATTATTGCGCAGATGATTGCAAATGATATGGACCATCAATTTGAGATCCGTAAAAAGGGAAATACTCGTCAGATTGAGGAGAGGAGACACACGAAAAGCACCAATTGTGATCAACGTTCGAGAGAGAAATCATGATCTTCACCGCCGCCCTAGGTTTCGCCGCCGCGAAGTGTGCAGTGCATCTCCGGTCGTGAAATTTGAAGGGAAGTTGTGCCTAGAGGAGGAGAACATACCCCAGAAGTTTTAGAGCGAAAGGAGATCGATCAGAGAAGAAATCAATAAAGGAGGCATCACTGCCACTATTTATCACACCAAATTACAACTGTAATTTTTATTATAAATGAATTTCCTATCTCTCTTCAATTTCTAATCCTTTGAAACAATGGTTTATTGTAATTCTTCGACTATGCTTGCTTAAATACTTTTTGGGACATAGGGGGTGTAATCCCCTTAATTTCGAATGACTAGATAATTTTTATTTCATCAGGATAATCCTACTATGATAATTCTACTTTTGTGATGATTGCCTTTAGTTCTTTATTGTTTCCTATTATCAGCATGTTTTAGAGTTTTTGCGATATGGACTGAAAAGTGACTTGCGAGAACTTGGAACCCTAGAATCATGATTTAGGAACTCATCATAAGAAATTAGGTTTGTTCTTATTTCTAGATTTTAGAAGTATATTGCCTTGTTGATATTCTGATCTAGGAAGAATTATTGAAATAAACATGATGATACTATAAGAAATTAAGTATAAGATCTTCGGAGAACCTTAAGTAGAACCTGTGAAAATTAAAGTATGAAGGTATTTAGTTTTCACTTGAGATGTTTGACTTAGAATTTGGATGCACGAAAGTGATCTTTGAGTTCTTTGTCAATGATTTACTTATCCTTAACATTGAATAAATCCTGTGCGAAAGTGAGGATTGGTTCTTTGTAAATTGTCTGTGCGAAAGCGAGATGATTTCTTTATAAAGAAAATTATATCTTTATCATAATAAGAATAAATTGACGAACACATATTTATATTTAGTCATAGAAATTAAGGTGGATGAAACCCTAGTCCCAGTTTCTCTCTCTGACTTTTTTGTGTAGTTTCTGATAGTTTGCTTTCATCTTATTCGATTGCCTAGCTAGTGAGAAATCGATTTTTGGCACTTGACAAACGAGGTCTCTGTGGTTTGATATCTTAACTATTACTTCGAGTATCCGTGCACTTGCGGACACAACAATAGGCCGCATAAGAATACATCACAGGCATGCTAGAGGCTTGACTTATGATCACAACATCATGCTCAAACAAGGCACTTACTCATGCAATTCTATATGCTTATGAAAAACATAAAATCTAAAATTTTTAGTTTTTCATCCAAACATGTCTTCTTCGTTCACCCCTTATCACAAATCCTCGGTTCTAAGTTTCTCTTAGGAGTCTACAAGAGGCATACCTGTTCCCCTCCTTGTAATCCCTAACTTGCTAAGATTGGAGCAATCACCCAGTCCATGCCCCATAATCTCAACAAGTCTCTCATGATGGGTCTATCCCACCATGAGAGTAGAAATTTTCTCTTCCACATATAGGTCTATCCCACCATGTGAAGAGAGCAAAGAACCAAAAGAGATTGAATAGAGATAAGGAAGCAAAGACCTACAATTTTTCCTACTTAGAAAAATTATGCGCCATATACAAGTAATATGCGAAAATACTACATAGCATGTGAGCATATGAAAAGCATAAAAGAACAACATTTGAGGATCGCAAGTCGCTCTAATACCACTGTTGGGAAACCTCTGGGATATTTTAAAATTTTACATACATTACAGTTACACAACGGAAGCATATCCCCGAAACAGGTTGGTCCCAAAAACCCAATGGATCATCTTGCGAGGGGGGTTGACACGATGTAGATAGAAAGTACCTAGAGCAAGAGCGGATCGATGTCAAGGTAGATGCCCAAGCGTGTGCCCTCTGCAGTCTCACACACACGGATGCCTTGAGTCCTCTTCTTCCACGCTCGGTGCTAGCCTCGGGAAGAAGATGTAAGCTTTGAGAGACCCCTTACTTCACTTGTGCCACCTTCTAGGGAAGTTGTGCCAAGGAAAGAGAAGATGGAGATGAAGCCGCCAAGCCTTCCAACTTGTTGTGCCAAGAGGAGAAGGGAAGAGGAAGCTTGCGGCTTGAAGAGGAAGAGGTTCGCCAAGACTTTTTGCTCTCGCCCTTGATTGTTTGCTCACGCCATGGAGTGGAGGGGCTCTTGCAAATTATGATGATATCTCAAGCAAGGGGTGACAATAGAGTCATATAGGCGCAAATCACATGGAGAGATTCGGCTAGGGTTTGTGGAGGCAATTAGGGTTAAGTGATAAGGAAAAACTCCAAGCCTTTATCATAATCACCTTCCTATTAGCCATATGCACTTGGCACTTGCCTAAACAGGCCCAAGGAACCATATGTGCCTCAAGCTTTGCCATGGAGGCAAGCTTACCATCTAAGGTAGAAGGGGGGGGGGGGGGGGGGCTCCATTTACTTCATAATGAAGCAACATGCGCCACCTTCACCCCATTATGTCGTTAGGCGCCAATGGGGTAAGGTTTCTCCCCATTATACCCTTGTGGGCTCTTATCTCTTCATGATAACTTCTTATTGGGCCTCATTGGGTAATGAGCTAGCCCAAACTTCATTGCACAAGTTGATTAAGCCATTGGATCCAACCCAATGCAACCCTAACTCAAATGTGACCAACCATGGTCAATTTTTGGCCAACTTGCCAAAAATAAAGTTTGGCTCCAATAAGTCTCTTCCATTTCATCAGGCCCATTGCCGCTGACAAAATCTCCAAAATAGATCCGAGTTATCCAATAACTCGATCATGAGGCTTCTCGATCAATATGAGAACTCGAGTATCAAGGTGTGTGGCCTTGTAGGTTCCTTTGACGTTAACAGTGTTAACTAAACGTTACCTCAAGCAGTGAGTGACACCTAGTAGTGCATCACTGCTACCCTCGTCATCGGAATGGATATCGACATGGACATCCCCATCATCGCAACTAGGTACAGATGCATTATAGTCTCTTTGCCAAACTGATATCAGATTGGACAAGTGTGTCACCACTTGTTTTTACCCAATCTCATGGTCATGACTAAATAAGGTTTTCACCTGGGTATGACCATACACTTTCAGTCATAGAACCATGGGGGGGCTATGGTTATCAAGCTTCCCTCAGGAAGGGGCAAATCCTCTGTCTGTACTGTAACGCCCTTGATTTTCTGAATTATGATTTAAGGTTAGAAATTCAGTTTCTGTATTTTTATCGGTTAAAATTTTGGGATTTTTGCCTAATTGTAGGACTTTTTCCTACAGGGCAAAAATAATTATTTTCGTTGGGGCTTCGAACCCTCAACCTTGACTATTTGCTCCTGGAATTCTTCCACCATGGTGGCGCATATTTCTGTGTTATTGGAGTGGCGCATGGTGGTTAAGCCCAGGTAAGCCCATTAAAGCCGATTTCCACTTAAGTTAATTGGGTTATTGGATCTTGGATCCGTTTGGGGTGGAAAAAAAATAAAAAAAAGGGGGAAAATTCGTGAGAGCTCCTCTCCCTCACGATTTTTGGTTTGTTTCTTGCCCTAGCCGCCTGTGTTGTCGCCCCTCACTGTGCTTGGCGCCTCCTGCAAACTTCTGACGCTGGTGGTGGCAGACTGGTGGTGGACGAACTTTCTGGAGATCCCTGACTCTCTGTTTTGGCGTTTTCTCTGTGGGCGATTTTTCTGGTGAGTAATTCGATCCTAAGGAGTCTAATCCGAATTAAAATTCGTTATTTGCCATGATTATTCGTATGGGGTTGAATTCAAATAATTATAGGGTTTTAAAATCCTGTTCTGCTGAAATCTGCATTCGTTAATCTGACCTTTGTGTACTATAACCCCAATATCTCATGGCCTATAGATCCAAATCGCACGAGATAAATTTTGTATGAAACTAGATATGTTTGGCTTTAATTTGAATATGATATCGACCATATTCGAGCGGTATTCGTATTTCAATCTGTATTGCAATCCAGCTGTACAAAATCAGTTTTCTGAAATTCTGGATTTCGACCTTTATGTGTTCGAACCATCATATCTCCCTAGGTATAGCTCGAAATCTTGTCAAATCAGTTTTATTAGACCGTAGGCTCGAAGAGCTTTATTTTGACTCCCATAACGCCGATTTTCGATTAGTTATTGGATCTGAAATAAATGTCGCAAGTCTGATATATGAATCTGTTTTCTTGAAATCTGAAATTCTGACCTTCCTATGTTCGAACCCTTATATCTTCCTGTCTAAAATTCGAAATCTTGTGAAACCAGTTTTATTGGAAACTAGATTCAGAGAGCTTCATTTTGAATACAATATTGACTAGCTTTGGTTCGAAATTGGACTAAAAATATATTTTGCAAACTGACAATATAAATCTGCTATGTTTTGGTTAGACGAATATTCCTTTGTGAGAAAAATTTACATTGTATGGTTTAACCTCTTAAATTGTGGTCTGTAGTTCTTCTAAAATTTATTTGTTTGATGAGAAATTTTAGAGAAAACAAAATTGGGGATTTAACTAAGAACTTAGGAATTTTCGAAAATATAGTTCGAGCCAATTTTGGGGCTTTTGTCAATTTTCTTCACAAACGTGTAATTAAAATTATCTGTAGTGGGGGACTGAAATTAATTACATGAAATTTGTACGTTCTGTTAAGGTTCTGAAAGTGGCGCCCCTTACAGTAATTTTATAGCTCACGGTTTTAGGAATTTTGAGGAGATTATTTCATGAATAATTTCTGTTCTGTATTTAAATGTTTGTTATATGAATAATTTCTGTTCTGTATTTAATTGTTTGTTATGTGGATATTTCCTGTTCTGTTTATATGTTGTGAAGTTTCTGAAAACCTTGAATGTGTTAAAACATTTGTGAGAACATAGAATGGTTTGACATGAATTAAGGTTAGTTGTAAGGAATTCACTCATATAATTTCTGTTCTGTGTTTAAGGACTGGATATTGGGGTGTGTCATTTTCTGGTTTGTTAGACTTTGGGCATAATGTAAGAATTAAGTAGTGGTTGATCCTACTTCTCTGTTTCAGTATAATCTGTTCTGTAAAATTATGCCCTAGTGTAGCACTCTTCCGTGTCCTTACCCTCCTTCTGTGGCGCTGTAATGGTGCTGATAGTCTACTACGACCCTTGAGACACTATTTCTGTTCTGGGTATTGGAGGCCAGAGTGCCACGTCCTAACAAGACGGGGGCCACCCACTGATACCTCCTCTACCATTCAGTTCTGGGTTTTGGAGGCCAGAGTGCCACGTCCTAACAAGACGGGGGCCACCCACTGATACCTCCTCTACCATTCAGTTCTGGGTTTTGGAGGCCAGAGTGCCACGTCCTAACAAGACGGGGGCCACCCACTGATACCTCCTCTACCATTCAGTTCTGGGTATTGGAGGCCAGAGTGCCACGTCCTAACAAGACGGGGGCCACCCACTGATACCTCCTCTACCATTCTGTTCTGGGTATTGGAGACCAGAGTGCCACGTCCTGACAAGACGGGGGCCACCCACTGATATCTCCTTTACCATTCTGTTTCTGATATGCATGCATTGTCTCGTCCTCGGCAGAGGTGGGGTCAGACCTTCTGTGGTCATCAGGCCTTCTGTGGCCTTTCTGTTTCCGATGTAGACTATCCGTTTGGACTCTGAAAATTCTGATTTTCTGTCTGTCAGTTCTGATTTCTGTAGTTCTGTTTCGATCTGTATTTAGATGTATTAGGCGGTGTGGTTAGTTGGTATGGGTTGGTATATTCATATCCTACCTGTTTGATGCCTATTGTTACAAGTATCTGTATTTGATTGTGTTTGTTTCTGATATGAGCATACATGTTAAGTTGATTTATCTTATCTGTTAAATAAAAAGAATTTCAACTTAAGTATGATATTTTTGATGTGTACTATGGATGACGTTTAGTGTCTTTTACTCACTGAGCTTTTTAGCTCACCTCCGTTGTTTAAATGTTTTCAGGTGAGACATCAAGACAGTAATTGCTACAGCTAATATGACGCTAATGTTTGATGTCATTTCTAAGAATAGTCTTCTAAAGATTTATCAGGCCTGCGTGCCTAATTTATTATGACCTATATGACATGTTTTATCTCCTGAGGGCTTATGCCTGTTTTCAGGATATTATATTATAGTTGTTTCGTTTAAATTATTGGATACAAGTCTTGGATTCTTTTATTGAATTGGTTCTTATTTTGAAATGTCCGATTTGAGATGTGTAACCGAATTTGTGTTGTTTATTTTAGTATCTGAATAATCAGTTCTGTATATTTCTGAAATTCCACATATGTGTAGTGTGGACGTTTGTTGTTGTTACAAGATATGTGTGTCTGTGCAGCAGTAGTTTAGAATACTTGCTGCTGGATTTTTTCTGGATTTCCGGATTTCTATTTCCTAGTAATCGATCCTATTCAGTTCTGTGCGGTTTTCTGTTCCGTAGTAATGTCCTTCGATGCCGCTTTCTTCTTGTGTTTTAATGGAAGAGTAAAAAATTTTTGAAACCCCGTATTTTACTTGTATGCGTGTGGGGTGTGATTCTGAGGGATGTTACAGATGGTATCAGAGGATTTTTACTAGCAATTAGAAACTCCGGGGAAGGAAAACTCTGTTTGTGTATTGCTAGAAACCAAGTTAGTATCTGAACTCTGTTTGTGTATTGCTAGAAACCAAGTTAGGATCTGATTGTGATTGAATATTGGTTGTTATTCTACTGTGTTATGTGATGCAGGTAAACATAAATGGTGCGACCAAGAGCTAGCAGTAGCAACGGTGATCAACAGCCTGATCTGAGGCAGACCATGGAGGCTATGACTGCTATGATGCAACAACAGAACGCATTCATTCAGCAGCAAACTCAGATGATGCAGCAGCAGCAGGCGCAGCACATGGAGGTTCAGCAACAGTTATTGCAGCGGCTGTCGCAGACACAGTCTCAGTCACAGGCACAACCGGCTGGTTCTCCTCTGGGTGATGGCGCACATCAACGATATGCTCGGTTGGTTCGAGAATTTCAGCACCTGAACCCGACTGCATTTTATGGTAGTCCGGGGCCCAGAGCTGCTGAGGATTGGCTTTTGACACTGGAAAAGATTTTCCAGGTTTTGCGCTGTGATGATGCAGACAAGCTATGTTTGTCTGTCTTCATGTTGCGTGGAGATGCTGAAGATTGGTGGAAGGGAGTCGTCAGACTGGCGGCAACTGAATCCAGAGTTGTTGATTGGCAGTACTTCATGATGAAGTTCAATGCTAAGTTTTTCCCCTCTAGCTTATCTGAGGAGCGCGAGGTGGAGTTTATTCGTCTTGAGCAGGGCGACCTGACGGTGGATCAGTATGAAGCCACATTCGCTCGGTTGTCGGGGTATGCTCCTCACTTAGTCAACACCGAGGAAAGAAGAGCCAAGAAGTTTCAGCGGGGTTTGAGGAAAGATATCAGGACAAGGGTAGCTATGCTACACTTGGAAACTTATGCTGAAGTGGTAGATAGGGCTCGCACTGCTGAGAGGTGCATTGCGGAGATGGCTGCAGATACTATTCCAGTCACTGCACCCGCCCCTACTTCTGTGACTTACGCACCCACTCTGGGTGGTAAGGATAAGAAGAATTTCAAGAGGAAGAAAGACAATAAGGGCAGATACCAACCTTATCAGAAGCCAGCCAGCACAGTTTCTCAGAATGGCAAGAAGTGTCTCCACGGTGGGAGCACTAAACATCAGGATAATGAGTGCTACAGGAAGACTGGCGCTTGCTTCAGATGTGGTAAGGTGGGGCATATGATTAGGGACTGTCCTATGCCGGATGCTAGAGGACAGGGTCAGGGTGAGAAGCCTACTGTGCAGACTCGCGTGTATGCCATCGCGGAGAGGGATGCTTCGGCTTCGAAGTCCGTGGTGGAAGGTACACTTTATGTGTTTAGTTATTTGGCACGCATTCTTTTTGATCCTGGTGCCAATTTATCCTTTGTGTCTGCATGTTTTGCATCATGTCTGCCTGTGTTGCCTAGGATACTTGATTTCTGTATTTCTGTTCATACACCTATGGGTGAGGCCGTATCTACAGATATAACATACCCTGACTGTTTGATTAAGGTAGAAGGATATGATTTACCTATTGACTTGATTAGTCTTTCTATGAAAGACTATGACATCATTCTGGGCATGGATTGGCTGTCTGCCTATCATGCTACTTTAGATTGTTTTGAAAAGTTAATTACTCTGCATCTAAGTGATGGACAGCAACTGGTTATCCAAGGCCGGATTTCAGAACAAGAGCCTTTGGTGATATCTCATCTGCAGGCCAGGAAGCTTTTAGCCTAGGGCTACAAGGGGTATTTGGCGCATGTCAAGGTGCAGACTGAGCCTGATTTGGATCTGGCTAAAATTCCTGTGGTAAGAGAGTTTGCTGACGTCTTCTCTGATTTATCTGGGTTACCACCCAGCAGAGAAGTTGAGTTTGGTATCGAGTTGTTGCCAGGCACAGCACCGATATCTAAAGCTCCTTACAGGATGGCAACTTCAGAACTGACAGAGCTGAAGAAGCAACTGGAAGAACTATTAGAGAATGGGTATATTCGGCCTAGTGTTTCTCCATGGGGAGCACCTGTGTTATTTGTGAAGAAGAAGGATGGTACTTTGCGCATGTGCATCGATTACCGTCAACTCAATCAAGTGACTGTTAAGAATAAGTACCCATTACCCCGTATTGATGATCTCTTTGATCAGTTGCAGGGTGCTACTGTATTCTCTAAAATTGACCTGAGGTCTGGCTATTATCAGATGAGTGTTCGGGAGGAGGATGTACCTAAAACTGCATTCAGGACCAGGTATGGGCACTACGAATTTCTTGTTATGCCCTTTGGACTGACAAATGCCCCTGCGGTGTTTATGGATCTGATGAACAGGGTATTTCATGAACTCCTGGACAAATGTGTGGTCGTCTTCATTGATGATATTCTGATCTACTCCAAGAATGCGCAAGATCACTCTCAGGATTTGCGCAAAGTGCTGGAGATTCTGAGGCTGAAGCAGCTGTATGCTAAGGCCAGCAAATGCGAGTTCTGGCTAAATCAGATTGGCTTTCTGGGGCACATTATTTCTGATCAGGGTGTGTCTGTGGATCCAGTGAAGGTGGAGGCCATTCTTCACTGGGGAAGACTAACTACAGCGACTGAGGTCAGAAGTTTTCTGGGCTTAGCTGGATATTACCGCCGCTTTGTGGAAGGTTTTTCCAAGCTGGCAGGTCCTCTGACTAAGCTAACTAGAAAAAATTTAAAGTTTGAGTGGTCTGATGATTGTGAGTCTAGTTTTCAGGAACTGAAAAAGAGACTGACCAGTGCTCCTATCCTCATCATTCCCTGTGATGGAGAGAAGTTCATTGTTTACACTGATGCCTCTGGTAAGGGTCTGGGTGCTGTACTGATGCAGCAAGGAAAAGTAGTCGCTTATGCTTCAAGGCAACTCAAAGATTACGAAGTAAACTACCCCACTCATGATCTGGAGTTGGCAGCTGTAGTTTTTGCCTTGAAAATCTGGAGGCACTATCTGTTTGGACAGACATTTGAATTGTTTACAGATCACCAGAGTTTGAAGTATATCTTCACTCAGAAAGAGCTGAATATGAGACAGAGGCGATGGCTTGAATTGATAAAGGATTATGACTTCACCATCCAATATCAGTCTGGTAAAGCCAATGTGGTGGCTGATGCTCTTAGTCGGTATCCTGTGACTCAGATAGCTGCATTGCGAGTCCAGGAGTGGCGACTATTGCAGGAGTTCAGTGACATGCATCTGAGTGTGACTCCGGGTGAGAGAGGCGGTCTTCTGGCTTCTCTCAGGGTTCAGTCAGACTTACTGCAGAGACTGAGATCAGGGCAGCAGTCAGATCAGGATATTCTACGGTGGAAAGAGAGGTCTGAGCAAGACTGGGATGAGAATTTCAGTATGTCGGATGATGGTCTCCTCAGATTTCGTGGAAGGGTCTGTGTCCCTGAGGACCCTGAGTTGAGAAATGAAATTCTTAAGGAAAGTCATTGCACTAAGTATACCGTTCATCCTGGTAGTACCAAGATGTATCAGGATCTGAAAAAGACTTTCTGGTGGCACGGTATGAAGAAGGATTTGCATTTGTTTGTGTCCAGATGTTTGACTTTCCAAACCGTGAAGGCTGAGCATCAGAGGTCGGGCGGTTTGATGCAGTCTCTCCCTATTCCTCAGTGGAAGTGGGAGCATATCAGTATGGACTTTGTGTGTGGACTGCTCAATACCAGAAGGAATCATGATGCCGTATGGGTGATTGTGGACAGACTCACGAAGTCAGCTCACTTCTTACCGATCAAAATGACTTACAGTTTGGATCGGTTAGCAAAACTGTACATCGATGAGATTGTCAGATTACATGGAGTTCCCTTGGACATTGTCTCTGATCGTGATCCTCGATTTCTATCCAGGTTTTGGAAGAAATTACAGGAAGATTTGGGAACTAATCTGAGTTTCAGCACTGCATATCATCCTCAATCTGATGGTCAGACAGAGAGAACTATTCAGACACTTGAGGATCTTCTGAGATCTTATGTGATTGACTGGTCTGTTGAGTGGGATCTGGACTTATCACTGATAGAGTTCACCTACAACAATAGCTTTCACTCTAGCATACAGATGGCTCCGTATGAGGCCCTATATGGGAGGAAATGTAGAACACCTATATGCTGGGAGGAAACTGGGGACAGAACAGTGCTAAAGTCTGATGCTGTTCAGGAAGCCACTGAGAAGATCAGAGAAATTCAGAAAAAGATGAAGATTGCTCAGGATAGACAGAAGAGTTATGCTGATGTGAGGCGGCGTCCTCTTGAGTTTTTGGTGGGAGAGCATGTTTTCCTAAAGGTCTCGCCTATGAAAGGGGTGATGAGATTTGGGAAGAGAGGAAAATTGAGTCCCAGGTACATTGGTCCCTTTGATATCATTGAGAGGATTGGACCTGTGGCATATCGACTTGCTCTGCCCCCATCACTGGAACACCTCCATAATGTGTTCCATGTTTCTGCACTCAGAAAATATTGTTCTGATCCTTCTCATGTTCTGGAGTTGGAACCTCTCCAGCTTGAAGAGAACATGACTTTTGTGGTGAAACCTCTCAGAATTGAAGATAGAAAAGAGAAAGTGCTGAGGAATAAGGTTATACCACTTGTGAAAGTCATCTGGGGAAATCAGTCTGTTGAAGAAGCCTCTTGGGAGGTTGAAGCAGAGATGAGAAAGGAGCATCCTCACCTGTTCAGTGACGGGCTTGGTCAGCTTTAGAGGACTAAAGCTCTATAAGGGGGGGAGGATGTAACGCCCTTGATTTTCTGAATTATGATTTAAGGTTAGAAATTCAGTTTCTGTATTTTTATCGGTTAAAATTTTGGGATTTTTGCCTAATTGTAGGACTTTTTCCTACAGGGCAAAAATAATTATTTTCGTTGGGGCTTCGAACCCTCAACCTTGACTATTTGCTCCTGGAATTCTTCCACCATGGTGGCGCATATTTCTGTGTTATTGGAGTGGCGCATGGTGGTTAAGCCCAGGTAAGCCCATTAAAGCCGATTTCCACTTAAGTTAATTGGGTTATTGGATCTTGGATCCGTTTGGGGTGGAAAAAAAATAAAAAAAAGGGGGGAAAATTCGTGAGAGCTCCTCTCCCTCACGATTTTTGGTTTGTTTCTTGCCCTAGCCGCCTGTGTTGTCGCCCCTCACTGTGCTTGGCGCCTCCTGCAAACTTCTGACGCTGGTGGTGGCAGACTGGTGGTGGACGAACTTTCTGGAGATCCCTGACTCTCTGTTTTGGCGTTTTCTCTGTGGGCGATTTTTCTGGTGAGTAATTCGATCCTAAGGAGTCTAATCCGAATTAAAATTCGTTATTTGCCATGATTATTCGTATGGGGTTGAATTCAAATAATTATAGGGTTTTAAAATCCTGTTCTGCTGAAATCTGCATTCGTTAATCTGACCTTTGTGTACTATAACCCCAATATCTCATGGCCTATAGATCCAAATCGCACGAGATAAATTTTGTATGAAACTAGATATGTTTGGCTTTAATTTGAATATGATATCGACCATATTCGAGCGGTATTCGTATTTCAATCTGTATTGCAATCCAGCTGTACAAAATCAGTTTTCTGAAATTCTGGATTTCGACCTTTATGTGTTCGAACCATCATATCTCCCTAGGTATAGCTCGAAATCTTGTCAAATCAGTTTTATTAGACCGTAGGCTCGAAGAGCTTTATTTTGACTCCCATAACGCCGATTTTCGATTAGTTATTGGATCTGAAATAAATGTCGCAAGTCTGATATATGAATCTGTTTTCTTGAAATCTGAAATTCTGACCTTCCTATGTTCGAACCCTTATATCTTCCTGTCTAAAATTCGAAATCTTGTGAAACCAGTTTTATTGGAAACTAGATTCAGAGAGCTTCATTTTGAATACAATATTGACTAGCTTTGGTTCGAAATTGGACTAAAAATATATTTTGCAAACTGACAATATAAATCTGCTATGTTTTGGTTAGACGAATATTCCTTTGTGAGAAAAATTTACATTGTATGGTTTAACCTCTTAAATTGTGGTCTGTAGTTCTTCTAAAATTTATTTGTTTGATGAGAAATTTTAGAGAAAACAAAATTGGGGATTTAACTAAGAACTTAGGAATTTTCGAAAATATAGTTCGAGCCAATTTTGGGGCTTTTGTCAATTTTCTTCACAAACGTGTAATTAAAATTATCTGTAGTGGGGGACTGAAATTAATTACATGAAATTTGTACGTTCTGTTAAGGTTCTGAAAGTGGCGCCCCTTACAATAATTTTATAGCTCACGGTTTTAGGAATTTTGAGGAGATTATTTCATGAATAATTTCTGTTCTGTATTTAAATGTTTGTTATATGAATAATTTCTGTTCTGTATTTAATTGTTTGTTATGTGGATATTTCCTGTTCTGTTTATATGTTGTGAAGTTTCTGAAAACCTTGAATGTGTTAAAACATTTGTGAGAACATAGAATGGTTTGACATGAATTAAGGTTAGTTGTAAGGAATTCACTCATATAATTTCTGTTCTGTGTTTAAGGACTGGATATTGGGGTGTGTCATTTTCTGGTTTGTTAGACTTTGGGCATAATGTAAGAATTAAGTAGTGGTTGATCCTACTTCTCTGTTTCAGTATAATCTGTTCTGTAAAATTATGCCCTAGTGTAGCACTCTTCCGTGTCCTTACCCTCCTTCTGTGGCGCTGTAATGGTGCTGATAGTCTACTACGACCCTTGAGACACTATTTCTGTTCTGGGTATTGGAGGCCAGAGTGCCACGTCCTAACAAGACGGGGGCCACCCACTGATACCTCCTCTACCATTCAGTTCTGGGTTTTGGAGGCCAGAGTGCCACGTCCTAACAAGACGGGGGCCACCCACTGATACCTCCTCTACCATTCAGTTCTGGGTTTTGGAGGCCAGAGTGCCACGTCCTAACAAGACGGGGGCCACCCACTGATACCTCCTCTACCATTCAGTTCTGGGTTTTGGAGGCCAGAGTGCCACGTCCTAACAAGACGGGGGCCACCCACTGATACCTCCTCTACCATTCAGTTCTGGGTATTGGAGGCCAGAGTGCCACGTCCTAACAAGACGGGGGCCACCCACTGATACCTCCTCTACCATTCTGTTCTGGGTATTGGAGACCAGAGTGCCACGTCCTGACAAGACGGGGGCCACCCACTGATATCTCCTTTACCATTCTGTTTCTGATATGCATGCATTGTCTCGTCCTCGGCAGAGGTGGGGTCAGACCTTCTGTGGTCATCAGGCCTTCTGTGGCCTTTCTGTTTCCGATGTAGACTATCCGTTTGGACTCTGAAAATTCTGATTTTCTGTCTGTCAGTTCTGATTTCTGTAGTTCTGTTTCGATCTGTATTTAGATGTATTAGGCGGTGTGGTTAGTTGGTATGGGTTGGTATATTCATATCCTACCTGTTTGATGCCTATTGTTACAAGTATCTGTATTTGATTGTGTTTGTTTCTGATATGAGCATACATGTTAAGTTGATTTATCTTATCTGTTAAATAAAAAGAATTTCAACTTAAGTATGATATTTTTGATGTGTACTATGGATGACGTTTAGTGTCTTTTACTCACTGAGCTTTTTAGCTCACCTCCGTTGTTTAAATGTTTTCAGGTGAGACATCAAGACAGTAATTGCTACAGCTAATATGACGCTAATGTTTGATGTCATTTCTAAGAATAGTCTTCTAAAGATTTATCAGGCCTGCGTGCCTAATTTATTATGACCTATATGACATGTTTTATCTCCTGAGGGCTTATGCCTGTTTTCAGGATATTATATTATAGTTGTTTCGTTTAAATTATTGGATACAAGTCTTGGATTCTTTTATTGAATTGGTTCTTATTTTGAAATGTCCGATTTGAGATGTGTAACCGAATTTGTGTTGTTTATTTTAGTATCTGAATAATCAGTTCTGTATATTTCTGAAATTCCACATATGTGTAGTGTGGACGTTTGTTGTTGTTACAAGATATGTGTGTCTGTGCAGCAGTAGTTTAGAATACTTGCTGCTGGATTTTTTCTGGATTTCCGGATTTCTATTTCCTAGTAATCGATCCTATTCAGTTCTGTGCGGTTTTCTGTTCCGTAGTAATGTCCTTCGATGCCGCTTTCTTCTTGTGTTTTAATGGAAGAGTAAAAAATTTTTGAAACCCCGTATTTTACTTGTATGCGTGTGGGGTGTGATTCTGAGGGATGTTACATGTACATTGTCCGTCTCATTTGGGTTATTACATGCTCAATGACAACCATTATGACCTTCAAACTATGGTGAGGTGTTAGGTTGCATCAAAGCATGTCCCTAACCATATAGAAGAGTCAATGACCTCAAGTCAAGGGATCAATGCATCTCCTGTCACTTGTGAGGATAACTCATGACACCAAGTCATTGCCTCACAGCGGGTCGGTCCAGTATATCAACCACTAATATACCCATACGTTTGTATTAGCACTTTATGCCTAACCAGCCCATATACCAGTCTCACATGTACCAGAGCTATCCCATATCAACTCAGGTACATTGATTGGAGACTAGAGTTTGATCACAGATCCAATCTGTCTCTAGGGACATTATCAAGTGAGAACATAATCACAGATGTAAACTAAACATTATAACGACAATGCCAAAATGATATATAAGAAATATCAGTGTCAAGTAGTACAAAAGCAGCCCAAAACTAGGTCTTAGGGCATAAACACCAACAGCCATTACATAAGGGATTGGACAATAGCATAGAACTCCATGTCATAGGTGGAGCAGCACTGTGATATCCATGATTTATCTTCTAACATCATTATGAAGAGTTTGAAGTAATTATAGATATTCCTAGGGGTGTGACAAACACTGACGCACTTCGTTCAGCTTCTCGCAGTTTTTTATTTGGGCACCGAAACTTTCATAGCCCGGTCACAACCCTTGAGTTTCAGCTAGGGAAAATTGGAAGACTGTTGCATGGCCACAGAAATATTCACGGTCGTGGCTGTGAGTCCATCACGGCCTGTGAGTTTTTGCGGAGGAGAGATTTGGAGTTCTTTCGAGGCTAAAAATTTGGGGGTATCTTCCTCTGGTCCTGGGGAGTCCTCCTAGGTGTCTGATGTGTCCGCAAGTGCATAGATATGTCAAAAAATAAACGATATCGAACTCATCGAGATCTACATGTTAAGTACCAAATAATCAAGTTCTCACTGGCTAAGCAGGCGATATGTAGTGTAATAGGTCGGAAGCAAACGATCAAAAATAGTTGTAAATTGCAGAGAGAGAAAGCTGGGACTAAGATTTCATACTTCTTAATTTGTATGACTAGACATAAAAAAGAGTTTGTCAGTTATTCTTATCATGATAAAGATAAAATTTACTTATAAAGAAATTGCCTCCTCTCGGACGAATAATTTACACTGAACAAGTCTTCACTCTCGTGACTTACTGTTCAATATTTAATAAAAGTAAATCTGACTAATAATTAAACCTATTCTCATAAATTTAATTTCTAAGTTGAAATCTCAAGTAAAGATAAATACTATCGTATCTTAACTTTACAGATTTTACTTAAGGGTTTCCAAAAACCAAAATCACCTCTCGGTCCTTATTATCATGTCTAAATCAGTAAAATTCCTAGGTCAAAATATTAACATGTAAATATGCTTCAAAAATTAAGATTTAAGAACAGATCTATTCTCATTGCCTAAGTTCCTAAAACTACAATTTAAGGGTTCTCAGTTCGTAAATCACCTCTCAGTCCATATTACGAACTCTAAAACATGATAATATTTCTAAATAGGAAATTTTAAAGTCTATAATCACAAAAGTAAAATTATCATTCACAGAACAATTTAACAAAATAAGAGTTATCTAGTCATTACAAAACTAAAGAAGGATTACTCCCCCTGTCCCAAGAAGATTTTTATGCTATCATGATAGAAGTATTACAATAATAAATAATCTAAAAAAAATCAGAATTTGAAAAGGAGTAAAATAATAGTTTACTTAATTCACATGGTTGTGAAAAATTTCACAGCCCAGTGATCTAATGAAGAATAGAAATAGCAGCTCATCTATGAACAATAGCAGCCACCACGTCTTCGCTGAATTTCCTCCAATCAAACGCCTTTTGATTCAAAACTTTTTGTGTGTCTTCTCCTCCACGATGTGCTCCTACCCTGATGAAATAGAATCAAATTGAGGGAAAATTCGAGTCCAACGCAAATATGGCGGTTAGAATTACGGCCGAGATAATTATCATGGTAGTGCCATAATTTCTTCTGTGTACTTTTCTGGGATAATTATGGCCATGATAATTGTTATGGCAGTGCTGTAATTCTCTCTGTGTAGAATCTCCATAAAACCATGGCCGTGAAAATAATTACGGTAGTGCTGTGATTCCTTCTGTAAACTCCAATAAAACCACGATCGTGATAATAATTACGGCAGTGTTGTACTTCTCTCTGTGTAGAATCTCCAAGAAATTACGACTGAGAAAATAGTCATGGTAGTGCAGTGATTCTTTCTGTAAACTCCAATAAAACCATGGTCGTAGTAATTATTACGTCAGTGTTGTAAATTGTCCTTAAACTCAAATTTTCTTGAAAATTGACAGGTAATTTCCTCTCGTTGACTGGATTTCGTTCATGCACTCAGATCATTCAAAAATCCACCGAAATCTGGTCGTTTTTCCTAAAATATGTCAAAACAAAATAAAGGCTCAAAACATGAGAGATTATGCATAAAAATCATAGTAAAAATACTATGTAAATTCGATACATCAAAATATATAAGGCTCAAACCTTGCTTATCCTCAAGCAAATAGAATAACGATCAAATGTTGAGTATGGAAATATAATTCTCTCATGAAAAAATAAATTTGTAAAATATAATCTCCCATGGAAAATTTCCACTACATGCTGCATAAAACTCCAGATAAATACACTGTCCTTATAACTTAATTCTCAAGATTCACAACCTTAATCAAATAAAATTTCACAACTTGTATAATAAACAGAATCTCAATTTCATGAATTCACCTAAGTTTCAGTTTAAATCTATAATACTTTTGTTTACAGGAATAAGATCTCCAAAATCTTTTTCCACTCAAAATTCTCTCTTTCTCTCTCTTTTTTTTTTTTTTTTTGCTTTTATCATTCTCTAATTCGATTACCACCTTTTTTCTGGTGACGAATTTAGAGTATATCGACCACATAGACGATGTAATAGAACTCATGTCTTTTCGGCAAGAAGAATCATGGCCTAAGATAGCGGAGCTAATGTCAAATGGCTTTTCTTTGGCTTATGTCCACATAGACACATACTTTTTATTTGGACTTCAACTCATAACTTCGGTACCACTGCCAAGTTTTCGTAATGCCAAGTAGAAGAGTCATATAATTCTCTTTTCTCCCTTTTTTATTTTTGGATTTTGGATTCTTTCTTCCCAACAAATAGTATAATTGATTAAACATCAAGTAGGCTAATCAATCAATATAAATTTGATAAATTATACTCATATGCTCGTTTAATTTGAAAAAGATGCTTCACTCTCAAATTACATTCATCGAACATCATATCCATCCAAAATCTCATGCATCAGTTAAGGAAAAATTACAATGAGAGGATATATATTAAAGAAATAGATTTAACACAAGAGGCATATCTTCATTCACGGACATTGATATGGTAGATATTCATCACCACAATCAAGAAGAACACTTTACCACAACAATGCATTCATCCAAATTCGAAAATAAAACAGCATAATATCATAGAAAATTCCACACATCCAATGAAAACATACATCATCAAATCATGAGTTATACAATTCATCAATCCTATCATCAAGATGCACCTACACATGGTGCCAAATCAATCACATCACATAGCCAAAAGTGTAAATAAAGTCATACAATCCCATCAAAGAAAATAACACAAAAATCCGAAGAGAGCAAAAAGATATTAGACATGAACATGGAGGTCCATCTTTCCCTACAAAAGAGAATGCATCATTCTTAATGTAATAAGGCAAAGAATAAGCAAAAAGGTTAAGAGATACTCACAAAGCACTAACCATCAGCATTGGTATCTCTCTCCTCATCATCCTCCTCATCTAGAGCAGCCTCCCCCATAGGCTCATCTGGATCATTTCCTTGATCTCCTTCCTCATTTTCACTGCCAAATTGATTCCAAAGAAATCCCTTCACATCCTAGACATCATCATACACATGTTGAAGAGCATCAAGCACTGGCTCCATGAGGCATCCCTGACAGTATACCTCCGTAGATAACACCTGAAAACTGGCATCCTAAGTTGTGGACCAACCTCTTTGAGGCTGTGCCGTACCATGAGAAGAAGAACCCTATCTAGGCTCAGAAGAATCCATACCCATACCAAATGGGTCGCTACTACCTCCCTAAGTAGGTGGTGGCGATATAGAGTCAAGCGGGGTAGGGGTAGCATCGGCAGCTGCACTTGAGGAAAGTTTCCAATTCACCAGATTTTGGATCGTGGTTCTTTCCTTATTTGGCAATGGTAAAGTTGGAGATTTGGGTCCAAGAATTAAACAATAAGTGCCTCCCTCTCTAACAATCATCTTCATAGCAACACATGATTCCAAATCTATCCTTGAATTACCCTTTGCAACTTCAGTCCCATATGGGTCCACGTTCAAAGAGAGTGCAATAGGAGTAATGAAACTTCCTAATACAATGGCACCTCTCTTTGCACGTGCAATCTTGTCAAATTGCTTTACCAAAAAGCAGGCTAAATCTACTTGAAATCCATGTAGCATGCACCAAAAAAAGTAGAGTTCAAATTGACGTACCATACCGTCGCTCTCACCCCGTCCAAAAACGGTATGTGCGAGGACTCTATGTATGTATCGAATACACGGGTTGTAGATGCTTGATGCTTTGGCAGCTGAGGGTGAAACGCTCGACTCTGAAGTAATTTGATTCCAAAATGCATTTTCAATGAGGGTTCATGGCGGATATGTCATTCCTCCTGATGGTATATGGAAAATAGCCCTAATATCCTGGAGCGTGAGGCTCCTCTCGATATTCGCAAGGTGAAAGGTGAGATGACCTCTCGCGTCTTGATCATGATACTCGTGGAGTTCAACTTTAAAACTGCTGAAAAATTCCAAAACCATAGGAAGGAATGTCTGCGGGTGAATCTAGAAGAACTTCTTTGCTAGTATCTGATCAAACATCCAAAATACATCCTCATAAAGCCCAAGGATTTTCAAAGTGTGTTTATCAACGTATTTGGTGTTGATAATACGTCTAGTAAGTAGCATGTTGTAACTTTTTTCTTGCGCTGCATTTCTGAATACAATTCCATATGGATTTTGAGGTGAAGGTGGTGAAGAAGTAGCTGGAGCCTTTCCCTTCCCCTTGGATACAACTTGTTTCTTGTTTGGTGCCATTTCAATCCAAGTAGTGCAATGTAATTAGAAATAAAAGTGGGAACAGGATGCGTTGCCAACGCTAAAACAGGGTTGAGAATGGAATCCGAATGTAGCTCGTAAATCTGAACTTCCGATTAAAATCAGCCCTCCAAACTCCTCAGGAAGGTGCTTCTATCTTTTGCGAAACTCCTGGAAATAAACAATGGCTTTGACGAAGCTCGGATGATGAAAAACAAGGAGTGGCGGAAGCTCGGTGATCTCAGCTTTGTAAACCCAATCGGAGCTTCAAATCGCCGGAATGTAGGTTGGAGAAGAACGGAACTTAGTCGGAGAAGGTCGCCGGATGGTATGGAAAGCAAGAGTGAGCTCGAATCGAAGAGTTGGTGCGAAATCAAGGTAATTATGGGTGAAAAACCCTAAAATACGACAGGGGGTTTATATATAAGAGAACAAAATTACGGCCATAATATTAATTACGACACTACTGTAATACATTCTATAAAACTTCAAAACAAAATTACGGCCATAAAATTAATTACGGCACTACCGTAATACATTATGTATAGAAAATGTATGAAATTATGGGTGTGAAATAAATTATGGTACTGCTTTTTTTTTTCACAAAACAAAATTACGGCCGTAATAAAAATTATGGCCCTGCCGTAATATTTACGCAACTTCAAAAATATCACCATTTTGTCATAAAAAATTTCAGAAACACTAATTTTTAGGTCACTAGCTTGACCGTCTTCACTTAAATCTGATCGAGGCTCTTTAAGTTGCAATTTCATCCTTTCTTCATTTTATTCCTCTTTGTAATAATGTTTTAACCTTTGACCATTGACCTTGAATTCCCCCGCATTTTCACTCCATATATCCATAGCTCCATAGGGATAAGTTTTTCGTACCTGAAAAGGGCTGGACCATCGTGACTTAAGCTTACTAGGAAAAAGTTTTAATCTTGAATTAAATAAAAGAACAAAGTCACTTGGTTGAAACTCCTTTCTGAGAATATGCCGATTATGCCACCTTTTTGTTCTCTCTTTATAAATCTTTGCGCTTTCGTAAGCGGAGAGTCTAAACTCGTCTGGCTCATTTAATTATAATCTTCGTTTCTCTCCAGTGCTCTTCAAGTCAAAATTTAATACTTTGATCGCCTAGAACGCCTTGTGCTCGAGCTCTACAGGTATATGACATGATTTAAAATAAATTAATTGAAAAGGAGACATACCAATCAGTGTTTTGTATGTAGTTCTATATGCCCAGAGTGCATCTTCAAGTTTAAAAGCCTAGTCCATTCTTGTTCGTGACACAGTTTTCTCCAAAATCCCCTTAATCTCTCTATTCGATATCTCAACTTGTCCACTTGTCTGGGGATGATAGGGTGTTGCAACTCTATGATTAATGCCATATTTTCTAAGTAAGGCTGAAAATCTATGTTCTATAAAGTGTGAGTGACGCAGCGGAACTATGGGAGGGGAGATCCTTAGTTCAGTACTCTAAGGGGGTGGAGATGATGATGTTGAAATCGTGAGAGGGTCTTGAGATGAGGGAAAAGAAAATGTGTGCGGTTAAGAAACCCGGTGAAAACTGATGAGAGACCAAATCAGAAATTTACTTTAGCAAAACCCAGCGAGCCGGGAACCACGGATCGATCTACAAATGAAACTACTTACCTGACTCGTAGAGCCAACATTTCAATGGAAGCATGGGCACGCGAATCCTTCACGATGCTGCGAGGGAGGAACTCCGCTCGTCCAAGACACAAAGCAATAGACGCAAGAGGTGGAAAGGACCCGGAACCCGGTGGGCGTTCTCTGGGTGTTTTGATTGAATCGCAATAAAGAAGCAGCAAGAAGCGCTGGAGTTACACTAGACCTAGGCTCTCGCGTGGGGGAGAGCATCTACTACAGTGAAAACTGAAAACACAAGCCCTCAGCCCTCTTTTATAGAACAAGAGGGTAGGCGAAGTGATGACAACAAAATTTTTAGTAAATTTCATGCCATTTCATAGATATTTTTGTGTCATATTCATATACCTTTACTTATTTTTATGCCTTTTTTATTAATTATTGCAGAAACTACACTCTTTTTAGTTTTTGGTGATTTTCAGGAAAAAAAGGCAAGATTTTTAGACGTTTTCAAGAAATTCAGATGCATGAATGAATTCCCACCATCAAGAGGAGATTACATGTCAAATTTCATGAAGATTGGAGCTTCAGACCAAATTACGGCAGGGTCGTAATCTATATTACGGTACCGTAATATCAGAGCACTGCCATAATTTGGGAATTTCTCTTCCATAAAGATTTTCAGAAATTACGGCACTACCGTAAAGATTTTCACCGGCCATAAATTAGAGCGCTTTCCGAACAGAAATTTTGGCTGAAATTATGGCACTACCGTAACATATTTTACGGTGCCGTAATTGCTAGACAGTTTCAATCAGAGAACTCGGCTGAAATTATGGCAGTGCTGTAAGAATTTTTACGGCCGTAATTATGACCCAGATTCACGATTTTCACGGTCAAATTGAAGTCCGATTTTTGCGCGATCCATTGCAGACGATCTAGGCCAGAAAATTCAAAGCTTTAAGAAGCAAAAAGGGAGCTTTCAATGAGACGATGGGAGAGACACCAAAAGCCCTAAATTTCATCCACTGATAAAGGAGAAATCGAGTTTCACGCCGCCGCCTTAGGTTTTGCCGCACGGAAGCGTACAACACATCTCCAGCCATGAAATTTGAAGGGAAGCTTCGCCTGGAGGAAGAGAACATACCCCAGAAGTTTCAAAGTGAAAGGATCTCGATCGGAGGAGAAATCAAGATGAAAACTCAGCGCTGGCACTATTCGTGCGAGGAAATTAAGGCTGTAATTTCCATTACAGCCGTGTGGTTATTTATTTTTTTCACTTTTTTCTTGATTTCCTACACTTTGATACTATGGAATATTGTAATCTTTCATCCATGCTAGCTTAAACCTTTTATAGGACATGGGGGAGTAATTCCCTTTGATTTCTGAATGACTAGATAAATTTTTCATTACTTCATTACGTATAATTTTAACATGATAATTCCACTTCGTGACAGACATGTTGGGAAACCCCGGGGATATTTTATAATTTTTCACAGAGATAGACATTACATTTTACAGTGCACAGCTGAAGAATATGCCCGAAACAGGTTAGTCCCAAAAACCAGTGAAGATCTTCAAGTGAGGGGGTCGACACGATGTGATAGAAAGTACCTTTAGCAAGCTTGAGGATCGATGTCAAGGTAGGCATCCAAGTGTTCACCCTCTGTAGTCTCACACACACGGATTCCTCGAGCTCTCTTCTTCCTCGCCCGGTGCTAGCCTCGGGAAGAAGATCCAAGCCTTTGTTCTCTTTCTTCAATGTTTGTGCCACCTACAAGTTTCATGCGCCAATGAAGAAGATGAGGAGAAGGAGAAACCGCCAAGTCCAACTTCACTTTGCGCCAAGATGAAAGGAGGAAGAGGGCTTGCGGTTATGAAGGTGGAAGAAGCTTGTGCCAATCCTTGATGTCACCCTTGCCCTCTTGATGTTTGCTCACACCTCCAAGGAATTAGTACATCAATATGGGGTGGCAAGGGGTCTCTTTTATAAGAGCAAGAGGCAGTTTGGGGAGGGCTTAGATCATGACAAGTGGGCGGCTAGGATGAGGGGTTGACAATTAGGGTTTGAGGTAAGGAAAGTCTTCAAGACTTTACCATAAACCTCATTCAACCTATCCATATTTTCCCAAGAGCCATATCAGCCCAAGACATGCCTAAGAGGCAAGCTTTCCATCAAGGAACCAAGAGGGGAGGTGCCAATTGCTTCCTTATGATGCAAATTGTGCAACTTGTCCCCATTATGCCCATAGGCGCTTATGAGACAAGTTTTATCCCCATTATACCCTTTTATCCCATTCTCACTTCATGACAATTTATTAGTGAGTCCAATTAAGCAATGGGCCTAGCCCAGAATCCATTATGCATGTTAACCAAGCCATTAGATCCAATCCAATGTAACCCAAGGTCAAATGAGGCTAACCATGGTTAATTTGGTCAATATGCCAAAAATGAAAGTTGGCTCCAGTAAGTTTCTTCCATCTCATCAGGCCCATTGGCGCTGATGAAATCTCCAAAATAGATCCGAGCTATCCAATAACTCGATCATAAGGCTTCCCGATCATTACGAGAACTCGAGTATCTTGGTGTGCGACCCTGTAGGTTCCTCTGACGCTGGTAGTGCTGACCAAAGGTCACCACAAGCAGTGAGTGGAACCTAGCAGTGCATCGCTGCTACCCAAGTCATTGGAATGGATATCGACATCGACATCCCCATCATCGCGACTAGGTATAGATACATTACATTCACTTTGCCAAACTGATATTCGATTGGACAAGTGTGTCATCATTTATTTTCACCCAATCACATGGTCATGACTAAAACAGGTTCTCACCTGGGTGTGACCATACACTTTCAGTCATAGAACCATAGAGGAGCTCCATGGATATCATACTTCCCATAGGGAGGGGCAAATCCTTTTGTCTGTACATTGATCTTCTAATATGAGTCGTGACATACTCAATGACGATCGTTATTAGTTCCCAATTACGGCGAGGTGTTATGTTGCATCAAAGCATGTCCCTAATCATGCAGAAGAGTCAATGACCTCAAGTCTAGGGATCTATGCATCTCCTATCACTTGTGAGGGTAACTCATGACACTAAGTCATTGCCTCATAGCGAGTCAGTCCAGTTTATCCACCCCTGATATACCCATATGTCTGCATTAGCACCGCTTGCCTAACCAGCCCATATACCAGTCTCACAAGTACTAGGGCTGTCCCATATCCACTCAGGTACATTGACTGGGGACGATTATTTGAGCACAGATCCAATCTGTCTCTAGGGACATTATCATTTAAGTACACAATCACAGGTGTAGACAAACATTGATAACGACAATGCCAGGATGATATAAGAAATATCAAAGTCAAGTAGTACATAGGTTGACCAAATATAGGTCTCAGGGCATATACACCAACAATCTCCCACTTGCGCTTATACCTAGAGGTCGAGGATTCTCAACCCCATATCCTTGGCATGACCATCATGCTTCTGTTGTGCCAAAGCCTTGGTTAGTGGATCTGCTAGATTATTCTCTGTATCTACTCTGCTAATCTTGACATCACCTCGGTCAATAATCTCTCTGATCAGGTGAAATCTCCTGAGTATATGTTTGGACCTTTGATGAGACCGTGGTTCCTTTGCCTGTGCAATGGCTCCATTGTTGTCACAATAGAGCTCAATGGGATCCAAAGCAGTTGGAACCACTTGAAGATCAGATATGAACTTCCTTATCCAAACAGCTTCTTTGGCTATCTCAGAAGCACCAACATACTCGGCCTCTGTTGTAGAATCAGCTATGGTGGACCGCTTGAAGCTTTTCCAGCAAACAGCGCCTCCATTTAATTTGAACACATAGCCGGCCTATGATCTAAAGTCGTCTGGGTCAGATTGGAATGACACATTAGTGTAGCCCTGAACATTGAGCTCTTCCTGTCCCCCATAGACCAAGAACAAATCCTTAGTTCTTCTTAGATACTTAAGGATGTTATTTACAGCCATCCAGTGCTGCATACCTGGATTGGATTGGTATCGACTAGTTATGCTCACAGCATAAGCCACATCTGGTCTAGTACATAACATTGCATACATGATTGATCCGATTGCCGAAGCATAGGGAAGTCGCCTCATTTCATCCCTCTCAGCCTGTGTGGTAGGACACTGGCTCTTTGAGAGAGTAAGGCCATGTTTTATTGGTAGGTATCCTATTTTGGATTGCTCTATATAGAACCTTTCCAAGACCTTATCAATGTAGGTACTCTGATTAAGGGCGAGTAGCCTCTTGGATCTATCCCGGTAGTTCTTCACGCCTAGTATATTGGTGGCCTCCCCTAAGTCCTTCATTTTGAAATACTTCCCTAACCATGTCTTCACAGACTGAAGACTAGGGATGTCGTTTCCAATGAGCAGTATGTCATCGACATACAAGACCAGAAATGTCACCAAGCTCCCACTGAATTTTTTGTATACATAGGCGTCATCTTCGCTTTTAATAAAGCCATAATCTCTCACAGCTTCATCAAATCGAAGATTCAAACTTTGAGATGCTTGCTTCAATCCATAAATGGATTTCTTTAGCTTGCAGCTTCTCTGATACTAAATAACGTTCCATCCAAGAATCCATCAGGTTGTGTCATATACACATTTTCTGTCAGCTTTCATTTAAGGAATGTTGTTTTAACATCCATCTGCCATATCTCATAATCATGATATGCAGCTATAGCAGGCAAAATCCGAATGAATTTGATCATGGCAACTAGCGAAAAGGTTTTATCATAGTCCACGCTGTGGACCTGTCTGAATCCCTTAGCCACAAGTTTACCTTTGTAGGTAACTATGTTCCCATCCATGTCAGTCTTCCTCTTGAAGACCCATTTACACCCTATAGGTTTTACCCCATCAGGCGGCTCAACCAAATCCCAGACTTGGTTAGTCGACATGGAATCCATTTCGGATCACATGGCCTCAAGCCATCTCTCGGAGTCCGGTCCACTGATCACCTCATCATAGGTTCTGGGTTCATCCTCAATGATGAAGATCCCATCGTGTTGGGTCGGCAGCGACCCATACCTCTCAGGTGCACGACGAATCCTCCCAGACCTACGTGGGACCTATGTCTAAGCCTTATGTTACCCGGCAACCGGTGCAGGTGGCTTAGGTTCCATCTCTTTGTCTTGTGGTTGCACTTGGACCTCGTCCAAGTCAAACTTGCTCCCACTGATTTCTTTCATGAGAAATTCTTTCTCTAGAAAGACAGCACCCCGAGCAACAAAAACTTTGTTCTCAGTGGGAACATAGAAGTAGTATCCTTTAGTTTCCCTAGGATATCCCACAAAGACATATTTATCAGATATAGGTTCTACCTTGCTAGAATCCTGACATTTGACATAAACCTCACATATCCATATCCTGATAAAAGAGAGATTGGGGCGTCTCCCACTCCATACCTCATATGGAATATTTGAGACACTCTTGGATGGAACGTTATTTAATATAAGAGAAACTATCTCAAGTGCATAACCCCAGAATGAGGGTGGTAGAGTTGCATGACTCATGATAGATCGAACCATGTCCAATAGGGTTCGATTTCTCCTCTCAGACACACCATTCCATTGAGGTGTTCCAGGAGGAGTGAGTTGGGATATGATCCCACACTCCCTAAGATAGTCAAAGAACTCGCCGCTTAGGTACTCTCCACCTCGATCGGATCGAAGAGCTTTGATGGATCTTCCAAGCTGGTTATCTACTTCATTCTTGAATTCCTTGAATTTCTCAAAGGATTCAGATTTATGTCTCATTAAGTAGACATAACCATACCTACTGAAATCATCAGTAAAGGTAATGAAGTAGCTGTGTCCACCTCTGGCTTGTTTATTGAATGGCCCACACACATCAGTATGTATGAGATCCAATAAACTTCTTGCCCTCTCATCTGTCTTGGTGAAGGGCGCCTTTGTCATTTTTCCTAATAAACAAGGCTCACATGTGTCAAATTCCTCCAAGGAACTTGAATCTAACAATCCATTTGCATGGATTTGTTGGATGCGATTCTTATTTATATGGGCTAATCGACCATGCCATAAGAAGGCACCAACTGAACCACTCAGTTTGGTCCTCTTACTATTTATTTTACAAATAGAACTATTCATGTCCAAGACATACAAGCCATTGCATAATGTACCCTTCCCATAAAACATATCTGTAAATGAAAAAGAACACGAGTTCTCCTTTATTTCAAATATAAAATCTTTTATTGCTAAGCAAGGAATTGATATAATGTTTTTGGTTAACGAATGTACATAATAGCAATTGTCTAGTTCTAATTGAAATCCAGAAGGTAGGGAGAGTGTCAAAATTCATACAGCAACAGCAGCAACTTGTGCTCCGTTTCCTACTCATAGGTCAATCTCTCCAGCCCGTACCGATCTACTCTTCTTAAGCCCCTGCATATTTATACAAATATGAGCTCCGCATGCGGTAGCCAATACCCATGATATAGAAGTAGAAAGGTTGACTTCTATAACATAGATACCTGAGCTAGAAGTTAAGGCCAAGCCTTTCTTTTCCTCATTCCGAAGTTGCTTGCAGTCCCTTCTCTAGTGACCCTGCTTGCCATAGCGGAAGCACCTCTGGTCCTTTAACTTCTTTGCCTTTTTCTTCAGTGCCTTGGTAGGACTTTTGACACTGCCCTTAGCACGTGCCTTTCTCTTCTTCTTTATCTTCTTGGTCCCAAGGACCAAAAGAATAGAATTAGGTTTGGTCTTACCCATTCCTCGCTCGGCTGTTTGGAACATATTCAGTCATTCCTCCCTTGTGTATTCAATCCAGTTCATGTTGAAATTTATAATAAACAGACTGAAGCTTGGGGGCAGGGACCGCAGAATAAGATCTACAACCAGCTCATTATCTATGGTGTGTCCTAGTCTCCTGAGATGATCCACATTCCCAATTAGTTTGAGAACATGGGGTCTCACTGGTGTACCCCTCAGATAACTTGCACTGAAAGACTGCTTTGGCAATGTCATATCTCTCAGTTCTAGCCTGAGCCTCGAACATCTATTTCAAATGAGTGATCATTTGAAAGGCGTTCTGCTCTTCATATTGCACCTGAAGTTCAGGTGCCATAGTTGCTAGCATGAGACATGCTATCTCCAAAGAGTCATCCTGATGCTTTATAAAAGCATCCCTAGCTGCCGCTCGGGCATTAAGCGCAGGAGTCGCAGGAAGAGGCTGCTCAAGGACATACAACTTCTTCTCAAGCTTGAGGGCTATCCTCAAGTTCCGATGCCAGTCAAAGTTCCGATGCCAGTGTCAATCCGCCAGTGTTCGTCAACAACCAAGAAACAACAGATTAGTACTACTTTCGAATCATTTAATCCTGACTTGTATTAAATGACCATAGCTCCCACTATTTTAATCGAATTGACAACCCACAAAGTCAATCGGGAAATTTAAGATTTCCTAGTGAGATGAGATCCTTATTCCACATAGGGCTTAGCGTCCCATGAGGGTGGGATGAGATGCACAAAGTGACCCATGCTTCCTAAGGTGGGCACACCGGCCAATTGCTCCAAGCAATTCCCCTTATTGAGACAGTCTAGGCATTTCATGTCCAGCGAGGGTTGGAATGAAACCCTAACCTCTCAATAATGCCTTTAGAGTTTCATCATGTGCCCAGCACATATGAAAATCTAGTCAAGTCCATTCCTAATCATTATGCCCAGGGCCAACGAGTTTCCTGATTAAAACGGACTGGGGAACCATTGCCACCACACACCTACTAAAGATAAGGGGGTGTGTCCCACGAGGGTGGGAAACAGTTCACAACACCACTGATCGATAGTTTGATGAGGGCTACTCAATAGAAGGCTACTAGACTTGATATTTTTATTCGAGGGTTTTTGAGGTCTCATCAACTCTGTTTTATCTTATGTCTAACATTAGAGGCATGCAATCCTATAGTGATAACATAATGATAAAACATCACAGGCATGCTTTAGTAGATAATGAAAGCAGTAAAGGGATGATGTGATCATAGCCCATTCAAGACATTGAACTAACCCATGACAAAAGGAGATTCAACTCTTGACCTAGGATTCAAGCCCCAAAGACAAGACCTAACCTAGCCGACCTCTAGAGAAGATCTTTAAGGTTGGCTCAAAGGTCCTTCAAGGGTGAACTGCCACCTTACAAGTCCCAAGAAAGCTATCTCACAAGCCCTATGGCTCAGCCATGCTATTCTTGCACCACCAAGCAAGCTTGCGCCACCACCTTTGATGCTTGGTGCACCACCATGTGCCATGTTCCATGTAGATGCGCCAGCCTAATCTTCTTCTTAGTTAAAAGCAAAAAGAAAAAATAGCATGCAGGCCTCACAAGGATACATCACAGGCATGCAAAGGGGATTGACACATGATCACAACACAATGCACAATCAAGGTACCTACTCATGCAATTCTACAGGTTGATGAAAAACATAAAATCTGAAATTTTATTTTTTTCATAAAACAAGTCTCTTTTCCTCATCTTCTTATCACAAATCTTTTGGTTATTTGCGATTAATTTTTATGATGATTTCATAGATCAAATCGGCTTTCAATTTTGTCAGATCAAGAGACTCGGCCAGTCCGAAGACACAATGCCCGTCCTACTTGACAAAACTATGTGCGCCTTTGATCTTAAATCAATAAAAAAAAAAATCCAAAAATCCGAAAGAGATTGACAAAGAGGATAGGAACAAGAAACTTCAATTTTTCTAATTTAGAAAAACCATGCGCCATGTTGTATGCAATTGGCAAAAATTGAAACATGGCATGTGAGCATAGAAAAGCATGAAAGAAACATCGTTCGAGGCTCGCAAGTCCCTCTAATACCACTGTTGCGAAACCCCGGGGATATTTTATAATTTTTTACAGAGATAGACATTACATTTTACATTGCACAGCAGAAGAATATCCTCGAAACAGGCCAGTTCCAAAAACCCAGTGAAGATCGTCAAGCGAGGGGGTCAACACGATGTGATAGAAAGTACCTTTAGCAAGCTTGAGGATCGATGTCGAGGTAGGCACCCAAGTGTCGCCCTCTGCAGTCTCACATACATGGATTCCTCAAGGTCTCTTCTTCCTCGCCCGGTGCTAGCCTCGGGAAGAAGATCCAAGCCTTTGTTCTCTTTCTTCAATGTTTGCGCCACCTCCAAGGTTCATGCGCCAATGAAGAAGATGAGGAGAAGGAGAAACCGCCAAGTCCAAATTCACCTTGCGCCAAGAGGAAAGGAGGAAGAGGGCTTGCGGTTATGAAGGTGGAAGAAGCTTGCGCCAATCCTTGATGTCGCCCTTGCCCACTTGATGTTTGCTCATGCCTCCAAGGAATTAGTACATCAATATGCGGTGGTAAGGGGTCTCTTTTATAAGAGCAAGAGGCGGTTTGGGGAGGGCTTAGATCATGACAAGTGGGCGGCTAGGATGAGGGGTTGACAATTAGGGTTTGAGGTAAGTAAAGTCTTCAAGACTTTACCATAAACCTCATTCAACCTATCCATATTTGCCCAAGAGCCATATCATCCCAAGACATGCCTAAGAGGCAAGCTTTCCATCACGGAACCAAAGGGGGAGGCACCAATTGCTTCCTTATGAAGCAAATTGCACAACTTGTCCCCATTATGCCCATAAGCGCTTATGGGACAAGTTTTATTCCCATGATACCCTTTTATCCCATTCTCTCTTCATGACAACTTATTAGTGAGTCCAATTAAGCAATGGGCCTAGCCCAGAGTCCATTATACAAGTTAACCAAGCCATTGGATCCAATCCAATGTAACCCAAGGTCAAATGAGGCTAACTATGGTTAACTTGGTCAATATGCCAAAAATGGAAGTTGGCTCCAATAAGTTTCTTCTATCTCATCAGGCCCATTGGCGCTGATAAAATCTCCAAAATATATCCGAGCTATCCAATAACTCGATCATAAGGCTTCCTGATCAATACGAAAACTCGAGTATCTTGGTGTGAGACCTTGTAGGTTCCGTTGATGCTGGCAGTGCTGACCAAAGGTCACCACAAGTAGTGAGTGACACCTAGCAGTGCATCGCTGCTACCCAGGTCATTGGAATGGATATCGACATCAACATCCCCATCATCGCGACTAGGTATAGATCCATTAAAGTCCCTTTGCCAAACTAATATCCGATTGGACAAGTGTGTCATCACTTGTTTTCACCCAATCACATGGTCATGACTAAAACATGTTCTCACCTGGGTATGGCCATACACTTTCAATTATAGAACCATAGAGGAGCTCCTTGGATATTTTACAATTTTCAGAGATAGAGATTACACAAATACATTGCACAACGGAAGCAATATCCCCGAAACGAGCCAGTCCCAAAAACCCAGTGAAGATCGCATGCGAGAGAGTAAACACGATGAGTTAGAAAATACCTTAGGAGCAAGATGAGGCCGATGTCGTGATAGGCGCCCAAGCGTGCGCCCTCTGCAGTCTCACACACACGGATGCCTCGAGTCCTCTTCTTCCACGCCCGGTGCTAGCCTCAGGAAGAAGATCGAAGCCTTGTGCTCCCTCTACACCACTTGCGCCACCTTCAAAGGAAGAAGTGCCAAGAGGAAGGAGGAAGAAGGAGATACCGCCAAGGTGTTCTCTTACTCTCGCCAAGAGGAAGAGAAGAAGAGATGGAGCTTGCGGCTAGGGTTTGATGGAAGAACTTATTGCGCCAAGGCCCTTGCACTAGCCCTTCAATGTATCCTCACGCCTCCAAGGAGTAGAACATATGAGAGGGGGTGGCTAGGGTCTCTTTTGTTGGGCAAGAGGCGAATTGGGCAAGGGTTAGGATCATGACAAGCGTATGGCTTGGATGAGGGGGTTTGAGGCAAGGAAAGTCTCTAAGACTTTACCATAAACCGCATTCAACCTATCCATAATTGCCCAAGTACCATATCAGCCCAAGACATGCCTTAAAGGCATTCATACCATCAATGGAGAAGGGCTAGGCGCAAATTCCTTCTTAATGAAGCAATTTTTGCCACCCAAACCCCATTATGCCCCTTAGGCGCCAATGGGGTTGGGTTTCTCCCCATTATACCCTTTTAGCCAATTGCCTCTTCATGACAACTTGTTATTGTGCCTCATTGGGTAATTAGCTTGCTCAAACTTCATTACATGGGTTTATTAAGCACTTGGATCCAATCCAATGCAACCCTAATCCAAATGTGACCAACCATGGTCAAATATGGATCAACCTGCCAAAAAAGAAGTTTGCCTCCAATAACATTCTTCCATCTCATCAGGCCCATTGGCATTGATGAAATCTCCCAATTAGATCCGAGTTATCCAATAACTCTATCATAAGGCTTCCTGATCAATACGAGAACTCGAGTATCAAGGTGTGCGACCCTGTAGGTTCCTCTGACGCTGGAAATGCTGACCAATGGTCACCACAAGCAGTGAGTGGCACCTAGCAGTGCATCGTTGCTACCCAAGTCATTGGAATGGATATCGACATCGACATCCCCATGATCGTGACTAGGTACAGATGCATTACAGTCTCTTCGCCGAACTGATATCCGATTAGACAAATGTTTCACTACTTGTTTTCACCCAATCACATGGCTATGACTAAATCAGGTTCTCACCTGGGTATGACCATACACTTTCAGTCATAGAACCATAGAGGAGCTCCATGGATATCAAGCTTCCCTTAGGAAGGGGCAAATCCTTTGTCTGTCTATTGACCTTCTCATATGGGTCGTGACATGCTCAATGACAACCGTTATTACCCCCAACTATGGCGAGGTGTTAGGTTGTATCAAAGCATATCCCTAACCATATAGAATGGCCAATGACCTCAAGTCAAGGGATCAATGCATCTCCTATCACTTGTGAGGATAACTTGTGACACCAAGTCATTGCCTCACAGTGGGTCGTTCCAGTATATCCACCACTGATATACCCATATGTCTGCGTTAGCACCTCATGCCTAACCAGCCCATATACCAGTCTCTCAAGTACCAGAGCTGTCTCAAATCCACTCAGGTACATCTACTGGGGACAATCATTTGAGCATAGATGCAATCTGTCTCTAGGGACATTATCATGTAAGTATATAATCGCAGATATAGACAAACATAGATAATGACAATGCCAGAATGATATAAATATCAAAGTTAAGTAGTACAATAATGGACCAATACTAGGTCCTAGGGCATATACACCAACAAAGGCTTCCCAATCAATACGAGAACTCGAGTATCTTGGTGTGCGACCCTGTAGGTTCCTCTGATGCTGGCAGTGCTAACCAAAGGTCACCACAAGCAGCGAGTGGCACCTAGCAGTGCATCGCTGCTACCCAGGTCATTGGAATGGATATCGACATCGACATCGCCATCATCGCGACTAGGTATAGATACATTACAGTCCCTTTGCCAAACTGATATCCAATTGGACAAGTGTGTCATCACTTGTTTTCACCCAATCAGATGGGCATGACTAAAACAGGTTCTCACCTAGGTATGGCCATACACTTTCAGTCATAGAACCATAGAGGAGCTCCATGGATATCATACTTCCCATAGGAAGGGGCAAATCCGTTTGTCTGTACATTGATCTTCTAATTTGAGTTGTGAAATAATCAATGACAACTGTTATAACTTCCCAATTACGATGAGGTGTTAGGTTGCATCAAAGCATGTCCCTAATCATACAGAAGAGTCATTGACCTCAAGTCTAAGGATCAATGCATCTCCTATCACTTGTGAGGGTAACTCATGACAATAAGTCATTGCCTCACAGCGGGTCAGTCCAGTATATCCACCCCTGATATACCCATATGTCTGCGTTAGCACCGCGTGCCTAACCAGCCCATATACCAGTCTCACAAGTACTAGGGCTGTCCCATATCCACTCAGGTACATTGACTGGGGACGATTATTTGAGCACAGATCCAATCTGTCTCTAGGGACATTATCATGTAAGAACACAATCGCAGGTGTAGACCAACATTGATAATGACAATGCCAGGATGATATAAGAAATATCAAAGTCAAGTTGTACATAGTGAGATACCGTAAGGTAACACTACAAGTTTGGCACACGTATACTTTGGACTAATCCCCGGGAACGGCGCCAAAAAATTGATATACCGTAAGGTAACACTACAAGTTTGGCACGCGTATACTTTGGACTAATCCCTGGCAACGACGCCAAAAACATGATAGGATTCCGCAAGTGCACGGAATTATCGAAGTAATAAAAATATCGATCCACAGAGACCTTATTGTTAATTACCAAATAATTGTTTTCTCGCTAGCTAAGTAAACCGAATATGATGAAAGTAAGCAGTATAGCTAACACGAAGGATAATCAGAGAGATAAACATGGGACTAGGATTTCATCCACCTTGATTTCAATGATAAGATATAAATAAAAGGTTCGTAAATCAAATCTTGCTATGATAAAGAACTAATTTACTTCATAAAAGGATCATCTCACTTTCGTGCAGACAATCACGCAGGGACCAATCCTCGCTTTTGCATAAGATCTATCCCAACGCTGCAGATAAGTAAACCATCAACAAAGAACTCAAGGATCACTTTCGTGCATCCGAATTCTAAGTTGATCATCACAAGTGGAGCCTCAAGGATCACTTTCGTGCATCCGAGTCTCAACACAGGTTCTACCTAGGGTTTTCTAACATTTCGATCCTCACTTTCGTGCACGATCTCCACGTTTGACACAATAACTCAATCCTAGATCAATATTATTAAACATGGCAATTAATCTACTAGAACAGATCAAATTAGATCTAACCTAAGGAAGGGATCCTAACATGCAATTCTAGGGTTCTAAGTTCTCAAGCAAATCACCTTTTAGTCTCATTGCGAAAACTCTAAAACATGGATAATAACATAGATCTATGGAAAGTTAAAGACAATTCATCACAAAAGTAGAATTATCACAACGAAGATTATCATGACGAAAAAAAAAAGAATTATCTAATCATTAGAAATCAAAGGGATTAAACCCCATGTCTCAAAATATGTCTAAGCTTGCATGGAGAAGAAAATACAATAATCTATAAATTCAGAAGATCAAAAATCAACTAGAAAAGAGGTTTTAGAAAATACAGCACGGCTATGAAATATTTCACAGCAGTATTTTGCAGGCAGAACTCGATGAACAGTGCTATCACCAACGATTTCATCGATTCATCATCCGATTGAACTCCTTTTCCTCTGAAAGTTCTGGGATGTTGTCTTCTCCTCCAGGCAAAGCTTCTGAGTGAAAATCATGGCCTGATGTGCCCTCTATGCCTCTCGGCGCGAGGCCAAACCCTAGCTGCCTCTCTGGCGATTGCTCTCTAAATACATCATAAAAGTTCCCCTTCCACTTTGTGCGTCTTCGCCTCTTAAAGACGAGTCCAAAACATCTTTTGGATCTCGATTTGGAGCTATGGATCAAAAGTTATGGCCCACGCAAGTTTCGGGCCCGAAAGTCTCGCGCGACCAGGTGCAAATTACGGCCGTGTAATATCTTACGGCAGTGCCGTAAAATCATTCTATGAACGTTGAGTCAAAATTATGGCCCGTAAACTATTTCTTGATGGTGCCATAAAATCGGACGAGTTCTCTGGTCTGAATTATAGGGTCAAAACCTAAGTCAGATGCGCTTCTAAAATTTTGCATAGGCGGAAAAACTAGGTTTCATGAAGATCGCATGGCTTGTAAGTATAACCAACCATAAGAGGATGAATGAAGCATTACCATGGCCATTGCTCGAGTGATGACTTGGAAGAAGAAAGGGCGATCGGCTCTTCTCCAAAGAGGTCACACACAAGATGTTGAAGGCTTACTCCCTTGTGGTCTTTGTGCTAGCAAAGATCCAAGGAGACCTTGATCGTGTACAAGGAGATGTTTTTCCTCTCGGCTGTTCGAACTCTCTTCCTTGGCGTGAAGACTCACTACCACACGAGAGGAACGGGAGGAGAAGAGGGGGCGAGCCACGTTACAATCGTGGAGGCGTTTTTCCAAAATGGAAAACTGACTTCCAAATATAGTAAGTGCTTAATACTCATGCGTTCACTCAAAGTGAACCATCGAAACTTCCTTCTCCTTTGAACCAAGCGTTCACTAAGTGAACCGGTTCAATTCTATTTGGTTCAAAGACCAAATCGAACCAGCCATGGTTTAGATCTCTATGAACCAAATGGCTCAAGATCTAACCACACATCTCTTGATCTTCTTGATCTCATCAATCAAGCATCAATTCTCCCGATCGAAGCTTACCGATCTCAAGCCCTAATCAATCAAACATGATCAGACCAGATCTCACTTCAAATCAGAGTTTAAATTCCTTTAAACTGGACTAAAACAATTCAATCCACACGATCTGATATAAGTAAGCCATATCATCAAATTGTGCGACCCTAAGGGTTTCCTTCAACGTTGGTAACGATAACTTACATTATCACGATCAGAGAGGGGTATCTAGCAACACATCACTGTCTCCCGATATGAAGGAAAGAGTCTTCCAAGACTACACCCAAACCACAGCACAAGTGTGAATCCAATTCACTTGGCATACATGTTTCCTTTGCTACTAGATGTTCTCGTTGGACAAGCGTGTCAAGCGTGTAACTCCAACATGATGAGAATGGTTAGATCAGATGAACATAGTCATCTGGGTATGGTCATACACTTTCTCAACCATCTCATCCAGGGGGCCCCTATAGAACATCACACTCCAACAAGGAGAGGCAATCCTTTATCTATCACTAGTGCCCTAACATGACTCATGCCCATTATCCAAGATAATCCTTAACCATTATTTTTTCAAATGATATTGAACTACCTCAAGATAATGCCAATCATCATTTAGAAACAGAAGTGATCTCAAGTCAGAGGAAATATGCCATTTGCTTGCATACAAGGATTATTCACATTGTGACAAACAATTGAACATCCTAAGTAGGGTCAGTCCAGTACATCCAATGCACCTATGTGTCTAAATATTATTCCATGCTCGAAGCATCCTATAAGATCAGAACACATATTAGTCTCAATCATATCAAGGCTGTCTCATGTTCACCAAGATATCTCGACTAAGGACAATACTGCATGTCAGCCAAGCTGAACACCATTGAGACATTATTCAGAAGTATACATAACAGCAGCAGATAATGTAACAACCTGAATAACAACAATTGCCTTTATAAAACATAGTTTATACATGATACTGATAATTGAAGAGTCCCCTTCAAGGGGGAGCGCAAGCAGATGAAACCCTAATTTAGGGGGGGGGCGCATGCAATTTTGCTAGGGTTTCAACAACACAATCGCTTATATGCTCATATGATCAACTTTGATAGATTGATTAGATCAAGAAGGAGATCATACCAATGCCATCGAATAGATGGTGCCTTGGAAGCAAAGACGCAAGTGCTCCTTCTCCAAAGGTGACGCACACAACAAATGAAGATGGCTTGCTCCTTTGAATCCTTTGTGCTAGCAAAGCGCTTCAAAGGGTCCTTGTCGCATGAGGATGATGAGAGATCAAGCTTGGCCGAGAGCTCCTTCTCCTGTTTTCGTCAAGCGCTCACCACCGAAAGATGGAGAAGCCTTCACAAGAGAGAGTTCGGCGAGAGAGTAACCTCCCACACTAATGTGGAGGCGTTACATACAATCCATTTGGAAACCGAATTCCCAAAATGGAAAGTAGTCAAGGCTCAAGCGTTCACCCTTAAGTGAACCAAGCGCTTAACTCATCTCCCATGAACCATGCGCTCATTCATGAGCCGGTTCAATGTCGGTTTGGTCCAAGACCAATTAACCCAAGCCATATGGTCTAGATCACAATAAACCCTAAAGGTTCAAGATCTAACCGTTCATTTCTTGATGCTCCTGATCTTACCGATCTAACATCAACTCTCTCGATCAAAGCTTACCGATCTCAAGCCCTAATCAATCAAACATGATCAGACCAGATCTCACTTATAATCAGAGATTAAATCCCTTCAAACTGAACCCAAACAATTCAGTCCACACGATCTGACTTAAGTAAGCCATATCATCAAATTGTGCGACCCTGAGGGTTTCCTTTAAATGTCGGTAACGATAACTTTCGTTATCACGATTAGTGAGGGGTATCTAGCAACACATCACTGTCTCCCGATATAAAGGAAAGAGTCTTCCAAGACTACACCCAAACCACAGCACAAGTGTGAATCCACTTCACTAGGCATACATGTTTCCTTTGCCACTGGATGTTCTTATTGGACAAGCATGTCAAGCCTGTAGCTCCAATATGATGAGCATGATTAGATCAGATGAACATAGTCATCAGGGTATGGCCATACACTATTCTCAATCATCTCATTCAGGGGGGCCCCTTTAGAACATCACACTCCTTAAACAAGGAGACGGCAATCCTGTATCTATCACTAGTGCCCTAACCTGACTCATGATCATTATCCAAGATAGTCTATAACCATTATGTTTCAAATGATATTGAACTACCTCAAAACAATGACAATCATCATTTAGAAACACAAGTGATCTCAAGTCAGAGGACATGTGCCACTTGTTGCAAACAAGGATTATTCACATTGTGACAAGCAATTGAATATCCTAGTAGGGTCTGTCCAGTACATCCAATGTACCCATGAGTCTACATCTTATTCCATGCTCGAAGCATCCTATAAGATTAGAACACATATTAGTCTCAATCATATCAAGGCTGTCTCATGTTCACCAAGATATTTTGACTAAGGACATATAGCATGTCAGCCTAGCTGAACAGCTTTGAGACATTATTCAGAAGTACACTTATTGCAGCAGATAATGTAACAAACTGAATAACAACCATGCCTTTATAAACATAAGAGTTTATACATGATATTGTTACAATCCCAAGGCCTCAAACATTAGCCTTAAGGGCATACCCCAACAATCTCCCACTTGCACTTAATCTAATGGTTGAGAAATCTCAAACCCATGTTATTACAGTGCTTCTCATGCTTCTGCTGCGCCAGAGGCTTGGTAAGCGGGTCAGCCAGATTGTCATCTGTATGAACCTTGCAGATTTTGATCTCACCACGATCAATGATCTCCCGGATCAAGTGAAACCGTCTCTGTATGTGCTTGGACTTCTGGTGCGACCGTGGTTCCTTTGCTTGTGCTATAGCTCCAGTGTTATCACAGAAGATAACCAAAGGATCTGCACTCGAAGGAACGACACCAAGTTCCTGAATGAACTTACGAATCCACACTGCCTCCTTGGATGCTTCCAAGGCTACAACATACTCGGCTTCTGTTGTGGAATCAGCAACAGTAGACTGTTTGAAACTCTTCCACACCACTGCTCCACCATTCAAGCTAAAAACATAGCCTGATTGCGATCGGAAATCATCCTAGTCCGACTGGAACGAAGCGTCAGTATATCCTTCTATACTGAGTTCTTCCTGACCACCATATATCAAGAACATATCTTTGGTCCTCCGCAGATATTTTAAAATGTTCTTGACCGCAATCCAGTGCGCCAAACCAGGATTACTTTGGAATCGACTGGTCACGCTTAACCCGTAAGCGACGTCTGGGCGAGTACACAACATCGCATACATAATGGACCCAATAGCCGAAGCATAAGGCGTATTGTCCATTTCATCTTTCTCAGTCTGTGTTTGTGGACACTGACTCTTCGAAAGATTCAGACCATGTCTGACTGGAAGATATCCTCTTTTAGAATTCTCTAAATGAAATCTCTCCAGGACTTTATCGATGTAAGTACTCTGGCACAGCCCGAGAAGCCTCTTAGATCTATCCCTGTAGATCTTCACACCTAATACATAGGCTGCTTCTCCTAGATCTTTCATCTGAAAACATTTTCCTAACCATGCTTTAATAGCATGCAGTTCAGGAATATCGTTTCCAATGATTAAGATATCATCGACGTAGAGGACTAGGAAAGTAATTACGCTCCCACTAAACCTCTTATATACACACGGGTCATCTTCGTTCTTGATGAAACCAAACTCAGAGATAGATTCATCAAAACGAATATTCCAGCTTCTAGATGCTTGTTTAAGTCCATAAATGGACTTCTTTAACTTGCATATTTTATGACGATCTGATGGATTAGTGAAACCTTCAGGTTGTGTCATATACACATCCTCATCCAGTTTTCCATTAAGGAAAGCGGTCTTCACATCCATCTGCCAGATCTCATAATCGTAATATGCTGCTATCGCGAAAAGAATCCGAATAGACTTAAACATGGCTACAGGAGAGAAAGTTTCATCATAATCTATCCCGTAGATTTGTTTGAAACCTTTCGCAACTAGCCTGCCTTTATAGGTAACCACGTTACCATCCATGTCAATCTTCTTCTTGAAGATCCATTTACAGCCTATAGGGATAACTCCCGGAGGCGGATCAACCAAATCCCAGACCTGGTTATCTGACATGGAGTCCATCTCGGCTCGCATAGCTTCAAGCCATCTAGCTGACTCCGGTCCACTGACCACATCCGCATAAGTGAGGGGTTCATCATTATCAATGATGTAGACTCCGTCATAGCGCTCAGGCTGACGACGGATCCTTCCCGATCTTCGCGGTTCCCGTGATATCTGAGCCTCAGGTTGTTCAATAACCTGCTCAACTGGCTCAGGCTCATCCAACTGTGCTTGACTACTTTGTCCTTCCTCTGGATTCTCATCCAGCTTTATTTCTCTCCCACTGGCCTCTTGCAGAAGAAATTCCTTCTCAAGAAAGATGGCCGTCCGAGCAACAAATACCTTATTCTCTTTGAGATCGTAGAAATAATAACCCTTAGTTTCCTTAGGGTATCCGACAAAGATACATTTCTCAGATCTGCTCTCTAGTTTCCCAGAGGCGAGCTTTTTAACATAAGCCTCGCAGCCCCAGATCCTGATAAATGTCAAGCTAGGCTGTTTCCCATACCATAACTCATATGGAGTCTTTGAAACGGCCTTGGATGGCACTCGGTTTAGTACCTTTGCAGCTGTCTCCAGTGCAAATCCCCAAAAGGAGTAAGGTAAAGTAGCCTGACTCATCATAGAACGAACCATATCAAGTAACGTTCTATTTCTCCTCTCGGACACACCATTCCATTGCGGTGTTCCTGGCGGAGTGAGCTGTGAGATAATCCCACACTCTTTTAGATAGTCAGTAAACGCATGACTCAAGTATTCTCCACCTCGATCAGAACGAAGTGCCTTGATATTTCGGCCTAGCTGATTCTGTACTTCATTTTTGAACTCTTTGAACTTGTCAAAAGATTCACTCTTATGTCTCATCAGATAGACATACCCATATCTACTGAAATCATCAGTAAAGGTAATGAAGTACGAATAGCCACCTCTGGCATGTTTACTAAATGGCCCACATACATCACTGTGTATAAGGTCAAGTAAACCTGAAGCCCTTTAACCTTTATGAGGAAAAGGTGACTTCGTCATTTTACCCATTAAACAAGCTTTGCATGTATCAATCTCCTCATAGGAGAATGATCCCAGCAGTCCATGATCATGCAACCGCTTAATGCGCTTCTTGTTAATATGGCCTAAACGACTATGCTATAGCAAGGTGCTGTCATCAGCATACTTGGCTTTCTTATTATCAATGTTTTGTATAGAATATTCCATGTCCAACATGAATAACCCATTGTTAATTGAACCAGTAGCATAAACAATATTATCAAGAGTAAGATAACACTTTGAAATCTTGCATTCAAAGGAAAACCCTTTCCTGACAAGAGCAGGAATAGAGATAATATTTTTGGTAATACTGGGTACAAAATAACAATTGTTTAATTCTAATACAATGCCAGATGGTAATGAGATGTAATAATCCCCTACAGCAACAGCAGCAACCCGTGCCCCGTTTCCAACTCGTAGGTCCACCTCATGCTGTCCCACCTGTCTTCTTCTCTTGAGTTCCTGTACATTTGAACAAATGTGAACTCCACATGCAGTGTCCAACACCCATGAAACAGAAGAAGATGAAACCATGACTTCCGTCACGTATATACCTGAGCCAGAAGCGATGCTTCCCCTCTTATCTCCTTGGAGCGCTTTACAGTCCTTTTTCCAGTGACCCAGCTGGCCACAGTGGAAACACCTGTTATCCTTCGACCGCTTCACCTTTTGTTTCAGAGCCTTGCTGTAGTTCTTGACAGGGGCCTTGCCCTTCTTCCCCTTCTTCTTGTTCCTAGAAGGAACCATTAAGACAGAGGTTGAAGGCTTTCCCTTCAGAGTCTCCTCAGTAGTCAAGATCATATTCAGCAGCTCTGCCGGAGTACAATCGATTTTGTTCATATTAAAGTTAATAATGAACGCATCGAAAGAGGGCGGGAGAGACTGCAGAATAATGTCTACAGCAAGCTCCTGGTTGATGGTATGCCCCAGTTTCTCCAGAGCCTCCTTGTGCCCAATCATCTTGAGCACGTGAGCTCCCACTGGGCTTCCTTCAGCCAGTTTGCTCTGAAAGAAAAGCTTTGTCAGATTATAGCGTTCTGTCCTCGCCTGTGCAGCATACAGCATCTTGAGGTTCGCTATAATCTCTATAGCCGACATATCCTCATGCTGACGCTGCAGCGGTGGCGTCATAGACGCTAGCATCAGGCAAGTGACATCAATGCTATCATTGACATGCTTTTCATAGGCATCACGAACCGCCCTTGCGGCGTTCGCAGCGGGTTGAGGCGGCACAGCCGTCTCGAGGACATACAGTTTCCTCTCTGCCTTAAGAACGATCTTAAGGTGTCCGAACCAGTCTGAGAAGTTTGGCCCAGCAAACTTCTCCCTTTCCAGTAGGGATCGCACATTGAAGCTCATGGTGTTCGTTGCTGCAGGAATCTACAACAATGCAAGAACAGCAAGGTCAGTATCAATGTTAAGAATCAATCAGGACTTAAGAATGATTCTTTTTCTCACTATTTTATCTGGCTAAAAAATCCAGCAAAACAGCCCGAAAGAGTAGAACTCTTTTAGTGAGATGGGATCCAGATTTCATACTTGGTCTCCGCGTCCCGCTCAGGCGAGATAAGATGCACAGAGAGTACAAGCACTAATTTCTGGTAGGCAGTCCCTGCCAATCGCCAACCCGTGCGATTCCCCTTCATCTGGGCAATCCAGCAGACTGTGCCAACTGAGTTGGTACAACACAGTCTCTGATCCCACAGATGGCTGCCTCCATGTGCTACCATATGCGCCACATATGTAGCCTACATGGTCAAGCTAACCCGACTTACTCCCTGGACCACCACGTGCTATGCTGAGCAACGAGAAGCGATAAATCCCTTCTCTGTAACACGCAGGTGTAATCCCGCACCGTCTGAAGATAGATGGACGTGCCCACTGAGTGGGTACAACACGGCTCCAATGATAGTCAGAACAGTGAGGTTTCGCGTCAGAAGGCTATCGAGCTTGATATTTTAGCGTTGGATTTTAACGGTCTTTTATCTTCTTACCTATCATGCAAACCCTATGGTGATAGCAGAAGATAACTTAAACATGCAATTCTAATTATAAGCAATAAGTAGAAAGCATGCTGATCTTATGTGGTAAAAGCCCATAGAGCCTAAGTAAGACCTTAAATCAACTTAAGTCTTCACTTGCTCTTGTTGGGTCTTTTGCATCTCATCTGGTCCAACCCAGGGCCCTAGCGCTCAATGCAGCTCAGGTGCGCCCACCAGCTGAATGCACCTCTGCGATGTGTGCTTTTGTGCTCTTGTCTAATTAAAATACATTTTAATTTATCTAGACAAGTTTGACTCGCAGGTCAATTATACAATAAATTAATTAAAAAATGTGATTCGCAGATCACAAAAATAATAATTTACCAGGCTCGCAGGCCCCAGCACAGCACACATTAAAAGGGCAACCCACATAAGATTAAATAAACAAGCATCATGGCATCATTCAATCAATCATGTGATCCATAGACAAAATAAAATTTTCGAAATCCCATTGGAATCAATTTTACTTGTCTTATGTGCCCTACTACCTTACAACGGTCCATTGATAGGGATCCACTCATCAATCTAGTTAGATCCATGCCCTTGCATGCACCAAGTCCTAACTGACTCGAGTTGACCTAATGGTCAACCATGCATGCGCCAAGGGCTGAACAGCCAACATGAGTTCTGGCAAGCGGGTGTGACCCCGGGCCTAACTCATGTGTGTTCACTGGTTGTCTCAACCAGACCTCTCTACACGCCTGTGATGCAATCGACCTATAGCCACCTCGTGCTTACGCACAGGTGCCATCTGGTCGATCCATCTAGGCTGTCAGATGGTCTGATCAGACTAATTTGATCTATACTAGATGATGCTTTCAACCCCATCAACCCGTCTAAGGGTTTATTGTAGGTGCGGCTTAGATCTAGTGAAAGTCGCGCATGTCATTTAGGGTTTTTAGAAAAACAACTACAACAACATAATAGAAGCGCAACCAACATACATGCGCCAAGGAAACATACAAGTTTCGGCATGAATAAAATTTACATGTAAATCTCGCATGTAAGGAAGATCTAAGCATACAAGGATCACATAACATACATAGCAATCATATGAACCATATAAGATCCTTGCTTTGATACCAATTGAAGAGTCCCCTTCAAGGGGGAGCGCAAGCAGATGAAACCCTAATTTAGGGGGGGGCGCATGCAATTTTGCTAGGGTTTCAACAACACAATCGCTTATATGCTCATATGATCAACTTTGATAGATTGATTAGATCAAGAAGGAGATCATACCAATGCCATCGAATAGATGGTGCCTTGGAAGCAAAGACGCAAGTGCTCCTTCTCCAAAGGTGACGCACACAACAAATGAAGATGGCTTGCTCCTTTGAATCCTTTGTGCTAGCAAAGCGCTTCAAAGGGTCCTTGTCGCGTGAGGATGATGAGAGATCAAGCTTGGCCGAGAGCTCCTTCTCCTGTTTTCGTCAAGCGCTCACCACCGAAAGATGGAGAAGCCTTCACAAGAGAGAGTTCGGCGAGAGAGTAACCTCCCACACTAATGTGGAGGTGTTACATACAATCCATTTGGAAACCGAATTCCCAAAATGGAAAGTAGTCAAGGCTCAAGCGTTCACCCTTAAGTGAACCAAGCGCTTAACTCATCTCCCATGAACCATGCGCTCATTCATGAGCCGGTTCAATGTCGGTTTGGTCCAAGACCAATTAACCCAAGCCATATGGTCTAGATCACAATAAACCCTAAAGGTTCAAGATCTAACCGTTCATTTCTTGATGCTCCTGATCTTACCGATCTAACATCAACTCTCTCGATCAAAGCTTACCGATCTCAAGCCCTAATCAATCAAACATGATCAGACCAGATCTCACTTATAATCAGAGATTAAATCCCTTCAAACTGAACCCAAACAATTCAGTCCACACGATCTGACTTAAGTAAGCCATATCATCAAATTGTGCGACCCTGAGGGTTTCCTTTAAATGTCGGTAACGATAACTTTCGTTATCACGATCAGTGAGGGGTATCTAGCAACACATCACTGTCTCCCGATATAAAGGAAAGAGTCTTCCAAGACTACACCCAAACCACAGCACAAGTGTGAATCCACTTCACTAGGCATACATGTTTCCTTTGCCACTGGATGTTCTTATTGGACAAGCATGTCAAGCCTGTAGCTCCAATATGATGAGCATGATTAGATCAGATGAACATAGTCATCAGGGTATGGCCATACACTATTCTCAATCATCTCATTCAGGGGGGCCCCTTTAGAACATCACACTCCTTAAACAAGGAGACGGCAATCCTGTATCTATCACTAGTGCCCTAACCTGACTCATGATCATTATCCAAGATAGTCTATAACCATTATGTTTCAAATGATATTGAACTACCTCAAAACAATGACAATCATCATTTAGAAACACAAGTGATCTCAAGTCAGAGGACATGTGCCACTTGTTGCAAACAAGGATTATTCACATTGTGACAAGCAATTGAATATCCTAGTAGGGTCTGTCCAGTACATCCAATGTACCCATGAGTCTACATCTTATTCCATGCTCGAAGCATCCTATAAGATTAGAACACATATTAGTCTCAATCATATCAAGGCTGTCTCATGTTCACCAAGATATTTCGACTAAGGACATATAGCATGTCAGCCTAGCTGAACAGCTTTGAGACATTATTCAGAAGTACACTTATTGCAGCAGATAATGTAACAAACTGAATAACAACCATGCCTTTATAAACATAAGAGTTTATACATGATACTGTTACAATCCCAAGGCCTCAAACATTAGCCTTAAGGGCATACCCCAACAATAATAACCCAAGGCCTCAAACATTAGCCTTAAGGGCATACCCCAACAATCTCCCACTTGCACTTAAACTTAATGGTTGAGAAATCTCAAACCCATATTATTACAGTGCTTCTCATGCTTCTGCTGCGCCAGAGGCTTTGTAAGCGGGTCAGCCAGATTGTTATCTGTATGAGCCTTGCAGATCTTGATCTCTCCTCGATCTATGATCTCCCGGATCAAATGAAACCTTCTCTGTATGTGCTTGGACTTCTGGTGTGACCGAGGTTCCTTTGCTTGTGCAATCGCTCCAGTGTTATCACAGAAGATAACCAATGGATCTGCACTCGAAGGAACAACACCAAGTTCCTGAACGAACTTACGAATCCATACTGCCTCCTTTGATGCTTCTGAGGCTGCAACATACTCGGCTTCTGTTGTGGAATCAGCAACAATTGATTGTTTGAAACTCTTCCACACCACTGCTCCTCCATTCAAGCTAAAAACATAGCCTGATTGCGATCGGAAATCATCTTGGTCAGATTGGAATGAAGCGTCAGTATATCCTTCAATACTGAGTTCTTCCTGACCCCCATAAATCAAGAACATATCTTTGGTTCTCCGAAGATATTTCAAAATGTTCTTGACTGCAATCCAGTGTGTCTTCCCTGGATTACTTTGGAAACGACTGGTCACGCTTAACCCGTAAGCGATGTCTGGGCGAGTACATAACATCGCATACATGATGGACCCAATAGCCGAAGCATAAGGCGTATTGTCCATCTCATCTTTCTCAGACTGTGCTTCAGGACACTGGCTCTTTGAAAGATTCAGACCATGTCTGACTGGAAGATATCCTCTTTTAGAATTTTCTAAATGGAATCTCTCCAGGACCTTATCGATATAAGTACTCTGGCACAGCCCGAGAAGCCTATTAGATCTATCTCTGTAGATCTCCACACCTAATACATAGGCTGCTTCTCCCAAATCTTTCATCTGGAAACATTTTCTTAACCATGCTTTGACTGCATGCAGTTCAGGAATATCGTTTCCAATGATTAAGATATCATCGACGTAGAGGACTAGGAAAGTAATCACGCTCCCACTAAACCTTTTATATACACACGGGTCATCTTCATTTTTGATGAAACCAAATTCACAAACTGATTCATCAAAACGAATATTCCAGCTTCTCGATGCTTGTTTAAGTCCATAAATGGACTTCTTTAATTTGCATATTTTATGACGTTCTGATGGATTGATGAAACCTTCAGGCTGTGTCATATACACATCCTCTTCCAGTTTTCCATTAAGGAAAGCGGTCTTCACATCCATTTGCCAGATCTCATAATCATAATATGCTGCTATCGCGAGAATAATTCGAATGGACTTAAACATGGCTACAGGAGAGAAAGTTTCATCATAATCTATCCCGTAGATTTGTTTGAAACCTTTCGCAACTAGCCTGCCCTTATAGGTAACTACGTTACCATCCATGTCTTTCTTCTTTTTGAAGATCCACTTACAGCCTATAGGGATTACTCCCTGAGGCTGATCAACCAAATCCCAGACTTGGTTATCTGACATGGAGTCCATTTCGGCTCGCATAGCTTCAAGCCATCTTACTGATTCCGGTCCATTGACCGCATCCGCATAAGTGAGGGGTTCATCATTAATGATGTAGACTCCGTCATAGCGCTCAGGCTGACAACGGATCCTTCCCGATCTACGCGGTTCCTGTGATATCTGAACCTCAGGTTGCTCAGTAACCTGATCTGTTGGCTCAGGCTCATCTAACTGAACTTGACTACTTTGTCCCGCTTCTGGATTTTCATCCAGCTTTATTTCTCTCCCACTGGCCTCTTGCAGAAGAAATTCCTTCTCAAGAAAAATAGCCGTTCGAGCAACAAATACTTTGTTCTCCTTGGGATCATAGAAATAATAACCCTTAGTTTCTTTAGGGTAACCGACAAAGATACATTTATCTGATCTGCTCTCTAGTTTCCCAGAGGCGAGCTTTTTGACATAAGCCTCGCAACCCCAGATTTTTATAAATGTCAAGCTCGGCTGTTTCCCATACCATAACTCATATGGTGTCTTTAAAACAGCCTTGGATGGCACTCGGTTTAGCACCTTTGCAGCTGTTTACAGTGCAAATCCCCAAAAGGAGTAAGGTAGAGTAGCCTGACTCATCATTGAACGAACCATATCCAATAAGGTTCTATTTCTCCTTTCGGACACACCATTCCATTGCGGTGTTCCTGGCGGAGTGAGCTGTGAGATAATCCCACACTCCTTCAGATAGTCAATAAACTCATGACTCAAGTATTCTCCACCTCGATCTGAGCGAAGTGCCTTGATATTTCGGCCTAACTATTTTTGTACTTCATTTTTGAATTCTTTGAACTTGTCAAAAGATTCACTCTTATGTCTCATTAAATAGACATAACCATACCTACTGAAATCATCAATAAAAGTAATGAAGTATGAATAGCCTGAAGAGTCCCCTTCAAGGGGGAGCGAAACCCTAATCAGGTGGGGCATAAAACTTTCATAGCGGAATCTAGGGTTTCAAATGATCTTTCGCAAGAACATATGATCAACTTAAATAATGTTTGGATTCATACCATAGCCATTTGCGTTGGATGGCGATTTGGAAGAAGAGAGAGCAACGTTGATCTCCTCCAAAGAGTTCACACACAAGATGAAGATCGCCTACTCCCTTGGCGTTCCTTGTGCTAGCAAGTCTCCAAGGTTTTTCTTGTCGAATGGAAGGGAATGATGAATGAAGACTCTCTTGGCCGAACTCTCTCCTACGTTAACCACCTTTTGCAAGAGTGTCTCGTCGAGAGGAAGAGGCAAGAGGAAGTCACGAAACCGAAGTGGAGACGTTTTCCTCAAACGTGGAGACGTTTTTCTATAATGGGAAAAACTGACTTCCAAACATGGAAAGCCCTTAACTCCATGCGTTCATGCGATCCATGTGTTCACTCCAAGTGAACCGATCGCTCCTCTTTGAACCAAGCCATGGTTCAATTGCATTTGGTTTAAAAACCAAATCAAAATCAACCCAAGCCATTAGTCCAGATCAAATTAAACCCTAAGGTTCTAGATCTGACCGTTCATCACTTGATGCACTTGATCTCACCAATCTAGCATCAACACTCTCGATCAAAGCTTACCGATCTCAAGCCCTAATCAATCAAACATGATCAGACCAGATCTCACTTACAATCAAAGTTTAAATCCCTTTAAACAGAACCAAAACAATTCAGTCCACACGATCTAACATGAGTGAGCCATATCATCAAATTGTGCGACCCTGAGGGTTTCCTTTAAATGTCGGTAACGATAACTTACGTTATCACGATCAGTGAGGGGTATCTAGCAACACATCACTGTCTCCCGATATAAAGGAAAGAGTCTTCCAAGACTACACCCAAACCACAGCACAAGTGTGAATCCATTTCACAAGGCATACATGTTTCCTTTGCCACTGGATGTTCTTATTGGACAAGCGTGTCAAGCCTGTAGCTCCAATATGATGAGCATGATTAGATCAGATGAACATAGTCACCTGGGTATGGCCATACACTTTCTCAATCATCTCATCCAGGGGGGCCCCTTTAGAACATCACACTCCAATTAAGGAGACGGCAATCCTATATCTATCACTAGTGTCCTAACCTGACTCATGATCATTATCCAAGATAGTCTATAACCATTATGTTTCAAATGATATTGAATTACCTCAAAATAATGACAATCATCATTTATAAACACAAGTGATCTCAAGTCAGAGGACATGTGCCACTTGTAGCAAACAAGGATTATTCACATTGTGACAAGCAACTGAATATCCCAATAGGGTCTGTCCAGTACATCCAATGTACCCATGAGTCTACATCTCATTCCATGCTCGAAGCATCCTATAAGATTAGAACACATATTAGTCTCAATCATATCAAGGCTGTCTCATGTTCACCAAGATATCTCGACTAAGGACATGTAGCATGTCAGCCTAGCTGAACAGCTTTGAGACATTATTCAGAAGAACACTTATTGCAGCAGACAATGTAACAAACTGAATAACAACCATTGCCTTTATAAACTTAGAGTTTATACATGATACTGTAAGAATCCCAAGGCCTCAAACATTAGCCTTATGGGCATACCCCAACAATCTCCCACTTGCACTTAATCTAATGGTTGAGAAATCTCAAACCCATATTATTACAGTGCTTCTCATGCTTCTGCTGCGCCAGAGGCTTGGTAAGCGGGTAAGCCAGATTGTCATCTGTATGAACCTTGCAGATTTTGATCTCACCACGATCAATGATCTCCCGGATCAAATGAAACCTTCTCTGTATGTGCTTGGACTTCTGGTGCGACCGTGGTTCCTTTGCCTGTGCGATTGCTCCAGTGTTATCACAGAAGATAACCAAAGGATTTGCACTCGAAGGAACAACACCAAGTTCCTGAACGAACTTGCGAATCCACACTGCCTCCTTGGATGCTTCCGAGGCTGCAACATACTCGGCTTCTGTTGTGGAATCAGCAACGATAGACTGTTTGAAACTTTTCCACACCACTGCTCCACCATTCAAGCTAAAAACATAGCCTGATTGCGATCGGAAATCATCCTGGTCAGATTGGAACGAAGCGTCAGTATATCCTTCAATACTGAGTTCTTCCTGACCTCCATATATCAAGAACATATCTTTGGTCCTCCGCAGATATTTTAAAATGTTCTTGACTGCAATCCAGTGTGCCTGACCTGGATTACTTTGGAATCGACTGGTCACGCTTAACCCGTAAGCGACGTCTGGGCGAGTACATAACATCGCATACATAATGGACCCAATAGCCGAAGCATAAGGCCTATTGTCCATATCATCTTTCTCAGTCTGTGTTTGTGGACACTGACTCTTTGAAAGATTCAGACCATGTCTGACTGGAAGATATCCTCTTTTAGAATTCTCTAAATGGAATCTCTCCAGGACTTTATCGATGTAAGTACTTTGGCACAGCCCGAGAAGCCTCTTAGATCTATCCCTGTAGATCTTCACACCTAATACATAGGCTGCTTCTCCTAAATCTTTCATCTGGAAACATTTTCTTAACCATGCTTTAACAGCATGCAGTTCAGGAATATCGTTTCCAATGATTAAGATATCATCGACGTAGAGGACTAGGAATGTAATCACGCTCCCACTAAACCTCTTATATACACACGGGTCATCTTCATTCTTGATGAAACCAAATTCAGAGATTGATTCATCAAAACGAATATTCCAGCTTCTAGATGCTTGCTTTAGTCCATAAATGGACTTCTTTAACTTGCATATTTTATGACGATCTGATGGATTAGTGAAACCTTCAGGTTGTGTCATATACACATCCTCATCCAGTTTTCCATTAAGGAAAGCTCTCTTCACATCCATCTGCCAGATCTCATAATCGTAATATGCTGCTATCGCGAAAAGAATCCGAATAGACTTGAACATGGCTACAGGAGAGAAAGTTTCATCATAATCTATCCCGTAGATTTGTTTGAAACCTTTCGCAACTAGCCTGCCTTTATAGGTAACCACGTTACCATCCATGTCAATCTTCTTCTTGAAGATCCATTTACAGCCAATGGGGATTACTCCCGGAGGCGGATCAACCAAATCCCAGACTTGATTATCTGACATGGAGTCCATCTCGGCTCGCATAGCTTCAAGCCATCTAGCTGACTCCGGTCCACTGACCGCATCCGCATAAGTAAGGGGTTCATCATTATCAATGATGTAGACTCCGTCATAGCGCTCAGGCTGTCGACGGATCCTTCCCGATCTTCGCGGTTCCCGTGATATCTGAGCCTCAGGTTGTCTAGTAACCTGTTCAACCGGCTCAAGCTCATCCAACTGTGCTTGACTACTTTGTCCTTCTTCTGGATTCTCATCCAGCTTTATTTCTCTCCCACTGGCCTCTTGCAGAAGGAACTCCTTCTCAAGAAAAATGGCCGTCCGAGCAACAAATACCTTGTTCTCTTTGGGATCGTAAAAATAATAACCCTTAGTTTCCTTAGGGTAACCGACAAAGATGCATTTCTCAGATCTGTTCTCTAGTTTCCCAGAGGCGAGCTTTTTGACATAAGCCTCGCAACCCCAGATCTTGATAAATGTCAAGCTCGGCTGTTTCCCATACCATAATTCATATGGAGTCTTTGAAACTGCCTTGGATGACACTCGGTTTAGTACCTTTGCAGCTGTTTCCAGTGCAAATCCCCAAAAGGAGTAAGGTAGAGTAGCCTGACTCATCATAGAACGAACCATATCGAGTAAGGTTCTGTTCCTCCTCTCGGATACACCATTCCATTGCGGTGTTCCTGGCGGAGTGAGCTGTGAGATAATCCCACACTCCTTTAGATAGTCAGCGAACTCTCGACTTAGGTATTCACCACCTCGATCAGAACGAAGTGCCTTGATATTTCGGCCTAGCTGATTCTGTACTTCATTTTTGAACTCTTTGAACTTGTCAAAAGATTCACTCTTATGTCTCATCAGATAGACATACCCATATCTACTGAAATCATCAGTAAAGGTAATGAAGTATGAATAGCCACCTCTGGCATGTTTACTAAATGGCCCACACACATCACTGTGTATAAGGTCAAGTAAACCTGAAGCTCTTTGACCTTTGTTAGGAAAAGGAGACTTCGTCATTTTACCCAATAAACAAGCTTTGCATGTATCAATCTCCTCATAGGAGAATGATCCCAGCAGTCCATGATCATGCAACCGCTTAATGCGTTTCTTGTTAATGTGGCCTAAACGACTATGCCATAGCAAGGTGCTATCATCAGCATACTTGGCTTTCTTATTATCAATGTTTTGTATAGAACATTCCATGTCCAACATGAATAACCCGTTGTTAATTGATCCAGTAGCATAAACAATATTATCAAGAGATAAAATACACTTTGAAATATTGCATTCAAAGGAAAATCCTTTCCTGACAAGAGCAGGAATAGACATAATATTCTTGGTAATGCTAGGTACAAAGTAACAATTGTTTAGTTCCAATACAAGTCCAGATGGTAATGAGATGTAATATTCTCCTACAGCAATAGCAGCAACCCGTGCCCCGTTTCCAACTCGTAGGTCCACCTCATGTTGTCCCACCTGTCTTCTTCTCTTGAGTTCCTGTACATTTGAACAAATGTGAACTCCACATGCAGTGTCCAACACCCATGATATGGAAGAAGAAGATATCATGACTTCAGTCACAAAAATACCTGAGCCAGAAGCGATGCTTCCCTTCTTGTCTCCTTGGAGCGCTTTACAGTCCTTTTTCCAGTGACCCAGCTGGCCACAATGGAAACACCTGTATTCCTTCGACCGCTTGACCTTCTGTTTCAGAGCCTTATTGTAGTTCTTGATAGGGGCTTTGCCCTTCTTCCCCTTCTTTTTGTTCCTGGAAGGGAACATCAAGACAGAGGTTGAAGGCTTTCCCTTCAGAGTCTCCTCCGTAGTCAAGAGCATATTCAGCAACTCTGCCGGAGTACAGTCAATCTTGTTCATATTAAAGTTAATAATGAACGGATCGAAAGAGGCCGGGAGAGACCGCAGAATAATGTCTACAGCAAGCTCCTGATTGATGGTATGCCCCAGTTTCTCTAGAGCTTCTTTGTGCCCAATCATCTTGAGCACATGAGCTCCCACTGGACTCCCTTCAGCCAGTTTGCTCTGAAAGAAAAGCTTGGTCAAATTATAGCGTTCAGTCCTCGCCTGTGCAGCATATAGCATCTTGAGGTTTGCTATGATTTCCATAGCAGACATATCCTCATGCTGACGCTGCAGCGGTGGCGTCATAGACGCTAGCATCAGGCAAGCGACATCAATGCTATCATTGACATGCTTTTCATAGGCATCGCGAACCGCCCTTGCGGCGTTCGCAGCGGGTTGAGGCGGTATAGCCGTCTCGAGGACATACAGTTTCCTCTCAGCCTTAAGAACAATCTTAAGGTGTCCGTACCAGTCTGAGAAGTTTGGCCCAGCAAACTTCTCCCTTTCCAGTAGGGATTGCACATTGAAGTTCATGGTGTTCGTTGCTGCAGGAATCTACAACAATGCAAGAACAGCAAGGTCAGTATCAATGTTTAGAATCAATCCAGGACTTAAGAAAGATTCTTTTCTCACTATTTTATCTGACTGAAAAATCCATTAAACAGTCCGAAAGAGTAACACTCTTTTAGTGAGATGGGATCCAGATTTCATACTTGGTCTCCGCGTCCCGCTCAGGCGAGATAAGATGCACAGAGAGTACAAGCACTAATTTTTGGTAGGCAGTCCCTGCCAATCGCCAACCCGTGCGATTCCCCTTCATCCGGGCAATCCAGTCGACTGTGCCAACTGAGTTGGTACAACACAGTCTCTGATCCCACAGATGGCTGCCTCCATATAGCTAACATATGCCCCATATGTAGCCTACATGGTCAAGCTGACCTGACCTACTCCCTGGACCACCACGTGCTATGCTGAGCAACGAGAAGCGATAAATCCCTTCTCTATAACACGCAGGTGAAATCACACACCGTCTGAAGATAGATGGACGTGCCCACTGAGTGGGTACAACACGGCTCCAACGATAGTCAGAACAGTGAGGTTTCGCGTCAGAAGGCTTTCGAGCTTGATATTTTAGCGTTGGATTTTAACGGTCTTTTATCTTCTTAACTATCATGCAACCCTATGGTGATAGCAGAAGATAAATAAATCATGCAATTCTAATTATTTAAACAATAAAAGAAAGCATGATGATCTTATGTGGTAAAAGCCCATTAACCCTAAGTAAGACCTTAATTTTATCTTAAGTCTTCACTTGAGCTCTCCATGGGTCTTTTGCATCTCATCTGGCCCAGACCAGGGCCCAAGCGTCCTCTGCAGCACAGGTGCACCCACCAGGTAGATGCGCCTGTCATAGGGTCGAACCCTAGACCTCCCACCTGGTCAAGCCACTACTGCATGCGCCTCTGCCAAGTGTGCTTTGTCCTCTTGTCTGATTAAATTACAATTTAATCTATCTAGACAAGATTGACACGCAGGTCAATTACACAATAAATTAATTAAAATGTGATACGCAGATCACAATTAAAAATTAATTTACAATTTAACTCCAGGCTCACAGGCCCCAGCACAGCACACATTAAATTGGGCATCCCACATAAGATTAAATAAACAAGCATCATGGCATCAATCAACATGTGATCCATAGACAAAATAAAATTTTCAAAATCCCATTGAAATCCATTTTATTTTTCTTATGTGCCCTACTACCTTACAACGGTCCATTAATAGGGATCCACTCATCATATCTAGTCAGATACACTGCCCTTGCATGCACCAAGTCCTAACTGACTTGAGTTGACCCAATGGTCAACCATGCATGCGCAAAGGGCTGAACCACCTTCATGAGTTTTGGCAAGCGGGTGTGACCCTGGGCCTAACTCATGCGTGTTCGCTGGTTGTCTCAACCAGACCTCGCTACACACCTGTCTGCAGTCGACCTATAGCCACCTTGTGCTTGCGCACAGGTGCCATCTGGTCAACCCATCTAGGCTGTCAGATGGTCTGATCAGACTGGTTGGATCTTACCTAGAGGATGATTTCAACCCTATCAACCCGTCTAAGGGTTTAAAGCAGGCGCTTAGATCTAATGATGGGCGCGCATGTGTTCAAGTTTTAAGAAAAACTACAACATTACAAGCGCAACTATGTGAGCATCATACAAGCGCTAACATGAGTTAATCTCATACATGCGCCACAAGGTAAAATACATTCATCTAGTATTTTTCGCAAGATGAGAAGTATTAGATCTAAACATAAACGCATACATGGATCACCTTAAGCAATCATATGAATCAAACGACAACCATGCTCTGATACCAATTGAAGAGTCCCCTTCAAGGGGGAGCGAAACCCTAATCAGGTGGCGCATAAAACTTTCATAGTGGAATCTAGGGTTTCAAATGATCTTTCGCAAGAACATATGATCAACTTAAATAATGTTTGGATTCATACCATAGCCATTTGCGTTGGATGGCAATTTGGAAGAAGAGAGAGCAACGTTGATCTCCTCCAAAGAGTTCACACACAAGATGAAGATCGCCTACTCCCTTGGCGTTCCTTGTGCTAGCAAGTCTCCAAGGTTTTTCTTGTCGAATGGAAGGGAATGATGGATGAAGACTCTCTTGGCCGAACTCTCTCCTACGTTAACCACCTTTTGCAAGAGTGTCTCATCGAGAGGAAGAGGCAAGAGGAAGTCACGAAACCGAAGTGGAGACGTTTTCCTCAAACGTGGAGACGTTTTTCTATAATGGGAAAAACCGACTTCCAAACATGGAAAGCCCTTAACTCCATGCGTTCATGCGATCCATGTGTTCACTCCAAGTGAACCGATCGCTCCTCTTTGAACCAAGCCATGGTTCAATTGCATTTGGTTTAAAAACCAAATCAAAATCAACCCAAGCCATTAGTCCAGATCAAATTAAACCCTAAGGTTCTAGATCTGACCGTTCATCACTTGATGCACTTGATCTCACCAATCTAGCATCAACACTCTCGATCAAAGCTTACCGATCTCAAGCCCTAATCAATCAAACATGATCAGACCAGATCTCACTTACAATCAGAGTTTAAATCCCTTTAAACTGAACCAAAACAATTCAGTCCACACGATCGAACATGAGTGAGCCATATCATCAAATTGTGCGACCCTGAGGGTTTCCTTTAAATGTCGGTAATGATAACTTACGTTATCACGATCAGTGAGGGGTATCTAGCAACACATCACTGTCTCCCGATATAAAGGAAAGAGTCTTCCAAGACTACACCCAAACCACAGCACAAGTGTGAATCCATTTCACAAGGCATACATGTTTCCTTTGCCACTGGATGTTCTTATTGGACAAGCGTGTCAAGCTTGTAGCTCCAATATGATGAGCATGATTAGATCAGATGAACATAGTCACCTGGGTATGGCCATACACTTTCTCAATCATCTCATCCAGGGGGGCCCCTTTAGAACATCACACTCCAATTAAGGAGACGGCAATCCTATATCTATCACTAGTGTCCTAACCTGACTCATGATCATTATCCAAGATAGTCTATAACCATTATGTTTCAAATGATATTGAATTACCTCAAAATAATGACAATCATCATTTAGAAACACAAGTGATCTCAAGTCAGAGGACATGTGCCACTTGTAGCAAACAAGGATTATTCACATTGTGACAAGCAACTGAATATCCCAATAGGGTCTGTCCAGTACATCCAATGTACCCATGAGTCTACATCTCATTCCATGCTCGAAGCATCCTATAAGATTAGAACACATATTAGTCTCAATCATATCAAGGCTGTCTCATGTTCACCAAGATATCTCGACTAAGGACATGTAGCATGTCAGCCTAGCTGAACAGCTTTGAGACATTATTCAGAAGAACACTTATTGCAGCAGACAATGTAACAAACTGAATAACAACCATTGCCTTTATAAACTTAGAGTTTATACATGATACTGTAAGAATCCCAAGGCCTCAAACATTAGCCTTAAGGGCATACCCCAACATAGCCACCTCTGGCATGTTTACTAAAAGGCCCACACACATCACTGTGAATAAGGTCAAGTAAACCTGAAGCCCTTTCACCTTTATTAGAAAAAGGAGTCTTCGTCATTTTACCCATTAAACAAGCTTTGCATGTATCAAGCTCCTCATAGGAGAATGATCCCAGCAGTCCATGTTCATGCAACCGCTTAATGCGCTTCTTGTTAATATGGCCTAAACGACTATGCCAAAGCAAGGTGCTGTCATCAGCATATTTGGCTTTCTTGTTATCAATTTGTTGTACAGAACATTCCATGTCCAACATGAATAACCCATTGTTAATCGACCCGGTAGCATAAACAATATTATCAAACGAAATACAACACTTTAAAGTTTTGCATTCAAAAGAAAAACCTTTCCTGACAAGAGCAGGAATAGAGATAATATTCTTAGTTATGCTCGGTACGAAATAACAATTGTCAAGTTCTAATACAAAACCAGATGGTAAAGAGATGTGATATTCTCCTACAGCAACAGCAGCAACCCGTGCCCCGTTTCCAACTCGTAGGTCCACCTCATGCTGTCCCACCTGTCTTCTTCTCTTGAGTTCCTGCACATTTGAACAAATGTGAACTCCACATGCAGTGTCCAACACCCATGAAATAGAAGAAGCTACCATGACTTCAGTCACGTAAATACCTGAGCCAGAAGTGAAAGGCTTGCTTCCCTTCTTCTCTCCTTGGAGCGCTTTACAGTCCTTCTTCCAGTGACCCAGCTGGCCACAATGGAAGCATCTGTTGTCCTTTGACCACTTCATCTTTTGTTTCAAAGCCTTGTTGTAGCTTTTGATAGGGGTTTTGCCCTTCTTCCCCTTCTTCTTATTCCTTGAAGGAACCATCAAGACAGAGGATGAAGGCTTTCCCTTCTCAAGAGTCTGCTCTGTGGTGCAGAGCATGTTCAGTAACTCTGCCGGAGTACAGTCGATCTTGTTCATATTAAAATTAATGATGAACGGATCGAAAGAGGCCGGGAGAGACTGCAGGATAATGTCTACAATAAGTTCCTGATTGATGGTGTGTCCCAGTTTCTCTAGAGCCTCCTTGTACCCAATCATCTTGAGTACGTGAGCTCCCACTGGACTGCCTTCAGTCAGTTTGCTATGAAAGAAACGTTTCATCAAGTTATAGCGTTCTGTCCTTGCCTGTGCAGCATATAGCATCTTGAGATTTGCTATAATATCAATAGCAGACAAATCCTCATGCTGACGCTGGAGCTCTGGCGTCATTGACGCAAGCATAAGGCAAGCGACATCAGTACTATCACTGACGTGCTTCTCATAAGCATCCTGAACCGCCCTTGCGGCGTTCGCAGCAGGTTGAGCCGGTATTGCCGACTCAAGGACATACAGCTTCCTCTCAGCCTTAAGCACAATCTTAAGCTGTCTGTACCAGTCTGAGAAGTTTGGCCCAGCAAACTTCTCCTTTTCCAATATGGATCGCAAATTGAGCCCTGTGGTGTTCGTTGCTGCAGGAATCTACAACATTGCAAGAACAACAAGGTCAGTATCCATGTTAGAATCATTCCAGGACTTAAGAGTGATTCTTTTCTCACTATTTTATCTGACTGAAAAATCCAATAAAACAGCCCGAAAGAGTGAAACTCTTTTAGTGAGATGGGATCCAGATTTCATACTTGATCTCCGCGTCCCGCTCAGGCGAGATAAGATGCACAGAGAGTTCAAGCACTAATCACTGGTAGGCTATCCATGCCAATCGCCAACCCGTGCGATTCCCCTTCATCTAGGCAATCCAGAAGACTGCGCCAACTGAGTTGGTACAACACAGTTTCTGATTCCTAAGATGGCTGCCTCCATATAGCTGTCATATGCTCAATATGTAGCCCATATGGTCAAGCTGACCTCACCTACTCCCTGGACCACCACGTGCTATGCTGAGCAACGAGAAGGGATAAATCCCTACTCTGTAGCATGTAGGTGTAATCACACACCGTTTGAAGATAGCTGGGCGTGCCCACTGAGTGGGTACAACACGGCCCCAACGATAGTCAGAACAGTGAGGTTTCGCATCAGAAGGCTTTCGAGCTTGATATTTCGTTGGATTTTAACGGTCCATTTTATCTTCTTACTATCATGCAAGATCTATGGTGATAGCAGAAGAATAAATATACTTGTGCTAATATTACTTAAAACAGTAAGTAGAAAGCACAATGATCTTATGTGGTAAATGCCCATAAAAGCCTAAGTAAAACCCTAGTTTTACACAAGTCCTCACTTGAGCTCTTTATGGGTCTCTTTCACTTCATCTGGCCCAGCCCGGGCCCAAGGTGCCCTTTGCAGCCTAAATGCGCCCACCAGACTGGTTGCGCCTTTTCTAGAGTCGAACTCTAGACCCACCACCTGGTGAAGCCACTTGCTGCAAGCGTCTCTACCATGTGTGCTCTGTGCTCATGTCTGATCAAATTACATTTTTAATCTATCTAGACAAGGTTTGACTCGCAGGTCAATTATACAATTTTCATAAATTAAAGTGTGATTCGCAGATCACAGCAAAATTTATACATCAATTCCAGGCACACAGGCCCCAGCACAGCACACAAATAAGGGCAGCCCACATAAGATTAAATAGACATCCATTCACCATGATAAACAAGCATCCATGTGATCCAAACAGAAAATAAAATTTTGAAAACCCATGGCATCAATTTTATTTCCTTATGTGCCCTACTACCTTACAACGGTCCATTAATAGGTATCCACTCATCAGACCAAGTCAGACCCACTGCCCTTGCACGCACCCAGTCATAACTGACTTGCGTCGACCTTGTGGTCAACTATGCATGCCTTAAGGGCTGAACGTCCCACATGATTTCTGGCAAGCGGGTGTGACCCCGGGCCTTAATCATGATCGTTCACCAGGCGCCTCAATCAGACATCGCTACACGCCCTTCTGCAGTCGGCCTATAGCCACCTGTATACCTTGCGCACAGGTGCTATCTGGCCGACCCATCTAGGCTGTCAGATGGTCTGATTAGGCTATAGGGTCCAGACTTGATTGACGATTTCAACCCTATTAACCCGTCTAAGTATTTCAAGCAGGCGCTTATAGATTGATCTAATGAATGGCGCGCAAGATAATATGTTTTTGGGTGAAAACTTTCATGAAGAGCGCAAACAAACGTTACATGCACTAGCTTAAATGTTAAACAAAATACATCTAACTCATAGCATGTATATTCGCATGACATCATGAAGATCAATCCAAAGCATAAAACTAACATGGATCACGACAAGATGGCGATTATAAGTATCAAGCCACCAACCTCGCTCTGATACCAATTGTAGGGTCGAAACCTAAGTCAGATGCGCTTCTAAAATTTTGCATAGGCGGAAAAACTAGGTTTCATGAAGATCGCATGGCTTGTAAGTATAACCAACCATAAGAGGATGAATGAAGCATTACCATGGCCATTGCTCGAGTGATGACTGGAAGAAGAAAGGGCGATCGGCTCTTCTCCAAAGAGGTCACACACAAGATGTTGAAGGCTTACTCCCTTGTGGTCTTTGTGCTAGCAAAGATCCAAGGAGACCTTGATCGTGTACAAGGAGATGTTTTTCCTCTCGGCTGTTCGAACTCTCTTCCTTGGCGTGAAGACTCACTACCACACGAGAGGAACGGGAGGAGAAGAGGGGGCGAGCCATGTTACAATCGTGGAGGCATTTTTCCAAAATGGAAAACCGACTTCCAAATATAGTAAGTGCTTAATACTCATGCGTTCACTCAAAGTGAACCATCGAAACTTCCTTCTCCTTTGAACCAAGCGTTCACTAAGTGAACCGGTTCAATTCTATTTGGTTCAAAGACCAAATCGAACCAGCCATGGTTTAGATCTCTATGAACCAAATGGCTCAAGATCTAACCACACATCTCTTGATCTTCTTGATCTCATCGATCAAGCATCAATTCTCCCGATCGAAGCTTACCGATCTCAAGCCCTAATCAATCAAACATGATCAGACCAGATCTCACTTCAAATCAGAGTTTAAATTCCTTTAAACTGGACTAAAACAATTCAATCCACACGATCTGATATAAGTAAGCCATATCATCAAATTGTGTGACCCTAAGGGTTTCCTTCAACGTCGGTAACGATAACTTACATTATCACGATCAGAGAGGGGTATCTAGCAACACATCACTGTCTCCCGATATGAAGGAAAGAGTCTTCCAAGACTACACCCAAACCACAGCACAAGTGTGAATCCAATTCACTTGGCATACATGTTTCCTTTGCTACTGGATGTTCTCGTTGGACAAGCGTGTCAAGCGTGTAACTCCAACATGATGAGAATGGTTAGATCAGATGAACATAGTCATCTGGGTATGGCCATACACTTTCTCAACCATCTCATCCAGGGGGCCCCTATAGAACATCACACTCCAACAAGGAGAGGCAATCCTTTATCTATCACTAGTGCCCTAACATGACTCATGCCCATTATCCAAGATAATCCTTAACCATTATTTTTTCAAATGATATTGAACTACCTCAAGATAATGCCAATCATCATTTAGAAACAGAAGTGATCTCAAGTCAGAGGAAATATGCCATTTGCTTGCATACAAGGATTATTCACATTGTGACAAACAATTGAACATCCTAAGTAGGGTCAGTCCAGTACATCCAATGCACCTATGTGTCTAAATCTTATTCCATGCTCGAAGCATCCTATAAGATCAGAACACATATTAGTCTCAATCATATCAAGGCTGTCTCATGTTCACCAAGATATCTCGACTAAGGACAATACTGCATGTCAGCCAAGCTGAACACCATTGAGACATTATTCAGAAGTATACATAACAGAAGCAGATAATGTAACAACCTGAATAACAACAATTGCCTTTATAAAACATAGTTTATACATGATACTGAGAATAACCCAAGGCCTCAAACATTAGCCTTAAGGGTATACCCCAACATGAATTAGCTGGGCATTACGGCTCGTAAAATGGGTTACGGCAGTGCCGTAAAATCTGCAAAGTTCTCTGTTCTGAAAGCGCTGAAAATTACGGCAGTGCAATTATTTACGACAGTGCCGTAAAATCAGGAAAACTTTTTGTTTGAGAAATCACCAAAATACAGCAGTGCTCTGATTTTACGATTGCCGCGAAAAATACGATACCGTAAAATAGGTTACGGCACTGCCGTATTTTGCAAGGTTGCTCTGTTTTACGTGAAATTTCTTGGGTGATCTCTTCTTGATGATGGTAACTCTTCTATGTGTTTGATTTTGCTTGAAAACTCCTTGAAATAGTGCCTTTTTACCTGAAAATCATGAAAAACCAAAATAGATGTAGACTTTACAATATTCGATGAATTTGACATGAAAACAAGTAAAATATCTTCAATCTAGCATGAAAAGGTATCCAAAATGATACAAAATATACTATATATTTTGGTGTCATCAAAATACATAAGGCTCAAACTTTGCTTGTCCTCAAGAAAAAATCAAAACTTGATTAAAAGAATAACCTTTTCATGCTCAATAAATTTCTAAAATACAATCCATCAATGAAAAAAATTCTATCAATTAATTTACAAAACTTCAAGTAAACATATCATCTTTAGGACTCAACCCTCTAGATCCACAATTCAATCAAATAAAATTTCGCAACTTGTACAATAAATAGAATATCAATCTCAAGACTTCATCTAGTTTCAATTTGTGACTATTAACTTTTGTTTACAGGAATAGGATTTCCAAGATCTTTTTCCACACATAATATTTTTATTTTATTATTATTTTTTTTTCATGTATTTTGTTATTTTTGCATGGATGGCATGTACCCACATAGATACACACTTTTCATTTTGACTTCAACTCTTGTCTTCGGTACCACTGTCAATTTTACACAGTGCCAAGTAGAGGAGTCTTATTTTTTTTCACTCTCATTAATTTTTTATAGAGTTCAACCCATGTCTTAGGTACCACTATCAATTTTACATAGTGCCAAGTAGGGGAGTCTCTCACTTTATTTAGATCAAGGAATCTTTCTTCCCAACAAATAGCAAATAGCATAAATATCAACTAAATTAATCAATCAACATCAATTCAAAAATCACACTCATATGCTCATTTTATTCAAAAGAACAATTTCACTATTAGATTTTATCTCTCAAATAACATATCCACCCAAAATTTCATGCATCAACTAATGTCAGATTTAAAAAATAGATATGTGTTGAAGAAATAAATCTAACATGTTAGGGTTTGTCATGAATTTGATTTTCATCATCAAGAATCAAACAAGTTATCATCAACATATATCAAGAGTATTCTCATCATCATAGAAAAATCCATGCAAGTCACAAAAATTTTTAAACACCAAAAATATCAATATCGATGTAAAAGGTGTAAAGCATCAACATTATGAGATGTAAAGTGATAGAATTTTTATGAGAAGAAAAGTGTAGATCAAATAATCACTAGACAGTGCAAATAATACTCACAAAACTATATAACAAGCTCTGACCAAAAATGATGTCGGGGCAGATGTTGCAAAGTCCAAAGATGTGCTTTTTCAAAAATTTACCTGCACAATTTAAGATACATAAGGCTCAGTCTAAAAATTGTCTTAAAAAATAATAATGATAATTTTCTCAAGGAAAAATAAGAGATATCATCGATGGTCCAGAAAGATGCTGATGTAGGCGGGCAGAGGTGGAATAGATGCTAGCTGAAAAGCTACTAGCAATGATGGTGTCGACAATGGAGTGAGTAATCTCTAGTGGCCTGCTAGAGAATACAGTCTTGTAGGTGAGATCATCGGCCGGTGGTGCGAGAGATAGCACTGCACAGATAAAAAAAAAATCAGTCACTAATGAAGAGTCTACTGCATAAATAATTCAAATCAATGGAAATAGAGGCAGTAGAAGAAGCATGAAGCTGCTGGTGATGCTCAGCAAGAGGTGGAAGACAGTTTCCCTTGAAGATTTCTGAATCTGGAGGCAAAAGAAGCAATAACAAGTTGCAAGCAAACAATGTAGTTTTTGAATTTTTTATGAAAAGTAGCCCTACCCAAAAAAAAGATTTAATGATCCAAATAGAAAATGGACAGAACCATGTAATAGAATAAGAGATATTCTTTTCAGATGTGTGAAAATCAAAGGATCAAAATCTATTAGAAATTTAGGGCATCAGCAGAAAGAAGGCTACTCAGATTAAAAACTGTACAAACTGCACAAAAGTTAATAAAATTCAAAAAGTTGCTGTGTGTCCTAGAATGATCCGAACATATTTTCATGAAAATAATTTATCCACAAGATAGAATGACACACGAACTTCAAATTCCAAGTGAAAAGTCTAGGTTTCAAGTTATTTAAGCAACTTAAAAACTTGCTGCAAAAGTGCTAATCAGATTAGTTAGAAAAAACTGCTGCAGAAATTAATCATAATCGAAAAGTTGCTAGGTGTTTTAGTATGATCCATGGACTATAAAATTCAGAAAAAATATCCAGATGATAGAAAAAGATAAGTAGTTCGATGCTGTGCCAAAGATTAAAAATTTTCTCAAGCCAGTTTCTTAAAATCACAGCTAGAAAACACATACTCAATAAGCAAACTATAGAGAGAAGAAAGCAGAATTCTTTTTTTTTTTAAAAAAATAAACAGAAAAATTAATTCTAAAAAAATAGGATAAAAGAAACTAAACTAAGATAGAGTACTTGGGTTGCCTCCCAAGAAGCGCTAATTTTAAGTCATTAGCTTGACCAAAAATCAATATTATGGTGAAGTAGGTGAATCAGTACCAAAATAGATTGCAAACAATTTTCTGCATTTTCTTTGTCCATAAAGCTTAGCCACAAATCCAAAAATCCAGAATTGCATATAAATCACAATTAAAGTGGCTTTCTTAAATATGTAGAAATCAAAATCAAAATCTTCACATGAAGGATATTCAATGATCTTCCTAAATTTATCAGAGAGTAAAATCATCAGTCCTTTCTTCAACTTTATCTTTTCAATCACAATAGGACTTTTATCAAAATATTCAAGCATTGGATCATCATAATAATAGTTATGTCTTTCATTAGATTCCTCAATAAAGCACAAATTTTCAATTAAATCAAAAGATTGAGCAATAGATATGGGTAAAGCATCAACATGGTGAGATACATAAATTTTTGCAACATTCAAATTTTTATCAAGTTCCTCACGCACTTCATCAAATAATTTATCAATTTCAAAATCATCATCAAAGTGAAGATGAGACTCTTCAAAATTAATTTCCTCATGCCTCCCCACAAATATTTCCTCATCAGAAGAGTCAAAATAGGAATCATATGAAAAAGAATTAATAGAATCAGCTTTAACCACAAGAGATTTATCATTAATTTCCAAAATATCACCAAAATCAAAGTGGGGCTCATCAATGTCTGTAATTTTCAACCCTTTATCAAACTCATCAGATTCAACCATAAATGATACAACATCAAAAGAATCAATTTCATCAAAAGAGGGTTTTTCAATTTCAATTTCCCCAATCTTTTCCACAATTAAATTATCAGAAGAATCAATTTTACAATCATCAAAATCAGAGTGAGATTCATTAATATTCACATAAGGCTCAATCTCAAAACAATCATGATCACAAGGGGAATTTTCTAAATCAAGTTTTTCAATATCAAACTCAAATAACCATGCTTGTTGTGCAATTTGGGTTTCTAGCAATTCAGTATTAGCAATCAAAGATTCTTCTTGATAAGAAATTTGATTAACAGAACCCTTAAGATCATCAAGATGCTTACTTTGATTTGCCAACATTTGGTCTAAAAATTGATTTTGTTTAGCAAAAAAATTTCCTTGATCAGCCATGAATTTTTTACACATGGATTTTAGGCTAGATATTTCAGTATCCTCAAAGCATGGCACAGAAACATGATTAGAGCAATCATTATAAAAAGAAGTTTGATTTTCCCAACTAGAATCATAATGATCATCTTGATAGCATGGTGATTAGAATTTGCATGATATCTAAATTGACATTCATAAGCATAATGATCAGAAGACTTACAAATATTACATGTAACAGAATAAGAGTGTAATTTAGCTAATTCTGTAGTAGACATCTGTGAATAATCTTCATGCTCACCTTGTTGCATGTATACCTGACCTCTTTCAGAAGCCCATGAATTTTGATAAAAAGACATATCTTCAAATCTATCAAAAAGATAATCCAACACCAATCAAATAAGATTTTTTTTTCAGAATAAATAAAAAAATAGAAAATATAAAACACAAGCAAATTCATAAATTTTAGAAATCGCAGTTCTGTCACAACTATGAAAATCCAAAACCTGCAAAAAGAAAAAACAAAGTTAAATCTGAAACAAATAAAACTTAGTCTAGCAATACTAATAACTATTTTGATATTAACAAAACTAAGGTCCCCAGCAACGGCTCCAAAAACTTGATATACCGTAAGGTAACACAACAAGTTTGGCATGCGTATACTTTAGACTAATCCCCGGCAATGGCGCCAAAAACTTGATATACCGTAAGGTAACACTACAAGTTTGGCACGCGTATACTTTGGACTAATCCATAGCAACGGCGCCAAAAACTTGATAGGATTCTGCAAGTGCACGGAATTATCGAAGTAATAAAAATATCGATCCACATAGACCTTATTGTTAATTACTAAATAATTGTTTTCTCGCTAGCTAAGTAAACCGAATATGATGAAAGTAAGCAGTATAGCTAACACGAAGGATAATCAGAGAGATAAACATGGGACTAGGGTTTCATCCACCTTGATTTCAATGATAAGATATAAATAAAAGGTTCGTCAATCAAATCTTGCTATGATAAAGTCCTAATTTACTTCATAAAAGGATTATCTCACTTTCGTCCAGATAATCACGCAGGGACCAATCCTCGCTTTCGCGCAAGATCTATCCCAACGTTGCAGATAAGTAAACCATCAACAAAGAACTCAAGGATCACTTTCGTGCATCCGAATTCTAAGTTGATCATCACAAGTGGAGCCTCAAGGATCACTTTCGTGCATCCGAGTCTCAACATAGTTTCTCCCTAGGGTTTTCTAATGTTTCGATCCTCACTTTCGTGCAAGATCTCCACGTTTGACACAATAACTCAATCCTAGATCAATATTATTAAACATGGCAATTAATCTACTAGAACAAATCAAATTAGATCTAACCTAAGGAAGGGTTCCTAACATGCAATTCTAGGGTTCCAAGTTCTCAAGCAAATCACCTTTCAGTCTCATTGCGAAAACTCTAAAACATGGATAATAACATAGATCTATGGAAAGTTAAAAACAATTCATCACAAAAGTAGAATTATCACAACGAAGATTATCATGACAAAAAAAAGAAGAATTATCTAATTATTAGAAATCAAAGGGATTAAACCCCATGTCCCAAAATATGTCTAAGCTTGCATGGAGAAGAAAATACAATAATCTATAAATTCAGAAAATCAAAAATCAACTAGAAAAGAGGTTTTATAAAATACAGCACGGCTGTGAAATATTTCACAGCCGTATTTTGCAAGCAGAACTCAATGAACAGTGCTGTCACCACCGATTTCGTCGATTCCTCCTCCGATTGAACTCCTTTTCCTCTAAAACTTCTGGGATGTTGTCTTCTCCTCCAGGCAAAGCTTCTGAGTGAAAATCATGGCCTGATGTGCCCTCTATGCCTCTCGGCACGAGGCCAAACCCTAGCTACCTCTCTGGCGATTTCTCTCTGGATACGTGAGAAAAGTTCCCCTTCCACTTCGTGCGTCTTCTCCTCTTAAATATGTGTCCGGAACATCTTTCAGATCTCGATTTGGAGTTCTAGATCAAAAGTTATGGCCCTCGCAAGTTTCGGGCCCGAAAGTCTCGCGCGACCAGGTGCAAATTACGGCCGTGTAATATCTTACGGTAGTGCCGTAAAATCATTCTGTGAACGTTGAGTCAAAATTATGGCCCGTAAATTATTTCTCGATGGTGCCGTAAAATCGGACGAGTTCTCTGGTCTGAATCAGCTGGGCATTACGGCTCGTAAAATGGGTTACGATAGTGCCGTAAAATATGCAAAGTTCTCTGTTCTGAAAGCGCTGAAAATTACGGTAGTGTAATTGTTTACGGCAGTGTCGTAAAATTAGGAAAACTTTCTATTTTAGAAATCACCAAAATACGACATTGCTCTGATTTTACGGTAGCCGCAAAAAATACGGTACCATAAAATAGGTTACAGCACTGACGTATTTTGCAAGGTTGCTCCGTTTTGCGGGAAATTTCTTGGGTGATCTCCTCTTGATGATGGTAACTCTTCTATGTGTTTGATTTTGCTTGAAAACTCCTTGAAATAGTGCCTTTTTACCTGAAAATTATGAAAAACCAAAACAGAAGTAGACTTTGCACTATTCGATGAATTTGACATGAAAACAAGTAAAATATCTTCAATCTAGCATGAAAAGATATCCAAAATGATACAAAATATACTATATATTTTGGTGTCATCACATAGGTTGACCAAATATAGGTCTCAGGGCATATACACCAATAGGACATTGGAGAGTTTAAACCCACATCCATATCTTTACAGCTCGTTGATAGCTCGGTAAAGTATCCTATAGGTATTCTAGAGAATATTCCAATCAAGGTAGGTGAATTTTTTATACATGCTAATTTTGTAGTCCTTGATATGGAAGAAAATCATAAAAATCCCATAATTCTTGGTAGATCCTTTTTGGCTACTGCTGGAGCACACATAGATGTTAAAAAAGGAAAAATCACTTTTGATATTTTTGAAAAAATAATTGAGTTTGATCTAGCTGATTCTTTGAATAAACACTCATGTTCTGGATCATGTTGTAGTGTTGATATAGTTGAGGATGTTGTTTATGATGTTCATAATTTATTTGATGAATCCTCTAATAATGAAACTGACAATTTTTCTGAGGATATTGATAGAGGATTGCAAGAGAGAGGACATCAAAATTCTGAGAAGAAGAAGAAAAAGAGAAAAAGAAGAAGAGGCTCTAAGTTGATTGATAAAGGAAAGAAGATCTTGAGTAAATTTGGACATTGTTTCAGGACTGTGCCTTATGTGATTGAAAGAGATGCTCAAATCAACAAAAAATCAGAGTGGAAAGTGAAGAAATCAGAATCAAATCCTAGTGCAAAAGGGTCAAGCTAAAGACCTTTGAATTAGCGCTTCTTGGGAGGCAACCCAAGCTTTCTAACTTTAGTTTGTTTTATTTTATTTACTTTTTCCTTAGTTTGCACTTAGAACTAATTTCTATTTTCTTTTTGTAGGTAAGCAAGTTTTGGCGCAAAACTACGGCACTACCGTAATGCACATTATGGTACCGTAATTCCTGTCAATTTCGGACAGAAAGTTTTGCCGAGATAACGGTACTGTCGTAAGTATTTTCATGGTACCGTATTTTGTGTACAAAACCTTCCCGAGAGTTTCATTGCTTTTATGGCACGGCCGTAACGAGTTCCACGGTGCCGTATTTTTTAGTTAACTTTTTTTTATTTATTTTCCTTTTAAAAAAAAATTATTATACGGCACTACCGTTTTCAATCTCACAGTACTGTAATTACTACTGATTTTTGACCTGAGAGTTTTTTAAATATTACGGCGGTACCGTACGCTTTTGCACGGTGCCGTAATTAGGGACGTTTTGTTTTACGGCCCGTGTTTTTCAATTTCTCCAGAATACGGCACTGCCGTAATGAATTTTACGGCCGTAATTCTATTTTTAGCCACGGGCCATGTTTTGGGTTTTCTCACTCGTTCTCGCGCCGACCTTCGTCTCCAGACCATCTCCGACCGTCAGAGCTCACCGGCGACCCCTCCTTTCTGGTTTTCACTGCTGATCTAGTATAATCTCGACTGATTTCTCCATTTTAGCGAGTCTTCACGCAAGTTTTGCCCCTTTCTTCGTTTCTCTTCGTTACTTGGTCGTTTTCAAAGATTCTTGTTCGCATTTACTTCTTAGATGATAGGCGAGCAGTTCTTGTTCGATTCTAGTGTTTTAGATCAGTTTTTTTTTGAGAGATTTTAGTTCAAACAAGTAGAGGTGCTGAGTTTTCACTATTCACTATTCTCCCTTTTCATTTCTGTTGGGAAACCCCGGGGATATTTTATAATTTTCAGAGATAGAAATTACACAAAACATTGCACTGCGGAAGCAATATCCCCGAAACGAGCCGGTCCCAAAAACCCAGTGAAGATCGCATGCGAGGGAGTCGACACGATGAGATAGAATATACCTTACAGCAAGATGAGGCGGATGTCGAGGTAGGCGCCCAAGCATGCGCCCTCTGCAGTCTCACACACACAGATTCCTTGAGGCCTCTTCTTCCACGCTCGGTGCTAGCCTCGGGAAGAAGATCCAAGCCTTTTGTTCACTTCCTTCACAACTTGTGCCTTTGAAAAAATAATTGAGTTTGATCTAGCTGATTCTTTGAATAAACACTCATGTTCTGGATCATGTTGTAGTGTTGATATAGTTGAGGATGTTGTTTATGATGTTCATAATTTATTTGATGAATCCTCTAATAATGAAACTGACAATTTTTCTGAGGATATTGATAGAGGATTGCAAGAGAGAGGACATCAAAATTCTGAGAAGAAGAAGAAAAAGAGAAAAAGAAGAAGAGGCTCTATGTTGATTGATAAAGGAAAGAAGATCTTGAGTAAATTTGGACATTGTTTCAGGACTGTGCCTTATGTGATTGAAAGAGATGCTCAAATCAACGAAAAATCAGAGTGGAAAGTGAAGAAATCAGAATCAAATCCTAGTGCAAAAGGGTCAAGCTAAAGACCTTTGAATTAGCGCTTCTTGGGAGGCAACCCAAGCTTTCTAACTTTAGTTTGTTTTATTTTATTTACTTTTTCCTTAGTTTGCACTTAGAACTAATTTCTATTTTCTTTTTGTAGGTAAGCAAGTTTTGGCGCAAAACTACGGCACTACCGTAATGCACATTATGGTACCGTAATTCCTGTCAATTTCGGACAGAAAGTTTTGCCGAGATAACGGTACTGTCGTAAGTATTTTCATGGTACCGTATTTTGTGTACAAAACCTTCCCGAGAGTTTCATTGCTTTTATGGCACGGCCGTAACGAGTTCCACGGTGCCGTATTTTTGAGTTAACTTTTTTTTATTTATTTTCCTTTTAAAAAAAAATTATTATACGGCACTACCGTTTTCAATCTCACAGTACTGTAATTACTACTGATTTTTGACCTGAGAGTTTTTTAAATATTACAGCGGTACCGTACGCTTTTTCACGGTGCCGTAATTAGGGACGTTTTGTTTTACGGCCCGTGTTTTTCAATTTCTCCAGAATACGGCACTGCCGTAATGAATTTTACGGCCGTAATTCTATTTTTAGCCACGGGCCATGTTTTGGGTTTTCTCACTCGTTCTCGCGCCGACCTTCGTCTCCAGACCATCTCCGACCGTCAGAGCTCACCGGCAACCCCTCCTTTCTGGTTTTCACTGCTGATCTAGTATAATCTCGACTGATTTCTCCATTTTAGCGAGTCTTCACGCAAGTTTTGCCCCTTTCTTCGTTTCTCTTCGTTACTTGGTCGTTTTCAAAGATTCTTGTTCGCATTTACTTCTTAGATGATAGGCGAGCAGTTCTTGTTCGATTCTAGTGTTTTAGATCAGTTTTTTTTGAGAGATTTTAGTTCAAACAAGTAGAGGTGCTGAGTTTTCACTATTCACTATTCTCCCTTTTCATTTCTGTTGGGAAACCCCGGGGATATTTTATAATTTTCAGAGATAGAAATTACACAAAACATTGCACTGCGGAAGCAATATCCCCGAAACGAGCCGGTCCCAAAAACCCAGTGAAGATCGCATGCGAGGGAGTCGACACGATGAGATAGAATATACCTTATAGCAAGATGAGGCCGATGTCAGGTAGGCGCCCAAGCATGCGCCCTCTGCAGTCTCACACACACAGATTCCTTGAGGCCTCTTCTTCCACGCTCGGTGCTAGCCTCGGGAAGAAGATCCAAGCCTTTTGTTCACTTCCTTCACAACTTGTGCCACCTCCAAGGTATATGCATCAAGGATGAAGAAGGATGAAGAAGAAGAGGGAAGCCACCAAGCACCAAATTCCTTGCGCCAAGAGGAAAGGAAGATCAAGGCTTGCGGCTAGGGTTTGATGGAAGAGATCACTTGCACCAAGACCCTTCCTCTCACCTCTCTCTGTGTTCTCACACCTCCAAGGAGTAGAATACCTGAGAGGGGGGTGCCTAGGGCCACTTATATATTGCAAGGGGCGGTTAGGGTTTGGGCTAGGCACAATTTGCTTCCATAATGAAGTAAATTTGCCCACTTCACCCCATTATACCCCTTAGGCGCCAATGGGGTTGGTTCTTGTTGGGTCCCCTTCAAGGGGGAGCGCAAGGGGGTGAAACCCTAAAGGTGGCGCATGTCAAGCTTTTGCAGCGGAAGTAGGGTTTCATGAAGATCAGATGCTATACATTCATATGATCAACTTTCAAGAAGCATGAAGATCGAAAGATAATCATACCGAAGCCATGTGTTGGATGGCGTCAAGGAAGAAGAGACTCGAATGAAACTCCTCCAAAAGGTGCGCACACAAGGTGATGCCGCCTACTCCTTGAGATCCTTGTGCTAGCAAGGTGCTTCAAGGGTCTTTGATCGATTCAAGAGGATGAGATGTTTTTCTCCACTTGGCCGAGAGCTCTCCAAGTCGTGAAAAAAAATTTCCACACGAGAGAAGGGCGTCGAGAGGAATGGATGAAGCGTTGAGGCGTTTAGAAGAGGTGGTGGCGCATTATGGCTTTCCAAAAATAGCAAGCCATGAAGCCATGCGCCCACTTCTTCAAAAACCGACCAAAACGTTTCTTAGCATTGAACCATGCGTTCATTGCCTTGAACCGGTTCAATCTAATTGACCCAACCCAATTTGGTTCAAATACCAAATAAAAACAGCCCAAGCCATGGTCTAGATTCCTCTGAACCAAATGGTTCAAGATCTAACCGTTCATCTCTGGATGCTTCCGATCTCACCGATCTAGCATCAATACTCTCGATCGAAGCTTACCGATCTCAAGCCCTAATCAATCAAACATGATCAGACCAGATCTCACTTACAATCAGAGTTTAAACCCCTTTAAACTGAACTCAAACAATTCAGTCCACACGATCTGACTTAAGTAAGCCATATCATCAAATTGTGCGACCCTAAGGGTTTCCTTTGAACGTCGGTAATGATAACTTACGTTATCACGATCAGTGAGGGGTATCTAGCAACACATCACTGTCTCCCGATATAAAGGAAAGAGTCTTCCACGACTACACCCAAAACACAGCACAAGTGTGAATCCAATTCACAAGGCATACATATTTCCTTTGCCACTGGATGTTCTTATTGGACAAGCGTGTCAAGCCTGTAGCTCCAATATGATGAGCATGATTAGATCAGATGAACATAGTCATCTGGGTATGGCCATACTCTTTTCTCAATCATCCCATCCAGGGGGCCCCTTTAGAACATCACACTCCTTAAACAAGGAGACGGCAATCCTTTATCTATCACAAGTGCCCTAACCTGACTCAAGATCATTGTCCAAGATAGTCTATAATCATTATGTTTCAAATGATATTGAACTACCTCAAAACAATGACAATCATCATTTAGAAACACAAGTGATCTCAAGTCAAAGGACATGTGCCACTTCATGCAAACAAGGATTATTCACATTGTGACAAGCAATTGAATATCCTAGTAGGGTCTGTCCAGTACATCCAATGTACCCATGAGTCTACATCTTATTCCATGCTCGAAGCATCCTATAAGATTAGAACACATATTAGTCTCAAGCATATCAAGGCTGTCTCTAGTTCACCAAGATATCTCGACTAAGGACTTTATAGCATGTCAGCCTAGCTGAACAGCTTTGAGACATTATTCAGCAGTACACTTATTACAGCAGACAAGGCAACAACCTGAATAATAACCATGCCTTTATAAACACAAAAGTTTATTACATGATACTGTTATAATCCCAAGGCCTCAAACATTAGCCTAAGGGCATACCCCAACAGTTCTCTCCCCATTATACCCTTTAGGCGATCTCCTCTTCATGACATCTTATTAGTGAGCCCAACTAAGCAATGGGCCTAGCCCAAAGATCAATACCCATGTTAACCAAGCTATTGAATTCAATCCAGTGTGACCCAAGGTCAAATGAGGCTAACTATTGTTAATTCGGCCAGTTTGCCAAAATTGGAAGTTGGCTCCAATAAGTTGCTTCCAACTCATCAGGGCCATTGGCATTGATGAAATCTCCAGAATAGATTCGAGTTATCCAATAACTCGATCATAAGGCATTCCGATCAAAACGAGAACTCAAGTATCAAGGTGTGTGACCCTGTAGGTTCCTCTAACACTGGCAGTGCTGACCAAAGGACACCACAAGCAGTGAGTACAGATGCACTGCTACCCAGGTCATTGGAATCGATATCGACATCGACATCCCCATTATCGCAATTAGGTACAGATGCATTCCAGTCTCTTTGCCGTGCTGATATCCGATTGGACAAGTGTGTCACCACTTATTTTCATCCAATCCCATGTCTATGACTAAATCAGGTCTCACTTGGGTATGGCCATACACTTTCAGTCATAGAACCATAGAGGAGCTCCATGAAAATCAAACTTCCCTTAGGAAGGGGCAAATCCTCTATCTGTCCATTGACCTTCTCATGTGGGTCATGACATGCTCAATGACAACCGTTATTACCCCCAACTACGGCAAGGTGTTAGGTTGTATCAAAGCATATCCCTAACCATATAGAATGGCCAATGACCTCAAGCCAAGGGATCAATGCATCTCCTATCACTTGTGAGGATAACTTGTGACACCAAGTCATTGCCTCACAGTGGGTCGTTCCAGTATATCCACCACTGATATACCCATATGTCTGCGTTAGCACCTCGTGCCTAACCAGCCCATATACTAGTCTCACAAGTACCAGAGCTCTCCCATATCCACTCAGGTACATCGACTGGGGAATATCATTTTAGCACAGATCCAATCTGTCTCCAGGGACATTATCATATAAGTACGCAATCGTAGATGTAAGCAAATATAGATAATGACAATGCCAGAATGATATAAAATATCAACGTCAAGTAGTACAATAATGGACCAAAACTAGGTCCTAGGGCATATACACCAACAATTTCTCCCACTGAATCTTTGAGTTCAAGCATGCATATTAGTTGATTCTTGTTTCTATTGTGCTTGATGAGTATTCATGTTCATAATTGGAAGTATTATTTGAGTTCAAACTTGCTATGCTTTGCTTTATTGTGTTGAAATTCAAGTTGCAACTAAAAGTTCACTCATGGCACCTAAGCTTCAGCAAGTAGTTTCAAAGAAAAGAGGAAAAGGACCAACCACGTCTTCCACACCACCAAATCCCTAAGGCATTGTTTTTGGAGATGAAATTCAAGAGTCCAGATACAATCAATTGGTTGAAAGAAGAGTTGTCAACACCAAATATGCTGATAGAAGGACTTTAGAGGCACTTGGGCTTTATGAGGATGTATCTTGGATGTTTGAGCAGATCAAAGCTAGAAGATTTTTTGAGATGACGCCATATACATATTTGCCACTTGCTTTGGAATTTTTGAGTAGCTTGAATGTGGATCTACAAGTGTTTTCTGATGGACCTGCTGAAGGAGATATCAAATTCAGGCTAGCTAATGTTGAGAGGAAGTTAACCTTGAAAGAAGTCAGATCTATTTTTCACTTGGGTACAGGAGGGTATACCCAAATACCAATTGGATTTTATTGAGAATGTGTTATGGAACCAAATTACCCATGAAACTCATTTTTCTGCTGTTTCTGCGAGAGCTTCAAAGATCGCAAACCCTTGCATAAAGTATGTTCATAGAGTTCTTGCTCATACTATCTTTGGTAGAGGAGATAGTGATGGCATGGTAAGACAGTCTAAGCTCTATTTTCTTTGGGGGATGCGTAATGGAGTAGTAGTGGATGTTGCATTCTTTCTGACGAAACACATAGATAAAGTGGCTAGGGCAAAGAGGGGTGCCATTGTGATAGGAGGGCTGATTACACCTATAGTCCTACATCTGAATGTTGAACTATATGGGATAGAAGTGGCAAGGGGGAATGCAAGGTTTGATCTTGAGTCTTGCATGGCAATGAAAATGATAGTTAGAGAGGGGGATGTCTTTTGTTTGGTTCTTGGACGAAATGCCCCTACTCTACCATTACCCCATGTAGAGAAAACCACTGTGAAAGAAAGAGCAAACTGGAAGCTTTCACCGAGATCCGCCGAGGCCGCCTTTACACCACCGTTGAGTGAAGTTCCACCACCACCCACTTGGGGTGGAAGCGATGATCCTTATGGTATGGAGTCACCATCTCACCGGCCTGCTGATCCTACATACTCAACTCCTTATTCTTCCCATAGACCTACTGGAGGATGGTCTAGGGCCTTCGACCCAGGATTCCAGGCACTCTCCGCTGAGATGTATCGTTAGGGACATCGTATGGAGAGGATGATGGACTCCGTAGGGAAGATGAAAGACTCTATGCATCACCTTTACTACGGTGTGGAACATCTCAGCAACTATATGGAAGAGATGAGAAATTTCTTATATGATCATTTTGGATTCCAGGACTCGAGGAGAGGCGGAGACCATAGTGGGCACCAGAGAGAGCAACCCTTTGATCCTATGGATGCGGTAGAGGAAGACACCGAGGAGATTAGATCAGATGATGAGTAGAGTTTTATGAGTATCCCTTTTCCTTATTTCTTTGCATTCTATTTTCTTTATCTTACTGATGTTTCATTTGTTTATAGGAGGGATAACTCTACAAATTTTTGTGTCTACTACTGCTATATGTTTTGATGACTATTTTGATGTGGTTGTGTGATGATGATATTGATTTCTATTCATTCGATGGGGTTGTATTATCACATTTTGATATTGATAGTTATTTTGATATGGTTGTATGATGATATTTTGATATTTTGAGCACCCTGTGGTGGTGCATTCTTGTTGATATAATATTGTGATATTTTGATGATTGATGAGTATATTTTTGTGTTGATATGATTGATTTGTGGCCTAGTCTATATTTTTGAAGAATTTATTGTCGATGACTTGTATGATTCTTATTGATGGTGAATGAACTCATACTTGTGATTAGGACTAGATCTATCATGTCGAATTTATTTCTCTAATATATATCTACTGGTGAAATTTTTCATTGATTGATGAATGAGATTTTAGGGAGATATATTATTTGAAGAATTTAATTTAAAAGTGAAGCTACTTTTTGAATAAAATCAGCATATGAGTATGATTTTTTTGAATGTCTGTCAATTGATTAATCTAATTGATGTTTAGTCTATTTGCTATTTGTTGGGAAGAAAGAATCCAAAATCCAAAATATAGTGAATGACTCCCCTACTTGGCACTATGTAAAATTGACAGTGGTACCGAAGATATGGATTGAAGTCTGAAAAGAAAAAGAAAATGACTCCTCTACTTGGCACTGTGTAAAATTGACAGTGGTACCGAAAATTAGAGTTGAAATCCAAATAAAAAGTGCGTATCTATGTGGGTACATACCATCAAAAACACAAAAAGAATAAAAAGAAAAATGAAGAAAAGAAAAATTTGAGTGGAAAAAGATTTTGGATATCCTATTCCTGCAAACAAAAATATGATAGATTTGAACTGAAACTTGGGTGAATTCATGAGACTGAAATTCTATTTTTTATTCAAGTTGCAAAATTTTATTCGAATAAGTTGTGGATCTTGAGAATTGAATTCAAAGTATGGTATGTCTATTTAAAATTTTATGAATCAATTGGTGGGATTTTTCATTAGTAATTGTATTTTAGAAATTTATTCTTCATGAGAAAATCTATGCCTGTGATCGATTTTTGATTTTTACTTGAGGACAAGCAAAGTTTGAGCCTTATGTATTTGATGACACTGAAATTTATAGTAAATTTTATGCCATTTCATAGATATTTTTGTGTCATATTGATACACCTTAGCTTATTTTTATGCCTTTTTTTTATCAATTATTGCAGAATCTTCACTCTTTTTGGTTTTTGATGATTTTCAGGTAAAAGGCATGATTTTAAGACGTTTTCAAGAAATTCAGATGCATGAATAAATTTCCACCATCAAGTGGAGATTACATGTCAAATTTCATGAAGATTGGAGCTTTAGACCAAATTACGGCAGGGCTGTAATCTATATTACGGTACCGTATTTTGACGACTACCGTAATATCAGAGCTCTCCCATAATTTGGAAAATTTTCATCTAGAAAGATTTCTGAAAATTACGGCACTACCGTAAAGATTTTCACGGGCCATAATTTGGAGCGCATTCCGAACAAAAATTTTGGTTGAAATTACGGCACTACCATAACAAATTTTATGGTGCCGTAATTGCCAGGCAATTTCAATCAGAGAACTCGACTGAAATTATACGGCAGTGCCGTAATAATTTTTACGGCCGTAATTATGACCCAGATTCGCGATTTTCATGGTCAAATTGAAGTCTGATTTTTGCGCGATTGATTGCGGACGATCCAGGCCATAAAATTCAAAGCTGTAAGAAGCAAAAAGGGAGCTTTCGACGAGATTAAGGGAGAGACACCAAAAGCCCTAAATTTCATCCTTTGACAAAGGAGAAATTGAGCTTCACGCCGCCGCCTTAGGTTTTGCTACTGGGAAGCGTACAGCGCATCTCCGGTAGTGAAATTTGAAGGGAAGCTTCGCCTGGAGGAAGAGAACATACCCCAGAAGTTTCAAAGTAGAATGATCTCGATCGGAGGAGAAATTGATGTAGGGGTAGATCACAAGCATGCAAACAATGAGTTTCAAAAATATTTTTGGTATTATCATAAACTAGAGAAAACCGATTTAACTAACGAAGTTGGAAAATAATATTTTTGTATTTTTAAATAGGTAAACCAAATATTAACTACTTGCAAGAAAGAAATGACAATAACTTAAAGAAGACTCACCTTGCGGTCCTTGAGAATAGAAGGACCGTCCTTCCCGTTCTTCACCGGTCCTACTCTGATGGAAGGTGCAGGTTACACACAGGGCATTCAGCAACCCCACACAGGCGTGGGTGATTTATAAAGCAGATTAAAACTCAACAATGCTTAAAGTCAAGAGGGAGGCTAATCCTCCAAGTTCTCTTGCTAACAAAGTAAAGGACTATCTAAGAAGGGAAGAATAAGAGGGTGGGATGTGCCAAGCTTCCTTGCGCCAATTCCTACAAAGGCCCAAAGATGTGTAGTAAGATGCTCTTAGAACTTAATAGAAGAAAACACAAGAAGAAAGAATACTCATCTTGTAGAATCGCCTTGAAGAGATCCAAGAGGGGTATCCTAATCCTTGCGCTATCTTGAGTTTGTGCTCTTGTCTTGATGGAACTAGCCTCGGCCTTGATTGATGAAGCAAGGGCAAAGAGGTGAAGAGGAGAGGAGAGGCTCTTAAGAGAAGAGAAGAGGGAAGATGAGGTGTGGGCGACACAAGCACCCTAGGAGACACAAGCATCCATAGTTTGGCTAGGAAACTATTCAACAATATTATTCAACAATGCTATGCACATGATGCAATGGGGATACATTTATAGGCAGCTTAGAGATGAGGATAAGATGAGGGCAAGATGGTCATTGGCCCCTTGCTCCCCATACATAATTGGAGAAAATTCGAAATGGAGACAAGGCATTAAGTGGGCTGATCTTGTTGCCTTCTTTGGATGGCTGAAATGGTAAGTCTTGAATTTGAAATGGCTGGCTTCCTTGGAGGTGTTGGCGCATATGAGGGAGAATTTGAATTTTGAAAACCTTCCTTGTTGTCTTGGGCGGCAATGAGAAGAAGGAAAGAAGTGTTCCCGAAATTGTGGATCTTGATGGCACAACTCCTTGATTTGTGGATTTAGATGGGCGCCTCCTTGAATTGTGGATCTAGATGAGCGCCTCCTTGAATTGTGGATCTAGATGAGCCTTGCTTGAATTGTTTTTGTAGATGGCGCAAATAATTCCATGGGCTGGCCTCTCTTCAATTGGAAGGGAATAATTGAAGTGGAACTTGATGTTGAGTTGAGTTAGAAGTCTCCCTTTGAACTACTTTGAAGTGAACCTTCCAAAATGGGAGCTAGCTTCTTGGAGTGTGGTGAGCTAGCTAATTTGTATCCCTTGAGCTGAATATTAATGTATCCAAACTACATGCACTAACCTACCATGACATTACAATGCACAACCTACCAACAACATTCATAAAAGTAAACTACATGATAGACTTTGGGGTAGAACTAACCTATCATGCCATGCAATGCAAATAAGGAAAGTACTGAAAAGGAAGGTGGACTCTAAGTGAAGCCATACCTGATGGGCTTCCTCCGAGCCCCAGTGGATCTTCTAAGAGCCGTGTTAGGCCCTCCATCAGAAATCAAGAAGAAACTCAGCGCTGGCACTGTTCACGCGAGGAAATTACGGCTGTAATTTCCATTACAGCTGTGTGGTTATTTGTTTTTCCCTTCTTTCTTAATTTCCTACACTTTGATACTATGGAATATTGTAATATTTCATCCATGCTAGCTTAAACCTTTTATGGGACATGGGGGAGTAATTCCCTTTGATTTCTTAATGACTAGATAAAATTTTCATTACTTTATTATGTATAATTTTAGCATGATAATTCTACTTATGTGATAATTGCTCTTTGATTCTCCATAGATTCATGTTATTGATAATGTTTTAGAGTTTTTGCAATAAGGACCAAAATGTGACTTGCTTGAGAACTTGGAACCCTAGAATTGAATGTTGGAACACTTTGACAACTTCAACAGTGAATCTGAAAGGTGAGGGGGTGCTTGGATGGCATGGGCTGCTTCTTGGGCCGTTGTCCGGGCCATATGTCGTGCTAGACCATCTCCAACTAGGCCGCCACAAAGCAACAAAATTTGTTGATCGTGGGCTGATTCTGTACGTTGTTGGCTATCTCCTAGGCTAAGTTGAGGATGCGGTGTTGGGAAACCCGGGGATATTTAACAATTTTTCAGAGATAGACATTACATATTACATTGCGCAGCAAAAGAATATCCCCGAAACAGGCCAGTCCCAAAAACCTAGTGAAGATCGTCAAGCGAGAGGATCGACACGATGTGATAGAAAGTACCTAGACCGAGCGAGGAGGTTGATGTCAAGGTAGGCGCCCAAGTGTTCGCCCTCTGCAATCTCACACACATGGATGCCTCGAGCTCTCTTCGTCCATGCCCGGTGCTAGCCTCGGGAAGAAGATCCAAGCCTTAGATGCCTTTCTTCAAAACTTTTGCCACCTTCAAGGGAAGATGCGCCAAGGAGAAGAAGGAGGGAGGTGAAGCTGCCAAGCACTCCTACAACTTGCACCAAGAGAGGAGAAGGAGAGAAGACTTGCTTGCGGCTAGAGAGATGGAAGAGGTTGCGCCACCATGAAGCGCTCGCACCCTTGCCCCTTCTATGTGTCTTCACGCCTCCAATGAATCAAACACAAAGAGGGGCGGAAAGGGGACAATTATTTGAGCACAGATCCAATCTATCTCCAGGGACATTATCATGTAAGTACACAATCGCAGGTGTAGACAAACATTGATAACGACAATGCCAGGATGATATCAGAAATATCAAAGTCAAGTAGTACATAGTTTGACCAAATATAGGTCTCAGGGCATATCCACAAACAATCTCCCACTTGCACTTAGACCTAGAGGTCGAGGATTCTCAATCCCATATGCCTGGCATGACCATCATGCTTCTGCTGCGCCAAAGCCTTGGTCAGTGGATTTGCTAGATTGTTCTCTATATCAACTCTGCTAATCTTGACATCACCTCGATCAATAATTTCTCTGATCAGGTGAAATCTCCTGAGTATGTGTTTGAACCTTTGATGAGATGGTGGTTCCATTGCCTGTGCAATGGCTCTATTGTTGTCACAATAGAGCACAATGGGATCCACAGCAGTTGGAACCACTTGAAGATCAGATATGAACTTCCTTATCAAAACAGCTTCTTTGGCTGCCTCAGAAGCAGCAACATACTCAGCCTCTGTTGTAGAATCAGCTATGGTGGACTGCTTGAAGCTTTTGTAGCAAACAACGCCTCCATTTAATTTGTACACATAGCCGGCCTGCGATCTAAATTCGTCAGGGTCACACTGGAATGATGCATCAGTGTAGCCCTGAACACTAAGCTCTTCCTGTCCCCCATAGACCAAGAACAAATCCTTAGTTCTTCTTAGATACTTAAGGATGTTCTTTACAGCCACCCAGTGTTGCATACCAGGATTGGATTGGTATCGGCTGGTTAAGCTCACAACATAAGCCACATCTGGTCTAGTACACAACATTGCATACATGATCGATCCCACTGCCGAAGCATAGGGAACTCGACTCATTTCATCCCTCTCAGCCTATGTGGTGGGACACTGGCTCTTTGAGAGAGTAAGGCCATGTCTTATTGGAAGGTATCCTCTTTTGTATTGCTCCATATAGAACCTTTCCAAGACCTTATTAATGTAGGTACTTTGACTAAAGGCGAGGAGCCTCTTAGATCTATCACGGTAGATCTTCACGCCTAGTATATAGGCGGCCTCCCCTATGTCCTTCATTTCGAAACACTTCCCCAACCATGTCTTCTCAGACTGAAGACTAGGGATGTCGTTTCCAATAAGCAGTATGTCATCGACATACAAGACCCGAAAAGTCACCAAGCTCCCACTGAATTTTCTGTATACACAGGTGTGATCTTCACTTTTAATAAAGTCATAATCTCTCACAGCTTCATCAAATCGAAGATTCCAACTTCGAGATGCTTGCTTCAATCCATAAATGGATTTCTTTAGCTTGCATACCTTACTTGTATCTGCAGGATGGATGAATCCATCAGGTTGTGTCATGTACACATCCTCTACCAGCTTTCCATTAAGGAATGCTGTATTAACATCCATCTGTCATATCTCATAATCATGATATGCTGCTATAGCAAACAAAATCCAAATAGATTTGATCATGGCAACGGGCGAAAAGGTTTCATCATAGTCCACCCCGTGGACCTGTCTGAATCCCTTAGCTACTAGTATACCTTTGAGGTAACTATGTTCCCATCCATGTCAGTCTTCATCTTGAAGACCCATTTACACCCTATAGGTTTTACCCCATCAGACAGCTAAACCAAATCCCAGACTTGGTTAGCCGACATGGAATCCATTTCGGATCGCATGGCCTCAAGCCATCTCTCAGAGTCCGGTCCACTGACCGCCTCATCATAGGTTCTGGGTTCATCATCAATGAAGAAGATCCCATCGTGTTAGGTCGGCAATGACCCATACCTCTCAGGTACACGACGAATCCTCCCAGACCTACGTGGGACCTGTGTCTGAGCCTTAGGTTGCCCGACAATCGGTGCAGGTGGCTCACGTTGCATCTTTGTGTCTTGTGGTTGCACTTGGACCTCGTCCAAGTCAAACTTCTTCCCACTGACTTCTTTCATGAGAAATTCTTTCTCTAGAAAAATAGCACCCCGAGCAACAAAAACTTTGTTCTTGGTGGGAACATAGAAGTAGTAACCCTTAGTTTCCTTAGGGTACCCCAGAAACACACATTTATCAGAACTAGGTTCTGGCTTGCTAGAATCCTGACGTTTTACATAAGCCTCACATCCCCATATCCTGATAAAAGATAGATTAGGGCATCTCTCACTCCATACCTCACATGGAATCTTTGAGACACTCTTAGATGGAACATTGTTCTATATGAAAGAAGCTGTCTCAAGTGCATGCCCCCAGAATGAGGGAGGTAGAGTTGCATGACTCATCATAGACCGAACCATGTCCAACAATGTTCGATTTCTCCTTTCAAACACACCATTCCATTGAGGTGTTCCAGGAGGAGTGAGTGGGGTTAGGATCCCACACTCTCTCAGATAGTCAAAGAACTCACCGCTCAGGTACTCTCCACCACGATCTGATCGAAGAGCTTTAATGGTTCTACCAAGCTGGTTCTCTACTTCATCTTTGAACTCCTTAAATTTCTCAAAGGATTTAGACTTATGTCTCATCAAGTAGACATAACCATATCTATTGAAGTCATCAGCAAATATGATGAAGTAGTTGTTCCTGTTGGGGTATGCCCTTAAGGCTAATGTTTGAGGCCTGTGGGAATGTATCTGTATCATGTAATAAACTGTTATGTTTATAAAGGCATGGTTATTATTCAGTTGTTTACATTGTCTGCTGCAATATATGTTCTTCTGAATAATGTCTCAAAGCTGTTCAGCTGGGCTGACATGCTATATGTCCTTAGTCGAGATATCTTGGTGAACATGAGACAGCCTTGATATGATTGAGACTAATATGTGTTCTAATCTTATAGGATGCTTCGAGCATGGAATAAGGTGTAGACTCATGGGTACGTTGGATGTACTGGACAGACCCTACTAGGATGTTCAATTGTTTGTCACAATGTGAATATTCCTTGAATGAGACAAGTGGCACATTTCCTCTGACTTGAGATCACTTGTGTTTTCTAAATGATGATTGTCATTGTTTTGAGATAGTTCAATATCATTTGAAACATAATGATTATAGACTATCTTGGATGGTGAGCTTGAGTCAGGTTAGGGCACTAGTGATAGATATAGGATTGCCGTCTCCTTGTTTAAGGAGTGTGATGTTCTAAAGGGGCCCCCCGGATGAGATGATTGAGAAAGTGTATGGCCATACCCAGGTGACTGTGTTCATCTGATCTAATCATGCTCATCATATTGGAGCTGCAAGCTTGACACGCTTGTCCAATAAGAACATCTAGTGGCAAAGGAAATATGTATGCTTTGTGAATTGATTCACACTTGTGCTGTGGTTTGGGTGTAGTCTTGGAAGACTCTTTTCTTTATATCGGGAGATAGTGATGTGTTGCTAGATACCCCTCACTGATCGTGATGACGTGAGTTATCGTTACCGACATTTAAAGGAAACCCTCAGGGTCGCACAATTTGATGATATGGCTTACTTAAGTCAGATCGTGTGGACTGAATTGTTTGGGTTCAGTTTAAAGGGATTTGATCTCTGATTGTAAGTGAGATCTAGTCTGATCATGTTTGATTGATTAGGGCTTGAGATCGGTAAGCTTCGATTGAGAGAATGAATGCTAGATCGGTCAGATCAGCAGCATCTAGAGATCAACGGTCAGATCATGAGCCTTATGGTTTAATTATGATTTGGACTAGTTGCTTGGCTTATTTGGTTTGTGAACCGAACCAATGTGAACCAGCTCAAGTGAGCGCATGGTTCAAAAGGATGAAGAGAAGTTTGCGCTTGGGGTAAACCCATGGTATGCGCATGTGAACGTTGAGAGGTGGATTGCTATTTTTAGATAGCACCTCTCTAAACGTGGGCATGTCTCACGTTCACGCAAGAGACGCTCTCATCTCTCGCCTATTCTTTTCTTTCGGTCGCCAACTTGAATATAGAGTTTTTGGTTTTTGCACTCTCGTGGGAACAAGTGGTGGACGCAAAAGGAAGAAGGTGATCGCTAAGCAACGGATTTTCTCCCTTTCCATTCGACAACGACTTCTTGGAACCTTGCTAGCACAAGGAGCACCAACAGAAGAGTAGGCGACATCTCTTGTGTGAGTCACCTTAGGAGAAGGAGCACTTGCGCCTTTCCTTCCAAGACAACATCTAAGTGATGGCAATGGTAAGAATCTCCTTGCATTAAAAGTTGATCATATGATATGTTAAGATCTCTATGAAACCCTAGCTTCCCATGCGGTTTTTATATATGCGCCTCCCTTAGGGTTTCGGCCCCCTTAGATTAAGGGGACTTTCAACTGGTATCAGAGCATAGGTTGTTATATATTCATATGATTGCTTATGGTGATCCATGTATGTTGAATGTTTAGATCTTATTTTTCTCATCATGCGAAAATACTAGATAGATGTATTTTGTTTGTGGCGCATGTATGAGATAAACTCTTGTTGGCGCATGCTTTACATGTTTCAGTTTTTGTTTTCAAAAACCTTTCATGACTTGCGCGACACATCTTAGATCTAAAGCCTTGCATTAAACCCTTAGACGGGTTATTAGGGTTGAAGTCACCCCCTAGTTTAGATCCAACAGTCTGATCAGACCATCTGACAGCCTGAATGGGTCGACCAGATAGCACCTTGGCGCAAGCCTGTGGTGGCTATAGGTCGACTGCAGACAGGTGTGTAGCGATGTCTGATTGAGACAACCTCTGAACGCACATGAGTTAGGCCCGGGCTCACACCCGCTTGCCAGACCTCATTGTGGTTGTTCAGCCCTGGCGCATGCATGGTTGACCTTATAGTCGACTCAAGTCAGTTAGGACTTGGTGCATGCAAGGGCAGTGGATCTGACTAGGTTGGATGAGTGGATCCCTAGTAATGGACCGTTGTAAGGTTGTAGGGCAAATAAGGAAAAATTAAAATTGATCCCATGGGGTTTTTCGAAAATTTTAATTTTTATGATGGATCACATGATTGCTGATTGGATGCATATGTTTGTCTATTTAGTCTTATGTGGGCTGCCCATATTAATTGTGTGCTGTGCTGGGGCCTGCGTGCCTGGGATTTAAAATTGTAAATTAATTATTGTGATCTGCGCATCACATTGCTTTAATTTATAAAATGTAATTGACCTGCGTGTCAATCTTGTCTAGATAGTTAAATTTGTAATTTAATTAGACAAGAGCACAAAGCACACTTGGCAGAGGCGCTTGCAGCAGAGGCTGACCAGGAGGGAGGTCCAGGGTTCGACTCTGGGACCAGGCGCATTTTTCCTGGTGGGCGCACCTGTGCTGTAATTGGCGCTTGGGCCCTGGTTTGGGCCAAATGAGCAGCTAAAAGACCCATGAAGAGCAAGTGAAGACTTAAACTAGGTTAAGGTCTTCTAGGGCTATGGGCTTTTACCACATAAGAACCATGCTTTCTTTTATTGCTTATATAAGTAGAACAGCATGTTTTAATTTATCTTCTGCTATCACCATAGGAATTGCATGATAGTGAAGAAGATAAAAGACCGTGAAAATCCAACGCTAAATATCAAGCTCGTAAGCCTTCTGACGCGAAACCTCACTGTTCTGATTATCGTTGGAGCCGTGTTGTACCCACTCAGTGGGCACGTCCATCTATCTTCAGACGGTGTGGGACTACACCTGTGTGTTACAGAGTAGGGATTTATCCCTTCTCGTTGCTCAGCATAACACATGGTGGTCCAGGGAGTAGGTCGGGTCAGCTTGACCATGTAGGCTACATATGTGGCGCATATGGTAGCACATGGAGGCAGCCATCTGTGGGGTCAGAGACTGTGTTGTACCAACTCAGTTGGCACAGTCTGCTGGATTGCCCAGATGAAGGGGAATCGCACGGGTTGGCGATTGGCTGGGAAAGCCTACCAGAAATTAGTGCTTGTACTCTCTGTGCATCTTATCTCGCCTGCGCGGGACGCGGAGACCAAGTATGAAATCTGGATCCCATCTCACTAAAAGAGTATTACTCTTTCGGGCTGTTTTACTGGATTTATCAGCCAGATAAAATAGTGAGAAAAAGAATCTTTCTTAAGTCCTGATTGATTCTTATACATTGATACTGACCTTGCTGTTCTTGCATTGTTGTAGATACCTGCAGCAACGAACACCATGAACTTCAATGTGCGATCCCTACTGGAAAGGGAGAAGTTTGCTGGGCCGAACTTCTCTGACTGGTTTGGACACCTTAAGATCGTTCTTAAGGCAGAGAGGAAACTGTATGTCCTCGAGACGGCGATACCGCCGCAGCCCGCTCCGAACGCCGCAAGGGCGGTTCGGGAAGCCTATGAAAAGCACGTCAATGATAGCATTGATGTCGCTTGCCTGATGCTAGCATCTATGACGCCACCGCTGCAGCGTCAGCATGAGGACATGTCTGCTATAGACATGATAGCGAACCTCAAGATGCTGTATGCTGCACAGGCGAGGACAGAGCGCTACAATTTGACGAAGCTCTTCTTTCAGAGCAAACTGGCTGAAGGGAGCCCAGTGGGAGCTCACGTGCTCAAGATGATTGGGCACAAGGAAGCTCTGGAGAAACTGGGGCACACCATCAACCAGGAGCTTGCTGTGGATATTATTCTGTAGTCTCTCCCGCCTTCATTCGACGCGTTCATTATTAATTTTAATATGAACAAAATCGATTGTACTCCGGCAGAGCTGCTGAATATGCTCTTGACCACTGAGGAGACTCTGAAGGGAAAGCCTTCGACCTCTGTCTTAATGGTTCCTTCAAGGAACAAGAAGAAGGGGAAGAAGGGCAAGACCCCTGTCAAGAGCTACAGCAAGGCTTTGAAGCAAAAGGTCAAGCGGTCCAAGGAATACAGGTGTTTCCACTGTGGCCAGTTGGGTCACTGGAAAAAGGACTGTAAAGCGCTCCAAGGAGATAAGAGGGGAAGCTTCGCTTCTGGCTCAGGTATATTCGTGACTGAGGTCATGTTTTCTTCTTCTATATCATGGGTGTTGGACACTGCATGTGGAGTTCACATTTGTTCAAATGTACAGGAACTCAAGAGAAGAAGGCAGGTGGGACAGCATGAGGTGGACCTACGCGTTGGAAACGGGGCACGGGTTGCTGCTGTTGCTGTAGGAGACTACTTCATTTCTTTACCATCTGGAATTGTATTGGAACTAAACAATTGTTATTTTGTTCCCAGTATTACTAAAAATATTATCTCCATTCCTGCTCTTGTCAGGAAGGGATTTTCCTTTGAATGCAATATTTCAAAGTGTATTTTGTCTTTTGATAATATTGTTTATGCAACTGGTTCAATTAACAATGGGTTATTCGTGTTGGACATGGAAAGTTCGATACAAAATATTGATATTAAGAAAGCCAAGTATGCTGATGACAGCACCTTGCTATGGCATAGTCGTTTAGGCCATATAAACGAGAAACGCATTAAGCGGTTGCATGATTATGGACTGCTGGGATCATTCTCCTACAAGGAGATTGATACATGCAAGGCTTGTTTAATGGGTAAAATGACGAAGTCACCTTTTCCTCACAAAGGTCAAAGGGCTTCAGGTTTACTTGACCTTATACACAGTGATGTGTGTGGGCCATTTAGTAAACATGCCAGAGGTGGCTATCAGTACTTCATTACTTTTACTGATGATTTCAGTAGGTATGGGTATGTCTATCTGATGAGACATAAGAGTGAATCTTTTGACAAGTTCAAAGAGTTCAAAAATGAAGTACAGAATCAGCTAGGCCGAAATATCAAGGCACTTCGTTCAGATCGAGGTGGTGAATACCTAAGTCATGCGTTTACTGACTATCTAAAGGAGTGTGGGATCATCTCACAGCTCACTCCACCAGGAACACCGCAATGGAATGGTGTGTCCGAGAGGAGAAATAGAACGTTACTTGATATGGTTCGTTCTATGATGAGTCAGGCTACTCTTCCATACTCCTTTTGGGGTTTTGCGCTGGAAACAGCTGCAAAGGTACTAAACCGAGTGCCATCCAAGGCCGTTTCAAAGACGCCATATGAGTTATGGTATGGGAAACAGCCAAGCTTGACATTTATCAGGATCTGGGGCTGCGAGGCTTATGTCAAAAAGCTCGCCTCTGGGAAACTAGAGAGCAGATCTGACAAATGTATCTTTGTCGGTTACCCTAAGGAAACTAAGGGTTATTATTTCTACGATCCCAAAGAGAACAAGGTTTTTGTTGCTCGGACGGCCATATTTCTTGAGAAGGAGTTTCTTCTGCAAGAGGCCAGTGGGAGAGAAATAAAGTTGGATGAGAATCCAGAGGAAGGACAAAGAGCTCAAGCACAGTTGGATGAGCCTGAGCCGGTAGATCAGGTTATTGAACAACCTGAGGCTCAGATATCACGGGAACCGCGAAGATCGGGAAGGATCCGTAGACAACCTGAGCGTTATGACGGAGTCTACATCATTGATAATGATGAACCCCTCACTTATGCGGATGCGGTCAGTGGACCGGAGTCAGCGAGATGGCTTGAAGCTATGCGCGCCGAGATGGACTCCATGTCAGATAACCAAGTTTGGGATTTGGTTGATCCGCCTCCGGGAGTTATCCCTATAGGCTGTAAATGGATCTTCAAGAAGAAGATTGACATGGATGGTAACGTGGTTACCTATAAAGGCAGGCTAGTTGCGAAAGGTTTCAAACAAATCTACGGGATAGATTATGATGAAACTTTCTCACCTGTAGCTATGTTTAAGTCTATTCGGATTCTTTTCGCGATAGCTGCATACTATGATTATGAGATTTGGCAGATGGATGTGAAAACAGCTTTCCTGAATGGAAATCTGGATGAGGATGTGTATATGACACAACCTGAGGGTTTCACTAATCCAGCAGATCGTCATAAGATATGCAAGTTAAAGAAGTCCATTTATGGACTCAAGCAAGCATCAAGAAGCTGGAATATTCGTTTTGATGAATCAGTCACTGAATTTGGTTTCGTCAAGAACGAAGATGACCCGTGTGTATATAAGAGGTTTAGTGGGAGCGTGATTACTTTCCTAGTCCTCTACGTCGATGACATCTTGATCATTGGAAATGACATTCCTGAAATGCATGCTGTGAAGGCATGGCTGAGGAAATGTTTCCAAATGAAAGATCTAGGAGAAGCAGCCTATGTGTTAGGTGTGAAGATCTACAGGGATAGATCTAAGAGGCTTCTCGGGTTGTGCCAGAGTACTTACATCAATAAAGTCCTGGAAAGATTTCATTTAGAGAATTCTAAACGGGGATATCTTCCAGTCAGACATGGTCTGAATCTTTCGAAGAGTCAGTGTCCACAAACACAGACTGAGAAAGATGAAATGGACAATACGCCTTATGCTTCGGCTATTGGTTCCATTATGTATGCGATGTTGTGTACTCGCCCAGACGTCGCTTACGGGTTAAGCGTGACCAGTCGTTTCCAAAGTAATCCAGGTATGGCGCACTGGATTGCAGTCAAGAACATTTTAAAATATCTGCGGAGGACCAAAGATATGTTCTTGATATATGGTGGTCAGGAAGAACTCAGTATTGAGGGATATACTGACGCTTCGTTCCAGTCTGACCAGGATGATTTCCGATCGCAATCAGGCTATGTTTTTAGCTTGAATGGAGGTGCAGTGGTGTGGAAGAGTTTCAAACAGTCAACTGTTGCTGATTCCACAACAGAAGCCGAGTATGTTGCAGCCTCGGAAGCATCCAAGGAGGCAGTGTGGATTCGTAAGTTCGTGAGAGAACTTGGTGTCGTTCCTTCGAGTGCAGATCCTTTGGTTATCTTTTGTGATAACACTGGAGCAATCGCACAAGCAAAGGAACCACGGTCGCACCAGAAGTCCAAGCACATACAGAGACGGTTTCATTTGATAAGGGAGATCATAGATCGTGGCGAGATCAAAATCTGCAAGGTTCATACAGATGACAATCTAGCAGACCCGCTTACCAAGCCTCTGGCGCAGCAGAAGCATGAGAAGCACTGTAATAATATGGGTTTGAGATTTCTCAACCATTAGATTAAGTGCAAGTGGGAGATTGTTGGGGTATGCCCTTAAGGCTAATGTTTGAGGCCTGTGGGAATGTATTTGTATCATGTAATAAACTGTTATGTTTATAAAGGCATGGTTATTATTCAGTTGTTTACATTGTCTGCTGCAATATATGTTCTTCTGAATAATGTCTCAAAGCTGTTCAGCTGGGCTGACATGCTATATGTCCTTAGTCGAGATATCTTGGTGAACATGAGACAGCCTTGATATGATTGAGACTAATATGTGTTCTAATCTTATAGGATGCTTCGAGCATGGAATAAGGTGTAGACTCATGGGTACGTTGGATGTACTGGACAGACCCTACTAGGATGTTCAATTGTTTGTCACAATGTGAATATTCCTTGAATGAGACAAGTGACACATTTCCTCTGACTTGAGATCACTTGTGTTTTCTAAATGATGATTGTCATTGTTTTGAGATAGTTCAATATCATTTGAAACATAATGATTATAGACTATCTTGGATGGTGAGCTTGAGTCAGGTTAGGGCACTAGTGATAGATATAGGATTGCCGTCTCCTTGTTTAAGGAGTGTGATGTTCTAAAGGGGCCCCCCCGGATGAGATGATTGAGAAAGTGTATGGCCATACCCAGGTGACTGTGTTCATCTAATCTAATCATGCTCATCATATTGGAGCTGCAAGCTTGACACGCTTGTCCAATAAGAACATCCAGTGGCAAAGGAAATATGTATGCTTTGTGAATTGATTCACACTTGTGCTGTGGTTTGGGTGTAGTCTTGGAAGACTCTTTTCTTTATATCGGGAGACAGTGATGTGTTGCTAGATACCCCTCACTGATCGTGATGACGTGAGTTATCGTTACCGACATTTAAAGGAAACCCTCAGGGTCGCACAATTTGATGATATGGCTTACTTAAGTCAGATCGTGTGGACTGAATTGTTTGGGTTCAGTTTAAAGGGATTTGATCTCTGATTGTAAGTGAGATCTAGTCTGATCATGTTTGATTGATTAGGGCTTGAGATCGGTAAGCTTCGATTGAGAGAATGAATGCTAGATCGGTCAGATCAGCAGCATCTAGAGATCAACGGTCAGATCATGAGCCTTATGGTTTAATTATGATTTGGACTAGTTGCTTGGCTTATTTGGTTTGTGAACCGAACCAATGTGAACCAGCTCAAGTGAGCGCATGGTTCAAAAGGATGAAGAGAAGTTTGCGCTTGGGGTAAACCCATGGTATGCGCATGTGAACGTTGAGAGGTGGATTGCTATTTTTAGATAGCACCTCTCTAAACGTGGGCATGTCTCACGTTCACGCAAGAGACGCTCTCATCTCTCGCCTATTCTTTTCTTTCGGTCGCCAACTTGAATATAGAGTTTTTGGTTTTTGCACTCTCGTGGGAACAAGTGGTGGACGCAAAAGGAAGAAGGTGATCGCTAAGCAATGGATTTTCTCCCTTTCCATTCGACAACGACTTCTTGGAACCTTGCTAGCACAAGGAGCACCAACAGAAGAGTAGGCGACATCTCTTGTGTGCGTCACCTTAGGAGAAGGAGCACTTGCGCCTTTCCTTCCAAGACAACATCTAAGTGATGGCAATGGTAAGAATCTCCTTGCATTAAAAGTTGATCATATGATATGTTAAGATCTCTATGAAACCCTAGCTTCCCATGCGGTTTTTATATATGCGCCTCCCTTAGGGTTTCGGCCCCCTTAGATTAAGGGGACTTTCAGTTCCCTCCTTTGGCTTGTTTATTGAATGGCCCACACACATCACTCTGTATGAGATCCAATAAACCTCTTGCTCTCTCACCATTCTTGGTGAAGGGCACCTTTGTCATCTTCCCTAATAAACAAGGTTCACAAGTATCAAATTCCTCCAAGGAACTTGAATCTAACAACCCATTTGTATGGAGTTGTTGGATGCGATTCTTGTTTATATGGGCTAATCGACAGTGCCATAGGAAAGCACCAACTAAACCACTCAGTTTGGTCCTTTTATTATTTATGTTGCAAATAGAGCTATCCATGTCCAAGACATATAAACCATTGCATAAAATACCCTTCCCATAGAACATATTTGCAAATGAAAAAGAACAGTAGTTCTTATTTATTTCAAACTTAAACCCTTCTTTGCTAAGCAAGGAATGGATAGAATGTTCTTAGTAAGTGAAGGTACATAATAGCAATTGTCTAGCTCCAATTGAAGTCCAGAAGGCAGGGAGAGAGTCAAAACTCCTATAGCAACAGCAGCACCCTGTGCCCCGTTTCCAACTTGTAGGTCAATCTCCCTAGCCTGCACCGATCTACTTTTCTTGAGCCCCTGCATATTTGTACAAATATGGGCTCAACATGCGGTATCCAATTGTTAGGGTATGCCCTTAAGGCTAATGTTTGAGGCCTTGGATTATTTACAGTATCATGTATAAGGCAATTGTTGTTATTCAGATTGTTACATTATCTGCTGTTGTATGTATACATCTGAGTAATGTCTCAATGATGTTCAGCTTAGCTGACATTCAGTGTTGTCCTTAGTCGAGATATCTCGGTGAACATGAGACAGCCTTGATATGATTGAGACTAATATGTGTTCTGTTCTTGTAGGATGCTTCGAGCATGGAATAAGATTTAGACACATAGGTGCATTGGATGTATTGGACTGACCCTATTTAGGATATTCAATTGTTTGTCACAATGTGAATAATCCTTATATACAAGCAAGTGGCATATTTCCTCTGACTTGAGAACACTGGTGTTTCTAAGTGATGATTGGCATTGTCTTGAGGTAATTCAATATCATTTGAAAGATAATGATTAAGGATTATCTTGGACAGTGGACATGAGTCATGTTAGGGCACTAGTGATAGATATAGGATTGCCTCTCCTAGATGGAGTGTGATGTTCTAAGGGGCCCCCTGGATAAAATGGTTGAGAATGTGTATGGCCATACCCCGATGACTATGTTCATCTGATCTAACCATTTTCATCATGTTGGAGTCACAGGCTTGACACGCTTGTCCAACGGGAACATCCAGTGGCAAAGGGAAACATGTATGCCAAGTGAATTAGATTCACACTTGTGCTGTGGTTTGGGAGTAGTCTTGGATGACTCTTTCCTTCATATCGGGAGATAGTGATGTGTTGCTAGATACCCCTCTCTGATCGTGATAACGTAAGTTATCGTTACCGACATTGAAGGAAACCCTTGGGGTCGCACAATTTGATGATATGGCTTGCTTATGTCAGATCATGTGGACTGGAATTGTTCTAGTTCAGTTTAAAGCAATTTAAACTCTGATTGGAAGTGAGATCTAGTCTAATCATGTTTGATTGATTAGGGCATATGATCGGTAAGCTTCGATCGGGAGAATTGATGCTTGATCGTAAAGATCAAGAGGTTCAATGAGATGTGTGGTTAGATCTTGAGCCACTTGGTTCAGAGAGATCTTAACCAGGGCTGGTTCGATTTGGTGCTTGAACCAAAGTGGGATTGAACCGGTTCACTTAGTGAACGCATGGTTCAATTGAAGAGGAGTTTTCGATGGCTTCATGGGGAGTTAAGAAGGGAGTTACAATTCGGTTCTTACTATATTTGGTGGCCGAATCTTTCCTTTTTGGAAACAACATTTTTGAAACCCCTTCTACTCTCTTCCTCCTCTCGCATCTTCTTCATCTTCACGCAAGGGAAGAAGTTAAGAAAAAAACCCTACCCAAGGTCGCACATCTCCTCTCCAAGACACGATCAAAGACTCCTTGGTGTCTTTGCTAGCACAAGGAGCACAAGGAGCACAAGGAAGAAGTTGACATCATCTTGTGTGTGACACCTTTGGAGAAGAGGCACTCGCCCCTTTCTTTTTCCAAGTCGCCACTCACATCATGGCAATTGTAATACTCTAACTTGTCTTTCAAGTTTACAAGGTTGATCATAGTATCAAGTCATGCAATTTTTGGTTTCCTAGTTCTTCCGCTTCAACAAGTTCTATGAATGATACTTGTGACCTAGGTTTCCTTTCAGTGGTATCAGAGCGTTGGTTTTGACCTGATACATATGATTGCCATCTTGTGATCCATGTTTGATTTGTGTTTTGGGTAGATCTACATGATGCGCATGCTTCTATACTCATGCGAAAAATACATGCCATGTTGTTCATACCATATGATAGATGTATTTTTTACATTCAATCTTGCGCATGTGATGGTGGTTTGCGCATTTTTATAGATGTTTTCACTCAAAAATTATCTTCATGCGCGACCCTCACTAGATTTATCTATGCACCTACTTCAAATACTTAGATGAGTTAACAGTGTTAAAGTCGTTAGTCAGGTCTAGACCCAACAGCCTAATCAGACCATCTGACAGCCTGGATGGGGCGGCCGGATAGCACCTGTGCGCAAGCTATACAAGTGGCTATAAGTCGACTGCAGAAGGGCGTGTAGCGATGTCTGATTGAGGCGCCTAGTGAACGATCATAATTATGGCCCGGGGTCACACCCGCTTGCCAGAAATCATGTGGGACGTTCAGCCCTTAAGGCATGCATAGTTGACCATGAGGTCGACGCAAGTCAGTTATGACTGGGTGCATGCAAGGGCAGTGGGTCCGACTTGTTCTGACGAGTGGATACCTGTTAATGGACCGTCGTAAGGTAGTAGGGCACATAAGGAAATAAAATTGATGCCATGGGTTTTTCAAAAATTTTCATTTCTGTTTGGATCACATATATGCATGTTTAACATGTTGATTGGGTGTTTATTTAATCTTATGTGGGTTGCCCTTATTTTGTGTGCTGTGCTGGGGCCTGCGTGCCTGGAATTAAATATTTTGGTGTGATCTGCAAATCACATTTTGATTTATGAAAATGTATAATTGACCTGGGTGTCAAATCATGTATAGATAGTTTTAAATGTAATTTGATCAGACATGAGCACACAGCACACATGGCAGAAGCGCATGTAGCAATTGGCTTCACCAGGTGGGAGGTCTAGAGTTCGACTCTAGAACTGGCCCATTCTATCCAGTGGGCGCTTTTGGGCTGCAGATGGCGTTTGGGCCCGAGCTGGGCCAGATGAAGTACAAGAGTCCCATAAAGAGCTCAAGTGAAGACTTTTGTCAAACTAGGGTTTTACTTAAGTTTTTATGGGCGTTTACCACATAAGATAATGGTGCTTTCATTTACTATTTTAAGTAATATTTGCACATGTATGTTTTATTCTTCTGCTATCACTATAGAATTTGCATGATAGTAAGAAGATAAAAGACCGTTAAAATCCAACGTCAATATCAAGCTATCGATTGCCTTCTGACGCGAAACCTCACTGTTCTGACTATCGTTGGGGCCGTATTGTACCCACTCAGTGGGCACGCCCAGCTATCTTCAGACGGTGCGTGATTACACCTACATGCTACAGAGAAGGGATTTATCGCTTCTCGTTGCTCAGCATAGCACGTGGTGGTCCAGGAAGTAGATCAGGTCAGCTTGACCATATAGGCTACATGTTGAGCATATGATAGCTGTATGGAGGCAGCCATCTGAGGAATCAGAGACTGTGTTGTACCAACTCAGTTGGCACAGTCTTCTGGATTGCCTAGATGAAGGGGAATTGCACGGGTTGGCGATTGGCATGGATTGCCTACCAGTGATTAGTGCTTGAATTCTCTGTGCATCTTATCTCGCCTGAGCGGGACGCGGAGATCAAGTGTGAAATCTGGATCCTATCTCACTAAAGGGTTTTCACTCTTTTGGGCTGTTTTATTGGATTTTCAGTCAGATAAAATAGTGAGAAAAGAATCACTCTTAAGTCCTGGAATGATTCTAACATGGATACTGACCTTGTTGTTCTTTCTATGTTGTAGATTCCTGCAGCAACGAACACCACAGGGCTCAATTTGCGATCCATATTGGAAAAGGAGAAGCAGCTGAAAATTGTCCTCAAAGCCGAGAGGAAGCTGTACGTCCTTGAGACGGCAATACCGGCTCAACCCGCTGCGAACGCCGCAAGGGCGGTTCGAGACGCTTATGAGAAGCACGTCAGTGATAGTACTGATGTCGCTTGCCTTATGCTTGCGTCAATGACGCCCGAGCTCCAGCGTCAGCATGAGGATTTGTCTGCTATTGATATTATAGCAAATCTCAAAATGCTGTATGCTGCACAGGCAAGGACATAACGCTATAACTTGACAAAACTTTTCTTTCATAGCAAACTGACTGAAGGGAGTCCAGTGGGAGCTCACGTACTCAAGATGATTGGGTACAAAGAAGCTCTAGAGAAACTAGGACATACCATCAATCAAGAACTTGTTGTAGACATCATCTTGCAGTCTCTCCCGGCTTCTTTCGATGCGTTCATTATTAATTTTAATATGAACAAAATCGACTGTACCCCGGCAGAATTACTGAACATGCTCTGCACAACAGAGCAGACTCTTGAGAAGGGAAAACCTTCATCCTCTGTCTTGATGGTTCCTTCACGGAACAAGAAGAAGGGGAAGAAGGGCAAAACCCCTATCAAGAGCTACAACAAGGCTTTGAAACAAAAGGTGAAGCGGTCGAAGGACAACAGATGCTTCCATTGTGGCCAGCTAGGTCACTGGAAGAAGGACTGTAGAGCGCTCCAAGGAGAGAAGAAGGGAAGCAAGTCTTTCACTTCTGGCTCAGGTATTTTCGTGACTGAAGTCATGGTTGCTTCTTCTATTTCATGGGTGTTGGACACTGCATGTGGAGTTCACATTTGTTCAAATGTGCAGGAACTCAAGAGAAGAAGACAGGTGGGACAGCATGAGGTGGACCTACGAGTTGGAAACGGGGCACGGGTTGCTGCTGTTGCTGTAGGGGAATATAACATCTCTTTACCATCTGGTTTTGTATTAGAACTTGACAATTGTTATTTTGTACCAAGCATAACGAAGAATATTATCTCTATTCCTGCTCTTGTCAGGAAAGGTTTTTCTTTTGAATGCAAAACTTCACAGTGTTGTATTTCATATGATAATATTGTTTATGCAACTGGGTCGATTAACAATGGGTTATACATGTTGGACATGGAATGTTCTGTACAACAAATTGATAATAAGAAAGCCAAGTATGCTGATCACAGCACCTTGTTATGGCATAGTCGTCTAGGCCATATTAACAAGAAGCGCATTAAGCGGTTGCATGACCATGGACTGCTGGGATCATTCTCCTATGAGGAGCTTGATACATGCAGAGCTTGTTTAATGGGTAAGATGACGAAGACTCCTTTTTCTAATAAAGGTGAAAGAGCTTCAGGTTTACTTGACCTTATTCACAGTGATGTGTGTGGGCCATTTAGTAAACATGCCAGAGGTGGCTATTCATACTTCATTACTTTTACTGATGATTTCAGTAGGTATGGTTATGTCTATTTAATGAGACATAAGAGTGAATCTTTTGACAAGTTCAAAGAATTCAAAAATGAAGTACAAAATCAGTTAGGCCGACATATCAAAGCACTTCGATCAGATCGAGGTGGAGAATACTTGAGTCGTTAATTCACTGACTATCTAAAGGAGTGTGGGATCATCTCACAGCTCACATCGCCAGGAACACCGCAATGGAATGGTGTATCCGAGAGGAGGAATAGAACCTTATTGGATATGGTTCACTCTATGATGAGTCAGGCTACTCTACCTTACTCCTTTTGGGGATTTGCACTGGAAACAGCTGCAAAGGTGCTAAACCGAGTGCCATCCAAGGCTGTTTCAAAGACACCATATGAGTTATGGTATGGAAAACAGCCGAGCTTGACATTTATCAAAATCTGGGGTTGCGAGGCTTATGTCAAAAAGCTCGCCTCTAGGAAACTGGAGAGAAGATCAGATAAATGTATATTTGTCGGATACCCTAAAGAAACTAAGGGTTATTATTTCTACGATCCCAAAGAGAATAAAGTATTTGTTGCTCGAACGGCTATTTTTCTTGAGAAGGAATTTCTTTTGCAAGAGGCCAGTGGGAGAGAAATAAAGCTGGATGAAATTCCAAAAGAGGGACAAAGTAGTCAAGCTCAGTTGGATGAGCCTGAGCAAATAGATCAGGTTAATGTTCAACCTGAGGCTTAGACGTCACGGGAACCGCGTAGATCGGGAAGGATTCGTCGTCAGCCTGAGCACTATGACGGAGTCTACATCATTAACGATGAACCCCTCACTTATGCGGATGCGGTCAGTGGACCAGAGTCAGCAAGATGGCTTGAAGCTATGCGAGCTGAAATGGACTCCATGTCAGATAACCAAGTCTGGGATTTGGTTGATCCGCCTCCGGGAGTAATCCCTATAGGCTGTAAGTGGATCTTCAAAAGAAGAAAGACATGGATGGTAACGTGGTTACCTATAAGGGCAGCCTAGTTGCGAAAGGTTTCAAACAAATCTACGGGATAGATTATGATGAGATCTGGCAAATGGATGTGAAGACCGCTTTCCTTAATGGAAAATTGGAAGAGGATGTGTATATGACACAGCCTGAAGGTTTCATCAATCCATCAGAACGTCATAAAATATGCAAATTAAAGAGGTCCATTTATGGACTAAAACAAGCATCGAGAAGCTGGAATATTCGTTTTGATGAATCAGTTTCTGAATTTGGTTTCATCAAAAATGAAGATGACCCGTGTGTATACAAAAGGTTTAGTGGGAGCGTGATTACTTTCCTAGTCCTCTACGTCGATGATATTTTAATCATTGGAAATGATATTCCTGAGCTGCATGCGGTCAAGGCATGGTTAAGAAAATGTTTCCAGATGAAGGATTTGGGAGAAGCGGCCTATGTATTAGGTGTGGAGATCTATAGAGATAGATCTAATAGGCTTCTCGGGCTGTGCCAAAGTACTTACATCGATAAGGTCCTGGAGAGATTCCATTTAGAAAATTCTAAAAGAGGATATCTTCCAGTCAGACATGGTCTGAATCTTTCAAAGAGCCAGTGCCCTCAAACACAGTCTGAGAAAGATGAGATGGACAATACGCCTTATGCTTCGGCTATTGGGTCCATCATGTATGCGATGTTGTGTACTCGCCCAGACATCGCTTATGGGTTAAGCGTGACCAGTCGGTTCCAAGGTAATCCAGGGAAGGCACACTGGATTGCAGTCAAGAACATTTTGAAATATCTTCGGAGAACCAAAGATATGTTCTTGATTTATGGAGGTCAGGAAGAACTCAATATTGAAGGATATACTGACGCTTCGTTCCAATCTGACCAAGACAATTTCCGATCGCAATCAGGCTATGTTTTTAGCTTGAATGGAGGAGCAGTGGTGTGGAAGAGTTTCATACAATCAATTGTTGCTGATTCCACAACAGAAGCCGAGTATGTTGCAGCCTCAGAAGCATCAAAGGAGGCAGTCTGGATTCGTAAGTTCATTCACGAACTTGGTGTTCTTCCTTCGTGTGCTGATCCATTGGTTATCTTCTGTGATAACACTGGAGCAATTGCACAAGCAAAGGAACCACGGTCACACCAGAAGTCCAAGCACATACAGAGAAGGTTTCATCTGATCCGTGAGATCATTGATTGAGGAGACATCAAGATCTGCAAGGTTCATACAGATGACAATCTAGCTGACCCGCTTACAAAGCCTCTGGCGCAGCAGAAGCATGAGAAGCACTGTAATAATATGGGTTTGAGATTCCTCAACCATTAGTTTTAAGTGCAAGTGGGAGATTATTAGGGTATGCCCTTAAGGCTAATGTTTTAGGCCTTGGATTATTTACAGTATCATGTATAAGGCAATTGTTGTTTTTCAGATTGTTACATTATATGCTGCTGTATGTATACATCTGAGTAATGTCTCAATGATGTTCAGCTTAGCTGACATTCAGTGTTGTCCTTAGTCGAGATATCTCGGTGAACATGAGACAGCCTTGATATGATTGAGACTAATATGTGTTCTGTTCTTGTAGGATGCTTCGAGCATGGAATAAGATTTAGACACATAGGTGCATTGGATGTACTGGACTGACCCTATTTAGGATATTCAATTGTTTGTCACAATGTGAATAATCCTTATATACAAGCAAGTGGCATATTTCCTCTGACTTGAGAACACTGGTGTTTCTAAGTGATGATTGGCATTGTCTTGAGGTAATTCAATATCATTTGAAAGATAATGATTAAGGATTATCTTGGACAGTGGACATGAGTCATGTTAGGGCACTAGTGATAGATATAGGATTGCCTCTCCAAGATGGAGTGTGATGTTCTAAGGGGCCCCCTGGATAAAATGGTTGAGAATGTGTATGGCCATACCCAGATGACTATGTTCATCTAATCTAACCATTTTCATCATGTTGGAGTCACAGGCTTGACACGCTTGTCCAACGGGAACATCCAGTGGCAAAGGGAAACATGTATGCCAAGTGAATTAGATTCACACTTGTGCTGTGGTTTGGGAGTAGTCTTGGAAGACTCTTTCCTGCATATCGGGAGACAGTGATGTGTTGCTAGATACCCCTCTCTGATCGTGATAACGTAAGTTATCGTTACCGACATTGAAGGAAACCCTTGGGGTCGCACAATTTGATGATATGGCTTGCTTATGTCAGATCGTGTGGACTGGAATTGTTCTAGTTCAGTTTAAAGCAATTTAAACTCTGATTGGAAGTGAGATCTAGTCTAATCATGTTTGATTGATTAGGGCATATGATCGGTAAGCTTCGATCGGGAGAATTGATGCTTGATCATAAAGATCAAGAGGTTCAATGAGATGTGTGGTTAGATCTTGAGCCACTTGGTTCAGAGAGATCTTAACTAGGGCTGGTTCGATTTGGTGCTTGAACCAAAGTGGGATTGAACCGGTTCACTTAGTGAACGCATGGTTCAATTGAAGAGGAGTTTTCGATGGCTTCATGGGGAGTTAAGAAGGGAGTTACAATTCGGTTCTTACTATATTTGGTGGCCGAATCTTTCCTTTTTGGAAACAACATTTTTGAAACCCCTTCTACTCTCTTCCTCCTCTCGCATCTTCTTCATCTTCACGCAAGGGAAGAAGTTAAGAAAAAAACCCTACCCAAGGGCGCACATCTCCTCTCCAAGACACGATCAAAGACTCCTTGGTGTCTTTGCTAGCACAAGGAGCACAAGGAAGAAGTTGACATCATCTTGTGTGTGACACCTTTGGAGAAGAGGCACTCGCCCCTTTCTTTTTCCAAGTCGCCACTCACATCATGGCAATGGTAATACTCTAACTTGTCTTTCAAGTTTACAAGGTTGATCATAGTATCAAGTCATGCGATTTTTGGTTTCCTAGTTTTTCCGCTTCAACAAGTTCTATGAATGATACTTGTGACCTAGGTTTCCTTTCACCAATACCCATGTCATAGAAGTAGAAAGGTTGACTTCAGTAACATAAATACCTGAGCATGAAGACGAAGCCTTGCCTCTCTTCTTCTCATTTTGAAGCCGCACCATGTCCTTTATCATGTGACGTGGTCCTCCACATGAATAGCACTGATTATTCCTGATTCTTTCCATCTTTATCTTCAATGTCTTTGTTAAGCCTTTGGGCTCAACACATTGAATGTCTACTTTAGGAGGGTTGAGCTCAACCAATTCATCAAAGAGCTACGTTAGATTAGAAATAATCTCAGAGGCACTCTTAGATTCATATTGCCCTCTTAATTCGGGTGACATGTTGGTTAGCATTAAAGTAGCAACATCCAAAGTGTCAGCCTGATGCTTATCATAAGCATCCTTCTCAGTCGCAGAGGCCGAGCATGGAAGTGGCTCAGGAATTGGCTGCTCAAGGACATAGAGCTTCCTCTCGAGCTTGAGCACATTTCTCAAGTTCATATACCAATCCAATAAGTTGGATCCAACCAACTTATCCCTTTCCAGGGTAGATCGCAGTGACCATATGCCATTGTTCACAGCCATTGTTCTACAACAACCAAGAAATAGCATATTAGTACTACTTCGAATCATTTAAACTGGACTTGTTTTAAATGATTATGGCTCCCACTATTTTAATCGGATTAACAACCCACAAAGTCAACAGGGAAATTTAAGATTTCCTAGTGAGATGGGAACCTTATTCCACATGAGGCTCCGCGTTCCACGAGGGTGGGATGAGATGCACAAAGTGACCCATGTTTCTTAAGGTGGGCACGCCGGCTGGTTGGTCCAAGCAGCTCCCCTTGTTGAGACAGTCTAGGCATTTCACATCCAGCGAGGGCTGGATACAGCATGAAACCCTAACCTCTCAACGTTGCCTCTATAGTTTCATCATCTGCCTAGCACATATGAAAATCTAGTCAAGTCCATTCCTAACCATTATGCCCAGGGCCAACGAGTTTCCTTGGGAAGGTGCGCCCGGTTAAAATGGACTGGGGAAACCATTGCCACCGCACAGCTACTAAAGATAAGTGGGTGTGTCCCACGAGGGTGGAAAATAGTTCACAACACCACTGATCGATAGTTTGATGAGGGCTACACAATAGAAGGCTACTAGACTTGATATTTTTATTCGAGGGTTTTTGAGGTGTTATCAACTCTGTTTTATCTTATGTCTAACATTACAGGCATGCAATCCCATAGTGATAACATAATGATAAAACATCATAGGCATGCTTTAGCAGATAATGAATACAGTAAAGGGATGATGTGACCATAGCCTATTCAAGACATTGAACCAACCCATGCCAAAAGGAGTTTCAACTCTTGACCTAGGGCTGAAGCCCCAAAGACAAGACCTAACCTAGCTAACCTCTATCTTGATCTTCAATGTTGGCTCCAATGTCTTCCAAGGGTGAACCGCCATCTTGCAAGCCACAAGAGGGATAGCCCACAAGCACAAGGCTCGGCCAAACCGTAACTTGCGCCACCTTTGATGAAGTTTGTTGCGCCACAAAGCAAGGTGCGCAAGCTTCATGCATGCACCAAGATTAATGTAGGATGCGCCCCCCTAATCTTCATCTTGAGTTTTACAAAATAAAAGAAAAAGATGGGCGGCACGCAGGCCTCACAAGAATACATCACAGACATGCAAAGGGGCTTGACTCATGATCACAACATCATGAACAATCAAGGTACTTATTCATGCAATTCTACATGCTCATGAAAAACATAAAATCTGATATTTTACTTTTTCATAAAATAAGTCTCTTTTCCACATCTTCTTATCACAAATCTTTTGGTTATTTGCGATTAATTTTTCATGATGATTTTATGGATCCTATTGGCTGGCAATTTTGTCAGATCAAGAGACTCGGCCAGTTCGAAGACACAATGCCCGTCCTACATGACAAAACTACGTGCGCCTTTGATCTTAAATCAATCAAGAAAAATAATCTAAAAATCCAAAAGAGATTGACAAAGAGTATAGGAACAAGAAACTTCAAATTTTCTAATTTAGAAAAAAACCATGCGCCATGTTGTATGCAATTTGTGAAAATTGAAACATGGCATGTGAGCATAGAAAAGCATGAAAGAAACATCGTTCGAGGCTCACAAGTCACTCTGATACAACTGTTGGGAAACCCCGGGGATATTTTACAATTTTTCAGAGTTAGACATTACATATTACATTGCACAGCGGAAGAATATCCCCGAAATAGGCCTGTCCCAAAAACCCAGTGAAGATCGTTAAGCGAGGGGATCGACACGATGTGATAGAAAGTTCCTAGAGTGAGCAAGGAGGTTGATGTCGAGGTAGGTGCCCAAGTGTTCACCCTCTGCAGTCTCACACACACGGATGCCTCGAGCTCTCTTCTTCTACGCCCGTGCTAGCCTCGGGAAGAAGATCGAAGCCTTAGATGCCTTTCTTCAGAACTTGCGCCACCTTCAAGGGAAGATGCGCCAAGGAGAAGAAGGAGGGAGGTGAAGCCGCCAAGCATTCCTATAACTTGCGCCAAGAGAGGATAAGGAAAGAAGACTTGCTTGCGGCTAGAGAGAAGGAAGAGGTTGCGCCACCTTGAAGCTCTCGCACCCTTGCCCCTTCTGATGTAGGATGGAAGCGTTTGACAATGATACTAATTTAAAATTAAATTATTATTATTTTATTTTATTTTTAGAGAAACCAAAATTCAGAAATCAGTCAGAATTCAGTGCTACTGAAGAATATCATTTATAAAAAGTAGCTATGCCTTATAGGAAAATCCATAGATCTAAAATTTGAACCTATTATACCAAGATGTAGAACAAAAGTAGTTCTTTAAAATCGTGTAAGAATTATAGCGTGAAGAACTATCAGGCATATATAATCACTGCAACAATATAGCTAATCAGATTGGAAAATTAAAACTGCACTAAACTGCGTCATTATCTGACCAAAGTTCAAGACCTTTGTTACACCGATTGCTTAAAACACCTGCACAAAGAGGGCTAGTCAGATTAGTCGATGAAACAATTGCAGGAAATGTATTAGTTATCAAAAGTTGCCAGGTATCCTTGGTTGATCTGTTGAATCTGAGTTCGGCTCGACTGGTACAACTGATAAAACAGGATTTGTTCTTCCTAATCGTGCCAAAATTCAAGACTTTTGTTGCCCAGATTGCTTAAACTACCTACATGAACAAGGTTAACCATTAGCAAAGCAGAAACTGTAGCTAGAAACAGGAGGATATGTAGAAACAGGGCGTGTGCCGATCAACAACGCCGGAGCATGGGTTGCTCGTCAGAGGCATAGGGGATGAAGGAGGATGAGGCGACGTTGATATCGTCGAAGCATGGACGGCTGGTGGAGGAGGCGAGGATGGCGTCTGAGCACTGGCGGAGGCGGTGACGACGCGGGTTGTCGAATGGAACAAGGGAAGGCTGGCGAGCAGAACAGGGTCGGCCGTTGTTCGGCCGGTAGGGCATGAACCCCGAACCTGCTACTACTGGAGGTTTCTGCGGTGATGGCGAAGAGGTGGCCGGATTTTCGGGTCGAATGGTGGCCGGTCGGAGGAGAGCGACGATGAACGGCGGAACTAGGGCGGAAGGCTGGCGAGAACAGGGGATTCGAATAGAAGTTCGATTCCGGTGATCGGACGGGTGGATGGGCTGATGTCGGCGACTGTGGCTTCGTCTTGGGGAGGATGAGTGATGCCGAAGTTTCATGAGAATCCAACCGGTGGATCGTCAGCGGCGAGCTCTCAAAATTTCGGGATTCTAGGAACAGGGAACCATGACTGGTTGGCTTGATTTCTGGAAGAAGGAGAGGGTAGAGATAGAGGAAGAAAGGAGGAGAGGAGGGCTCGGCCCTAGAAGGAGAAGAAGGAGGAGAGCATCCGATAGAAGAGGAACTATACTAAGAAAACTACTTCATAGATTCAAATTCATCAAAATGTTGTTACAATGATGCGTGCGAAAGAGATACATATAGTGAGAAGATAGAGACGTTGCTGTCGAACGTTGTTATTTCCAATTTTGATCAGTAAGAAGAGACGTTGAAGATTCCATATGAGGTGCGTTGCAGCTTCCTTCGTTGAAGATGAATCCTTGCTGGCGATGAGTGGGCTGGCGCATCACCAGATCCTCTTTTGGTAGATTTAGAGCTGGTCCATACATGGTTGGATTGATGCTTGGCGTGGATGTGGCTGGACAGGTTGGCGCTCATGCAAGTCATCATTTATGGGATGCAGCAACTTCTTCTTTAGTGAGCTTGAACTTGAGAGTCTTCGATGGGTGAAGTAGCTATTATCCATTATTTAGCGAGCTTTAGAATTGAACATGCTAGCTTATTTGAGAAGCCTCCCAGCGTTAGCCTAAGGTAATCTCAGGCTCCATTTATACCTTCGTGGCTTGTTCTTGCTGCCTCCATCACCTTCTATGTGTCTTCACGCCTCCAATGAATCGAACACAAAGAGGGGCGGCAAGGGGTTGTTTCTTAATGAAGGGATAAGGGCTAGGCACATATTGCTTCTTAATGAAGCAAACTTTGCCACCCAAACCCCATTATGCCTTTAGGCGCCAATGGGGTTGGGTTTCTCCCCATTATACCCTTTTAGTCCATTGCCTCTTCATGACAACTTGTTATTGGGCCTCATTGGACAATGAGCAAGCCCAAACTTCATTGCATGGGTTGATTAAGCAATTGGATCTAATCCAATGCAACCCTAATCCAAATTTGACTAACCATGGTCAAATACGGGTCAACCTACCATAAATGGAGTTTGGCTCCAATAATATTCTTCCATCTCATCAGGCCCATTGGCGCTGATGAAATCTCCCAAATAGATCCGAGCTATCCAATAACTCGATCATAAGGCTTCCCGATCAATACTGTTGGGGTATGCCCTTAAGACTAATGTTTGAGGTCTTGGGATTGTATCAGTATCATGTAATAAACTGTTATGTTTATAAAGGCATGGTTGTTATTTAGTAAGCTACATTGTCTGCTGCAATATATGTTCTTCTGAATAATGTCTCAAAGCTGTTCAGCTAGGCTGACATGCAGTTATGTCCTTAGTCGAGATATCTTGGTGAACATGAGACAGCCTTGATATGGTTAAGACTAATATGTGTTCTAATCTTATAGGATGCTTCGAGCATGGAATAAGATGTAGACTCATGGGTACATTGGATGTACTGGACAGACCCTACTTGGATATTCAATTGTTTGTCACAATGTGAATAATCCTTGATTGCGACAAGTGGCACATTTCCTCTGACTTGAGATCACTTGTGTTTTCTAAATGATGATTGTCATTATTTTGAGATAGTTCAATATCATTTGAAACATAATGATTATAGACTATCTTGGATGGTGAGCTTGAGTCAGGTTAGGGCACTAGTGATAGACATAGGATTGCCGTCTCCTTAATTGGAGTGTGATGTTCTAAAGGGGCCCCCTGGATGAGATGATTGAGAAAGTGTATGGCCATACCCAGATGACTATGTTCATCTGATCTAATCATGCTCATAATATTGGAGTTACAAGCTTGACTTGCTTGTCCAATAAGAACATCCAGTGGTAAAGGAAATTTGTATGCTTTGTGAATTGATTCACACTTGTGCTATTTTTGGGTGTAGTCTTGGAAGACTCTTTCCTTTATATCGGGAGACAGTGATGTGTTGCTAGATACCCCTCACTGATCGTGATAACATAAGTTATCGTTACCGACATTTAAAGGAAACCCTTAGGGTCGCACAATTTGATGATATGGCTTTCTTAAGTCAGATCGTGTGGACTGAATTATTCGGGTTCAGTTTAAAGGGATTTAATCTCTGATTGTAAGTGAGATCTGGTCTGATCATGTTTGATTGATTAGGGCTTGAGATCGGTAAGCTTCGATTGAGAGAATGAATGCTAGATCAGTCAGATCAGGAGCATTGAGAGATTGACGGTCAGATCAAGAGCCTTAGGGTTTATTTTGATCTGGACTTATTTCTTGGTTTATTTGGTTAGTGGACCAAATCGGTTTGAACCAGCTCATGGATGAGCGCATGGTTCAAAGGTGATGTGGCATTTGCGATTGGGGTAAACCCAAGATCGCATGTGGAGAAGTGGGATGCTATTTTTGGATAGCACTTCTCAAACGTGGCCATGATCTCACGTCGCCCCTCTCTTGCCTCTTCACGCCTTTGACGCCTCCTTGGGTTGTGTTCGAGTGGCCTTCTCGTGTAGAGGAAGTCTAAGGCGACAAGAGGAAAAACGCCAAGAAGAAAAGCTCTCCTTTCCCTTTGCATTCGATCAAGACGCCTTGGACGATCCTTACTAGCACAAGGGACGACAAGAAGAAGCACATCTTCATCTTGTGTGTGACGATTTGGAGGAGATCTTCGTTGTTCTCTTACTTCCAAGGCGCCATCTTGAAATGGCCATGGTATGAATCGAATCACTTGTTTACAATCGGTTTTGTTAAGTTGATCATATAATGCATGCTCATTGATCCTATGAAACCCTTTATCCGCTGCCCCCTTTCTTGTTTGTGCCACCATAGGGTTTTCGCCCCCTTTGGGGAACCATCAATTGGTATCAGAGCGATGGTTAACGCATGTTTTTGTATGATTGCTTAAGCCATTTTGTGATCCATGCTTGCGAAAATGCTTAGATCTTCAATACATGCATAAATACATGTTTAGTTGTCATAAGCGAAACTTGTATTTGTTTTTCTTGCGCATGTATGTTGGCGCTAGATGTAGTTTTTCTCAAACAAATATCACTTGCGCGACTCATTGTAGATCTAAGATGCGCCTGCATTAAACCCTTAGACGGGTTATTAGGGTTGAAGTTATCCCCTAGGTTAGATCCAGACAGTCTGATCAGACCATCTGACAGCCTAGATGGGTCGACCAGATAGCACCTTGGCGCATGCTAAAGGTGGCTATAGGTCGACTGCATCACAGGCGTGTAGCGATGTCTGATTGAGACAACCTGTGAACGCACATGAGTTAGGCCCGGGCTCACACCCGCTTGCCAGACCTCATTGTGGTCGTTCAGCCCTTGGCGCATGCATGGTTGACCTTTTTGGTCGACTCAAGTCAGTTAGGACTTGGTGCATGTAAGGGCAGTGGATCTGACTAGGTTGGATGAGTGGATCCCTAGTAATGGACCGTTGTAAGGTTGTAGGGCATATAAGCAAAATAAAATTGATGCCCATGGGGTTTTTCGAAAATTTTATTTTAATGACTGGATCACATGATGATTGATGCCATGTGTTTGTCTATTTATTCTTATGTGGGCTGCCCATGTTAAATCTGTGCTGTGCTGGGGCCTGCGTGCCTGTATTAATATGTAAATTAATTATTGTGATCTGCGCATCACATTGCTTTTAATTTATAAAATGTAATTGACCTGCGTGTCAATCTTGTCTAGATAGTTAAATTTGTAATTTAATTAGACAAGAGCACAGAGCACACTTGGCAGAGGCGCATGCAGCTTGTGACTTGACCAGGTGGGAGGTCTAGGTTCGACCCTAGGACCGGGCGCATATTCCTGGTGGGCGCACCAGAGCTGCAGATGGCGCTTGGGCCCAGGTTTGGGCCAGATGAGCAGCGAAAGCCCCATGAAGAAAAGCAAGTGAAGACTTAAGTTTCTTAAGGTCTTACTTAGGCTATGGGCTTTTACCACATAAGATCCATGCTTTCTTTTATTGCCTAAATATTAGAATTGCATGATTAGTTTATCTTCTGCTATCACCATAGGAATTGCATGATAGTGAAGAAGATAAAAGACCGTTAAAATCCAACGCTAAAATTTCAAGCTCGTAAGCCTTCTGACGCGAAACCTCACTGTTCTGACTATCGTTGGAGCAGTGTTGTACCCACTCAGTGGGCACGTCCATCTATCTTCAGACGGTGCGGGATTACACCTGCGTGTTACAGAGTGGGGATTTATCCCTTCTCGTTGCTCAGCATAGCACGTGGTGGTCCAGGGAGTAGGTCGGGTCAGCTTGACCATGTAGGCTACATATGTGGCGCATATGGTAGCACATGGGGGCAGCCATCTGTGGGGTCAGAGATTGTGTTGTACCAACTCAGTTGGCACAGTCTGCTGGATTGCCCAGATGAAGGGGAATCGCACGGGTTGGCGATTGGCTGGGAAAGCCTACCAGAGATTAGTGCTTGTACTCTCTGTGCATCTTATCTCGCCTGAGCGGGACGCGGAGACCAAGTGTGAAATCTGGATCCCATCTCACTAAAAGAGTTCTACTCTTTCGGGCTGTTTTGCTGGATTTTTCAGCCAGATAAAATAGTGAGAAAAAGAATCTTTCTTAAGTCCTGATTGATTCTTAGCATTGATACTGACCTTGCTGTTCTTGCATTGTTGTAGATACCTGCAGCAACGAACACCATGAACTTCAATGTGCGATCCCTACTGGAAAGGGAGAAGTTTGCTGGGCCGAACTTCTCTGACTGGTTTGGACACCTTAAGATTGTTCTTAAGGCAGAGAGGAAACTGTATGTCCTCGAGACGGCGATACCGCCTCAGCCCGCTCCGAACGCCGCAAGGGCGGTTCGGGAAGCCTATGAAAAGCACGTCAATGATAGCATTGATGTCGCTTGCCTGATGCTAGCGTCTATGACGCCACCGCTGCAGCGTCAGCATGAGGATATGTCGGCTATAGAGATTATAGCGAACCTCAAGATGCTGTATGCTACACAGGCGAGGACTGAACGCTATAATTTGACGAAGCTGTTCTTTCAGAGCAAACTGGCTGAAGGGAGCCTAGTGGGAGCTCACGTGCTCAAGATGATTGGGCACAAGGAGGCTCTAGAGAAACTGGGGCATACCATCAATCAGGAGCTTGCTGTGGACATTATTCTGCAGTCTCTCCCGCCTTCATTCGACGCGTTCATTATTAACTTTAATATGAACAAAATCGATTGTACTCCGGCAGAGCTGCTGAATATGCTCTTGACTACTGAGGAGACTCTGAAGGGTAAGCCTTCGACCTCTGTCTTAATGGTTCCTTCTAGGAACAAGAAGAAGGGGAAGAAGGGCAAGACCCCTGTCAAGAGCTACAGCAAGGCTCTGAAGCAGAAGGTTAAGCGGTCCAAGGAATACAGGTGTTTCCACTGTGGCCAGCTGGGTCACTGGAAAAAGGACTGTAAAGCGCTCCAAGGAGATAAGAGGGGAAGCTTCGCTTCTGGCTCAGGTATTTACGTGACTGAGGTCATGTTTTCTTCTTCTATATCATGGGTGTTGGACACTGCATGTGGAGTTCACATTTGTTCAAATGTACAGGAACTCAAGAGAAGAAGACAGGTGGGACAGCATGAGGTGGACCTACGCGTTGGAAACGGGGCACGGGTTGCTGCTGTTGCTGTGGGAGACAATTTCATTTCTTTACCATCTGGACTTGTATTAGAACTAAACAGTTGTTACTTTGTTCCCAGTATTACTAAAAATATTATCTCTATTCCTGCTCTTGTCAGGAAGGGATTTTCCTTTGAATGCAATATTTCAAAGTGTGTTTTATCTTATGATAATATTGTTTATGCAACTGGTTCAATTAACAATGGGTTATACATGTTGGACATGGAATGTTCTATACAAAAAATTGATATTAAGAAAGCCAAGAATGCTGATGACAGCACCTTGCTATGGCATAGTCGTTTAGGCCATATTAACGAGAAACGCATTAAGCGGTTGCATGATTATGGACTGCTGGGATCATTCCCCTATAAGGAGATTGATACATGCAAAGCTTGTTTAATGGGCAAAATGACGAAGTCACCTTTTCTTCACAAAGGTCAAAGGGCTTCAGGTTTACTTGACCTTATACACAGTGATGTGTGTGGGCCATTTAGTAAACATGCCAGAGGTGGCTATCAGTACTTCATCACCTTTACTGATGATTTCAGTAGATATGGGTATGTCTTTTTAATGAGACACAAGAGTGAATCCTTTGACAAGTTCAAAGAGTTCAAGAATGAAGTACAAAATCAGCTAGGCCGAAATATCAAGGCACTTCGTTCTGATCGAGGTGGAGAATACCTAAGTCATGCATTTACTGACTATCTGAAGGAGTGTGGGATCATCTCACAGCTCACTCCACCAGGAACACCGCAATGGAATGGTGTGTCCGAGAGGAGAAATAGAACGTTACTTGATATGGTTCGTTCTATGATGAGTCAGGCTAATCTACCTTACTCCTTTTGGGGTTTTGCACTGGAAACAGCTGCAAAAATACTAAACCGAGTGCCATCCAAGGCCGTTTCAAAGACGCCATATGAATTATGGTATGGGAAACAGCCAAGCTTGACGTTTATCAGGATCTGGGGCTGCGAGGCTTATGTCAAAAAGCTCGCCTCTGGGAAACTAGAGAGCAGATCTGACAAATGCATCTTTGTCGGTTACCCTAAGGAAACTAAGGGTTATTATTTCTACGATCCCAAAGAGAACAAGGTTTTTGTTGCTCGGACGGCCATATTTCTTGAGAAGGAGTTTCTTCTGCAAGAGGCCAGTGGGAGAGAAATAAAACTAGATGATAATCCAGAGGCAGGACAAAGTGCTCAAGCAGAGTTGGATGAGCCTGAGCCGGTAGAACAGGTTATTGAACAACCTGAGGCTCAGACATCACGGGAACCGCGAAGATCGGGAAGGATTCGTCGTCAGCATGAGCGCTATGACGGAGTCTACATCATTGATAATGATGAACCCCTCACTTATGCGGATGCGGTCAGTGGACCGGAGTCAGCGAGATGGCTTGAAGCTATGCGCGCCGAGATGGACTCCATGTCAGATAACCAAGTTTGGGATTTGGTTGATCCGCCTCCGGGAGTTATCCCAATAGGCTGTAAATGGATCTTCAAGAAGAAGATTGACATGGATGGTAACGTGGTTACCTATAAAGGCAGGCTAGTTGTGAAAGGTTTCAAACAAATCTATGGGATAGATTATGATGAAACTTTCTCACCTGTAGCCATGTTTAAGTCTATTCGGATTCTTTTCGCGATAGCAGCATATTATGATTATGAGATCTGGCAAATGGATGTGAAAACAGCTTTCCTGAATGGAAATCTGGATGAGGATGTGTACATGACACAACCTGAGGGTTTCACTGATCCATCAGATCGTCATAAGATATGCAAATTAAAGAAGTCCATTTATGGACTTAAGCAAGCATCAAGAAGCTGGAATATTCGTTTTGATGAATCAGTCACTGAATTTGGTTTCATCAAGAACGAGGATGACCCGTGTGTATATAAGAGGTTTAGTGGGAGCGTGATTACTTTCCTAGTCCTCTACGTCGATGATATCTTGATCATTGGAAACGACATTCCTGAAATGCATGCGGTTAAGGCATGGTTAAGGAAATGTTTCCAGATGAAAGATTTAGGAGAAGCAGCCTATGTATTAGGTGTGAAGATCTACAGGGATAGATCTAAGAGGCTTCTCGGGCTGTGCCAGAGTACTTACATCGATAAAGTCCTGGAGAGATTTCATTTAGAGAATTCTAAAAGAGGATATCTTCCAGTCAGACATGGTCTGAATCTTTCGAAGAGTCAGTGTCCACAAACACAGACTGAGAAAGATGAAATGGACAATACGCCTTATGCTTCGGCTATTGGATCCATTATGTATGCGATGTTGTGTACTCGCCCAGACGTCGCTTACGGCTTAAGCGTGACCAGTCGGTTCCAAAGTAATCCAGGACAGGCACACTGGATTGCAGTCAAGAACATCTTAAAATATCTTCGGAGAACCAAAGATATGTTCTTGATATATGGTGGTCAGGAAGAACTCAGTATTGAAGGATATACTGACGCTTCATTCCAGTCTGACCAGGATGATTTCCGATCGCAATCAGGCTATGTTTTTAGCTTGAATGGAGGAGCAGTGGTGTGGAAGAGTTTCAAACAGTCAATCGTTGCTGATTCCACAACAGAAGCCGAGTATGTTGCAGCCTCGGAAGCATCCAAGGAGGCAGTCTGGATTCGTAAGTTAGTGAGAGAACTTGGTGTTGTTCCTTCGAGTGCAGATCCTTTGGTTATCTTCTGTGATAACACTGGAGCAATCGCACAAGCAAAGGAACCACGGTCGCACCAGAAGTCCAAGCACATACAGAGACGGTTTCATTTGATCAGGGAGATCATAGATCGTGGCGAGATCAAAGTCTGCAAGGTTCATACAGATGACAATCTGGCAGACCCGCTTACTAAGCCTCTGGCGCAGCAGAAGCATGAAAAGCACTGTAATAATATGGGTTTGAGATTTCTCAACCATTAGATTAAGTGCAAGTGGGAGATTGTTGGGGTATGCCCTTAAGACTAATGTTTGAGGTCTTGGGATTGTATCAGTATCATGTAATAAACTGTTATGTTTATAAAGGCATGGTTGTTATTCAGTAAGCTACATTGTCTGCTGCAATATATGTTCTTCTGAATAATGTCTCAAAGCTGTTCAGCTAGGCTGACATGCAGTTATGTCCTTAGTCGAGATATCTTGGTGAACATGAGACAGCCTTGATATGGTTAAGACTAATATGTGTTCTAATCTTATAGGATGCTTCAAGCATGGAATAAGATGTAGACTCATGGGTACATTGGATGTACTGGACAGACCCTACTTGGATATTCAATTGCTTGTCACAATGTGAATAATCCTTGATTGCGACAAGTGGCACATTTCCTCTGACTTGAGATCACTTGTGTTTTCTAAATGATGATTGTCATTATTTTGAGATAGTTCAATATCATTTGAAACATAATGATTATAGACTATCTTGGATGGTGAGCTTGAGTCAGGTTAGGGCACTAGTGATAGACATAGGATTGCCGTCTCCTTAATTGGAGTGTGATGTTCTAAAGGGGCCCCCTGGATGAGATGATTGAGAAAGTGTATGGCCATACCCAGATGACTATGTTCATCTGATCTAATCATGCTCATCATATTGGAGTTACAAGCTTGACTTGCTTGTCCAATAAGAACATCCAGTGGTAAAGGAAATTTGTATGCTTTGTGAATTGATTCACACTTGTGCTATTTTTGGGTGTAGTCTTGGAAGACTCTTTCCTTTATATCGGGAGACAGTGATGTGTTGCTAGATACCCCTCACTGATCGTGATAACGTAAGTTATCATTACCGACATTTAAAGGAAACCCTTAGGGTCGCACAATTTGATGATATGGCTTTCTTAAGTCAGATCGTGTGGACTGAATTATTCGGGTTCAGTTTAAAGGGATTTAATCTCTGATTGTAAGTGAGATCTGGTCTGATCATGTTTGATTGATTAGGGCTTGAGATCGGTAAGCTTCGATTGAGAGAATGAATGCTAGATCAGTCAGATCAGGAGCATTGAGAGATTGACGGTCAGATCAAGAGCCTTAGGGTTTATTTTGATCTGGACTTATTTCTTGGTTTATTTGGTTAGTGGACCAAATCGGTTTGTACCAGCTCATGGATGAGCGCATGGTTCAAAGGTGATGTGGCATTTGCGATTGGGGTAAACCCAAGATCGCATGTGGAGAAGTGGGATGCTATTTTTGGATAGCACTTCTCAAACGTGGCCATGATCTCACGTCGCCCCTCTCTTGCCTCTTCACGCCTTTGACGCCTCCTTGGGTTGTGTTCGAGTGGCCTTCTCGTGTAGAGGAAGTCCAAGGCGACAAGAGGAAAAATGCCAAGAAGAAAAGCTCTCCTTTCCCTTTGCATTCGATCAAGACGCCTTGGACGATCCTTGCTAGCACAAGGGACGACAAGAAGAAGCACATCTTCATCTTGTGTGTGACGATTTGGAGGAGATCTTCGTTGTTCTCTTACTTCCAAGGCGCCATCTTGAAATGGCCATGGTATGAATCGAATCACTTGTTTACAATCGGTTTTGTTAAGTTGATCATATAATGCATGCTCATTGATCCTATGAAACCCTTTATCCGCTGCCCCCTTTCTTGTTTGCGCCACCATAGGGTTTTCGCCCCCTTTGGGGAACCATCAAATACAAGAACTCAAGTATCTTGGTATACGATCCTGTAGGTTCCTCTGACGTTGACAGTGCTAACCTAAGGTCACCACAAGTAGTGAGTGGCATCTAGGAGTGTATCGCTGCTACCCAAGTCCCTTTGCCAAACTGATATCCGATTGGACAAGTGTGTCATCACTTGTTTTCACCCAATCACATGGTTATGACTAAATCAGGTCTTCACCTGGGAATGGCCATACACTTTCAGTCATAGAACCATAGAAGAGCTCCATGGATATCATGCTTCCCTTAGGAAGAGGCAAATCCTTTTGTCTGTACATTGATCTTCTAATATGAGTCGTGATATACTCAATGACAACCGTTATAACTTCCCAATTATAGCGATGTGTTAGGTTGCATCAAAGTATGTCCCTAATCATATAGAAGAGTCAATGACCTCAAGTCTAAGGATCAATGCATCTCCTATCACTTGTGAGGATAACTCATGACACTAAGTCGTTGCCTCACAGCGGGTCTTGTCCAGTATATCTACCACTGATATTCCCATATGTCTGCGTTAGCACCTCGTGCCTAACCAGCCCATACACCAGTCTCACAAGTACTAGGGCTGTCCCATATCCACTCAGGTACATTGACTAGGGACAATTATTTGAGCACAGATCCAATCTATCTCCAAGGACATTATCATGTAAGTACACAAATCGTAGGTGTAGACAAACATTGATAACGACAATGCTAGGATGATATAAGAAATATCAAAGTCAAGTAGTACATAGTTTGACCAAATATTGGTCTCAGGGCATATACACCAACACCCAATTGTTGTAACGGTCCGTGGACAGCTCTTGGGGTGGACCTCGAGGAAGGGCTGTCATGGGGATCGGCTAAACGGATTCCGTTGAGGTGGAGGATGGGCTCACAATGCCCACATATCAGTTTGGAGGGTGGGAGGACCGTTGCGAGCGTCAAATTTCATGTAGAACAGGGCCCATCTGGCATTTCGAGGTGTTCACGGCATGGCCATGCAGGTGTTCATGGGCGTGAACGGGCTCTAGGAAGTGCAGCGAGGCGGTCACAGCCGGACCATGCCCCTTGTCACGGTGTGACTAGGTGGGCAGTTCTCTGCCGAGCTCATCACGGTAGTGGTCACGGTCGTGCTAGGGGCGGTGATGGACAGTGAGCTGATCACGGCTTGGCTATGCCTTTGGTCACGGGCGTGATGGGGATCTCTGATTTGCACCGAGCTTGTCACGGCAGTGGTCACGGCCGTGTGCGGTGCGTGCTTTTGTTCGCGTCTGTGGGTACTCATGTCACGGTCGTGCTGGGGATCACGGCCTGGCCGTGTCGGTTGGGTTGGAGTTATGCCGAGGCAGTCACTGCTATTGTCATGGCCATTTGCGGTACCGTTCTTCTCCTCGCATCTACTTGCGACCGTGTCATGGCCGTGTCTGGCATCACGGCCTAGCTGTGATGGTGGCGGCAGTGCTCCGTTTCATTTGGCATTTGCAGGGTGTCTTCCTCTAGTCCTGGGGGCATTCCCAGGTCTCTTCAGTAGTTGTGGGGGTAACCCAAGATGGGTTAATGACTCCATCAGTGAGCCTCCATCACTAATCACAACTCTTGGCATTCCAAACCGTGGGAAAAATAATCTTTTTGAACAATTTCACAACTACCCTAGAATCATTATTGAGAGAAGCAAGAGCCTCAACCCATTTAGAAACATAATCTACTGCCACAATAATAAATTTATTACCTCCAGATGGTGGGAACGGTCCCATGAAATATATCCCCCAAACATCAAAAATCTCAACTTCAAGTATGCTAGTAAGTGGCATCTCGTTTCTTCTGTTAATGTTTACTGTCCTTTGACATCTATCACAAGTTAATATAAGATTTCTAGCATCCATAAAAATTGAGGGCCGATAAAATCCAGATTATAAAACCTTAAAAGTAGTCTTTTGAGTACTAGCATGCCCTACATAAGATGATGCATGAAACTGAAGAAGAATATCCATTATTTTTTCCTCTGGTACACATCTCCTAAAAATCCCATCTACACATCTTCGAAAAACATAAGGCTCATCCCAAAAATAGTGTTTTGCCTGAGCCAAAAATTTCTTCTTTCCTTGATAATTCAAATCAAGAGGAAAAACATCAGCAACTAAATAATTCACTATATCAGCATACCATGAAGCCTTGATCTGTTCAATGGCTAAGAGTTGATCATCTGGAAAAGATTCATTAGTGATGACACCTTTATCTTCTTCTACAATTATCCTTGAAAGGTGATATGTAACAAAATTTTCTACTCTCTTATCCTTAATCTCTATGTCAAACTCTTGCAAAAGTAAAATCCATTGAAGAAGGCGCGGTTTACTATCTTTTTTTTTGCATCAAATACTTTACCGCTGTATGATCTGTATACACCACAACCTTGGAATTAATCAAATACGACTTAAATTTATCAAAAGCAGAAACAATGGCCAAGAGTTTTTTTTAAATGGTGGTGTAATTTCTCTATGCTTCATCGAGGGTTCGGCTAGCATAATAGATAACATAGGGTTTCTTTTCTTTTCTCTAACCGAGCACTGCTCCTACTGCATAGTCACTAGCGTCATATATAAGCTTGAAAGGTAAACTCCAGTCTGGTGGCTGCATGATGGGCGCAGATATCAAAGCTTTCTCACATTCCTAAAAAGCAGACAAACATTCTTCATTAAAAGAAAATTTAACATCCTTACAAAGCAAATTAGTAAGCAGTCTAGCAAGTTTAAAAAAATCCTTAATGAACCGCTGGTAGAATCTTGCATGTCCCAAAAAACTTATATTCTCCTTGACTGTCGTGGGCAGCATCAACTTCTCAATCACTTCAATTTTGGCTTTATCAACCTCTATCCCTCTTTTTGAAACTAAGTGTCCCAAAACTATTTCTTACCAAACCATGAAATGACATTTTTCTCAGTTAAGTACCAGATTAGTTAGTCAAACAATCATCAAAAGAAAAACCATAAACAGAGAAGTCATCCATAAAAACATCCATAAAATCTTTAATAAAATCTGAAAATATAGCCATCATATATCTCTAAAAAGTAGCAGGTGAATTACAAAAACCGAAAGGCATTCTCCTATAAGCAAAAGTACCATATGGACATGTAAAAGTGGTCTTATCCTGATCATCAAGATAGATGGGAATTTGGAAAAAATTCAGAATACCCATCTAAAAAACAAAAATGAGAATGATTGGCAAGCCTTTCAACCATTTGGTCTATAAAAGGCAAAGGGAAGTGATCTTTCCTTGTAGGAGCATTTAATTTTCTATAATCTATGCACACGCGCCAACTAGTTATAGTTTGAACAGGAATCAATTCATCATTTTTACCCATCATCACAGTCACACCTCCTTTCTTAGAAACACAATGAAGAGGACTTACCCATTTACTATCGGAGATAGGATAAATAATACATGCATCAAGCAATTTTAAAACCTCCTTTTTCACAACTTCTTTCATAAAGGGGTTAAGCCTTCTCTGGAAATCCACATGCAGTTTGTGATCCTCCTCCATAAGTATCCTATGCATACAAAAAGAGGGATTAATTCCTTTTAAGTCATCAATAGAATACCCAATTACCTTCCTATGAATTCTCAATTCCCTCAGAACTAGATTGATGACACTGAAATTTATAGTAAATTTTGTGCCATTTGATAGATATTTTGTGTCGTATTTACACTCTTTGCTTATTTTTATGTCTTTTTTAATCAAATACTATGGAATTTACACTCTTTTTGGTTTCTGGTGATTTTCAGGTAAAAAGGCACAATTTTCAGGCGTTTTCAAGCATTTCCAAATGTATGAATGAATTCCCACCATCAAGAGGAGATTACATGTCAAATTTCATGAAGATTGGAGCTTCAGACCAAATTATGGCAGGGCCGCAATCTATATTATGGTACCGTATTTTCATCGGCTACCGTAATATCAGAGCACTGCCGTAATTTGGGAATTTTTCATCCAGAAAGAATTTTGGAAATTACAGCACTACCGTAAAGATTTTAATGGGCCATAATTTGGAGCGCTTTCCGACCAGAAATTTTGGCTGAAATTACGGCACTGTCGTAACCTATTTTATGGTGCCGTAATTGCCAGATAGTTTCGATCAGAGAATTTGACTGAAATTATGGTAATGCTGTAATCGAAAACACGGCTGTAATTTTTACCCTGGACGCGATTTTCTCGGTCACCCTTGAAGTCCGATTTTTGCATGATCGATTGCGGATGATTCAGACCATAAAATTCAAAGTTATAAGAAGCAAAAAGAGAGCTTTCGATGAGATGAGGGGACGGACACCAAAAGCCCTAATTTTCATTCACAGATAAAGGAGAAATCGAGTTTCTCGCATCCAACCTAGGTTTCGCTACCGGGAAGCGTACAACGCATCTCCAGCCGTGAAATTTGAAGGGGAGCTTCGCCTGGAGCAAGAGAACATACACCAGAAGTTCAGAGTGAAAGGATCTCGATCGAAGGAGAAATCGAGAAGGTACTCAGCGCCGACACTGTTCACACGAGTAATTAAGGCTGTAATTTTCATTACAGCCGTGTAGTTATTTGTTTTTCCCCTCTTTCTTGATTTCCTACACTTTGATACTATGGATTATTATAATCTTTCATCCATGCTAGCTTAAACCTTTTATGGGACATGGGTGAGTAATTCCCTTTGATTTCTTAATGACTAGATAAATTTTTCATTACTTCGTCACGTATAATTTTAGCATGATAATTCTACTTTTGTGATAATTGCTCTTTGATTCTCCATAGATTCATGTTATTAATCATGTTTTAGAGTTTTTGCAATAAGGACCGAAAGGTGACTTGCTTGAAAACTTGGAACCCTAGAATTGAATGTTAGGAACTTACTGTTCTTATTTCTTGATTTTAGAAGAATAATTGTCATGATAATAATATGAATCTAGGATTGAGTTAATTTATCAAACGTAAAGATCTTGTGCGAAAGTAAGGATCGAAATTTTGGAGAACCTTAAGTAGAACCTGTGTTGAGACTCGGATGCACGAAAGTGATTCTTGAGACTCCACTTGAGATAATCAACTTAGAATTCGGATGCATGAAAGTGATCCTTGAGTTCTTTGATTGATGATTTACTTATTTTCAACTTGGGATAGATCTTGCGCGAAAGCGAGGATTGGTCCCTGCATGATTATCTACATGAAAGTGAGATGATCATTTTATGAAGTAAATTGTATCTTTATCCTGATAAAATTAAACTAACAAATTTCTATTCATATCTAGTCATAGAAATTGAAGTGAATGAAACCCTAGTCCTAGTTTCTCTCTCTGGAATTTTCGTTAGCCTTTATTAGTTTACTTGCATAGTTTCGATTGCCTAGATGGTAAGAAATCGATTATTCGGTACTTGATAAATAAGGCCTCTGTGGGATCGATATTTTTTATTACCTCGAGTATTCATGCACTTGAGGACACAATAGGTTTTTGCACACAACAAGTTTTTGGCGGCAACACTAGGGATAAGTTTTTGTCTAGCTATTTGTTGGGATACAACAAGTTTTTAGCGCCGTTGCCGGGGACTTTGGTTTTTGTAAATATTGAAGATATTGAGAGTATTGCTAGACTAGGTTTTATTTTCTGTTTTCTTTTTATTTTCTTTTCTCTTGAAATCATTTGATCTATCTACTTTGCATGCGCAGGAATCTTAGATCAGGACCTCTTGTACCTTTTGATCCTGAGATAAATAAAACACTTAGATTGTGCAGGAAGTTGAGATTTGAAGAAAGTCAACAAGTAGTAGAAGTGGACATGGCAGAAAGAATATCACTTAGGGATTATGCAGCCCCTAATCCACAGGAGATTCATTCTAGCATTGCTAGACCGGTGATAGAGGCTAACGATTTTGAAAGCAAGCCTGCTTTCTTATCTATGATTCAACATAACTAGTTTGGAGGATCTCCTCTTGAAGATCCTAACCAACACCTTTCTTTGTTTCTTGAACTTTGTGATACAATTAAGATGAATGGAGTTTCTAACGATGCATTAAAATTGAGATTATTTTCTTTTTCTCTCATGGACCGAGCGCGATCTTGGCTTCAAGCACAACCTATCGGTATCTTCACTACATGGGAGCAACTGTCCAATGCCTTCTTGATGAAATATCTTCCTCCAAGCAAGACCATCCAAATGGGAAACTAGATCTCAAGCTTTGCACAGAGGGATGGTGAATCTTTTAGCGAGGCATGTGAGCGATTCAATGATTTACAACGGAAGTGTCCTCACCATGACATTGAAAATTGGGTTTTAATTCATACTTTTTACAATGGTTTGCTTTATAATACCAGACTAACTGTTGATGCTGCTGCAGAAGGAGCCCTCATGAGCAAACCATTGATGATGCTTTCAAGTTGCTTGGGGAAATGTCTTTAAATCATAATCAGTGGACTACAGAGAGAGGAGTGCTGAATAGACCTTCCCAAGGTAAGAATGAAAGTGATGGCTAGCGCACCTTGGCAAAGAAGGTAGTCTCTTTATGCAACAGATTTGATTCTTTTAAAATGCAAACTGCTGTTGTTTCTTCATCTGTTGTTTGTGATATCTGTGGTAAAAATGGTCATATTTCTGAAGATTGTAAAGTCATTGCTAGTCGGCGTAGTGAACATGTTAATGCATTAGGGAACTATAATCAAAGTAGAAACAATGATCCCTATTCTAGTACCTATAACCCTAGATGGAGAAGTCACCCCAACTTATCTCGGAAAAACAACAACAATGTAGGGGTACAAACTGAAAATAGAGGATACCAACAAAAGCCAAATCAAAGTCAAAACTCAAATCAGAATTCAAACATTGAATCCATGTTAGAAAAGTTTATGACTAATCAAAATCAGTTCATGCTAAATCAAAACAAAGAAATTGAAGATCTTAAGGGAATGGTTAGTCAACTTGCAACTCAAGTAGGATCATTAGCAGCCAACCACAAAATATTAGAAAATCAAATAGCCCAACAAGCTAGTAGTTCTTACAGACCCCCTGGAAAATTACCTGCTAAACCTGAGTTGAACCCTAGGGAGCACTGTAATGCTATCATCACTAGAAGTGGGAGACAACTAGAGGAACCCAAAGGGAGAGATGTGAACAATGAAAAAGCGCCTAATGATGATCATGATGATGAATTAGAGTTAGAAAAATCTTCTGAGCATGAACAATCCCAAACTAGTTTGCCACTTCAAAAGGGTGATGAATCATGTCAGAATGATGATTCTAATCCTAATTTACCTCCACCTTATAGGCCACCCATACCCTTTCCCCAAAGGTTAGTGCAAGCAAAACTAGACAAACAGTTTGGCAAATCTCTTGAAGTGTTGAAAAAGCTTTACATTAATATTCTTTTTATTGAAGCTTTTTCTCAAATGCCATCATATGCAAAATTCTTCATAGAGATCTTGTCTAACAAAAGAAAAATAGAGGACTATGGTAATGTGGCTTTAACTGAAGATTGTACTGCTATTATCCAGAATAAATTGCCACCAAAACTGAAGGATCCAGGTAGTTTCTCTATACCTTGTTCTATTGGAAGCATGGCTTTTGACCGAGCCTTATGTGACCTGGGAGCCAGTGTAAGTCTAATGTCTTTATCTATTTGCAGGAAACTGGACATTGGAGAGCTTAAACCAACATCCATATCTTTGCAGCTCGCTGATAGCTCTGTAAAGTATCATATTGGTATTTTAGAGAATGTTCCAATCAAGGTAGGTGAATTCTTTATACCTGTAGATTTTGTAGTCCTTGAAATGGAAGAAAATCATAAAAATCTCATAATTCTTGGTAGTCCCTTTTTGGCTACAGCAGGAGCACATATAGGTGTTAGGAAAGGAAAAATCACTTTTGATATATGTGAAAAAATAATTGAGTTTGATCTTGTTGATGCTTTGAATAAACTTTCATATTCTGGATCGTGTTGTAGTGTTGATATAGTAGATGATATTGTCATTGATGTTTATAATTTATTTGATGAATCCTTTAATATTCAAATTGACACTTTTTCTGAGGATGTTGATAGAGGATTATAGGAGAAAGGACATCAAAATTCTGAAAAGAAGAAGAAGAAAAAGAGGCTCTAGATATTTTTGATAAAGGAAAAAAGATCTTGAGTAAATTTGGACATTGTTTGAAGAATGAGCCTTATGTGATTGAAAGTGATACTCAACCCAAAGAAAAATCAGAGTGGAAATTGAGGAATTCACGATCAAATCTGAGTGCAATAAGGTCAAGCTAAAGACCTTTAAATTAGCGCTTCTTGGGAGGCAACCCAAGCATTTTAACTTTAGTTTTCATTTTATTTTTAATTTTGTTCTTATAACTAATTTTTCTTTTATTTATGTAAGTAAAGCAAGTTTTGGCCAAATTACGGTACTACCATAATAAACATTACGGTACTGTAATTCTAGTCTTCTTCAGACCAGAATGTTGTTATTAGATTACGGCACTGTCATAAGTATTTTCACAGTACCGTATTTTGTGTCCAAAATCGAGCCGAGAGTTTCATTCCTTTTACGGCACTGCTGTAATAATTATTACGGTGCCGTATTTTTGAGCTAATATTTTTTAATACCATCATAAAAAGAAATTTAAATTTTGAAATTTTTATGGTACTACCGTTTTCAATTTCACGGTACCGTAATTTTGGTTGTTTTCTCATCAGAGAGTATCGAGAAAAATACGGCACTGCCGTAACCATTTTTGTGGTACCGTATTTGCTACAGGTTTTTAACCCGAGAGTTTCTTGGAAATTATGGTACTACCGTAAGCTCTTTCACGGTACCGTAATTAGGGACATTTTTTGACCCGAGAGTTTGAGTCAAATTACGGTACTATTGTTTTGACATTACGGCCCATATTTTTTAATTTTGCCAGATTATGGCACTGCCGTAATCATTTTTATGGCCATAATTCTGTTTTTAGTCGTGATTCTTGTGCCATTTTTTAGGGTTTTCTGGGCCGTGTTTTAGGTGTTCTCACTCGTTCTCGCGCCGACCTTCGTCTCCAGACCATCTCCGACTGTCAGAGCTCGCCAGTGACCCTTCCTTTCCGATTTTCACTGCTGATCTGGTACAATCTCGACCGATTTCTCTGTTTTGGTGAGTTTTCACGCGAGTTTCGCCCCTTTGTTCGTTTCTCTTCAATACTTGATCGTTTTCAGAGATTCTTGTTTGCATTTACTTCTTAGACGATAGGCAACCATTTCTTGTTCGTTTCTAGAAGTTTTTGACCAGTTTTTATGAGCGATTTGAGTTCAAAAAAGCTAGATGTGCTAAGTTTTCACTGTTCACATTTCGCCCCCTCTTTGTCCCTCTGAATCTTTGAGTTCAAGCATGCATATTAGTGGATTTTTGCTTCTATAATGCTTGATGAGTATTGTTTTTCATGTTGGAAGTATGATTAGAGTGCTATACTTTGCTATATTGCATTGTCAATCTCAAGTTGTAGCTATAAGTTCACTCATGGCACCCAAGACTAAGCAAGTAGTTTCAAAGAAAAGAGGAAAAGGACCAGCTACATCCTCCTCAACACCAAATCCCTATGGCATTATTTTTAGGGATGAAATTCAAGACTCAAGATACAATCAATTGGTTGAAAGAAGGGTTGTCAATACAAAATATGCTGATAGAAGGACTTTAGAGGCACTTGGGCTTTATGAGGATGTATCTTGGATGTTTGAGCAGATCAAAGCTTGAAGATTTTTTGAGATGACACCATATACCTATTTGCCACTTGCTTTGGAATTTTTGAGTAGCTTGAATGTGGACCTACAAGAGTTTTCCGATGGACCTGCTGAAGGAGATATCACATTCAGGTTAGCTAATGTTGAGAGGAAATTAACTTTGAGATAAGTCAGATCTATCTTTCACTTGGGTTCTGGAGGGTATACCCAAATACCAATTGGGTTTATAGAGAAAGTGTTTTGGAACCAGATTACCCATGAGACTCATTTTTCTGCTGTTTCTGCTAGAGCTTCGAAGATCACGAATCCTTGCATAAAGTATGTTCATAGAGTTCTTGCCCACACTGTCTTTGGCAGAGGAGATAGTGATGGCATGGTACGATAGTCTAAGTTCTACTTTCTATGGGGGATGCTTAATGGAGTAGTAGTGGATGTTGCATTCTTTCTAATGAAGCACATGGATAAAGTGGCTAGTGCGAAGAAGGGCGCAATTGTAATAGGAGGGCTGATTACACCTATAGCCCTACATCTGAATGTTGAACCATATGGGATAGAAGTGGCAAGGGGAAATGCAAGGCTTGATCTTGAGTCTTGCCTGGCAATGAAAATGATAGTTAGAGAGGGGGATGTCTTTTGTTTGGTTCTTGGACCAAATGCCCCTACTCTACCAATACCCCATGTAGAGAAGACCACTGTGAAAGAAAGAGCGAATTGGAAGCTTTCACCGAGCACTGCCGAGGCCGCCTTTACACCACCATTGAGTGCAGTTCCACCACCACCCACTTGAGGTGGAAGAGATGATCCTTATAGTATGGAGTCACCATCTCTTCGGCCTACTGATCCTACACACCCAGCTGTTGATTCTTCCCACAGACCTACTGGAGGATGGTCTAGTGCCTTCGACCCAGGATTTCAGGCACTCTCCGCTGAGATATATCGTTAGGGACATTGTATGGAGAGGATGATGGACACTGTAAGGCAGATCAAGGACTCGATGCATCACCTTCACTACGATGTGGAACATCTCAAAAACTATATGGAAGAGATGGAGAATTTCTTATATGATCATTTTGGATTCCAGGACTCGAGGAGAGGTGTAGACCATATGGATGCGGCAGAGGAGGACACCGAGGAGATTAGATCAAATGATGAGTAGAGTTTTGTGAGTATTCCCTTTCCTTATTTCTTTGCATTATATTTTCTTTATCTTACTGATGTTTCATTTGTTTATAGGAGGGATAACTCTACAAACTTTTGTGTCTGCTACTGCTATATGTTTTGATGACTATTTCGATGTGGTTGTATGATGATAATATTGATTTCTATTCATTCGATGGGGTTGTATTATCACATTTTGATATTGATGGTTATTTCGATATGGTTGTATGATGATATTTTGATATTTTGAGCACCCTGTGGAGGTGCATGCTTGATGATATAACATTGTGTTACTTTCATTATTGATGAGTATATACTATTTTTGTTGATGTGTTGATTTGTGACCAAGTCTAAATCTTGAAGATATTATTATTGATTGTATGATTTTACTGATGGTGAATGAACTCATGCTTGTGATTAGGACTAGATCTATCATGTCAAATTTATTTCTCTAATATAAATCTACTTTTGAAAATTTTCATTGATTGATGAATGAAATTGAGGGTGGATATATTATTTGAAGAATTTGATTTAAAAGTGAAACTACTTGTTAAATAAAATTAGCATATGAGTGTAATTTTGAATTGAGGCCGATTGATTAACCTTGGGTGATAGATTTAAACTAAAACTTAGGTGAATTCATGAGACTGAAATTCTACTTTTTATACAAGTTGCAAAGTTTTATTTGATTAAGTTGTGGATCTTGAGGATTGAATTCATAAGATGATATATGATATATTTATTTAAAATTTTATGAATCAATTGGTGAGATTTTTCATTAGTGATTGTATTTTAGAAATTTATTCTTCATGAGAAAATCTATGCCTATGATCGATTTTTGATTTTTGCTTGAGGACAAGCAAAGTTTGAGTCTTATGTGTTTGATGACACCGAAATTTATAGTAAATTTTGTGCCATTTGATAGATATTTTGTGTCCTATTTACACTCTTTGCTTATTTTTCTGCCTTTTTTATCAAATACTGCAGAATCGACACTCTTTTTGGTTTTTTGGTGATTTTCAGGTAAAAAGGCACGATTTTCAGACGTTTTCAAGCAATTCCAGATGCATGAATTAATTCCCACCATCAAGAGGAGATTACATGTCAAATTTCATGAAGATTAGAGCTTCAGACCAAATTACGGCAGGGCTGTAATCTATATTATGGTACGGTATTTTCACCGGCTACCGTAATATCAGAGCACTGCAGTAATTTGGGAAATTTTCATCCAAAAAGATTTTCAGAAATTACGGCACTACCGTAAAAATTTTCATGGGCCATAATTTGGAGTGCTTTCTGACCAGAAATTTTGGCTAAAATTACAGCACTGGCGTAACCTATTTTATAGTGCTGTAATTGCCAGATAGTTTCGATCAGAGAACTCAAATGAAATTACGGTAGTCCCGTAACCGAAAACACGGTCGTAATTTTAACGCTGGACACAATTTTCCCAGTCAACCTTGAAGTCTGATTTTTGCACGATTGATTGCGGACGATCCATGCCATAAAATTCAAAGCTATAAGAAGCAAAAAGAGAGCTTTCGACAAGACGAGGGAGAGACACCAAAAGCCCTAATTTTTATCCACTAACAAAGGAGAAATCGAGTTTGACGCCTCTGACCTAGGTTTTGCTACCGGGAAGCATACAACGCATCTCCGGCAGTGAAATTTGAAGCGAAGCTTCGTCTGGAGCAAGAGAACGTACCCCAGAAGTTTCAGAGTGAAAGGATCTCGATTGGAGGAGAAATCGAGAAGATACTCAGCGCCGACACTGTTCACACTAGTGATTACGGCTGTAATTTTCATTACAGCCGTGTGGTTATTTGTTTTTCCCCTCTTTCCTAATTTCCTACACTGTGATACAATGGATTATTGTAATCTTTCATCCATGCTAGCTTAAACCTTTTATGGGACATGGGAGAGTAATTCCTTTTGATTTCTTAATGACTAGATAAATTTTTCATTACTTCGTCACGTATAATTTTACCATGATAATTCTACTTTTGTAATGATTGCTCTTTGATTCTCCATAGATTCATGTTATTAATCATGTTTTAGAGTTTTCACAATAAGGACCGAAAGGTGACTTGCTTGAGAACTTGGAACCCTAGAATTGAATGTTAGGAACTTACTGTAAGAAATTAGGTTAGTTCTTATTTCTTGATTTTAGAAGAATAATTTACATAATAATAATATGAATCTAGGATTGAGTTAATTTATCAAACGTAAAGATCTTGTGCGAAAGTAAGGATCAGAAGGTTGAAGAACCTTAAGTAGAACCTGTTTTGAGACTCGGATGCACGAAAGTGATCCTTGAGACTCCACTTGAGATAATCAAATTAAAATTCGAATGCATGAAAGTGATCCTTGAGTTATTTGATTGATGATTTACTTATTTTCAGCTTGGGATAAATCTTGCGCGAAAGCGAGGATTGGTCCCTGCATGATTATCCGCATGAAAGTGAGATGATCCTTTTATGAAGTAAATTATATCTTCATCCTAATAAAATTAAACTGACGAATTTCTATTCATATCTAGTCATAGAAATTAAAGTTAATGAAACCATAGTCCCAGTTTCTCTCTCTGGAATTTTCGTTTAGCCTTCATTAGTTTACTTGTATAGTTTCAATTGTCTAGATAGTAAGAAATCGATTATTCGGTACTTGACAAACAAGGTCTCTGTGGGATCGATATTTTTTATTACTTCGAGTATCCGTGCACTTGCAGACACAATAGGTTTATGGACACAACAAGTTTTTGGCAGCAACGCCAGGGATAAGTTTTTGGCTAGCTACTTGTTGGGATACAACACAGATCTGTCTCTCTTGCATCACGTTGTGCATTAACAATAACAGGGTAAGTAGAATTTGGCCCAAGAAATTCATAACGAATATTATTTGGTAGAGATTTCAATTCAACTTTTGAAAACTTTTCCTCGTAATATTCTTGATCATCATGTGAAATACAGTCTAATAAAGCATAAGTTTCAGAATCGAAAGATTCATCAAACAAAGAACGAAGATCATTAACAATATCATCAACAGCATGAATATTACAACAAGATCTAGTATATGATGGTTTCTTCATGGACTCAGCTAAGTGAAACTAAATTATGTTTTCACAAACATTACGAGTGAGATTACCATTCTTTACATCGATGATTACACTTGCTATAGCAAAGAACGGTCTACCAAGAATGATAAGAATTTTTGAATCTTCCTGCATCTCTAATACCACAAAGTTTGCTGGAATGAAATACTTACCTACTTGAATTGGAACATCTTCTAAAATTCCAACAGAATACCTAACTGAGCGATCAGCATGCTGTTGAGAAATAGAAGTCAGCTTTGGCTCTTCCATGTCATGTTTCTTGCAAACAGATAAGGACATTAGACTAACGTTGGCTCTAAGATCACATAAGGCTTAGTCAAAAGCCATCTCTCCTGTTTTGCAGGGTATAGAGAAGCTACCTGGATCCTTTAATTTTGGTGGAAATTTATTTTGAATAATAGCACTACACTCCTTAGTCAATGCCATAGTGCCATAGTCCTCTATTTTTCTTTTGTTAGACAGTATCTCTTTCAAAAATTTTGCATAAGTGGGCATTTGAGACAAAGCATCAGTAAATGGGTTATTTATATAAAGCATTTTCAAAACATCTAAAAATTTCCCAAACTACTTATCTAACATCAGGCTAACGTGGCTCATCATAACCCTGTGAAGGCTCATCACACTCATGAGGTGGTGAACTAGGGTGGGGTTGGGCATGTGCAGGTGGTGTCTCTAAGTCCAGCTCACTACTAGGTTCAATGTCGGGCTCATCATCATCATCATTCTCTAATCTACCCCTTGGTTCATCTAACTATTTTCCACTATGAGTAGTAATAGCATTAAAATGCTCCCTAAGGTTTAGTTCAGGTTTAGTAGGCAATTTCCCTGGCTTCTATAAGATGTGCTAGCTTGCTGTGTGCTATTTGGGTTTCTAGCATTTTGTTATGGGAACTCATGTTTTCTATCTTAGAATTCATGTTATCCATCCTAGAGTTAATTTGCTTGAGGGACTCATTCACATCTTCATTTTGTTTCATTTGCGTGCTCATGAATTTTTTAAACATTGCCTATAAGCTAGATTTGGGTGGTGGATTAGAATTGATATTCCTAATTTGGAAATGTGATTGAGGTCTATAATCTGCTTGTGCCCCTTGATTATTTTTCCAAGACAAGTTTGGGTGGTTTCGCCATCAAGGGTTATATGTGCTAGAGTAGGGATCATTATTTCTACCTTGGTTGTACCCCCCCCCCCCCACAGCATTAACTTGTTCAACACTCTGTTCAGCAGTAACCTTACATTCTTCAAAACTATGCCCTTGGTTATCACAAATGTCACAGATAACAGATGATGCCATAATAGTTTGCATATTAAAAGAATTTAATTTACTAGCCAAAGAGTCTACCTTTTCTGCCAGGGTACGCCATGCATCATTTTTATTCTTACCATGTGGAGGACGATACAACACTCCTCTTTCTGTAGTTCTGTAGTCCACTATTTATGGTTCAGATTCAATCAATGTGTAAGCATCATCAATGCTCTTATTCATAAGAGCTCCACCTGCAGCAGCATCAACAATGAGACGAATACTATAAAGAAGGCCATTATAAAAAGTATGAATTAAAACCCATTTCTCTAAGTCATGGTGAGGACACTTCCACTGCAATTCATTAAAACGCTCTCATGCTTCACTCAGTGACTCGTCATCCCTTTGTGCAAAACTAGTAATCGGGTTTCTCAACTGGATCGTCTTACTTGGTGGGAAGTATTTAGATAAGAAAGCATTTAAAACTTGATTCCATGTGGTGAATGTTCCAGTTGGCTAGGATTGTAGCTAGGCACGTGCTCTGTCCCTAAGGGAAAAAGAAAATAATTTATGTTTTAAAGCATCATTAAATAAACTATTAATCTTAATGGTGTTATAATATTCAATAAAAAGAGAGAGATACTGATTAGGATCCTCAAGTGGTGATCCTCCAAACTGATTCTATTGTATCATTGATAGCAAGGCCAGTTTAATTTCAAAGTTATTAGCCTCAGGCGCCGGCGTGGCTATGCTAGAGTGTATTCCCTGTGGATTTGGTGCTGCATAATCTCTATGTTGGGAAACCCCGGTGATATTTTACAAATTTTCGGAGTTTTATTGACATAAATACATAGCACAGCAGAAGAATATCCCCGAAACAGGCCAGTCCCAAAAACCCAGTGAAGATCGCATGTGAAGGAGTCGACATGATGAGATAGAAAATACCTTAAAGCAAGATGAGGCCGATGTCAAGGTAGGCGCCCAAGCGTGCGCCCTCTATAGTCTCACACACACAGATGCGTCGAACCTCTTCTTCCACGCCTAGTGCTAGCCTCGAGAAGAAGATCCAAGCCTTGGAAGAGCCCTCCAAGAGACTTGCGCCACCACCAAAGGGAGATGCACCAAGAACAAGGAGGAAGAAGGAGATGCCGCCAAGAACAAGTTCACCTTTCGCCAAGGAGAAGGGAAGATGAACACTTGCGGTTTGATGAAAAGGATGGAGCCACTCGCCCTCATTTGATCGCCCTCTCAATTGATCACGCCTTCAAGAGAAATTAGTGTGTTGAGAGGGGCGGCCAAGGTCTCTATTTATAGAGACCATAGGCGGTTTACTTGTGGCCTCAATTCAAACAAATTGGGTGGCTTGGAGAAGAAGTAGGAATTTAAATCCTAATATAATTAGGACTCATGTGGGCGCCTTGATCATGTCCAAATCCTATTAGGATTTACATGGACGGTTTGATCAAGACTAGTCCTAATCCAATTAGGACTTAAGTGGGCGACTTGATCAAGTCCTAATCCAATTAGGACTCAAGGGGCAGTTTGATCAAGATTCAAATTAAGCTTTGAATCAAGTCCTAATCTAATTAGGACTCTAATTATTTATTTAATTAATTGAATCCTAATCCAATTAGGACTCTAATTAATTCAAATAAATCAGCCCATTTAATCCCACAAAAATAGGACTCTAATTAATTAATTAATTAATTAATTAGCCCTTATTTTATCATGATCAATTAAACTCACATGAGGTATAAGCGCTAACCCTAGTCTAACTAGGGTTAAGCATGTGCCATCCCTTTTCTTCTCCTTAAGCCCATTAAGCTCAACCTTTTCAATGGGCCCAGCCCAATGTCCATTTTTCATGTTAACCAAGCCCTTGGATCCAATCCAATTTAACCCATGGTCAAATTGGGCTAACCATGGTTAAAATGCCGTAAATGGAAGTTGGCTCCAATAAGTCTCTTCCATCTCATCAGGCCAATTGGTGCTGATGAAATCTCCAAAACAGATCCGAGTTATCCAATAACTAGATCATAAGGCTTCTCGATCAATACGAGAACTCGAGTATCAAGGTGTGCGACCCTGTAGGTTCCTCTGACGTTGGCAGTGCTGACCTAAGGTCACCACAAGCAGGGAGTGGCACCTAGCAGTGCATCGCTGCTACCCAAGTCATCGGAATGGATATCGACATCGACATCCCCATCATCGCAACCAGGTACAGATGCATTACAGTCTCTTTGCCGAACTGATATCCGATTGGCCAAGTGTGTCACCACTTGTTTCTATCCAATCTCATGGCTATGACTAAATCAGGTCTAACCTGGGTATGGCCATACACTTTCAGTCATAGAACCATAGAGGAGCTCCATGGATATCATGCTTCCCTTAGGAAGGGGCAAATCCTATGTCTGTGCATTGACCTTCTCATATGGGTCGTGACATGCCCAATGACAACCGTTATTACCTCCCAACTACGGCAAGACGTTAGGTTGTATCAAAGCATATCCCTAACCATATAGAATGGCCAATGACCTCAAGTCAAGGGATCAATGCATCTCCTATCACTTGTGAGGATAACTCGTGACACCAAGTCATTGCCTCACAGCGGGTCGGTCTAGTATATCTACCACTGATATACCCATATGCCTGCGTTAGCACCTCGTGTCTAACCAGCCCATATACCAGTCTTACAAGTACCATAGCTGTCCCATATCCACTAAGGTACATTGACTAGGGACAATAGTTTGAGCATAGATCCAATCTGTCTCTAGGGACATTATTATATAAGTACATGTTCGCAGATGTAAACAAATAATGATAACAACAATGCCAGTATGATATAAATATCAATGTCAAGTAGTACAAGTAACGGACCAGAATTAGGTTCTTAGGGCATATACACCAACACTCTAGGCTCCATTCATGATGTTGTGCATGTGTTCAACATTGCCCCCATTCATGAGATTGACTTCTACCATGGTTTGGTTCTCTAGGTTCATGAGTTCTCCTAGGGGTATTGATGGAGGCAGTAGCCCTGCTTTAAAGAGACACGCTTGGGCTCGGAGGAAACCTCCTCAACATGGGTTCACCTAGAGCTCACTTGCTTTCTATTGATTTGCATTGCATTTCTTGGCATTTAGGTTATTTAAGTTTTCAAATAAAGCCATACATCATATAGTAATTTATGGCTAGTCCAATTGTAGTAGGTTGTACATTGTAATGCATGTAGCTCTTATGTACTTTTGCATCATGGTAGGATAGTGCATCCTTGCATTGGTTATATTTTTGGTAGGTCATTCAAAGCTAAAGGATCAGCTCAAGCCACACTCCAAGGTCAGCTCAAGTTCCACTCAACAAGTTTAGCTCAAGAAAGGAAAGAAGACTTCAACTCCTTCAACTCAAAGTTCAACTCAAAGCCTAGATGAGCTCACTTGCCAACTCAGCTTCTATCTTTGTTGGGCGCCCCTCTTTTTGTTATAATCAGCCACCTCAGCTATCCATCCAAGGAATATGTGCCAACACACCAGCCCAAGCAGGGAAGAATTCGAAATCAGCCCCAATCTAGATCCATAATCAAAGGGAAGCCTTTAATGAAAGTTTCTATCAATACTTTTGTAACGCCCTTGATTTTCTGAATTATGATTTAAGGTTAGAAATTCAGTTTCTGTATTTTTATCGGTTAAAATTTAGGGATTTTTACCTAAGTGTAGGAATTTTCCTACAGGGCAAAAATAATTATTTTGGTTGGGGATTCGAACCCTCAACCTTGATTCTTTGCTTCTGGAATTCTTCCACCGTGATGGCGCATATTTCTGATGTTATTGGAGTGGCGCATGGTGGTTAAGCCCAGGTAAGCCCATTAAAGCCGATTTCCACTTAAGTTAATTGGGTTATTGGATCTTGGATCCGTTTGGGGTGGAAAAAAAAAATAAAAAGGGGAAAATTCGTGAGAGCTCCTCTCCCTCACGATTTTTGGTTTGTTTCTTGCCCTAGCCGCCTGTGTTGTCACCCCTCACTGTGCTTGGCGCCTCCTGCAAATTTCTGACGCTGGTGGTGGCAGACTGGTGGTGGACGAACTTTCTGGAGATCCCTGATCCTCTGTTTTGGCGTTTTCTCTGTGGGCGATTTTTTTCTGGTGAGTAATTCGATCCTAAGGAGTCTAATCCGAATTAAAATTCGTTATTTGCCATGATTATTCGTATGGGGTTGAATTCAAATAATTATAGGGTTTTAAAATCCTGTTCTGCTGAAATCTGCATTCGTTAATCTGACCTTTGTGTACTATAACCCCAATATCTCATGGCCTATAGATCCAAATCGCACGAGATAAATTTTGTATGAAACTAGATATGTTTGGCTTTAATTTGAATATGATATCGACCATATCCGAGCGGTATTCGTATTTCAATCTGTATTGCAATCCAGCGGTACAAAATCAGTTTTCTGAAATTCTGGATTTCGACCTTTATGTGTTCGAACCATCATATCTCCCTAGGTATAGCTCGAAATCTTGTCAAATCAGTTTTATTAGACCGTAGGCTCGAAGAGCTTTATTTTGACTCCCATAACGCCTATTTTCGATTAGTTATTGGATCTGAAATAAATGTCGCAAGTCTGATATATGAATCTGTTTTCTTGAAATCTGAAATTCTGACCTTCCTATGTTCGAACCCTTATATCTTCCTGTCTAAAATTCGAAATCTTGTGAAACCAGTTTTATTGGAAACTATATTCAGAGAGCTTCATTTTGAATACAATATTGACTAGCTTTGGTTCGAAATTGGACTAAAAATATATTTTGCAAACTGACAATATAAATCTGCTATGTTTTGGTTAGACGAATATTCCTTTGTGAGAAAAATTTACATTGTATGGTTTAACCTCTTAAATTGTGGTCTGTAGTTCTTCTAAAATTTATTTGTTTGATGAGAAATTTTAGAGAAAACAAAATTGGGGATTTAACTAAGAACTTAGGAATTTTCGAAAATATAGTTCGAGCCAATTTTGGGGCTTTGGTCAATTTTCTTCACGAGCGTGTAATTAAAATTATCTGTAGTGGGGGACTGAAATTATTTACATGAAATTTGTGCGTTCTGTTAAGGTTCTGAAAGTGGCGCCCCTTACAGTAATTTTATAGCTCACGGTTTTAGAAATTTTGAGGAGATTATTTCATGAATAATTTCTGTTCTGTGTTTAAATGTTTGTTATATGAATAATTTCTGTTCTGTATTTAATTGTTTGTTATGTGGATATTTCCTGTTCTGTTTATATGTTGTGAAGTTTCTGAAAACCTTGAATGTGTTAAAACATTTGTGAGAACATAGAATGGTTTGACATGAATTAAGGTTAGTTGTAAGGAATTCACTCATATAAATTCTGTTCTGTGTTTAAGGACTGGATATTGGGGTGTGTCATTTTCTGGTTTGTTAGACTTTGGGCATAATGTAAGAATTAAGTAGTGGTTGATCCTACTTCTCCGTTTCAGTATAATCTGTTCTGTAAAACTATGCCCTAGTGTAGCACTCTTCCGTGTCCTTACCCTCCTTCTGTGGCGCTGTAATGGTGCTGATAGTCTACTACGACCCTTGAGACACTATTTCTGTTCCGTTATGGGTATTGGAGGCCAGAGTGCCACGTCCTAACAAGACGGGGGCCACCCACTGATACCTCCTCTACCATTCAGTTCTGGGTTTTGGAGGCCAGAGTGCCACGTCCTAACAAGACGGGGGCCACCCACTGATACCTCCTCTACCATTCAGTTCTGGGTTTTGGAGGCCAGAGTGCCACGTCCTAACAAGACGGGGGCCACCCACTGATACCTCCTCTACCATTCAGTTCTGGGTTTTGGAGGCCAGAGTGCCACGTCCTAACAAGACGGGGGCCACCCACTGATACCTCCTCTACCATTCAGTTCTGGGTTTTGGAGGCCAGAGTGCCACGTCCTGACAAGACGGGGGCCACCCACTGATACCTCCTCTACCATTCTGTTCTGGGTATTGGAGACCAGAGTGCCACGTCCTGACAAGACGGGGGCCACCCACTGATATCTCCTCTACCATTCTGTTTCTGATATGCATGCATTGTCTCGTCCTCGGCAGAGGTGGGGTCAGACCTTCTGTGGTCATCAGGCCTTCTGTGGCCTTTCTGTTTCCGATGTAGACTATCCGTTTGGACTCTGAAAATTCTGATTTTCTGTCTGTCAGTTCTGATTTCTGTAGTTCTGTTTCGATCTGTATTTAGATGTATTAGGCGGTGTGGTTAGTTGGTATGGGTTGGTATATTCATATCCTACCTGTTTGAAGCCTATTGTTACAAGTATCTGTATTTGATTGTGTTTTGTTTCTGATATGAGTGTGCATGTTAAGCTGATTTATTTTATCTGTTAAATAAAAGAATTTCAACTTAAGCATGATATTTTTGATGTGTACTATGGATGACTTTTAGTGTCTTTTACTCACTGAGCTTTTTAGCTCACCTCCGTTGTTTAAATGTTTTCAGGTGAGACATCAAGACAGTAACCGCTACAGCTAATTGTTATGATGCTAATGTTTGATGTAATTTCCAAGAATTTTCTTCTAAAAATTTATCAGGCCTGCGTGCCTAATTTGTTATGACTTATGTGACACGTTTTATCTCCTGAGGGCTTATGCCTGTTTTCAGGATATTATATTATAGTTGTCTCGTTTAAATTATTGGATACGAGTCTTGGATTCTTTTATTGAATTGGTTCTTATTTTGAAATGTCCGATTTGAGATGTATAACCGAATTTGTGTGGTTTTAGTATCTGAATAATCAGTTCTGCATATTTCTGAAATTCCACATATGTGTAGTGTGGACATTTGTTGTTGTTACATGTGTGTCTGTGCAGCAGTAGTTTAGTATACTTGCTGCCGGATTTTTCTGAACTTCCGGATTTCTATTTCCTAGTAAATCGATCCTATTCAGTTCTGTGCGGTTTTCAGTTCCGTAGTAATGTCCTTCGATACCGCTTTCTTCTTGTGTTTTAATGGAAGAGTAAAAATTTTTTGAAACCCCGTATTTTACTTGTATGCGTGTGGGGTGTGATTCTGAGGGATGTTACAGATGGTATCAGAGCATTTTTACTAGCAATTAGAAACTCCGGGGAAGGAAAACTCTGTTTGTGTATTGCTAGAAACCAAGTTAGGATCTGATTTGTGATTGAATATTGGTTGTTATTCTACTGTGTTATGTGATGCAGGTAAACATAATGGTGCGACCAAGAGCTAGCAGTAGCAACGGTGATCAACAGCCTGATCTGAGGCAGACCATGGAGGCTATGACTGCTATGATGCAACAACAGAACGCATTCATCCAGCAGCAAACTCAGATGATGCAGCAGCAGCAGGCGCAGCACATGGAGGTTCAGCAACAGTTATTGCAGCGGCTGTCGCAGACACAGTCTCAGTCACAGGCACAACCGGCTGGTTCTTCTCTGGGTGATGGCGCACATCAACGATATGCTCGGTTGGTTCGAGAGTTTCAGCACCTGAACCCGACTGCATTTTATGGTAGTCCGGGGCCCAGAGCAGCTGAGGATTGGCTTTTGACACTGGAAAAGATTTTCCAGGTTTTGCGCTGTGATGATGCAGACAAGCTATGTTTGTCTGTCTTCATGTTGCGTGGAGATGCCGAAGACTGGTGGAAGGGAGTCGTCAGACTGGCGGCAACTGAATCCGGAGTTATTGATTGGCAGTACTTCATGATGAAGTTCAATGCCAAGTTTTTCCCCTCTAGCTTATCTGAGGAGCGCGAGGTGGAGTTTATTCATCTTGAGCAGGGTGACCTGACGGTGGATCAGTATGAGGCCACATTCGCTCGGTTGTCGGGGTATGCTCCTCACTTAGTCAACACCGAGGAAAGAAGAGCCAAGAAGTTTCAGCGGGGTTTGAGGAAAGATATCAGGACAAGGGTAGCTATGCTACACTTGGAAACTTATGCTGAAGTGGTAGACAGGGCTCGCACTGCTGAGAGGTGCATTGCGGAGATGGCTGCAGATATTATTCCAGTCACTGCACCCGCCCCTACTTCTGTGACTTACGCACCCACTCTGGGTGGTAAGGATAAGAAGAATTTCAAGAGGAAGAAAGACAATAAGGGCAGATACCAACCTTATCAGAAGCCAGCCAGCACGGTTTCTCAGAATGGCAAGAAGTGTCTCCACTGTGGGAGCACTAAACATCAGGATAATGAGTGCTACAGGAAGACTGGCGCTTGCTTCAGATGTGGTAAGGTGGGGCATATGATTAGGGACTGTCCTATGCCGGATGCTAGAGGACAGGGTCAGGGTGAGAAGCCTACTGTGCAGACTCGCGTGTATGCCATCGCAGAGAGGGATGCTTCGGCTTCGAAGTCCGTGGTGGAAGGTACACTTTATGTGTTTAGTTATTTGGCACGCATTCTTTTTGATCCTGGTGCCAATTTATCCTTTGTGTCTACATGTTTTGCATCATGTCTGCTTGTGTTGCCTAGGATACTTGATTTCTGTATTTCTGTTCATACACCTATGGGTGAGGCCGTATCTACAGATATAACATACCCTGACTGTTTGATTAAGGTAGAAGGATATGATTTACCTATTGATTTGATTAGTCTTCCTATGAAAGACTATGACATCATTCTAGGCATGGATTGGCTGTCTGCCTATCATGCTACTTTAGATTGTTTTGAAAAGCTAATTACTCTGCATCTAAGTGATGGACAGCAACTGGTTATCCAAGGCCGGATTTCAGAACAAGAGCCTTTGGTGATATCTCATCTGCAGGCCAGGAAGCTTTTAGCCCAGGGCTGCAAGGGGTATCTGGCGCATGTCAAGGTGCAGACTGAGCCTGATTTGGATCTGGCTAAAATTCCTGTGGTAAGAGAGTTTGCTGACGTCTTCTCTGATTTATCTGGGTTACCACCCAGCAGAGAAGTTGAGTTTGGTATCGAGTTGTTGCCAGGCACAGCACCGATATCTAAAGCTCCTTACAGGATGGCAACTTCAGAACTGACAGAGCTGAAGAAGCAACTGGAAGAACTATTAGAGAAGGGGTATATTCGACTCAGTGTTTCTCCATGGGGAGCACCGGTGTTATTTGTGAAGAAGAAGGATGGTACTTTGCGCATGTGCATCGATTACCGTCAACTCAATCAAGTGACTGTTAAGAATAAGTACCCATTACCCCGTATTGATGATCTCTTTGATCAGTTGCAGGATGCTACTGTATTCTCTAAAATTGATCTGAGGTCTGGCTATTATCAGATGAAAGTTCAGGAGGAGGATGTATCTAAAACTGCATTCAGGACCAGGTATGGGCACTACGAATTTCTTGTTATGCCCTTTGGACTGACAAATGCCCCTGCGGTGTTTATGGATCTGATGAACAGGGTATTTCATGAACTCCTGGACAAATGTGTGGTCATCTTCATTGATGATATTCTGATCTACTCCAAGAATGCGCAAGATCACTCTCAGGATTTGCGCAAAGTGCTGGAGATTCTGAGGCTGAAGCACCTGTATGCTAAGGCCAGCAAATGCGAGTTCTGGCTAAATCAGATTGGCTTTCTGGGGCACATTATTTCTGATCAGGGTGTGTCTGTGGATCCAGTGAAGGTGGAGGCCATTCTTCACTAGGGAAGACCAACTACAGCGACTGAGGTCAGAAGTTTTCTGGGCTTAGCTGGATATTACCGCCGCTTTGTGGAAGGTTTTTCCAAGCTGGCAGGTCCTCTGACTAAGCTAACTAGAAAAAATTTAAAGTTTGAGTGGTCTGATGATTGTGAGTATAGTTTTCAGGAACTGAAAAAGAGACTGACCAGTGCTCCTATCCTCATCATTCCCTGTGATGGACAGAAGTTCACTGTTTACACTGATGCCTCTGGTAAGGGTCTGGGTGCTGTACTGATGCAGCAAGGAAAGGTAGTCGCTTATGCTTCAAGGCAACTCAAGGACTATGAAGTAAACTACCCCACTCATGATCTGGAGTTGGCAGCTGTAGTTTTTGCCTTGAAAATCTGGAGGCACTATCTGTTTGGACAGACATTTGAATTGTTTACAGATCACCAGAGTTTGAAGTATATCTTCACTCAGAAAGAGCTGAATATGAGACAGAGGCGATGGCTTGAATTGATAAAGGATTATGACTTCACCATCCAGTATCAGTCTGGTAAAGCCAATGTGGTGGCTGATGCTCTTAGTCGGTATCCTGTGACTCAGATAGCTGCACTACGAGTCCAGGAGTGGCGACTATTGCAGGAGTTCAGTGACATGCATCTGAGTGTGACTCCGGGTGAGAGAGGCGGTCTTCTGGCTTCTCTCAGGGTTCAGTCAGACTTACTGCAGAGACTGAGATCAGGGCAGCAGTCAGATCAGGATATTCTACGGTGGAAAGAGAGGTCTGAGCAAGGCTGGGATGAGAATTTCAGTATGTCGGATGATGGTCTCCTCAGATTCCGTGGAAGGGTCTGTGTCCCTGAGGACCCTGAGTTGAGAAATGACATTCTTAAGGAAAGTCATTGCACTAAGTATACCGTTCATCCTGGTAGTACCAAGATGTATCAGGATCTGAAAAAGACTTTCTGGTGGCATGGTATGAAGAAAGATGTGCATTTGTTTGTGTCCAGATGTTTGACTTGCCAAACCGTGAAGGCTGAGCATCAGAGGCCGGGCGGTTTGATGCAGTCTCTCCCTATTCCTCAGTGGAAGTGGGAGCATATCAGTATGGACTTTGTGTGTGGACTGCCCAATACCAGAAGGAATCATGATGCCGTATGGGTGATTTTGGACAGACTCACGAAGTCAGCTCACTTCTTACCGATCAAAATGACTTACAGTTTGGATCGGTTAGCAAAACTGTACATCGATGAGATTGTCAGATTGCATGGAGTTCCCTTGGACATTGTCTCTGATCGTGATCCTCGATTTCTGTCCAGGTTTTGGAAGAAATTACAGGAAGATTTGGGAACTAATCTGAGTTTTAGCACTGCATATCATCCTCAATCTGATGGTCAGACAGAGAGAACTATTCAGACACTGGAGGATCTTCTGAGATCTTATGTGGTTGACTGGTCTGTTGAGTGGGATCTGGACTTATCACTAATAGAGTTCACCTACAACAATAGCTTTCACTCTAGCATACAGATGGCTCCGTATGAGGCCCTATATGGGAGGAAATGTAGAACGCCTATATGCTGGGAGGAAACTGGGGACAGAACAGTGCTAAGGTCTGATGCTGTTCAGGAAGCCACTGAGAAGATCAGAGAAATTCAGAGAAAAATGAAGATTGCTCAGGATAGACAGAGGAGTTATGCTGATGTGAGGCGGCGTCCTCTTGAGTTTTTGGTGGGAGAGCATGTTTTCCTAAAGGTCTCGCCTATGAAAGGGGTGATGAGATTTGGGAAGAGAGGAAAATTGAGTCCCAGGTACATTGGTCCCTTTGATATCATTGAGAGGGTTGGACCTGTGGCATACCGACTTGCTCTGCCCCCATCACTGGAACACCTCCATAATGTGTTCCATGTTTCTGCACTCAGAAAATATTGTTCTGATCCTTCTCATGTTCTGGAGTTGCAACCTCTCCAGCTTGAAGAGAACATGACTTTTGTGGTGAAACCTCTCAGAATTGAAGATAGAAAAGAGAAAGTGCTGAGGAATAAGGTTATTCCACTTGTGAAAGTCATCTGGGGAAATCAGTCTGTTGAAGAAGCCTCTTGGGAGGTTGAAGCAGATATGAGAAAGGAGCATCCTCACCTGTTCAGTGACGGGCTTGGTCAGCTTTAGGGGACTAAAGCTCTATAAGGGGGGGAGGATGTAACGCCCTTGATTTTCTGAATTATGATTTAAGGTTAGAAATTCAGTTTCTGTATTTTTATCGGTTAAAATTTAGGGATTTTTACCTAAGTGTAGGAATTTTCCTACAGGGCAAAAATAATTATTTTGGTTGGGGATTCGAACCCTCAACCTTGATTCTTTGCTTCTGGAATTCTTCCACCGTGATGGCGCATATTTCTGATGTTATTGGAGTGGCGCATGGTGGTTAAGCCCAGGTAAGCCCATTAAAGCCGATTTCCACTTAAGTTAATTGGGTTATTGGATCTTGGATCCGTTTGGGGTGGAAAAAAAAAATAAAAAGGGGAAAATTCATGAGAGCTCCTCTCCCTCACGATTTTTGGTTTGTTTCTTGCCCTAGCCGCCTGTGTTGTCACCCCTCACTGTGCTTGGCGCCTCCTGCAAATTTCTGACGCTGGTGGTGGCAGACTAGTGGTGGACGAACTTTCTGGAGATCCCTGATCCTCTGTTTTGGCGTTTTCTCTGTGGGCGATTTTTTTCTGGTGAGTAATTCGATCCTAAGGAGTCTAATCCGAATTAAAATTCGTTATTTGCCATGATTATTCGTATGGGGTTGAATTCAAATAATTATAGGGTTTTAAAATCCTGTTCTGCTGAAATCTGCATTCGTTAATCTGACCTTTGTGTACTATAACCCCAATATCTCATGGCCTATAGATCCAAATCGCACGAGATAAATTTTGTATGAAACTAGATATGTTTGGCTTTAATTTGAATATGATATCGACCATATCCGAGCGGTATTCGTATTTCAATCTGTATTGCAATCCAGCGGTACAAAATCAGTTTTCTGAAATTCTGGATTTCGACCTTTATGTGTTCGAACCATCATATCTCCCTAGGTATAGCTCGAAATCTTGTCAAATCAGTTTTATTAGACCGTAGGCTCGAAGAGCTTTATTTTGACTCCCATAACGCCTATTTTCGATTAGTTATTGGATCTGAAATAAATGTCGCAAGTCTGATATATGAATCTGTTTTCTTGAAATCTGAAATTCTGACCTTCCTATGTTCGAACCCTTATATCTTCCTGTCTAAAATTCGAAATCTTGTGAAACCAGTTTTATTGGAAACTAGATTCAGAGAGCTTCATTTTGAATACAATATTGACTAGCTTTGGTTCGAAATTGGACTAAAAATATATTTTGCAAACTGACAATATAAATCTGCTATGTTTTGGTTAGACGAATATTCCTTTGTGAGAAAAATTTACATTGTATGGTTTAACCTCTTAAATTGTGGTCTGTAGTTCTTCTAAAATTTATTTGTTTGATGAGAAATTTTAGAGAAAACAAAATTGGGGATTTAACTAAGAACTTAGGAATTTTCGAAAATATAGTTCGAGCCAATTTTGGGGCTTTGGTCAATTTTCTTCACGAGCGTGTAATTAAAATTATCTGTAGTGGGGGACTGAAATTATTTACATGAAATTTGTGCGTTCTGTTAAGGTTCTGAAAGTGGCGCCCCTTACAGTAATTTTATAGCTCACGGTTTTAGAAATTTTGAGGAGATTATTTCATGAATAATTTCTGTTCTGTGTTTAAATGTTTGTTATATGAATAATTTCTGTTCTGTATTTAATTGTTTGTTATGTGGATATTTCCTGTTCTGTTTATATGTTGTGAAGTTTCTGAAAACCTTGAATGTGTTAAAACATTTGTGAGAACATAGAATGGTTTGACATGAATTAAGGTTAGTTGTAAGGAATTCACTCATATAAATTCTGTTCTGTGTTTAAGGACTGGATATTGGGGTGTGTCATTTTCTGGTTTGTTAGACTTTGGGCATAATGTAAGAATTAAGTAGTGGTTGATCCTACTTCTCCGTTTCAGTATAATCTGTTCTGTAAAACTATGCCCTAGTGTAGCACTCTTCCGTGTCCTTACCCTCCTTCTGTGGCGCTGTAATGGTGCTGATAGTCTACTACGACCCTTGAGACACTATTTCTGTTCCGTTATGGGTATTGGAGGCCAGAGTGCCACGTCCTAACAAGACGGGGGCCACCCACTGATACCTCCTCTACCATTCAGTTCTGGGTTTTGGAGGCCAGAGTGCCACGTCCTAACAAGACGGGGGCCACCCACTGATACCTGCTCTACCATTCAGTTCTGGGTTTTGGAGGCCAGAGTGCCACGTCCTAACAAGACGGGGGCCACCCACTGATACCTCCTCTACCATTCAGTTCTGGGTTTTGGAGGCCAGAGTGCCACGTCCTAACAAGACGGGGGCCACCCACTGATACCTCCTCTACCATTCAGTTCTGGGTTTTGGAGGCCAGAGTGCCACGTCCTGACAAGACGGGGGCCACCCACTGATACCTCCTCTACCATTCTGTTCTGGGTATTGGAGACCAGAGTGCCACGTCCTGACAAGACGGGGGCCACCCACTGATATCTCCTCTACCATTCTGTTTCTGATATGCATGCATTGTCTCGTCCTCGGCAGAGGTGGGGTCAGACCTTCTGTGGTCATCAGGCCTTCTGTGGCCTTTCTGTTTCCGATGTAGACTATCCGTTTGGACTCTGAAAATTCTGATTTTCTGTCTGTCAGTTCTGATTTCTGTAGTTCTGTTTCGATCTGTATTTAGATGTATTAGGCGGTGTGGTTAGTTGGTATGGGTTGGTATATTCATATCCTACCTGTTTGAAGCCTATTGTTACAAGTATCTGTATTTGATTGTGTTTTGTTTCTGATATGAGTGTGCATGTTAAGCTGATTTATTTTATCTGTTAAATAAAAGAATTTCAACTTAAGCATGATATTTTTGATGTGTACTATGGATGACTTTTAGTGTCTTTTACTCACTGAGCTTTTTAGCTCACCTCCGTTGTTTAAATGTTTTCAGGTGAGACATCAAGACAGTAACCGCTACAGCTAATTGTTATGATGCTAATGTTTGATGTAATTTCCAAGAATTTTCTTCTAAAAATTTATCAGGCCTGCGTGCCTAATTTGTTATGACTTATGTGACACGTTTTATCTCCTGAGGGCTTATGCCTGTTTTCAGGATATTATATTATAGTTGTCTCGTTTAAATTATTGGATACGAGTCTTGGATTCTTTTATTGAATTGGTTCTTATTTTGAAATGTCCGATTTGAGATGTATAACCGAATTTGTGTGGTTTTAGTATCTGAATAATCAGTTCTGCATATTTCTGAAATTCCACATATGTGTAGTGTGGACATTTGTTGTTGTTACATGTGTGTCTGTGCAGCAGTAGTTTAGTATACTTGCTGCCGGATTTTTCTGAACTTCCGGATTTCTATTTCCTAGTAAATCGATCCTATTCAGTTCTGTGCGGTTTTCAGTTCCGTAGTAATGTCCTTCGATACCGCTTTCTTCTTGTGTTTTAATGGAAGAGTAAAATTTTTTTGAAACCCCGTATTTTACTTGTATGCGTGTGGGGTGTGATTCTTAGGGATGTTACAACTTTGCCACCCAAAGTTCTTAACGAAGGAATTCAAATTTCGAATTACTCATTCATGCGCCCACAACAAGCAAGGAAGGAGGCCATCTTGTCAACAACAAGGAGCCATTCGAATTTCAAAGAACTTCCATAGAAGCTTCACCAAAGAAGGAAAGAATCCACACTCTTAATTGCATTCACACCTTGAATTAAATGCTGAATTTTTCTCTCCAATTTTGTAAGTGGCACCTAAGGGGCAAATGACCACCTTGCCCACCCTCTATCTCGCCTATAAATGTAACCCCCTCTCATGTATTTTTGTTAGCTTTGATGAAATGAAAATTGTCTATTAGTTTCCTAGGTAAACACTAGTGTCGCCATTAGTAGTAGTAGTAGTGTTCTTCAAAGGGCCGAGCCCCTCTTCTTCCATCTTCTCCACCAAAATTCTAAGAAGACTTCTCCCTTGCATCTTCTAAGCCGAGAGTTCTTCATCTCATAACTTCCATCTTGATGCCAAGAAACTCTCCAAGGGGACATGATGCGCAAGGAACAAGGAGGGATCTTCAAACCAAGCAAGCTAAGTTTCTCTCTTTTTCTTTGTTTTATTTCCTCTTGTGATCCGAATAGCATCTACACTACTCTTTAATTTTGTAGTTGGCGCAAGGAGGACAAGCAAATTGGTGGCGCATTCCTTCTTCTCTTTTCCCCCTCTTCTAGTTAGATCTCATATTAGCAAGGGAATTTGTGAGGATTAGCCTCCCTCTTGATTTAAGTGTGTAACATGAATCCGAGACTTGTTCGGATCCCTTTGTGTGTTTGTGTGTAATGCTCAACCATTTCTACACCTTCCATCAGAGTTGGATCGGTGAAGAATGGGGTGATACGATCATTCAATTCTCAAGGGTCGCTCTGTAAGTTTAATTTCAGCATTTACTGCTTTCAGTAATTGTAATCTCGAGTTTTCCTTTACTATTATAAAATAGAAAAAAAATTTAGTTTATCAAAATCTCGTTAGTTTAAATCCGGTTTTCCCTTATTATCTACTTATCTATCAAAATAGGTTTCAAAAATCGTTGTTTGAATGTTTTAGATCCCCGTCCTACATCAGGTATGATCCCAAGTTTAGCATAATTGTGTTCATGATAATAGGGATCAATGGCTTGCCATGCCATATTAGTTTTGGAAACTCTTGATAATTCTCAAAACAATACTTGCAACCAACATGTGTAGGGATGTAACAAACAGCAAACAAATTTCAGTTTTAACAAGGAATCAGAAACTTAGGAGATGTAACTCAAAATAAGTGCAGCAGAAATTTAAATGGTTTTGAGATAAGCAATGCAAAGTTCAGCAACTATAGTGTAGTGTTATGTCAGATTTTAACACTAAGAGGTACCATAGATTTTACTATTTAAAATCTGCAATTTAGAGCAGCATGTAGGACCCAAAATGCAGAAATCAACACTTCATATGCAAATTCAGCAATGTAGCTGGAGAGTGCAGGAATTTTCAGTGGTAAGCTACAGTAAGTGCAACAAATCTCAACTTTGCTCAGAATTTTCAATGAGGCTAACAGTAGCTTGTTGCTGTGACCTTGAAGATGTGAAATAGTAGGGAAGACCAGAGGGTTCTCTAAAGTTTCAGAGAGCCTCTAATTCCTCCTATCTTTACACAAATGCAGCAGGAAACAAGGATGGTAAGGAACAGTGAATGCAGAAATTTCAGCTTGTTTCAAGCTTTCGAGGGAGCATACAGCAATTGCTTTGCCGCTGCTCCTGGTGAGGTGAAACGACTGAGGAGGATTAGTGCAATTTCTATGGTATAAGTAATTCCCTAATCTCCTACCAACTTGTAAACGTAAACAAAGCAAACTCCAGTCGGAACAGTACAGAAATCCAAATGAGTCCACGCGGAAATTCAAAGTCAGCAGCCATAAAAATTCCACTCCTGGAATTTCAGATTTCAGCCACAGCAATGATCTACCGTGCCTGAAACTAATGGAGCTAGGGTACTTGGGGATGAACTATTAGTTAGTTATCTCAAATACCCTCTCGGTTCAATAATGTCAAACAGAAGTTCAAGTATAAACGCAGCAAGCAAAGTTCATATTTCAGCAAGAACAATTCGGAATTCAGCAGGGTTTCAAATTGTTTTGAGAGGTTAAACCGAAAGATCAATAGAGTTTTGAAAATCTTGTTTTGACAGACTAAACTAACAACAGAACCAAAGACACCAGGACTTCAGCGAATAGAACTTCAGCAAGCAGGAACTCAGCGAGAGATTCAGCAACAGATTTCAGCGCAATTCTCAAATAGTTTATCAGTAAGATCAAAATCAGGCTCAACAGCGTGTTCGAGGAACTTATGTTAATACACGCGGCATAAGTGAACAACAAAATCTCAAAGACACAAAATCAGAGAACTTCAGAAAACAGAATCAGAGATAGCAAGAAACAGTGAATCACAGGGAACTAAAGATTTCTGAAATTGTTACACAAATTTTAGAGCACCTTAGGGCTGCTCTGATACCACTGAAGAAGGGCGGAACCCCAATGATCGGACCTAAGGTATGTAGCTCTAACGGGAGGTTTAAGCATGCGCAAACAGGAATTTAAAGACGGAAAACTACAGTAGGCAATGGAACAGTATTCGGTATTAAGCACAAACCAGGGCAAATCTAGCATGCAACCTTAGGGAGTCTTACACTACTCGGTGAGGAATGTACCTGCAGCCCCCTTTAGGGAAGGGGGCCAAGACCCCTTTCTCTGAATCCCCCTACTCCCGCTGCTTCTGACTTTGGGCGATGAGGTTATAAGATGGGTAATTAATTGACTTTACAGATTAAGATGCAAGGGGAGGGAGTATACAATCCCACACAAGTCCCCTTTAAACTAGAAACAAGAATATCCTTAAGATGGATCTTGATCAGGTCTTGAACTCCTTAGCCGAATGCTTCAACGATGTCTTCACAGCTCCAAGCCTCTAAGATGTTCACGTCAACGCACCACAAGCAAGGACTCAAGGCACTTTGATGTGGGGAAAGGAAGGGGAAGCTCTCGGCTGGAAGTGGGGAGATGAAGTCTCGACACTAAACTAAACTAAATTAAACTAATGCAAACGCTAACACAAGCTGAGGTTTTTTTTCATGAAAGGGTAGACTAAGTGCAAAGTGTGTAAGTGCAAGGGCTTTAAACCCTTTCCTCAATGGTTACAAAATTCCCTCAATAGATCTAAGGCTGCTATTTCTTAATTCAAATTTAGAAGGTGGAGATGAGAGTTCTTTCTCAGCCCATTCATTGGTTGGAGTGGGCGGCTGCGTAATTGTTGCTTGGAAAAAATATATCATGCGAAGGCTTCGGTTGAGAGACGTGAAGGCATGCCTTGGTGCATGCAAATGAAGTAATGGAATTCCTTGGCGCATGCAGGTGGAATAATGTGGAATAATGGTTTGTGGAGATCTGGCTACATCTCAATGGTTGTTGGAGAGGTGCCTTGCTTTGAAGAATCTTTGTGGCCGAGACTTGTGGACAAGGTTGGCTGGAATTTGAAGCATGTATTTTGACCTACTCAAGAGATGTTGACTTGGTGGAGTGGCTGCATGATTCGGCTAGGATTGGAGGGGATGCATGTTGACCAGCTCTTTGATATGTTGACGGGGATTGTTGCATGATCCGGCTGAGAATTGCGAAGCATGTTGACTTGGAATTTGATGTTGGCCTTTGACTTGGAGGTTGAGGAGGACTTGAGTGTTGAGGAGGTGGGTGCCTTGCATGTGAATTACAGGTGCATATATAATCCTAGGCTAGAGCAACCTATTACATAATCTTGGAAAGTAAAACATGCTTAAAGAAAATAAAAATCCTAGGCTATTCCTATTCTAGAACATGAAAGCAAGTAACCAGATAATTAGAAAAAGCTTCAAAATTCATAAAGTTCTAAAATATAGGAGTTGGGGAACTTCATGGAGATGCTCCTGCATCATAAAGTCACACAATCCAAAATCCAAGAGCTAATCATACCATCAACATAGACTATTGTATCAAATTTCAAAACTAGTAACATTCTCATCACAATAAGTCATATTGTCATTCCTTAATACAAGTCTCTTAAGGAACATACAATGTTTCCAAGATTACAAAATTTCATGTTTTGGCCAAAATATCCAAATGAGCTTCCAAGTTTCATACTTCTGCCCACAATGCGTAGCCAAGCTAATCTGCAATAAGGGTTAGTATACACAAGGATGAGCATAAATTTGCCCAACAAGTAATCCCAAAGGCCAAGGGAAACGAAACTAAAAATGGTAAACATGTCAATGAAATAGTTAACACAATAAAACAATAATGAAGGATAACAAAATTCCCTTGAGCACATAATTTGGGTAAAGCAAATAAGATAGTAATACATTCCCCACGGATAAGACATTTGAGTCACAAGCAGTCATTAATCATTATTGAGCATAAGGGTGCATTCATATCATGAATAATCATAGATCATAAATATGGGGGAGACAATCATAATTCATAATTCCTTCCATGTCTAGAAGTTGAATCCATCCTCGTCAGGAGAGAGAGAAAAAAAAAGCTAGCTAGAGCGTCTTAGGGCTCATGCAAGTAGATAGTAGGATTCAAGCGGTGGCTCCCATGAATTCAAGAGGTGGCCCCCACCTTTTTAGGGGTGTGGCACTTTGCTCCATGTAGCACATTGCTCCACAACTATCATGATGTAGTGGGATTCAAGTGGTGGCTCCCATGAATTCAAGAGGTGGCCCCCACCTTTTTAGGGATGTGGTACTTTGCTCCATGTAGCACTTTGCTCCCAACTACTATATGAGAAGTGGGACTCATGAGGTGGCCCCCACCTTTTTAGGGGGGTGGCACTTTGCTCTCACAACTCCTTTGAATGGAGGGATTCAAGAGGTGGCCCCCACCTTTTTAGGGGTGTTGTACTTTGCTCCACATCCATCCACAAATCTCTCATTTGGGTTCATACAAATTCTTCCCACAATATATCTTTAATAAGTAGAGCACTAAGACAATGAGGTTGATCATAACATTGATAATAACACAACCTCAGTCATTGAATATACCAATTGTCATAGGACATAAGCATAACATTGATAATGAGATTTTTAGGGCTAGGTCATAAGTTCCATATAATGTGCTAGTGTTCATACCATGAGTTGAAAGCCACAAGTTAAGGCATAGGGAAACCGGTTTCATATAGATCAGGTTGCTCCCAAAATAAATTGAAGCTCAAGCACAATACAACTTTAGTGGTAAGAAATTAACCAAACATAACAGATTCATATAGTCAGATTGCAACATGTAATTTAAGTCGATTACCTAACCAAAACTAGTCAATATGGTAGTAAAAATGAAGCTTTTCGAGTCTAGGTTCTAATGAAGCCAATTGGACAAGATTTCGAATTGTAGTCAGTGAGATATGGGGGTTCGAACATAGAAAGGTCCGGATGTTAGATTTTCAGAAAAACAGATTCAGGTATCATCTTTGCAACACATGTTTTAGACCGAGTAAATATCCTAAAATAGGCAATATGATATTCAAAATGAATTTATTTGAATATACTTTCCAATAGAATTGAATTCGTCGGATTTGGAGTTATAGCCAGGGAGGTATGGGTGTTCGAACATAGGAAGGTCAGAATTTCAGATTTCCAGAAAACAGATTCGTAAATCAGAATTGTGACATATATTTCAGATCCAATAACTAACCGAAAAATGGCGATATGGTTGTCAAAACGAAACCCTTCAAGTCTATTTTCTAATAAAACTGTTTTGATAATATTTTGAGCTATACCTAGGGAGATATAAGGGTACGAACACATGAAGGTCGAAATCTAGGTTTCCAGAAAACCAATTTTGTACAGCTAGATAACAATACAGATTGGAATACGAATACAGCTCGGATATGGTCAATATCACATTCACATTAAAGCTCAATGAATCTAGTTTCATAAAAAATTTGTTTCGTACGATTTGAATCTATAGATCATGAGATATTGAGGTTAAGGCAGAAAAAGGTCAGGCAGGCGACTACAATCTCAGCAGAACCAACATTTCATAATCATCATGCATTTTCATATTCGATTCCATAGAACAGTATGATCTGATATCCAAATCAAAATCACAAGACACAAGGAATTGGAGATATCTGGAATTTGAAGGGAAGAACCAGGTTTTATCAAAACAAAGAGCAAGGTTACTTGCCTAAAGATGTTGAAACTCCTCCAATCCCTTCCTCTTGATGGTGGCTGAACTAGGGCTTCTCCCAACAAAAGCATGACCAGCCCCCTTCACAATTTTGCTTTACCAAAATATCACTCTCCAAGGCTTAGTTGGTACGTTGTTTCCAAAAATACCCCTTAAGACTCCAACAAGGAGATTCAAGCCCATAATACCAAGATACCATCCTCACCCTACAAAATTTTCAAGATTTCAAGCTTGCTTTAATGACCCAAGTAATATTATTTACCAAATTTATTATTTGCATAACATCATAAGGGGCTCATAATTTTTAGGGTATTACATCCCTCCGCCCTTAAAAGAACTTTAGTCCCCTAAAGTTGCATTACCTTGATTATCAAAAAGATATGGATGGATTATTTTCATATCTGATTCCAATTCCCAAGTTGGCTCTTCAATGGAGTGATGCTGCCAAATAACCATCACAAGTGGTATAACCCGGTTTCTCAAGATCTTTTCCTTCCTATCCACAATTCTTATGGGTCTTTAAACATAAGATAGGTCTTCTTCAATTTGAATAGGCTCATGTCAATGATATGCGACAGATCATGATGATACTTCCTCAACATGGAAACATGGAAGACATTATGAACATAAACCAAGGATGGTGGTAACGCAATTCTACAAGCAACTGAGCCAACCCTTTCAAGAATTTCAAAATGTCCAATAAATCTTGGGCTTAGCTTTCCCTTCTTCCCAAATCTCATAACACCTTTAGAAGGAGAAATCTTTATAAAAACATGATCACCAACTTGAAACTCAAGTCCCCTTCTTCTATTGTCTGCATAACTCTTTTGGCGGCTTTGAGCTACTTTTAGTTTATCCTTTATCACATGTATTTTCTCAGTGGTCTCCTGCACTGCATCTGGGCTTAAGAGCCTTCTATCACCAACCTCTTCCCAACAAATAGGAGTCCTACACTTCCTCCCATAGAAAGCTTCATAAGGAGCCATTTGAATACTTGAATGAAAGCTGTTATTGTAGGTGAATTCAATAAGAGCAAGATCCTTATCCCACTCTCCCTTCCAATCCATGATGTAAGCCCTTAGCAAATCTTCAAGAGTCTGAATGGTTCTTTCTGATTGTCCGTCTGTTTGAGGATGATAAGCTGTGCTAAATTTGAGCTTGGTTCCCAAAGCTTCTTGCAGTCTCTTCCAAAATGTAGAAAGGAATCTTGAATCTCTATCAGATACAATCTCAGCTGGAACACTATGCAATCTCACTATTTCATTTATATACATACTAGAGAGTTTATCAAGTGAGTATGTCATTCTGATGGGCAAGAAATGTGCAGATTTTGTTAACCTATCAACAATAACCCAAATGGCATCATGATTTCTAGAAGTTCTATGCAGCCCTGAAACAAAATCCATTCCAATGCTTTCCTATTTCCATTTTGGTACCTTCAAAGGTTGAAGTAAGCCACCCGGTCTTTGATGTGTAGCCTTAACCAATTGAGATGTTAAACATTTGGAAACATACTATGCAATATCATTCTTCATACCACTCCACCAAAAGGTTTTCTTTAAGTCTTGATACATTTTAGTGCTGCCTGGGTGAATAGAATACTTTGGGTTGTGAGATTCTTGCAATATGCTAGCCTTAATTTCAGAATCCTTAGGAATGCATATTCTATCTTTGAACCTCAATATGTCATCCCCTCTCAAGCAAAAGTCTTTCCTCAATCCATTTACACTATCTTCTCTAAGTTGCATTAAACTCAGATCCTGAAGTTGCCCATCCTTAATTTGTTGAAGAAAATCAGATTCAATCCTAAAAGAAGCAAGTAATACCCTTGGCTCATGTTTGATCACTTTAAGGCTCAAGCCACTGAATTCTTCAAGTAATTGCCATTGTTTCACCATTAATGATGCTATTATGGTTGAAGACTTCCTACTAAGTGCATCTGCTACCACATTAGCTTTACCTGACTAATAAAGAATGGTGCAATCATAGTCTTTCAATAGCTCTATCCATCTCCTCTATCTCATGTTCAACTCCTTTTGAGTGAAGATATACTTTAAGTTCTTGTGATCGGTGTAGATCTCAAATGTTTGCCCATACAAATAGTGTCTCCAAATTTTCAATGCAAAGATGATAGCAGCTAACTCTAAATCATGGGTTGGGTAATTCTGCTCATAATCTTTCAATTGCCTTAAAGCATAAGCAACCACTTTACCTGCTTGCATCAACACACACCCAAGGCCCTTGCCTGAAGCATCAGTGTAAACCATAAATTTATCATCTGCATTAGGAATGGTGAGGATTGGAGTACTTGTCAATCTTCTCTTTAGCTCTTGAAAACTTTGCTCACATGCTTCATTCCAATCATACTTCACACTCTTCCTTATTAGCCTTGTGAGAGGGCTTGCGATCTTGGATAATCCTTCAACAAACCTTCTATAATAATCGGCCATGCCCAAGAAATTTCTAATCTCTATCACATTGCTTGGTCTCTCCCAATTCACAATAGCTTCCACTTTCTTTGGATCAATAGATATACCTTCACTTGAAATGACATGCCCTAGGAAGCCAATTTCCCTTAACCAAAATTCACTCTTGCTCAACTTTGCATAAAGCTTCTTCTCTCTTATGATAGACAAAACAATTCTTAAATCCCGTTGATAATCTTGGTCATTCTTAGAGTAAATCAAAATATCATCGATAAATACAATCATACATTTATCTAACAAGGAGTGAAATACTCGGTTCATTAGATCCATGAAAACCGCAGGAGCATTTGTTAGTCCAAAAGGCATGACTAAGAATTCATAGTGCCCATACCGAGTTCTAAAAGCTGTCTTTGGAATGTCTTCATTATTGATCTTTAGTTGATAGTAGCCAGATCTTAAGTCAATCTTTGAAAACACTTGTGCTCCTTGCAACTAATCAAACAAATCATCAATTCTAGGTAAAGGATATTTATTCTTAATGGTTACCTGATTCAGTTGCCTATAATCTATGCAAAGCCTTAATGTGTCATCTTTCTTCTTGACAAATAGTACGGGAGCACCCCACGGTGAGACACTAGGCCTAGCAAACCCTTTATCCAAATGTTCTTGCAATTTCTTTTTCAACTTAGCTAGCTTTGTCGCTGCCATTCTATAAGGAGCTTTAGATATTGGTGCAGTGTTTGGAACAAGATCAAGACCAAAATCAACTTCTCTTTCTAGGGGCAAGCCAAGCAGGTCATCTGAAAACACATTTGGAAAATCTCTAGCCACAAGTATTTTATCCAAACTAGGTTCAAGTTCTTGACATTCCTTGACATAAGCTAAGTAACATTCACAACCATTCTGAAGGAGTTTAGAAGCATGCATAAATGATATAAGGTTTGGATATTGATCATGAGAAAGACCCTTGATTTGCAATTGGACTTCATTCGAAAGGTGTAAAGTAACTAGTTTTTGATAACAATCAACAGTAGCATGATAAGAAGAAAGTCAATCCATGCCAAGTATGATATCATAATCTTGGAGATCTAGAAGGATTAAATCAGCTAAAATTTCATGTTCTCCCACCACGAATAAGCAAGAAGGATAGACAAGATTAGCAGTTAGAGAGTCACCAATAGTTGTAGAGACTAATATCATGAGATCGAGTTGTTTTGGTTGCTTTTCTAAATGAAGTGCAAAGTGACATGCAACAAAAGATAAATTAGAGCTAGGATCAAACAAAACTCTTGCAACTTTATTGGAAATACAAAGAGTACCTTCCACTACCGACTTTGAAGCTTTGGAATCACGTTCGGCAATGGCATAGACTTTAGCATGGGCTACGGGCTTTGTGGGCATTGATTCCTTTGCCTTGTTGAATTTACAATCCTTTATCCGATGGCCAAACTTTCCACAAGCAAAACAAGCTCCAGTAACTCTATAGCAAGCCTTTGATTCATGATTTCCACCACAGTTTGCACAAGATTGAACATTCTTGGTCATTCTTGCCTCTTCATTGGATCGTTTAAACTTTTTGAAGGACCCTTCATTTCTGTTTGTCCTTTTATCCTTATAGCCAATTGTCCTTCTTTTGAAGGACCCTTCACCTCAAGTAACTCTATAGCAAGCCTTCATTTCTGTAGCAAGCCTTCATTTCTATAGCAAAACAAGCTCCAGTAACTCTATAGAAAGCCTTCATTTATGTTTGAAGGACCATTCACCTCAAGCATCTCGTCCACATCCCTCTCAACAATAGTTGCCCGATCAACTAAGTCACCATAGCATCTCAATTTTAAGGCTGAAAGTCTTGTCCTTATGTTGTGTCTCAAACCACCTTCAATTCTCTTTGCCCTTCGTACTTCATCTGAGACCAAATGTGGTGCAAATCTAGATAATTCAATGAATTTAGCTTCATATTGTGCCACTGTAAGATTCCCTTGAGTTAAATTTATGAATTCTTTTTCCTTTTGATCCCTAAGGCATTCCGGGAAGAACTTCTCATTAAACTTTTCAAGAAAATAAGCCTAGACAATTGTTTCTTCCTTAGAATCAGCAACCCTCTTAATCATTCTCCACCAATGCTCAGCTTCACCCTCAAGCATAAATGATGCAAATAACACCTTTTGGCTATCTAAACTATTGAGTACACCAAAGATCTTTTCTAGTTACATAATCCATCTTTCAGCCATCAAGGGATCTGGATCGCCTGAAAATGGTGCAGGATTCAGTCACTTAAATCTCTCAATTCCCAATTGATCATGATTTTGTTGACTACATGCATTTGAATTGTTAAGATTTTCATCTCTTGCCACTTGTTGTCACATCAGACTAGACATAGTCTCCAAAGCCTTTAAAACCCCAGCCATTTGATTGACCGAATCACTAGAAGGCTGATTTGATCTACCCATTTTATCCACCTATACAAACATCAATTTAGGGATCATCAATCATAATTATCATCATAATCAAATCAAGACTAACTCCTCAAATTAATCCTCTAATACCACTGCTGTCACACCCTTAGATAATAACAATCCATAATAGAAAAATCGTACACAAAATTTTCGCAAGGATCGACAATCAAAATCAAGATCTAGTGCATTGAACAACAAAACACATGTTAAAATGTCATCATCTAAGTTGCAACAAAACAATATTCATTCTTTCAAAGTCCTATACCCAACAGCAAGGTAAAGTCACACAATCCAAAATCCAAGAGCTAAACATACCATCAACATGGACTATTGTATCAAATTTCAAAACTAGTAACATTCTCATCACAATAAGTGATATTGTCATTCCTTAATACAAGTCTCTTAAGGAACATACAATGTTTCCAAGATTACAAAATTTCATGTTTTGCCAAAATATCCAAATTAGCTTCCAAGTTTCATACTTCTGCCCACAATGCGTAGCCAAGCTACTCTGCAATAAGGGTTAGTATACACAAGGATGAGCATAAATTTGCCCAGCAAGTAATCCCAAAGGCCAAGGGAAATGAAACTAAAAAGGGTAAACATGTCAATGAAATAGTTAACACAATAAAACAACAATGAAGGATAACAAAATTCCCTTGAGCACATAATTTGGGTAAAGCAAATAAGATAGTAATACATTCCCCACGAATAAGACATTTGAGTCACAAGCAGTCATTGATCATTATTGAGCATAAGGGTGCATTCATATCATGAATAATCATAGATCATAAATATGGGGGAGACAATCATAATTCATAATTCCATCCACGTCTGGAAGTTGAACTCATCCTCGTTAGGAGAGAGAGCAAACAAAAGCTAGCTAGAGCGTCTTAGGGCTCATGAAAGTAGATAGTGGGATTCAAGCAGTGGCTCCCATGAATTCAAGAGGTGGTCGCCACCTTTTGAGGGGTGTGGCACTTTGCTCCATGTAGTACTTTGCTCCACAACTATCATGATGTAATGGGATTCAAGCGGTGGCTCCCATGAATTCAAGAGGTGGCCCCCACCTTTTTAGGGGTGTGGCACTTTGCTCCATGTAGCACTTTGTTCCCAACTACCATATGAGAAGTGGGACTCAAGAGGTGGCCCCCACCTTTTTAGGGGTGTGACACTTTGCTCCCACAACTCCTTTGAATGGAGGGATTCAAGAGGTGGCCCCCACCTTTTTAGGGGTGTGGCACTTTGCTCCACATCCATCCACAAATCTCTCATTTGGGTTCATACAAATTCTCCCCACAATATATCTTTCATAAGTAGAGCACTAAGACAATGAGGTTGATCATAACGTTGATAATAACACAACCTCAGTCATTGAATATACCAATTGTCATAGGACATAAGCATAACATTGATAATGAGATTTTTAGGGCTAGGTCATAAGTTCCATATAATGTGCTAGTGTTCATACCATGAGTTCAAAGCCACAAGTTAAGGCATAGGGAAACCGGTTTCATATAGATCAGGTTGCTCCCAAAATAAATTGAAGCTCAAGCACAATACAACTTTAGTGGTAAGAAATTAACCAAACATAACAGATTCATATAGTCAGATTGCAACTTATAATTTAAGTCGAATACCTAACCAAAACTAGTCAATATGGTAGTCAAAATGAAGATTTTCGAGTCTAGGTTCCAATGAAGCTAATTGGACAAATTTTGAATTGTAGTCAGTGAGATATGGGGGTTCGAACATAGAAAGGTCTGGATGTTAGATTTTTAGAAAAACAGATTCATATATCATCTTTGCAACACATGTTTCAGGCCGAGTAAGTGACCTAAAATAGGCAATATGATATTCAAAATGAAGGTACTTGAATCTACTTTCCAATAGAACTAAATTCGTCGGATTTAGAGTTATAGCCAGGCAGGTATGGGTGTTCGAACATAGGAATGTCAGAATTTCAGATTTCCAGAAAATAGATTCGTATATCAGAATTGTGACATATATTTCAGATCCAATAACTAACCGAAAATAGGCAATATGGTAGTCAAAACGAAGCCCTTCAAGTCTATTTTCCAATAAAGCTAGTTTGACAAGATGTCGAGCTATACCTAGGGAGATATAAGGGTACGAACACATAAAGGTCAAAATCCAGGTTTCCAGAAAACTGATTTTGTACAGCTAGATAACAATAAAGATTGAAACATGAATACAGCTCGGATATGGTCGATATCACATTCAAACTAAAGCCCAATGAATCTAGTTTCATACAAAATTTGGTTCGTGCGATTTTAATCTATAGGTCATGAGATATTGAGGTTAAGGTAGAGAAAGGTCAGGCAGACGACTACAATCTCAGCAGAACCAACATTTCATAATCATCATGCATTTTCAGATTCGATTCCATAGAATAGAACACAAGATCTGATATCCAACTCGAAATCACAAGACACAAGGAATTGGAGATATCTAGAATAGGAAGTGAAGAACCAGGTTTTATCAAAACAAAGAGCAAGGTTACTTGACTAAAGATGTTGAAACTCCTCCTCCAATCCCTTCCTCTTGATGGCGGCTGAACTAGGGCTTCTCCCAACAAAAGCGTGACCAGCCCCCTCCACGATTTTGCTTTACCAAAATATCACTCTCCAAGGCTTAGTTGGTAAGTTATTTCCAAAAATACTCCTTGATGTAGGGACAGGAAGGCGAGACGATCTCCACACCCTTGGCTTACCACCAGAACCTCCACATGCTTCAATTTTAATTCTCCGGAGGAGAATTCTCAAAGGATGAGATAGCTGATGTAGGGACATCTCTAAGGATTTAATTATGCTTGGTGTTATTTTGGAAACTTGTTGCATTTTGATATTTTGGGATTGTATGTTGCAACATTATTTTATTTTCCGCACTTGTTGTTGTTGATTGTTGTTGTTGTAGTTAGGATCTAGCCTAGGGTTTATTTTATGAAGTCTTTGTATTTATTTTTAGTGGATGTAATAGGTTGTTCTAGCCTAGGTCTTATGCACACATGTATTGCACATGCAAGCACCTAGCCTCCCATTGATAATTTGACCTTGGCATGGATCAGTCAAAGATAGTCAACATCAACACTCTCAAATCAATAATGGGCTCGCCCAACGTTCAAGCAGCCCACAAGTGAAGGAGTTCAACCAGCCCACAAGTGAAGGAGTTCAACCCCAATCCAGCAAACATCAACAAGCCCTTGGCCACAGCAAACAACAATCCTAAATCAGCTCAAAGCCACTCACCACTCTGCTCAAGCCAGCTCAACCTTACATGTCACCCGTTGGAAGTTAAGCTGCACTCAAATCTAGCCATGTACAAGATGAACCCAAATCAATCCGGGCTAGCTCAACATCAGAATCAAGTCAGCTCCGAGTCCAGCCCAACTCCACATTAAATCAAAGTTTGATGCATGCGTAAGGAGAACATCACGGCAACTCAGCAAACAGCCACCCATCACCAATGAATGATCACACATGGAATGCCAGGGGTCACTAGGAAATGTAATCGTTGGGAGAGATAGGTTTTAAGCTTGCATTGTATCACTTTGGCACTTAGTCTGAGTATTTTGAAAATCGAAACCTTGTGTTTGTGTTCTTGAGTTGAGCTTGCTCCTCTTTGGGTTGAGCTTGCTCCCCTACGGTTACCAGTTCCTCCATCCATCATCTCCACGTTTCACTGCCGATCATCACCCACTCGACCCTAGTTGCGCTACTGTTCCATTGCCGATCATTCTAGTCTTTCCTTGCTGTGCCACTGTTGCATTGCCGAGACCGAGTTCTAGAGGAGATCAATCTTGTGGCTGGAGTTGAATCACGTTGAAACATCTTCATCAATCTTAGAAGCAAGCTGCCGAGGCCCTTGCCTTGGATGGTCCAGAAGGTGTCCAGCCCCCTCCCCCTAAGGGGGCCTAAGGTGTTTTCTTTCTATCACCTTTCATCTTATGCTTACATAATATTCTAGAGCCACATAGCTAAGGTGATCTAAGGCGTTAGGATTTTCTTCCTCAATCAGTGGCATCAGAGCATACCTTAGGTGCTCGTTTAGGTTTTGAAGTTTTCTGCCGTTTACATTCTCTGTTTCTGGAACTCGCTGAAGTTTTCTTTGTCTGATCTGCTCGCTGGAATTTCCATCGGCATTTACTGATTCTAATCGCATCTTTGACTACTGCTGGAAACTTTTGCTGGATTTCTGCTTACGAATCTCTGAACACCTCTATTGGCGCCAAGGTCATTTGCTGCATTTGTTGCTGAGAACTTGCACTGAATGTGTTTGCTGAAATTCCTGTTTACTGTTGGTACCACACCAACTTTGCTGTTCAAACTGAAGTTCTCTGAGCTGGTTTTCTGAGCTGAACTCATTTGGCTTTCTAAATTTCTGACTGTGTTCCCTCGCTGTTAATGTTCTGCTGCGTTTTGAATTATTGGTACTCTAGTTTTGTGTTTTTCTTGTCACCGATTGGGTCTCATCGTGCCGGAATTTCTATCCACAGACTTCTGAGTTTACTGAATCTTTTCCTTGAGGAATACTGAGTTCCTTGTGCCGAGAAAACCCTTGAAAACTTCGGCATTTCTTGCTGGTTTTATTCTAAACTTGTCGCTGAAATTTTATCTTACTGTAGCTTACTGAAATTTCTGAAGTTTCCTGAAAATTTTCTGCTGAAATTCTGAAGTTCTCTGCCGTTCACATTTCCTTGTTCCTGTAATCTTTGCAGTTTCTCTGCATTTGTTGAGTGACAATTTCTGCACCCGCTCTTGTAACTCTGAACTGCTGGGTTTTCTTAAACATTACGTTTGTGTTTCCTCTCATCTCTAAGTGGGTTCATCTAGGTTTTCTTTTCTCGTTCACAAATCTCTAAGTTTTATTTTTCTGGACACTGTATTATCTACGCTGGAACACTGGCACTAATCATGTTTTTCTTACCAGCCCTATTAATATTTACTCTGTTGAAATCTATCATTACAATTAAGCTTGTTTGCACTGCCTTTACCTTATAACCGCTTCAATACTGATAATACCTGTTTCCGTGCACTGCTTGATTGCTGACTTGCTTACAAACTATATCTGCTAATATTGGTTACAGATACTATTCTGCAAACTGATTTCATATGCTATGAACTGCAAATCTGAAACTGCTCTACTATCGCTAAACATTGCTACACTTGGTTGTAACTACACTTGTTGACTGTGTACTTTTCAATAGTTTGATGCTGTGTTTGTTTGTTCTTCCATGATGATGTACAACGTAGAGTCCTTCCAAGAACATGATAGAAGGTACACACTTCCAAGCACACACCTTAGTGAAATATATGATCAACCTTTTAGAGACCCAAGAGACCCACCTATGTTTGGCGGCAACCAGGATTCTCATGCTTTTCTAGAATGGCTTAAGCTCATGGAACAGGCTTTTGAGAAGAAAACTATATCTAGATATAGTGAGATAAGTTATGCTCGAGCTTTTCTACGTGGTCCTGCTCGAATTTATTGGCAGAATATGGGGAAATATACTACTACATGGGAAGAAATGCGTTGGAAGCTAAGAGAGAGATGTGTCCTCAAGCTATAAGCAGCGAATATATGATCAATTGTGTCACCTAACCCAAGGTAGTGACTCTGTGAGCAAGTACATGAATAGGTTTAATGATTTATTCTTTAGATGTGGTTTCCTTGAGGACCCATGGTCAAAATTAAATAGGTTCATAAATGGGCTGAGTAAAGAAATTAAGCAAGCTTTGATGACTCACTCCGTTAAGAACATAGATGACGCCTACAACCAAGCACGTAGGATGGAATATGACAACTAGATGGCTCGGCAAAGGGAAATTAACCAAATTAAAATTGAGTGGTCTATGCTCAGGGATCAGTGTCAACAAGTCATGGATTTAGTTGCCCAGGAGATGGAGGAGGCTAAAGCAGGAAACATCTATGCTAGTGAGGAAGACCCTGACCCACTAAATGAGGATTTAGTTGACCTAGGACAGCTTGACCTTGAAACACCTCAAGAATCACTTATACAACCATTAGCTCTCATTGATCAAAACCAAGAGACGGAAGTGGAACAGAAATACATTCCCCTGATTATACAAGTGAAGATGACAGAGTGCCACGAGAGAGTGAGAGCCACCATGAGCAAACCGAGATAGTATCAAATATTAGCAGTAATCTTCATCAGCCCCCTCCAGACCTTTCTAGGCTGCCATCAAACTTGGAATAAAAATCTGATCCTCCACACACAATACCTTTTGGAACACCTCAGCCCATTCCCTCCACCCAAGCAAACATTCATGAGGGAAAAATACAACTCATCCCTGGGCTATCAAAACCTTTAGGGACTGAGATTAATAGACAATTACTTAACACCTCCATGGAATTAGTTAACTGCCATGATGATTTTAAAGTCGAATCTTACTTTGATAAAACCATGACTATACATATGCTCCACATGGGGTCATTTTTTGCTTTGAATGAAGAGCTGCATGGTAAAGGTTATCATGAACCTGATATTGGCTTGATTTTTCCTGATTACACTTTACAAGAAAAAATTAAGACTCCATGGCCGCTCCTTTCATGTTCCCCTAAAATAGATAGCAATTATTGGATAATTTTGTGGCAGCTATTGGGGACTACTCTTAACACTCCTCTCGGACATCCACCAAGAAAAGAGGCATGCTTATTGTGTTTACCACTATCTTTTGAAGCTCTTGAATGTATGCTCACATTTTCTTACCATGCTTACAAGTTACCTTCCCACAACAAAATTATGGTCCCACACTCTCTTGGGAATTCTTATGGAACTAGCATTGTGTATTTTATTATCTGGCAACACGCTTCAACGTCAACCAGCAAGCATATTTACGTGGGCTCTATTAAAGACCCGAATTTCTCTCAATCAATTAATGCCTATCAATCTAATTTCACATTTGTTTATCTTGTTTTCAAGTCATACATTGCCGATATACATAAGAGGACAAGTACTGCCAATTATTTGTGTTTTATTTGCAGGGTTGAAGACACTACAAAGGCTAATGATAATTAGCATACATTGGGATGGCCACATGAACCAAAATGGAGCTTCAACTTTAATTCTCCGGAGGAGAATTCTGCAGCACCCCAGAAAGCTGATGTAGGGACAGGTGAAGTACCCCTTTCAAGAGGGGGGCGAAACCCTATTGGTGGCGCATGTATAAATTTCGCATGGAAGCTAGGGTTTCATGAGATCTTAATATCGCATATGATCAACTTTCACACATTAGAAATAACAAGAGAAGGATCCATACCATCGCCATCTCTTGGATGGTGTCTTGGAAGGAGAGAGCAAGAGAGATCTCCTCCAAAGGTGACGCACACAATTGATGTCGCCTACTTTTCCTTGGTGCTCCTTGTGCTAGCAAGGCTCCAAGAAGTGCTTGTCGAATGGAAGGGAAGGAGACCTTCTTTGCTTGGCGATTTCTTGCTCCTTCTTTCGTCCACCACCTTCACTACGCAAGGTGAATGCTTGAGGCGACGAGAGAGCGAGATGCGAGCAAGAGTGTAACGCAACTCATGAACGTGGAGGCGTTTTTCTATCTTGGAAACGCATCTTCCAAAAATAGCAAAACCATAAGTTCATGCGTTCATGCGATCATGAACAAACCGCATTTACCTCTTCTCTTTGAACCATGCGCTCAACCCATGAGCCGGTTCAATTTCATTTGGCTCAATGACCAAATAAACCAAGCGACTTAGCCTAGATCACAATTGAACCCTAAGGTTCTTGATCTGACCGTTGATCTCTTGATGCTTCTGATCTCACCGATCTAGCATCTATTCTCTCAATCGAAGCTTACCGATCTGAAGCCCTAATCAATCAAACATGATCAGACTAGATCTCACTTTGAATCAGAGATTAAATCCCTTTAAACTGAACCCAAACAATTCAGTCCACACGATCTGACTTAAGTAAGCCATATCATCAAATTGTGCGACCCTGAGGGTTTCCTTCAATGTCGGTAACGATAACTTACGTTATCACGATCAGTGAGAGGTATCTAGCAACACATCACTGTCTCCCGATAGAAAGAAAGGAGTCTTCCAAGACTACACCCAAACCACAGCACAAGTGGGAATCAACTCACAAGGCATGCATATTTCTTTTGCCACTGGATGTTCTTATTGGACAAGCGTGTCAAGCTTGTAATTCCAATATGATGAGCATGATTAGATCAGATGAACATAGTCACCTGGGTATGGCCATACACTTTCTCAATCATCTCATCCAGGGGGCCCCTTTAGATCATCACACTCCTTAAACAAGGAGACGGCAATCCTTTATCTATCACTAGTGCCCTAACCTGACTCAAGCTCATTATCCAAGACAGTCTATAATCATTATGTTTCAAATGATATTGAACTACCTCAAAACAATGACAATCATCATTTAGAAAACACAAGTGATCTCAAGTCAGAGGAAATGTGCCACTTGTTACATTCAAGGATTATTCACATTGTGACAAGCAATTGAATATCCTAGTAGGGTCTGTCCAGTACATCCAATGCACCCATGAGTCTACATCTTATTCCATGCTCGAAGCATCCTATAAGATTAGAACACATATTAGTCTTAACCATATCAAGGCTGTCTCATGTTCACCAAGATATATCGACTAAGGACTTTATTGCATGTCAGCCTAGCTGAACAGCATTGAGACATTATTCAGAAGTACACTTATTACTGCAGACAAGGTAACAAACTGAATAATAACCATGCCTTTATAAACACAAGAGTTTATTACATGATACTTTTACAATCCCAAGGCCTCAAACATTAGCCTTAAGGGCATACCCCAACAATCTCCCACTTGCACTTAATCTAATGGTTGAGAAATCTCAAACCCATATTATTACAGTGCTTCTCATGCTTCTGCTGCGCCAGAGGCTTGGTAAGCGGGTCTGCCAGATTGTCATCTGTATGAACCTTGCACACTTTGATCTCGCCACTGTAACATCCCACATTCTTAACCCCAAACAAATGGCACAATTCACAAATGATACAGGATGTTTCATATAAGATCGATCATATGCTAGGTAAAACCGAGTTCAAGAAAACACGATCTGAAAAATTCCATAAATCCATACACACAAATTCACAAAACTCAAATCTCATAAGGGTTCCTGCCACCACGCAATACTTGCACTAGACATATGCAAGTTACAGGGTATATCAAAACCGATTGCACGGAATATACAACAAGCCGAAATTCAAAACAAAATCACAAAATCGATTTTATAAACCCATACCAAACACCGAAACCAGGCTGAAGCCCGCGGTGACACAAAAATCAAACTCATTTAATTGCCACAATCAGGCGACACAAATTCACATGGTTCACATGGTTCACATCACATGGTTCACATAGTTCATAAAATTCACATTCGGCCACAGCCGGCCTCAAATTAATTAAGCATAAACATAGGGCCACAACCGGCATTATAAGCATAAATCACAACATCAATATCATGCTAACTGCGCCCCTGCTCTATACCTGAAAATAATGAGGGGTGAGCTACACAGCCCAGTGAGTGGATAGTCTAATTGACCATCCATAACATACACCCAAAAAAATATATGCAGATTGTTTTTAAAAATCTTTAACAGGAATATAATGTCGAACATAATGTCAACATATAACCAGATTAAATAACAAGATTAAGTACAGAAGTAACATAAACAGTCAGATGTACACACCCACATATAACAAACTCAGGGTACTAGAGTTATACTCTAAACCAACTAAACACATATATTTTAAACCAACTAAACACATATAACTTAGGTTCACAAACTCAGGTTCTAGAGTCATACTCTAAACCACTAAACACACCAACACATAATCAACCTAGTTGTCCAGCATATTCAGTAGTGACCAATATGGTCTAACCCGGCTTGGCCAAAGCACTGGGAGCCGCATGCAACACATAAACATGGATAGTGAGTAGAATCAAGAGGTGGCCCCCGCCAGGTCACGACGTGGCACTTTGGTCCCTCACCCCATAACACATCAGAGTGACGACATCAAGAGGTGGCCCCTGTCTGATCAAGACATGGCACTTTGCGTCTTATATCACCCCATCACATAAAGAGTAATGACATCAAGAGGTGGCCCCTGTCTGATCAAGACATGGCACTTTGGGTCTTATATTACTCCATCACAAAAAGAGTAGTGACATCAAGAGGTGGCCCCTGTCTGACCAAGACATGGCACTTTGGGTCAAAACCCGTTCTCCCAAAAGGTTCCTACTGGACAACAGACACATCTTAATTCATATTTCACATAGGTGAACATATTTCACAAAGGTGGACTCCTAAGTGTCAACTAGACTCTAGGATAGTCATCACAAAAATCATATCGGGCAGGCTGAACATCAACCCCCATCACAATAATCATAATAGGCAGGCTGAACATCAACCTCCTCACATATCACAATACAGGGCTGAAATTCAAACCCTTAACATAACACATAAGGACTATCCCCTTGAGTTCATAGTTACACCTAGCCTTAGTCCTAACCATCACATAATCACATAATTTTTCCAAATTCACATAACCCATAATTTTCCAAATTCACAAGATCACACTTATTGCTCAAAATCATATAACATAACACATAATATTTTATATTCGAATATCATCGAATATAGTGTTGTCCTTAAATTTCAGGCTGATTAGTTTAGTCAAATTTTTGCTATGTTATCACCCAAACTTCTCAAACAAGAATACAAGTTACACCCACAAAGAAACATAAAATTAAAACAAGCATTCATAAAATCAACATAAAATGTAAAACATGTATTCTTATAATTTACTTTACAAATTACCACAATTACCACAATTTACCACATGTAAACATGTTAACTACAATCATCAAATTTCGGTTTAACTACAATTAACAATATTTCGGCTACAAAAATCATTGGTTTAATATTACCAAAATTCTTTATAAAATATCTAATTAACAAGAAATTCATGCTCAATGTTCAATGATTTAATGCTACCAAAATACCTTAAATTTCATACAAATTTCGGTTAAACAATCACCAATACTAATTCGGTTTTTACAACAATTTTCAAGATTATTTCGGTTCTCATAGTTAACACCAAAATTCGGTTTTCATAACAATTTTCATGATATATACATTCTTGCAATTTTCGGTTTTTCACATGAAGAAATAACTAATGCCTTAAATTCGGTTTTCATCATATAATCATCTTTACCAAATTCGGTTTTCATCATAGTGAAGTCTTGAATTTCGGTTTTAGCATGATAGGGTTTCCAACAAGCAAATGTCTCATCTTAACACATCAATTAACACAAACAAATAGATAGCAATCAATTAAACACTCCACTCACCTCTTAACCGTGAACACCAACAAGAAAACCCTTCCAAAAATCCGTCTAAGGTTTTGAAAAACGCCACCAAACACCAAGGAATGCCGGCCAAAGGAAGAAGGAAGAGGAAGAAAGAAAAATTCCTCCAAGCCTTCAAGAATCGTCCAAGAAATCGCCAAGCTCCTCAAGCCGTCGCCAAGGTTTTTCTCAAGACCCAAAAATCGCCACTAATTTCACCCTAGCCGAAATTACCTCTTACAAATTTCGGTTTTTAAGGTTTTAACCCTCTAACCCATTAATTCAAAAAGGTTTAACCCATTAACCCAATAATTCAAATTTTAAAAACCCAATAATCCCTTAGTTTAAGTGAAAGTCCAATAAGAGTTAAACTAACATCCAATAAGCTTAGTTAACTAATTAATTTAATTAACTTACAAATAACCAAGCACTTAACCGAAATCCAATAAGGATTTAATTAACCAATAAACTCTAATTAATTAACTTAAAATTAATTAATTCACTTAAACTAACATCCAATAATAATTTATCATAAATCAGCCAACAATCAAATAAATAATCTCTAATTTATTTACAATAAATTAACAACCAAAATCTCTAGTTAAATAACTATAATTTGACAACCAATACATAAAATTATCATAGTTAATAATTTTATTTGAATCAAAATAATGCTTACCAGGACTTAAGATCCTTGGATCTTACATTCCTCCCTCCTTATAAAGCTTTAGTCCTCTAAAGCTCAGCATCCATATCATCAAAGAGGTAAGCATAAAATTTCCTCATATCAGCTTCAGTCTCCCAAGTCGCCTCCTCAACAGTCTGATTTCCCCAGATAACCTTTACCAAAGGTATAGTCTTGTTCCTCAAGACTTTATCTTTTCTATCCACAATCCGGAGAGGTCTTTCCTCAAAAGTCAAATCACTCTGAATCTGAAGAGGTTCCAACTCCAACACATGAGATGGATCAGGATGATATTTCCTCAAAGCAGAGACATGGAATACATTATGCACATGATCCATAGCAGGAGGTAAAGCCAATCGGTAAGCCACTGGACCAACTCTCTCAATAATATCAAAAGGGCCTACAAACCTAGGGCTCAACTTGCCCTTTTTGCCAAACCTCATAACACCCTTAGTAGGTGACACCTTCAAGAACACATGATCCCCTACCATAAACTCCAAGGAACGACGACGGTCATCAGCATAACTCTTCTGTCTGTCCCGAGAAATTTTCAGTTTATCCCGTATCTCTCTGACCTTATCAGTAGTCTCCTGAACTGCATCAGATCTCAAAATCATCCTGTCACCAGTTTCCTCCCAACACAAGGGAGTCCTACACCTTCTCCCATACAAAGCCTCATAAGGAGCCATCTGAATACTGGAGTGGAAACTATTATTATAAGTGAACTCTATCAAAGATAGATCCCGGTTCCACTCAGAACTCCAATCTACCACATAGGCTCTCAACAAATCTTCTAGAGTCTGTATAGTACGCTCTGTCTGGCCATCAGACTGAGGATGGTATGCTGTACTAAAACTCAACTTAGTACCCAAACCCTCCTGTAAACTCCTCCAAAATCTGGACAGAAATCGAGAATCCCTATCAGACACAATATCAACTGGCACTCCATGTAGTCTGACTATCTCATCAATGTACAATCTGGCCAGTCTCTCTAAAGAATAAGTCATTTTAATCGGAAGGAAATGGGCTGATTTAGTGAGTCTATCAACAATCACCCAAATAGCATCATGACCCAATCTGGTTCTGGGCAAACCACATACAAAATCCATACTGATGCATTCCCACTTCCACTCAGGAATAGGAAGAGACTGCAACAAACCACCAGGCTTCTGATGTTCAGCCTTTACAGTCTGACAGGTTAAACACCTAGAGACAAAATCATATACCTCTTTCTTCATACCCGGCCACCAAAAACTTTTCTTGAGGTCCTGATACATCTTTGTCACACCAGGATGTAGAGAATATTTGGAGTTATGGCTGTCCTCCAATATTTCTTTCCTCAAGCTCGGTTCCTCAGGGACACATACCCTTCCACGAAACCGAAGAATACCGTCATCAGACAGGCTAAAATCCTGAACTGCGCCATCAACCAGACTATCCCTGATCTGAACTAATTTCGGATCCACAGACTGCTGATCTCTGATCTTCTGCAACAAAGCAGACTGTACTCTGAGAAAAGCCACATAACCCGACTGAACTCTAGGAGTAACACTGATCCTGAGATCGCTGAACTCCTGCAGTAACCGCCACTCACTGACTCGTAAAGCCGCTACTGAAGTAACTGGATGTCTGCTCAGAGCATCCGCCACCACATTGGCCTTTCCAGCCTGATACTGAATAGAGAAGTCATAGTCTTTGATCAACTCCATCCATCTCCTCTGTCTCATGTTCAAGTCCTTCTGAGTGAAGATATACTTGAGACTCTGGTGATCAGTGAACAGATCAAACTCCTGATCCAACAAATAGTGACGCCATATCTTCAAAGCAAAGACTACGGCCGCCAACTCTAAATCATGAGTAGGGTAGTTCAATTCATACTCCTTTAGTTGTCTCGAAGCATAGGCTACCACAGAACCCTTCTGCATCAAGACACAACCCAACCCTTTGCCAGAAGCATCTGTATAAACAGTAAACCTTTCCCCATCTCTAGGAATAATGAGGATCGGTGTACTAGTCAATCTCCTTTTCAGCTCTTGGAAGCTCTCTTCACACTTGTCATCCCAAATAAACTTAGCCTCCTTTCTGGTTAATTTAGTTAAAGGACCCGCCAGCTTGGAGAACCCCTCAACAAATCTCCGGTAGTAACCTGCTAAACCCAGGAAACTCCTGATCTCAGTAGCACTAGTCGGTCTTCCCCAATTAAGGATAGCTTGCACTTTAACTGGATCCACAGACACCCCCTGACCAGAAATCACATGACCCAGAAAACTGATCTTCTCTAGCCAGAACTCACACTTACTAGCCTTGGCATATAATCGGTTCTTCCTCAAGATCTCGAGTACTCTGCGCAAATCACTGACATGATCTGAGGTAGTCTGAGAGTACACCAATATATCGTCTATAAAGACCACCACACAAGAGTCAAGCAACTCATGGAATACCCTGTTCATCAAATCCATGAAGACAGCAGGTGCATTCGTCAGTCCAAAAGGCATAACTAAAAATTCGAAATGCCCATACCTGGTCCTGAAAGCAGTCTTAAATATATCCTCATCCTTGACTCTAAGCTGGTAATACCCTGATCTCAGATCAATCTTAGAGAACACTGTAGCTCCCTGTAATTGATCAAATAGATCATCAATTCTGGGAAGAGGATACTTATTCTTGATAGTCACTTGGTTAAGCTGCCTGTAGTCTATACACATCCTCAGGGTTCCATCTTTCTTCTTCACAAATAACACTGGCGCTCCCCAAGGAGAAGCACTAGGCCGAATATATCCTTTCTCTAACAATTCCTCCAGTTGTTTCTTAAGCTCGGCCAACTCTGAAGTAGCCATACGATAAGGAGCTCTGGAGATAGGTGCCGTACCTGGCGCCAACTCAATGCCAAACTCCACTTCTCTAATTGGTGGCAAACCTGAAAATTCTTCAGAGAACACATCAGGAAATTCTTTCACCACCGCCATCTGAGTCAAATCAGAAGTAGAATCATCCTGCACCTTAACATGCGCAAGATAACCCTTGCATCCACTAGCCAGTAATTTCCTGGCCTGCAGGAAAGATATTACATGCGGTCCTTGGTCTGACACTAGACCTCTCACAAACAGTCGATTCCCATCTAACAAATTCAAAGTGATTACTTTCTCAAAGCAATCCACAGAGGCATGATGGGAAGACAACCAATCCATTCCTAAGATGATATCATAATCTTGCATGTCTAAGAGGATTAGATCTACCAGAAACTCATAACCCTCTACATGTACTACACAGTCAGCACAAACAATATCTGTAGATAACGATTTTCCTAAGGGAGTACTCACAGACACAGCATAATTCATTACCTTAGGTAACACAGGTAAACATGCAGCAAACTTAACAGATACAAAAGATAAATTTGCACCAGGGTCAAATAATATGCGGGCTAACTGATCAAATACGAATAAAGTACCTTCCACGACGGATCGGGAAGCTCGTGTATCCTTCTCAGCCACAGCATACACTCTAGTCTGGACTGTAGGCTTATCTGCGCCTCTAGGTTGCATCTCAGGTTCTTTGCAGTCCTTAGCCATGTGCCCTGGTTTCTTACACCTGAAGCATATACCATTCTTTCTATGACAGTCTTTCACTAAATGTCCCCTGAGCCCACAATGACTACAAGTGATACCGTTTCTTGCATCCCTGGCATCCCTGAACTGCTGCGGTGCATCACTGGACTGCTGCGGTGCCTTGTAGGAGTAAGGCTTATACCTGCTCTTCTTATAATCTTTATGCCTAGGGTACTTCTTACCCTTGCCGCCACTGCCATGCTGAGGAACCGCCGCCTCAGCTGCAGGAACTACTGTCACGGCAACATGAGAACTCCTCTCAGATATATACCTCTCAATAGTGCGCGCTCGCCCAACAGTTTCAACATAGGTCTCCAAGTGTTGTGCACCAACCTGCTCTCTAATGTCCCATCTGAGACCTCTGAGAAACTTAGTAGCTCTCCTCTTTTCAGTGTTTATCAGATGAGGAGCATACTTTCCCAATTTCGTGAACTGTAATTCATACTGGTCCACTGTCATATCACCCTGCTCCAGGTGAATAAATTCCACCTCTCGGTCCTCAACCAAGCTATCTGGGAAGTACTTCTCGTTGAATCGAGACAAGAAGTAAGGCCAATCTACAGTCTCATGTCTTTCTTCGGCAAGTCTCACCACGCCTTTCCACCACTCATCTGCGTCAGCACGCATCATATAGGTGGCCAGACATAACTTATCCTCGTCCGAGCAACGCATAACTTGGAAAATCTTTTCCAAGCACAACTGCCAATTCTCTGCATTACTGGATTCTGAGCCCCCATAAAAAGAGCTCGGACCCAGTTTCTGGAATTCACTCACAAGTGAAGCATAGCGCCTGTGAGCGCCCTCCTGAGAGTCATCCCCCACTGCCCGAGTAATAGTCTGGGGTCTCTCTCGAGTCAGCTGCTGCAAAAGCTGCTGTTGTGCTTCTTGGTGCTGAGTCTGCTGCTGCTGCAGCATCTGAGCTTGCCTTTCTATCATAGCACCTTGTTGCTGAACCATGCCAGTCAGAGCCTCAATAGTTCTCGTGAGGTTCGGGGTCTGCTCGCCCTCATCACTAGCATTTCCTCTGGTTCGCACCATCTTAAATGCCTACACACGCATATCATAGTCACACACATATCATAGTCAGGAAAACAATCATAAACCTATTAGGTGTCTAGCAATACACAAACATGTTTTCCCCCAAACTAAGTTTTAGCTAGCCAACTCCTCTGATACCATTCTGTAACATCCCACATTCTTAACCCCAAACAAATGGCACAATTCACAAATGATACAGGATGTTTCATATAAGATCGATCATATGCTAGGTAAAACCGAGTTCAAGAAAAACACGATCTGAAAAATTCCATAAATCCATACACACAAATTCACAAAACTCAAATCTCATAAGGGTTCCTGCCACCACGCAATACTTGCACTAGACATATGCAAGTTACAGGGTATATCAAAACCGATTGCACGGAATATACAACAAGCCGAAATTCAAAACAAAATCACAAAATCGATTTTATAAACCCATACCAAACACCGAAACCAGGCTGAAGCCCGCGGTGACACAAAAATCAAACTCATTTAATTGCCACAATTAGGCGACACAAATTCACATGGTTCACATGGTTCACATCACATGGTTCACATAGTTCATAAAATTCACATTCGGCCACAGCCGGCCTCAAATTAATTAAGCATAAACATAGGGCCACAACCGGCATTATAAGCATAAATCACAACATCAATATCATGCTAACTGCGCCCCTGCTCTATACCTGAAAATAATGAGGGGTGAGCTACACAGCCCAGTGAGTGGATAGTCTAATTGACCATCCATAACATACACCCAAAAAAATATATGCAGATTGTTTTTAAAAATCTTTAACAAGAATATAATGTCGAACATAATGTCAACATATAACCAGATTAAATAACAAGATTAAGTACAGAAGTAACATAAACAGTCAGATGTACACACCCACATATAACAAACTCAGGGTACTAGAGTTATACTCTAAACCAACTAAACACATATATTTTAAACCAACTAAACACATATAACTTAGGTTCACAAACTCAGGTTCTAGAGTCATACTCTAAACCACTAAACACACCAACACATAATCAACCTAGTTGTCCAGCATATTCAGTAGTGACCAATATGGTCTAACCCGGCTTGGCCAAAGCACTGGGAGCCGCATGAAACACATAAACATGGATAGTGAGTAGAATCAAGAGGTGGCCCCCGCCAGGTCACGACGTGGCACTTTGGTCCCTCACCCCATAACACATTAGAGTGACGACATCAAGAGGTGGCCCCTGTCTGATCAAGACATGGCACTTTGCGTCTTATATCACCCCATCACATAAAGAGTAATGACATCAAGAGGTGGCCCCTGTCTGATCAAGACATGGCACTTTGGGTCTTATATTACTCCATCACAAAAAGAGTAGTGACATCAAGAGGTGGCCCCTGTCTGACCAAGACATGGCACTTTGGGTCAAAACCCGTTCTCCCAAAAGGTTCCTACTGGACAACAGACACATCTTAATTCATATTTCACATAGGTGAACATATTTCACAAAGGTGGACTCCTAAGTGTCAACTAGACTCTAGGATAGTCATCACAAAAATCATATCGGGCAGGCTGAACATCAACCCCCATCACAATAATCATAATAGGCAGGCTGAACATCAACCTCCTCACATATCACAATACAGGGCTGAAATTCAAACCCTTAACATAACACATAAGGACTATCCCCTTGAGTTCATAGTTACACCTAGCCTTAGTCCTAACCATCACATAATCACATAATTTTTCCAAATTCACATAACCCATAATTTTCCAAATTCACAAGATCACACTTATTGCTCAAAATCATATAACATAACACATAATATTTTATATTCGAATATCATCGAATATAGTGTAGTCCTTAAATTTCAGGCCGATTAGTTTAGTCAAATTTTTGCTATGTTATCACCCAAACTTCTCAAACAAGAATACAAGTTACACCCACAAAGAAACATAAAATTAAAACAAGCATTCATAAAATCAACATAAAATGTAAAACATGTATTCTTATAATTTACTTTACAAATTACCACAATTACCACAATTTACCACATGTAAACATGTTAACTACAATCATCAAATTTCGGTTTAACTACAATTAACAATATTTCGGCTACAAAAATCATTGGTTTAATATTACCAAAATTCTTTATAAAATATCTAATTAACAAGAAATTCATGCTCAATGTTCAATGATTTAATGCTACCAAAATACCTTAAATTTCATACAAATTTCGGTTAAACAATCACCAATACTAATTCGGTTTTTACAACAATTTTCAAGATTATTTCGGTTCTCATAGTTAACACCAAAATTCGGTTTTCATAACAATTTTCATGATATATACATTCTTGCAATTTTCGGTTTTTCACATGAAGAAATAACTAATGCCTTAAATTCGGTTTTCATCATATAATCATCTTTACCAAATTCGGTTTTCATCATAGTGAAGTCTTGAATTTCGGTTTTAGCATGATAGGGTTTCCAACAAGCAAATGTCTCATCTTAACACATCAATTAACACAAACAAATAGATAGCAATCAATTAAACACTCCACTCACCTCTTAACCGTGAACACCAACAAGAAAACCCTTCCAAAAATCCGTCTAAGGTTTTGAAAAACGCCACCAAACACCAAGGAATGCCGGCCAAAGGAAGAAGGAAGAGGAAGAAAGAAAAATTCCTCCAAGCCTTCAAGAATCGTCCAAGAAATCGCCAAGCTCCTCAAGCCGTCGCCAAGGTTTTTCTCAAGACCCAAAAATCGCCACTAATTTCACCCTAGCCGAAATTACCTCTTACAAATTTCGGTTTTTAAGGTTTTAACCCTCTAACCCATTAATTCAAAAAGGTTTAACCCATTAACCCAATAATTCAAATTTTAAAAACCCAATAATCCCTTAGTTTAAGTGAAAGTCCAATAAGAGTTAAACTAACATCCAATAAGCTTAGTTAACTAATTAATTTAATTAACTTACAAATAACCAAGCACTTAACCGAAATCCAATAAGGATTTAATTAACCAATAAACTCTAATTAATTAACTTAAAATTAATTAATTCACTTAAACTAACATCCAATAATAATTTATCATAAATCAGCCAACAATCAAATAAATAATCTCTAATTTATTTACAATAAATTAACAACCAAAATCTCTAGTTAAATAACTATAATTTGACAACCAATACATAAAATTATCATAGTTAATAATTTTATTTGAATCAAAATAATGCTTACCAGGACTTAAGATCCTTGGATCTTACAGCCACGATCAATGATCTCCCTGATCAAATGAAACCGTCTCTGTATGTGCTTGGACTTCTGGTGCGACCGTGGTTCCTTTGCTTGTGCTATTGCTCCAGTGTTATCACAGAAGATAACCAAAGGATCTGCACTCGAAGGAACGACACCAAGTTCTCTCACGAACTTACGAATCCACACTGCCTCCTTGGATGCTTCCGAGGCTGCAACATACTTGGCTTCTGTTGTGGAATCAGCAACAGTTGACTGTTTGAAACTCTTCCACACCACTGCTCCACCATTCAAGCTAAAGACATAGCCTGATTGCGATCGGAAATCATCCTGGTCAGACTGGAATGAAGCGTCAGTATATCCTTCTATACTGAGTTCTTCCTGACCACCATATATCAAGAACATATCTTTGGTCCTCCGCAGATATTTTAAAATGTTCTTGACTGCAATCCAGTGCGCCATACCTGGATTACTTTGGAACCGACTGGTCACGCTTAACCTGTAAGCGACGTCAGGGCGAGTACACAACATCGCATACATTATGGACCCAATAGCCGAAGCATAAGGCATGTTGTCCATTTCATCTTTCTCAGTCTGTGTTTGCGGACACTGACTCTTCGAAAGATTCAGACCATGTCTGACTGGAAGATATCCTCTTTTAGAATTCTCTAAATGAAATCTCTCCAGGACTTTATCGATGTAAGTACTCTGGCACAGCCCGAGAAGCCTCTTAGATCTATCCCTGTAGATCTTCACACCTAATACATAGGCTACTTCTCCTAGATCTTTCATCTGGAAACATTTCCTTAACCATGCTTTAACGGCAAGCAGTTCAGGAATGTCATTTCCAATGATCAAGATATCATCGACGTAGAGGACTAGGAAAGTAATTACGCTCCCACTAAACCTCTTATATACACACGGGTCATCTTCGTTCTTGATGAAACCAAATTCACTGATTGATTCATCAAAACGAATATTCCAGCTTCTTGATGCTTGTTTAAGTCCATAAATAGACTTCTTTAACTTGCATATTTTATGACGATCTGATGGATAAGTGAAACCTTCAGGTTGTGTCATATACACATCCTCATCCAGATTTCCATTAAGAAAAGCTGTCTTCACATCCATCTGCCAGATCTCATAATCGTAATATGCTGCTATCGCGAAAAGAATCCGAATAGACTTAAACATGGCTATAGGAGAGAAAGTTTCATCATAATCTATCCCGTAGATTTGTTTGAAACCTTTCGCAACTAGCCTGCCTTTATAGGTAACCACGTTACCATCCATGTCAATCTTCTTCTTGAAGATCCATTTACAGCCTATAGGGATTACTCCCGGAGGCGGATCAACCAAATCCCAAACTTGGTTATCTGACATGGAGTCCATCTCGGCTCGCATAGCTTCAAGCCATCTCGCTGACTCCGGTCCACTGACCGCATCCGCATAAGTGAGGGGTTCATCATTGTCAATGATGTAGACTCCGTCATAGCGCTCAGGCTGTCGACGGATCCTTCCCGATCTTCGCGGTTCCCGTGATATCTGAGCCTCAGGTTGTTCAATAACCTGTTCTACCGGCTCAGGCTCATCCAACTGTGCTTGAGCACTTTGTCCTTCCTCTGGATTCTCATCCATCTTTATTTCTCTCCCACTGGCCTCTTGGAGAAGAAACTCCTTCTCAAGAAATATGGCCGTCCGAGCAACAAATATTTTGTTCTCTTTGGGATCGTAGAAATAATAACCCTTAGTTTCCTTAGGGTAACCGACAAAGATACATTTGTCAGATCTGCTCTCTAGTTTCCCAGAGGCGAGCTTTTTAACATAAGCCTCGCAGCCCCAGATCCTGATAAATGTCAAGCTCGGCTGTTTCCCACACCATAATTCATATGGGGTCTTTGAAACTGCCTTGGATGGCACTCGGTTTAGTACCTTTGCAGCTGTCTCCAGTGCAAATCCCCAAAAGGAGTAAGGAAGAGTAGCCTGACTCATCATGGAACGAACCATGTCAAGTAGGGTTCTGTTCCTCCTCTCGGACACACCATTCCATTGCGGTGTTCCTGGCGGAGTGAGCTGTGAGATAATCCCACACTCCTTTAGATAGTCATTAAATTCTCGACTTAGGTATTCTCCACCTCGATCAGAACGAAGTGCCTTGATATTTTGGCCTAGCTGATTTTCTACTTCGTTCTTGAACTCTTTGAACTTGTCAAAAGATTCACTTTTATGTCTCATCAAATAGACATAACCATATCGACTGAAATCATCAGTAAATGTGATGAAGTATTGATAGCCACCTCTGGCATGTTTACTAAATGGCCCACACACATCACTGTGTATAAGGTCAAGTAAACCTGAAGCCCTTTGACCTTTGTGAGGAAAAGGTGACTTCGTCATTTTACCCATTAAACAAGCTTTGCATGTATCAATCTCCTCATAGGAGAATGATCCTAGCAGTCCATTATCATGCAACCGCTTAATGCGTTTCTCGTTAATATGGCCTAAACGACTATGCCATAGCAAGGTGCTGTCATCAGCATACTTGGCTTTCTTATTATCAATGTTTTCTATAGAACATTCCATGTCCAACATGAATAACCCATTGTTAATTGAACCAGTTGCATAAACAATATTATCTAAAGACAAAACACACTTTGAAATATTGCATTCAAAGGAAAAACCCTTCCTGACAAGAGCAGGAATGGAGATAATATTCTTAGTAATGCTGGGAACAAAGTAACAACTGTTTAGTTCTAATACAAGTCCAGATGGCAAAGAGATGAAATAGTCTCCTACAGCAACAGCAGCAACCCGTGCCCCGTTTCCAACTCGTAGGTCCACCTCATGCTGTCCCACCTGTCTTCTTCTCTTGAGTTCCTGTACATTTGAACAAATGTGAACTCCACATGCAGTGTCCAACACCCATGATATAGAAGAAGAAGATATCATGACTTCAGTCACAAATATACCTGAGCCAGAAGCAATGCTTCCCTTCTTGTCTCCTTGGAGCGCTTTACAGTCCTTTTTCCAGTGACCTAGCTGGCCACAATGGAAACATCTGTATTCCTTGGACCGCTTGACCTTTTGCTTCAGAGCCTTGCTGTAGCTCTTGACAGGGGCCTTGCCCTTCTTCCCCTTCTTCTTGTTCCTGTAAGGAACCATTAAGACAGAGGTTGAAGGCTTTCCCTTCAGAGTCTCCTCAGTAGTCAAGAGCATATTCAGCAGCTCTGCCGGCGTACAATCGATTTTGTTCATATTAAAGTTAATAATGAACGCATCGAAAGAGGGCGGGAGAGACTGCAGAATAATGTCTACAGCAAGCTCCTGATTGATGGTATGCCCCAGTTTCTCTAGAGCTTCTTTGTGCCCAATCATTTTGAGCACGTGAGCTCCCACTGGGCTCCCTTCAGCCAGTTTGCTCTGAAAGAAAAGCTTTGTCAGATTATAGCGTTCTATCCTCGCCTGTGCAGCATACAGCATCTTGAGGTTCGCTATAATCTCTATAGCCGACATATCCTCATGCTGACGCTGCAGCGGTGGCGTCATAGACGCTAGCATCAGGCAAGCGACATCAATGCTATCATTGACGTGCTTTTCGTAGGCTTCCCGAACCGCCCTTGCGGCGTTCGGAGCGGGTTGAGGCGGTATTGTCGTCTCGAGGACATACAGTTTCCTCTCTGCCTTAAGAACGATCTTAAGGTGTCCGAACCAGTCTGAGAAGTTTGGCCCAGCAAACTTCTCCCTTTCCAGTAGGGATCGCACATTGAAGTTCATGGTGTTCGTTGCTGCAGGAATCTACAACAATGCAAGAACAGCAAGGTCAGTATCAATGTTCAGAATCAATCCAGGACTTAAGAAAGATTCTTTTCTCACTATTTTATCTGGCTGAAAAATCCAGCAAAACAGCCCGAAAGAGTAACACTCATTTAGTGAGATGGGATCCAGATTTCATACTTGGTCTCCGCGTCCCGCTCAGGCGAGATAAGATGCACAGAGAGTACAAGCACTAATCTCTGGTAGGCTGTCCCAGCCAATCGCCAACCCGTGCGATTCCCCTTCATCTGGGCAATCCAGCAGACTGTGCCAACTGAGTTGGTACAACACAGTCTCTGACCCCACAGATGGCTGCCTCCATGTGCTACCATATGCGCCATATATGTAGCCCACATGGTCAAGCTGACCCGACCTACTCCCTGGACCACCACGTGCTATGCTGAGCAACGAGAAGCGATAAATCCCTTCTCTGTAACACGCAGGTGTAATCCCGCACCGTCTGAAGATAGATGGACGTGCCCACTGAGTGGGTACAACACGGCTCCAACGATAATCAGAACAGTGAGGTTTCGCGTCAGAAGGCTTACGAGCTTGATATTTAATCGTTGGATTTTAACGGTCTTTTATCTTCTTCACTATCATGCAATTCCTATGGTGATAGCAGAAGATAAACTAATCATGCAATTCTAATATTTAAACAATAAAAGAAAGCATGGATCTTATGTGGTAAAAGCCCATAAGCCTAAGTTAGACCTTAATATCACTTAAGTCTTCACTAGCTTTTCTTCATGGGTCTTTTGCTGCTCATCTGGCCCAAATCAGGGCCCAAGCGCCAACTGCAGCTCAGGTGCGCCCACCAGGTAAATGCGCCTGTCCTAGGGTCGAACCCTAGACCTCCCACCTGGTCAAGCCAGTGCTGCATGCGGCTCTGCCATGTGTGCTTTTGTGCTCTTGTTTAATTAAATTACAATTTAACTATCTAGACAAGATTGACACGCAGGTCAATTTCACATTATAAATTAATTAAACTGTGACTCGCAGATCACAAAAATAAAATAATTTACAATCACATCCCAGGCACGCAGGCCCCAGCACAGCACACATTAAACATGGGCAGCCCACATAAGATTAAATAAACAAACATATGGCATCCAATCAGCATGTGATCCAATAAGAAAATAAATTTTTGAAAAACCCCATTGGCCTCAATTTTAATTTTCTTATATGCCCTACAACCTTACAACGGTCCATCAATAGGGATCCACTCATCCAATCTAGTCAGATCCTGTGCCCTTGCATGCACCAAGTCTTAACTGACTTGTGTCGACCCAGTGGTCAACTATGCATGCGATTAGGGCTGAACGACCACAATGAGGTCTGGCAAACGGGTGTGAGCCCGGGCCTAACTCATGTGCGTTCAACATTCGTCTCAACCAGACATCGCTACACGCCTGTGATGCAGTCGACCTATAGCCACCACTTGCTTTCGCAATGGTGCTATCTGGTCGACCCATCTAGGCTGTCAGATGGTCTGATCAGACTAGTTGGATCTAATCTCAAGGATGACTTCAACCCTACTAACCCGTCTAAGGGTTTATAGTAGGCACTTAATCTAATGATAGGCGCGCAAGTGATATACATTTGGATAAAACATCAACAACAAAGATGCGCTAACATCATACATGCGCAAACATGAAAAACATATGTAATCATTTTCGCATGTAACCAATAGATCTAAGCATTTTGCGCAAACATGGATCACAAAATTATCATCAAGCAATCATATGCATATAGAGAAACCTATGCTCTGATACCAATTGAAGTACCCCTTTCAAGAGGGGGGCGAAACCCTATTGGTGGCGCATGTATAAATTTCGCATGGAAGCTAGGGTTTCATGAGATCTTAATATCGCATATGATCAACTTTCACACATTAGAAATAACAAGAGAAGGATCCATACCATCGCCATCTCTTGGATGGTGTCTTGGAAGGAGAGAGCAAGAGAGATCTCCTCCAAAGGTGACGCACACAATTGATGTCGCCTACTTTTCCTTGGTGCTCCTTGTGCTAGCAAGACTCCAAGAAGTGCTTGTCGAATGGAAGGGAAGGAGACCTTCTTTGCTTGGCGATTTCTTGCTCCTTCTTTCGTCCACCACCTTCACTACACAAGGTGAATGCTTGAGGCGACGAGAGAGCGAGATGCGAGCAAGAGTGTAACGCAACTCATGAACGTGGAGGCGTTTTTCTATCTTGGAAACGCATCTTCCAAAAATAGCAAAACCATAAGTTCATGCGTTCATGCGATCATGAACAAACCGCATTTACCTCTTCTCTTTGAACCATGCGCTCAACCCATGAGCCGGTTCAATTTCATTTGGCTCAATGACCAAATAAACCAAGCGACTTAGCCTAGATCACAATTGAACCCTAAGGTTCTTGATCTGACCGTTGATCTCTTGATGCTTCTGATCTCACCGATCTAGCATCTATTCTCTCAATCGAAGCTTACCGATCTGAAGCCCTAATCAATCAAACATGATCAGACTAGATCTCACTTTGAATCAGAGATTAAATCCCTTTAAACTGAACCCAAACAATTCAGTCCACACGATCTGACTTAAGTAAGCCATATCATCAAATTGTGCGACCCTGAGGGTTTCCTTCAATGTCGGTAACGATAACTTACGTTATCACGATCAGTGAGAGGTATCTAGCAACACATCACTGTCTCCCGATAGAAAGAAAGGAGTCTTCCAAGACTACACCCAAACCACAGCACAAGTGGGAATCAACTCACAAGGCATGCATATTTCTTTTGCCACTGGATGTTCTTATTGGACAAGCGTGTCAAGCTTGTAATTCCAATATGATGAGCATGATTAGATCAGATGAACATAGTCACCTGGGTATGGCCATACACTTTCTCAATCATCTCATCCAGGGGGCCCCTTTAGATCATCACACTCCTTAAACAAGGAGACGGCAATCCTTTATCTATCACTAGTGCCCTAACCTGACTCAAGCTCATTATCCAAGACAGTCTATAATCATTATGTTTCAAATGATATTGAACTACCTCAAAACAATGACAATCATCATTTAGAAAACACAAGTGATCTCAAGTCAGAGGAAATGTGCCACTTGTTACATTCAAGGATTATTCACATTGTGACAAGCAATTGAATATCCTAGTAGGGTCTGTCCAGTACATCCAATGCACCCATGAGTCTACATCTTATTCCATGCTCGAAGCATCCTATAAGATTAGAACACATATTAGTCTTAACCATATCAAGGCTGTCTCATGTTCACCAAGATATATCGACTAAGGACTTTACTGCATGTCAGCCTAGCTGAACAGCATTGAGACATTATTCAGAAGTACACTTATTACTGCAGACAAGGTAACAAACTGAATAATAACCATGCCTTTATAAACACAAGAGTTTATTACATGATACTTTTACAATCCCAAGGCCTCAAACATTAGCCTTAAGGGCATACCCCAACAACAGGAAGGCGAGACGATTTCCACACCTTTGGCTTACCACCAGAACCTCCACATGCTTCAATTTTAATTCTCCGGAGGAGAATTCTCAAAGGATGAGATAGCTGATGTAGGGACATCTCTAAGGATTTAATTATGCTTGGTGTTATTTTGGAAACTTGTTGCATTTTGATATTTTGGGATTGTATGTTGCAACATTATTTTATTTTCCGCACTTGTTCTTGTTGATTGTTGTTGTTGTAGTTAGGATCTAGCCTAGGGTTTATTTTATGAAGTCTTTGTATTTATTTTTAGTGGATGTAATAGGTTGTTCTAGCCTAGGTCTTATGCACACATGTATTGCACATGCAAGCACCTAGCCTCCCATTGATAATTTGACCTTGGCATGGATCAATCAAAGATAGTCAACATCAACACTCTCAAATCAACAATGGGCTCGCCCAACGTTCAAGCAGCCCACAAGTGAAGGAGTTCAGCCAGCCCACAAGTGAAGGAGTTCAACCCCAATCCAGCAAACATCAACAAGCCCTCGGCCACAGCAAACAACAATCCTAAATCAGCTCAAAGCCACTCACCACTCTGCTCAAGCCAACTCAACCTTACATGTCACCCGTTGGAAGTTAAGCTGCACTCAAATCCAGCCATGTCCAAGATGAACCCAAATCAATCTGGGCTAGCTCAACATCAGAATCAAGTCAGCTCCGAGTCTAGCCCAACTCCACATTAAATCAAAGTTTGATGCATGCGTAAGGAGAACATCATGGCAACTCAGCAAACAGCCACCCATCACCAATGAATGATCACACAAGGAATGCCAAGGGTCACTAGGAAATGTAATCGTTGGGAGAGATAGGTTTTAAGCTTGCGTTGTATCACTTTAGCGCTTAGTCTGAGTATTTTGAAAATCGAAACCTTGTGTTTGTGTTCTTGAGTTGAGCTTGCTCCTCTTTGGGTTGAGCTGCTCCCCTACGGTTACCAATTCCTCCATCCATCATCTCCACGTTTCACTACCGATCATGACCCACTCGACCCTAGTTGCGCTACTGTTCCATTACCGATCATCCTAGTCTTTCCTTGCTGGGCTGCTGTTTCATTGCCGAGACCGAGTTCTAGAGGAGATCAATCTTGAGGTTGGAGTTGAATCACGTTGAAACATCTTCATCAATCTTAGAAGCAAGCTGCCGAGGCCCTTGCCTTGGAAGGTCCAGAAGGAGTCCGGCCCCCTCCCCCTAAGGGGGCCTATGGTGTTTTCTTTCTATCACCTTTCATCTTATGCTTACATAATATTCTAGAGCCACATACCTAAGGTGATCTAAGGCATTAGGATTTTCATCCTCCATCACCCCTTAAGACTCTAACAAGGAGATTCAAGCCCATAATACCAAGATACCATCCTCACCCTACAAAATTTTCAAGATTTCAAGTGTGCTTAAATGACCCAAGTAATATTATCTACCAAATTTATTATTTGCATACCATCATAAGGGGTTCATAATTTTTAGGGTATTACAATAACTCTATCAATTCCCGCAGGAGGGGGGGGGGGGGGGGGGACAATTCTCCTCCGGAGAAGAGAGATCCGACCGGGCGTTGGATGGGGCACCGTTGGGTAGGGGTACGTGGTATGGTAGGAGGTCGGCGATGTTGAAGACCAGACTGATGAGAGAGTACTCTAGTAGGTTGAGGACGTAGGCATTGGCACCGATCCTTCGCAGAATCGTGTAGGGACCGCCATAGCATGCTTGCAATTTCCAATTGGCACTAGACGTCAGGAGCACAGGGTGGATACGCACCATCACAAGCTCATCAACCTCAAAATGATGTGGCCTACGATGCTCGTTGGCCCCCTTTGTGTACCAGATATTGCTCAAGTTGATTTGATGATGAATCTCATCATGTAAACCCAAAATATAGGAAGCAAATGCATGAGCAGACTCGTGGAGGGAAGGGTGAGCAGGGATACCATACATGTCTATAGGCTTCCAAGGTTGGTGCCCAAGCAGAACTTGGAAAGGACTCAACCCTATAGAGTTGTTGAATGCACTGTTATACACAAACTCCGCGATGGGAAGATGGTCAGTCCAATGGCATGGGAAATCACTGGCCAAATAATGCAGAAGGTTCCTAGACTTTAGTTAACCACCTCCATTTGACCATCGATTTGCGGATTGTACGTGGAAGAGTTCTTAGGAGTGGTGCCCAGTAGGGACAAGAGGGACTTCCAAAAGATACCAATGAACCGGGTGTCGCGGTCGACACAATAGTAACTAGGAGGCCATATAGGCGAACTATCTCTTTGACAAAGAGACTCACAATGTGAGACGCATCTGCCATCTTGGAATAAGACACAAAGTGCATCTTAGAGAAGCGATCCACAACAACGAAGATGGAGTCGTGGCACAAGGCCGCGCAGGGCAATCCTAGGATGAAGTCCATGCTAATGTCAAGCCATGGTCCATGTGGGACAGGGAGTAGGGTGTACAGCCCGGTATTGGCCGGATGGGGCTTGACATGTTGAAATGTGCCACAATGGCGAATGACTCGTTCAACATCCCTGCGAAGGCACGGATGCATCCGCAAGTGCACAAATTTATCAAAGCAATAAAATTAGATATCGTTCCCAATGAGGATCTGGCGGTCAAGTACCGATTACACGACTCATCTATATATAAGCGACTCAATTAGTGATTTTATGTGAACTCCTAAGTATGAAAAGTAGCATAGGTAACATTTTTAGGTAAAATACGGTCTTAAAAGGTCTGGACATGGGGTTTCACAACACTAACGATTATAAATTTGATAAAAATAACTCTTTGAACAGAAAATTAAAGCGTTGAAAGGGGTTTTTCCTAAGGTACAGATTACCTCCTCCCAAAGCGTAATCCGGTACTTAGCTATACTAATTCCTAACTCCCATGACACTTAACACAACTAAGCCTATTAAGTTCTATGAAAAACCATGAAATCCTTCAAACGAATCCAAACTACCCTCGTGATTAAATTCGTAGGTTTGAATAGAATAGTTATGACATTGCGATTCACCTCCCAGTCCTTCTCACAATGTTTAAGACGCAACTATACTTGGCCAGAGTAAATTTTGGAATAAACTCAATTCTAATCAAATCAATACTATAATGATCATAACAAAGAATAAAAATATAATTTTTAATCCATAAACAGTAGTGGGCCACATCCCTAATCCCAAAATCAGTGTTTACTTGCTCATGTTCGAAGAAAACAACATGTATAGAGATGAAACTTCCATTGAATCCTATCAAAAGTACAAGAATTCACTACGAAAGTAATTAGAAAAGCTTTCCCTCGATCTGGAGACGAAAATGAAGTGATCAATTCTCTCTTTTGCGTGAATTCTCACCGGAATTTTGCCCTAGAACCGAGTTTCGCGCTAGCCCCCGCCTCTGATTGTGTTCGCCCGTAGAAGTCCCTTTTACCCTCCAAAAATCCTTCCATTTATACTTTAATCGGTTCGAAACCCTTCAAGGAAGAATTCTGGACAGTTTAGTTCAAATTAGACTCGATTTGGGGTCGAATGGAGTGAAAACTTGAAGGAAAAAACTAACGGCCCGTAAACTATTCACGGCTACGACCGTGAAAGTTTCTGTGAATAAAAGCTCTTGTAAACTGAAATATTCATGGCCTGTGAAGGATTCACGGCCTCACCCATGAAAGTTTCCATGAACTATTTTACTTAGCCATGTTTTTACCCCCTAAACTCGAAACTCACGGCCAAGGCCGTGAATGTCGCGCCTAACACTATTTTCGCCCCAAATTTGACGTGTGACCTCATAATTTCCTTAGGAATTGTGCTATGGCTTGAAAACTCGTGAAATCTAATATTTTTATGCCATTTTACCTGTATTTTCATAAAAGCCAAGAAAAGTGATGATTCTATACCAAGTGAAGTAAAAACACTAAAAATTAGTATAAAATCTCAAAATAAGCCCAAAATATCATATAAAATACAGGTTAAAATGTAATGTAAATACAATGCATCAGTGGGCTAGAATAACTGGTTCTCAACCAATTCTAGGGTCTTATCGCGGCATAGTGCCCTGTGGCACCGCCAACATGGAGCTCAAGAAGGAGGTGCTTGCGCAAAGATGAGCGCAAGATGCATAAACGGTTGTCGCATATAAGGTACCCATCATGGAGATAGTAAGGCCAAGCCAGTGGGTTGACCAAAGTTGGGGCAGGTCTCATACTCATCGTGGATATGATCAAATGCAGTGACAGTGGTGAAGAGGGTACACAACAAAGACCAGACTCAACTGAGGGCGTCGGCGACTACGTTTTCCTTACCAGCTTTGTGAGTGATTATAAAGGTATATTGCTGAAGGAACTCGACCCACTTTGCATGACGCAGGGCATGTTTCTTCTGGGTGTTGAGAAACGAGAGGGTCTGGTGATCGCTGTAGAGTATGAACTCCGTGTGTAGGAGGTAATGATGTCGTTGCCTAAGGGACTAGATAATCGCGTAAAACTCCTTGTCATAGGTGGAGTACCACTGACGCGCTTCATTCAGCTTCTCGCTGAAGAAGGCAACGGGGTGACCATCTTGACTAAGTACCGCCAATGCCTGTGCCGAAGGCATCGCTGGTGACCTCAAAGACCTTGGAAAAGTTGAGGAGTCTAAGGGTAGGGGCGGAGGTCATGATATCCTTAAGGGCTAGGAAAGAACGTCTAGCCGCTGGAGACCAGGTGAACACCTCGTGCCTAATGCAAGCAGTCATAGGGGAAGCGATGGTGCTAAACCCTTTAATGAACCATCGGTAGAAGTCTGCGAGGCCGAGGAAATTGCGGGCCTTGGTGACAGACTCAGGTTCAGGCCATTGACGAATGGCCTCGATTTTCATAGGGTCGACCATAAGACCTTGGTCGAAGACAATGAACTCTAGAAACTGCACTTGGGTGTCCAGGAATGTGCATGTCTTGTTATTGAGGAACAGCTGTTCCATGCACAAGATTTCAAATGTGAGCTGAAGGTGTTCTAGGTGGTCTTCGCTGTTACGGCTATAAAGGAGAATGTTGTCAAAGTAGACGACGAGGAACTTTCCCATGTATGGATTAAGCACTTGGCTCATTAAGCGCATGAATGTCGAAGGGCATTGGTGAGGCCGAATGACATAACCAACCACTCATAGAGGTCTTCCTTCGTTTTGAAGGCCATCTTCCATTCATCCCCTTTGCGGATGCAGACTTGGTGGTATCCACTCCAAAGATCGAGCTTGCTAAACCAACATGACCCAGATATGAGATAGAGCATGCCATCGAGTCGTGGGATTGGGAACCTATACTTAACCATGGTGCGATTGATTGCTTAGCAATCAATGCACATATGCTATGATCCGTCCTTCTTAGGTGTGAGTAGGGCCAGGACAGCGCAAGGGCATAAGCTCTCACGAATGAAGCCCTTCGGAGTAAGTCATCAACTTGCCTCTTGAGCTCTGTGTGCTCAGTAGGGTTGCGGCTGTGGTGTGGTAGGTTGGGAAGAGATGCTCTAGGGACTAAGTCAATGATGTGTTGGATGTCCCTATCCGGAGGGAGGCCAATCAGTAAGTCAATCCGGGTGATATTAGAGAACTCAGCCAAGAGGACAGCAACCTCCTTGGGCACCGTGAGTGCCGGAGGGGCGGCCTTGAGGAAACCTCGCGTGCCATGAGAGCATACACCACGTTAGTCTCATGGGCCTCAGTGACATGGGTGCTAAGGCACACTAGGGCGACTGACTAGGGTGCAGGTGGAGCCGGAACAGTGAGCGTGACAATGCCCTTGGATGTGGAGGCCCGTAGCTCCTTAGGCGAAGTCGAGGTCAAGCAAATTTTACGTCCTCTGTGCTGGAAGACATACATGTTGGAACGACTATAATGGACAATGTCGCGGTCGTAGAGCCAAGGGTAGCAAAGGAGAACATGGGCGACGTCCATGGAGATAACATCGCACCACACTTTGTCGGTGTAGTCCCTGAAGTAGATAGGGACTTGGCAGTGGTGAGTGACGGGGAGAGTCGAGGTGTCGACCCATGCAATAGAGTACGATTTCGAGTGGGGCTCCATGGGTAGTCCGAAATGAGTGATGGCTGTGTGGGACACGACATTGAGGCTGCTGCCTCTGTCGATAATGATCTTGCATGAATGTTCGTTACACTTGATATATGTGTAGAAAATGCTCGTGCGCTTCCAATCCTCAGACGGAGGAGGGGAGTGAACTAGGGTGTAGCCCACAATGGCCATGGTCTGCCAGTGACTAAGTTCCTCATCCGAGTAGCATTGAGGACCGATGTCCTGGATAGAGGGGGATCCTTGAGTCAAAGGGGGCTGGGGGTCGCGTCGCTCTAGCATGATGTGTTGGGAGCACCGTGGATAGCCACAGTTAAAGTGTTTGTTTTAGTGGTAGTGGCGACAAGGCCCGGGGGTTCCAGATGAGAAGGGAGCCTTACCCTTCTTCTCCCAAGTGAGGCGTGGCTGGGGAGCATCGCAGGGTGCATCCCGTGGGAATCGACGCGGCCCCACAGGTGTGGGACGTGAACGAGGGTCAAGGCAAGGCAGCTGCGAGTGAGCCAGAGGGGCATACGTAGGCTGACGCATGGGGAGAGGCTTAGCATGATGTGGTTGCAAACGCAAATCCTACTCAATGTCTCGAGCATGGTGAAGAGTCGTGGTAATCGAGTCAAGTCCATAGACCGGGAGGACTCACCTAATCTCCTCAGGAAGACCATTTCTAAAGTGGGGCAAGGTGAACGTAGGGTCCTCCTTAAGGTTGCAGCAGATGTCGTGCTCATCAAAGTGAATGAAATATTGTTGTGTCCACAAGTGCACAGATACTCGAAGTAATAATTAAGATATCGAACCACAGAGACCTCGTTTGCTAAGTATCAAAGAATTGATTTCTTATTAGCTAGGCAATCAAAATTGATGTAAGTAAAATGCAGGAAGAACACAAAATCATAGAGAGAAACTGGGACTAGGGGTTCATCCACCTTAATTTCTATGACTAGAAGGAAATAAGCACATCGTCAGTTCCCTCTTATTATGATAATGATATAATTTACTCCATTAGAAATCATCTCGCTTTCGCGCAGACAATTTACAAAGAATCAATCCTCACTTTCGCACAAGATTGATTCAATGTTAAAGATAAGTAAATCATTGACAAAGAAATCAAGGATCACTTTCATGCATCCAATCTCTATGTCAATCATCTCAAGTGAAAACTAAATACTCTCATACTTTAGTTTCACAGGTTCTACTTAAGGTTTTCCAACGATCCGATACTTTATTTCTTACAATATCTTCATGTTTAATTCCATAATTCTTCCTAGATCAGATTATCAACAAAGCAATATACATCTAAAATCTAGAAATAAGAACAAACCTAATTTCTTACGATGAGTTCCTAAATCATGATTCTAGGGTTCCAAGTTCTCGCAATTCACTTTTCAGTCCATATCGCAAAAACTCTAAAACATGCTGATAATATGAAACCAAAAAGAATTAAAGGCAATCATCACTTAAGCAAAAACTCTAAATTAAGGGGATTACACCCCCATGTCCCAAAAAGTGTTTATGCTAGCATGGTTGAAGAATTACAATAATCCATAATTTTGAAGGATCAGAAATCGAAAAGAAAGGGGAAATTCTACTAACAGTACGGCTATAATGAAAATTACAGCCGTAATTTTGCTCGATGAACAGTAGCGGTGACACTTCTTTCGTTGATTTCTCCTCTAATCGATCGTGCAAAATATTATGTAAGAAAATTTCCAAAATTATGGCCCATACTTTGGTTTACTGCGGTGCCATAAAATCTGCAAAACTCTCTGGTCAGAAATCAACCCAAATTACAGCCCGTAATATGGTTTACGGTGGTGCCGTAAAATCTGGAAAACTTTCTGTACAGAAATCGACCCAAAATACGGCAGTGCTCAGAAATTACGGCAGTGCCATAGTTTATTATGTAGATTCAATAAAACCACGATACCGTAATATTGATTACGACCCTGCCGTATTTTTGGTTTGAAGCTTCGATCTTCGTGAAATTTGACATGTAATCTTCTCTTGATAATGGAAATTCATCTATGCATCTGAATTGGTTGAAAATGCTTAAAAATAATGCCTTTTTACTCGAAAATAATCAATAACACAAAAAGGTGTTGATAAATTTCCACTAAAACTAGGTGCATCTTCTGAATTCAATCCTCAAGATCCACAGCTTAATCAAATAAAATTTCACAACTTGTATAATAAGTGGAATCTCAATCTCAAGATTTCACCTAGTTTTAGTTCAAACCTATCATACTTTTGTTTACAGGAATAGGATTCCAATATCTTTTTCCACACAATATTTTTAAGTTCCTCCCCTTTTTTGTATCATTCACATTCTCTAATTCGATTACCATCTTTTTTTTTGGTGACAAAATTAGAGTACACTGATCACATAACCAATGTAATAGAACTCATATCTTAAAGGTAGGAAGAATCTTCCACGAGATAGTGGAGTTAATGTGGAATGATTTCTCTCCATAGTTTGGACTTCAACTTTTAACTTTGGTACCACCGAAAATCAATACGGTGCCAAGACAAGGATTCATTCTCTTGATCTTTTCTTTTCTCTCATCATTTTTTTATTTTATTTTATTTTGTTTTTGACTTCAACCCATGTCTTAGGTACCACTACCAATTTTGCGCAGTGCCAAGTAAGGAGTCACCTCTCTTAAAATTGGATCATGTAATTTTTCTTCCCAACAAATAGCAAAATAGACTAAACATCAACTAGATTAATCAATCGATATCAATTCAAAAATTACACTCATATGCTTGTTTTATTTAAAGAAGTGGCTTTACCTTTAGATTAAATTCATCAAACAATATATCTACCCAAAATGTCATGCATCAACTAATGAAAAATTCCAAAAGGCAGATATATATTGGAGAAATAAATTCAACATAATAGGTATATCCTTAATCACAGACATTTGACAAATTTATCATCAAGAAAATCATACTATCAGTAGAATTTTCAGAAATAGACCACACTATAACATTACAACATAAAACCGTAACAAGAGAAAATTTTGCATATATCCATTCAGAAATAAATTCATACAATCCATCATGCATCACTATGCACCTACAAGGTGCTCAATATCAACATAATATCAATCATCATACAACCCAATGGAAGCAATATCAGAAATTCAAACTCAAAATATATTAATACAACCCAATAGAATCATGAGAGAGTCACATAAAAGCAAGGTAAGATAGCATTGGCGGACCCAAGAAGTTTGACGGAGTTATCCTTCCCAATAAACACATGAATCATCAGTAAAATATAAAAGATGAAATGCAAATAAGTAGGAAAAAGTTACTCACAGAGCTCTACTCCTCCGCGTCAGATCCAATCTCCTTCGTGTCCTCGGATCCGAACTATTTTTATCGAAATAAACTGAAATTATGGTACCGTAAAAATGGTTATGGTATTGCCGTAATTTTTGTAAAAATTTGAAACTCTCGGACCGAAGATCACTCAAAAATACGACACATAAAAAGACTTACGATACTACCGTAATATGAGTCAAATCTCAAAAACTTTCTGTATGAAAATTTCACGAAATTACGGCCCGTAAAACTCATTACGGTAGTGCCGTAAAAGCGATAAAAATTTCTAGTTGGAAATGGACCGAAATTACGGCCCGTAATTTGAATTACGACGGTGCCGTATTTTTGTACCAAACTCAATTTTACCTACAAAAAGAGAAGAAAAATTAACTCTAAAAATAAACTAAAATAATAGAAACTAAGCTAAGTAAGAGTGCTTGGGTTGCCTCCCAAGAAGCGCTAATTTAAAGGTCATTAGCTTGACCGTTCTGCATTCTGATATATTTGTGGTTCATCAAGATGAAAATTTTCCTTTTCTTCAATCAGTTCTTCATGATAATAATGCTTCAATCTCTGATCGTTATCTTTAAACTCTCCTGTTTCATCACTCCATATATCCACAGCTCCGTAGGGCTAAGTTTTCTTCACCTGAAAAGGTCCGTACCATCGAGATTTAAGTTTACTAGGAAAAAACCTCAATCTAGAATTGAACAAAAGGACGAAGTCACCAGGTTGGAATTCCCTTCTAAAGATGTGTTGGTCATGCCATCTTTTAGTCCTTTCTTTATAAATTCTCGCATTTTCGTAAGCGAAAAGTCTAATCTCATCTAGCTCGTTCAATTGTAACCTCCGTTTCTCCCCCGCATTCTTTAACTCAAAATTTAGCGCTTTGATCGCCCAGAACGCCCTATGCTCAAGATCTTCAAGCAGATGACAAGATTTTCCATTAACTAGTTGGAAAGGAGACATACCCATTGGTGTTTTAAAAGCTGTTTTATAGGCCCAAAGTGCATCATTAAGTTTGGATGCCCAATCTTTTCTCGTGCGTGACACACTCTTTTCCAAAATTCCCTTGATTTCTCTGTTTGATATCTCAACTTGTCCACTTGTTTGGGGATGATAAGGTGTTGCTGAAAGGTCCCCTAATTCAAGGGGAGGGGCGAAACCCTAATATAAGGCGCATATAACAAATTTCGAGCGGAAGCAAGGGTTTCTTTTTCCATCTTTTGCATGCCATATGATCAACATATATAAATGCTTGTATAGATCGATAGAGATCATACCATAGCCATGAGGAAGATGGCAACTTGGAAGAGAAAGATGCAAGCGCTTCTTCTCCAAAGGTGCCGCACACAAGAAGAGAGGTGGCTCCTTCTTGGTGATCTTTGTGCTAGCAAAGATCTTCAAGTGCCCTTGTCGTGTGTAGAAGATTGAGATCTCTCTTGCTTGGCCGAGTAACCTCCTTGGCGTGAAGACTCTATCTCACTTCGAGAGAGGAGACGTCGAGAGGAGATGATAGGCGACGTGAGAAACGTTCCATTTGAACGTTAAGACATGGCTTCTAAAAATAGTAAGCCTTAATGTCTCAAGCGGTTATGCGTTCACTTCAAAGTGAACCAAGCGCTTATCTCACTCCCTTTTGAACCATGCGCTCATACATGAGCCGGTTCAATTGAATTTTGGTCCAAGACCAAATTAAATCAGCCCAAGCGATTTGGTCTAGACCATAGTAAACCCTAAGGTTCCAGATCTAACCGTTCATCTCTGAATGCTCTTGATCTCACCGATCTAGCATCAAATCTCTCGATCGAAGCTTACCGATCTCAAGCCCTAATCAATCAAACATGATCAGACCAGATCTCACTTACAATCAGAGTCTAAATCCCTTTAAACTGAACCCAAACAATTCAGTCCACATGATCTGACTTAAGTAAGCCATATCATCAAATTGTGCGACCCTGAGGGTTTCCTTTAAATGTCGGTAATGATAACTTACGTTATCACGATCAGTGAGGGGTATCTAGCAACACATCACTGTCTCCCGATATAAAGGAAAGAGTCTTCCAAGACTACACCCAAACCACAGCACAAGTGTGAATCCAATTCACTAGGCATACATGTTTCCTTTGCCACTGGATGTTCTTATTGGACAAGCGTGTCAAGCTTGTAACTCCAATATGATGAGCATGATTAGATCAGATGAACATAGTCACCTGGGTATGGCCAAACACTTTCTCAATCATCTCATCCAGGGGGGCCCCTTTAGAACATCACACTCCAATCAAGGAGACGGCAATCCTATATCTATCACTAGTGTCCTAACCTGACTCATGATCATTATCCAAGATAGTCTATAACCATTATGTTTCAAATGATATTGAACTACCTCAAAACAATGACAATCATCATTTAGAAACACAAGTGATCTCAAGTCAGAGGACATGTGCCACTTGTTGCAAACAAGGATTATTCACATTGTGACAAGCAATTGAATATCCTAGTAGGGTTTGTCCAGTACATCCAATGTACCCATGAGTCTACATCTTATTCCATGCTCGAAGCATCCTACAAGATTAGAACACATATTAGTCTCAATCATATCAAGGCTGTCTCATGTTCACCAAGATATATCGACTAAGGACATTACAGCATGTCAGCCAAGCTGAACAGCATTGAGACATTATTCAGAAGCACACTTATTGCAGCAGACAATGTAACAATCTGAATAACAACCATTGCCTTTATAAACTTAGAGTTTATACATGATACTGATAGAGTCCCAAGGCCTCAAACATTATCCTTAAGGGCATACCCCAACAATCTCCCACTTGCACTTAATCTAATGGTTGAGAAATCTCAAACCCATATTATTACAGTGCTTCTCATGCTTCTGCTGCGCCAGAGGCTTGGTAAGCGGGTCAGCCTGTTGGGGTATGCCCTTAAGGCTAATGTTTGAGGCCTTGGGTTTTTTTTCAGTATCATGTATAAACTCTTAAGTTTATAAAGGCAATGGTTGTTATTCAGTTTGTTACATTGTCTACTGCAATAAGTGTGCTTCTGAATAATGTCTCAATGCTGTTCAGCTAGGCTGACATGCTCTATGTCCTTAGTCGAGATATCTTGGTGAACATGAGATAGCCTTGATATGATGGAGACTAATATGTGTTCTAATCTTATAGGATGCTTCGAGCATGGAATAAGATGTAGACTCATGGGTACATTGGATGTACTGGACAGACCCTACTAGGATATTCAATTGCTTGTCACAATGTGAATAAACCTTGTTTGCAACAAGTGGCACATATCCTCTGACTTGAGATCACTTGTGTTTCTAAATGATGATTGTCATTGTTTTGAGGTAGTTCAATATCATTTGTAACATAATGGTTATATATTATCTTGGATAATGATCATGAGTCAGGTTAGGGCACTAGTGATAGATATAGGATTGCCGTCTCCTTGTTTAAGGAGTGTGATGTTCTAAAGGGGCCCCCCTGGATGAGATGATTGAGAAAGTGTATGGCCATACCCAGGTGACTATGTTCATCTGATCTAATCATGCTCATCATATTGGAGCTACAGGCTTGACACGCTTGTCCAATAAGAACATCTAGTGGCAAAGGAAACATGTATGCCTAGTGAAGTGGATTCACACTTGTGCTGTGGTTTGGGTGTAGTCTTGGAAGACTCTTTCCTTTATATCGGGAGACAGTGATGTGTTGCTAGATACCCCTCACTGATCGTGATAACGTAAGTTATCGTTACCGACATTTAAAGGAAACCCTCAGGGTCGCACAATTTGATGATATGGCTTACTTAGGTCAGATCGTGTGTACTGAATTGTTTTGGTTCAGTTTAAAGGAGTTTAAACTCTGATTATAAGTGAGATCTGGTCTGATCATGTTTGATTGATTAGGGCTTGAGATCGGTAAGCTTCGATCGAGAGATTTGATGCTAGATCAGTGAGATCAAGAGCATCGAGAGATCAACGGTTAGATCTTGAACCTTTAGGTTCAATGAGATCGACCATGGCTTGGGCTGATTTAATTTGGTCTTGAACCAAATTCAATTGAACCGGCTCATCATGTGAGCGCTTGGTTCAAAAGGATCAAAGGGTGAAGTGTTGGGGTATGCCCTTAAGGCTAATGTTTGAGGCCTTCGGATTCTATCAGTATCATGTATATAAACTCTTATGTTTATAAAGGCAATGGTTGTTATTCAGTATGTTACATTGTCTGCTGCAATAAGTGTGCTTCTGAATAATGTCTCAATGCTGTTCAGCTAGGCTGACATGCTGTAATGTCCTTAGTCGAGATATCTTGGTGAACATGAGACAGCCTTGATATGATTGAGACTAATATGTGTTCTAATCTATAGGATGCTTCGAGCATGGAATAAGATGTAGACTCATGGGTACATTGGATGTACTGGACAGACCCTACTAGGATATTCAATTGCTTGTCACAATGTGAATAATCCTTGTATGCATCAAGTGGCACATGTCCTCTGACTTGAGATCACTTGTGTTTCTAAATGATGATTGTCATTGTTTTGAGGTAGTTCAATATCATTTGAAAGATAATGGTTATAGACTATCTTGGATAATGATCATGAGTCAGGTTAGGACACTAGTGATAGATATAGGATTGCCGTCTCCTTGTTTAAGGAGTGTGATGTTCTAAAGGGGCCCCCCTAAATGAGATGATTGAGAAAGTGTATGGCCATACCCAGGTGACTATGTTCATCTGGTCTAATCATGCTCATCATATTGGAGCTACAGGCTTGACACGCTTGTCCAATAAGAACATCCAGTGGCAAAGGAAACATGTATGCCTAGTGAAGTGGATTCACACTTGTGCTGTGGTTTGGGTGTAGTCTTGGAAGACTATTTCCTTTATATCGGGAGACAGTGATGTGTTGCTAGATACCCCTCACTGATTGTGATAACGTAAGTTATCGTTACCGACATTTAAAGGAAACCCTCAGGGTCGCACAATTTGATGATATGGCTTACTTAAGTCAGATCGTGTGGACTGAATTGTTTGGGTTCAGTTTGAAGGGATTTAGTCTCTGATTGTAAGTGAGATTTGGTCTGATCATGTTTGATTGATTAGGGCTTGAGATCGGTAAGCTTCGATCGAGAGATTGGATGCTAGATCGGTGAGATCAGGAGCATCAAGAGATGAACGGTTAGATCTTGAACCTTTAGGGTTTATTGTGATCTAGACCAATGGCTTGGGTTATTTGGTCTTTGAACCAAATCAAATTGAACCGGCTCATTACATGAGCGCATGGTTCAAAGGGGAAGAAATGGTGATCGGTTCACTTGGTGTGAACGCATCACACATTGAAGGGTTGCCATATTTGGAAGGTGCATTATTCCAATAGATGGTAACGCCTCCACATGTTTATGAGAGTAACGTCTCTCTTCTCCCTCTTGCTCTCGACGTTGCATTCTCGTGAAGAGAGGTGGTGAACGACGAGGAGGTCTCGCCAAGCAAGAAGTTCTCTCCCCTTCCATACGGCAAGGACCTTTGAAGAATCTTGCTAGCACAAGGATCACAAGGGGTAGGCGACATCACTTTGTGTGCGTCACTTGTGGAGAAGATCTCGTTTGGTCTTTGCTTCCAAGCCGACATCCATCCTAATGGCATTGGTATGATCCCTTTGAGATCTTTTTCGGTTATACAAGTTAATCATATGAACTACATGCGATCTTGATGATGAATTCCCTAGAAATATTACATGCGCCCCCCTTATTTAGGGTTTCATCTCCTTGCGCTCCCCCTTGAAGGGGACTGTCAAATGGTATCAGAGCTTTGGTTCTTGTAGAATCATATGATTGCTTGATGATTTGTGATCCTTCTTTGTGTTTGATAAGTAGATCTAGTAGGAAGCATCTTGCGCATCTACATGTTAAGTAGTGAACAAAATACATGATGTATGTTTTTACTCCTTTGCGCATGTGTGATGTATGGTGGCGCATATTGATAGTTGTAGTTTTTCTTAACAAACTTTATCACTTGCGCGCCTCACTAGATCTAAGTGGCGCCTACTATAAACCCTTAGACGGGTTGATGGGGTTGAAAGCATCCTCTAGGTTAGATCCAAATAGTCTGATCAGACCATCTGACAGCCTAGATGGGTTGACCAGATAGCACCTGTGCGCAAGCACGAGGTGGCTATAGGTCGACTGCATCAAGGGCGTGTAGCGAGGTCTGGTTGAGACGACTAGTGAACACACATGAGTTAGGCCCGGGGTCACACCCGCTTGCCGAAACTCATGAGGGTTGTTCAGCCCTTTGCGCATGCATGGTTGACCATTAGGTCAACTCAAGTCAGTTAGGACTTGGTGCATGCAAGGGCAGTGGATCTAACTAGATATGATGAGTGGATCCCTATTGATGGACCGTTGTAAGGTTGTAGGGCACATAAGAAAATTAAAATTGATGCCAATGGGTTTTCAAAATTTTATTTTCTTGTTAAAGGATCACATGTTGATTGGATGCCATGATATATGTTTATTTCATCTTATGTGGGTTGCCCTTTTAATGTCTGCTGTGCTGGGGCCTGCGAGCCTGGATTAAAATTGTAAATTAATTTATATTGTGATCTGTGCATCACTTTTATTTAATTTATAATGTGTAATTGACCTGCGAGTCAATCATGTCTAGATAGATTAAATTGTAAGTTTAATCAGACATGAGCACATAGCACAGTTGGCAGAGGCGCATGCAGCAGAGGCTTGACCAGGTGGGAGGTCTAGGGTTCGACCCTATGACAGGCGCATCTACCTGGTGGGTGTACCTGAGCTGCAGAAGGCGCTTGGGCCCTGGTCTGGGCCAGATGAGAGGCAAAAGACCCAAGAAGCTAAAGTGAAGACTTAAGTTAACTTAAGGTCTTACTTAGGGTCAATGGGCTTTTACCACATAAGATCAGCATGCTTTCTACTTATCGTTTATAATTAGAATTGCATGATTTATTTATCTTCTGCTATCACCATAGGGTTTGTATGATAGTTAAGAAGATAAAAGACCGTCAAAATCCAACGCTAAAATATCAAGCTCGATAGCCTTCTGACGCGAAACCTCACTGTTCTGACTATCGTTGGAGCCGTGTTGTACCCACTCAGTGGGCACGTCCATCTATCTTCAGACGGTGTGCGATTTCACCTGCGTGTTACAGAGAAGGGATTTATCGCTTCTCGTTGCTCAGCATAGCACGTGGTGGTCCAGGGAGTAGGTCAGGTCAGCTTGACCATGTAGGCTACATATGTGGCGCATATGGTAGCACATGGAGGCAGCCATCTGTGGGATCAGAGACTGTGTTGTACCAACTCAGTTGGCACAGTCGGCTGGATTGCCCAGATGAAGGGGAATCGCACGGGTTGGCGATTGGCAGGGACTGCCTACCAGAAATTAATGCTTGTACTCTCTGTGCATCTTATCTCGCCTGAGCGGGACGCGGAGACTAAGTATGAAATCTGGATCCCATCTCACTAAAAGAGTGTTACTCTTTCGGGCTGTTTTGCTGGATTTTTCAGCCAGATAAAATAGTGAGAAAAGAATCATTCTTAAGTCCTGGATTGATTCTAAACATTGATACTGACCTTGCTGTTCTTGCATTGTTGTAGATTCCTGCAGCAACGAACACCATGAGCTTCATTGTGCGATCCCTACTGGAAAGGGAGAAGTTTGCTGGGCCAAACTTCTCAGACTGGTACGGACACCTTAAGATTGTTCTTAAGGCAGAGAGGAAACTGTATGTCCTCGAGACGGCTATACCTGTAAGATCCAAGGATCTTAAGTCCTGGTAAGCATTATTTGGATTTAAATAAAATCATTAGCTGTGATATTTTATTATGATTTAAGTAAAATTATTGGATGCTAATTAACTGGCTTATTGATTGTTTAATTGTAATTATTTGATTTGAGTCTATTTGGTTGTTAATTTATTGTAAATTAATTAGAGATTATTTGTTTGATTATTGGCTGTTAATTTATGATAAATTATTATTGGTTGTTCATGATAAATTAATTAGGATTTATGGGTTGTAAATTGTAAGTTAATTAATTAGACCTTATTGGATATTAACTAAATCCTTATTGGATTTGCGCTTAAGTGAATTAATTAATTGGATGTTAATTTAAATTCATATTGGATTTTCACTTAAACCATGGGTTATTGGGTTATTGGATATTAGATTTAAAATTCGAAATTATTAGTTAAATGGGTTAAACCCTTTTGGAATTAATTGGTTAATGGGTTTAAAATTTAAAAACCCAAAGTTTAAGTAGTAATTTCGGCTAGGGTAGAGGTTTTGGCGATTTTTGGCTTGAAGAAAAACCTTGGGCGACGGCTAGGAGGAAGAAGGCGATTTTGGTGTTATTGAAGAGTTCTTGAAGCGATTTCGGCGATTTCTCCATCTCTTCCCCTTTGGCGAATTTTCCTTGGTGTTTGGTGGCGATTCTTGGTAGAACTTCAAGCCTTAGACGAATTGTTTTTGGAGAATTTTCACCTTGTGTTCTCGGTTAAGAGGTGAGTGGGGTGTTTAATCGATTTCTATCTATTTGTTTGTGTTAATTGATGTGTTAGATGATATATTTGCTTGTTGGAAATCTTACCATGCTAAAACCGAAATTCAAGACTTTACCATGATGAAAACCGAATTTTGTAAAGTTGATTATATCATGAAAACCGAATTTTGTAAAGTTGATTATATCATGAAAACCGAATTTTTCAAAGGTGATTATATGATGATTATTTAACCGAAAATTTGTATGAAATTTAAGGTATTTTGTAGGAATTTTGGTAGCATTAAATCATTGAATTTTGAGTATGAAATTCTTGTTAATTATAGTTAAACCGAAATCAATTTTGGTAACATTAAATCAATGATTTTTGTAGCATGTATGAAAACCGAAACCTTGTTAATTGTAGTTAAACCGAAATCTTGATAATATGTATGGAAGCCGAATTTGATGTTTTTAGTTAACATATATGTGGTAGTTGTTTGAGAAATTGTTTGAGAAATTGTTTGAAAATTTTAAGTTGATTTTATAGTATATGGTTATATACTTAGGACTATGTTGAGAAATTGTTTGAGAAATTTGAGTGATAACATAGCAAGTTTTGACTGAACTAATTAGCATGAAATCTAAGGACTACACTATTTGAATATGAAATATTATGTGATATGTTATGAGATTTTTGGAATAATATGTGTTATGTGATAGGTGATGTGAATTTGGAATAATATGTGTTATGTAACGGGTTATGTGAATTTGGAATATTATGTGGTTATGTGACTTATGAAAATTATGTGGTTATGTGAATTCGGATATTATGTGCTATGTGATGGTTAGGACTAAGGCTAAGTGTAACTGTGTACTCAAAGGGGATAGTCCGTATGTAATATGTTAATGGTTTGAATTTCAGCGCTGTATTTGATATGTGAGGGGGTTGATGTTCAGCCTGCCTATTATGATTATTGTGATGGGGGTTGATGTTCAGCCTGCCCGATATGATTTTTTTTGTGATGACTATCCTAGAGTCTAGTTGACACTTAGGAGTCCACCTTTGTGAAATATGAAATAAGATATGTCTGTTGTCCAGTAGGAACCTTTTGGGAGAACGGGTTTTGACGCAAAGTGCCATGTCTTGGTCGGACAGGGGCCACCTCTTGATGTCATTACTCTTTTATGTTATGGGGTGATATAAGACGCAAAGTGCCATGTCTAGATCAGACAGGGGCCACCTCTTGATGTCATCACTCTCATTTTGTGATATGGGGTGTCGTAGAGCAAAGTGCCACGTCATGACCTGACGGGGGCCACCTCTTGAATCTACACACAATCCATCGATGTGTTATGGGGTGATAGAGCAAAGTGCCACGTCGTGACCTGGCGGGGGCCACCTCTTGATTCTACTCACTATCCATGTTTATGTGTTGCACGAGATTTTGCAGCTCCCAGTGCTTTGGCCAAGCCGGGTTAGACCATATTGGTCACTACTGAATATGCTGGACAACTAGGTTGATTATGTGTTGGTGTGTTTAGTGGTTTAGAGTATAACTCTAGAACCTGAGTTTGTGAACCTAAGTTTGTTATGAGTTTAGTTGGTTTAGAGTATAGCTCTAGAACCTGAGTTTGTTATATGTTGGTGTTCTGACTATTTATATGATTTCTGAATTTAATCTTGTTGTATATTGACATAATGTTCTGTTAAAGATTTTTAAAATAATCTGCCTATATTTTTGAATGTATGTTATGGATGGTCGATTTAGACTATCCACTCACTAGGCTGTGTTGCTCACCCCTCACTATTTTCAGGCATAGAGCAGGGGCGCATTTCTTGAGTACATTGGCGTGGATAATTATGCTGTTTGCTGTCTTAAGAATTTTTATGCTTAATTCTTGGGGCCGGTTGTGGCCTTAACATAAATTATATGAACTATGTGAATCATGAGACTATGTGAACTATGTGAACTATGTTGCCGGTTATGGCAGTCTTATGAGTTTGATTTTTGTGTCACCGCGGGCTTCAGCCTGGTTTCGGTGTTTGGTATGAGTTTATAAAATCGATTTTGTGATTTTGTTTTGAATTTCGGCTTGTTGTATATTCTGTGCAATCGGTTTTGATATACCCTGTAACTTGCATATGTCTAGTGCAAGTATTGCCTGGTGGCAGGTACCTTTATGGATTTTATGAATTTGAATCGGTTTTGATATAACTATTGCCTTGCATATGTCTAGTGCAAGGATTGCGTGGTGGCAGGTACCCTTATGAGATTTGAGTTTTGTGAATTTGTGTGTATGGATTTATGGAAATTTTTCAGATCATGTTTTCTTGAACTCGGTTTTACCTAGCATATGATCGATCTTATATGAAACATCCTGTATCATTTGTGAATTGTGCCATTTGTTTGGGGTTAAGAATGTGGGATGTTACAGAATGGTATCAGAGGAGTTGGCTAGCTAAAACTTAGTTCTGGGGAAAACATGTTTGTGTATTGCTAGACACCTGATAGGTTTATGTTTGATTTCCTTACTGTGGTTGTGAGTGAATTCCAGAAACTGGGTCCTAGTTCTTTTTATGGGGGCTCAGAATCCAGTACTGCCGAGAACTGGCAGTTGTGCTTGGAAAAGATTTTCCAAGTCATGCGCTGCTCAGATGAGGATAAGTTATGTCTGACCACCTATATGATGCGTAGTGACGCAGATGAGTGGTGGAAAGGCGTGGTGAGACTTGCCGAAGAAAGACATGAGACTGTAGATTGGCCTTACTTCTTGTCTCGATTTAACGAGAAGTACTTCCCAGATAGTTTGGTGGAGGACCGAGAAGTGGCGTTTATTCACCTGGAGCAGGGTGATATGACTGTGGACCAGTATGAATTACAGTTCACGAAATTGGGAAAGTATGCTCCTCACCTGATAAACACTGAAAAGAGGAGAGCTACTAAGTTTCTCAGAGGTCTCAGATGGGACATTAGAGAGCAGGTTGGTGCTCAGCACTTGGAGACCTATGTTGAGACTGTTGGGCGAGCACGCACCATTGAGAGATACATAGCTGAGAGGAGTTCTCATGTTGCCGTGGCAGTGGTTCCTGCAGCTGAGGCGGCGGCTCCTCAGTATGGCAGTGGCGGCAAGGGTAAGAAGTACCCTAAACATAAGGACTACAAAAAGAGCAGGTATAAGCCTTACTCCTACAAGGCACCGCAGCAGTCCAGGGATGCACCGCAGCAGTTCAGGGATGCCAGGGATGTAAGAAACGGTATCACTTGTAGTTATTGTGGGCTCAAGGGACACCTAGTGAAAGACTGTCATAAGAAGAATGGCGTGTGCTTCAGGTGTAAGAAACCAGGGCACATGGTCAGAGACTGCAAAGAGCCTGAGATACAGCCTAGAGGCGCAGATAAGCCTACAGTCCAGACTAGAGTGTATGCTGTGGCTGAGAAGGATACACGAGCTTCCCGATCCGTTGTGGAAGGTACTTTATTTGTATTTGATCAGTTAGCTCGTATCTTATTTGATCCTGGTGCAAATTTATCTTTTGTATCTGTTAAGTTTGCTGCATGTTTACCTGTGTTACCTAAGGTGATGAATTATGCTGTGTCTGTGAGTACTCCCTTAGGAAAATCGTTATCTACAGATACTGTTTGTGCTGACTGTGTAGTACATGTAGAGGGTTATGAGTTTCTGGTAGATCTAATCCTCTTAGACATGCAAGATTATGATATCATCTTAGGAATGGATTGGTTGTCTTCCCATCATGCCTCTGTGGATTGCTTTGAGAAAGTAATCACTTTGAATTTGTTAGATGGGAATCGACTTTTTGTGAGAGGTCTAGTGTCAGACCAAGGACCGCATGTGATATCTTTCCTGCAGGCCAGGAAATTACTGGCTAGTGGATGCAAGGGTTATCTTGCGCATGTTAAGGTGCAGGATGATTCTACTTCTGATTTGACTCAGATGGCGGTGGTGAAAGAATTTCCTGATGTGTTCTCTGAAGAATTTTCAGGCTTGCCACCAATTAGAGAAGTGGAGTTTGGCATTGAGTTGGCGCCAGGTACGGCACCTATCTCCAGAGCTCCTTATCGTATGGCTACTTCAGAGTTGGCCGAGCTTAAGAAACAACTGGAGGAATTGTTAGAGAAAGGATATATTCGGCCTAGTGCTTCTCCTTGGGGAGCGCTAGTGCTATTTGTGAAGAAGAAAGATGGAACCCTGAGGATGTGTATAGACTACAGGCAGCTTAACCAAGTGACTATCAAGAATAAGTATCCTCTTCCCAGAATTGATGATCTATTTGATCAATTACAGGGAGCGACAGTGTTCTCTAAGATTGATCTGAGATCAGGGTATTATCAGCTTAGGGTCAAGGATGAGGATATATTTAAGACTGCTTTCAGGACCAGGTATGGGCATTTCTAATTTTTAGTTATGCCTTTTGGACTGACGAATGCACCTGCTATTTTCATGGATTTGATGAACAGGGTATTCCATGAATTGCTTGACTCTTGTGTGGTAGTCTTTATAGACGATATTTTGGTATACTCACGGACTACTTCAGATCATGTCAGTGACTTACGCAGAGTGCTGGAGGTTCTGAGGAAGAACCGATTATATGCCAAGGCTAGTAAGTGTGAGTTCTGGCTAGAGAAGATCAGTTTCCTTGGACATGTGATTTCTGGTCAGGGGGTGTCTGTGGATCCAGTTAAAGTGCAAGCCATCCTTAATTGGGGAAGACCGACTAGTGCTACTGAGATCAGGAGTTTTCTGGGTTTGGCAGGTTACTACCGGCGATTTGTTGAGGGATTCTCCAAGCTGGCGGGTCCTTTAACTAAATTAACCAGAAAGGAGGCTAAGTTTATTTGGGATGACAAGTGTGAAGAGAGCTTCCAAGAGCTGAAGAGAAGGTTGACTAGTACACCGATCCTCATTATTCCTAGTGATGGGGAAAGGTTTACTGTATATACGGATGCTTCAGGCAAAGGGTTGGGTTGTGTCTTGATGCAGAAGGGTTCTGTAGTAGCCTATGCTTCGAGACAACTGAAGGAGTATGAATTGAACTACCCTACTCATGACTTAGAGTTGGCGGCCGTAGTCTTTGCTTTGAAGATATGGCGTCACTATTTGTTGGGTCAAGAGTTTGATCTATTCACTGATCACCAGAGTCTCAAGTACATCTTCACCCAGAAGGAGTTGAACATGAGACAGAGAAGATGGATGGAGTTGATCAAAGACTATGACTTCTCTATTCAGTATCAGGCTGGAAAGGCCAATGTAGTGGCGGATGCACTGAGCAGACATCCAGTTACTTCAGTAGCTGCTTTACGAGTCAGTGAGTGGCGGTTACTGCAGGAGTTCAGCGATCTCAGGATCAGTGTTTCTCCTAGAGTTCAGTCGGGTTATGTGGCTTTTCTCAGAGTACAGTCTGCTTTATTGCAGAAGATCAGAGATCAGCAGTCTGTGGATCCGAGATTAGGTCAGATCAGGGATAGTCTGGTTGATGGCGCAGTTCAGGATTTTAGCCTGTCTGATGATGGTATTCTTCGGTTTCGTGGAAGGGTATGTGTCCCTGAGGAACCGAGCTTGAGGAAAGAAATATTGGAGGACAGCCATAACTCCAAATATTCTCTACATCCTGGCGTGACTAAGATGTATCAAGACCTCAAGAAAAGTTTTTGGTGGCCGGTTATGAAGAAAGAAGTATCTGATCTTGTCTCTAGGTGTTTAACCTGTCAGACTGTAAAGGCTGAACACCAGAAGCCTGGTGGTTTGTTGCAGCCCCTTCCTATTCCTGAGTGGAAGTGGGAATGCATCAGTATGGATTTTGTATGTGGTTTGCCCAGAACCAGATTGGGTCATGATGCTATTTGGGTGATTGTTGATAGACTCACTAAATCAGCCCATTTTCTCCCGATTAAGATGACTTATTCGTTAGAGAGGCTGGCTAGATTGTACATTGATGAGATAGTCAGACTGCATGGAGTTCCTGTTGATATTGTGTCTGATAGGGACTCTCGGTTTTTGTCCAGATTTTGGAAGAGTTTACAGGAGGGTTTGGGTACTAAGTTGAGTTTTAGTACAGCATACCATCCTCAGTCTGATGGCCAGACGGAGCGTACTATACAGACTCTAGAAGATTTGTTGAGAGCCTATGTGGTCGATTGGAGTTCTGAGTGGAACCGGGATCTATCTTTGATAGAGTTTACTTATAATAATAGCTTCCACTCCAGTATTCAGATGGCTCCTTATGAGGCTTTGTATGGGAGAAGGTGTAGGACTCCCTTGTGTTGGGAGGAAACTGGTGACAGAATGATTTTGAGATCTGATGCAGTACAGGAGACTACTGATAAGGTCAGAGAGATTCAGGATAAATTGAAAATTGCTCGGGACAGACAGAAGAGTTATGCTGATGACCGTCGTCGTTCCTTGGAGTTTATGGTAGGGGATCATGTGTTCTTGAAGGTGTCACCTACTAAGGGTGTAATGAGGTTTGGCAAAAAGGGCAAGTTGAGCCCTAGGTTTGTAGGCCCTTTTGACATTATTGAGAGAATTGGTCCAGTGGCTTACCGGTTAGCTTTACCTCCTGCTATGGATCATGTGCATAATGTGTTCCATGTCTCTGCTTTGAGGAAATATCATCCTGATCCATCTCATGTATTAGAGTTGGAACCTCTTCAGATTCAGAGTGATTTGACTTTTGAGGAAAGACCTCTTCGGATTGTGGATAGAAAGGATAAAGTTCTGAGGAACAAGACTATACCTTTGGTAAAGGTTATCTGGGGAAATCAGTCAGTTGAGGAGGCGACATGGGAGACTGAAGCTGATATGAGGAAATTTTATGCTTATCTCTTTGATGATATGGATGCTGAGCTTTAGAGGACTAAAGCTTTATAAGGAGGGAGGGATGTAAGATCCAAGGATCTTAAGTCCTGGTAAGCATTATTTGGATTTAAATAAAATCATTAGCTGTGATATTTTATTATGATTTAAGTAAAATTATTGGATGCTAATTAACTGGCTTATTGATTGTTTAATTGTAATTATTTGATTTGAGTCTATTTGGTTGTTAATTTATTGTAAATTAATTAGAGATTTTTTGTTTGATTATTGGCTGTTAATTTATGATAAATTATTATTGGTTGTTCATGATAAATTAATTAGGATTTATGGGTTGTAAATTGTAAGTTAATTAATTAGACCTTATTGGATATTAACTAAATCCTTATTGGATTTGCGCTTAAGTGAATTAATTAATTGGATGTTAATTTAAATTCATATTGGATTTTCACTTAAACCATGGGTTATTGGGTTATTGGATATTAGATTTAAAATTCGAAATTATTAGTTAAATGGGTTAAACCCTTTTGGAATTAATTGGTTAATGGGTTTAAAATTTAAAAACCCAAAGTTTAAGTAGTAATTTCGGCTAGGGTAGAGGTTTTGGCGATTTTTGGCTTGAAGAAAAACCTTGGGCGACGGCTAGGAGGAAGAAGGCGATTTTGGTGTTATTGAAGAGTTCTTGAAGCGATTTTGGCGATTTCTCCATCTCTTCCCCTTTGGCGAATTTTCCTTGGTGTTTGGTGGCGATTCTTGGTAGAACTTCAAGCCTTAGACGAATTGTTTTTGGAGAATTTTCACCTTGTGTTCTCGGTTAAGAGGTGAGTGGGGTGTTTAATCGATTTCTATCTATTTGTTTGTGTTAATTGATGTGTTAGATGATATATTTGCTTGTTGGAAATCTTACCATGCTAAAACCGAAATTCAAGACTTTACCATGATGAAAACCGAATTTTGTAAAGTTGATTATATCATGAAAACCGAATTTTGTAAAGTTGATTATATCATGAAAACCGAATTTTTCAAAGGTGATTATATGATGATTATTTAACCGAAAATTTGTATGAAATTTAAGGTATTTTGTAGGAATTTTGGTAGCATTAAATCATTGAATTTTGAGTATGAAATTCTTGTTAATTATAGTAAAACCGAAATCAATTTTGGTAACATTAAATCAATGATTTTTGTAGCATGTATGAAAACCGAAACCTTGTTAATTGTAGTTAAACCGAAATCTTGATAATATGTATGGAAGCCGAATTTGATGTTTTTAGTTAACATATATGTGGTAGTTGTTTGAGAAATTGTTTGAGAAATTGTTTGAAAATTTTAAGTTGATTTTATAGTATATGGTTATATACTTAGGACTATGTTGAGAAATTGTTTGAGAAATTTGAGTGATAACATAGCAAGTTTTGACTGAACTAATTAGCATGAAATCTAAGGACTACACTATTTGAATAGGAAATATTATGTGATATGTTATGAGATTTTTGGAATAATATGTGTTATGTGATAGGTGATGTGAATTTGGAATAATATGTGTTATGTAACGGGTTATGTGAATTTGGAATATTATGTGGTTATGTGACTTATGAAAATTATGTGGTTATGTGAATTCGGATATTATGTGCTATGTGATGGTTAGGACTAAGGCTAAGTGTAACTGTGTACTCAAGGGGGATAGTCCGTATGTAATATGTTAAGGGTTTGAATTTCAGCCCTGTATTTGATATGTGAGGGGGTTGATGTTCAGCCTGCCTATTATGATTATTGTGATGGGGGTTGATGTTCAGCCTGCCCGATATGATTTTTTTTGTGATGACTATCCTAGAGTCTAGTTGACACTTAGGAGTCCACCTTTGTGAAATATGAAATAAGATATGTCTGTTGTCCAGTAGGAACCTTTTTGGAGAACGGGTTTTGACGCAAAGTGCCATGTCTTGGTCGGACAGGGGCCACCTCTTGATGTCATTACTCTTTTATGTTATGGGGTGATATAAGACGCAAAGTGCCATGTCTAGATCAGACAGGGGCCACCTCTTGATGTCATCACTCTCATTTTGTGATATGGGGTGTCGTAGAGCAAAGTGCCACGTCATGACCTGACGGGGGCCACCTCTTGAATCTACACACAATCCATCGATGTGTTATGGGGTGATAGAGCAAAGTGCCACGTCGTGACCTGGCGGGGGCCACCTCTTGATTCTACTCACTATCCATGTTTATGTGTTGCACGAGATTTTGCAGCTCCCAGTGCTTTGGCCAAGCCGGGTTAGACCATATTGGTCACTACTGAATATGCTGGACAACTAGGTTGATTATGTGTTGGTGTGTTTAGTGGTTTAGAGTATAACTCTAGAACCTGAGTTTGTGAACCTAAGTTTGTTATGAGTTTAGTTGGTTTAGAGTATAGCTCTAGAACCTGAGTTTGTTATATGTTGGTGTTCTGACTATTTATATGATTTCTGAATTTAATCTTGTTGTATATTGACATAATGTTCTGTTAAAGATTTTTAAAATAATCTGCCTATATTTTTGAATGTATGTTATGGATGGTCGATTTAGACTATCCACTCACTGGGCTGTGTAGCTCACCCCTCACTATTTTCAGGCATAGAGCAGGGGCGCATTTCTTGAGTACATTGGTGTGGATAATTATGCTGTTTGCTGTCTTAAGAATTTTTATGCTTAATTCTTGGGGCCGGTTGTGGCCTTAACATAAATTATATGAACTATGTGAATCATGAGACTATGTGAACTATGTGAACTATGTTGCCGGTTATGGCAGTCTTATGAGTTTGATTTTTGTGTCACCGCGGGCTTCAGCCTGGTTTCGGTGTTTGGTATGAGTTTATAAAATCGATTTTGTGATTTTGTTTTGAATTTCAGCTTGTTGTATATTCTGTGCAATCGGTTTTGATATACCCTGTAACTTGCATATGTCTAGTGCAAGTATTGCCTGGTGGCAGGTACCTTTATGGATTTTATGAATTTGAATCGGTTTTGATATAACTATTGCCTTGCATATGTCTAGTGCAAGGATTGCGTGGTGGCAGGTACCCTTATGAGATTTGAGTTTTGTGAATTTGTGTGTATGGATTTATGGAAATTTTTCAGATCGTGTTTTCTTGAACTCGGTTTTACCTAGCATATGATCGATCTTATATGAAACATCCTGTATCATTTGTGAATTGTGCCATTTGTTTGGGGTTAAGAATGTGGGATGTTACAATACCGCCTCAACCCGCTGCGAACGCCGCAAGGGCGGTTCGCGATGCCTATGAAAAGCATGTCAATGATAGCATTGATGTTGCTTGCCTGATGCTAGCGTCTATGACGCCACCGCTGCAGCGTCAGCATGAGGATATGTCTGCTATAGAAATTATAGCAAACCTCAAGATGCTGTATGCTGCACAGGCGAGGACTGAACGCTATAATCTGACCAAGCTTTTCTTTCAGAGCAAACTGACTGAAGGGAGTCCAGTGGGAGCTCATGTGCTCAAGATGATTGGGCACAAGGAGGCTCTAGAGAAACTGGGGCATACCATCAATCAGGAGCTTGCTGTAGACATTATTCTGCAGTCTCTCCCGGCCTCCTTCGATGCGTTCATTATTAATTTTAATATGAACAAGATCGACTGTACTCCGGCAGAGTTGCTGAATATGCTCTTGACTACAGAGGAGACTCTCAAGGGAAAGCCTTCAACCTCTGTCTTGATGTTCCCTTCCAGGAACAAGAAGATGGGGAAGAAGGGCAAAGCCCCTGTCAAGAACTACAGCAAGGCTCTGAAACAAAAGGTGAAGCGGTCGAAGGACAACAGATGTTTCCACTGTGGCCAGCTGGGTCACTGGAAAAAGGACTGTAAAGCGCTCCAAGGAGACAAGAAGGGAAGCATCGCTTCTGGCTCAGGTATATTTGTGACTGAAGTCATGATATCCTCTTCTTCTATTTCATGGGTGTTGGACACTGCATGTGGAGTTCACATTTGTTCAAATGTACAGGAACTCAAGAGAAGAAGGCAGGTGGGACAGCATGAGGTGGACCTACGAGTTGGAAACGGGGCACGGGTTGCTGCTGTTGCTGTAGGAACTTATTACATCTCATTACCATCTGGACTTGTATTAGAACTAAACAATTGTTATTTTGTTCCAAGTATTACGAAAAATATTATCTCTATTCCTGCTCTTGTCAGGAAAGGATTTTCCTTTGAATGCAATATTTCAAAGTGTGTAATTTCTTATGATAATATTGTTTATGCTTCTGGATCAATTAACAATGGGTTATTCATGTTGGACATGGAATGTTCTATACAAAACATTGATAATAAGAAAGCCAAGTATGCTGATGACAGCACCTTGCTATGGCATAGTCGTTTAGGCCATATTAACAAGAAACGCATTAAGCGGTTGCATGATCATGGACTGCTGGGATCATTCTCCAATGAGGAGATTGATACATGCAAAGCTTGTTTAATGGGTAAAATGACGAAGGCTCCTTTTCCTCACAAAGGTCAAAGGGCTTTGGGTTTACTTGACCATATACACAGTGATGTGTGTGGGCCATTTAGTAAACATGCCAGAGGTGGCTATTCGTACTTCATTACCTTTACTGATGATTTCAGTAGATATGGGTATGTCTATTTAATGAGACATAAGAGTGAATCTTTTGACAAGTTCAAAGAGTTCAAAAATGAAGTACAAAATCAGCTAGGCCGAAATATCAAGGCACTTCGCTCAGATCGAGGTGGAGAATACCTAAGTCGAGAGTTTACTGACTATCTGAAGGAGTGTGGGATTATCTCACAGCTCACTCCGCCAGGAACACCGCAATGGAATGGTGTGTCCGAGAGGAGGAACAGAACCTTACTGGATATGGTTCGTTCTATGATGAGTCAAGCTACTCTACCTTACTCCTTTTGGGGATTTGCACTGGAAACAGCTGCAAAGGTACTAAACCGAGTGCCATCCAAGGCAGTTTCAAAGACTCCATATGAGTTATGTGCAGATACCCCTTTCTTGAGGGGGGCCGAAACCCTAAGTGTGGCGCATATAACATTTTTGCATGGGATGCTAGGGTTTCAACAAAATCGCATGTAATATATTCTTATGATCAACTTCAAATGATTGAATTGATCAAGAGGAAGTTCATACCAACGCCATTAGATTGGATGGTGCCTTGGAAGTAAGATTGCGAAAGGGCTTTCCTCCAAAGGTGGCGCACACAAGAAGATGATGGCTACTCCTTGTGTTCCTTGTGCTAGCAAGGCTTCAAGGCTCTTGTCGTGTGAAGGAGATGGAAATACACTTTCGGCTAGGGCGATGAAGCTCTCCTTCTTGTCATCGAGACCAACCTATTCACGAATGGATAGACGACCAAGCAAGAAGACAACATGCGTTGAGGCGTTTTCTTAGATGAGGCGTTACATGATTTCCCAATATGGAAAGTCATGAAGCTATCGCCCATTCAAAGCAAACCGCCCTAAAATGCTTCCACCTTGAACCAACCGTTCGCACATATGTGAACCGGTTCAATGGAATTCGGTCTAATGCTTTTGGTTCAAAGACCAAACCAAAACAACCCAAGCCATGGTCTAGATCTCTCTCTGAACCAAATGGTTCAAGATCTAACCGTTGATCTCTTGATGCTTCTGATCTCACTGATCTAGCATCACTTCTCTCGATCGAAGCTTACCGATCTCAATCCCTAATCAATCAAACATGATCAGATCAGATCTCACTTACAATCAGAGTTTAAACTCCTTTAAAACTGAACTAAAACAATTCAGTCCACACGATCTGACTTACGTAAGCCATATCACCAAATTGTGCGACCCTAAGGGTTTCCTTTAAATGTCGGTAACGATAACTTACGTTATCACGATCAGTGAGGGGTATCTAGCAACACATCACTGTCTCCCGATATAAAGGAAAAAGTCTTCCAAGACTACACCCAAACCACAGCACAAGTGTGAATCCACTTCACTAGGCATACATGTTTCCTTTGCCACTGGATGTTCTTATTGGACAAACGTGTCAAGCCTGTAGCTCCAATATGATGAGCATGATTAGATTAGATGAGCATAGTCACCTGGGTATGGCCATACACTATTTTCAATCATCTCATTCAGGGGGGCCCCCTTTAGAACATCACACTCCTTAAACAAGGAGACGGCAATCCTATATCTATCGCTAGTGTCCTAACCTGACTCATGATCATTATCCAAGATAGTCTATAACCATTATGTTTCAAATGATATTGAACTACCTCAAAACAATGACAATCATCATTTAGAAACACAAGTGATCTCAAGTCAGAGGACATGTGCCACTTGATGAAAACAAGGATTATTCACATTGTGACAAGCAATTGAATATCCTAGTAGGGTCTGTCCAGTACATCCAATGTACCCATGAGTCTACATCTTATTCCATGCTCGAAGCATCCTATAAGATTAGAACACATATTAGTCTAAATCATATCAAGGCTGTCTCATGTTCACCAAGATATCTCGACTAAGGACAAATAGCATGTTAGCCTAGCTGAACAGCTTTGAGACATTATTCAGAAGTATACTTATTGCAGTAGACAATGTAACAAACTGAATAACAACCATTGCCATTATAAACACAAGAGTTTATACATGATACTGTTACAATCCCAAGGCCTCAAACATTAGCCTTAAGGGCATACCCCAACAATCTCCCACTTGCACTTAATCTAATGGTTGAGAAATCTCAAACTCATATTATTACAGTGCTTCTCATGCTTCTGCTGCGCCAGAGGCTTGGTAAGCGGGTCAGCCAGATTGTCATCTGTATGAACCTTGCAGATCTTGATCTCGCCTCGATCAATGATCTCCCGGATCAAGTGAAACCGTCTCTGTATGTGCTTGGACTTCTGGTGCGACCGTGGTTCCTTTGCTTGTGCTATAGCTCCAGTGTTATCACAGAAGATAACCAAAGGATCTGCACTCGAAGGAACAACACCAAGTTCTTGAACGAACTTACGAATCCACACTGCCTCCTTGGATGCTTCCGAGGCTGCAACATACTCGGCTTCTGTTGTGGAATAAGCAACAATAGACTGTTTGAAACTTTTCCACACCACTGCTCCTCCATTCAAGCTAAAAACATAGCCTGATTGCGATCGGAAATCATCCTGGTCCGACTGGAACGAAGCGTCAGTATATCCTTCTATACTGAGTTCTTCCTGACCACCATATATCAAGAACATATCTTTGGTCCTCCGCAGATATTTCAAGATGTTCTTGACCGCAATCCAGTGCGCCTGACCTGGATTACTTTGGAACCGACTGGTCACGCTTAACCCGTAAGCGACGTCTGGGCGAGTACACAACATCGCATACATAATGGATCCAATAGCCGAAGCATAAGGCGTATTGTCCATTTCATCTTTCTCAGTCTGTGTTTGTGGACACTGACTCTTCGAAAGATTCAGACCATGTCTGACTGGAAGATATCCACGTTTAGAATTCTCTAAATGGAATCTCTCCAGGACTTTATCGATGTAAGTACTCTGGCACAGCCCGAGAAGCCTTTTAGATCTATCCCTATAGATCTTCACACCTAATACATAGGCTGCTTCTCCTAAATCTTTCATCTGGAAACATTTTCTTAACCATGCTTTAACAGCATGCAGTTCAGGAATATCGTTTCCAATGATTAAGATATCATCGACGTAGAGGACTAGGAAAGTAATCACGCTCCCACTAAACCTCTTATATACACACGGGTCATCTTCGTTCTTGATGAAACCAAATTCACTGATTGATTCATCAAAACGAATATTCCAGCTTCTAGATGCTTGTTTAAGTCCATAAATGGACTTCTTTAACTTGCATATTTTATGACGATCTGATGGATTAGTGAAACCTTCAGGTTGTGTCATATACACATCCTCATCCAGATTTCCATTAAGGAAAGCGGTCTTCACATCCATCTGCCAGATCTCATAATCATAATATGCTGCTATTGCGAAAAGAATCCGAATAGACTTGAACATGGCTACAGGAGAGAAAGTTTCATCATAATCTATCCCGTAGAATTGTTTGAAACCTTTCGCAACTAGCCTGCCCTTATAGGTAACCACGTTACCATCCATGTCAATCTTCTTCTTGCAGATCCATTTACAGCCTATAGGGATTACTCCCGGAGGCGGATCAACCAAATCCCAGACTTGGTTATCTGACATGGAGTCCATCTCGGCTCGCATAGCTTCAAGCCATCTAGCTGACTCCGGTCCACTGACCGCATCCGCATAAGTGAGGGGTTCATCATTGTCAATGATGTAGACTCCGTCATAGCGCTCAGGCTGTCGACGGATCCTTCCCGATCTTCGCGGTTCCCGTGATATCTGAGCCTCAGGTTGTTCAATAACCTACTCAACTGGCTCAGGCTCATCCAACTGTGCTTGACTACTTTGTCCTTCCTCTGAATTCTCATCCAGCTTTATTTCTCTCCCACTGGCTTCTTGCAGAAGAAATTCCTTCTCAAGAAATATTGCCGTCCGAGCAACAAATACCTTGTTCTCTTTGGGATCGTAGAAATAATAACCCTTAGTTTCCTTAGGGTAACCGACAAAGATGCATTTCTCAGATCTGCTCTCCAGTTTCCCAGAGGCGAGCTTTTTGACATAAGCCTCGCAACCCCAGATCTTAATAAATGTCAAGCTAGGCTGTTTCCTGTACCACAACTCATATGGAGTCTTTGAAACGGCCTTGGATGGCACTCGGTTTAGTACCTTTGCAGCTGTTTCCAGTGCAAATCCCCAAAAGGAGTAAGGAAGAGTAGCCTGACTCATCATAGAACGAACCATATCAAGTAACGTTCTATTTCTCCTCTCGGACACACCATTCCATTGCGGTGTTCCTGGTGGAGTGAGCTGTGAGATAATCCTACACTCCTTTAGATAGTCAGTAAACACTCGACTTAGGTATTCTCCACCTCGATCAGAACGAAGTGCCTTGATATTTCGGCCTAGCTGATTCTGTACTTCATTTTTGAACTCTTTGAACTTGTCAAAAGATTCACTCTTATGTCTCATTAGATAGACATACCCATATCTACTGAAATCATCAGTAAAGGTAATGAAGTACGAATAGCCACCTCTGGCATGTTTACTAAATGGCCCACACACATCACTGTGTATAAGGTCAAGTAAACCTGAAGCCCTTTGACCTTTGTTAGAAAAAGGAGACTTCGTCATTTTTCCCATTAAACAAGCTTTGCATGTATCAATCTCCTCATAGGAGAATGATCCCAGCAGTCCATGGTCATGCAACCGCTTAATGCGTTTCTTGTTAATATGGCCTAAACGACTATGCCATAGCAAGGTGCTGTCATCAGCATACTTGGCTTTCTTATTATCAATATTTTGTACAGAACATTCCATGTCCAACATGAATAACCCATTGTTAATTGATCCAGAAGCATAAACAATATTATCATAAGAAATTACACACTTTGAAATATTGCATTCAAAGGAAAATCCTTTCCTGACAAGAGCAGGAATAGAGATAATATTTTTCGTAATACTTGGAACAAAATAACAATTGTCCAGTTCTAGTACAAGTCCAGATGGTAATGAGATGTAATAAACCCCTACAGCAACAGCAGCAACCCGTGCCCCGTTTCCAACTCGTAGGTCCACCTCATGCTGTCCCACCTGTCTTCTTCTCTTGAGTTCCTGTACATTTGAACAAATGTGAACTCCACATGCAGTGTCCAACACCCATGAAATAGAAGAAGAGGATATCATGACTTCAGTCACAAATATACCTGAGCCAGAAGCGATGCTTCCCATCTTGTCTCCTTGGAGCGCTTTACAGTCCTTTTTCCAGTGACCCAGCTGGCCACAGTGGAAACATCTGTTGTCCTTTGACCGCTTCACCTTTTGTTTCAGAGCCTTACTGTAGTTCTTGACAGGGGCTTTGCCCTTCTTCCCCTTCTTCTTGTTCCTGGAAGGGAACATCAAGACAGAGGTTGAAGGCTTTCCCTTCAGAGTCTCCTCCGTAGTCAAGAGCATATTCAGCAACTCTGCCGGAGTACAGTCGATCTTGTTCATATTAAAATTAATAATGAACGCATCGAAGGAGGCCGGGAGAGACTGCAGAATAATGTCTACAGCAAGCTCCTGATTGATGGTATGCCCCAGTTTCTCGAGAGCCTCCTTGTGCCCAATCATCTTGAGCACGTGAGCTCCCACTGGGCTCCCTTCAGCCAGTTTGCTCTGAAAGAAAAGCTTGGTCAGATTATAGCGTTCAGTCCTCGCCTGTGCAGCATATAGCATCTTGAGGTTTGCTATGATTTCCATAGCAGACATATCCTCATGCTGACGCTGCAGCGGTGGCGTCATGGATGCTAGCATCAGGCAAGCGACATCAATGCTATCATTGACATGCTTTTCATAGGCATCCCGAACCGCCCTTGCGGCGTTCGGAGCGGGTTGAGGCGGTACAGCCGTCTCGAGGACATATAGTTTCCTCTCAGCCTTAAGAACAATCTTAAGGTGTCCGTACCAGTCTGAGAAGTTTGGCCCAGCAAACTTCTCCCTTTCCAGTAGGGATCGCACATTGAAGCTCATGGTGTTCGTTGCTGCAGGAATCTACAACAATGCAAGAACAGCAAGGTCAGTATCAATGTTAAGAATCAATCCAGGACTTAAGAAAGATTCTTTTTCTCACTATTTTATCTGGCTGAAAAATCCAGCAAAACAGCCCAAAAGAGTAACACTCTTTTAGTGAGATGGGATCCAGATTTCATACTTGGTCTCCGCGTCCCGCTCAGGCGAGATAAGATGCACAGAGAGTACAAGCACTAATTTCTGGTAGGCATTCCCTGCCAATCGCCAACCCATGCGATTCCCCTTCATCTGGGCAATCCAGCAGACTGTGCCAACTGAGTTGGTACAACACAGTCTCTGACCCCACAGATGGCTGCCTCCATATAGCTAACATATGCCCCATATGTAGCCTACATGGTCAAGCTGACCTGACCTACTCCCTGGACCACCACGTGCTATGCTGAGCAACGAGAAGCGATAAATCCCTTCTCTGTAACACGCAAGTGAAATCACACACCGTCTGAAGATAGATGGGCATGCCCACTGAGTGGGTACAACACGGCCCCAACGATAGTCAGAACAGTGAGGTTTCGCGCCAGAAGGCATTACGTGCTTGATATTTTAGCGTTGGATTTTAACGGTCTTTTATCTTCTTACTATCAGGCAAATCCTATGGCTATAGCAGAAGATAAATAACTCATGCAATTCTAAGTATTTTGAAAATAAAAGAAAGCATGGATCTTATGTGGTAAAAGCCCATAGAGCCTAAGTATGACCTTAAATCAACTTAAGTCTTCACTTGCTCTTCTTGGGTCTTTTGCATCTCATCTGGTCCAACCCAGGGCCCTAGCGCTCAATGCAGCTCAGGTGCACCCACCAGCTGAATGCGCCTCTGCGATGTGTGCTTTTGTGCTCTTGTCTAATTAAAATACATTTTAATCTATCTAGACAAGCTTGACTCGCAGGTCAATTATACAATAAATTAATTAAAAATGTGATTCGCAGATCACGAAAATAATAATTTACCAGGCTCGCAGGCCCCAGCACAGCACACATTAAAAGGGCAACCCACATAAGATTAAATAAACAAGCATCATGCCATCATTCAATCAACATGTGATCCATTACAAAGAAAATAAAATTTTGAAAAACCCATTGGCATCAATTTTAATTTTCTTATGTGCCCTACAACCTTACAACGGTCCATTGATAGGGATCCACTCATCAATCTAGTTAGATCCATGCCCTTGCATGCACCAAGTCCTAACTGACTCGAGTTGACCTAATGGTCAACCATGCATGCGCCAAGGGCTGAACAACCAACATGAGTTCTGGCAAGCGGGTGTGACCCCGGGCCTAACTCATGTGTGTTCACTGGTTGTCTCAACCAGACCTCGCTACACGCCTGTGATGCAATCGACCTATAGCCACCTCGTGCTTGCGCACAGGTGCCATCTGGTCAATCCATCTAGGCTGTCAGATGGTCTGATCAGACTAATTTGATCTATACTAGATGATGCTTTCAACCCCATCAACCCGTCTAAGGGTTTATAGTAAGCGCCTCTTAGATCTAGTAAACGCGCAAGTCATCAAGTTTTGTGAAAACATCAAGAACAACATGCGCAACTATGTAAGCATCATGCTAGCGCCAACATGAATAAATCTCATACATGCGCAACATGAACATACTATCAACTAGTATAATCGCATGAAGAGAAATCTTAGATCTAAGCATCAAGCATACATGGATCACACAAAGCAATCATAAGAACATATAAGAACCTACGCTCTGATACCAATTGCAGATACCCCTTTCTTGAGGGGGGCCGAAACCCTAAGTGTGGCGCATATAACATTTTCGCATGGGATGCTAGGGTTTCAACAAAATCGCATGTAATATATTCTTATGATCAACTTCAAATGATTGAATGGATCAAGAGGAAGTTCATACCAACGCCATTAGATTGGATGGTGCCTTGGAAGTAAGATTGCGAAAGGGCTTTCCTCCAAAGGTGGCGCACACAAGAAGATGATGGCTACTCCTTGTGTTCCTTGTGCTAGCAAGGCTTCAAGGCTCTTGTCGTATGAAGGAGATGGAAATACACTTTCGGCTAGGGCGATGAAGCTCTCCTTCTTGTCGTCGAGACCAACCTATTCACGAATGGATAGACGACCAAGCAAGAAGACAACATGCGTTGAGGCGTTTTCTTAGATGAGGCGTTACATGATTTCCCAATATGGAAAGTCATGAAGCTATCGCCCATTCAAAGCAAACCGCCCTAAAATGCTTCCACCTTGAACCAACCGTTCGCACATATGTGAACCGGTTCAATGGAATTCGGTCTAATGCTTTTGGTTCAAAGACCAAACCAAAACAACCCAAGCCATGGTCTAGATCTCTCTCTGAACCAAATGGTTCAAGATCTAACCGTTGATCTCTTGATGCTTCTGATCTCACTGATCTAGCATCACTTCTCTCGATCGAAGCTTACCGATCTCAATCCCTAATCAATCAAACATGATCAGATCAGATCTCACTTACAATCAGAGTTTAAACTCCTTTAAAACTGAACCAAAACAATTCAGTCCACACGATCTGACTTACGTAAGCCATATCACCAAATTGTGCGACCCTAAGGGTTTCCTTTAAATGTCGGTAACGATAACTTACGTTATCACGATCAGTGAGGGGTATCTAGCAACACATCACTGTCTCCCGATATAAAGGAAAAAGTCTTCCAAGACTACACCCAAACCACAGCACAAGTGTGAATCCACTTCACTAGGCATACATGTTTCCTTTGCCACTGGATGTTCTTATTGGACAAGCGTGTCAAGCCTGTAGCTCCAATATGATGAGCATGATTAGATCAGATGAGCATAGTCACCTGGGTATGGCCATACACTATTCTCAATCATCTCATTCAGGGGGGCCCCCTTTAGAACATCACACTCCTTAAACAAGGAGACGGCAATCCTATATCTATCGCTAGTGTCCTAACCTGACTCATGATCATTATCCAAGATAGTCTATAACCATTATGTTTCAAATGATATTGAACTACCTCAAAACAATGACAATCATCATTTAGAAACACAAGTGATCTCAAGTCAGAGGACATGTGCCACTTGATGCAAACAAGGATTATTCACATTGTGACAAGCAATTGAATATCCTAGTAGGGTCTGTCCAGTACATCCAATGTACCCATGAGTCTATATCTTATTCCATGCTCGAAGCATCCTATAAGATTAGAACACATATTAGTCTCAATCATATCAAGGCTGTCTCATGTTCACCAAGATATCTCGACTAAGGACAAATAGCATGTTAGCCTAGCTGAACAGCTTTGAGACATTATTCAGAAGTATACTTATTGCAGCAGACAATGTAACAAACTGAATAACAACCATTGCCTTTATAAACACAAGAGTTTATACATGATACTGTTACAATCCCAAGGCCTCAAACATTAGCCTTAAGGGCATACCCCAACATTATGGTATGGGAAACAGCCGAGCTTGACATTTATTAAGATCTGGGGTTGCGAGGCTTACGTCAAAAAGCTCGCCTCTGGGAAACTAGAGAGCAGATCTGAGAAATGTATCTTTGTCGGTTACCCTAAGGAAACTAAGGGTTATTATTTCTATGATCCCAAAGAGAACAAAGTATTTGTTGCTCGGACGGCCATTTTTCTTGAGAAGGAGTTTCTTCTGCAAGAGGCCAGTGGGAGAGAAATAAAGCTGGATGAGAATCCAGAGGAAGGACAAAGTAGTCAAGCACAGTTGGATGAGCCTGAGCCGGTAGAACAGGTTATTGAACAACCTGAGGCTCAGATATCACGGGAACCGCGAAGATCGGGAAGGATCCGTCGACAGCCTGAGCGCTATGACGGAGTCTACATCATTGAAAATGATGAACCCCTCACTTATGCGGATGCGGTCAGTGGACCGGAGTCAGCTAGATGGCTTGAAGCTATGCGAGCCGAGATGGACTCCATGTCAGATAACCAGGTCTGGGATTTGGTTGATCCGCCTCCGGGAGTGATCCCTATAGGCTGTAAATGGATCTTCAAGGAGAAGATTGACATGGATGGTAACGTGGTTACCTATAAAGGCAGGCTAGTTGCGAAAGGTTTCAAACAAATCTACGGGATAGATTATGATGAAACTTTCTCTCCTGTAGCCATGTTTAAGTCTATTCGGATTCTTTTCGCGATAGCAGCATATTACGATTATGAGATCTGGCAGATGGATGTGAAGACCACTTTCCTTAATGGAAAACTGGATGAGGATGTGTATATGACACAACCTGAAGGTTTCACTATTCCATCAGATCGTCATAAAATATGCAAGTTAAAGAAGTCCATTTATGGACTTAAACAAGTATCTAGAAGCTGGAATATTCGTTTTGATGAATCAATCTGTGAGTTTGGTTTCATCAAGAACGAAGATGACCCGTGTGTATATAAAAGGTTTAGTGGGAGCGTGATTACTTTCCTAGTCCTCTACGTCGATGCTATCTTAATCATTGGAAACGATATTCCTGAACTGCATGCTGTTAAAGCATGGTTAGGAAAATGTTTCCAGATGAAAGATTTAGGAGAAGCAGCCTATGTATTAGGTGTGAAGATCTACAGAGATAGATCTAAGAGGCTTCTCGGGCTGTGCCAGAGTACTTACATCGATAAGGTCCTGGAGAGATTCCATTTAGAGAATTCTAAAAGAGGATATCTTCCAGTCAGACATGGTCTGAATCTTTCAAAGAGTCAGTGTCCACAAACACAGACTGAGAAAGATGAAATGGACAATACGCCTTATGCTTCAGCTATTGGGTCCATTATGTATGCGATGTTATGTACTCGCCCAGACGTCGCTTACGGGTTAAGCGTGACCAGTCGGTTCCAAAGTAATCCAGGTCAGGCACACTGGATTGCGGTAAAGAACATTTTGAAATATCTGCGGAGGACCAAAGATATGTTCTTGATATATGGTGGTCAGGAAGAACTCAGTATTGAAGGATATACTGACGCTTCGTTCCAATCTGACCAGGATGATTTTCGATCGCAATCAGGCTATGTTTTTAGCTTGAATGGAGGAGCAGTGGTGTGGAAAAGTTTCAAACAGTCTATTGTTGCTGATTCCACAACAGAAGCCGAGTATGTTGCAGCCTCGGAAGCATCCAAGGAGGCAGTGTGGATTCGTAAGTTCGTTCAAGAACTTGGTGTTGTTCCATTGAGTGCAGATCCTTTGGTTATCTTTTGTGATAACACTAGAGCAATCGCACAAGCAAAGGAACCACGGTCGCACCAGAAGTCCAAGCACATACAGAGACGGTTTCACTTGATCCGGGAGATCATTGATCGTGGCGAGATCAAAATCTGCAAGGTTCATACAGATGACAATCTGGCTGACCCGCTTACCAAGCCTCTGGCGCAGCAGAAGCATGAGAAGCACTGTAATAATATGGGTTTGAGATTTCTCAACCATTAGATTAAGTGCAAGTGGGAGATTGTTGGGGTATGCCCTTAAGGCTAATGTTTGAGGCCTTGGGATTCTATCAGTATCATGTATATAAACACTTATGTTTATAAAGGCAATGGTTGTTATTCAGTATGTTACATTGTCTGCTGCAATAAGTGTGCTTCTGAATAATGTCTCAATGCTTTTCAGCTAGGCTGACATGCTGTAATGTCCTTAGTCGAGATATCTTGGTGAACATGATACAGCCTTGATATGATTGAGACTAATATGTGTGCTAATCTATAGGATGCTTCGAGCATGGAATAAGATGTAGACTCATGGGTACATTGGATGTACTGGACAGACCCTACTAGGATATTCAATTGCTTGTCACAATGTGAATAATCCTTGTATGCATCAAGTGGCACATGTCCTCTGACTTGAGATCACTTGTGTTTCTAAATGATGATTGTCATTGTTTTGAGGTAGTTCAATATCATTTGAAAGATAATGGTTATAGACTATCTTGGATAATGATCATGAGTCAGGTTAGGACACTAGTGATAGATATAGGATTGCCGTCTCCTTGTTTAAGGAGTGTGATGTTCTAAAGGGGCCCCCCTAAATGAGATGATTGAGAAAGTGTATGGCCATACCCAGGTGACTATGTTCATCTGGTCTAATCATGCTCATCATATTGGAGCTACAGGCTTGACACGCTTGTCCAATAAATCCAGTGGCAAAGGAAACATGTATGCCTAGTGAAGTGGATTCACACTTGTGCTGTGGTTTGGGTGTAGTCTTGGAATACTATTTCCTTTATATCGGGAGACAGTGATGTGTTGCTAGATACCCCTCACTGATTGTGATAACGTAAGTTATCGTTACCGACATTTAAAGGAAACCCTCAGGGTCGCACAATTTGATGATATGGCTTACTTAAGTCAGATCGTGTGGACTGAATTGTTTGGGTTCAGTTTGAAGGGATTTAGTCTCTGATTGTAAGTGAGATCTGGTCTGATCATGTTTGATTGATTAGGGCTTGAGATCGGTAAGCTTCGATCGAGAGATTGGATGCTAGATCGGTGAGATCAGGAGCATCAGGAGATGAACGGTTAGATCTTGAACCTTTAGGGTTTATTGTGATCTAGACCAATGGCTTGGGTTATTTGGTCTTTGAACCAAATCAAATTGAACCGGCTCATTACATGAGCGCATGGTTCAAAGGGGAAGAAATGGTGATCGGTTCACTTGGTGTGAACGCATCACACATTGAAGGGTTGCCATATTTGGAAGGTGCATTATTCCAATAGATGGTAACGCCTCCACATGTTTATGAGAGTAACGTCTCTCTTCTCCCTCTTGCTCTCGACGTTGCATTCTCGTGAAGAGAGGTGGTGAACGACGAGGAGGTCTCGCCAAGCAAGAAGTTCTCTCCCCTTCCATACGGCAAGGACCCTTGAAGAATCTTGCTAGCACAAGGATCACAAGGGGTAGGCGACATCACTTTGTGTGCGTCACTTGTGGAGAAGATCTCGTTTGGTCTTTGCTTCCAAGCCGACATCCATCCTAATGGCATTGGTATGATCCCTTTGAGATCTTTTTCAGTTATACAAGTTAATCATATGAACTACATGCGATCTTGATGATGAATTCCCTAGAAATATTACATGCGCCCCCCTTATTTAGGGTTTCATCTCCTTGCGCTCCCCTTTGAAGGGGACTTTCATGAAGAGGAGTTGCGTTCGGTTCACTTGAAGTGAACGCATAACGCTTGAGAAATAATGGGTTGCTATTTTTGGAAAGTTTTGGCAACGCCTCCACGTTCATGAGGAACGTTTTCTCTTATCGCCTCTCATCACCTCTTGACGTTTTCTTGCTCTCGTGTGACGACTCTCTCGACGAGTGTAGAGAAGGCTTTCGACAAGCACCAAGAGATCTCATCTCCTCCACGCAAAGAACTCCTTAGAACCTTGCTAGCACAAGGAGCACTAAGGGAGTAGGCGACATCATTTGTGTGCGTACCATTTGGAGGAGAAGCGCTTGAGTCTCTTCTTCCTAGACGCGCCATCCAAGCAATGGCTTTGGTAAGAATCGTTTCCTTGATTCTTGTTTGCAATCGCATATAAGTTGATCTTATAATATGTAAAGATCCTAGAAACCCCCTTCCGCTGCATGAAAAACTCCATATGCGCCTATCTAGGGTTTTGCTCCCCCTTGAAGGGGACTCTTCAATTGGTATCAGAGCCAGTTTATGCATATTTTATGATTGCTTTAGCCTTTTATGATCCTTGTATGCTTAGATCTTCTTTACATGCGAGATTTACATGTAAGTTATTCATGCCGAAACTTGATATATGTTTCCTTTGCGCATGGTTGTTTGCGCTTGTTGTTTTTCTTAAAAACTTCATGACATGCGCGACTATCATTAGATCTAAGCGGCGCCTACTATAAACCCTTAGACGGGTTAGTAGGGTTGAAGTCATCTTCTAGGAAGGATCCAAATAGTCTGATCAGACCATCTGACAGCCTAGATGGGTCGACCAGATGGCACCTATGCGCATGCATAAGGTGGCTATAGGTCGACTGCATCAAGGGCGTGTAGCGAGGTCTGGTTGAGACAACCCTTGAACGCGCATGAGTTAGGCCCGGGGTCACACCCGCTTGCCAGAACTCATGAAGGCTGTTCAGCCCTTGGCGCATGCATGGTTGACCATTAGGTCAACTCAAGTCAGTTAGGACTTGGTGCATGCAAGGGCAGTGGATCTGACTAGTCATGATGAGTGGATCCCTATTAATGGACCGTTGTAAGGTGGTAGGGCACATAAGAAAAATAAAATTGATTTCAATGGGATTTTGAAATTTTATTTTGTCTATGGATCACATGTTGATTGTAAGCATATGCTTGTTTATTTAATCTTATGTGGGATGCCTAATTTAATGTGTGCTGTGCTGGGGCCTGCGTGCCTGGAATAAATTATAAATTAATTTTTATTGTGATCTGCGCATCACATTTTATTTAATTTATAAAGTGTAATTGACCTGCGAGTCAAACTTGTCTAGATAGATTAAATTGTAATTTAATCAGACAAGAGCACAGAGCACACTTGGCAGAGGCGCATGCAGCAGAGGCTTGACCAGGTGGGAGGTCCAGGGTTCGACCCTGTGACAGGTGCAATTACCTGGTGGGCGCACCTGAGCTGCAGTGGGCGCTTGGGCCCTGGGTTGGGCCAGATGAGATGCAAAAGACCCATGAAGAAAGCTCAAGTGAAGACTTAAGTGAAATTTAAGGTCTTACTTAGGGTTAATGGGCTTTTACCACATAAGATCAGCATGCTTTCTACTTATCGTTTTTATAATTAGAAGTGCATGATTTGTTTATCTTCTGCTATCACCATAGGGTTTGCATGATAGTTAAGAAGATAAAAGACCGTTAAAATCCAACGTTAGAAATATCAAGCACGTAAGCCTTCTGACGCGAAACCTCACTGTTCTGACTATCGTTGGGGCCGTGTTGTACCCACTCAGTGGGCACGCCCATCTATCTTCAGACGGTGTGCGATTTCACCTGCGTGTTACAGAGAAGGGATTTATCGCTTCTCGTTGCTCAGCATAGCACGTGGTGGTCCAGGGAGTAAGTCAGGTCAGCTTGACCATGTAGGCTACATACTGAGCATATGTGAGCTATATGGAGGCAGCCATCTGTGGGATCAGAGACTGTGTTGTACCAACTCAGTTGGCACAGTCTGCTGGATTGCCTAGATGAAGGGGAATCGCACGGGTTGGCGATTGGCAGGGACTGCCTACCAGAAATTAGTGCTTGTACTCTCTGTGCATCTTATCTCGCCTGAGCGGGACGCGGAGACCAAGTATGAAATCTGGATCCCATCTCACTAAAAGAGTGTTACTCTTTCGGACTGTTTAATGGATTTTTCAGTCAGATAAAATAGTGAGAAAAGAATCTTTCTTAAGTCCTGGATTGATTCTAAACATTGATACTGACCTTGCTGTTCTTGCATTGTTGTAGATTCCTGCAGCAACGAACACCATGAGCTTCAATGTGCGATCCCTACTGGAAAGGGAGAAGTTTGCAGGGCCAAACTTCTCAGACTGGTACGGACACCTTAAGATTGTTATTAAGGCAGAGAGGAAACTGTATGTCCTCGAGACGGCTACACCGCCTCAACCCGCTCCGAACGCCGCAAGGGCGGTTCGGGAAGCTTATGAAAAGCAAGTCAATGATAGCATTGATGTCGCTTGCCTGATGCTAGCGTCTATGACGCCACAGCTGCAGCGTCAGCATGAGGATATGTCTGCTATAGAAATGATAGCAAACCTCAAGATGCTATATGCTGCACAGGCGAGGACCGAGCGCTATAATTTGACCAAGCTTTTCTTTCAGAGCAAACTGGCTGAAGGGAGTCCAGTGGGAGCTCATGTGCTCAAGATGATTGGGCACAAAGAGGCTCTAGAGAAACTGGGGCATACCATCAATCAGGAGCTTGCTGTAGACATTATTCTGCAGTCTCTCCCGGCCTCTTTCGATCCGTTCATTATTAATTTTAATATGAACAAGATCGACTGTACTCCGGCAGAGTTGCTGAATATGCTCTTGACTACAGAGGAAACTCTAAAGGGAAAGCCTTCAACCTCTGTCTTGATGTTTCCTTCCAGGAACAAGAAGAAAGGGAAGAAGGGCAAAGCCCCTGTCAAGAATTACAACAAGGCTCTGAAACAGAAGGTTAAGCGGTCGAAGGAATACAGGTGTTTCCACTGTGGCCAGCTGGGTCACTGGAAAAAGGACTGTAAAGCGCTCCAAGGAGACAAGAAGGGAAGCATCGCTTCTGGCTCAGGTATTTTTGTGACTGAAGTCATGATATCCTCTTCTTCTATTTCATGGGTGTTGGACACTGCATGTGGAGTTCACATTTGTTCAAATGTACAGGAACTCAAGAGAAGAAGACAGGTGGGACAGCATGAGGTGGACCTACGAGTTGGAAACGGGGCACGGGTTGCTGCTGTTGCTGTAGGGATTTATTACATCTCATTACCATCTGGTCTTATATTAGAACTGGACAATTGTTATTTTGTTCCGAGTATTACAAAAAATATTATCTCTATTCCTGCTCTTGTCAGGAAAGGATTTTCCTTTGAATGCAATATTTCAAAGTGTGTTCTTACTTATGATAATATTGTTTATGCTACTGGATCAATTAACAATGGGTTATTCATGTTGGACATGGAATGTTCTATACAAAACATTGATAATAAGAAAGCCAAGTATGCTGATGACAGCACCTTGTTATGGCATAGTCGTTTAGGCCATATTAACAAGAAACGCATTAAGCGGTTGCATGATCATGGACTGCTGGGATCATTCTCCTTTGAGGAGATTGATACATGCAAAGCTTGTTTATTGGGTAAAATGACGAAGTCTCCTTTTCCTAACAAAGGTCAAAGGGCTTCAGGTTTACTTGACCTTATACACAGTGATGTGTGTGGGCCATTTAGTAAACATGCCAGAGGTGGCTATTCATACTTCATTACCTTTACTGATGATTTCAGTAGATATGGGTATGTCTATCTAATGAGACATAAGAGTGAATCTTTTGACAAGTTCAAAGAGTTCAAAAATGAAGTACTGAATCAGCTAGGCCGAAATATCAAGGCACTTCGTTCTGATCGAGGTGGAGAATACCTAAGTCGAGAGTTTATTGACTATCTGAAGGAGTGTGGGATTATCTCACAGCTCACTCCGCCAGGAACACCGCAATGGAATGGTGTGTCCGAGAGGAGGAACAGAACATTACTGGATATGGTTCGTTCTATGATGAGTCAGGCTACTCTACCTTACTCCTTTTGGGGATTTGCGCTGGAAACAGCTGCAAAGGTACTAAACCGAGTGCCATCCAAGGCAGTATCAAAGACTCCATATGAGTTATGGTATGGGAAACAGCCAAGCTTGACATTTATTAAGATCTGGGGTTGCGAGGCTTATGTCAAAAAGCTCGCCTCTGGGAAACTAGAGAGCAGATCTGAGAAATGTATCTTTGTCGGTTACCCTAAGGAAACTAAGGGTTATTATTTCTACGATCCCAAGGAGAACAAGGTATTTGTTGCTCGGACGGCCGTTTTTCTTGAGAAGGAGTTTCTTCTGCAAGAGGCCAGTGGGAGAGAAATAAAGGTGGATGAGAATCCACAGGAAGGATAAAGTAGTCAAGCACAGTTGGATGAGCCTGAGCCAGTAGAACAGGTTATTGAACAACCTGAGGCTCAGATATCACGGGAACCGCGAAGATCGGGAAGGATCCGTCGACAGCCTGAGCGCTATGACGGAGTCTACATCATTGATCATGATGAACCCCTCACTTATGCGGATGCGGTCAGTGGACCGGAGTCAGCTAGATGGCTTGAAGCTATGCGAGCTGAGATGGACTCCATGTCAGATAACCAAGTCTGGGATTTGGTTGATCCGCCTCCGGGAGTAATCCCTATAGGCTGTAAATGGATCTTCAAGAAGAAGATTGACATGGATGGTAACGTGGTTACCTATAAAGGCAGGCTAGTTGCGAAAGGTTTCAAACAAATCTACGGGATAGATTATGATGAAACTTTCTCTCCTGTAGCCATGTTCAAGTCTATTCGGATTCTTTTCACGATAGCAGCATATTATGATTATGAGATCTGGCAAATGGATGTGAAGACCGCTTTCCTTAATGGAAAACTGGATGAGGATGTGTATATGACACAACCTGAAGGATTCACTAACCCATCAGATCGTCATAAAATATGCAAGTTAAAGAAGTCTATTTATGGACTTAAACAAGCATCTAGGAGCTGGAATATTCGTTTTGATGAATCAATCTCTGAGTTTGGTTTCATCAAGAATGAAGATGACCCGTGTGTATATAAGAGGTTTAGTGGGAGCATGATTACTTTCCTAGTCCTCTACGTCGATGATATCTTAATCATTGGAAATGATATTCCTGAACTGCATGCTGTTAAAGCATGGTTAAGAAAATGTTTCCAGATGAAAGATCTAGGAGAAGCAGCCTATGTATTAGGTGTGAAGATCTACAGGGATAGATCTAAGAGGCTTCTCGGGCTGTGCCAGAGTACTTACATCGATAAAGTCCTGGAGAGATTCCATTTAGAGAATTCTAAAAGAGGATATCTTCCAGTCAGACATGGTCTGAATCTTTCAAAGAGTCAGTGTCCACAAACACAGACTGAGAAAGATGAAATGGACAATACGCCTTATGCTTCGGCTATTGGGTCCATTATGTATGCGATGTTGTGTACTCGCCCAGACGTCGCTTACGGGTTAAGCGTGACCAGTCGATTCCAAAGTAATCCAGGTCAGGCGCACTGGATTGTGGTCAAGAACATTTTAAAATATCTGCGGAGGACCAAAGATATGTTCTTGGTATATGGTGGTCAGGAAGAACTCAGTATAGAAGGATATACTGACGCTTCGTTCCAATCGGACCAGGATGATTTCCGATCGCAATCAGGCTATGTTTTTAGCTTGAATGGAGGAGCAGTGGTGTGGAAAAGTTTCAAACAGTCTATTGTTGCTGATTCCACAACAGAAGCCGAGTATGTTGCAGCCTCAGAAGCATCTAAGGAGGCAGTGTGGATTCGTAAGTTCGTTCAGGAACTTGGTGTTGTTCCTTCGTGTGCAGATCCTTTGGTTATCTTCTGTGATAACACTGGAGCAATTGCACAAGCAAAGGAACCACGGTCGCACCAGAAGTCCAAGCACATACAGAGACGGTTTCACTTGATCCGGGAGATCATTGATCTAAGTGAGATCAAAATCTGCAAGGTTCATACAGATGACAATCTGGCTGACCCGCTTACCAAGCCTCTGGCGCAGCAGAAGCATGAGAAGCACTGTAATAATATGGGTTTGAGATTTCTCAACCATTAGATTAAGTGCAAGTGGGAGATTGTTGGGGTATGCCCTTAAGGCTAATGTTTGAGGCCTTGGGTTTTTTTTCAGTATCATGTATAAACTCTTAAGTTTATAAAGGCAATGGTTGTTATTCAGTTTGTTACATTGTCTGCTGCAATAAGTGTGCTTCTGAATAATGTCTCAATGCTGTTCAGCTAGGCTGACATGCTATATGTCCTTAGTCGAGATATCTTGGTGAACATGAGACAGCCTTGATATGATGGAGACTAATATGTGTTCTAATCTTATAGGATGCTTCGAGCATGGAATAAGATGTAGACTCATGGGTACATTGGATGTACTGGACAGACCCTACTAGGATATTCAATTGCTTGTCACAATGTGAATAAACCTTGTTTGCAACAAGTGGCACATATCCTCTGACTTGAGATCACTTGTGTTTCTAAATGATGATTGTCATTGTTTTGAGGTAGTTCAATATCATTTGAAACATAATGGTTATAGATTATCTTGGATAATGATCATGAGTCAGGTTAGGGCACTAGTGATAGATATAGGATTGTCGTCTCCTTGTTTAAGGAGTGTGATGTTCTAAAGGGGCCCCCCCTGGATGAGATGATTGAGAAAGTGTATGGCCATACCCAGGTGACTATGTTCATCTGATCTAATCATGCTCATCATATTGGAGCTACAGGCTTGACACGCTTGTCCAATAAGAACATCCAGTGGCAAAGGAAACATGTATGCCTAGTGAAGTGGATTCACACTTGTGCTGTGGTTTGGGTGTAGTCTTGGAAGACTCTTTCCTTTATATCGGGAGACAGTGATGTGTTGCTAGATACCCCTCACTGATCGTGATAACATAAGTTATCGTTACCGACATTTAAAGGAAACCCTCAGGGTCGCACAATTTGATGATATGGCTTACTTAGGTCAGATCGTGTGGACTGAATTGTTTTGGTTCAGTTTAAAGGAGTTTAAACTCTGATTGTAAGTGAGATCTGGTCTGATCATGTTTGATTGATTAGGGCTTGAGATCGGTAAGCTTCGATCGAGAGATTTGATGCTAGATCAGTGAGATCAAGAGCATCGAGAGATCAACGGTTAGATCTTGAACCTTTAGGTTCAATGAGATCGACCATGGCTTGGGCTGATTTAATTTGGTCTTGAACCAAATTCAATTGAACCGGCTCATCATGTGAGCGCTTGGTTCAAAAGGATCAAAGGGTGAAGAGGAGTTGCGTTCGGTTCACTTGAAGTGAACGCATAACGCTTGAGAAATAATGGGTTGCTATTTTTGGAAAGTTTTGGCAACGCCTCCACGTTCATGAGGAACGTTTTCTCTTATCGCCTCTCATCACCTCTTGACGTTTTCTTGCTCTTGTGTGACGACTCTCTCGACGAGTGTAGAGAAGGCTTTAGACAAGCACCAAGAGATCTCATCTCCTCCACGCAAAGAACTCCTTAGAACCTTGCTAGCACAAGGAGCACTAAGTGAGTAGGCGACATCATTTGTGTGCGTACCATTTGGAGGAGAAGCGCTTGAGTCTCTTCTTCCTAGACGCCATCCAAGCAATGGCTTTGGTAAGAATCGTTTCCTTGATTCTTGTTTGCAATCGCATATAAGTTGATCTTATAATATGTAAAGATCCTAGAAACCCCCTTCCGCTGCATGAAAAACTCCATATGCGCCTATCTAGGGTTTTGCTCCCCCTTGAAGGGGACTCTTCACAGCCAGATTGTCAACTGTATGAACCTTGCAGATTTTGATCTCGCCTCGATCAATGATCTCCCGGATCAAGTGAAACCGTCTTTGTATGTGCTTGGACTTCTGGTGCGACCGTGGTTCCTTTGCTTGTGCGATTGCTCCAGTGTTATCGCAGAAGATAACCAAAGGATCTGCACTCGAAGGAACAACACCAAGTTCTTGAACGAACTTACAAATCCACACTGCCTCCTTGGATGCTTCCGAGGCTGCAACATACTCTGCTTCTGTTGTGGAATCAGCAACGATAGACTGTTTGAAACTTTTCCACACCACTGCTCCTCCATTCAAGCTAAAAACATAGCCTGATTGCGATCGGAAATCATCCTGGTCTGATTGGAACGAAGCGTCAGTGTATCCTTCTATACTGAGTTCTTCCTGACCTCCATATATCAAGAACATATCTTTGGTCCTCCGAAGATATTTCAAAATGTTCTTGACTGCAATCCAGTGCGTCTGACCTGGATTACTTTGGAATCGACTGGTCACGCTTAACCCGTAAGCGACGTCTGGGCGAGTACACAACATCGCATACATAATGTTGGGGTATGCCCTTAAGGCTAATGTTTGAGGCCTTGGGATTCTATCAGTATCATGTATATAAACTCTTATGTTTATAAAGGCAATGGTTGTTATTCAGTATGTTACATTGTCTGGTGCAATGAGTGTGCTTCTGAATAATGTCTCAATGCTGTTCAGCTAGGCTGACAGGCTGTAATGTCCTTAGTCGAGAAATCTTGGTGAACATGAGACAGCCTTGATATGATTGAGACTAATATGTGTTCTAATCTTATAGGATGCTTCGAGCATGGAATAAGATGTAGACTCATGGGTACATTGGATGTACTGGACAGACCCTACTAGGATATTCAATTGCTTGTCACAATGTGAATAATCCTTGTTTGCATCAAGTGGCACATGTACTCTGACTTGAAATCACTTGTGTTTCTAAATGATGATTGTCATTGTTTTGAGGTAGTTCAATATCATTTGAAACATAATGATTATAGACTATCTTGGATAATGATCATGAGTCAGGTTAGGGCACTAGTGATAGATATAGGATTGCCGTCTCCTTAATTGGAGTGTGATGTTCTAATGGGGCCCCCCCTTAATATGAGATGATTGAGAAAGTGTATGGCCATACCCAGGTGACTATGTTCATCTGATCTAATCATGCTCATCATATTGGAGTTACAGGCTTGACACGCTTGTCCAATAAGAACATCCAGTGGCAAAGGAATCATGTATGCCTAGTGAAGTGGATTCACACTTGTGCTGTGGTTTGGGTGTAGTCTTGGAAGACTATTTCCTTTATATCGGGAGACAGTGATGTGTTGCTAGATACCCCTCACTGATCATGATAACACAAGTTATCGTTACCGACATTTAAAGGAACCCTCAGGGTCGCACAATTTGATGATATGGCTTACTTAAGTCAGATCGTGTGGACTGAATTGTTTGGGTTCAGTTTAAAGGAGTTTAAACTCTGATTGTAAGTGAGATCTGGTCTGATCATGTTTGATTGATTAAGGCTTGAGATCGGTAAGCTTCGATCGAGAGTATTGATGCTAGATCGGTGAGATCAAGAGTATCAAGAGATCAACGGTTAGATCTTGAACCATTGGTTCAATGAGATCTAGACCAAAAGGCTTGGGCTGGTTTGATTTGGTCTATGAACCAAATGCATCTAAACCGAATTGCTTTGAACCGGTTCACTTATGTGAACATATGGTTCAAAGGCAAGAGGAGTTTTCAATGGTTAAAGAGGGGTTTTAAGTGAAGTTAAAACTTGCCAAATTGGGAAGGCGTTTTGCTAGTGGAAAACGCTCCCATGCTTTGAACGCCTCTCTAGCCTCTTCCTCCTTTCGCTTTGGGTGTTCTTCACGTGAAGGTGAGCATTCTGTTGGGGTATGCCCTTAAGGCTAATGTTTGAGGCCTTGGGATTCTATCAGTGTCATGTATATAAACTCTTATGTTTATAAAGGCAATGGTTGTTATTCAGTATGTTACATTGTTTGCTGCAATAAGTGTACTTCTGAATAATGTCTCTATGCTGTTCAGCTAGGCTGACATGCTCTATGTCCTTAGTCGAGATATCTTGGTGAACATGAGACAGCCTTGATATGATTGAGACTAATATGTGTTCTAATCTTATAGGATGCTTCGAGCATGGAATAAGATGTAGACTCATGGGTACATTGGATGTACTGGACAGACCCTACTAGGATATTCAATTGCTTGTCACAATGTGAATAATCCTTGTTTGCAACAAGTGGCACATGTCCTCTGACTTGAGATCAGTTGTGTTTCTAAATGATGATTGTCATTGTTTTGAGGTATTTCAATATCATTTGAAACATAATGATTATAGACTATCTTGGATAATGATCATGAGTCATGTTAGGGCACTAGTGATAGATATAGGATTGCCGTCTTCTTGTCTAAGGAGTGTGATGTTCTAAAGGGGCCCCCCTTATATGAGATGATTGAGAAAGTTTATGGCCATACCCAGGTGACTATGTTCATCTGATCTAATCATGCTCATCATATTGGAGCTACAGGCTTGACACGCTTGTCCAATAAGAACATCCAGTGGCAAAGGAAACATGTATGCCTAGTGAAGTTGATTCACACTTGTGCTGTGGTTTGGGTGTAGTCTTGGAAGACTCTTTCCTTTATATCGGGAGACAGTGATGTGTTGCTAGATACCCCTCACTGATCGTGATAACGTAAGTTATCGTTACCAACATTTAAAGGAAACCCTCAGGGTCGCACAATTTGATGATATGGCTTACTTAAGTCAGATCGTGTGGACTGAATTGTTTGGGTTCAGTTTAAAGGGATTTAATCTCTGATTGTAAGTGAGATCTGGTTTGATCATGTTTGATTGATTAGGGCTTGAGATCGGTAAGCTTCGATCGAGAGAGTTGATGCTAGATCGGTGAGATCAGGAGCATCAGGAGATGAACGGTTAGATCTGGAGCCTTAGGGTTTGATATGATCTAGACCAAGTGGCTTGGGTTAATTGGTTTTTTGAACCAAACCCAATGATTAGAACCGGTTCACTAGTTGAACGTTTGGTTCAATGGGAGAAAGTTTCGATGGTTCAACGTATGAACGCATGCATTGAGGACTTGCCATATGTGGAAGTCGGTTTTCCAAATGGAAAACGATTCCACCTTGTAACGTTAATCGCCCCTCTTCTCCATTCACTCTTCTCGTGTGGTGAAGTGGTGGCTTTGGACGACAAGGAGGATTTGGACAAGGAGCTCTCGGCCAAGCGATCATCTCCCCATCCCTACCACTCGAGAAGGATACTTGTAGATCCTTGCTAGCACAAGGAGATTCAAGGAGAAGCCATCATCACCTTGTGTGCGCACCATTTGGAGGAGAAGCGCTTGAGTCTCTTCTTCCTAGACGCCATCCAAGCAATGGCTTTGGTAAGAATCGATTCTTTGATTCTTGTTTGCAATCGCATGGAAAGTTGATCATATATGATGCATACGATTCTTGATGCACTATTTTCCGCCCATGCACAAAGTTTTTCATATGCGCATCAGTAGGGTATCGCCCCCCTCTTGAAAGGGGTCCTTCAATTGGTATCAAAGCGGTTTTATGCATGTTTTATGATTGCTTTAGCCTTATGTGATCCTTGTATGCTTAGCTCTAAAGTTTATGACATGCGAAACTACATGTATATTTTGGCGCATGTAACTTGTTGGCGCATGTTAAATGTTTTGCAAAACTTGTCTTGCGCGCCTCCTGATTAGATCTAAGCCGCGCCTGCTGTAAACCCTTAGACGGGTCAGTAGGGTTGAAGTCATCATCTAGTAAGGATCCAAATAGTCTGATCAGACCATCTGACAGCCTAGATGGGTTGACCAGATAGCACCTGTGCGCAAGCACGAGGTGGCTATAGGTCGACTGCATCAAGGGCGTGTAGCGAGGACTGGTTGAGACAACCATGAACGCGCATGAGTTAGGGCCCGGGGTCACACCCGCTTGCCAGAACTCATGAAGGCTGTTCAGCCCTTGGCGCATGCATGGTTGACCATTAGGTCAACTCAAGTCAGTTAGGACTTGGTGCATGCAAGGGCAGTGGATCTAACTAGATATGATGAGTGGATCCCTATTGATGGACCGTTGTAAGGTTGTAGGGCATATAAGAAAACTAAAATTGATGCCAATGGGTTTTTTCAAAATTTTATTTTCTTATTAATGGATCACATGTTGATTGGATGGCATGTGCTTGTTTATTTCATCTTATGTGGGCTGCCCGTGTTAATGTGTGCTGTGCTGGGGCCTGCGTGCCTGGTTAAATTGTAAATTAATTTTTTATTGTGATCTGTGCATCACATGTTATTTAATTTATAATGTATAATTGACCTGCGAGTCAAGCATGTCTAGATAGATTAAATTGTAAGTTTAATCAGACATGAGCACAGAACACAGTTGGCAGAAGCGCATGCAGCAGAGGCTTGACCAGGTGGGAGGTCTAGGGTTCGACCCTATGACAGGCGCATTCACCTGGTGGGCGCACCTGAGCTGCAGTGGGCGCTAAGGCCCTAGGTGGGGCCAGATGAGATGCAAAAGACCCATGAAGAGCTCAAGTGAAGACTTAAGAAACATTAAGGTCTTACTTAGGGTTAATGGGCTTTTACCACATAAGATCATCATGCTTTCTTTTATTGTTTAAATAATTAGAATTGCATGATTTATTTATCTTCTGCTATCACCATAGGGTTTGCATGATAGTTAAGAAGATAAAAGACCGTTTAAAATCCAACGTTAAAATATCAAGCTCGATAGCCTTCTGACGCGAAACCTCACTGTTCTGACTATCGTTGGAGCCGTGTTGTACCCACTCAGTGGGCACGTCCATCTATCTTCAGACGGTGCAGGATTTCACCTGCGTGTTACAGAGAAGGGATTTATCGCTTCTCGTTGCTCAGCATAGCACGTGGTGGTCCAGGGAGTAGGTCGGGTCAGCTTGACCATGTAGGCTACATATGTGGCGCATATGGTAGCTATATGGAGGCAGCCATCTGAGGGATCAGAGACTGTGTTGTACCAACTCAGTTGGCACAGTCGGCGGGATTGCCCGGATGAAGGGGAATCGCACGGGTTGGCGATTGGCAGGGACTGCCTACCAGAAATTAGTGCTTGTACTCTCTGTGCATCTTATCTCGCCTGAGCGGGACGCGGAGACCAAGTATGAAATCTGGATCCCATCTCACTAAAAGAGTGTTACTCTTTCGGACTGTTTTAATGGATTTTTCAGTCAGATAAAATAGTGAGAAAAGAATCTTTCTTAAGTCCTGGATTGATTCTAAACATTGATACTGACCTTGCTGTTCTTGCATTGTTGTAGATTCCTGCAGCAACGAACACCATGAGCTTCAATGTGCGATCCCTACTGGAAAGGGAGAAGTTTGCTGGGCCAAACTTCTCGGACTAGTACGGACACCTTAAGATTGTTCTTAAGGCAGAGAGGAAACTGTATGTCCTCGAGACGGCTATACCGCCTCAACCCGCTGCGAACGCCGCAAGGACGGTTCGCGATGCCTATGAAAAGCATGTCAATGATAGCATTGATGTTGCTTGCCTGATGCTAGCGTCTATGACGCCACCGCTGCAGCGTCAGCATGAGGATATGTCTGCTATAGAAATTATAGCAAACCTCAAGATGTTGTATGCTGCACAGGCGAGGACTGAACGCTATAATTTGACCAAGCTTTTCCTTCAGAGCAAACTGGCTGAAGGGAGCCCAGTGGGAGCTCACGTGCTCAAGATGATTGGGCACAAGGAGGCTCTGGAGAAACTGGGGCATACCATCAATCAGGAGCTTGCTGTAGACATTATTCTGCAGTCTCTTCCGCCTTCTTTCGATGCGTTCATTATTAACTTTAATATGAACAAAATCGATTGTACTCCGGCAGAGTTGCTGAATATGCTCATGACTACTGAGGAAACTCTGAAGGGAAAGCCTTCAACCTCTGTCTTAATGGTTCCTTCCAGGAACAAGAAGAAGGGGAAGAAGGGCAAAGCCCCTGTCAAGAACTACAGTAAGGCTCTGAAACAAAAGGTGAAGCGGTCGAAGGACAACAGATGTTTCCACTGTGGCCAGCTGGGTCACTGGAAAAAGGACTGTAAAGCGCTCCAAGGAGACAAGAAGGGAAGCATCGCTTCTGGCTCAGGTATTTTTGTGACTGAAGTCATGATATCCTCTTCTTCTATTTCATGGGTGTTGGACACTGCATGTGGAGTTCACATTTGTTCAAATGTACAGGAACTCAAGAGAAGAAGACAGGTGGGACAGCATGAGGTGGACCTACGAGTTGGAAACGGGGCACGGGTTGCTGCTGTTGCTGTAGGGGATTATTACATCTCATTACCATCTGGCATTGTATTAGAATTAAACAATTGTTACTTTGTACCCAGTATTACCAAAAATATTATCTCTATTCCTGCTCTTGTCAGGAAAGGGTTTTCCTTTGAATGCAAGATTTCAAAGTGTTATCTTACTCTTGATAATATTGTTTATGCTACTGGTTCAATTAACAATGGGTTATTCATGTTGGACATGGAATATTCTATACAAAACATTGATAATAAGAAAGCCAAGTATGCTGATGACAGCACCTTGCTATGGCATAGTCGTTTAGGCCATATTAACAAGAAGCGCATTAAGCGGTTGCATAATCATGGACTGCTGGGATCATTCTCCTATGAGGAGATTGATACATGCAAAGCTTGTTTAATGGGTAAAATGACGAAGTCTCCTTTTCCTAACAAAGGTCAAAGGGCTTCAGGTTTACTTGACCTTATACACAGTGATGTGTGTGGGCCATTTAGTAAACATGCCAGAGGTGGCTATCAGTACTTCATTACCTTTACTGATGATTTCAGTAGATATGGTTATGTCTATCTTATGAGACATAAGAGTGAATCTTTTGACAAGTTCAAAGAGTTCAAAAATGAAGTACAAAATCAGCTAGGCCGAAATATCAAGGCACTTCATTCTGATCGAGGTGGAGAATACTTGAGTCATGCGTTTACTGACTATCTAAAAGAGTGTGGGATTATCTCACAGCTCACTCCACCAGGAACACCGCAATGGAATGGTGTGTCCGAGAGGAGGAACAGAACCTTACTGGATATGGTTCGTTCAATGATGAGTCAAGCTACTCTACCTTACTCCTTTTGGGGATTTGCACTGGAAACAGCTGCAAAGGTACTAAACCGAGTGCCATCCAAGGCAGTTTCAAAGACTCCATATGAATTATGGTATAGGAAACAGCCGAGCTTGACATTTATCAGGATCTGGGGTTGCGAGGCTTATGTCAAAAAGCTCGCCTCTGGGAAACTGGAGAGCAGATCTGAGAAATGCATCTTTGTCGGTTACCTTAAGGAAACTAAGGGTTATTATTTCTACGATCCCAAAGAGAACAAGGTTTTTGTTGCTCGGACGGCCATTTTTCTTGAGAAGGAGTTTCTTCTGCAAGAAGCCAGTGGGAGAGAAATAAAGCTGGATGAGAATCCAGAGGAAGGACAAAGTAGTCAAGCACAGTTGGATGAGCCTGAGCCAGTTGATCAGGTTATTGAACAACCTGAGGCTCAGATATCACGGGAACCGCGAAGATCGGGAAGGATCCATCGACAGCCTGAGCGCTATGACGGAGTCTACATCATTGATAATGATGAACCCCTCACTTATGCGGATGCGGTCAGTGGACCGGAGTCAGCTAGATGGCTTGAAGCTATGCGAACCGAGATGGACTCCATGTCAGATAACCAAGTCTGGGATTTGGTTGATCCGCCTCCGGGAGTAATCCCTATAGGCTGTAAATGGATCTTCAAAAGGAAGATTGACATGGATGGTAACGTAGTTACCTATAAAGGCAGGCTAGTTGCGAAAGGTTTCAAACAAATCTACGGGATAGATTATGATGAAACTTTCTCACCTGTAGCTATGTTTAAGTCTATTCGGATTCTTTTCGCGATAGCTGCATATTATGATTATGAGATCTGGCAGATGGATGTGAAGACGGCTTTCCTTAATGGAAAACTGGATGAGGATGTGTATATGACACAACCGGAAGGTTTCACTAGTCCATCAGATCGTCATAAAATATGCAAGTTAAAGAAGTCCATTTATGGACTTAAACAAGCATCTAGAAGCTGGAATATTTGTTTTGATGAATCAATCAGTGAATTTGGTTTCATCAAGAATGAGGATGACCCGTGTGTATATAAGAGGTTTAGTGGGAGCGTGATTACTTTCCTAGTCCTCTACGTCGATGATATCTTAATCATTGGAAACGATATTCCTGAAATGCATGCTGTTAAAGCATGGCTAAGGAAATGTTTCCAGATGAAAGATCTAGGAGAAGCAGCCTATGGGTTAGGTGTGAAGATCTACAGGGATAGATCTAAGAGGCTTCTCGGGCTGTGCCAGAGTACTTACATCGATAAAGTCCTGGAGAGATTTCATTTAGAGAATTCTAAAAGAGGATATCTTCCAGTCAGACATGGTCTGAATCTTTCGAAGAGTCAGTGTCCACAAACACAGACTGAGAAAGATGAAATGGACAATACGCCTTATGCTTCGGCTATTGGGTCCATTATGTATGCGATGTTGTGTACTCGCCCAGACGTCGCTTACGGGTTAAGCGTGACCAGTCGATTCCAAAGTAATCCAGGTCAGGCACACTGGATTGCGGTCAAGAACATTTTAAAATATCTGCAGAGGACCAAAGATATGTTCTTGATATATGGTGGTCAGGAAGAACTCAGTATTGAAGGATATACTGACGCTTCGTTCCAGTCGGACCAGGATGATTTCCGATCGCAAGCAGGCTATGTTTTTAGCTTGAATGGTGGAGCAGTGGTGTGGAAAAGTTTCAAACAGTCTATTGTTGCTGATTCCACAACAGAAGCCGAGTATGTTGCAGCCTCGGAAGCATCCAAGGAGGCAGTATGGATTCGCAAGTTCGTTCAGGAACTTGGTGTTGTTCCTTCGAGTGCAGATCCTTTGGTTATCTTCTGTGATAACACTGGAGCAATCGCACAGGCAAAGGAACCACGGTCGCACCAGAAGTCCAAGCACATACAGAGACGGTTTCACTTGATCCGGGAGATCATTGATCGTGGCGAGATCAAAATATGCAAGGTTCATACAGATGACAATCTGGCTGACCCGCTTACCAAGCCTCTGGCGCAGCAGAAGCATGAGAAGCACTGTAATAATATGGGTTTAAGATTTCTCAACCATTAGATTAAGTGCAAGTGGGAGATTGTTGGGGTATGCCCTTAAGGCTAATGTTTGAGGCCTTGGGATTCTATCAGTGTCATGTATATAAACTCTTATGTTTATAAAGGCAATGGTTGTTATTCAGTATGTTACATTGTCTGCTGCAATAAGTGTACTTCTGAATAATGTCTCTATGCTGTTCAGCTAGGCTGACATGCTCTATGTCCTTAGTCGAGATATCTTGGTGAACATGAGACAGCCTTGATATGATTGAGACTAATATGTGTTCTAATCTTATAGGATGCTTCGAGCATGGAATAAGATGTAGACTCATGGGTACATTGGATGTACTGGACAGACCCTACTAGGATATTCAATTGCTTGTCACAATGTGAATAATCCTTGTTTGCAACAAGTGGCACATGTCCTCTGACTTGAGATCACTTGTGTTTCTAAATGATGATTGTCATTGTTTTGAGGTATTTCAATATCATTTGAAACGTAATGATTATAGACTATCTTGGATAATGATCATGAGTCATGTTAGGGCACTAGTGATAGATATAGGATTGCCGTCTTCTTGTCTAAGGAGTGTGATGTTCTAAAGGGGTCCCCCTTATATGAGATGATTGAGAAAGTTTATGGCCATACCCAGGTGACTATGTTCATCTGATCTAATCATGCTCATCATATTGGAGCTACAGGCTTGACACGCTTGTCCAATAAGAACATCCAGTGGCAAAGGAAACATGTATGCCTAGTGAAGTTGATTCACACTTGTGCTGTGGTTTGGGTGTAGTCTTGGAAGACTCTTTCCTTTATATCGGGAGACAGTGATGTGTTGCTAGATACCCCTCACTGATCGTGATAACGTAAGTTATCGTTACCGACATTTAAAGGAAACCCTCAGGGTCGCACAATTTGATGATATGGCTTACTTAAGTCAGATCGTGTGGACTGAATTGTTTGGGTTCTGTTTAAAGGGATTTAATCTCTGATTGTAAGTGAGATCTGGTCTGATCATGTTTGATTGATTAGGGCTTGAGATCGGTAAGCTTCGATCGAGAGAGTTGATGCTAGATCGGTGAGATCAGGAGCATCAGGAGATGAACGGTTAGATCTGGAGCCTTAGGGTTTGATATGATCTAGACCAAGTGGCTTGGGTTAATTGGTTTTGTGAACCAAACCCAATGATTAGAACCGGTTCACTAGTTGAACGTTTGGTTCAATGGGAGAAAGTTTCGATGGTTCAACGTATGAACGCATGCATTGAGGACTTGCCATATGTGGAAGTCGGTTTTCCAAATGGAAAACGATTCCACCTTGTAACGTTAATCGCCCCTCTTCTCCATTCACTCTTCTCGTGTGGTGAAGTGGTGGCTTTGGACGACAAGGAGGATTTGGACAAGGAGCTCTCGGCCAAGCGATCATCTCCCCATCCCTACCACTCGAGAAGGATACTTGTAGATCCTTGCTAGCACAAGGAGATTCAAGGAGAAGCCATCATCACCTTGTGTGCGCACCATTTGGAGGAGAAGCGCTTGAGTCTCTTCTTCCTCGACGCCATCCAAGCAATGGCTTTGGTAAGAATCGATTCTTTGATTCTTGTTTGCAATCGCATGGAAAGTTGATCATATATGATGCATACGATTCTTGATGCCCTATTTTCCGCCCATGCACAAAGTTTTTCATATGCGCATCAGTAGGGTATCGCCCCCCTCTTCAAAGGGGTCCTTCACATTCGGCCAACAAGAAGTCTTCTCTCTCACTCTCCTTCACGCGACAAGGGGCACTTGAAGATCCTTGCTAGCACAAGGAGCGACAAGAAGAAAGCTACTTCTCATCTTGTGTGCGCATCTTGTGGAGGAGACCCCTTTCGATCTCTTCTTCCAAGACACCATCCAAGCGATGGCAATGGTATGATATTTCTTCTAGATCTATCTACATTACAAGGTATTGAAAGTTGATCATATGTCATATAAATCGATCATGGAAACCCTTGCTTCCGCTCAAAAGCTCTATATGCGCTTACCTTTAGGGTTTCACCCCCTTGCGCTCCCCCTTGAAGGGGACTCTACAATTGGTATCAGAGGAGGGATTTATCGCTTCTCATTGCTCAGCATAGCACGTGGTGGTCCAGGGAGTAGGTCAGGTCAGCTTGACCATGTAGGCTACATATGTGGCGCATATGGTAGCACATGGAGGCAGCCATCTGTGGGATTAGAGACTGTGTTGTACCAACTCAGTTGGCACAGTCGGCTGGATTGCCCAGATGAAGGGGAATCGCACGGGTTGGCGATTGGCAGGGACTGCCTACCAGAAATTAATGCTTGTACTCTCTGTGCATCTTATCTCGCCTGAGCGGGACGCGGAGACCAAGTATGAAATCTGGATCCCATCTCACTAAAAGAGTGTTACTCTTTCGGACTGTTTTAATGGATTTTTCAGTCAGATAAAATAGTGAGAAAAGAATCTTTCTTAAGTCCTGGATTGATTCTAAACATTGATACTGACCTTGCTGTTCTTGCATTGTTGTAGATTCCTGCAGCAACGAACACCATGAGCTTCAATGTGCGATCCCTACTGGAAAGGGAGAAGTTTGCTGGGCCAAACTTCTCATACTGGTACGGACACCTTAAGATTGTTCTTAAGGCTGAGAGGAAACTGTATGTCCTCGAGACGGCTATACCGCCTCAACCCACTGCGAACGCCGCAAGGGCGGTTCGCGATGCCTATGAAAAGCATGTCAATGATAGCATTGATGTTGCTTGCCTGATGCTAGCGTCTATGACGCCACCGCTGCAGCGTCAGCATGAGGATATGTCAGCTATAGAAATTATAGCAAACCTCAAGATGCTGTATGCTGCACAGGCGAGGACTGAACGCTATAATCTGACCAAGCTTTTCTTTCAGAGCAAACTGACTGAAGGGAGTCCAGTGGGAGCTCATGTGCTCAAGATGATTGGGCACAAGGAGGCTCTAGAAAAACTGGGGCATACCATCAATCAGGAGCTTGCTGTAGACATTATTCTGCAGTCTCTCCCGGCCTCCTTCGATGCGTTCATTATTAATTTTAATATGAACAAGATCGACTGTACTCCGGCAGAGTTGCTGAATATGCTCTTGACTACAGAGGAAACTCTGAAGGGAAAGCCTTCAACCTCTGTCTTGATGTTCCCTTCCAGGAACAAGAAGAAGGGGAAGAAGGGCAAAGCCCCTGTCAAGAACTACAGCAAGGCTCTGAAACAAAAGGTGAAGCGGTCGAAGGACAACAGATGTTTCCACTGTGGCCAGCTGGGTCACTGGAAAATGGACTGTAAAGCGCTCCAAGGAGACATGAAGGGAAGCATCGCTTCTGGCTCAGGTATATTTGTGACTGAGGTCATGATATCTTCTTCTTCTATTTCATGGGTGTTGGACACTGCATGTGGAGTTCACATTTGTTCAAATGTACAGGAACTCAAGAGAAGAAGGCAGGTGGGACAGCATGAGGTGGACCTACGAGTTGGAAACGGGGCACGGGTTGCTGCTGTTGCTGTAGGGGTTTATTACATCTCATTACCATCTGGACTTGTACTAGAACTTGACAATTGTTATTTTGTTCCAAGTATTACAAAAAATATTATCTCTATTCCTGCTCTTGTCAGGAAAGGATTTGCCTTTGAATGTAATATTTCAAAGTGTGTTCTGTCTTATGATAATATTGTTTATGCTTCTGGATCAATTAACAATGGGTTATTCATGTTGGACATGGAATGTTCTATACAAAACATTGATAATAAGAAAGCCAAGTATGCTGATGACAGCACCTTGCTATGGCATAGTCGTTTAGGCCATATTAACAAGAAACGCATTAAGCGGTTGCATGATCATGGACTGCTGGGATCATTCTCCAATGAGGAGATTGATACATGCAAACCTTGTTTAATGGGTAAAATGACGAAGGCTCCTTTTCTTCACAAAGGTCAAAGGGCTTCGGGTTTACTTGACCTTATACACAGTGATGTGTGTGGGCCATTTAGTAAACATGCCAGAGGTGGCTATTCGTACTTCATTACCTTTACTGATGATTTCAGTAGATATGGGTATGTCTATTTAATGAGACATAAGAGTGAATCTTTTGACAAGTTCAAAGAGTTCAAAAATGAAGTACAAAATCAGCTAGGCCGAAATATCAAGGCACTTCGTTCTAATCGAGGTGGAGAATACCTAAGTCGAGAGTTTACTGACTATCTGAAGGAGTGTGGGATTATCTCACAGCTCACTCCGCCAGGAGCACCGCATTGGAATGGTGTGTCCGAGAGGAGGAACAGAACCTTACTAGATATGGTTCGTTCTATGATGAATCAGGCTACTCTACCTTACTCCTTTTGGGGATTTGCACTGGAAACAGCTGCAAAGGTACTAAACCGAGTGCCATCCAAGGCAGTTTCTAAGACTCCATATGAGCTATGGTATGGGAAACAGCCGAGCTTGACATTTATTAAGATCTGGGGTTGCGATGCTTATGTCAAAAAGCTCGCCTCTGGGAAACTAGAGAGCAGATCTGAGAAATGTGTCTTTGTCGGATACCCTAAGGAAACTAAGGGTTATTATTTCTACGATCCCAAAGAGAACAAAGTATTTGTTGCTCGGACGGCAGTTTTTCTTGAGAAGGAATTTCTTCAGCAAGAAGCCAGTGGGAGAGAAATAAAGCTGGATGAGAATCCAGAGGAAGGACAAAGTAGTCAAGCACAGTTGGATGAGCCTGAGCCGGTAGAACAGGTTATTGAACAACCTGAGGCTCAGATATCACGGGAACCGCGTAGATCGGGAAGGATCCGTCGACAGCCTGAGCGCTATGACGGAGTCTACATCATTGAAAATGATGAACCCCTCACTTATGCGGATGCGGTCAGTGGACCGGATTCAGCTAGATGGCTTGAAGCTATGCGAGCCGAGATGGACTCCATGTCAGATAACCAGGTCTGGGATTTGGTTGATCCGCCTCCGGGAGTAATCCCTATAGGCTGTAAATGGATCTTCAAGAAGAAGATTGACATGGATGGTAACGTGGTTACCTATAAAGGCAGGCTAGTTGCGAAAGGTTTCAAACAAATCTACGGGATAGATTATGATGAAACTTTCTCTCCTGTAGCCATGTTTAAGCCTATTCGGATTCTTTTCGCGATAGCAGCATATTACGATTATGAGATCTGGCAGATGGATGTGAAGACCGCTTTCCTTAATGGAAAACTGGATGAGGATGTGTATATGACACAACCTGAAGGTTTCACTAGTCCATCAGATCGTCATAAAATATGCAAGTTAAAGAAGTCCATTTATGGACTTAAACAAGCATCTAGAAGCTGGAATATTCATTTTGATGAATCAATCTGTGAGTTTGGTTTCATCAAGAACGAAGATGACCCGTGTGTATATAAGAGGTTTAGTGGGAGCATGATTACTTTCCTAGTCCTCTACGTCGATGATATCTTAATCATTGGAAACGATATTCCTGAACTGCATGCTGTTAAAGCATGGTTAGGAAAATGTTTCCAGATGAAAGATTTAGGAGAAGCAGCCTATGTATTAGGTGTGAAGATCTACAGAGATAGATCTAAGAGGCTTCTCGGGCTGTGCCAGAGTACTTACATCGATAAAGTCCTGGAGAGATTTCATTTAGACAATTCTAAAAGAGGATATCTTCCAGTCAGACATGGTCTGAATCTTTCGAAGAGTCAGTGTCCACAAACACAGACTGAGAAAGATGAAATGGACAATACGCCTTATGCTTCGGCTATTGGGTCCATTATGTATGCGATGTTGTGTACTCGCCCAGACGTCGCTTACGGGTTAAGCGTGACCAGTCGATTCCAAAGTAATCCAGGTCAGGCACACTGGATTGCGGTCAAGAACATTTTAAAATATCTACGGAGGACCAAAGATATGTTCTTGATATATGGTGGTCAGGAAGAACTCAGTATAGAAGGATATACTGACGCTTCGTTCCAGTCGGACCAGGATGATTTCCGATCGCAATCAGGCTATGTTTTTAGCTTGAATGGAGGAGCAGTGGTGTGGAAAAGTTTCAAACAGTCTATTGTTGCTGATTCCACAACAGAAGCCGAGTATGTTGCAGCCTCAGAAGCATCTAAGGAGGCAGTGTGGATTCGTAAGTTCATTCAGGAACTTGGTGTTGTTCCTTCGAGTGCAGATCCTTTGGTTATCTTCTGTGATAACACTGGAGCAATCGCAGAAGCAAAGGAACCACGGTCGCACCAGAAGTCCAAGCACATACAGAGACGGTTTCACTTGATCCGGGAGATCATTGATCGTGGCGAGATCAAAATCTGCAAGGTACATACAGATGACAATCTGGCTGACCCGCTTACCAAGCCTCTGGCGCAGCAGAAGCATGAGAAGCACTGTAATAACATGGGTTTGAGATTTCTCAACCATTAGATTAAGTGCAAGTGGGAGATTGTTGGGGTATGCCCTTAAGGCTAATGTTTGAGGCCTTGGGATTCTATCAGTATCATGTATATAAACTCTTATGTTTATAAAGGCAATGGTTGTTATTCAGTATATTACATTATCTGCGGCAATGAGTGTGCTTCTGAATAATGTCTCAATGCTGTTCAGCTAGGCTGACAGGGTGTAATGTCCTTAGTCGAGATATCTTGGTGAACATGAGACAGCCTTGATATGATTGAGACTAATATGTGTTCTAATCTTATAGGATGCTTCGAGCATGGAATAAGATGTAGACTCATGGGTACATTGGATGTACTGGACAGACCCTACTAGGATATTCAATTGCTTGTCACAATGTGAATAATCCTTGTTTGCAACAAGTGGCACATGTCCTCTGACTTGAGATCACTTGTGTTTCTAAATGATGATTGTCATTGTTTTGAGGTATTTTAATATCATTTGAAATGTAATGATTATAGACTATCTTGGATAATGATCATGAGTCATGTTAGGGCACTAGTGATAGATATAGGATTGCCGTCTTCTTGTCTAAGGAGTGTGATGTTCTAATGGGGCCCCCCTTAATATGAGATGATTGAGAAAGTGTATGGCCATACCTAGGTGACTATGTTCATCTGATCTAATCATGCTCATCATATTGGAGTTACAGGCTTGACACGCTTGTCCAATAAGAACATCCAGTGGCAAAGGAATCATGTATGCCTAGTGAAGTGGATTCACACTTGTGCTGTGGTTTGGGTGTAGTCTTGGAAGACTATTTCCTTTATATCGGGAGACAGTGATGTGTTGCTAGATACCCCTCACTGGTCGTGATAACGCAAGTTATCATTACCGACATTTAAAGGAACCCTCAGGGTCGCACAATTTGATGATATGGCTTACTTAAGTCAGATCGTGTGGACTGAATTGTTTGGGTTCAGTTTAAAGGAGTTTAAACTCTGATTGTAAGTGAGATCTGGTCTGATCATGTTTGATTGATTAAGGCTTGAGATCAGTAAGCTTCGATCGAGAGTATTGATGCTAGATCGGTGAGATCAAGAGTATCAAGAGATCAACGGTTAGATCTTGAACCATTGGTTCAATGAGATCTAGACCAAAAGGCTTGGGCTGGTTTGATTTGGTCTATGAACCAAATGCATCTAAACTGAATTGCTTTGAACCAGTTCACTTATGTGAACGTATGGTTCAAAGGCAAGAGGAGTTTTTGATGGTTAAAGAGGGGTTTTAAGTGAAGTTAAAACTTGCCAAATTGGGAAGGCGTTTTGCTAGTGGAAAACGCTCCCATGCTTTGAACACCTCTCTAGCCTCTTCCTCCTTTCGCTTTGGGTGTTCTTCACGTGAAGGTGAGCATTCGGCCAGCAAGAAGTCTTCTCTCTCACTCTCCTTCACGCGACAAGGGGCACTTGAAGATCCTTGCTAGCACAAGGAGCGACAAGAAGAAAGCTACTTCTCATCTTGTGTGCGCATCTTGTGGAGGAGACCCCTTTCGATCTCTTCTTCCAAGACACCATCCAAGCGATGGCAATGGTATGATATTTCTTCTAGATCTATCTACATTACAAGGTATTGAAAGTTGATCATATGTCATATAAATCGATCATGGAAACCCTTGCTTCCGCTCAAAAGCTCTATATGCGCTTACCTTTAGGGTTTCACCCCCTTGCGCTCCCCCTTGAAGGGGACTCTACACATAATGGATCCAATAGCCGAAGCATAAGGCGTATTGTCCATTTCATCTTTCTCAGTCTGTGTTTGTGGACACTGACTCTTTGAAAGATTCAGACCATGTCTGACTGGAAGATATCCTCTTTTAGAATTCTCTAAATGGAATCTCTCCAGGACTTTATCGATGTAAGTACTCTGGCACAGCCCGAGAAGCCTCTTAGATCTATCCCTGTAGATCTTCACACCTAATACATAGGCTGCTTCTCCTAGATCTTTCATCTGGAAACATTTTCTTAACCATGCTTTAACAGCATGCAGTTCAGGAATATCGTTTCCAATGATTAAGATATCATCGACGTAGAGGACTAGGAAAGTAATCACGCTCCCACTAAACCTCTTATATACACTCGGGTCATCTTCATTCTTGATGAAACCAAATTCACAGATTGATTCATCAAAACGAATATTCCAGCTTCTTGATGCTTGTTTAAGTCCATAAATGGACTTCTTTAACTTGCATATTTTATGACGATCTGATGGATTGGTGAAACCTTCAGGTTGTGTCATATACACATCCTCATCCAGTTTTCCATTAAGGAAAGCAGTCTTCACATCCATTTGCCAGATCTCATAATCGTAATATGCTGCTATCGCAAGAATAATCCGAATAGACTTGAACATGGCTACAGGAGAGAAAGTTTCATCATAATCTATCCCGTAGATTTGTTTGAAACCTTTCGCAACTAGCCTGCCTTTATAGGTAACCACGTTACCATCCATGTCAATCTTATTCTTGAAGATCCATTTACAGCCAATAGGGATTACTCCCGGAGGCGGATCAACCAAATCCCAGACTTGGTTATCTGACATGGAGTCCATTTCGGCTCGCATAGCTTCAAGCCATCTAGCTGATTCCGGTCCACTGACCGCATCCGCATAAGTGAGGGGTTCATCATGATCAATGATGTAGACTCCGTCATAGCGCTCAGGCTATCGACGGATCCTTCCCGATCTTCGCGGTTCCCGTGATATCTGAGCCTTAGGTTGTTCAATAACCTGTTCTACTGGCTCAGGCTCATCCAACTGTGCTTGACTACTTTGTCCTTCCTGTGGATTCTCATCAAACTTTATTTCTCTCCCACTGGCTTCTTGCAGAAGAAACTCCTTCTCAAGAAAAATGGCCGTCCAAGCAACAAATACCTTGTTCTCTTTGGGATCGTAGAAATAATAACCCTTAGTTTCCTTAGGGTAACCGACAAAGATGCATTTATCAGATCTGCTCTCCAGTTTCCCAGAGGCGAGCTTTTTGACATAAGCCTCGCAACCCCAGATCTTGATAAATGTCAAGCTCGGCTGTTTCCCATACCATAACTCATATGGAGTCTTATAACTGCCTTGGATGGCACTCGGTTTAGTACTTTTGCAGCTGTTTCCAGTGCAAATCCCCAAAAGGAGTAAGGTAGAGTAGCCTGACTCATCATCGAACGAACCATATCCAGTAAGGTTCTATTTCTCCTCTCGGACACACCATTCCATTGCGGTGTTCCTGGCGGAGTTAGCTGTGAGATAATCCCACACTCCTTCAGATAGTCAGTAAACTCTCGACTTAGGTATTCTCCACCTCGATCAGAACGAAGTGCCTTGATATTTCGGCCTAGCTGATTCTGTACTTCATTCTTTAACTCTTTGAACTTGTCAAAAGATTCACTCTTATGTCTCATTAGATAGACATACCCATATCTACTAAAATCATCAGTAAAGGTAATGAAGTATGAATAGCCACCTCTGGCATGTTTACTAAATGGCCCACACACATCACTGTGTATAAGGTCAAGTAAACCTGAAGCCCTTTGACCTTTGTGAGGAAAAGGAGCCTTCGTCATTTTACCCATTAAACAAGCTTTGCATGTATCAATCTCCTCACAGGAGAATGATCCCAGCAGTCCATGGTCATGCAACCGCTTAATGCGCTTCTTGTTAATATGGCCTAAACGACTATGCCATAACAAGGTGATGTCATCAGCATACTTGGCTTTCTTATTATCAATCTTTTGTATAGAACATTTCATGTCCAACATGAATAACCCATTGTTAATTGACCCAGTAGCATAAACAATATTATCAAGAGAAAGATAACACTTTGAAGTCTTGCATTCAAAGGAAAACCCTTTCCTGACAAGAGCAGGAATAGAGATAATATTCTTGGTAATGCTAGGTACAAAATAACAATTGTTTAGTTCTAATACAAGTCCAGATGGTAATGAGATGTGATATTCCCCTACAGCAACAGCAGCAACCCGTGCCCCATTTCCAACTCGTAGGTCCACCTCATGCTGTCCCACCTGTCTTCTTCTCTTGAGTTCCTGTACATTTGAACAAATGTGAACTCCACATGCAGTGTCCAACACCCATGAAATAGAAGAAGAAGATATCATGACTTCAGTCACAAAAATACCTGAGCCAGAAGCGATGCTTCCCTTCTTGTCTCCTTGGAGCGCTTTACTGTCCTTTTTCCAGTGACCCAGCTGGCCACAATGGAAACATCTGTATTCCTTCGACCGCTTAACCTTTTGTTTCAGAGCCTTGTTGTAGTTCTTGACAGGGGCTTTGCCCTTCTTCCCCTTCTTCTTGTTCCTGGAAGGGAACATCAAGACAGAGGTTGAAGGCTTTCCCTTTAGAGTTTCCTCTGTAGTCAAGAGCATATTCAGCAACTCTGCCGGAGTGCAGTCGATCTTGTTCATATTAAAATTAATAATGAACGGATCGAAAGAGGCCGGGAGGGACTGCAGAATAATGTCTACAGCAAGCTCCTGATTGATGGTATGCCCCAGTTTCTCTAGAGCCTCTTTGTGCCCTATCATCTTGAGCACAAGAGCTCCCACTGGACTCCCTTCAGTCAGTTTGCTATGAAAGAAAAGCTTGGTCAAATTATAGCGTTCAGTCCTCGCCTGTGTAGCATATAGCATCTTGAGGTTTGCTATAATTTCTATAGCAGACATATCCTCATGCTGACGCTGCAGCTGTGGCGTCATAGACGCTAGCATCAGGCAAGCGACATCAATGCTATCATTGACATGCTTTTCATAGGCATCCCGAACCGCCCTTGCGGCGTTCGGAGCGGGTTGAGGCGGTATAGCCATCTCGAGGACATACAGTTTCCTCTCAGCCTTAAGAACAATCTTAAGGTGTCCGTACCAGTCTGAGAGGTTTGGCCCAGCAAACTTCTCCCTTTCCAGTAGGGATCGCACATTGAAGCTCATGGTGTTCGTTGCTGCAGGAATCTACAACAATGCAAGAACAGCAAGGTCAGTATCAATGTTTAGAATCAATCCAGGACTTAAGAATGATTCTTTTCTCACTATTTTATCTGACTGAAAAATCCATAAAAACAGTCCGAAAGAGTAACACTCTTTTAGTGAGATGGGATCCAGATTTCATACTTGGTCTCCGCGTCCCGCTCAGGCGAGATAAGATGCACAGAGAGTACAAGCACTAATTTCTGGTAGGCAGTCCCTGCCAATCGCCAACCCGTGCGATTCCCCTTCATCTAGGCAATCCAGCCGACTGTGCCAACTGAGTTGGTACAACACAGTCTCTGATCCCACAGATGGCTGCCTCCATATAGCTAACATATGCTCAGTATGTAGCCTACATGGTCAAGCTGACCTGACCTACTCCCTGGACCACCACGTGCTATGCTGAGCAACGAGAAGCGATAAATCCCTTCTCTGTAACACGCAGGTGAAATCACACACCGTCTGAAGATAGATGGGTGTGCCCACTGAGTGGGTACAACACGGCCCCAACGATAGTCAGAACAGTGAGGTTTCGCGTCAGAAGGCTTACGTGGTTGATATTTAGCGTTGGATTTTAACGGTCTTTTATCTTCTTAACTATCATGGAAACCCTATGGTGATAGCAGAAGATTAAATCATGCAATTCTAATGATATAAACAATAAATAGAAAGCATGCTGATCTTATGTGGTAAAAGCCCATTAACCCTAAGTAAGACCTTAATTTAACTTAAGTCTTCACTTGAGCTCTCCATGGGTCTTTTGCATCTCATCTGGCCCAACCCAGGGCCCAAGCGCCCACTGCAGCTCAGGTGCGCCCACCAGGTAAATGCGCCTGTCATAGGGTCGAACCCTAGACCTCCCACCTGGTCAAGCCTCTAGCTGCATGCGCCTCTGCCAAGTGTGCTCTGTGCTCTTGTCTGATTAAAAGTACATTTTAAACTATCTAGACAAGATTGACACGCAGGTCAATTACACAATAAATTAATTAAAATGTGATGCGCAGATCACAAATATAATAATTTACATTTTTAATCCAGGCACGCAGGCCCCAGCACAGCACACATTAACACGGGCAGCCCACATAAGATTAAATAAACAAGCATATGCTTACAATCAACATGTGATCCAATAAGAAAATAAAATTTTGAAAAACCCCATTGGCATCAATTTTATTTGTCTTATGTGCCCTACTACCTTACAACGGTCCATTAATAGGGATCCACTCATCATGTCTAGTCAGATCCACTGCCCTTGCATGCACCAAGTCCTAACTGACTTGAATCGACCAAATGGTCAACCATGCATGCGCCAAGGGCTGAACGTCCTCATGAGTTCTGGCAAGCGGGTGTGACCCCGGGCCTAACTCATGTGCGTTCACTTGTTGTCTCAACCAGACATCGCTACACGCCTGTCTGCAGTCGACCTATAGCCACCTCGTGCTAGCGCACAGGTGCCATCTGGTCGACCCATCTAGGCTGTCAGATGGTCTGATCAGACTGGTTGGATCCTACCTAGAGGATGACTTCAACCCCATCAACCCGTCTAAGGGTTTACAGTAGGCGCATCTTAGATCTAAGTTAGGTGCGCAAGTTAAGTGTTTAACAAACCGAAAACAATAACAAGTCCCAACATCATTATACATGCGCAACTATAAGATAAACATACATGTCATCTTGTCGCATGATGAAACTATTAGATCTAAGTATTTGCGAAAGCATGGATCAAACATGAAGATCAAACATAGCAATCATATTAACATGCAAATAATCTGCTCTGATACCAATTGAAAGGTCCCCTAATTCAAGGGGAGGGGCGAAACCCTAATATAAGGCGCATATAACAAATTTCGAGCGGAAGCAAGGGTTTCTTTTTCCATCTTTTGCATGCCATATGATCAACATATATAAATGCTTGTATAGATCGATAGAGATCATACCATAGCCATGAGGAAGATGGCGACTTGGAAGAGAAAGATGCAAGCGCTTCTTCTCCAAAGGTGCCGCACACAAGAAGAGAGGTGGCTCCTTCTTGGTGATCTTTGTGCTAGCAAAGATCTTCAAGTGCCCTTGTCGTGTGTAGAAGATTGAGATCTCTCTTGCTTGGCCGAGTAACCTCCTTGGCGTGAAGACTCTATCTCACTTCGAGAGAGGAGACGTCGAGAGGAGATGATAGGCGACGTGAGAAACGTTCCATTTGAACATTAAGACATGGCTTCTAAAAATAGTAAGCCTTAATGTCTCAAGCGGTTATGCGTTCACTTCAAAGTGAACCAAGCGCTTATCTCACTCCCTTTTGAACCATGCGCTCATACATGAGCCGGTTCAATTGAATTTTGGTCCAAGACCAAATTAAATCAGCCCAAGCGATTTGGTCTAGACCATAGTAAACCCTAAGGTTCCAGATCTAACCGTTCATCTCTGAATGCTCTTGATCTCACCGATCTAGCATCAAATCTCTCGATCGAAGCTTACCGATCTCAAGCCCTAATCAATCAAACATGATCAGACCAGATCTCACTTACAATCAGAGTCTAAATCCCTTTAAACTGAACCCAAACAATTCAGTCCACACGATCTGACTTAAGTAAGCCATATCATCAAATTGTGCGACCCTGAGGGTTTCCTTTAAATGTCGGTAACGATAACTTACGTTATCACGATCAGTGAGGGGTATCTAGCAATACATCACTGTCTCCCGATATAAAGGAAAGAGTCTTCCAAGACTACACCCAAACCACAGCACAAGTGTGAATCCAATTCACTAGGCATACATGTTTCCTTTGCCACTGGATGTTCTTATTGGACAAGCGTGTCAAGCTTGTAACTCCAATATGATGAGCATGATTAGATCAGATGAACATAGTCACCTGGGTATGGCCATACACTTTCTCAATCATCTCATCCAGGGGGGCCCCTTTAGAACATCACACTCCAATCAAGGAGACGGCAATCCTATATCTATCACTAGTGTCCTAACCTGACTCATGATCATTATCCAAGATAGTCTATAACCATTATGTTTCAAATGATATTGAACTACCTCAAAACAATGACAATCATCATTTAGAAACACAAGTGATCTCAAGTCAGAGGACATGTGCCACTTGTTGCAAACAAGGATTATTCACATTGTGACAAGCAATTGAATATCCTAGTAGGGTCTGTCCAGTACATCCAATGTACCCATGAGTCTACATCTTATTCCATGCTCGAAGCATCCTACAAGATTAGAACACATATTAGTCTCAATCATATCAAGGCTGTCTCATGTTCACCAAGATATATCGACTAAGGACATTACAGCATGTCAGCCAAGCTGAACAGCATTGAGACATTATTCAGAAGCACACTTATTGCAGCAGACAATGTAACAATCTGAATAACAACCATTGCCTTTATAAACTTAGAGTTTATACATGATACTGATAGAGTCCCAAGGCCTCAAACATTAGCCTTAAGGGCATACCCCAACAGTTGCAACTCTATGATTTACCCCATGCTTTCTAAGTAAAGCTGAGAACTTATGTTCTATGAAGTGTGAGCCTCCATCACTAATCACTACTCGTGGTGTCCCAAATCGTGGAAAGATAATCTTTTTGAACAGTTTAACAATAACTCTAGAATCATTAGTAGGAGAAGCAAGAGCTTCAACCCACTTTGAAACATAATCAACTGCCACAAGTATGTATTTGTTACCTCCAGAAGATGGAAAAAGTCCCATGAAATCTATGCCTTAAACATCGAATATATTAACCTCAAGAATAGTGGATAGTGGCATCTCATGTCTTCTATTAATGTTCCCTGTCTTTTGACATATATCACAAGATAAAATAAAATTTCTAGCATCTTTAAAAATTGAAGGCCAATAAAATCCTAATTGCAAAACTTCAAAAGCAGTTTTCTCAATACTAGCATGCCCTCCATAAGAGAATCCATGACACTGAAATAATATATCTGTGATTTCCTCTTCAGGTATACATCTTCTAAAAATTCCATCTGCACACCTCCTAAAGACATAAGGCTCATCCCAAAAATAGTTTTTTACTTTATCCAAGAATCTCTTCTTTCTTTGATAACTTAAATCAAGAGGAAAAACATTAGCTACTAGGTAGTTTACTATATCAGCGTACCTGATGACTATAAATTTCATAGTATTTTTCACACTTATTTGCTAGTCTTTAGAGTCACAATCTTGCTCTTTTGTTTTATTTTTATGCCTTATTTGCCAAATACTTCGGAATCTACACCTTTCCTGGTTTTTTATCAGTTTCAGGTAAAAAGGCATCATTATCACCAGTTTTGAAGCAATTTCAATGCATGAATGAGTTCTAATCATCAAGAGGAGTTTACACATCAATTTTCAAGCCAAAACGAACCTTCTAGCAAAAATACAATACTACCGTATTTTTGGGTAAAACTATGACGGTACCGTAATTTCAGCGAATCCAACCAGAAGTTTTAGCAAAAATACGGCACTGTCGTAAAAACTTCCACGGTACCATAATTTCGGACGATTTCACACAGAAACTTTTAGAGTCATCTGAGAGAAATACGGCACTAATGTAATTTTGGGATAAACTATGATGGTGCCGTATTTTCAGTTAAAATTCAACCAGAGGTTTTGGGCAAAATACGACACTACCGTAATAGTTTCACGGTGCCGTAATTTTGCACCCAGATTCCCAATTTTTTGGCCGCAAACATAAAAACACGATTTCTCGAGATTTAGAGCATCAATTGAAAATGTGGAAAAAGGGGAAGACTCAGGAGAAGTAGGCGAATATATGCGAAGCGAAAGGAACAATTTTTATCACGTATTCATGGAGAATTTGGGGGGATCGCCGCCGCGCTAGGGTTCATTACCATTCATCGCACATACCATCTCCGGCCAGGAAATTTACAAGAAAGCTTCACCTAAGGAAGGAGAACACGCTACATAAGTTTCAGAGTGAAAGGAGATCAATTGAAGGAGAAATCAACAAAAACATGGACGCTGCCACTGTTCATCTCGTGAAAAGCAAATTACGGGCTGTAATTTTGATTACAGCCTTGTTTTGTAACCTTTACTACTCCCTTCCAATTTCTAATCATTCTAAAATCATGTTTTGCTGTAATTCTTCCATCATGCTAGCTTAAACCTTCGTATGGGACATAGGGGTGTAATGCCCTTAATTTCATAATGACTAGACATTGATTATTTTGTCATGATAATTTTGTTATGATAATTCTGCTTATGTGATGACTTTCCTTTAATTCTCCTTAGTTTTACAAATATCAGCATGTTTAAGAGTTTTGCAAAATAGACTGATAGGTTGATTGTGAAATTTGGAACCCTAAAAATCATTGAGTTTGGAACTTATCGTAAGAGATTAGGTTTGTTCTTTGAATTCTGATTTTTAGTGATTTATTGCCATGTTGATTTTCTGATTCTTTGGATTGAGTTAATGTGTTAGGTTTGATTTGAAATTGTAAGAGATTAAATTTCTGATCGCCGGACAACCTTAAGTAGAACTTGTGATGAGTTTCAGGATGCACGAGAGTGATCCTTGAGTTTCCACCTGAGATGTTTGACTTAGAATTTGGATGCAGGAGAGTGATCCTTGAGTTCTTTGTTCAATGATTTACTTATTTTCAGCATTGGATAGATCCTACACGAGAGTGAGGATTGGTCCTTTGTATGATTATCTATACAAGAGCGAGATGATCCTTTTTTGTTGTAAATTAAATCTTTCTCATGATAAAGTTTGACTGACAATCTTTATTTCCTTCTAGTCATTATAATTAAGGTGGATGAACCCCTAGTCCCAGTCTTCTTCTCTGATATTTTTCCGTGCACTTTCCGATTGTTTGCATCATTATTCGATTTGTTTAGCTAGTGAAAACTCAATTCCTCGGTACTTAACAACAAGATCTCTGTGGTTCGATTTCTTAAATATTACTTCGAGTATCCATGCACTTGTGGACTACAACAAGTTTTTGGCGCCATTGCCGGGGACCTTAGTTTTGTTAATATTGATATAATTGATAGTATTGCTAGACTAAGCTTTTTGTTTCGTTTTTAGTATTTTTTGTGATAGATTCTAGTCTTCTTTTATTTTCTGAAAAATTTAAACTTTTCTGACTTTCTACTTGTTTATGCGCAGGAATCTTAGTTCAGGACCATTAGTTCCTTTTGATCTTGAAATTAATAAAACTTTTAGATTGCGTAGGAAATTGAAGTTTGCAGAAGGGAGAGAAAAGAATCCATCATGGCGGAGAGAAGCACAATTAGAGACTATGCAGCCCCGAGCACACAGGGAATTCGTTCCAGCATTACTAGGCCTGCAATTGATGCAAACAACTTCAAAATTAAAGCAGCATTCCTATCAATGATCCAACAGAACTAATTTGGAGGATCTCCTCTAGAAGATCCTAATCAACACTTATCTCTTTTTCTGGAATTTTGTGATACAATAAAAATTAATGGTGTATCTGATGATGCTCTTAGACTGAGATTGTTTCCTTTTTCTCTCAGGGACAAAGCAAAAGCTTGGCTACATTCACATCCAACTGGGACATTCACTACTTGCGAGCGATTGTCAAATGCCTTCTTGTTGAAGTATTTTCCACCTAGTAAGATGATCCAGTTGAGGAACCAAATCACAGACTTTGCACAAAGAGATGGTGAATCACTTAGTGAAGCATGGAAGCGATTTAATGAGTTACAACAGAAGTGCCCTCACCATGGATTAGAAGATTGGGTTTTAATTCAAACTTTCTATAATGGTTTGCTTTACAACACTCGCTTAACTGTTGATGCTACTATAGGGGGAGCACTGATGAAGAAGACCATTGAAGATGCCTATGCTTTGATTGAAGAGATGGCATAAAACCACAACCAATGGACTGCTAAGAGAGGAGTGTTGTATCGTCCTCCTCATGCTAAGAATGATGGTGATGGTTGGCGCTCTCTAGCAGAAAAGGTAGATTTTTTGTGTAATCATTTTGATTCTTTTCATATGCAAACTGCTGCTGTTTCTTATATTACATGTGATGTATGTGGAAACCATGGGCACTATGGTGAGGAGTGTAAGGTTATAGTTGATCAGGGTAGTGAGCAAGTTAATGCAGTAGGGGGGTACAATCAAGGTAGAAATAATGACCCTTACAGTAATACCTACAACCCTGGTTGGAGAAACCACCCTAACTTGTCCTGGAGAAATAACAATCATGTTAGTGTGCAAAATGAAAATGGAGGGTACCAACAGAATCAACAAAGTTAGAGTCAACCCCAAAAATCTAGTTTAGAGGACGTGTTTGAAAAATTCATGGGAGCTCAAATGAAACAAAATGAAGAGTTCAAAGAGAGTCTTAAGGAAATTAACTCTAGGTTAGATGCGGTCATTGATGTTAGAAAACGAAAACTCACTTTTGACATTTGTTATAATACAATTGAATTTGATTTAACTGATTCCTTGCAAAAAGCATCACACTCAGGATCATATTATAACATTGATATATTTGATTATTTCATTGGTGATGTGCATAACTTATTTGATAATCCTTCTGATTTTAAAACTGACATATCATCTGAGTGTGTGAATAAAGAATTTCAGGAGAAAGCAGCAAAGAAGAAGAAGAGACGAAGGAGAAAAGGAAGATCAAAACTGCTTGAGAGAGGAAAAAGGTTTTTGAGTAAAATTGGACACTGTTTCATGAATGAACCTTATGTTCCTAGAAGCAATGAACAAAACATTGAGAGATCAACATGGCAACTGAAGAAATCATGATCAAATCTGAGTCCAGAACGGTCAAGCTAATGACCATTAAATTAGCTCTTCATGGGAGGCAACCCAAGCACTTTTTCCTTTATTTTTGGTTTGTTTTTGCCTTAATTTGTTTTGTTTATGGTTAATTTTTATTTTTCTCATTTTTTGATACATTTTTAGCGATTTTTAGAAGTTTTTTACAAAATACAGCACTACCATGATTTTTATTACTGTACCGTAATTCGTGTTAATTCTTCACAGAGAAAAAACATGGATTACGGCGTGGAAAATTGCACGGTACCGTATTTTCGGACGATTTTGACCAGAGGATTTTTGAGGATTACGGCACTACCATGGAAACTTTCACAGTACCGTAAAAATGGGCATTTTCTTACCGAAACTTTTGGAATTTTCGAACGAAATACGGCACTACCGTAAACCCTTCACGGTACCATAGTTTGCAAACTTTTCCTGCCAAGACTCTGCTGCCATTTTACGGCACTACCGTAATCCCTTTATGGTGCCATAATCTTTCCGACCCCACGTTTTTCACGTGCCATATTTAGGGTTCGGCGCTGTGTTTTTAGGGTTCTTTCACCCGATTTTGCGCCGACCTCTTGTGTTTTTCTTGATTCCTTGCTTCCCTAACCCTCTTGCGACCTTTCCTAGTGATTTCCAACCGATTTCGACCAAAGATTTGAGAGATTTCGAGCTCGATCGAGCTCACCTGCTGCTTTTCCGCCACTGTTTTCACCCCTTTTGTTTTCTCTCGTCCAGGAGTCGACCAAGCCGCTTCCAACTCCAAAAGGCTTCGAAGGAGGTAGAGGATCATCTCCCAAGTTGTTTTGAAGCTCGATCTCAGCCCAGAAATCCAGATCTGAAGCTTGAAATCAGCCCCGTTTTCAGCCTGCGCACCCCTTTGGTAATGCCCCATTGTTCCAGTTTCCTTCAGTCGTTTACTTGCTTATCTTGCACACTATCATGTCACCGGTTAAGAGGATGGTCTCGAAGAAGAAAGGGAAAGCCCCTGCTGAACCTCCAGCGCCACCACTAAATCCATTCGGTATCACTTTCAGAGATGAAGTCCAAGAACAACGATACAATCTGTTGCTTACTCAACGCATTGTGAAGACAAAAAACACTGACATAATAGCTTTGGAGCTTTTAGGATTGAAGGATGATGTGCTGTGGATGTTTGACAAGGTGGGTTTGAGGCAATTTTTTGACATAACACCTCAAACCTATCTACCTATTGTTTTGGAATTTCTTAGTAGCTTAGAAGTGAGTTGGGATGAGTATATGGATCATACAGCTGAGGGAGAAATCAGACTCAGAATGGTAAATGAAGATAGGAAGCTCTCATTTAAAGAAATTCGTCGCATATTCCATGTTCCACATAAGGGACGCACCGAACCACCCATTGGATTCACTGAGCATATTTTTTAGAGCCAAATCTCATCAGAGACTCAATTTTCACCATCAGTAGTGAGGGCCTCAAGTATCTCAAACCCATGCATTAGATATGCCCACCGCGTCCTTGCACACACCATATTCGGGCGAGGAGATAGTGACGGGATGGTCCGTCATGCTGAGTTATTCTTTCTTTGGGGTATGCTTCATGGTTATATAGTAGATGTAGCTTTCTTTTTCATGAGACATATTGACAAAGTAACTAGGGCCAAGAGAGGAACCATAGTGATAGGATGTTTTCTTACTCCTATAGCACTATTCTTGGGAATTGAGCCCTACGGGATCGAGGTTGCTAGGGGCAACGCAAGGATAGACATCGAGTCCTGCATCGCAATGAAGATGATTATGCGATATGGCGACACATATTGTTTGATCTTGTAGCCTGGACTTCCTGCATTGCCATTGCCCAACCCAGGACGGACCTCAGTGCAAAATTTGGAGAATTGGAAGTTGTCATCAAACTGCGTATCTTACGCCACACCTGCACCAGAGACATCAGTGCCACCACCTCCTGCTTGGGGTGATGACCCGTTTGGTATGGGCATCGATTCCTCGCCACACAAGACCACCGATCCACCACCACATGGAGCCACCAGCTCATCCACACATCACACAGCTCCAGACCAGAGTGGGTGGCATACTCATCAGGACCTCGGATTCCAGGCCCTCTCTGTGCGCATGGAGAGGATGATGAGTGCCATGGGAAGGATGTCCGAGCAGATCGATCACATCCACCAGGATGTTGAAACGTTGGGAAACTACATGGAAGATATGGGCAATTTTCTCTACGATCGTTTCGGCTTTGAAGATTCCAGGAGGGGTGGTATCTATGGTGACGCAGGTGAGGGAGTTTCTCACGATCCCATAGACGCTACTCAGGCTGAGGGAAACGAGGAGGAGACACATTCAGATCAGTAAGATCTTGTGAGTATCTTATTCCCGTTCTCATGCTTTATTTGAGTTTACTGATCGATATCAATTTTATACTTGTGTAGGGAAGGATGACTATGTCAAACTTCTTGTGCCCTACTACTACAGATCCTCGCTTCTTAGTTTCTATTGTTATATGATTTCGATTTGGTTGTACTGACATGATTTAACATTTGATTTACTTTCTCTTCGATATGGTTGTACATGATATTTTGATGCTTTGGATTGACACTATGAATTTGGTGTGCTATTAGATTTATTTGATGTTTTGTTATGATGATCATTGTCATTATTATGTGCCTGTGTAGTTTGTTTACTCATGAAAATGTTGTTGTTATCATGCCAAGATTTTTCTTGATTATTTATATATTCATAATTATGATTAGGATTTGACCTATTATGATGGATTTATTTCTCTTATACATATCTACCTATTGAAATTTTTCATTGATTGATAAATGATAATTTGGGTGAACATATTATTTGATGAGTTTGATTTTAAAGTGAAGCTATTTCTTTAAATAAAATCAACATATGAGTGTAATTCTTGAATTGATATTAATAGATTAATTTGGTTGATATTCATGCTATTTGCTATTTGTTGGGAAGAAAGGTTCCTTGATCTAAATAAAGTGAGGACTCCCCTACTTGGCACTGTGTAAAATTGACAGTGGTACCAAAGGACGTGGGTTGAAGTAATAACAAGAAAAAACATGTATCTATGTGGATGCAAGCCATGGAGAGGAATCGATCCACATTAACTCCACTATCTTTGGAAATTCTTTCCACTAAAAAGATATGAGTTCTATTGCATTGATTATGTGATCAATGTACTCTAACTTCATCACCAAAAAAAAAAGGTGGTAGTCGAATTAGAGAATGTGCACGATAAAAAAAATTAAATGAATGAATGATTATGAGAGGAAAAAGATATTGGAAACCATAATCCTGTAAACAAAAGTTGATGGTTTTGAATTGAGACTGGATAAAATCTTGAAATTGATATTCTACCTATTATACAAGTTGTGAAGTTTTATTTGACTAAATAGTGGATCTTGAGAATTAAACTAAAAGGATGATATGTTTATTTGAAATTTTATAAAGCAATTGATGGATGTTTCCATTGGTGATTGTGATTTAGAAATTTATTCGTCATGAGAAAGTTTTCTCCTTTGATCAATTTCTTGATTTTTACTTGAGGACAAGCAAAGTTTGAGCCTTATGTGTTTGATGACTCTAAATTTCATAGTATTTTTCACACTTATTTGCTAGTCTTTTGAGTCAGAATCTTGCTCTTTTGCTTTTTTTTATGCCTTATTTGCCAAATACTTCAGAATCTACATGATGCAGGAGCAAACAGACCCATGAACACCGTTGAGGGTAGCACAACCTCCCAAAAGACACTTGGGCAGACTCCCCAGGACTCCAGGAATTTTCCACGGAATTTTCGCAGCGATCAGAGCTCCCCAGGTCCAGACACGGCCAGGCCGTGCCCATAGTCACAGTCGTGACACGGTCGCCCAGTCGCGCGAACGCCGACATGCCCATCGCCATGCCTGTGCCCTAGGCCGTGCTTCCTTCAGCCAACTTTCCTTAATATAAGCACACCCGTGCTCCCAGACACGGCCATGACGTGTCCGCCTCGGCCAACAATGCCGAGCTCAACACACCCACTACCACGCCCGTGCCGCATACCGTGCTTCCCTCGGCCAGATCCACCATTGACGAACATGGCTGTGCTCCTCAGCATGGCCATGCTGTGCTTCCCTCGGCCAACAACACCGAGCCCGACACAACCATGGACATGCCCGTGCCCTCCCTGACCGACGAACCTGCTCCAGAACATGGCTGTGCTCACCATCACGGCCAGGTCCTGTTCGCCCCTGAAGCTTCGTTGCAGCCACGACGACCCCAGTTCAATGTACACCGCCCTCCCTACCATATTGCTCCATCCCATGATGACCTAAAGGAGCTCAACAAAGTGGAAATCCGGCGATCCCAATGTCAAAGTAAGCCCCCGGACCGCTTCATGGGCGTCATTAGCCCCCTTTCTATACACATCGGCGTAACTCAGCCCAAGTGTGATCCAAGCCAACCCCCTGAGGATCCAACTCCAAGTGGGCCACACAATCTCATTAGTAACACGGCCCAATATCAAGCCGCGACGGTGGTAGCCCAGCCCACGACTTCAAAGTTTTGCTGCTTTGTCGCGATGTGTTCGGAGCGCGTCTAGACCATCTCTGCCAAGACGCGTATGCTGAAGGACCAAGAACCTGCGCTTGCAGGAGTAGCTGGTAGTTGGTAGGATTTTATGCTTTCTTGTTTTATGTGGCAGCTTGACCACTTTATGGTAATTAGTTTGTTAGGATGTTGTCCCCTTGTCTTGTTCCCCCTCCTTATCTTATAAAAGAGAGGGGTTGGCCAGCATTCCTCCTTAGTTCTCTTAGAGGTAGAGATCTCCTGGTGAGCTAGAGTGAGCTTCCAGCTTGTGGGGTGGGCGATGTCGCTTCGCCTACGGAGTTTGTAAGAGTCGGCGACCAGTGTCTCAACTCCGCTTGTTTCCCTTGCATGTTTTCAGCCTTCTAAGAAGTAAATCCCACCCACCGGTGGGTCAGGTTTGCCTGTTTCTTTACATTATCATTGCATTACATCGCTATCGTTTTCTTCTTCCCTTCACCCCAGCCATCCCCCATCGGAGACGTGGCCAGATCTCTCGTGTTTCGTGCTTTGTTTCAGCGGCATAGGCACGCGAGCTGAACCCCACAAACCCGTTGTCCCCGACGCAAGCTAAGCTTAAAAACGCGCTAAGAGAATTGCTGAAAGTTTGCAAAGAGGTTAGTGAGTTGTTGTTTAGTTGGGTGTCGTTTTCCTTCATTTCATTCGTGTTGCCCCGATCGAAATCGTCGTTGTTCGTTGTGCTTTCTACCGGATTCTTGCACTTTTCCGAAGCGTTTTCCCTTCCCTCGTCTCATGACCCTCTCCCGTTTTCTCATCATTGTGTAATATCCTAGAGTACGGACTAAGGACCCCCCTCACCCATTAGTTGCTGCATCAATTCTGGTATCAGAGGAAGTTGCGCGTTCGATTCTTATCGATCGCACGATCCCTCATAATCATTGCATATTTCTGCATTTCTTCGGCGTTTTTAGCACTTTGCATTAGTCGCGTCCCCTTTGTTTGTGCATGGTGACTACAAGGTCACAGGTCATGTCGTCGCAATACCCCAAAACTATTTCTAAAACCCAAGAGTCAGTCCAACCCTCGGAAGGGGCTAACTCCCGTCTAGAATCTTTGGTAGCGTTAGAGGCGCGAATCGATGCGAAGATTGCTGCGCTGTCCGCGCATGTGGACGCCCAGCAAGCCCGCATTGAAGCCAAGTTCGATCAGATTATGGCTGGACTCCAACACCTCCTTAGTCGCCCCGGGGCTACAGAGCATGAGCTCCTGACCCCGGTGAATCCTCCGTTGTCCGCCAATCCAGCCCCTACTAGAGAGTTGCCCCCATTGGCCGCGCCCGCCCGGTAACGTGTCCCAGTAGATGAGTGGGATCACACACGATCCTATGAGGCCCCAAGGAACCCCATTCTAGGGGATGAACCCCTAGATGATGATGACGTTTGGGCTACCCATGGTCCTCAGCCCAGTGGGCGCTTCGGCCATGCTTGGGCCGCGCCCCTGCCCCGACCCATGTCGCGCGTCCCTGAGCAGAAACTGACATCCTGCGTTATGTTCGACATACCCCCGCACCTTTCAAAGGTGGTCTTGACCCCACAGAATTTCACGATTGGGTCGTGTCCGTTGACGCCCATTTTGACCTTACTAGGCTCCCACAACCTGACCGCGTGTGGTATGTGCGCACTCTGCTCGAAGGCCTTGCACGTTTGCATTGGGAAAACGTGGAGCGCCAAAATGCACAACAAGCTCTCCCCCCGATCACTGAGTGGGCGGAGATGCGGTATCGCCTTCGCGAGCGATATGTACCCACGTCGTATAGGCAGCATCTCCTCAACCAATATAGTAGCCTACCCCAGGGGTCGAGCACCGTAGAGGAGTGCCGTCTCACCTTCGAGACCCTTCAACTTCGTTGCAACCTACAGGAGGACCCTGAGTTGTCCTTGTCTAAGTTTCAAAATGGGCTTCGTGCCGACATCCGCCGAGCCTTGCCATCATATGGGTCAGAAACGTTTGACCAAACTTTCCAGCGTGCTCGGGACATCGAGCAAGATCTGTGCGCCGCTGCAAGGCGTAATGACCGTAGCGACTTCGGATCCCATAGGCGTCCCCACCCGAATGCGCCCCCTCAGCCCCACCCACGATTTAAGTGTCCGGAGCCTCGCCTGGACCCGCGACCCACACCCCCAGCCCATCAGCCCCCTCATCGCCCACCTACTGAGGCTTCACCCTCTCGGCCCACTTGGGAAGAGAAGGGAAAGGCTCCAGCGATTGGAGCCTCGGGCCATATTACTTGTTACAACTACCTACAGCCGGGTCATATGTTGCGTGAGTGTCCCAAGAGGCTAGCCTGGGCCGAGATGGGTCCGGGTCGCGTCACCACTATGACCCCCGCCGAGCACGACGTCAAGGCGGAGTGTTACACTAGTGGTGAAGAGTCGGGTCCATCTACACTTGTTGTCCGCTGCAATCTAGTCCAACCCGCGCCTACCCAGGATTGGAGGCATTCGGGCATTTTCATGACTTACATTAAGTGCAATGTGCATTCATGTAAGATTGTCATCGATGGGGGTAGTAGCTTGAATGTGGTCTCCCGAACCGCGGTCACGCGCTTCGGCCTCCGACTTGAGCCCCATCCGAAACCCTACTCCATTGCATGGGTCGATACCACGAGTCTCCCGGTCACACACCAGTGTCAGGTTCCCATCGCGTTTGGGAACTATCGTGAGAAAGTATTGTGCGACGTTGCGACTATGGATGTCGCCCACGTCCTCCTCGGCCGCCCTTGGCTGTATGATAGAGACGTCGTCCATTATGGCCGGTCGAACACTTATGTGTTCGATCACGATGAGTAGAAAATACGGTTGATCCCAGCTCCACCTAAGGAGCTGCGAGCATCCACCTCCAAAAGAGTGATCACCCCGTCGGCGCCTGCCCCTCCATGTTCCCCCATGGTCTCCCTCATGCGTACCCCCGCGTTGGTGCATGAGGCTCATGAGAACAAGACTGTCTACGCACTCATGGTGCGCGAAGTGCAGGACCCCATTCCTTGCCCTGACCCGGCGCCCCCCGTTGAGGTGTCCTCCCTCCTAGCCAAGTTTCATGACATTAGCCCCGAGGACTTGCCCCACGGCCTTCCCCCGGAGAGGGAAATTCAGCACGCGATCGATCTTATCCCGAGAGCACCCCTCCATAACTTACCCCACCATCACCTTAACCCCGCGGAGCACACTGATTTGCAACGCCAGGTGGATGATCTCCTTACCAAGGGGTACATCCGTGAGAGTCTTAGTCCTTGCGCCGTTCCCGCACTTCTCACGCCTAAGAAGGACAGGTCGTGGCGCATGTGTGTTGACAACCGCGCCATCAATAGGATCACTGTCAAGTATAGATTTCCCATTCCCCAGCTTGACGATATGTTAGATTTGATCTCTGGCGCATCTTGGTTCTCAAAGCTCGACTTCCGGAGCGGATATCACCAGGTCCGTATCCGTGAGGGAGATGAATGGAAGACTGCGTTCAAGACTAAGGATGGTCTTTACGAATGGCTCGTTATGCCATTCGGCTTGTCTAATGCCCCGTCTATGTTTATGCGCCTGATGAGTCAAGTCCTTAGGACCTACATGGGCAAGTTTTTGGTCGTCTACTTCGACGACATTCTGATCTTTAGTCGGACCCGCGATGAGCACCTAGAGCATCTTCGCTCCATGTTCAAACTCTTGCGGAAGGAGCACCTCTTCCTTAACATGAAGAAGTGCACTTTCCTCACCAACAGCGTGCACTTTCTGGGTTATATTGTCTCCAACAAGGGTCTCTCCATTGACCCTGCGAAGGTCGAGGCCATCCGGCATTGCCCTAAGCCTCGCACCGTTACTGAGGTTCGTAGTTTCTTAGGGCTTGCAGGTTTCTACCGCCGCTTCATTCGGGGGTTCAGCACGATTGCAACCCCCTTGACCCAGCGTCTTTCCAAGGACGAGTTTGAGTGGACCACTGCCACCCGACGCGCCTTCGACACACTTAAGGACCCCTTGACCACCGCCCCCATTTTGCGCCTCCCTGACTTTTCGAAAGTCTTCGAGGTTGCATGCAATGCCTCCTGTTCCAGCATCAGCGGTTCCCTTAGCCAAGAAGGCCATCCCATGGCCTTCTTTACCGAAAAACTGAACGCAATTCGACAGCGTTACTCCACATATGACAAGGAGTTTTACGCGATCATTCAGTTCCTTCGGCAATGGAGACATTACCTCCTCCACCGCGAGTTTGTGTTGTACAGCGGCCATCAAGCACTTTCCTTCCTGAATGCCCATAAGAAGTTGGGCGACCGCCATGCTAAATGGGTTGAGTACCTACAGTAGTTCTCCTTCGTGATTCACCACAAGGCGGGTAAGGAGAACATTGTCGCGGATGCCCTGAGTCACGTCCAGACCCTTCTATGTGTGATGCGTACTCGTGTCAATACCTTTGACCACGTCAAAGACGAATACGCCACTTGCTCTGATTTTGGCGCCATCTACGCCGCCTTCACCGAGTCTGCAGACCCTGATTCCCCCTATCAATTGTGCGAAGGTTACCTTTTCTTGGGGAACCGTCTGTGCATTCCCTGATCCTCGCTTTGTGACCATCTTTTGCTCGAGCTTCACTCGGGTGGCATTGCCGGCCATCATGGCCGCGACAAGACCCTTCAGATGGCAGAGGAACGCCTCTTTTGGCCTTCTCTCCGGAAGGATGTTGAGCGAATTGTGCGCCATTGTGGTACATGTCAATTGGCCAAACCCCGCCCACTGAACACGGGTCTCTATACCCCTTTGCCTATAGCCAGCGGCCCTTGGCGTGACTTGAGCATGGACTTTGTCCTTGGGCTGCCATGGACCGCTTCGCGCTTCAATTCGATCTATGTCGTGGTCGATCGATTCTCAAAAATGGCCCAGTTTATCCCATGTTCACGCACTGCGGACACGTCTCACATCGCCGTCCTTTTTGTTCGAGAGGTTGTGCGTCTTCACGGCCTCCCCTCTTCCATCGTGTCCGACCGAGACACGCATTTCGTGAGCCCTCTCGAATACCACTCTAAAGCTCTCCACGGCCTATCACCCTCAGACCGATGGGCAAACCGAAGTTGTTAACCGTAGTTTGGGTAACCTACTCCGTTGCCTTGTCGGCGACCATCCGAGGTCATGGGATTCCATCCTACCCATGGCTGAATTTGCGTACAATAGCACTTCTAATAGGTCTACGGGTCTTAGTCCCTTCCAGATTGTCTTGGGCTACCAGCTGCGTAAACCCATAGACCTGCATGACCTTCCCCTGGAGTCTCACCTCTCCCCACATGCATACTCCTTTGCCCAGCATATCGCTAGTCTGCATGATGAGGTTAGGCGTCGTATCATTTCGGGCAACATGCATAATGCAATGAAGGCCAACGTGCACCGTAGGCCACATCATTTCTTTGTAGGTGAGCTGGTGAGGGTGCGTATCCACCCTGAGCGTCTGCCCAACCACGCTCATTTTAAGCTTCAATAGCATTACATGGGACAATATGCGGTGGTGCGGCGGATTGGCTCCAACGCCTATGTGCTGGACTTGCCCGAAGACATGGGGATCCACCCAGTTTTTAATGTAGCCGACCTCCTTCCCTTCCACGGACCATTGGAAGGCCCGTCCGATACCGACGACCCGCTGCCCCCTAGTTCTATAGAGGAGAACTCATCAGAATACGCAGCAGAAGCTGATGCAGGAGCAAACGGAGCAAAAAATCCCATGAACAACCGTTGAGGGTAGCACAACCCTCCCAAAAGACACTTGGGGAGACTCCCCAGGACTCCAGGAATTTTCCACGGAATTTTCACAGCGATCAGAGCTCCCCATGTCTAGCCACGGCCAGGCCGTGCCCACAGTCACGGCCGTGACACGGTCGCCCAGCCGCGTGAACGCCGACACGCCCATGACCATGCCCGTGCCCCAGGCCGTGCTTCCTTCGGCCAACTTTCCTGAATATAAGCACACCCGTGCTCCCAGACATGGCCATGCCGTGTCCGCCTCGGCCAACAATGCCGAGCTTGACACACCCGCTAGCACGGCTGTGCCGCATACCGTGCTTCCCTCGGCCAGATCCACCGTTGACGAACACGGCCATGCACCTCAGCACGGCCATGCCGTGCTTCCCACGGCCAGATCCACCGTTGACGAACACGGTCGTTCTCCTCTGCACGGCCATGCCGTGCTTCCCTCGGCCAACAACACCGAGCCCAACATAGCCATGGACACGCCTGTGCCAGCGCCCGTGCCCTCCCCGGCCGACGAACCTGCTCACGAACACGACCGTGCTCACCATCACGGCCAGGCCGTGTTCGCCCCTGAAGACTCGTTGCCGCCCCGACGACCCCACTTCGATGTACACCGCCCTCCCTACTATATTGCTCCATCCCATGATGACCTAAAGGAGCTCAACAAAGTGGAAATCCGGCGATCCCAACACCAAAGTAAGCCCCCGGATCGCTTCGTGGGCTTCATTAGCCCCCTTTCCATACACACCGGCGTATTGCAGCCCAAGGGCGATCTAAGCCAACCCCCAGAGGATCCAACTCCAAGTGGGCCACTCAATCTCATTAGTAACACGGCTCAAGATCGAGCCGCGATGGTGGTAGCCCAGCCCATGACTTCAAAGTTTTGCTGCTTTGTCGCGATGTGTTCGGAGCACGTCTAGACCATCTCCGCCAAGACGCGTATGCTGAAGGACCAAGAACCTGCGCCTTTGTAGGAGTAGCTGGTAGTTGGTAGGATTTTATGCTTTCTTGTTTTATGTGGCAGCTTGACCACTTTATGGTAGTTAGTTTGTTAGGATGCTGTCCCCTTGTCTTGTTCCCCCTCCTTATCTTATAAAAGAGAGGGGTTGGCCAGTATTCCTCCTTAGTTCTCTTAGAGGTAGAGATCTCCTGGTGAGCTAGAGTGAGCTTCCAGCTTGTGGGGTGGGCGACGTCGCTTCGCCTACGGAGTTTGTAAGAGTCGGTGACCGGTGTCTCGACTCCGCTTGTTTCCCTTGCATTTTTTCAGCCTTCTAAGAAGTAAATCCCACCCACTGGTGGGTCAGGTTCGCCTGTTTCTTTACATTATTCTTGCATTACATCGCTGTGGTTTTCTTCTTCCCATCACCCCGGCCATCCCCCATCAGAGACGTGGCCGGATCTCTCGTGTTTCATGCTTTGTTTCAATAGCATAGGCGTGCGAGCTGAACCCCGCAAACTCGCTATCCCCGACGCAAGCTAAGCTTAAAAACGGGCTAAGAGAATTGCTAAAAGTTTGCTAAGAGGTTAGTGAGTTGTTGTTTAGTTGGGTGCTATTTTCCTTCATTTCATTCGTGTTGCCCCGATCAAAATCATCGCTGTTCGTTGTGCTTTCTACCGGATTCTTGCACTTTTCCGAAGCATTTTCCCTTCCCTCGTCTCACGACCCTCTCCCGTTTTCTCATCATTGTGTAATATCCTAGAGTACGGACTAAGGACCCCCTCACCCATTAGTTGCTGCATCACTACACCTTTCCTAGTTTTTGATCATTTTCTGGTAAAAAGGCATCATTATCACCGATTTTCCAGCAATTTCAATGCATGAATGAGTTCTAACCATGAAGAGGAGTTTACACATCAATTTTTAAGCCAAAACGAACCTTCTAGCAAAATATGGAACTACCGTATTTTTGGGTAAAACTATGACGGTACCGTAATTTCAGCGAATCCAACCAGAAGTTTTAGCAAAAATACGGCACTGTTGTAAAAACTTCCACGGTGCTGTAATTTCCGACGATTTCACACAGAAACTTTCAGAGTCATCCGAGAGAAATACAACACTACCGTAATTTTGGGATAAACTACGATGGTACCGTATTTTCAGTCAAAATTCAACTAGAGGTTTTGGGCAAAATATGGCACTGCCGTAATTGTTTCACGGTACCGTAATTTTGCACCCAGATTCCTGATTTTTTTGCCGCAAACTTAAAAACATGATTTCTCAAGATTTAGAGCATCAATTGAAAATCTGAAAAAAGGGGAAGACTCAAGAGAAGTAGGCGAATATCTGCGAAGAGAAAGGAACAATTTTCATCACGTATTCACGGAGAATTTCGGGGGATTGCCGCCGCGCTAGGGTTCTTTGTCGTTCATCGCACAAACCATCTCTGGCCACAAAATTGAGGAAGGAGAACACGCCACAGAAGTTTCAGAGTGTAAGGAGATCAATTGAAGGAGAAATCAACAAAAACATGGACGCCGCCACTATTCTTCTCGTGAAAAGCAAATTACGGGCTGTAATTTTGATTACTGCCATGTTTTGTAACCTTTACTCTTCCCTTTTGATTTCTAATCATTCTAAAACCATGTTTTGCTATAATTCTTCCATCATGCTTGCTTAAACCTTCGTATGGGACATAGGGGTGTAATCTCCTTAATTTCTTAATGACTAGAGATTGATTATTTTGTCATGATAATTTTGTTATGATAATTCTGCTTATGTGATGACTTTCCTTTAATTCTCCTTAGTTTTACAAATATCAGCATGTTTTAGAGTTTTGCAAAATAGACTGAGAGATGGATTGTGAAATTTGGAACCCTAAAAATCATTGAGTTTGGAACTTATCGTAAGAGATTAGGTTTGTTCTTTGAATTCTGATTTTTAGTGATTTATTGCCATGTTGATTTTCTGATTCTTTGGATTGAGTTAATGTGTTAGGTTTGATTTGAAATTGTAAGAGATTAAATTTCTGATCACCGGAGAACCTTAAGTAGAACTTGTGATGAGTTTCAGGATGCACGAGAGTGATCCTTGAGTTTCCACTTGAGATGTTTGACTTAGAATTCGGATGCACGAGAGTGATCCTTGAGTTCTTTGTTCAATGATTTACTTATTTTCAGCATTGGATGGATCCTGCACGAGAGTGAGGATTGGTCCTTTGTATGATTATCTGCACGAGAGCGAGATGATCCTTTTATGAAGTAAATTAAATCTTTATCATGATAAAGTTTGACTAACAATCTTTATTTCCTTATAGTCATTAGAATTAAGGTGGATGAACCCCTAGTCCCAGTCTTCTTCTCTGATATTTTTCCGTGCACTTTCCGATCGTTTGCATCATTATTCGATTTGTTTAGCTAGTGAAAATTCAATTCGTCGGTACTTAACAACAAGGTCTCTATGATTCGATATCTTAAATATTACTTCGAGTATCCGTGCACTTGCGGACTACAACAATACCATGGAGCTTTGATTTGTTCAATGGCCAAGAGTTATTCTTCAGGAAAGGAATCATTGATTATATCATTCTTTTTAGTATTCGCCATTATCCTTGAAAGATGATCTACAACAAAGTTTTCTTATCTTTTTTTATCCTTAATTTCTAAATCAAACTCTTGCAAGAGTAAAATCCATTTAAGCAAGCGTGGTTTACTATCCTTTTTCTGCATTAAGTACCTCACTGCTGCATGATCAGTGTACACCACAACTTTAGAATTAATCAAGTATGATCTAAATCTATCAAAGGCAAACACTATGGCTAAAAGTTCTTTCTCAGTGGTGGTGTAATTCCTCTGTGTCTCATCCAAAGTCTTACTAGCATAGTGAATAACATAAGGCTTTTTCTCTTTGCTATGTCCTAGAACTACTCCTATTGCATAATCACAGGCATCACACATGAGCTCAAATGGCAAATCCCAATATGGAGGCTGAATGATAGGTGCTGAAATCAAAGCCTTCTTTAATTCCTGAAAGTAAATTTGTAAGAGGTCTAGTAAGTTTAGAGAAATCCTTAATGAATCGCTGGTAGAATCCTGCATGTCCTAGAAAGCTTCGGACCTCTTTTACAGTAGTGGGTGGCTCCAATTTTTCTATCACTTCTACTTTGGCTTTGTCAACGTCAATCCCTCTTTCTAAAATTAAGTATCACAAAACTATTCCTTGCTTAACCATGAAATGACACCTTTCCCAATTAAGCACAAGGTTAGTTTCTTCACACCTCTGCAAAACTTGAGATAAATTAGGCAAACAATCATCAAAAGAAGAACCGTATACAGAAAAATCATCCATAAAGACATCCATAAAATCTTCAATGAAGTCAGAAAAAATAGCCATCATGCACCTCTGAAAGGTAGCTAGTGCATTACATAAACCAAAAGGCATCCTTCTATATGCAAAAGTGTCATATGGCCAAGTGAACGTGGTCTTATCTTAATCATCAGGACGTATAGGAATTTGGAAAAATTTAGAATATCCATCTAAGAAGCAGAAATAAGAATGGTATGCAAGCCTTTCAACCATAAGATCAATAAAATGTAAGGGGAAGTGGTATTTCCTAGTAGTAGCATTCAATTTTCTATAATCTATGCACATGCGCCAACTAGATACCGTTCTAACAGGAATCAATTCACTGTCTTTGTTTTTCATTACAGTTACTCCTCCTTTTTTAGGAACACAATGTACGGGACTTACCCATTTACTATCAGAGATAGGATAGATAATACCTACATCAAGTAGTTTCAAGACTTCCTTCTTCATAACTTCTTTCATTGAGGGGTTAAGTCTCCTTTGAAAATCTGCATGTAGCTTGTGTTCCTCTTCCATTAAAATCCTGTGCATACAAAAAGAGGGATTAATTCCTTTCAAATCATCAATAGTATACCTAATCACCTTCCCTTGAATCTTCAATTCCTTAAGAAGCAACTCAGTCTCCCTTTTTCCAAGTTGTGCATCAACAATAACAGGGTAAGTAGAATTAGGACCAAGAAATTCATAACGAAGATTATCAGGTAAAGCTTTAAGTTCTACTTTTGGAACCTTCTCTTCCTCATTCTTTTTATCTTCACAAGCAATGCAATCTAATAATTCATTAATTTTGGAACTGGTGTCTTCATTAAAATCAAGAAAAGAATCTAAATCAGAATCATATGCAGAAGTCTCAACAAATAAATCACTAATATCATAGACAATGTCATCTACAACATGTATACTATAGCAAGATCCAGAATATGATGATTTTTTTATGGTCTAATTCAAGTCATACTCAATTTTTTTTATCTCCAATGTTAAGTATAAGTTTGCCATTCCTTACATCAATAATTGCCCCTGCTGTGGCTAAGAATGGTCTACCAAGTATAATAGGGATCTTTGCATCTTCTTCCATCTCAAGAACTACAAAATCTGTTGGAATGAAATGCTTACCTACTTGGATAGGCACATCTTCCAGAATCCCTACAGGACACTTAACTGAACGATTAGCGAGCTACAAAGATATTGAAGTTGGTTTAAGCTCTCCCATGTCCAATTTCCTGCAAATAGATAAAGGCATCAGGCTTACACTAGCACCAACATCACATAAGGCTTGGTCAAAAGCCATACTCCCAATTGAACAAGGTATAGAGAAACTACCTGGATCTTTTAATTTCTGACCTCCTGGTCCAAGAACCAAAGAGAAGATGTCACCTTCTCTAACAATCATGTTCATGGCCATACATGACTCCATGTCTAGTCTAGAATTCCCTCTGGCCACTTCAATCCCATAAGGTTCAACATTGAGAAATAAGGCTATAGGTGTAATGAAACCACCTATCACAATGGCTCCTTTCTTTGCCCTTGCCACTTTATCCATATGTTTGACAAAGAAGAATGCTACATCCAAGGGATACCCATATAGCATGCTCCACAAAAAGAAAAGTTCAGTCTGCCTCACCATACCATCACTGTCCCCTCTGCCAAAGACTGTGTGGGCAAGTACTTTGTGTGCGTACTGTTGGCGTATATGCCCTAAGACCTACTTTTGGTCAACGTTTGTACTACTTAACTATGATATTTAAATATCATTCTGGCATTGTCATTATCAATGTTTGCTTACATCTGCGATTGTGTACATATATGATAATGTCCATGGAGACAGATTGGATCTATGCTCAAATAATTATCCCCAGTCGATGTACCTGAGTGGATATGGGACAGCTCGGGTACTTATGAGACTGGTATATGGGCTGGTTAGGCACAAGGTGCTAACGCAGACATTTGGGTACATCAGTGGGGATATACTGGATAGACCCGTTGTGAGGCTATGATTTGGTGTCATGAGTTATCCTCACAAGTGATAGGAGATGCATTGATCCTTAGACTTGAGGCCATTGACTCTTCTATATGGCTAGGGACATGCTTTGATGCAACCTAACACTTCACCGTAGTTGGGAGGTTATAAACGCAGTCATTGAGTATGTCACAACCCATATATGAAGATCAATGCACAAATAATGGATTTGCCCCTTCCTAAGGGAAGCTTGATATCCATGGAGCTCCTCTATAGTTCTATGACTGAAAGTGTATGGCCATACCCAGGTGAAGACCTAATTTAGTCATGACCATGTGATTGGATGAAAACAAGTGATGACACACTTGTCGAATAGAATATCAGTTCGACAAAAGGACTGTAATGTATCTGTACCTAGTCACAATAATGGGGATGTCGATGTCGATATCCATTCTGATGACTTGGGTAGCAGCGATGCACTGCTACGTGCCACTCACTACTTGTGGTGACCTTAGGTCAGCACTGCCAACGTCAGAGGAACCTACAGGGTCGCACACCAGGATACTCGAGTTCTCGTATTGATCGGGAAGCCTTTAGATCGAGTTATTGGATAACTCGGATCTATTTGAGATATTTCATTAGCGCCAATGGGCTTGATGAGATGGAAGAGATTTATTGGAGCCAAACTTCATTTTTGGTAAGTTGACCCGAAATTGACCAAGACTGGTCACATTTGGATTAGGGTTGCATTAGATTGGATCCAATGGCTTAATCAACCTATGCAATGAAGTTTGGGCTTGCTCATTACCCAATGAGGCCCGATAACAAGTTGTCATAAAGAGAGAATGGGCTAAAGGGTATAATGGGGAGAAATCTCCACCCTATTGGCGCCTATGGGCATAATGGGGTGGAGTGGGCGATTTTGCTTCATATGGAAGCTAATGGCGCCTTGCCCCTTTGTGCATAGATGGAATGCTTGCTTCTATGGCAAGGCTTGAGGCATCTAAGGCATGATAGACTTATTAGGTAAGTCTTGGGCGATTGTATGGGTGTTATGGAAAAGTCTTGGAGACTTACCAAAACCCAAAACCCTAATTGCCACCATGCAAACCCTAGCCGCATCTCTTCTTATTGCACCACCCTCTTATGTTGCCACCCCTTGATCTATATATACACACATCATATGCGAGTGTGTATTTATGGACAATTAATGGGCGTGAGGAACATTGAAGAGAGCGAGAGAAAACTTCAACGGGCGCAAGTCTCTTCCACAAGGCCGCAAGTTAGTTTTCCTTCCTCCTCTTCTTGGTGAGAGTGAGAGAACTCCTTGGCAGTATCTTCTTCTTCCTCCTTCCTCTTGGAGCTTCTTCCTTTGAAAGTGGCGCAAGTGGTATAGAAGGAGCACAAGGCTTGGATCTTCTTCCCAAGCCTAGCACCAGGCGAGGAAGAAGAGAGCTCGAGGCATCCATGTATATGAGACTGTAGAGGGCGCATGCTTGGGCGCCTAGGACATCAACCTCCTCGCTTGCTCTAGGTACTTACTAACTCATCGTGTCGACCCCCTTGCAAGAGATCTTCACTGGGTTTTTGGGACTGGCCTGTTTCGGGGATATTCTTTCGCTGTGCAATGTATTCTGTAATGTCTATATCTGAAAAATTGTAAAATATCCCCGGGGTTTCCCAACAGTGGTATCAGAGGGACTTGCGAGCCTTGAATGATGTTCTTTCATGCTCTTTCATGCTCTTTCATGCTTACATGCCATATTTAAATTTTTGCAAATTGCATATCAGTATGGCACATATTTTTCTTAAAGTATAAAAATTATAGTTTCTTGTTCCTATCCTCTTTTCAATCTCTTTTGGATTTTTGGGTTATTTTTCTTGATTGATTTAAGATCAAAGGCGCACGTAGTTTTGTCCAGTAGGATAGGCATTTTGTCTTCGGACTGGCCGAGTCTCTTGATCTGACAAAATTGCCAGCCGATAGGGTCTATGAAATCATCATGAAAACTTAATCGCAAATAACCAAAAGATTTGTGAGAAGAAGAAGAGGAAAGGAGACTTGTTTTATGAAAAAGTAAAATTTCAGATTTTATGTTTTTCATGAGCATGTAGAATTGCATGAGTAAGTGCCTTGTTTGTGCATGGTGTTATGATCATGAGTCAAGCCTCTTTGCATGCCTATGATGTATGCTTGTGAGGCCTACGTGCCACTTTTCTTTTGCTTTTAACTAAGAAGAGGATTAGGGTGGCGCATCTACTTAGAGCATGGTGCATGTATGAAGCTTGCGCACCTTGCATGGTGGCGTAACAAGCATCAAAGGTGGTGGCGAAAGAGAACATGGCCGAGCCTTAGGGCTTGTGAGCTAGCTATCTTGGCTCTTGCAAAGTGGTGGTTCACACTTGATGGACCTTGGAGCCAACCTTAAAGATCATCTCTAGAGGTCGGCTAGGTTAAGTGATGCAGGAGCAAACGGGCCCATGAACATACTTGAGGATGGCCCAACCCCTCCAAAAGACACTTGGGGAGACTCCCCAGGGCCCCAGGAATTTTCCTCGGAATACCGCGACACGGCCAGGTCGTGCGCCCCGTCACGACCGTGACACGGTAGCCTACAGATACGAACGCCGAACACGGGCATGCTCCTGGTCATGGGCAAGTCGTGCCCGATTTTGTGGATTTCAGCAACTCCCATCACAACCGTGCTCCTGGTCACGGGCAAGCCGTGCCCGGATCTATGGATTTCGGCCACACTGAACATGGGCGTACTCCTGATCACGGGCAGGCCGTGCCCCGCTCTCTGGATTTTGGCCACACCGAACACGGGCGTGCTCCTGGTCACGGGCAAGCCGTGCCCGGCTCTGTGGATTTCGGCCACACCGAACACGGGCGTGCTCCTGGTCACGGGCAAGCCATGCCCAATTCTGTGGTCTTCGCCCACTCCGAACACAGTCGTGCTCACCATCACGGGCAGGCCATGTTTGCCCCTAGAGATGCGTTGCAGCCCCGACGACCCCACTTAGATGTTCACCGCCCTCCCTACCATGTTACTCCATCCCATGACGACCGAAAGGAGCACAACAAGGTGGAAATCCGGCGATCCCAATGCCAAAGTAAGCCCTCGGACCGTTTCTTGGGCGTCATTAGCCCTCTTTCCATCCATACCGAAGTGGCGCAGCCCAAGGACACTACGAGCCAACCCCCTGAAGATCCAACTCCAAGTGGGCCGCGTAATCTGATTAGCAACACGGCCCAAGACCGAGCCGCGACGGTGGTGACCCAGCCCACAACATCGAAGTTCTGCTGTTTTGTCGTCGTGTGCTCGGAGCATGTCTAAACCGCCCCCGTACGAGGATGCAGGATCGTGCTACCAGCTTGACCACTTTTGTGGCCTGCAAGAGTTGGTAGGTGGTTAAAGTAGAGTGTCTCTTGTGTATTTTTTTTGTTTCCTCCCCTCTTATTCTATAAAAGAGGAGGTAGGTCTAAGTGTTGAGTAGTTCTCTTAGTGATAGGGATCTCCTGGTGAGCTAGAGTGAGCTTCCAGCTTGTGTGGAAGGTGAAGTTGCTTCGACTTTGGAGTTGTAAGAGTCGGCGACCGGTGTCTCGACTCAGCTTGGTTTTTCCACCTTATAAGAAGTAAATCCTACCCTCCGGTGGGTCAGGTTCGCCTATTTTTATATTTGCTTGCTTTGATACCGAGTTGGCTTTCTCCTTTCTTCTTCACCCACGGCCATCTATTCATCGGAGGCATGGTATCTCTTGTCCTTCGTTTGTTTCAGCGATGTAGACGCGTGAGCTAAACCCCACAAAGCCACAGTCCCCCAACGTAAGCTAAGCTTAAAATGCGCTAAGAGAGCTGCAGGAATTCGCTAAATTTGCTACGAGGTTAGTGCGCTGTATTACTTAGTTGGGTGTCGTTCGCTTCATTCGCATTCGTGTTGCCCTAATTGATGGAGGGGGCAAACACAATACAATGGTGCATTCAAACAATGCTTTCAGAAAATATTTTTTTGTATTTTGTAATAAAACTCGGGAGTACTCTAACGAAGTTGGAAAATATTTTTTGTATTTTATAAATAGAGAACCGAAAACTAACTTACTTTAAACTACTAATTGAAATGACTAGAAGGAATACTCACAGTGCGACCCTTGAGAATAGAAGGATCGTATCGTCCCGATCTTCAACGTCCTACTCTGATGGAAGGAGTTGCTTCATTACACGCAAACACAGACAAACAGGATTCGCACAACCCACGGATCCATATTACAGATTAATCTAACGGGGAGGTTAAGCCTCACAAATTCCATTAACACTTTATCTAAAGAGAGAAGGGGGGGAAGAGGAGAAGACTTGCGCCTAGGAAAGAAGCCTCCAAATCCTTGTGCTACCTTCAAACAAGAATTCAGATTAGTGTTGAATCAAGTCCTTAAGATTTAGAGATGGTAGAGGAGAAGGAACTTAGCCGAAAATGCCTTCAAGATGCCTTCCTTCATGTTGGCCAAGAGTGATGGATCTTTCAAGGGCCTTCTAATGCTTTGCCACGATCATGGATTGATGGATCTCCCTTAGAGTCTCGTCAAGGATGTGCAAGAGTTCCTTCAAAGTGTTGGTTGCATAGAGGGCTTGAGAAGAGGGGGAAGATGTGAAAGGGCTCGGCCCTTTAGAAGAGGGGGAGGTAGAAAACTCTTAGGCGACACATGCACCAAGGCTAACACGAGTTTTTGTTTATCTAGGCAACTAATTCGACAATGAGCAAAGGGATTACAACTTATAGACTTGTTAGATCAAGGGCAAGGGTGACATTTTGCCCTTGGCACATTTTGTAAAGAAAATCATACTATAATGTCTCGGTTGAAAGTTTCTTCTTATAGCCGAATTTCTTTTGGTCTCTTTCCTTTGTTGGCTTGGACAGTTTTGTGGCTACATTCAATGATCCTCTTTGAATTTTGAAAAAACTTCCTTCCTTGAGTGGTGCTCAGCTGATTTGTGCATGAAATTCGATGAGCTCCTCCCAAATATGGTGTGAACGCATCTTGTCTTCAATCATCCCCCTTGAATTGTGGATCTTGATGGATGGAGAATTGATGACTCTTCTTTAATGGCAAGATGTGTGCTGGTTTCTTTTGAATTCGAATTCATCTTCATAGGTGGCGCCATTGATTGATTTGGAATAGTGTTGTGGTGGATGCGCCAAGGCTTGCTTTGGAATGGTGGAGTTGCATTCAATGTGAGCATCTTCAACTTGAGGTCTTTAGTTGAAGTAGTTGAAGTGCTTCCTTCCATAATTGGAACTCCATTTGGCTTGAGCTTCTTTGGCATCCCCTTCAGCTGGGCTTTAGCCTGCCCAATTATTGACACAAAAACTAGTAGACTATTCTAGAAGGCAATGCATGACCTAATAAGGAAACTACAAGGTGTACTAAAGCTTATTCTTACTAAAGCAAATTGCAAATATGCAAAGTGCAAATAATGAAAGAAAGAAGCGGGGTGGCCTAAGAGGAAAAGCCATATCTAGTGGGCTTCCTCCTGGTCTTACCAGACCTTCTAGGAGCAGGGTTGGCCCCTCCATCATCGAACTCGTCGCTGTTCATCGTGCTTTCTACCGGATTACCTACACTTTTCCGACGCATTTTTTCTTCCATTGTCTCATGACCCTCTCCCGTTTTATCGAGCATTGTGTAAAACCCTAGAGTACGGCTTAAGGACCCCCTCACCTATTAGTTGCTACTTCATTAAGTCTTATCTTTGGGGCTTGTGTCCTTGGTCAAGAGTTGAACCCCTTTTGGCATGGGTCGGTTCAATGTCTTGAATAGACCATGATCACATCATCCTTTACTGCTTTCCATATCTGCCAAGCATGCCTGTGATGTTTTATCGTTATGTTATCACTATAGGATTGCATGCCTGTAATGTTAGACATAAGATAAAACAAAGTTGATGAGACCTCAAAAACCCTCAATCAAAATATCAAGTCTAGAAGCCTTCTAATGCGTAGCCCTCATCAAACTATCGATCAGTGGTGTTGTGAACTGTTTCCCACCCTCATGGGACACACCCACTTATCTTTAGACAGTGTGAGGTGACCATGGTTTCCCCAGTCCATTTTAATTGGACGCGCCGTCGCAAGGAAACTCGTTGGCGCTGGGCATAACGATTGGGAATGGACTTGACTAGATTTTCATATGTGCTGGGCACATGATGAAACTCTAGAGGCATCATTGAGAGGTTAGGGTTTCATGCTATATTCAGCCCTCGCTGGACATGAAATGCCTAGATTGTCTCAATAAGGGGTGTTGCTTAGAGCAACCGGTCGGCATGCCCACCTTAGGAAGCATGGGTCACTTTGTGCATCTCATCCCACCCTTGTGGGACACGAAGCCCTGTGTGGAATAAGGATCCCATCTCACTAGGAAATCTTAAATTTCCCGATTGACTTTGTGGGTTGTCAATTCGATCAAAATAGTGGGAACCATGGTCATTTAATACAAGTCTAAATTAAATGATCTGAAAGTAGTACTAATCTGTTATTTCTTGGTTGTTGTAGAACAATGGCTGTAAACAATGGCAGATGGTCACTGCGATCTACCCTGGAAAGGGATAAGTTGGTTTGATCCAACTTACTGGATTGGTATATGAACTTGAGAAATGTGCTCAAGCTCGAGAGGAAGCTCTATGTCCTTGAGCAGCCAATTCCTGAGCCACTTCCAGTCTCGGCCTCAGCGGCTGAGAAGGATGCTTATGATAAGCATCAGACTGATACTTTGGAGGTTGCTAATTTGATGCTAACCAACATGTCGCCCAAATTAAGAGGGCAATATGAATCTAAGAGTGCCTCTGAGATTATTTCTAATCTAAGGTAGCTCTTTGATGAATTGGCTGAGCTTAACCCTCCTAAAGCCGACACTCAATGTGTTGAGCCCAAAGGCTTAACTAAAACATTGATGAAAAAGAAGGAAAGAGTTAGGAATAACAAGTGCTACTAATGTGAAGGACCACCTCACATCTTAAAGGACATAGTGCGACTTCAGAATGAGAAGAAGAGAGGCAAGGCTTCGTCTTCATGCTCAGGTATTTATATTACTGAAGTGAACCTATCTACTTCTATATCATGGGTATTGGATACCACATGCGGAGCTCATATTTGTACAAATATGCCGGGGCTTAAGAAGAGTAGATCGATGCCGGCTGGAGAGATTGACCTACGAGTAGGAAACGGAGCACAAGTTGTTGATGTTGTTGTAGGAGTTTTGACTCTCTCCCTGCCTTCTGGACTTCAATTAGAGCTAGACAATTGCTATTATGTACCTTCATTAACCAAAAACATTATATCTATTCCTTGCTTGGCAAGGAAAGGTTTTATATTTGAAATAAAGGAGAACTTCTGTTCTTTTTCATTTGCAAATATGTTTTATGGGAAGGGTACATTGTGCAATGGTTTGTATGAATTGGACATGAATAGTTCTATTTGTAACGTAAATAGTAAGAGAACCAAACTGAGTGGTTCAGTTGGTGCCTTCCTGTGGCATTGTCGATTGGCCCATATAAACAAGAATCGCATTCAACAACTCCATGCAAATGGATTGTTAGATTCAAGTTCCTTGGAGAAATTTGACACATGTGAGCCTTGTTTATTAAGAAAAATGACAAAAGCACCCTTCACAAAAACTGGTGAGAGGGCACAAGGTTTGTTGGATCTCATTCATACTGATGTGTGTGGGCCATTCAATAAACAAGCCAGAGGAGGACACAGCTACTTCATTACCTTCACTGATGACTTCAATAGGTATGGTTATGTCAACTTGATGAGACATAAATCTGAATCTTTTGAGAAATTCCATAAGTTCAAAAATGAAGTAGAGAACCAACTTGGAAGATCCATAAAAGCTCTTCGATCTGATCAAGGTGGAGAGTACCTGAGCGGTGAGCTCTTTGACTATCTGAGAGAGTGTGGGATTATATCCCAACTCACTCCTGCTGGAACACCTCAATGGAATGGTGTGTCAGAGAGGAGAAATGGAACCCTACTAGACATAGTTCTATCTATGATGAGTCATGCAACTCTACAACCCTCATTTTGGGGTCATGCACTTGAGACAGCTTCTCTAATACTGAATAACGTTCCATCTAAGAGTGTCTCTAAGATACCATACGAGTTATGGAGTGGGAGACACCCTAACCTCTCTTTTATTAGGATCTGGGGATGTGAGGCTTATGTCAAACGTCAGTATTCTAGCAAGCGAGAACCTAGATCTGATAAATGTGTCTTTGTCGGATATCATAAGGAAACTAAAGGATACTACTTCTATGTTCCCACTGAGAATAAGGTTTTTGTTGCTCAGGGTGCTGTCTTTCTAGAGAAAGAATTTCTCATGAAAGAAGTCAGTGGGAGCAAGTTTGACTTGGACGAGGTCCAAGTGCAACCACAATACAAAGAGATGGAACCTGAGCCACCTGCATCGGTTGTCGGGCAACCTGAGGCTCAGACACAGGTCCCACGTAGGTCTGGGAGGATTCGTTGTGCACCTGAGAGGTATGGGTCGCTACCGACCCAACACGATGGGATCTTCATCATTAAAAATGAGCTCAGGACTTATGATGAGGCGGTTAGTGGACCGGACTCCGAGAGATGGCTTGAGGCCATGCGATCCGAAATAGATTCCATGTTGGCTAACCAAGTCTGGGATTTAGTTGAGCTACCTGATGGGGTAAAACCCATAGAGTGTAAATGGGTCTTCAAAAGGAAGACAGACATGGATGGCAACATAGTTACCTACAAAGGTTGACTAGTAGCTAAAGGATTCAGACAAGTCCACGGAGTGGACTATGATGAAACCTTTTCTCCAATTGCCATGATCAAATCCATTCGGATTCTGCTTGCTATAGCTGCATATCATGATTATGAAGCAAACATCTCGAAGTTGGAATCTTCGATTTGATGAAGCTGTGAGAGATTATGGCTTTATCAAAAGTGAAGATGACGCCTGTGTTTACAGAAAATTCAGTGGGAGCTTGGTGACTTTTCTGGTCTTGTATGTCGATGACATACTGCTCATTGGAAACGACATTCCTTGTCTTCAGTCTGTGAAGACATGGTTGGGGAAGTATTTTGAAATGAAAGACTTAGGGGAGGCCGCCTATATACTAGGCGTAAAGATCTACTGGGATAGATCTAAGAGGCTCCTCGCCCTTAGTCAAAGTACCTACATTGATAAGGTCCAAGAAAGGTTCTATATGGAGCAATCCAAGAGATGATACCTTCCAATAAGACATGGCCTTACTCTCTCAAAAAGCTAGTGTCCCACTACACAGGCTAAGAGAGATGAATTGAGTCGAGTTCCCTATGCTTCGGCAGTAGGATCGATCATGTATGCAATGTTGTGTACTAGGCGAGATGTGGCTTATGTTGTGAGCATAACTAGCCGATACCAATCCAATCCAGGTCTGCAGCACTGGGTGGCTGTAAAGAACATCCTGAAGTATCTAAGAAGAACTAAGGATCTGTTCTTAATCTATGGGGGATAGGAAGAGCTCGTGTTCAGGGCTACACTGATGCGTCATTCCAATCTGACCTTGACGACTTTAGATCGCAGGCCGGCTATATGTTCAAATTAAATGGAGTCGCTGTTTGCTGGAAAAGCTTCAAGCAGTCCACCATAGCTGATTCTACAACAGATGCAAAGTATGTTGCTGCTTCTGAGGCAGCCAAAGAAGCTGTTAAGATAAGGAAGTTCATATCTGATCTTGAAGTGGTTCCAACTGCTGTGGATCCCTTTGAGCTCTATTGTGACAACAATGGAGCCATTTCACAGGCAAACGAACCACGGTCTCATCAAAGGTCCAAACACATACTCAGGTGATCATGGCAATTGGAGAAATTATGACAACCTCTGCTAATCTTAACATCACCTCGATCACCTGATCAGAGAAATTATTGATCGAGGTGATGTTAAGATTAGCAGAGTTGATACAGAGAACAATCTAACAGATCCATTGACTAAGGCTTTGGCGCAGCAGAAGCATGATGGTCATGCCAAGGATATGGGGTTGAGAATCCTCAACCTCAAGGTCTAAGTGCAAGTGGGAGGTTGTTGGTGTATATGCTCTAAGACCTACTTTTGGTCAACGTTTATACTACTTAACTATGATATTTAAATATCATTCTGGCATTGTCATTATCAATGTTTGCTTACATCTGCGATTGTGTACATACATGATAATGTCTATGGAGACAGATTGGATCTATGCTCAAATAATTGTCCCCTGTCGACGTACCTGAGTGGATATGGAATAGCTCTAGTACTTGTGAGACTACTATATGGGCTGGTTAGGCATGAGGTCCATTTGGGTATATCAGTGGGGATATATTGGACAGACCCGCTGTGAGGCTATGACTTGGTGTCATGAGTTATCCTCACAAGTGATAGGAGATGCATTGATCCTTAGACTTGAGGTCATTGACTCTTCTATATGGCCGTAGTTGGGAGGTTATAAAGGTTGTCATTGAGTATGTCACAACCCATATATGAAGATCAATGCACGGATAAAGGATTTGCCCCTTCCTAAGGGAAGCTTGATATCCATGGAGCTCCACTATGGTTCTATGACTGAAAGTGTATGGCCATACCCAGGTGAAGACCTGATTTAGTCATGACCATATGATTGAATGAAAACAAGTGATGACACACTTGTCCAATCGGATATCAGTTCGGCTAAGGGACTGTAATGTATCTGTACCTAGTCGCGATGATGGGGATGTCGATGTCGATATCCATTCCGAGGACTTGGGTAGCAGCAATGCACTGCTAGGTGTCACTCACTGCTTGTGGTGACCTTAGGTCAGCACTGCCAACCTCAGAGGAACCTACAAGATCGCACACCAAGATACTTGAGTTCTCGTATTGATCAGGAAGCCTTTAGATCGAGTTATTGGATAACTCGGATCTATTTGAGAGATTTATTTGAGCCAAACTTTTTTTTGGCATGTTGACCTGAAATTGACCAAGACTGGTCACATTTGGATTAGGGTTGCATTGGATTGGATCCAATGGCTTAATCAACCTATGCAATGAAGTTTGGGCTTGCTCATTACCGAATGAGGCCCAATAACAAGTTGTCATGAAGAGAGAATGGGCTAAAGGGTATAATGGGAAGAAATCTCCAACCCATTGGCGCCTAGGGGCATAATGGGGTGGAGTCGGCGATTTTGCTTCATATGGAAGCTAATGGCACCTTGCCCCTTTGTGCTTAGATGGAATGCTTGCCTCTATGGCAAGACTTGAGGCATCTAAGGCATGATAGACTTATTAGGTAAGTCTTGGGCGATTGTATGGGTTTTATGGAAAAGTCTTGGAGACTTACCAAAACCCAAAACCCTAATTGCCACCATGCAAACCCTAGCCACATCTCTTCTTATTGCGCCACCCTCTTATGTTGCCGCCCCTTGATCTATATATACACATCATATGCGAGTGTGTATTTATGGACAATTAATTGGCGTGAGGAACATTGAAGAGAGCGAGAGCAAACTTCAAGTGGTGCAAGTCTCTTCCACAAGGCCGCAAGTTAGTTTTCTTTCCTCCTCCTCTTGGCGAGAGTGAGAGGACTCCTTGGCGGTATCTTCTTCTTCCTCCTTCCTCTTGGCGCTTCTTCCTTTGAAAGTGGCGCAAGTGGTGTAGAAGGAGCACAAGGCTTGGATCTTCTTCCCGAGGCTAGCACTGGGCGAGGAAGAAGAGAGCTCGAGGCATCCGTGGGTGTGAGACTGCAGAGGGTGCACGTTTGGGCGCCTATGACATCAACCTCCTCGCTTGCTCTAGGTAATTACTAACTCATCGTGTTGACCCCCTCGCAAGAGATCTTCACTGGGTTTTTGGGACTAGCCTGTTTTGGGGATATTCTTCCGCTATGCAATGTATTATGTAATGTCTTTCTCTGAAAAATTATAAAATATCTCCGGGGTTTCCCAACACGTACTTAATACAGGGGTTAGTAATCTTTGATGCTCTGACTGAGACTGCAGAAAAATGAACCTCTGAAGAGATCTGGTTCCAAAATACACTCTACACAAAACCAAGTGACACACAAGTATGTCCTCCTGATGCCAGCTGAAAGATAGATCTGATGTCCCTCATGGTAAGTTTCCTCTCAATGTTACCTATGCGGAAGGTGATCTCACCTTCAGCATGCCTATCAGTAAACTCCTGTAAATCCATATCAAATATGTTCAAAAACTCAAGCACTAAGGGCAAATAAGTCTGTGGAGTTATCTGAAAAAAATTCTTGGCTTTGATCTGATCGAACTGAAAAATCCCCTAAATCTAAGGGGGGCGAAACCCTAAGGGGGCGCATATCATGATTTTGCAAGCGGATATTCGGGTTTCTAAGATCGAATGCATGTCATATGATTAACTTTCATGGACTTGTGTAGAACAACAATGGATCATACCATAGCCATCGCTTGGATGGTGCCTTGGAAGCAAGAGGGCGAATTGGCTCTCCTCCAAAGTCGCATCGCGCACACAAGATGAGAGATGGCTACTCCCTTGGCGTCTTTGTGCTAGCAAAGCTTCAAGGAGTCCTTTGTGTGGAGGATTTGAGATCTCTTGCGGCTAGGGCGATGAAGCTCTTCTTCCTCCTTTTCGTGAAGACAAGACAACGCAAGAGTGGATAGGCGACAAGACAAGAACCGAAGATGCGTTGAGGCGTTGTGTAGAGATGTGGCGTTACATGACTTCCAAATATGGAAAGTCATGAAGCCATGCGCCCACTCAATGCAAACCGCCCAACACGCTTTCATATTGAACCATGCGATCACACATGTGTGAACCGGTTCAATCCAATTCGGTCCAATGCATTTGGTTCAAAGATCGAACCAAATCAGCCTAAACCACGGTCTAGATCTCTTTGAACCAAATGGTTCAAGTTCTAACCGTTCATCTCTTGATGCTCTTGATCTCACCGATCTAGCATCAATACTCTCGATCGAAGCTTACCGATCTCAAGCCCTAATCAATCAAACATGATCAGACCAGATCTCACTTACAATCAGAGTTTAAACTCCTTTAAACTAAACCAAAACAATTCAGTCCACACGATCTGACTTAAGTAAGCCATATCATCAAATTGTGCGACCCTAAGGGTTTCCTTTAAATGTCGGTAATGATAACTTACGTTATCACGATCAGCGAGGGGTATCTAGCAACACATCACTGTCTCCCAATATAAAGGAAAGAGTCTTCCAAGACTACACCCAAACCACAGCACAAGTGTGAATCCACTTCACTAGGCATACTTGATTCCTTTGCCACTGGATGTTCTTATTGGACAAGCGTGTCAAGCCTGTAACTCCAATATGATGAGAATGATTAGATCAGATGAACATAGTCATCTGGGTATGGCCATACACTTTCTCAATCATCTCATCCAGGGGGGCCCCTTTAGAACATCACACTCCTATCAAGGAGACGGCAATCCTATATCTATCACTAGTGTCCTAACCTGACTCATGATCATTATCCAAGATAGTCTATAACCATTATGTTTCAAATGATATCGAACTACCTCAAAACAATGACAATCATCATTTAGAAACACAAGTGATCTCAAGTCAGAGGACATATGCCACTTGTTTGCATACAAGGATTATTCACATTGTGACAAACAATTGAATATCCTAGTAGGGTCTGTCCAGTACATCCAATGTACCCATGAGTCTACATCTTATTCCATGCTCGAAGCATCCTATAAGATTAGAACACATATTAGTCTCAATCATATCAAGGCTGTCTCAAGTTCACCAAGATATCTCGACTAAGGACTTAACTGCATGTCAGCCTAGCCGAACAGCATTGAGACATTATTCAGAAGTATACATATTGCAGCAGATGATGTAACAACCTGAATAATAACCATTGCCTTTATAAACAAAGAGTTTATACATGATACTGATATAATCCCAAGGCCTCAAACATTAGCCTTAAGGGCATACCCCAACAATCTCCTACTTGCACTTAATCTAATGGTTGAGAACTCTCAAACCCATATTATTACAGTGCTTTTCATGCTTCTGCTGCGCCAGAGGCTTTGTAAGCGGGTCTGCCAGATTGTCATCTGTATGAACCTTGCAGATTTTGATCTCACCTCGATCAATGATCTCCCGGATCAAGTGAAACCGTCTCTGTATGTGCTTGGACTTCTGGTGCGACCGTGGTTCCTTTGCCTGTGCTATTGCTCCAGTGTTATCACAGAAGATAACCAAAGGATCTGCACTCGAAGGAACAACACCAAGTTCCTGAATGAACTTACGAATCCACACTGCCTCCTTAGATGCTTCTGAGGCTGCAACATACTCGGCTTCTGTTGTAGAATCAGCAACAATAGATTGTTTGAAACTTTTCCACACCACCACACCTCCATTCAAGCTAAAAACATAGCCTGATTGCGATCGGAAATCATCCTGGTCAGATTGGAACGAAGCGTCAGTATATCCTTCAATACTGAGTTCTTCCTGACCACCATACATCAAGAACATATATTTGGTCCTCCGCAGATATTTTAAAATGTTCTTGACTGCAATCCAGTGTGCCTGACCTGGATTACTTTGGAATCGACTGGTTATGCTTAACCCGTAAGCGACGTCTGGGCGAGTACACAACATCGCATACATAATGGACCCAATAGCCGAAGCATAAGGCGTTTTGTCCATTTCATCTTTCTCAGTCTGTGTTTGCGGACACTGACTCTTCGAAAGATTCAGACCATGTCTGACTGGAAGATATCCTCTTTTAGAATTCTCTAAATGGAATCTCTCCAGGACTTTATCGATGTAATTACTCTGGCACAGCCCGAGAAGCCTCTTAGATCTATCTCTGTAGATCTTCACACCTAATATATAGGCTGCTTCTCCTAGATCTTTCATCTGGAAACATTTTCTTAACCATGCCTTAACTGCATGAAGTTCAGGAATATCGTTTCCAATGATTAAGATATCATCGACGTAGAGGACTAGGAATGTAATCACGCTCCCACTAAACCTCTTATATACACACGGGTCATCTTCATTCTTGATGAAACCAAATTCACAGATTGATTCATCAAAACGAATATTCCAGCTTCTTGATGCTTGCTTAAGTCCATAAATGGACTTCTTTAACTTGCATATTTTATGACGATCTGATGGATTAGTGAAACCTTCAGGTTGTGTCATATACACATCCTGATCCAGATTTCCATTAAGGAAAGCGGTCTTCACATCCATCTGCCAGATCTCATAATCATAATATGCTGCTATTGCGAGAATGATCCGAATAGACTTGAACATGGCTACAGGAGAGAAAGTTTCATCATAATCTATCCCGTAGATTTGTTTGAAACCTTTCGCAACTAGCCTGCCTTTATAGGTAACCACGTTACCATCCATGTCAATCTTCTTCTTGAAGATCCATTTACACCCTATAGGGATTATTCCCGGAGGCGGATCAACCAAATCCCAGACTTGGTTATCTGACATGGAGTCCATCTCGGCTCGCATAGCTTCAAGCCATCTCGCTGATTCCGGTCCACTGACCGCATCCGCATAAGTGAGGGGTTCATCATGATCAATGATGTAGACTCCGTCATAGCGCTCAGGCTGTCGACAGATCCTTCCCGATCTTTGCGGTTCCCGTGATATCTGAGCCTCAGGTTGTTCAATAACCTGATCAACTGGCTCATGCTCATCCAACTGTGCTTGACTACTTTGTCCTTCCTCTGGATTCTCATCCAGCTTTATTTCTCTCCCACTGGCCTCTTGCAGAAGAAATTCCTTCTCAAGAAAAATGGCCGTCCGAGCAACAAATACTTTGTTCTCTTTGGGATCGTAGAAATAATAACCCTTAGTTTCCTTAGGGTAACCGACAAAGATGCATTTCTCAGATCTGCTCTCTAGTTTCCTAGAGGCAAGCTTTTTGACATAAGCCTCGCAACCCCAGATCTTAATAAATGTCAAGCTCGGCTGTTTCCCATACCATAACTCATATGGAGTCTTTGAAACTGCCTTGGATGGCACTCGGTTTAGTACCTTTGCAGTTGTTTCTAGTGCAAATCCCCAAAAGGAGTAAGGTAGATTAGCCTGACTCATCATTGAATGAACCATATCCAATAAGGTTCTGTTCCTCCTCTCGGACACACCATTCCATTGCGGTGTTCCTGGCGGAGTAAGCTGTGAGATAATCCCACACTGCTTTAGATAGTCAGTAAACTCTCGACTTAGGTATTCTCCACCTCGATCTGAGCGAAGTGCCTTGATATTTCGGCCTAGCTGATTTTGAACTTCATTTTTGAACTCTTTGAACTTGTCAAAAGATTCACTCTTATGTCTCATTAGATAGACATACCCGTATCTACTGAAATCATCAGTAAAGGTAATGAAGTATGAATAGCCACCTCTGGCATGTTTACTAAATGGCCCACACACATCACTGTGTATAAGGTCAAGTAAACCTGAAGCCCTTTGACCTTTGTTAGGAAAAGGAGCCTTCGTCATTTTACCCATTAAACAAGCTTTGCATGTATCAAGCTCCTCATAGGAGAATGATCCCAGCAGTCCATGATCATGCAACCGCTTAATGTGTTTCTTGTTAATATGGCCTAAACGACTATGCCATAGCAAGGTGCTTTCATCAGCATACTTGGCCTTTTTATTATCAATATTTTGTATAGAATATTCCATGTCCAACATGAATAACCCATTGTTAATTGATCCAGTAGCATAAACAATATTATCATAAGAAATAACACACTTTGAAATATTGCATTCAAAGGAAAACCCTTTCCTGACAAGAGCAGGAATAGAGATAATATTTTTCGTTATGCTAGGTACAAAATAACAACTGTCCAATTCTAATACAAGTCCAGATGGTAATGAGATGTGATATTCTCCTACAGCAACAGCAGCAACCCGTGCCCCGTTCCCAACTCGTAGGTCCACCTCATGTTGTCCCACCTGTCTTCTTCTCTTGAGTTCCTGTACATTTGAACAAATGTGAACTCCACATGCAGTGTCCAACACCCATGAAATAGAAGAAGAAGATATCATGACCTCAGTCACAAAAATACCTGAGCCAGAAGCGATGCTTCCCTTCTTGTCTCCTTGGAGCGCTTTACAGTCCTTTTTCCAGTGACCCAGCTGGCCACAGTGGAAACATCTGTATTCCTTCGACCGCTTAACCTTTTGTTTCAGAGCCTTGTTGTAACTCTTGACAGGGGCTTTGCCCTTCTTCCCCTTCTTCTTGTTCCTGGAAGGAACCATCAAGACAGAGGTTGAAGGCTTTCCCTTTAGAGTCAATTCTGTAGTCAAGAGCATGTTCAGTAACTCTGCCGGGGTACAGTCGATCTTGTTCATATTAAAATTAATAATGAACGGATCGAAAGAGGCCGGGAGAGACTGAAGAATGATGTCTACAGCAAGCTCCTGATTGATGGTATGTCCTAGTTCCTCTAGAGCCTCCTTGTACCCAATCATCTTGAGTACGTGAGCTCCCACTGGACTCCCTTCAGCCAGTTTGCTCTGAAAGAAAAGCTTAGTCAAATTGTAGCGTTCAGTCCTAGCCTGTGCAGCATACAGCATCTTGAGGTTTGCTATAATCTGTATAGCAGACAGATCCTCATGATGACGTTGCAGCTCTGGCGTCATAGACGCAAGCATCAGGCAAGCGACATCAATGCTATCATTGACATGCTTTTCATAGGCATCCCGAACCGCCCTTGCGGCGTTCGCAGTGGGTTGAGGCGGTATAGCCATCTCGAGGACATACAGTTTCCTCTCTGCCTTAAGAACAATCTTAAGGTATCCGTACCAGTCTGAGAAGTTTGGCCCAGCAAACTTCTCCCTTTCCAATAGGGATCGCACATTGAAATTCGTGGTGTTCGTTGCTGCAGTAATCTACAACAATGCAAGAACAGCAAGGTCAGTATCAATGTTTAGAATCAATCCAGGACTTAAGAAAGATTCTTTTCTCACTATTTTATTTGACTGAAAAATCCATTAAACAGTCCGAAAGAGTAACACTCTTTTAGTGAGATGGGATCCAGATTTCATACTTGGTCTCCGCGTCCCGCTCAGGCGAGATAAGATGCACAGAGAGTACAAGCACTAATTTCTGGTAGGCAATGCCTGCCAATCGCCAACCCGTGCGATTCCCCTTCATCTGGGCAATCCAGCAGAATGTGCCAACTGAGTTGGTACAACACAGTCTCTGATCCCACAGATGGCTGCCTCCATATAGCTCACATATGCTCAGTATGTAGCCTACATGGTCAAGCTGACCTGACCTACTCCCTGGACCACCACGTGCTATGCTGAGCAACGAGAAGCGATAAATCCCTTCTCTGTAACACGTAGGTGTAATCACACACCGTCTGAAGATAGATGGGTGTAACATCCCACATACTTAACCCCAAGCAAATAACACAATCGCAAAAGTAATAGGATGTTTCATATAAGATCGATCAAATCCTAGGTAAAACCGAGTTCAAGAAAAACACGATCTGAAAATTTTCAAAACTCCAAACACATAAAATCTTCGAATCACAAATCTCATAAATCACATAAAGGTACCTGCCACCACGCAATACGTGCACTAGACATATGCACATTACAGTTATCTCAAAACCGATTGCAAAAATACACATCAACTTCAATTTCAAAACAAATCCACAAAATCGATTTTATAAACTAATACCAAACACCGAAACCAGGCCAAAGCCCGCGGTGACACAAAAATCAGACTCGTAAAACCGCCACAATCTGGCATCACAAGTTCACGTAGTTCACATCATTCATATCACATGGTTCACATAATGCATATAATTCACAGGGTTTAGCCACAACCGGCATCATAAGTTCATTAAGCATAAATCACAGCATCCATGTAATGCTAACTGCGCCCCTGCTCTACACCTGAAAATAGTGAGGGGTGAGCTACACAGCCCAGTGAGTGGATAGTCTAATTGACCATCCATAACATACACTCAAAAACATAGGCAAATTGTTTTAAAAATCTTTAACAGGATATTATGTCAAGATATAACAACATAAAGAAACAGAAGTCATATAGATATCCAGATGTACACACCAACATATAACAACTTAGGTTCTAGAGTTATACTATAAACCAACCGAACACATATATTCTAAACCAACTAAACATACCAACACACTTATAACCTAGTTGTCCAGCATAATCACAAAGTGACCAATATGGTCTAACCCGGCTTGGCCAAAGCACTGGGAGCTGCAAAATCTCGTGCAACACATAAACATGGACAGTGAATAGAATCAGGAGGTGGCCCCCGTCAGGTCACGACGTGGCACGCTGGTCTATCACGCCATAACATAAAACGAGAATAGAATCAGGAGGTGGCCCCCGTCAGGTCACGACGTGGCACGCTGGTCTATCACGCCATAACATAAAACGAGAATGATGACATCAAGAGGTGGCCCCTGTCTGACCAAGACATGGCACTTTGGGTCTTATATCATTCCCAACACATAAAAGAGTAGTGACATCAAGAGGTGGCCCCTGTCTGACCAAGACATGGCACTTTGCGTCAAAACCCGTTCTCCCAAAAGGTTCCTACTGGACAACAGACACATCTTATTTCATATTTCACAAGGGTGGACATATTTCACAAAGGTCACATAAACGGACTCCTAAGTGTCAACTAGACTCTAGGATAGTCATCACAAAAAAATCACATCGGGCAGGCTGAGCATCAACCCCCATCACAATAATCATAATAGGCAGGCTGATCATCAACCCCCTCACATATCACAATACAGGGCTGAAATTCAGACCCTTAACATATCACATAAGGACTATCCCCTTGAGTTCATAGTTACACCTAGCCTTAGTCCTAACCATCACATGATCATCACAGATAATATTCGAAAACCCCATATCAACATAATTTTCGAAATTCACATAATCACATAATATTCATATTTCACATAATCACATAATGATCAACATAAAATTCCAAAGGTCACATAATGAAGATCATATAGTGTAGTCCTTATATTTCATGCTGGTTAGTTTAATCAAATTTTTCTATGTTATCACCCAGATTTGTCTCAGACAAAAATACAAGTTACACCCACAAAGAACATAAAATTAAAACAGGCATTCATAAAATCAGCATAAAATGTAAAACATATATTCTTATAATTTACTTTACAAATTACCACAATTACCACAAATTACCATATGTAAACATGTTAAATACAATTATCAAATTTCGGTTTAACTACAATTAACAATGTTTCGGCTACAAAAAAATCATTGGTTTAATATTACTAAAATTCTTTATAAAATACCTAATTAACAAGAAATTCATGCTCAATGTTCAATGATTTAATACTACCAAAATACCTTAAATTTCATACAAATTTCGGTTAAACAAACACCAAGATTAATTCGGTTTTTACAACAATTTACATGATATATACCTTCTTGCAATTTTCGGTTTTTCACATGAAGAACAACTAATGCCTTAAATTCAATTTTCATCATATAATTACCTTTGTCAAAATTCGGTTTTCATCATATAATCATCTTTACAAAAATTCGGTTTTCATCATAGTGAAATCCTGAATTTCGGTTTTAGCATGATAATGTTTCCAACAAACAAATGTCTCATCTAATACATCAATTAACACAAACAAATAGATAGCAATCAATTAGACACTCCACTCACCTCTTAAATCGAAAATTCTCCACAAAAGAAATCGTCCAAAGCTTTTGAAGTCACCCAAAGGATCTCCAAGAATCGCCAAGAAAGTTTCACCTCAAGGAAAATTCGTCAAGGGGAAGAAGATGAAGGAAGAACACCAAAAATCGCCTCCAAGCTTTCCAAGAGTCGCCAAGTTCTTCCAAGCCGCCACCTTAATTCTCTCAAGACTCCAAAATCGCCAATAATCTCACCCTAGTCGATATTATCACTTAAACTGTGGGTTTTAAAATTTTAAACCCATTAACCAATTTATTCCAATAGGGTTTAACCCATTTATCTAATAATTTCGAATTTTAAACCCAATAACCCAATATCTCATAATTAACTAATTATTTAATTAACTTAACCATTAATCAATCACTTAACGAAAATCCATTAAGGATTTAACTAACATCCAATAAGGATTTAGTTATCCAATAGAGTATAATTAATTAACCAATAAGGTCTAATTAATTAACTTAAAATTTGCAACCCAAAATCCTAATTAATTTAACATGAACAACCAATAATAATTTATCATAAAATATCAGCCAACAAACAAATAAATAATCTCTAATTAATTTACAATAAATTAACAACCAAATAACCTCAAATCAATTAATTACAAATTAACAATCAATAAGCCAATTAATTAGCACTCAACAATTTTATTTAAATCATAATACAATATCACAGCTAATGATTTTATTTAAATCCAAATAATTTATCATAATTTATCATAGAAAATAATGCTTACCAGAACTTAAGATCCTTGGATCTTACATTCCTCCCTCCTTATAAAGCTTTAGTCCTCTAAAGCTCAGCATCCATATCATCAAAGAGGTAAGCATAATTTTTCCTCATATCAGCTTCAGTCTCCCAAGTCGCTTCTTCAACTGATTGATTTCCCCAGATAACCTTTACCAAAGGTATAGTCTTGTTCCTCAGAACTTTATCCTTTCTATCCACAATCCGGAGAGGTCTTTCCTCAAAGGTTAAATCACTCTGAATCTGAAGAGGTTCCAACTCCAACACATGAGATGGATCAGGATAATATTTCCTCAAAGCAGAGACATGGAATACATTATGCACATGATCCATAGCAGGAGGTAAAGCTAAACGGTAAGCTACTGGACCAACTCTCTCAATAATATCAAAAGGGCCTACAAACCTAGGGCTCAACTTGCCCTTTTTGCCAAACCTCATAACACCCTTAGTAGGTGACACCTTCAAGAACACATGATCCCCTACCATAAACTCCAAGGAACGACGACGGTCATCAGCATAACTCTTCTGTCTGTCCCGAGCAATTTTCAGTTTATCCCGGATCTCTCTGACCTTATCAGTAGTCTCCTGTACTGCATCAGATCTAAAAATCATTCTGTCACCAGTTTCCTCCCAACACAAGGGAGTCCTACACCTTCTCCCATACAAAGCCTCATAAGGAGCCATCTGAATACTGGAGTGGAAACTATTATTATAAGTGAACTCTATCAAAGATAGATCCCGGTTCCACTCAGAACTCCAATCAACCACATAGGCTCTCAACAAATCTTCTAGAGTCTGTATAGTACGCTCTGTCTGGCCATCAGACTGAGGATGGTATGCTGTACTAAAACTCAACTTAGTACCCAAACCCTCCTGTAAACTCCTCCAAAATCTGGACAGAAATCGAGAATCCCTATCAGACACAATATCAACTGGCACTCCATGTAGTCTGACTATCTCATCAATGTACAATCTGGCCAGTCTCTCTAAAGAATAAGTCATTTTAATCGGAAGGAAATGGGCTGATTTGGTGAGTCTATCAACAATCACCCAAATAGCATCATGACCCAATCTGGTTCTGGGCAAACCACACACAAAATCCATACTGATGCATTCCCACTTCCACTCAGGAATAGGCAGAGACTGCAACAAACCCCCAGGCTTCTGGTGTTCGGCCTTTATAGTCTGACAGGTCAAACACCTAGAGACAAAATCAAGCACTTCTTTCTTCATACCCGGCCACCAAAAACTTTTCTTGAGGTCCTGATACATCTTAGTCACACCAGGATGTAGAGAATATTTGGAGTTATGGCTGTCCTCCAATATTTCTTTCCTCAAGTTCGGTTCCTCAGGGACACATACCCTTCCACGAAACCGAAGAATACCATCATCAGACAGGCTAAAATCCTGAACTGCGCCCTCAACCAGACTATCCCTGATCTGAACTAATCTCGGATCCACAGACTGCTGATCTCTGACCTTCTGCAACAAAGCAGACTGTACTCTGAGAAAAGCCACATAACCCGACTGAACTCTAGGAGTAACACTGATCCTGAGATCGCTGAACTCCTGCAGTAACCGCCACTCACTGACTCGTAGTGCCGCTACTGAAGTAACTGGATGTCTGCTCAGAGCATCCGCTACTACATTGGCCTTTCCCGCCTGATACTGTATAGAGAAGTCATAATCTTTGATCAACTCCATCCATCTTCTCTGTCTCATGTTCAAGTCCTTCTGAGTGAAGATATACTTGAGACTCTGGTGATCAGTGAACAGATCAAACTCCTGACCCAACAAATAGTGACGCCATATCTTCAAAGCAAAGACTACGGCCGCCAACTCTAAATCATGAGTAGGGTAGTTCAATTCATACTCCTTCAGTTGTCTCGAAGCATAGGCTACCACAGAACCCTTCTGCATCAAGACACAACCCAACCCTTTGCCAGAAGCATCTGTATAAACAGTAAACCTTTTCCCATCACTAGGAATAATGAGGATCGGTGTACTAGTCAATCTCCTTTTCAGCTCTTGGAAGCTCTCTTCACACTTGTCATCCCAAATAAACTTAGCCTCCTTTCTGGTTAATTTAGTTAAAGGACCCGCCAGCTTGGAGAACCCCTCAACAAATCTCCGGTAGTAACCTGCTAAACCCAGGAAACTCCTGATCTCAGTAGCACTAGTCGGTCTTCCCCAATTAAGGATAGCTTGCACTTTAACTGGATCCACAGACACCCCCTGACCAGAAATCACATGACCCAGAAAACTGATCTTCTCTAGCCAGAACTCACATTTACTAGCCTTGGCATATAATCGGTTCTTCCTCAAGATCTCGAGTACTCTGCGCAAATCACTGACATGATCTGAGGTAGTCTGAGAGTACACCAATATATCATCTATAAAGACCACCACACAAGAGTCAAGCAACTCATGGAATACCCTGTTCATCAAATCCATGAAGACAGCAGGTGCATTCGTCAGTCCAAAAGGCATAACTAAAAATTCGAAATGCCCATACCTGGTCCTGAAAGCAGTCTTAAATATATCCTCATCCTTGACTCTAAGCTGATAATACCCTGATCTCAGATCAATCTTAGAGAACACTGTAGCTCCCTGTAATTGATCAAACAGATCATCAATTCTGGGAAGAGGATACTTATTCTTGATAGTCACTTGGTTAAGCTGCCTGTAGTCTATACACATCCTCAGGGTTCCATCTTTCTTCTTCACAAATAGCACTGGCGCTCCCCAAGGTGAAGCACTAGGCCGAATATACCCTTTCTCTAACAATTCCTCCAGTTGTTTCTTAAGCTCGGCCAACTCTGAAGTAGCCATACGATAAGGAGCTCTGGAGATAGGTGCCGTACCTGGCGCCAACTCAATGCCAAACTCCACTTCTCTAATCGGTGGCAAACCTGAAAATTCTTCAGAGAACACATCAGGAAATTCTTTCACCACCGCCATCTGAGTCAAATCAGAAGTAGAATCATCCTGCACCTTAACATGCGCAAGATAACCCTTGCATCCACTAGCCAGTAATTTCCTAGCCTGCAGGAAAGATATTACATGCGGTCCTTGGTCTGACACTAGACCTCTCACAAACAGTCGATTCCCATCTAACAAATTCAAAGTGATTACTTTCTCAAAGCAATCCACAGAGGCATGATGGGAAGACAACCAATCCATTCCTAAGATGATATCATAATCTTGCATGTCTAAGAGGATTAGATCTACCAGAAACTCATAACCCTCTACATGTACTACACAGTCAGCACAAACAATATCTGTAGATAACGATTTTCCTAAGGGAGTACTCACAGACACAGCATAATTCATCACCTTAGGTAACACAGGTAAACATGCAGCAAACTTAACAGATACAAAAGATAAATTTGCACCAGGGTCAAATAATATGCGGGCTAACTGATCAAATACGAATAAAGTACCTTCCACGACGGATCGGGAAGCTCGTGTATCCTTCTCAGCCACAGCATACACTCTAGTCTGGACTGTAGGCTTATCTGCGCCTCTAGGTTGTACCTTAGGTTCTTTGCAGTCCTTAGCCATGTGTCCTGGTTTCTTACACCTGAAGCATATACCATTCTTTCTATGACAGTCTTTCACTAAATGTCCCCTGAGCCCACAATGACTACAAGTGATACCGTTTCTTGCATCCCTGGCATCCCTGAACTGCTGCGGTGCATCACTGGACTGCTGCGGTGCCTTGTAGGAGTAAGGCTTATACCTGCTCTTCTTATAATCTTTATGCCTAGGGTACTTCTTACCCTTGCCGCCACTGCCATGCTGAGGAACCGCCGCCTCAGCTGCAGGAACTACTGTCACGGCAACATGAGAACTCCTCTCAGATATATACCTCTCAATAGTGCGCGCTCGCCCAACAGTTTCAACATAGGTCTCCAAGTGTTGTGCACCAACCTGCTCTCTAATGTCCCATCTGAGACCTCTGAGAAACTTAGTAGCTCTCCTCTTTTCAGTGTTTATCAGATGAGGAGCATACTTTCCCAATTTCGTGAACTGTAATTCATACTGGTCCACAGTCATATCACCCTGCTCCAGGTGAATAAATTCTACCTCTCGGTCCTCAACCAAGCTATCTGGGAAGTACTTCTCGTTAAATCGAGACAAGAAGTAAGGCCAGTCCACAGTCTCATGTCTTTCTTCGGCAAGTCTCACTACGCCTTTCCACCACTCATCTGCGTCAGCACGCATCATGTAGGTGGTCAAACATAACTTATCCTCATCTGAGCAGCGCATGACTTGGAAAATCTTTTCCAAGCACAGCTGCCAATTTTCGGCATTACTGGATTCTGAGCCCCCATAAAAAGAGCTGGGACCCAGTTTCTGGAATTCACTCACAAGTGAAGCATAGCGCTTGTGACACACACATACCATAGTCAGGAAAACAATCATAAACCTATTAGGTGTCTAGCAATACACAAACATGTTTTCCCCCAAACTAAGTTTTAGCTAGCCAACTTCCTCTGATACCATTCTGTAACATCCCACATACTTAACCCCAAGCAAATAACACAATCGCAAAAGTAATAGGATGTTTCATATAAGATCGATCAAATGCTAGGTAAAACCGAGTTCAAGAAAAACACGATCTGAAAATTTTCAAAACTCCAAACACATAAAATCTTCGAATCACAAATCTCATAAATCACATAAAGGTACCTGCCACCACGCAATACGTGCACTAGACATATGCACATTACAGTTATCTCAAAACCGATTGCAAAAATACACATCAACTTCAATTTCAAAACAAATCCACAAAATCGATTTTATAAACTAATACCAAACACCGAAACCAGGCCAAAGCCCGCGGTGACACAAAAATCAGACTCGTAAAACCGCCACAATCTGGCATCACAAGTTCACGTAGTTCACATCATTCATATCACATGGTTCACATAATGCATATAATTCACAGGGTTTAGCCACAACCGGCATCATAAGTTCATTAAGCATAAATCACAGCATCCATGTAATGCTAACTGCGCCCCTGCTCTACACCTGAAAATAGTGAGGGGTGAGCTACACAGCCCAGTGAGTGGATAGTCTAATTGACCATCCATAACATACACTCAAAAACATAGGCAAATTGTTTTAAAAATCTTTAACAGGATATTATGTCAAGATATAACAACATAAAGAAACAGAAGTCATATAGATATCCAGATGTACACACCAACATATAACAACTTAGGTTCTAGAGTTATACTATAAACCAACCGAACACATATATTCTAAACCAACTAAACATACCAACACACTTATAACCTAGTTGTCCAGCATAATCACAAAGTGACCAATATGGTCTAACCCGGCTTGGCCAAAGCACTGGGAGCTGCAAAATCTCGTGCAACACATAAACATGGACAGTGAATAGAATCAGGAGGTGGCCCCCGTCAGGTCACGACGTGGCACGCTGGTCTATCACGCCATAACATAAAACGAGAATAGAATCAGGAGGTGGCCCCCGTCAGGTCACGACGTGGCACGCTGGTCTATCACGCCATAACATAAAACGAGAATGATGACATCAAGAGGTGGCCCCTGTCTGACCAAGACATGGCACTTTGGGTCTTATATCATTCCCAACACATAAAAGAGTAGTGACATCAAGAGGTGGCCCCTGTCTGACCAAGACATGGCACTTTGCGTCAAAACCCGTTCTCCCAAAAGGTTCCTACTGGACAACAGACACATCTTATTTCATATTTCACAAGGGTGGACATATTTCACAAAGGTCACATAAACGGACTCCTAAGTGTCAACTAGACTCTAGGATAGTCATCACAAAAAAATCACATCGGGCAGGCTGAGCATCAACCCCCATCACAATAATCATAATAGGCAGGCTGATCATCAACCCCCTCACATATCACAATACAGGGCTGAAATTCAGACCCTTAACATATCACATAAGGACTATCCCCTTGAGTTCATAGTTACACCTAGCCTTAGTCCTAACCATCACATGATCATCACAGATAATATTCGAAAACCCCATATCAACATAATTTTCGAAATTCACATAATCACATAATATTCATATTTCACATAATCACATAATGATCAACATAAAATTCCAAAGGTCACATAATGAAGATCATATAGTGTAGTCCTTATATTTCATGCTGGTTAGTTTAATCAAATTTTTCTATGTTATCACCCAGATTTGTCTCAGACAAAAATACAAGTTACACCCACAAAGAACATAAAATTAAAACAGGCATTCATAAAATCAGCATAAAATGTAAAACATATATTCTTATAATTTACTTTACAAATTACCACAATTACCACAAATTACCATATGTAAACATGTTAAATACAATTATCAAATTTCGGTTTAACTACAATTAACAATGTTTCGGCTACAAAAAAATCATTGGTTTAATATTACTAAAATTCTTTATAAAATACCTAATTAACAAGAAATTCATGCTCAATGTTCAATGATTTAATACTACCAAAATACCTTAAATTTCATACAAATTTCGGTTAAACAAACACCAAGATTAATTCGGTTTTTACAACAATTTACATGATATATACCTTCTTGCAATTTTCGGTTTTTCACATGAAGAACAACTAATGCCTTAAATTCAATTTTCATCATATAATTACCTTTGTCAAAATTCGGTTTTCATCATATAATCATCTTTACAAAAATTCGGTTTTCATCATAGTGAAATCCTGAATTTCGGTTTTAGCATGATAATGTTTCCAACAAACAAATGTCTCATCTAATACATCAATTAACACAAACAAATAGATAGCAATCAATTAGACACTCCACTCACCTCTTAAATCGAAAATTCTCCACAAAAGAAATCGTCCAAAGCTTTTGAAGTCACCCAAAGGATCTCCAAGAATCGCCAAGAAAGTTTCACCTCAAGGAAAATTCGTCAAGGGGAAGAAGATGAAGGAAGAACACCAAAAATCGCCTCCAAGCTTTCCAAGAGTCGCCAAGTTCTTCCAAGCCGCCACCTTAATTCTCTCAAGACTCCAAAATCGCCAATAATCTCACCCTAGTCGATATTATCACTTAAACTTTGGGTTTTAAAATTTTAAACCCATTAACCAATTTATTCCAATAGGGTTTAACCCATTTATCTAATAATTTCGAATTTTAAACCCAATAACCCAATATCTCATAATTAACTAATTATTTAATTAACTTAACCATTAATCAATCACTTAACGAAAATCCATTAAGGATTTAACTAACATCCAATAAGGATTTAGTTATCCAATAGAGTATAATTAATTAACCAATAAGGTCTAATTAATTAACTTAAAATTTGCAACCCAAAATCCTAATTAATTTAACATGAACAACCAATAATAATTTATCATAAAATATCAGCCAACAAACAAATAAATAATCTCTAATTAATTTACAATAAATTAACAACCAAATAACCTCAAATCAATTAATTACAAATTAACAATCAATAAGCCAATTAATTAGCACTCAACAATTTTATTTAAATCATAATACAATATCACAGCTAATGATTTTATTTAAATCCAAATAATTTATCATAATTTATCATAGAAAATAATGCTTACCAGAACTTAAGATCCTTGGATCTTACAATGGGCGTGCCCACTGAGTGGGTACAACACGGCCCCAACGATAGTCAGAACAGTGAGGTTTCGCGTCAGAAGGCTTACGTGCTTGATATTTTAACGTTGGATTTTAACGGTCTTTTATCTTCTTAACTATCATGCATAACCTATGGCGATAGCAGAAGATTAAATCATGCAGTTCTAATTATATAAACAATAAGTAGAAAGCATGCTTATCTTATGTGGTAAAAGCCCATTAAACCTAAGTAAGACCTTAATTTAACTTAAGTCTTCACTTGAGCTCTTCATGGGTCTTTTGCCTTCTCATCTGGCCCAACCCAGGGCCCAAGCGCCCACTGCAGCTCAGGTGCGCCCACCAGGTAAATTCGCCTATCCCAGAGTCGAACTCTAGACCTTCCACCTGGTCAAGCCTCAAGCTGCATGCGCCTCTGCCATGTGTGCTCTGTGCTCTTGTCTGATTAAATTACAATTTAATCTATCTAGACAAGATTGACTCGCAGGTCAATTACACTTTATAAATTAAATAACATGTGATGCGCATATCACAATAAAAATTAATTTATAATTTTAATCCAGGCTCGCAGGCCCCAGCACAGCACACATTAAAAGGGCAACCCACATAAGATGAAATAAACAAGCATCATGGTATTCAACCAACATGTGATCCAATAACAAGAAATAAAATTTTCGAAAACCCATTGGCATCAATTTTATTTTCTTATGTGCCCTACAACCTTACAACGGTCCATTAATAGGGATCCACTCATCATGTCTAGTCAGATCCACTGCCCTTACATGCACCAAGTCCTAACTGACTTGAGTCGACCTAACGGTCAACCATGCATGCGTTAAGGGCTGAACAACCTTCATGAGTTCTGGCAAGCGGGTGTGACCCCGGGCCTAACTCATGCGTGTTCACTGGTTGTCTCAACCAGACATCGCTACACGCCTGTCTGCAGTCGACCTATAGCCACCTCGTGCTTGCGCACAGGTGCCATCTGGTCGACCCATCTAGGCTGTCAGATGGTCTGATCAGACTATTTGGATCTTAACTAGATGATGATATCAACCCTATTAACCCGTCTAAGGACTTATAGCAGGCACTGCTTAGATCTAATGGAGCGCGCAAGATGTAAGTTTTGATCAAAACATTCAACATGCTTTAACATGCATGCGCCAACATACATGCACCAACATAAAAGCATTCAACATGTTGTTTTCGGCATGAAAAACTATCATGGAAACTCGCATGTAATTTAGATCTATGCAAACAAGCGCAACAAAGGATCACAAAGCAAGCATATGAACATACATAAACAACCATGCTCTGATACCAATTGAAAAATCCCCTAAATCTAAGGGGGACGAAACCCTAAGGGGGCGCATATCATGATTTTGCAAGCGGATATTCGGGTTTCTAAGATCGAATGCATGTCATATGATTAACTTTCATGGACTTGTGTAGAACAACAATGGATCATACCATAGCCATCGCTTGGATGGTGCCTTGGAAGCAAGAGGGCGAATTGGCTCTCCTCCAAAGTCGCGCACACAAGATGAGAGATGGCTACTCCCTTGGCGTCTTTGTGCTAGCAAAGCTTCAAGGAGTCCTTTGTGTGGAGGAGATGAGATCTCTTGCGGCTAGGGCGATGAAGCTCTTCTTCCTCCTTTTCGTGAAGACAAGACAACGCAAGAGTGGATAGGCGACAAGACAAGAACCGAAGATGCGTTGAGGCGTTGTGTAGAGATGTGGCGTTACATGACTTCCAAATATGGAAAGTCATGAAGCCATGCGCCCACTCAATGCAAACCGCCCAACACGCTTTCATATTGAACCATGCGATCACACATGTGTGAACCGGTTCAATCCAATTCGGTCCAATGCATTTGGTTCAAAGATCGAACCAAATCAGCCTAAACCACGGTCTAGATCTCTTTGAACCAAATGGTTCAAGTTCTAACCGTTCATCTCTTGATGCTCTTGATCTCACCGATCTAGCATCAATACTCTCGATCGAAGCTTACCGATCTCAAGCCCTAATCAATCAAACATGATCAGACCAGATCTCACTTACAATCAGAGTTTAAACTCCTTTAAACTAAACCAAAACAATTCAGTCCACACGATCTGACTTAAGTAAGCCATATCATCAAATTGTGCGACCCTAAGGGTTTCCTTTAAATGTCGGTAACGATAACTTACGTTATCACGATCAGCGAGGGGTATCTAGCAACACATCACTGTCTCCCAATATAAAGGAAAGAGTCTTCCAAGACTACACCCAAACCACAGCACAAGTGTGAATCCACTTCACTAGGCATACTTGATTCCTTTGCCACTGGATGTTCTTATTGGACAAGCGTGTCAAGCCTGTAACTCCAATATGATGAGAATGATTAGATCAGATGAACATAGTCATCTGGGTATGGCCATACACTTTCTCAATCATCTCATCCAGGGGGGCCCCTTTAGAACATCACACTCCTATCAAGGAGACGGCAATCCTATATCTATCACTAGTGTCCTAACCTGACTCATGATCATTATCCAAGATAGTCTATAACCATTATGTTTCAAATGATATCGAACTACCTCAAAACAATGACAATCATCATTTAGAAACACAAGTGATCTCAAGTCAGAGGACATATGCCACTTGTTTGCATACAAGGATTATTCACATTGTGACAAACAATTGAATATCCTAGTAGGGTCTGTCCAGTACATCCAATGTACCCATGAGTCTACATCTTATTCCATGCTCGAAGCATCCTATAAGATTAGAACACATATTAGTCTCAATCATATCAAGGCTGTCTCAAGTTCACCAAGATATCTCGACTAAGGACTTAACTGCATGTCAGCCTAGCCGAACAGCATTGAGACATTATTCAGAAGTATACATATTGCAGCAGATGATGTAACAACCTGAATAATAACCATTGCCTTTATAAACAAAGAGTTTATACATGATACTGATATAATCCCAAGGCCTCAAACATTAGCCTTAAGGGCATACCCCAACACGAACATCCAAAACACATCTTCATAGAGCCCAAGTGCTTCTAAGGTACATCTATCAGCATACTTGGTATTTACAACTCTCCTTTCCATGAATTTGTTGTATCTTGTTTCCTGAATTTCTTCCTTAAAGATGATGCCATAGGGATTCGATGGGGTTGAAGATTCAGTTGGACCTTTGCCCCTTCTTTTTGAAACTACTGCCTTAGTCTTAGGTGCCATCTTAAATGCAAGAGTTGATTTAGGGCTGCAACTTAAATGATAGCACAATATAGCAAGAACATAGCACTCTAATAGAAAATCACACTCCCAATCACCTTAGAAATGAACATCATTACTCAAAAATCATTATAGAAGCAAAAATCAGTTGAATCTAAGCTTAAATTCAGAATTTCAACTAGAGAAAATTAGGGCGTAACAGCGAAATGAAGAACTCAGCATATCCAGCTCGTTTGAAGATCAAATCACTCTCAAAATAAGTCAAAAATTTCCAGAAACATACAAGGAAGGTTCGCAAGTCAGCTAAGGAGTAAATGGAAACAAATATTTCATAAATCGACCTAGAAACGGAAGAGATATGAAGAAAGGGGCGAAACTCACACAAAACTCACCAAAACTGAAGAATCGGGAAATATGTTACCAGATCGGCGACCGGAGCTGGTCGAGAACAGTCACCAGCATGCTCTGAAGGTCGGAGAAGGTCGGAAGTTCGAAGTCGGCGCAAGAGAATAGGGGAAAACCCTGAAAACGGCACAGAAACCCTAAAAACGGTAGGGTAAATCATGTGGGTTGATAGAATTACGGCTATGATTTTGGTTACGGCCATGCCGTAATCTAGTGAATTCGAAAAACACGAGCCGTAATATCTATACGGCAGTAACATAAAATATCCCAAACTCTCGGGATGAAAAACGTCCATGATTACGATACTGTGTAACTGAATACGGTAGTACCATAATTTCAAAAAAAAACTCACGGGTCAAAAACCTATAGCAAATACGGTATCATAAAAATGGTTACGGCACCGCCGTAAAATGCTCTAAACTCTCGGCAGAGAAAACACTCAAAAATATGGTGCCGTGAAATTGGTTACGGTAGTACCATAAAAATAATCACAGAAATTTTTTTTAATAAAAATTAAAAATCAAATACAAAAAAAAATACGGCCCGTAAAATTATTTACGGTAGTACCGTAATGCTGGTTGAATCACGGAAACTCTCGGGTTAAAAATTTCATGAAAATACGTCCCATGTAAAAGATTACAATAGTGCCGTAATTTAAAAAAAAACTCTCGGGAAGATTTCGGAACAAAAATACAGCTTGTAAAAATACTTACGGCAGTGCCGTAATTACATCTCAACTTTCTGGTCGAAAATAGACCAAAAATACGGCGCCGTAATGTTCATTACAGTGGTGCCGTAATTTGCGCCAAAACTCAATTTTACCTACAAAAAGACAACAAAAATTAATTCTAAAAGCAAAAAATAAAAATAAAATAAAATAAAAGAGAATAAACTAAAGAAAGAGTGCTTGAGTTGCCTCCCAAGAAGCGCTAGTTTAAAGGTCATTAGCTTGACCGTTCTGCACTCGGATTTGATCTTGATTTCTTCAGTTTCCACTATGATTTTCCTTTGGTTTGTACATCACTTTTGATCACATAAGGCTCATTCATGAAACAGTGTCCAACTTTACTTAAGATTTGTCTTCCTTTATCAAGTAGTTTTGAACCTCTTTTTCTCCTTGCTCTTTTTTTCTTCCTTCTTTCAGAAATTAGATCTGTTTTTTCCTAAAATCCTCTATCCATACTCTCAGAAAAAGTGTTAGTCTCAATATTAGAGGATTCATCAAACAAATTGTGTACATCACTAACAATATTATCTACTATATCAACGCTACAACATGATCCTGAATATGAAAGTTTGTTAAGTGAATCTTGAAAGTCCCCTTCAAGGGGGAGCGCAAAGGGGGGTGAAACCCTAATAGGGGGCGCATGAAAAATTTCTAGGGTTTCAACTAGATCGATTGCATGAATACATATGATTAACTTGGTTATATTGCAAAGATTAAGTTAAGATCTTTTACCATAGCCATGATGAAGGAGGCGGCTTGGAAGCAAGAGAGCAAATAAGCACTCCTCCAAAGAAAACGCACACTAGATGAGAGATGGCTACCTCCTTGGATGTTCCTTGTGCTAGCAAGAAGCTCCCAAGTTTCTTGTCGTGTGTCGAAGTCGTGAGATGCTTGGCCGAACTCCCTTCTCGTCAAGGAAGAAACTCTCTCCAAGAGCCAAGGCGACAAAATGAATTGAATTGGCCATAATCTTTGAGGCGTTTTCAAGAGATGGCGTTTCATGACTTCCAAATATGGAAAGTCATGAAGCCATGTGCTCACCCATAAGAAAACCGCCCAAACACAATTAAGCCTTGAACCATGCGTTCACATATGTGAACCGGTTCAAGCCAACTCAATTCAATTCAATTCGGTCCAAAGACCAAACCAAAACAGCCCATGGTCTAGATCTCTCTGAACCAAATGGCTCAAGATCTAACCGTTCATCTCATGATGGTCCTGATCTCACCGATCTAGAATCATCTCTCTCGATCGAAGCTTACCGATCTCAAGCCCTAATCAATCAAACATGATCAGACCAGATCTCACTTACAATCAGAGTTTAAACTCCTTAAAACTGAACCTCAACAATTCAGTCCACACGATCAGGCTTAAGTAAGCCATATCATCAAATTGTGCGACCCTGAGGGTTTCCTTTAAATGTCGGTAACGATAACTTACGTTATCACGATCAGTGAGGGGTATCTAGCAACACATCACTGTCTCCCAATATAAAGGAAAGAGTCTTCTAAGACTACTCCCAAACCACAGCACAAGTGTGAATCCACTTCACTAGGCATACATGTTTCCTTTGCCACTGGATGTTCTTATTGGACAAGCGTGTCAAGCCTGTAGCTCCAATATGATGAGCATGATTAGATCAGATGAACATAGTCACCTGGGTATGGCCATACACTTTCTCAATCATCTCATTCGGGGGGGCCCCTTTAGAACATCACACTCCTTAAGGAGACGGCAATCCTATATCTATCACTAGTGTCCTAACCTGACTCATGATCATTATCCAAGATAGTCTATAACCATTATGTTTCAAATGATATTGAATTACCTCAAAACAATGACAATCATCATTTAGAAACACAAGTGATCTCAAGTCAGAGGACATGTGCCACTTGTTGCATACAAGGATTATTCACATTGTGACAAGCAATTGAATATCCTAGTAGGGTCTGTCCAGTACATCCAATGTACCCATGAGTCTACATCTTATTCCATGCTCGAAGCATCCTATAAGATTAGAACACATATTAGTCTCATTCATATCAAGGCTGTCTCATGTTCACCAAGATATCTCGACTAAGGACATTACAGCATGTCAGCCTGGCTGAACAGCATTGAGACATTATTCAGAAGCACACTTATTGCAGCAGACAATGTAACATACTGAATAACAACCATTGCCTTTATAAACATAAGAGTTTATATACATGATACTCATAGAATCCCAAGGCCTCAAACATTAGCCTTAAGGGCATACCCCAACAATCTCCCACTTGCACTTAATCTAATGGTTGAGTAATCTCAAACCCATATTATTACAGTGCTTCTCATGCTTCTGCTGCGCCAGAGGCTTGGTAAGCGGGTCAGCCAGATTGTCATCTGTATGAACCTTGCAGATTTTGATCTCGCCACGATCAATGATCTCCCGGATCAAGTGAAACCTTCTCTGTATGTGCTTGGACTTTTGGTGCGACCGTGGTTCCTTTGCTTGTGCGATTGCTCTAGTGTTATCACAGAAGATAACCAAAGGATCTGCACTCGAAGGAACAACACCAAGTTCCTGAATGAACTTACGAATCCACACTGCCTCCTTGGATGCTTCCGAGGCTGCAACATACTCGGCTTCTGTTGTGGAATCAGCAACAGTAGACTGTTTGAAACTTTTCCACACCACTGCTCCACCATTCAAGCTAAAAACATAGCCTAATTGTGATCGGAAATCATCCTGGTCCGACTGGAACGAAGCATCAGTATATCCTTCAATACTGAGTTCTTCCTGACCACCATATATCAAGAACATATCTTTGGTCCTCCGCAGATATTTTAAAATGTTCTTGACCGCAATCCAGTGTGCCTGACCTGGATTACTTTGGAATCGACTGGTCACGCTTAACCTGTAAGCGACGTCTGGGCGAGTACACAACATCGCATACATTATGGACCCAATAGCCGAAGCATAAGGCGTATTGTCCATTTCATCTTTCTCAGTCTGTGTTTGTGGACACTGACTCTTTGAAAGATTCAGACCATGTCTGACTGGAAGATGTCCCCTTTTAGAATTCTCTAAATGGAATCTCTCCAGGACTTTATCGATGTAAGTACTCTGGCACAGCCCGAGAAGCCTCTTAGATCTATCCCTGTAGATCTTCACACCTAACACATAGGCTGCTTCTCCTAAATCTTTCATCTGGAAACATTTTCCTAACCATGCTTTAACAGCATGCAGTTCAGGAATATCGTTTCCAATGATTAAGATATCATCGACGTAGAGGACTAGGAAAGTAATCACGCTCCCACTAAACCTCTTATATACACACGGGTCATCTTCGTTCTTGATGAAACCAAATTCACAGATTGATTCATCAAAACGAATATTCCAGCTTCTTGATGCTTGTTTAAGTCCATAAATAGACTTCTTTAACTTGCATATTTTATGACGATCTGATGGATTAGTGAAACCTTCTGGTTGTGTCATATACACATCCTCATCCAGATTTCCATTAAGGAAAGCTGTCTTCACATCCATTTGCCAGATCTCATAATCGTAATATGCTGCTATCGCGAAAAGAATCCGAATAGACTTGAACATGGCTACAGGAGAGAAAGTTTCATCATAATCTATCCCGTAGATTTGTTTGAAACCTTTCGCAACTAGCCTGCCTTTATAGGTAACCACGTTACCATCCATGTCAATCTTCTTCTTGAAGATCCATTTACAGCCTATCGGGATTACTCCCGGAGGCGGATCAACCAAATCCCAGACCTGGTTATCTGACATGGAGTCCATTTCGGCTCGCATAGCTTCAAGCCATCTAGCTGAGTCCGGTCCACTGACCGCATCCGCATAAGTGAGGGGTTCATCATTATCAATGATGTAGACTCCATCATAGCGCTCAGGCTGTCGACGGATCCTTCCCGATCTTCGCGGTTCCCGTGATATCTGAGCCTCAGGTTATTCAATAACCTGCTCAACTGGCTCAGGCTCATCCAACTGTGCTTGACTACTTTGTCCTTCCTCTGGATTCTCATCCAGCTTTATTTCTCTCCCACTGGCTTCTTGCAGAAGAAACTCCTTCTCAAGAAAAACTGCTGTCCGAGCAACAAATACTTTGTTCTCTTTGGGATCGTAGAAATAATAACCCTTAGTTTCCTTAGGGTATCCGACAAAGACACATTTCTCAGATCTGCTCTCCAGTTTCCCAGAGGCGAGCTTTTTGACATAAGCCTCGCAACCCCAGATCTTAATAAATGTCAAGCTCGGCTGTTTCCCATACCATAGCTCATATGGTGTCTTTGAAACTGCCTTGGATGGCACTCGGTTTAGTACCTTTGCAGCTGTTTCCAGTGCAAAACCCCAAAATGAGTAAGGTAGAGTAGCCTGACTCATCATAGAACGAACCATGTCTAGTAACGTTCTATTTCTCCTCTCGGACACACCGTTCCACTGCGGTGTTCCTGGCGGAGTGAGCTGTGAGATAATCCCACACTCCTTTAGATAGTCAGTAAACTCTCGACTTAGGTATTCTCCACCTCGATCAGAACGAAGTGCCTTGATATTTCGGCCTAGCTGATTCTGTACTTCATTCTTGAACTCTTTGAACTTGTCAAAAGATTCACTCTTATGTCTCATTAGATAGACATATCCATACCTACTGAAATCATCAGTGAAGGTAATGAAGTATGAATAGCCACCTCTGGCATGTTTACTAAATGGCCCACACACATCACTGTGTATAAGGTCAAGTAAACCTGAAGCCCTTTGACCTTTGTGAGGAAAAGGAGCCTTCGTCATTTTACCCATTAAACAAGCTTTGCATGTATCAATCTCCTCATAGGAGAATGATCCCAGCAGTCCATGATCATGCAACCGCTTAATGCGCTTCTTGTTAATATGGCCTAAACGACTATGCCATAGCAAGGTGCTGTCATCAGCATATTTGGCTTTCTTATTATCAATGTTTTGTATAGAATATTCCATGTCCAACATGAATAACCCATTGTTAATTGAACCAGTAGCATAAACAATATTATCAAGAGTAAGATAACACTTTGAAATCTTGCATTCAAAGGAAAACCCTTTCCTGACAAGAGCAGGAATAGAGATAATATTTTTGGTAATACTGGGTACAAAGTAACAATTGTTTAATTCTAATACAATGCCAGATGGTAATGAGATGTAATAATCCCCTACAGCAACAGTGAAGAAACCCCTTTCAAGAGGGGGGCCGAAACTTGTAGAAAACCCCTTTCAAGAGGGGAGCCGAAACCCTGATTGTGGCGCACATATAGAGTTTTGCGCAGCGGAAGATAGGGCTTCATGGGATCGCAATCATAAAAGCATATGATCAACTTGTATAAGAGGAATAGATCTAAAAGATCATACCAATGCCATCGATTTGATGATGCCTTGGAAGCAAAGGTTCAAGTGCTCCTTCTCCAAAGGTGACGCACACAACCGATGACGATAGCTTGCTCTTTGAGTCCTTTGTGCTAGCAAAAGCACTTCAAAGAATCCTTGTCGCGTGAGGGTGTTTAGAGATGAAGCTTGGCGAGAGTAACCTTCTTCTTCTCCTCCTTCTCGTCCGAATCCTTTCGCCCCCAAAGAGGAACGTTGAGAAGAGAAGAGTGAAGTCGAGCGTTCAAAACGCTTTGGCGTTAAGGTGAAGTGGCCTTCATTACATTCCATAAATGGAAGATATGAAGCCATGCGCCACTACCAAACCAAAAACGCCTAACGCCTTGAACCAAGCGTTCACCCTTTGTGAACCGGTTCAAGCCACTTTAATCCACTTCAATTTGGTTCAAGAACCAAATTAAACCAGCCCAAGCCATGGTCTAGATCTCACTCTGAACCAAAGGGTTCAAGATCTAACCGTTCATCTCTTGATGCTCTTGATCTCACCGATCTAGCATCAACTCTCTCGATCGAAGCTTACCGATCTCAAGCCCCAATCAATCAAACATGATCAGACCAGATCTCACTTACAATCAGAGTCTCTATCCCTTTAAACTGAACCTAAACAATTCAGTCCACACGATCTGACTTAAGTAAGCCATATCACCAAATTGTGCGACCCTGAGGGTTTCCTTTAAATGTCGGTAACGATAACTCACGTTATCACGATCAGTGAGGGGTATCTAGCAACACATCACTGTCTCCCGATATAAAGGAAAGAGTCTTCCAAGACTACACCCAAACCACAGCACAAGCGGGAATCAACTCACTAGGCATTACATGTTTCCTTTGCCACTGGATGTTCTTATTGGACAAGCCTGTCAAGCTTGTAACTCCAATATGATGAGCATGATTAGATCAGATGAGCATAGTCACCTGGGTATGGCCATACACTTTCTCAATCATCTCATCTAGGGGGCCCCCATAGAACACCACACTCCTTCAACAAGGAGACGGCAATCCTCTATCTATCACTAGTGCCCTAACCTGACTCATGATCATTATCCAAGATAGTCTATAACCATTATGTTTCAAATGATATTGAACTACCTCAAAACAATGACAATCATCATTTAGAAACACAAGTGATCTCAAGTCAGAGGACATGTGCCACTTGTTGCAATCAAGGATCATTCACATTGTGACAAGCAATTGAATATCCTAGTAGGGTCTGTCCAGTACATCCAATGTACCCATGAGTCTACATCTTATTCCATGCTCGAAGCATCCTATAAGATTAGAACACATATTAGTCTCAATCATATCAAGGCTGTCTCATGTTCACCAAGATATATCGACTAAGGACATTTAGCATGTCAGCCTAGCTGAACAGCTTTGAGACATTATTCAGTAGTACACTTATTACAGCAGACAAGGTAACAACCTGAATAATAACCATGCCTTTATAAACACAAGAGTTTATTACATGATACTGATACAATCCCAAGGCCTCAAACATTAGCCTTAAGGGCATACCCCAACAAACAGCAGCAACCCGTGCCCCGTTTCCAACTCGTAGGTCCACCTCATGCTGTCCCACCTGTCTTCTTCTCTTGAGTTCCTGTACATTTGAACAAATGTGAACTCCACATGCAGTGTCCAACACCCATGAAATAGAAGAAGAAGATATCATGACCTCAGTCACAAATATACCTGAGCCAGAAGCGATGCTTCCCTTCTTGTCTCCTTGGAGCGCTTTACAGTCCTTTTTCCAGTGACCCAGCTGGCCACAATGGAAACACCTGTTGTCCTTCGACCGCTTCACCTTCTGTTTCAGAGCCTTGCTGTAACTCTTGACAGGGTCCTTGCCCTTCTTCCCCTTCTTCTTGTTCCTGGAGGGGAACATCAAGACAGAGGTTGAAGGCTTTCCCTTCAGAGTTTCCTCCATAGTCAAGAGCATATTCAGCAACTCTGCCGGAGTACAATCGATTTTGTTCATATTAAAGTTAATAATGAACGCATCGAAAGAAGGCGGGAGAGACTGCAGAATAATGTCTACAGCAAGCTCCTGATTGATGGTATGCCCCAGTTTCTCCAGAGCCTCCTTGTGCCCAATCATCTTGAGCACGTGAGCTCCCACTGGGCTCCCTTCAGCCAGTTTGCTCTGAAAGAAAAGCTTGGTCAAATTATAGCGTTCAGTCCTCGCCTGTGCAGCATACAACATCTTGAGGTTTGCTATAATTTCTATAGCAGACATATCCTCATGCTGACGCTGCAGCGGTGGCGTCATAGACGCTAGCATCAGGCAAGCGACATCAATGCTATCATTGACATGCTTTTCATAGGCTTCACGAACCGCCCTTGCGGCGTTCGCAGCGGGTTGAGGCGGCACAGCCGTCTCGAGGACATACAGTTTCCTCTCAGCCTTAAGAACGATCTTAAGGTGTCCGAACCAGTCTGAGAAGTTTGGCCCAGCAAACTTCTCCCTTTCCAGTAGGGATCGCACATTGAAGCTCATGGTGTTCGTTGCTGCAGGAATCTACAACAATGCAAGAACAGCAAGGTCAGTATCAATGTCTAGAATCAATCCAGGACTTAAGAAAGATTCTTTTCTCACTATTTTATCTGACTGAAAAATCCATTAAAACAGTCCGAAAGAGTAACACTCTTTTAGTGAGATGGGATCCAGATTTTATACTTGGTCTCCGCGTCCCGCTCAGGCGAGATAAGATGCACAGAGAGTACAAGCACTAATTTCTGGTAGGCAGTCCCTGCCAATCGCCAACCCGTGCGATTCCCCTTCATCTGGGCAATCCAGCAGACTGTGCCAACTGAGTTGGTACAACACAGTCTCTGATCCCACAGATGGCTGCCTCCATATAGCTAACATATGCCCCATATGTAGCCTACATGGTCAAGCTTACCTGACCTACTCTCTGGACCACCACGTGCTATGCTGAGCAACGAGAAGCGATAAATCCCTTCTCTGTAACACGCAGGTGAAATCACACACCGTCTGAAGATAGATGGACGTGCCCACTGAGTGGGTACAACACGGCTCCAACGATAGTCAGAACAGTGAGGTTTCGCGTCAGAAGGCTATCGAGCTTGATATTTTAGCGTTGGATTTTAACGGTCTTTTATCTTCTTAACTATCATGCAAATCCTATGGTGATAGCAGAAGATAAATAAATCATGCAGTTCTAATTATTTAAACAATAAAAGAAAGCATGATGATCTTATGTGGTAAACGCCCATAAAGCCTAGGTAAGACCTTAAGTTATCTTAAGTCTTCACTTGCTTCTTGGGTCTTTTGCCTCTCATCTGGCCCAGACAAGGGCCCAAGCGCCCTCTGCAGCTCAGGTGCGCCCACCCGGTCAAGTCACTGCTGCATGCGCCTTGCTATGTGTGCTTTGAGCTCTTGTCAGATTAAAGGTACATTTTAATCTATCTAGACAAGATTGACACGCAGGTCAATTACATTTCATAAATTAATTAACATGTGATTCGCAGATCACAATAAAATTAATTTACACTTTTATCCAGGCTCGCAGGCCCCAGCACAGCACACATTAAAAGGGCAACCCACATAAGATGAAATAAACAAGCATATGCCATGGCATCCAATCAACATGTGATCCTATTACAAGAAAATAAAATTTTGAAAACCCCATAGGCATCAATTTTATTTTTTCTTATGTGCCCTACAACCTTACAACGGTCCATTGATAGGGATCCACTCATCCATCTAGTCAGATCCACTGCCCTTGCATGCACCAAGTCCTAACTGACTTGAGTTGACCTAATGGTCAACCATGCATGCGCAAAGGGCTGAACGACCTCATGAGTTCTAGCAAGCGGGTGTGACCCCGGGCCTAACTCATGTGCGTTCACAGGTTGTCTCAACCAGACCTCGCTACACGCCCTTGATGCAGTCGACCTATAGCCACCTCGTGCTTGCGCACAGGTGCTACCTGGTCAACCCATCTAGGCTGTCAGATGGTCTGATCAGACTATTTGGATCTAACCTAGAGGTGACTTCAACCCCATCAACCCGTCTAAGGGTTTATAGCAGGCGCAAATGTAGATCTAGGTGATAGGCGCGCAAGATATAATGATCTTTAACAAATACATTCAACAAGCGCCAACATGAAACAATCATACATGCGCAAACAACTAAAACATGAAGTTTCGCATGTAAACATTAGATCTTTACATTAGCGCAAATAACTATATCATACATGCGCCAACATCTAATGACTAGCATGTTATCATGGTGATAGATCTACTATATTGGCGCAAATAAGGATCACTCAATGCAATCATATGATTCATGCATAAACCATAGCTTTGATACCAATTGAATGTCCCCTTCAAGGGGGAGCGCAAAGGGGGGTGAAACCCTAATAGGGGGCGCATGAAAAATTTCTAGGGTTTCAACTAGATCGATTGCATGAATACATATGATTAACTTGGTTATATTGCAAAGATCAAGTTAAGATCTTTTACCATAGCCATGATTAAGGAGGCGGCTTGGAAGCAAGAGAGCAAATAAGCACTCCTCCAAAGAAAACGCACACTAGATGAGAGATGGCTACCTCCTTGGATGTTCCTTGTGCTAGCAAGAAGCTCCCAAGTTTCTTGTCGTGTGTCAAAGTTGTGAGATGCTTGGCCGAACTCCCTTCTCGTCAAGGAAGAAACTCTCTCCAAGAGCCAAGGCGACAAAATGAATTGAATTGGCCATAATCTTTGAGGCATTTTCAAGAGATGGCGTTTCATGACTTCCAAATATGGAAAGTCATGAAGCCATGCGCTCACCCATAAGAAAACCGCCCAAACACAATTAAGCCTTGAACCATGCGTTCACATATGTGAACCGGTTCAAGCCAACTCAATTCAATTCAATTCGGTCCAAAGACCAAACCAAAACAGCCCATGGTCTAGATCTCTCTGAACCAAATGGCTCAAGATCTAACCGTTCATCTCATGATGTTCCTGATCTCACCGATCTAGAATCATCTCTCTCGATCGAAGCTTACCGATCTCAAGCCCTAATCAATCAAACATGATCAGACCAGATCTCACTTACAATCAGAGTTTAAACTCCTTAAAACTGAACCTCAACAATTCAGTCCACACGATCAGGCTTAAGTAAGCCATATCATCAAATTGTGCGACCCTGAGGGTTTCCTTTAAATGTCGGTAACGATAACTTACGTTATCACGATCAGTGAGGGGTATCTAGCAACACATCACTGTCTCCCGATATAAAGGAAAGAGTCTTCCAAGACTACTCCCAAACCACAGCACAAGTGTGAATCCACTTCACTAGGCATACATGTTTCCTTTGCCACTGGATATTCTTATTGGACAAGCGTGTCAAGCCTGTAGCTCCAATATGATGAGCATGATTAGATCAGATGAACATAGTCACCTGGGTATGGCCATACACTTTCTCAATCATCTCATTCGGGGGGGCCCCTTTAGAACATCACACTCCTTAAGGAGACGGCAATCCTATATCTATCACTAGTGTCCTAACCTGACTCATGATCATTATCCAAGATAGTCTATAACCATTATGTTTCAAATGATATTGAATTACCTCAAAATAATGACAATCATCATTTAGAAACACAAGTGATCTCAAGTCAGAGGACATGTGCCACTTGTTGCATACAAGGATTATTCACATTGTGACAAGCAATTGAATATCCTAGTAGGGTCTGTCCAGTACATCCAATGTACCCATGAGTCTACATCTTATTCCATGCTCGAAGCATCCTATAAGATTAGAACACATATTAGTCTCATTCATATCAAGGCTGTCTCATGTTCACCAAGATATCTCGACTAAGGACATTACAGCATGTCAGCCTAGCTGAACAGCATTGAGACATTATTCAGAAGCACACTTATTGCAGCAGACAATGTAACATACTGAATAACAACCATTGCCTTTATAAACATAAGAGTTTATATACATGATACTCATAGAATCCCAAGGCCTCAAACATTAGCCTTAAGGGCATACCCCAACAAATCTACCAATTCAAACTCAATTATGTTTTATCCTATATTTAGTGTGAATTTTCCTTTCTTAACATCTATCAGTGCTCCTGCAGTGGCTAGAAAGGGTCTACCAAGGATGATAGGATTTTGTTGACTTTCTTCCATCTCGAGGACTACAAAATCAGTTGGAATAAAATACTCACCTATTTTGATTGGAACATTCTCTAAAATAATAACAAGATACTTTACCGATGAATCAGCAAGCTGTAAAGATATTGTGGTTGGTTTAACATCTCCAATGTCCAATTTCCTACAAATAGATAGTGGCATTAGGGTTACAGTGGCACCCAAATCACAAAAGGCTCGGTCAAAAGCCATGCTTCCAATAGAACAAGGTACAGAGAAACTACTTAGATCTTTTAATTTTGGTGGCAGTTTATTCTGGATAATAGCACTACAATCTTCAATTAAGTCACAGTACTATAGTCCTCTATTTTCCTTTTATTAGACAAGATCTCTTTCAAAAATTTTGCATATGAAGGCATTTGAGATAAAGCTTCAGTGAATGGAATATTAATGTAAAGCTTCTTTAAAACATCAAGAATTTCTCAAACTGTTTATCTAATTTTGCTTGCACTAACCTTTGAGGAAAGGGTATAGGTGGCCTATATGGTGTAGGAGAATTAGGTTTAGAAATATCTGTCTGACATGGCACATCACCTTTAGGTTCATCGCCTTGGTGAGGTGACAAACTAGGTTGAGACTGCTCATGCTCAGAAGATTTTTCCAAATCTAACCCTAGATCATGTTCATTACTAGGCTCTTTTTCATTATTATCAGATTTCTTTTTAGGTTCCTCTAATTGCCTCCCACTTATAGTGATAATAGCATTACAGTGCTCCCTAGGGTTTGGCTCATGTTTAGCAGGTAATTTTCCTGGGGGTCTGTAAGAAGTGCTAGCTTGTTGTGCTATCTGGTTTTCTAATATTTTGTTGTGGGCTGCTAGAGATCCTACTTGAGAAGCAAGTTGACTAACCATTCCCTTAATATCTTCAATTTCCTTATTTTGATTCTGCATGAATTGATTTTGATTAGCCATAAACTTTTCTAACATGAATTCAACATTTGAATTTTGGGGTTGATTTTGATTTTGGTTTGGCCTTTGTTGGTATCCTTTATTTTCAGTTTGTCTCCCTATATTGTTATTATTTTTCCAAGATAAGTTGGAGGGACTCCTCTATCCAGGGTTGTAAGTACTAGAATAGGGATCATTGTTTCTAATTTGATTAAAATTCCCTAATGCATTAACTTGTTCACTACCCTGATTAGCAATGACCTTACACTCTTCAGAAATATGATCATTACTTCCACAAATATCACAGACAATAGATGAAGAAACTACAATAGTTTGCATTTTAAAAGAATCAAATCTGTTGCACAAAGAATCTACCTTTTCTGCCAAGGTGCGCCAACCATCACTCTCATTCTTACCTTGAGAAGGTCAATACAGCACTCCTCTCTCAGAAGTCCACTGATTGTGATTTAAAGCCATCTCCTCTAGCAACTTGAAAGCATCTGCAATTGTTCTGCTCATGAGAGCTCCTCCTGCGGCAGCATTAACAGTTAGTCTGGTATTATAAAGCAAACCATTGTAAAAAGTATGAATTAAAACTCAATTTTCAAGGCCATGCTGAGGACACTTCTATTGTAAATTGTTGAAATGCTCCCGTGCCTCGCTAAAATATTCACCATCTCTCTGTGCAAAACTTGTGATCTGGTTTCTCAACTGGATGGTCTTGCTGGGTGGAAAATATTTCATCAAGAATGCATTTGACAGTTGTTCCCATGTGGTGAAGGTACTGGTACGTTAAGACAAGAACACACTCGGTCCCTAAGAGAAAAAGAAAACAATCTCAGTTTTAATGCATCATTAGAAACACCATTAATCTTAATTGTATCACATAATTCAAGAAACAAAGCAAGGTGTTGGTTAGGATCTTCAAGTGGAGATCCTCCAAACTGGTTCTGTTGGATCGTAGACAGGAAAGCAGGCTTGATTTCAAAGTTGTTAGCCACTATAACTGGTTTAGTGATGCTAGAATGAATCTCCTGTGGATTAGGGGCTGCATAGTCCCTAAGTGATCTTCTGTCTGCCATGTCCACTTCTTCTTCTTGTTGACTCTCTTCAAATCTAAGTTTCCTACGCAGTCTAAGAGTTTTATTTATCTTAGGATCAAAAGGAACAAGAGGTCCTGATATAAGATTTGTGCGCATGCAAAGTAGATAGATCAAATAAACTCAATATAAGCAAAAAAAAGAAAATAAACAGAAAATAAATAAAATCTAGTCTAGCAATACTTTCAATGTCTTCAATATTGACAAAAATCAAGGTCCCCGGCAATGATGCCAAAAACTTGTTGTGTCCGCAAGTACACGGATACTCGAAGTAATAATTAAGATATCGAACCACAGATACCTCGTTTGCCAAGTACTGAATAATTAATTTCTTACTAGCTAGGCAACCGAAAATATGAAAGTAAACTATTGAAGGCTACACGAAGATATCAGAGAGAGAAACTGGGACTAGAGTTTCATCCACCTTAATTTCCATGACTAGATATAAATAGATGTTCATCAATCAAAATTTTATAATGATAAAGATATAGTTTACTTCATAAAGAAATCATCTCGCTTTCGCGCAGACAATTTACAAAGAACCGATCCTCACTTTCATGCAGGATCTATTCAATGCTAAAGATAAGTAAATCATTGATAAAGAACTCAAGGATTACTTTCATGCATCCGAATTCTAAATCAATCATCTCAAGTGAAAGTTACATACTTTCATACTATAATTTTCTCTAGTTCTACTTAAGGTTCTTCAACAATCCAATACTTGATTTCTGATGACTCTAAATTTTGTAGTGTTTTTCATACTTATTTAGTAGTCTTTTGTGCCATGATCTTACTCTTTTGCTTTGTTTTTATACCTTTTTTATCATATACTTCGGAATCTACACCGTCTTTAGTTTTTGATCAATTTCAGGTAAAAAGACATCATTATCGCCAATTTTTAAGCAATCTCAATGCATGAATGAGTTCTAACCATCAAGAGGAGTCTACCTATCAAATTTCAACTCAAAAGGGATCCTCTAGCAAAAATATGGCACTGCCGTATTTTGGAGCAAAACCGTCACGGTACCGTATTTCGCAGGGAACGTTTTGGGTGGAATATGGCAAGGCCGTATGAAACTACACACCCCCGTATTTTCCAGTGGTTTCAACCAGAGAGTTTTGACAAGAAATACGGCACTGCCGTACGAAATTACACGCCACCGTATTTTCTAGCAGTTTCAACCAGAGAGTTTTGACAAAAATACGACACTGCCGTAAGAAATTGCACGATGTCGTATTTTGTGGCAATTCTGACCAGAAGATTTCAGTAAAAATATGGCACTGCCGTATTATGAGGCGACATTGTCATGGTACCGTATCTTCTAGCCAGAACTCACAGAAAGAAAATACGGCACTACCGTATTCAGAATACAATACCGTATTTGTAAACCTAAATTTCTGATTTTTTCGCCGCAAATTTAAAAACTCGATTTCTCGAGATCTAGGCACCCAATTGAAGATCCGAAAAAAGGGGAAGACTCAGCATAAGTAGGCGAGTAATTTCGAAGAAAAAGGATGAATTTTTATGAATGACTCAGAGAGAATTGGAGGAGATCGCTGCCGCACTAGGGTTCACCGCCGTTCTTTGTTTCGATCATCTCCGGTCTTGATTTTAGGAAGGAAGCTCACTCTGAGGAAGAAGAACACACCATTGAAATTTCAGATTGAAAGGAAGCCGATCGAGGGAGGAATCATCAAATTCGTGATCGCTGCACTGTTCATCGCAGCTCCAATTCGTATTATGGGTTGAAATTTAGGTTTCAATCTCGGTTTTGTAATTTTTACTCCCTCTTTTTGACTTCTAATCATTCTAAAATGATGTTTTACTGTGATTCTTTCACCATGATAGCTTAAACCTTCTTTTGGGACATGGGGGTTTAATCCCCTTGATATTCTAATGGTTAGATGATTTTTACTCATCAATTTGTTCTTGATATGGTAATTTTACTCAAGTGATGAATGCCTTTAATTGTTCCTAGTATCATACATTAACATGTTTAGGAGTTTTATGTTATGGACTGAGAAGATGATACCATAAGACTTGGAACCCTAAAATTTATAGTAAGAATTCATCGCAAAAGATTGGTTGTGTTCTTATTTTTAGATTTTAGAAGCTTAATTCTTGTTGATGCTTATGACCTAGAAATCATTACTGTTTTAGACTTGAAAACATGCTAGAGATAGATGTTGGAAAGTTAGACCCCCCTTGAGTAAAACCTGTGAAACTAAGGTGCGAGAGTGCTTAGTTTTACTTGAAATCTTGATACTGAGATGGAATGCACGAGAGTGATTTTTAATCTCTTTGATCAAAGTTTACTTATATCTAACATTGAATTAATCCTGCGCGAGAGTGAGGATCGTTCTTTGTAAATTGACTGCGCGAGAGTGAGTTAATTTCTTTCTTAAGTAAGCTATATCTTTACCATAACAAGAATTAGATTGATGAACATTTAATAATATCTAATCATGAATTTCGAGATGGATGAACCCCTAGTCCCAAGCTTTTCTCTCTGATTCTTTCCGTACGCCGTTCGATTGTTTACCTGCATCATTACTCGATTTACTTAGCTAGTGAAAATTCAATTAGTCAGTACTTAACATTGAGGTCTTTGTGGTTCGATATCTTAAATATTACTTCGAGTATCCGTGCACTTGCGGACACAACAAGTTTTTGGCGCCATTGCCGGGGACCTTGGTTTTGTTAATATTGATATAATTGATAATATTACTAGACTAAGCTTTTGTTTGAATTTCTCTACTATTTTCTGTGATAGATTCTGATTTTCTTTTAAGCTCTCCAAAATCTGAACTTTTCTGACAATCTGCTTGTTTATGCGCAGAAATCTTAGGTCAGGACCATTAGTTCCTTTTGATCCTGAAATTAATAAAACACTGAGATTGCGTAGGAAACTGAGGTTTGCAGAAGAGAGAGAAGAAGAATCCATCATGGCTGAAAGAAGGACATTGCATGACTATGCAGCCCCGAATACACAGGGAATTCGTTCCAGCATTACTAGGCCTACAATTGATGCAAATAACTTTGAGATTAAACCAGCGTTCTTGTCAATGATCCAACAGAATCAGTTTGGAGGATCTCCTTTGGAAGATCCAAATCAACACTTATCGCTTTTTCTTGAATTTTGTGATACCATAAAAATTAATGGTGTTTCTGATGATGCTCTTAAACTGAGATTGTTCCCTTTTTCTCTCAGGGACAGAGCAAAAGCTTGGCTACATTCACACCCAACTGGAACGTTCACGACTTGGGAACTCTTGTCAAATGCTTTCTTGCTGAAATACTTTCTACCAAGTAAGATGATCCAGTTGAGGAACCAAATCACGGGCTTTGCACAGAGGGACAACGAATCACTTAGTGAAGCATGAGAGCGCTTTAATGAGTTACAACGGAAGTGCCCTAACCATGGATTAGAAGATTGGGTTTTGATTCAAACTTTCTATAATGGTTTGCTTTACAACACTCACTTAACTGTTGATGCTGCTGCAGGGGGAGCACTAATGAAGAAGACTGTAGAGGACGCCTACGCTTTGATTGAAGAGATGGCGCTAAATCACAACCAATGGACTGCTGAGAGAGGAGTGCTGTATCGTCCTCCTCAAGGTAAGAACGATGCTGATGGTTGGCGATCTCTGGCAGAAAAGGTAGATTCTTTGTGCAATCGCTTTGATTCTTTTCAGATGCAATCTGTTGTAGTTTCTTCTATTACTTGTGATGTTTGTGGGAACCAAGGACACCATGCTGAAGAATGTAGGGTTGTTGTTGATCAGGGGAGTGAGCAAGTTAATGCAGTAGGGGGTTACAATCAAGGTAGAACTAATGACCCCTACTCTAATACCTACAACCCTGGTTGGAGAAACCATCCTAACCTGTCTTGGAGAAATAACAATGTTAGTGGACAAAATGGGAATAGAGGGTATAATCCGAGACATCCAAATCAGAGTCAACCCCAAAAATCTAGCTTAGAAGATATGTTTGAAAAATTTATGGGAGCCTAGATGAAACAAAATGAGGAGTTCACAGAGAATTTTAAGCAAATTAACTCTAGATTAGATGGTGTTGTTGCTCACAATAAGATGTAAGAAACTCAGATAGCACAACAAGCTAGCACAGTTTATAGACCCCCAGGTAAATTACCTGCAAAACCTGAACCTAACACTAGGGAACATTGTAATGCCATCATAACTAGGAGTGAAAAATAGTTAGAAGATCCTTGGGAACCATTAGATGATGATGAAGGTGAGCCTGATGCCATGCCTAGTGATGAACCAGTTTTGGAACCACAACCCACACAAGTGCAGCCCCTTTCTAATTCTTCTCCTTCTCAGGAGAATGAGTCTTCACAGAAAGGTGACTTACCTTGTGAAGTTGAGGTACCTAGACCTAGTTCACCATCACCATATAGGACACCTATCCCTTTTCCCTAGAGAATTGTGCAAGCTAAGTTGGATAGGTAGTTTGGGAAATTTTTGGAAGTGCTGAAAAAGTTATACATTAATATTCCTTTTACTGATGCATAATCTTAAATGCCTACATATGCAAAATTTTTAAAAGCAATTTTATCCAAAAAAAAGAAAAATAGAGGACTATGGTACTGTGGCACTAACTGAGGAATGCAGTGCTCTTATTCAAAACAAGTTGCCACCAAAGTTAAAAGATCCAGGTAGTTTCTCTATTCCTTGTTCAATTGGTAATGTTGCTTTCGACCGAGCCTTATGTGACTTGGGGGCTAGTGTGAGTCTGATGCCTTTGTCTGTGTGCAAGAAACTGGATATGGGAGCACCCAAGCCAACTTCAATTTCTTTGCAGCTTGCCGATCGATCAGTAAAATATCTAGTAGGTATTCTAGAGGATGTTCTCATCCAAGTTGGTAAGTATTTCATACCTGCTGATTTTGTGGTGCTTGAAATGGAAGAGGATGCCAAAATTCCTATTATTCTGGGTATACCGTTCTTAGCCACTGCTGGAGCCCTTATTGATGTAAGGAACGGTAAACTTACCTTAAGAATTGGCAATGATAAGATTGAGTTTGATTTGAATAATTCATTGAAAAAACATGCATATGCTAGTTCTTGTTGCACCATTCATGCAATTGATGACACAGTTTATGATATTAATTATCTATTTGATGGTCCTTCTATTGATGTTTCTATTTCTGATTCTTTTTCGGATTCCTTGAAAATTTTAAATAATGATTTTGATGATAATTTTGATGATGAAACTCATGATATTTTAGATTGTGCTAATTTTGATGATGAAAGTGAAAAGATTCCTAAAGTTGAATTGAAAGCATTACCTGATAACCTTATATATGAATTTCTTGGTCCTAACTCTACTTACCCTGTGATTGTGGATGCTCAATTAGATGCCAGGGAGACTGATCTGCTTTTGAAGGAGTTGAGAATTCATAGAAAGGTAATTCGATATACCATTGACAACTTAAAGGAATTAATCCATCTTTTTGTATGCACAGGATTCACATGGAGGATGAGCACAAGTCACATGTAGATTTTCAGAGGAGACTCAACCCATCTATGAAGGAGTGGTGTAGAAAGAAGTACTGAAATTGCTTGATGCAGGTATTATCTACCTTATCTCAGATAGTAAGTGGGTAAGTCCTGTACATTGTGTTCCTAAAAAGGGAGGTGTCACTGTAATGAAAAATAAGGATCATGAATTGATACCTGTTAGAACAGTTACTAGCTGGCGTATGTGTATTGATTATAGAAAATTAAATACTGCCACTAGGAAAGATCATTTTCCCTTGCCTTTTATCGATCAAATGGTTGAGAGACTTGCTAAATACTCTTACTTTTGTTTTCTTGATGGATATTCCAGATTTTTTTCAGATTCCCATTCATCCTGATGATCAGGATAAGACCACTTTTACATGCCCATATGGTACTTTTCCTAATAGAAGAATTCCCTTTGGTTTGTGCAATGCACCTGCTACTTTTCAGAGGTGTATGATGGCGATCTTTTCTGAATTTATTGAAGATTTCATGGATGATTTTTCTGTCTATGGTTTCTCTTTTGACGACTGCTTAGCTAATCTATCTCGAGTTTTATAGAGATGCGAAGAGACTAACCTTGTCTTGAATTGGGAAAAATGTCACTTTATGGTTAGAGAGGGAATAGTTTTGGGTCATCTTATTTTAGAGAGAGGGATTGAAGTGGATAAAGCCAAGATAGAAGTGATTGAGAAGTTGGCGCCACCCACCACTGTCAAGGAGATCAGGAGTTTTTTGGGACATGCAGGGTTTTACAGGAGATTCATCAGGGATTTCTCTAAACTTGCTAAACCCTTGACTGATTTACTTTGTAAAGATGCCAAATTCTGCTTTGATGAGAAATGTTTGTTTGCTTTTCAGGAACCGAAGAAGGCCTTGACATTAGCACCCATCATGCTACCACCTGACTGGGAGTTACCTTTTGAGCTTATGTGTGATGCCAGTGACTTTGCAGTGGGAGCAGTTCTTGGGCAAAGGAAGAAAAAGAAGCCTTATGTGATCTCTTATGCCAGTAAAACTTTGGATGAAACACAAAGGAATTACACCACTATAGAGAAGGAATTGTTGGCTATAGTTTTTGTATTTGACAAATTCAGATCTTACTTGATAAGTTCGCAAGTTGTAGTGTATACTGATCATGCTGCAGTTAAATATTTGATGCAGAAGAAGGACAGTAAGCCACGGTTGTTGAGATGGATTTTGCTTCTGCAAGAATTTGATCTAGAAATCAAAGATAAGAAAGGAACTGAGAATTTAGTTGCAGACCACCTTTCAAGGATGATTGTAGAAGATGAAAAAGGTGATATTAATGACTCCTTCCCCGAGGAACAACTGATGAGAGTTGAACAAATTAAGGCTCCTTGGTATGCAGATATTGTGAATTATCTTGTTGCTGATATATTTCCTATTGATTTGAGTTACCAAGGCAAGAAGAAATTTTTATCAGATGTTAAACACTATTTTTGGGATGAGCCTTATGTGTTCAAAAGATGTGCAGATGGAATATTTAGAAGATGTATCCCCAAAGAAGAAATGAAAGACATATTATCACAGTGTCATGGATCATTGTATGGAGGGCTTGCTAGTACCGAGAAGACAGTTTTCAAGGTATTACAATCTGGATTTTTCTTGGCCCACACTATTTAAGGATACAAGGAATTTTATAATGTATTGTGATAATTGTCAAAGGATGGGGAACATTAATAGAAGGAACGAGATGCCATTGTCCACAATACTTGAAGTTGAAATATTTGATGTTTGGGGTATTGATTTCATGGGACCTTTCCCATCATCTGGACGTAATAAGTATATACTCATGGCAGTAGATTATGTTTCCAAGTGGGTAGAAGCCATTGCTTCTCCTACTAATTGAAGAGTCCCCTTCAAGGGGGAGCGCAAGCAGATGAAACCCCTTTGAAGAAGGGGGGCGAAAAACCCTTAAGGGTGGCGCATAAAATTGCAAGCGGAAGTAAGGGTTTTTCATGGATCTTAGCAAGATAATATGATCAACTTGATGAAGTTTAGATCCATACCAAAGCCATGAGGAAGATGGCGACTTGGAAGAGAAAGATCGAAAGGGATCTTCTCCCTAGTTGACGCACACAAGATGATGTGCTTGCTCCTTGGAGATCCTTGTGCTAGCAAGGTCCTTCAAGGGTCCCTCTCGTATGGTAAGGAAATGAGAGATGATGTCTAGGCTTGCCGAACCTCCACCAAGACCTCACCTTCTCCACGCCAAAGTCTCGTCAAGCAAGAGCAAGGAGACGAGAGTTGAATGGAGCGTTCAAGTCATTTGGCGTTCAAGGGAACATGCGCTAAATGACTTTCCAAAATTGGAAAATCCATTAAGCCATGCGTTCATGATCACTAAATCGATCAAAACGCCAAAACAATGAACCATACGTTCAAGCTCTTGAACCGGTTCAAAGTAAATGTGTTCGGTCCAAAGGCCAAACCAAGCCAGCCCAAGCCAATCGGTCTAGATCAACTAAACCCTAAGGTTTCCAATCTAACCGTTCATCTCATGATGCTCTTGATCTCACCGATCTAGCATCAATCCTCTCGATCGAAGCTTACCGATCGCAAGCCCTAATCAATCAAACATGATTAGACTGGATCTCACTTACAATCAGAGTTTAAACTCCTTTAAACTGAATCAAAACAATCCAGTCCACACGATCTGACTTAAGTAAGCCATATCATCAAATTGTGCGACCCTAAGGGTTTCCTTTAAATGTCGGTAACAATAACTTACATTATCACGATCAGTGAGGGGTATCTAGCAACACATCACTGTCTCCCGATATAAAGGAAAGAGTCTTCCAAGACTACACCCAAACCATAGCACAAGTGTGAATCCACTTCACAAGGCATGCATGTATCCTTTGCCACTGGATGTTCTTATTGGACAAGCGTGTCAAGCCTGTGACTCCAATACGTTGAGCATGATTAGATCAGATGAACATAGTCACCTGGGTATGGCCATACACTTTCTCAATCATCTAATCTAAAGGGGGGGGGCCCATTAGAACATCTCACTCCTTGAAAAAGGAGACGGCAATCCTGTATCTATCACGAGTGCCCTAACATGACTCAAGATCATTATCCAAGATAGTCTATGATCATTATCTTTCAAATGATATTGAACTACCTCAAAACAATGACAATCATCATTTAGAAACACAAGTGATCTCAAGTCAGAGGACATGTGCCACTTGATGCAAACAAGGATTATTCACATTGTGACAAGCAATTGAATATCCTAGTAGGGTCTGTCCAGTACATCCAATGTACCCATGAGTCTACATCTTATTCCATGCTCGAAGCATCCTATAAGATTAGAATACATATTAGTCTCCATCATATCAAGGCTGTCTCATGTTCACCAAGATATCTCGACTAAGGACATTACTGCATGTCAGCCCAGCTGAACAGCTTTGAGACATTATTCAGTAGTACACTTATTACAGCAGACAAGGTAACAACCTGAATAATAACCATGCCTTTATAAACACAAGAGTTTATTACATGATACTGATACAATCCCAAGGCCTCAAACATTAGCCTTAAGGGCATACCCCAACAATCTCCTACTTGCACTTAATCTAATGGTTGAGAAATCTCAAACCCATATTATTACAGTGCTTCTCATGCTTCTGCTGCGCCAGAGGCTTGGTAAGCGGGTCAGCCAGATTGTCATCTGTATGAACCTTGCAAATTTTGATCTCGCCACGATCAATGATCTCCCGGATCAAGTGAAACCGTCTCTGTATGTGCTTGGACTTCTGGTGCGACCGTGGTTCCTTTGCTTGTGCGATGGCTCCAGTGTTATCACAGAAGATAACCAAAGGATCGACACTTGAAGGAACAACACCAAGTTCTCTCACGAACTTACGAATCCACACTGCCTCCTTGGATGCTTCCGAGGCTGCAACATACTCGGCTTCTGTTGTGGAATCAGCAACAGTTGACTGTTTGAAACTCTTCCACACCACTGCTCCACCATTCAAGCTAAAAACATAGCCTGATTGCGATCGGAAATCATCCTGGTCCGACTGGAACGAAGCGTCAGTATATCCCTCTATACTGAGTTCTTCCTGACCACCATATATCAAGAACATATCTTTGGTCCTCCGCAGATATTTTAAGATGTTCTTGACTGCAATCCAGTGTGCCTGACCTGGATTACTTTGGAATCGACTGGTCACGCTTAACCCGTAAGCGACGTCTGGGCGAGTACACAACATCGCATACATAATGGATCCAATAGCCGAAGCATAAGGCGTATTGTCCATTTCATCTTTCTCAGTCTGTGTTTGTGGACACTGACTCTTTGAAAGATTCAGACCATGTCTGACTGGAAGATATCCTCTTTTAGAATTCTCTAAATGAAATCTCTCCAGGACTTTATCGATGTAAGTACTCTGGCACAGCCCGAGAAGCCTCTTAGATCTATCCCTGTAGATCTTCACACCTAATACATAGGCTGCTTCTCCTAGATCTTTCATCTGGAAACATTTTCCTAACCATGCTTTAACACCATGCAGTTCAGGAATATCGTTTCCAATGATTAAGATATCATCGACGTAGAGGACTAGGAAAGTAATCACGCTCCCACTAAACCTCTTATATACACACGGGTCATCTTCGTTCTTGATGAAACCAAACTCAGAGATTGATTCATCAAAACGAATATTCCAGCTTCTAGATGCTTGTTTCAGTCCATAAATGGACTTCTTTAACTTGCATATTTTATGACGATCTGATGGATTAGTGAAACCTTCAGGTTGTGTCATATACACATCCTCATCTAGATTTCCATTAAGGAAAGCTGTCTTCACATCCATCTGCCAGATCTCATAATCATAATATGCTGCTATCGCGAAAAGAATCCGAATAGACTTAAACATGGCTACAGGTGAGAAAGTTTCATCATAATCTATCCCGTAGATTTGTTTGAAACCTTTCGCAACTAGCCTGCCTTTATAGGTAACCACGTTACCATCCATGTCAATCTTCTTCTTGAAGATCCATTTATAGCCTATAGGGATAACTCCCGGAGGCGGATCAACCAAATCCCAGACTTGGTTATCTGACATGGAGTCCATCTCGGCTCGCATAGCTTCAAGCCATCTAGCTGACTCCGGTCCACTGACCGCATCCGCATAAGTGAGGGGTTCATCATTATCAATGATGTAGACTCCGTCATAGCGCTCAGGCTGACGACGGATCCTTCCCGATCTTCGCGGTTCCCGTGATATCTGAGCCTCAGGTTGTTCAATAACCCGTTCTACTGGCTCAGGCACATCCAACTGTGCTTGACTACTTTGTCCTTCCTCTGGATTCTCATCCAGTTTTATTTCTCTCCCACTGGCTTCTTGCAGAAGACATTCCTTCTCAAGAAATATTGCCGTTCGAGCAACAAATACTTTGTTCTCTTTGGGATCGTAGAAATAATAACCCTTAGTTTCCTTAGGATAACCGACAAAGATGCATTTCTCATATCTGCTCTCCAGTTTCCCAGAGGCGAGCTTTTTGACATAAGCCTCGCAACCCCAGATCCTGATAAATGTCAAGCTCGGCTGTTTCCCATACCATAACTCATATGGCGTCTTTGAAACTGCCTTGGATGGCACTCGGTTTAGTACCTTTGCAGCTGTTTCCAGTGCAAAACCCCAAAAGGAGTAAGGAAGAGTAGCCTGACTCATCATAGAACGAACCATATCAAGTAACGTTCTATTTCTCCTCTCGGACACACCATTCCATTGCGGTGTTCCTGGCGGAGTGAGCTGTGAGATAATCCCACACTCCTTTAGATAGTCAGTAAATGCATGACTCAGGTATTCTCCACCTCGATCAGAACGAAGTGCCTTGATATTTCGGCCTAGCTGATTTTGTACTTCATTTCTGAACTCTTTGAACTTGTCAAAAGATTCACTTTTATGTCTCATTAAATAGACATACCCATACCTACTGAAATCATCAGTAAAGGTAATGAAGTACTGATAGCCACCTCTGGCATGTTTACTAAACGGCCCACACACATCACTGTGTATCAGGTCAAGTAAACCTGAAGCCCTTTGACCTTTGTTAGGAAAAGGTGACTTCTTCATTTTACCCATTAAACAAGCTTTGCATGTATCAATCTCCTCATAGGAGAATGATCCCAGCAGTCCATGATCATGCAACCGCTTGATGCGCTTCTTGTTAATATGGCCTAAACGACTATGCCATAACAAGGTGCTGTCATCAGCATACTTGGCTTTCTTATTATCAATGCTTTGTATAGAATATTCCATGTCCAACATGAATAACCCATTGTTAATTGAACCAGTAGCATAAATAATATTATCAAGAGAAAGTACACACTTTGAAATATTGCATTCAAAGGCAAATCCTTTCCTGACAAGAGCAGGAATAGAGATAATATTTTTGGTGATACTAGGTACAAAATAACAATTGTTTAATTCCAATACAATGCCAGATGGTAAAGAAATGAAATAGTCTCCTACAGCAACAGCAGCAACCCGTGCCCCGTTTCCAACGCGTAGGTCTACCTCATGCTGTCCCACCTGCCTTCTTCTCTTGAGTTCCTGCACATTTGAACAAATGTGAACTCCACATGCAGTGTCCAACACCCATGATATAGAAGAAGATGAAAACATGACTTCAGTCACGAATATACCTGAGCCAGAAGCGATGCTTCCCCTCTTATCTCCTTGGAGCGCTTTACAGTCCTTTTTCCAGTGACCCAGCTGGCCACAGTGGAAACACCTGTTGTCCTTCGACCGCTTCACCTTTTGTTTCAGCGCCTTACTGTAGTTCTTGGCAGGGGCTTTGCCCTTCTTCCCCTTCTTCTTGTTCCTGGAAGGAACCAATAAGACAGAGGTTGAAGGCTTTCCCTTCAAAGTTTCCTCAGTAGTCAAGAGCATATTCAGCAGCTCTGCCGGAGTACAATCGATTTTGTTCATATTAAAGTTAATAATGAACGCATCGAAAGAAGGCGGGAGAGACTGCAGAATTATGTCTACAGCAAGCTCCTGATTGATGGTATGCCCCAGTTTCTCCAGAGCCTCCTTGTGCCCAATCATCTTGAGCACGTGAGCTCCCACTGGGCTCCCTTCAGCCAGTTTGCTCTGAAAGAAAAGCTTTGTCAGATTATAGCATTCTGTCCTCGCCTGTGTAGCATACAGCATCTTGAGGTTCGCTATAATTTCTATAGCCGACATATCCTCATGCTGACGCTGCAGCGGTGGCGTCATAGACGCTAGCATCAGGCAAGCGACATCAATGCTATCATTGACGTGCTTTTCATAGGCATCACGAACCGCCCTTGCGGCGTTCGCAGCGGGTTGAGGCGGCACAGCCGTCTCGAGGACATACAGTTTCCTCTTTGCCTTAAGAACGATCTTAAGGTGTCCGAACCAGTCTGAGAAGTTTGGCCCAGCAAACTTCTCCCTTTCCAGTAGGGATCGCACATTGAAGCTCATGGTGTTCGTTGCTGCAGGAATCCACAACAATGCAAGAACAGCCAGGTCAGTATCAATGTTTAGAATCAATCCAGGACTTAAGAAAGATTCTTTTCTCACTATTTTATCTGGCTGAAAAATCCAGCAAAACAGCCCGAAAGAGTAGAACTCTTTTAGTGAGATGGGATCCAGATTTCATACTTGGTCTCCGCATCCCGCTCAGGCGAGATAAGATGCACAGAGATGACAAGCACTAATTTCTGGTAGGCTGTCCCAGCCAATCGCCAACCCGTGCGATTCCCCTTCACCTGGGCAATCCAGCAGACTGTGCCAACTGAGTTGGTACAACACAGTCTCTGATCCCTCAGATGGCTGCCTCCATGCGCTACCATATGCGCCACATATGTAGCCTACATGGTCAAGCTGACCCGACCTACTCCCTGGACCACCACGTGCTATGCTGAGCAACGAGAAGCGATAAATCCCTTCTCTGTAACACGCAGGTGAAATCCCGCACCGTCTGAAGATAGATGGACGTGCCCACTGAGTGGGTACAACACGGCTCCAACGATAGTCAGAACAGTGAGGTTTCGCGTCAGAAGGCATTACGTGCTTGATATTTTAGCGTTTGGATTTTAACGGTCTTTTATCTTCTTACTATCAGGCAAATCCTATGGCTATAGCAGAAGATAAATAAATCATGCTGTTCTACTTATTTAAACAATAAAAGAAAGCATGCATCTTATGTGGTAAAAGCCCATAGCCTAAGTAAGACCTTAAGATACTTAAGTCTTCACTTGCTCTTCTAGGGTCTTTAGCATCTCATCTGGTCCAACCCAGGGCCCTTGCGCCAAGAGCACCTCAGGTGCGCCACCAGCTGAATGCCCCTCTGGGATGTGTGCCTTTGTGCTCTTGTCTAATCAAAATACAATTTGATCTATCTAGACAAGTTTGACTCGCAGGTCAATTATACAATAAATTAATTAAAAAGTGATTCGCAGATCACAATAATATTAATTTACAGGTTTAATTCCAGGCACGCAGGCCCCAGCACAGCACACATTTAACATGGGTAGCCCACATAAGAATAAATAAACAAGCATAGGCATCAAACAACATGTGATCCAATTAAAAGAAAATAAATGTTGAAAACCCCATTGGCATCAATTTTAATTTTCTTATGTGCCCTACAACCTTACAATGGTCCATTGATAGGGATCCACTCATTCATCTAGTCAGATCCTCTGCCCCTTGCATGCACCAAGTCCTAACTGACTCGAGTTGACCTAATGGTCAACCATGCATGCGCCAAGGGCTGAACAACCCTCATGAGGTCTGGCAAGTGGGTGTGACCCCGGGCCTAACTCATGTGTGTTCAATGGTTGTCTCAACCAGACCTCGCTACACGCCTAAGATGCAATCGACCTACAGCCACCTCGTGCTTGCGCACAGGTGCCATCTGGTCGATCCATCTCGGCTGTCAGATGGTCTGATCAGAGTATTGGATCTAACCTAGAGGTGACTTCAACCCCATCAACCCATCTAAGGGTTTATAGTAGGCGCCACTTAGATCTAGTCATAGGCGCGCATGTTAGGTTTTTGATAAAATAACATGAACTAACTGCCAACAAAAGACATGCGACAAGATGAACAAACAACATGCGCCAACATAAGGTAAACATCTTACTTTCGCATGAAGAAATAACATGTAAGTTTTGCATGTCAACAAGATCTAAGCATACATGTAGATGCGCAACCAAGGATCACAAAATATACCAAGCAATCATATTACATGCTTGAACCGCATGCTCTGATACTAATTGAAGAGTCCCCTTCAAGGGGGAGTGCAAGCAGATGAAACCCCTTTGAAGAAGGGGGGCGAAAAACCCTTAAGGGTGGCGCATAAAATTGCAAGCGGAAGCAAGGGTTTTTCATGGATCTTAGCAAGATAATATGATCAACTTGATGAAGTTTAGATCCATACCAAAGCCATGAGGAAGATGGCGACTTGGAAGAGAAAGATCGAAAGGGATCTTCTCCCTAGTTGACGCACACAAGATGATGTGCTTGCTCCTTGGAGATCCTTGTGCTAGCAAGGTCCTTCAAGGGTCCCTCTCGTATGGTAAGGAAATGAGAGATGATGTCTAGGCTTGCCGAACCTCCACCAAGACCTCGCCTTCTCCACGCCAAAGTCTCGTCAAGCAAGAGCAAGGAGACGAGAGTTGAATGGAGCGTTCAAGTCATTTGGCGTTCAAGGGAACATGCGCTAAATGACTTTCCAAAATTGGAAAATCCATTAAGCCATGCGTTCATGATCACTAAATCGATCAAAACGCCAAAACAATGAACCATACGTTCAAGCTCTTGAACCGGTTCAAAGTAAATGTGTTCGGTCCAAAGGCCAAACCAAGCCAGCCCAAGCCAATCGGTCTAGATCAACTAAACCCTAAGGTTTCCAATCTAACCGTTCATCTCATGATGCTCTTGATCTCACCGATCTAGCATCAATCCTCTCGATCGAAGCTTACCGATCGCAAGCCCTAATCAATCAAACATGATTAGACTGGATCTCACTTACAATCAGAGTTTAAACTCCTTTAAACTGAATCAAAACAATCCAGTCCACACGATCTGACTTAAGTAAGCCATATCATCAAATTGTGCGACCCTAAGGGTTTCCTTTAAATGTCGGTAACAATAACTTACATTATCACGATCAGTGAGGGGTATCTAGCAACACATCACTGTCTCCCGATATAAAGGAAAGAGTCTTCCAAGACTACACCCAAACCATAGCACAAGTGTGAATCCACTTCACAAGGCATGCATGTATCCTTTGCCACTGGATGTTCTTATTGGACAAGCGTGTCAAGCCTGTGTGTTATACCTTGAATTAATTTTTGTTATTTAATGATTTATTTAAATTCTATTTTTTTATTTCGGAATCCTAGTTTAAGTAGCCCTAAAATCCCTCCCTAAACCCTAATTATTTTACCCTAAATTCTCTCCAAATTTTTCCTATAAAACCCCTAAACCCCTACTCTATATCTCATTAATCCCTAATTAATTTCCTACGCCGCACACGAGTTATTTTCCCCTGCTCTCCCTGTTCCGTTTTTTTTTCGGACGTGTGCTACGCCTTCTGCTTCTCCGGCAACGAACAAAGCGGCGGCCCTCTTCTCCTCCGTCCGGCGGCACCAGAAAGAGGCACAGGTGGCCTCCTCGTCTTCCCTTGGTGCGACGCCCTTCGTCCTGCGAACTTCCGGTGATGCGTGCGGCTGAGGCGGCGACGAGCTATCTGCGGCAGCGTCTCTTCTTTTCCAGCGCGTCCAGATGGCGGCAGCGAGTTCCGAGTCGGACGTCGACTCCTCCCCTTCCCGGTGACTCCTCTTTCCCTCTCCAGGAGTCGTCGACTTGTTTGCTTCCGGCGGATTTTCTTCTCCAATCGGCGACAAGCGCTGGTTGGAGCTCGGGCTTGGGCATCGACTCCAGCATCTCTCGTCGGCGGCGAAACTTCCGGCGGCGAGCATCGGTGATTTCTCCCCAGCAGCGAGCGAACGAAACCTTCGTTCGCGTCATCTGTTGCGGCGGCGACATTCGACGAACGAACGTCGCGTTCCGCGAGGAGTCGTTGGCAGAGAGGTGAGTTTCGATTTTTAATTTGTTTTATTAAATATTTTTAATTAGTATTTACTCTATTAGTAAAACCCTAAATCATATTTTGGTATTTAGGGTAGATTGAGAAATTGTAGTATATTTGGATAAAATTGAATCTAAATAGGAAAGTAGAGTTGAGGGTAATATTATGGATAGATGCTTGATGGTCAATAACACGGGATTATTTAAATGATTCAGTTGATAAAAGGAGATAATCGAGTCTTCAGAGAGTATTCAGGAAATCAGCACTTCAGGAAGGAATCTTTCCCCTACCTTTGATACGGTGTCAGATTCATGTGTAGATAGATATTGACACCTTACCTTTGAAACTATTCTGCTTGATTTGTTTCTAAATTCGGTTGACCTCGGTTACCTTGTTATTTGTGCATAAATTGGCTTCAGTATCATATGATTATTATGATTGCATTGAGAATGTGTTTTCTAATATTTCTGTTGAAAAGTTATGAATATTTATGAATCGTGGAAAATGATTGAGATGTTATACTGTTATCATGTCGTGCATGCATATGACCTCTGACCTGGTGATTTATCACCAGTGGCCTGTTTATCTGTGTTGTAGTTCTGGTTATATCAGACTATGTTTGCCGGTTAGGGCACCGCCAGTTGTCCTCGGACAATACTACGGATGTCAGATGTTGGACGCAACATTTACCGGACTGTCTAGATACAGTCGTTCTATCGTGTGAGCTGACGATAGAAACACTCTGAAAATGAGTGCGGCTCCTGAGTGAGAATTGTGGCCAAGCTTGATGATTTACACGACAACCTTCTGTTCACTTATTTTGTTGTATTATCAGTTCCTGACATGTAGTGTAGTTCTATTATTGCAAATTTCATATAAATTGAACATGCATCATCTCTCTTGGTTCCTACTTAGCATTTTTCGCTAACTCCCCTTGTTTCTCCTCCAGGTATCGAGTTTGCGTCTGGGAGGGATAGAATAGATAGTTAGTTACCACCGGAGACAGAGTATCATCAAATGTCCTTGATAAACACTTTTCTGATTTATTCTAGTGTTACAGTTAAATTAGTTGCATCGTTGTTAGAGTTTCTTTATAAACTTTAGTTAATGAATTTTGTAATGGAGTTAGTTGATTATGTTACACAGTACTGATGTTGAATTATTTGATTATTTGATTTTATGGTAATCATGTTCCTTTGTTCCTATCAATATTGTCATCTCCCTGGGGAACCCTGAGCTAGGAATAGCCGGCTTCCGCCGGGGCGTGACACTGTGACTCCAATACGTTGAGCATGATTAGATCAGATGAACATAGTCACCTGGGTATGGCCATACACTTTCTCAATCATCTCATCTAAAGGGGGGGGGCCCATTAGAACATCTCACTCCTTGAAAAAGGAGACGGCAATCCTGTATCTATCACGAGTGCCCTAACATGACTCAAGATCATTATCCAAGATAGTCTATGATCATTATCTTTCAAATGATATTGAACTACCTCAAAACAATGACAATCATCATTTAGAAACACAAGTGATCTCAAGTCAGAGGACATGTGCCACTTGATGCAAACAAGGATTATTCACATTGTGACAAGCAATTGAATATCCTAGTAGGGTCTGTCCAGTACATCCAATGTACCCATGAGTCTACATCTTATTCCATGCTCGAAGCATCCTATAAGATTAGAATACATATTAGTCTCCATCATATCAAGGCTGTCTCATGTTCACCAAGATATCTCGACTAAGGACATTACTGCATGTCAGCCCAGCTGAACAGCTTTGAGACATTATTCAGTAGTACACTTATTACAGCAGACAAGGTAACAACCTGAATAATAACCATGCCTTTATAAACACAAGAGTTTATTACATGATACTGATACAATCCCAAGGCCTCAAACATTAGCCTTAAGGGCATACCCCAACACTAATGATTCTAGGGTTGTGGTGAAATTGTTTAAAAGAGTTATCTTTCCACGCTTTGGAGTACCACGAGTTGTGATTAGTGATGGAGGATCCCACTTTATTGAACACAAATTCTCAGCTTTACTTAGAAAATATGGGGTGAATCATAGAGTTGCAACACCTTACCATCCCCAAACAAGTGGACAAGTGGAGATATCTAACAGAGAGATTAAAGGGATATTAGAAAAGACAGTGTCAAGAACAAGGAAGGACTGGGCTTTCAAGCTAGATGATACACTTTGGGCATACAGGACTGCTTTTAAAACACCAATATGTATGTCACCATTTCAACTAATTTATGGTAAATCATGTCACCTTCCTGTAGAGCTTGAGCATAAAGCTTTTTGGGCCATTAGAGCATTGAATTTTGACTTGAAAAGTGCAAGTGAAAAGAGAAATTTGCAACTGAGTGAGCTTGAAGAGATTAGACTCTCTGCTTATGAGAATGCAAAAATCTACAAAGAGAGAACCAAGAGATGGCATGATCGACACATCCTCAGAAAAGAATTTCAACCAGGTGACTTCGTTCTTTTGTTTAATTCTAGATTAAGACTTTTTCCTGGTAAACTTAAAGTATCGATGATCTGGGCCTTTTCAGGTAAAGAAGACTTATCCATATGGAGCAGTTGATATTTGGAGTGAAGAGAAAGGAGTATTCAAGGTTAACGGATAGAGGTTGAAACACTACTATCAGGGAGAACGGATTGAAGAAGGGAGAATTATCTACTTGATGAAACACAAGCAAGTCCAAGTGTGAAAGGGTCAAGCTAAGGACCATTAAATTAGCGCTTCTTGGGAGGTAACCCAAGCAAAAAAATAATAATAATAATAATTCTTTTCTTTTGTTCTTGGTTTGTTTTTGCCTTAATTTGTTTTATTTAGGGTTAATCCCTTTTCTCAATTTTTTACGTTTTTTTTACGATTTTTTTTCATCTTTACTTGCAAAATACGGCAGTACCGTGGACATTTGCACGGTACCGTATTTTAAGCTATTTTTTTTTACAGAATACGGCACCACCGTATTTGTAAGCGATATTTGCACTGTACCGTATTTTTTGCCATTTTCAAACAGAAAGTTTTTTGCGATTTCACGGCAGTACCGCAAACCTTTGCACGGCACCGTATTTTTCAGCTAGATCTGAATAGAGAGATTTTGTATTATACGGCACCACCGTGGGAGAATGCACGGTGCCGTATTTGTCGTGCTTTCTTACACAGAACCTGTATCCATTATACGGCACTACCGTATTCGCCATACGGTACCGTATTTGCATCCGACCCCACATTTTCACGTGTCGTATTTAGGGTTTGGCGCATTGTTCTTAGGGCTTCTTCGCCCGATTTCGCGCTGACCCTACAATTTTCTTCGAGACTTTGCTTCCCTAACCTTCGTGCGACCTCTCTCTACAACTTTCATTCGATTCCAAGCAAGGATCTTGACGATTTCAAGCTCGATCAAGCTCGCTTTCAGGCGAGCTAAAAATTTTTCCGCCGCGACTTTGCCTCTTTCTATTCTTCCCGTCCGAGCGACGATTAGCTCGCTTCCAAGCTCAGAAATCTTCAAGGGAGGAAGGAGATCATGCCCAAAGAGATTTCGAAGCTCGATCTTCCACTAGAAATCCAGATTTGGAGTGTGAAAACCAACCCTGCTTCCAGCCGCACACGACATTTGGTAACGTTTTCAGCTTCCCAGTTTTTCTTCAGTTGGTGCTTGTTTCTTTTGCATTATACCATGTCACCTACCAAGAGGATGTCAAAGAAGAAAGGGAAAGCCCTAGCTGAACCTCCAGTGCCACCACCGAATCCATTCGGTATCATGTTTCGAGATGAGGAGCAAGAGCAAAGATACAACATGCTACTGATGACTCCAAATTTTATAGTGTTTTTCATACTTATTTGGTAGTCTTTTGAGCCAGTCTTACTCTTTTACTTTGCTTTTATACCATTTTTTTACCAAATACTTCGGAATCTACACAATCTTTGGTTTTTAATCAATTTCAAGTAAAAAAGCGTTATTATCACTGGTTTTCGAGCAATATCAATGCATGAATGAGTTCTAATCATCAAGAGGAGTCTACCCATCAAATTTCAAAAAAAAAGGAGCCAAATTGCAAAAAGGAGTCTACCGTATATTTGAGCACAACTCTCACGGTACCGTATTTCTCAGCAGAAGTTTTGGGCGAAATACGGCACTGCCGTATGAATCTTCACGGTGCTGTATTCTTCAGCGTTCTCAAACAGAAAGTTTTGACAGGATTACGGCACTACCGTGGGAAATTACATGGTGTCGTATTATTCGACGATTTTGACCAGAGACTTTTGGAAGAATTACGGCAGTACCATGAGGGTTTCCATGGTGCCGTATTTTGTGCAAATTCTGACCAGAAGGATTTGGCAGAAATACGGCACTACCATAGTTTTAAGAAAAACTCTCACGGCACCGTATTTTGTGCCCGGAACTCACAGAATAAAATACAGCACCGCCGTATGAATCTTCACAGTGCCGTATTTTGAAACTCAGAATTCTGATTTTTTCGCCCGATTCTTGCAAAGACCATATCTTTTGATCCAAACCTACAAATTGAGATCCGAAAGAGGCGGTGGACTGGTCTTTAAAAGGAGAAAACACAGAAAGTTAAAGGAACGAATTTTATCACGAATCCACGGAGAAATTGAGGGAGAGGCAGAATTGCTAGGGTTCGTCGGTTCTCCACCTATAGACCACCTGCAGCCACGATTTTTGATAGAGAGCTTCGTCTAGTGAAGGAGAACACGCACCTCAAGTTCCAGAGCGTTCAGAGTTGAATCAAAGGAGAAATCAACACAACAGTGGTGATAGCGCTGTTTAAGGCAATTTACGAGCTGTAATTTCATTACAGCCCTGTTTTTTATTCTTTCTTCCCTCTTTTTGATTCCTTAACACTCTGAGAACATGTTTTATTGTAATCCTTTCATCATGGTAGCTTAATCTTTTTATGGGACATGGGGGTGTAATCTCTTTGTTTCTTAATGGCTAGAAAACCCTAATTTTGTCAAACTGATTTTATTATGATAATTTTACTCTTGTTATTGATTGTTCTTTAAGTCTCCTTTGTGTCTTAAATATCAGCATGTTTTAGAGTTTTGCAAAATAGACCGAGAAGTTGATTGTTTGAAATTCGGAACCCTAGGAATTGTTGAGTTTGGAACTATCGTAAGAGATTAGGTAGTTCTTCGAATTCTGATTTTTAGTGATTTTATTGTCATGTTGAATTTCTGATACTTTGGATTGAGTTAATGTGTAGACTTGATTTGATATTGCAAGAGATTGAGTATCGAGTCGTTCGAAACCCTTGAGTAAAACTGGTGTTGAGACTCGGATGCACGAGAGTGATCTTTGAGTTTCCACTTGAGGTGATCAGCCTAGAATTCGGATGCACGAGAGTGATCCTTGAATTCTTAGCTGATGGTTTACTTATTTTCAGCATTGAATAGATCTTGCGGAGAGTGGGGATCGGTTCTTTGTATGATTGTCTGTGCGAGAGTGAGACAATTTATTTAAAAAGTAAATTTTACCTTTATCATAATTGAATTAGATTGACAAATACTTATCTTAATCTAGTCATTAGAAATTAAAGTAGATGAACCCCCAGTCCCAATTTCCTCTCTGATATTTTCTCCGTGTTCTTTTCGATAGTTTGATTCACTATTTTCCGATTGCCTAGCTAGTGAGAAATCGATTATTCAGTACTTGGCAACAAGGTCTCTGTGGTTCGATATTTTTATATTACTTCGAGTATCCGTGCACTTGCGGACACAACAACTACTTGCTCGACGCATTGTAAAAATGAAATACATCGATGTTAGTGCTTTAGAGCTCCTTGGACTGAAGGATGATGTATTTTGGATGTATGACAAGGTAGGATTGAGGGAATTTTTTGAAATGACACCTGAAACATACTTACCTGTTGTTCTAGAAGTTCTTAGTAGCCTGGAGGTAAGTTGGGAGGAATACATGGATCACACAGCTGAATGAGAGATCAGATTTAGGATGATGAATGAAGAGAGGAGACTCTCCTTCAAGGAAATTCGACGTATATTCCACTTTCCACGAAAGGGACGTACTGAACTAGATTTTCTCTCTAATCATGAATTTCGAGATGGATGAACCCCTAGTCCCAAGCTTTTCTCTCTGATTCTTTCCGTACGCCGTTCGATTGTTTACCTGCATCATTACTCGATTTACTTAGCTAGTGAAAATTCAATTAGTCAGTACTTAACAACAAGGTCTCGGTGGTTTGATATTTTAAATATTACTTCGAGTATCCGTGCACTTGCGGACACAACAATTTCTCACAATATCTTCATGTTTATCACAATAACTCAATCCTAGATTTAGATTATTAACATGACATTATACTTCTAAAATCGAGAAATAAGAACAAACCTAATTTCTTACGATGAGTTCCTAACATTCAATTTTAGGGTTCCAGGTTCTTAGCAAATCACTTTTCAGTCCATATTGTAAAAACTCCAAAACATGCTAACAATGTAAATCTATGGAGAATTAAAGGCAATCATTATATAAGTAAAATTATCATAGTAAAATCATCATAACGAAAGTAAAAATAATCTAGTCATTAAGAAATTGATGGGAATTACTCCCCCTTGTCCCAAAAGATGTTTAAGCTAGCATAGTTGAAGAATTACAATAATCTATAGTATCAAAGGGTTAGAAATCGAAGAGAAAGGGGAAAATAACTTTACAGCACGGCTGTAATGGAAATTACAGTTGTAATTTCGGCAGTGAATAGTATCGGCGACGAGTCTTCTATTGATTTCTCCTCCGATGGATCTCCCTTCGTTCTGAAACTTCTGGAGTATCTTCTCTTCCTCTATGCGCAGCTTCTCCTCAAATTTCATGGCCGGAGATGCACTGGATGCTTCCCAATGGTGAAGAACTTGATTTCTCTCTGAATCATGGATCAAAATTAGGGCTTTTCGTGTGTGTCTCCTCTCCTTGATCTGACAAGTATTTCCCTTTTTACAGATCTCCAATTGATGGCCTGGATAGTTCGCAATCATCAGCGCAAGAAATCGGGCTTCAAATAGTCTGTGAAAATCGCGGGTCTAGGTTACAATTATGGCCGTGAAAACTATTACGGTAGTGCCGTAATTTAAGCAAAAATTCTCAGTACAAAAATCATCCGGCATTACGGTACCGTGAAATGTGTTACGGCAGTGCCGTATTTACATCAAATCTCTCGGGTGAAAAATCGACTCGAATTACGGCCCGTAATATTGGTTACGACAGCGCTGTAAAGTCCACCAAACTTTCTGTACTAATTGAACCCAGATTACAGCCCGTGAAATCCATTACGGCAGGGCTGTAATTTATGCGAAACTTTCTGTATGTGCAGTGAAACCACCTACATAAATTACAGTAGTGCCGTGGTTTGGTTTGTAGGTGTAGTGAAACCACGATGCAGTAATTTTGATTACGGCCCTACTGTATTTTGGTCTGAAGCTCCAATTTGCATGAAATTTGACATACAATCTTCTCTTGATGGTGGGAATTCATCCATGCATCTGAATTTACTTAAAAACGCATAAAAATAATGCATTTTTACCTAAAAATCATCAATAATCAGAAAAGTTATAGATTCCGCAATATTTGATAAAACAAATGCATAAAAATAAACAAAAGAGCATGAATATGACAAAAAAATCTATGAAATGGTATAAAATTTACTATAAATTTTAGTGTCATCAGTTAGCATATGCTAATATAATTTTAATGGCATCACGAGTCCGGCGATTTCAGGAATTAGGGTTTTAGCCTTTAAGGTTAATGGGTAAACATTAAGGCCTTAAAGGGTATTGGATTTGGGTAATTGGGTTTGGAGTCTTTTGACATTCGAGTCCTCTATCTTATTATATATTATGTAAAAATATATCGGTAAATGAATTTTTTATCTAACCGAAAAATTAAAAAAAAAATCAAAAATCAATTTTCACAAAATAAATTACCGATACCGAATTTATCAAACCAAATGCTCACCCCTACCTTTCAGTGCCTTTCAACCCTCGTAACCAAGAGGATATGCCAAATTGGAGCGCACAAATCCTATATGGCTAGGAGCGTGTAGCAAAGTTCTAGCTTCTTTGTCAAAATCCATCAAAAATCAGTTGAGATTTGGGTTGGAATAGTCACCACCAAGAGCAGGGGAGGAAAGCATTAACTAGACAAAATATCGTAGTCGTGATTACAATCATGACTATGAGAGAATATATCAGATTGCAACGATTTTTCATGAGGGAGTTCTTATTTTTCAAGTTGAATGTATCTTTTTATCTATATTTAACATGATTTATACTATGATTTCTATAACTTAAATATATTTTTGGGACGGGGGACTAGCCCTTTGATTTTTCATATTAGTGATGCATGTTTGGCATAATTTGTTATTTTAATTAGGGTTTATTAAATTAATTACAAATATTAATATATTTTTGGTTAGTTGTGTTTGATTTATTACATGTCACGGGGCTCATGATAAAGACAGAAATGTGACTCATGACTTTGGAACCCTCTAATTGAACCAATAAGAGCTAGATTCGAAAAGTAGTTAGATTACAGGCTTCAACATTCCAACTAGTGAAGGTTGTTCCTCATATAATATATTTTAAACCTTCTAATTAAACTAGAATAATAATTGAAATGTACATAGATCTACTCTTCTTTTACCAAATCATGATATTAATTATTTTTAAATTGGCTAATGTTTGCCAACTTTAAATTTTATAAATTTTTTTTAAATAAAATAGTTTGACTTGTTTCTAATTTAGATAGTCCAACAGGCTTAAAATTTAATTAATGTTAACTATATTTTTTGTCCAATTAAATGCTACAATAAGGAATCTTTTAATGGTATAAGATAACATTACGTGCTTATGGAGACGATTGGCACTTGTCATTTAAGTTATGAAAATGATAAAAATTATTGGGATTTTTAACAATCATGATAAATAAAAGGGATATATAGATTTGCACAACTACATATACTACCCGTATAATTAAGCACAACAATATTATATAATTAGAGGCTTATGAAATTAAATATTATTTTTCCTTAAATCAGCACAACATATCGATAAGATTGAAACATGTCTAATTAAAAAAAAAATTACAATCAATATGAAGGTCAATTAGAAGCATGCTTGTTAATGCTCCGGCCTCTTGTTCTGTATCTGCAGACCCATATACCTGCACCAGTTATACATCAGATATATGCACAAGAACTGTCTTTCCAATTGCGTTCTATTTTAATTCATTAATTAATTAATGGACAAGTAAGCAATTGACATAACAATGTGATATTAATTAAGTAGGATTACCTCCCCAACATCATGACAGTAGCTTGAGGATTAGTCCCAGGTGAGAAAATGAAGGTTGACCCATCAATGACTCTCAGCCCATCCACACCAACAACTTTGTAATCGTGGTCAACCACCTTTCCCACTTGGCATCCGCCGTGGTAGTGCCATATGGTCAACACGAGATCCTTGCAGTACTCATCCAAATTACTGGAATTGTAGTTGCTTTGCCTCGCTCGATTGTTCACGATGAGGGCTCCTGTAATGGCCAACAAATCTTCCACAGTGAAATCAGAGTAACGGAACTTTTCGAAATCTTTTACTTGAATCGTTCTCATGATCGTCTTAATGCCTTGCATGCAAACTTTCACATCCTCGGGTTCCGCCATGTAGTTGAAGGTCACTGCCGGGTTCTCATTCGGGTTGCGGCTCCTAAGCTTGAGAAATCCTTGGGACAGAGGCCGAGCCAACTTCTCGCCTATCAATCCACCCCGGAAGTAAGACGCTGATATGTTGCTATTGTCGTCGCCGCCGCCACCGGTTTGTGCTTCATTTCTCTGCGATACTACTTGGGAAGAAGATGCAGTGTCGTTGGCGAGAGCAGCAAGCAAGTTGAAGCCGGTCAAGGACTCCACGTAGAATCCGGAGCGAGAGATGCCGACGACTTGCACGGACGCGATCCCTACGGGCACTGGAGATGGGACGGCGACGGCGTTCATGGGGTTGTCCGACATGCCCTGCCCCACCAACGGCTGGTCCAACACCACCTCGATGCCCAATGATTTGAGGTGATCGGCTGGACCGACACCGCTCAACATGAGTAGCTGCGGGCTCCCGAGTGCTCCTGCCGACACTATGACTTCTCCGGTCGAGCTGTTCTTCAAGCAGGCGGTATGTCTATGCCCTATCTCGTCTATGAAAACCACACCGTATGCCTGTGGCCTGATCCGCTTTCCTGCAACAGATTGAACACGATGAATTCAATCTTAGTTAATACATGAGAAAAAATGATTAATTGCTATGTACCCCCTTTCTTGAACAAGATCCTATGCACCGTGGCACGCAAGAGCACGCTCAGGCGGTTGGGATTGGCGTACTCCAGCAGATCGGCTGCGGTGTGCCTGTGGCCCTTGTGATCAAAAATGGATCCACCTATTTTGGTCCCGTTGACGTGCTCGTAAGTAAACCCGTTATCCGGCACGACACCGGCGTCCAGCAGCCCGTGCCTCAGCGCCGTCGTCCACTCCACGAGCTGCGGCTCGAACGCCACCACCTTCTCCACCCACCGGTAGCACTCCTCTACCAAGGCGGGGTCCCATCCCATCTGCCGCACTTCCTGCGCGCTCGCGCGGGAGTAGAATCCGGCGTTGATGCAACTGCCGCCGCCGAGGATGCGAGGGCGTGCGTTGATGACACCGTCCTCGGAAACAAAACGCTGAACGGGAGAGGAAGGCGAGAGGTCGGCGAGGTTGTCGACCATGGACGCGAGCTCAGACACATTCCGGTTTCCGTACGGCGAGCCGCCCCTCTCGAGGATGAGTACGTCGGAGTGGGCCGAGAGAGTGGCGGCCAGCGGGCATCCGGCAGTCCCGCCGCCGACAATGATGTAGTCGTGGTATGATACAGGTGGGGCTCGCGTGGCCTGGTTGACGAACGTATACTTATCGGCGTAGGTGAGGCAATAGCAACAATGGAGGGATAGGAAATGAAAAGTGAGGGCGAGCCATGTGAACTCCATCGCTGCAGATTGCAAGAGTAGATTAATGGGTGGTGATGAGGTTGCTGGAACGGATTCGTATTGCTTTATATTGGCGAGGCGGACAATTTTGAAGAAATTTTGGCAGGGGCACCCAACTGCAGGATTGCTTTTATATTTGCTGGAATGGATTCGAATTGCTTTATATATGCAGTTGGGTGTTTTTATCTAACATATATCTTAAACGGTAGTGGAAATTTTAAAGTAAATAAATTTCATAAAATGCATTTAAGTTAGATTTCACGATTTCATAATCATTTCACGATAACCTGATATTATTTTATGAAAATTGAAAATATTTCACATTAAACTAGGATCATTTCATGAAAATCGAAAATATTTTACCATAACCTGATATTATTTCATGATAAACTGGGATTATTTCATGAAAATCGGAGATATTTCGTGATAACATAATATTATTTCATGAAAATTATTTTTATTTTACGATGAAGTTAGAACATTTCACGATAAACTAGGATTATTTTATAAAAACCGGGGACATTTCATGATATTCTAGTTTTATTTCATAAAAAACTGAGTTTAATGTGTTAACGGTTTGTCAATGTTAATTGCATTTCGTGAAATTAACTAGCTTTAAAATTCCTGTCTGATAGATTAGGCCAACCAACTGCATATGGATGTTTACTTATGCCAAAATTTGTGACTTTAAAATGCGGTAGTTGGGTGCTCCTCCAAAATTTTTTTATAATTTTTAGGGCATTTGGTGGAGTACACAAGCGGTGATGCGACTGACTGAGAAAGAAAGGGTGGATGTGGAATTGGAATTGTGGATGGAGGGTTTACTTGTCAGTCAAAAACTTAATTCAATTTAAATTTCAAAAATATGGATTCGCCTATTTATTTACTCACCTATTCGATTTTTAAAAACATAGCAGTTCAAATTTAAAAACATTGCAGTATGCATTTGGACGCGAACGGCTAAAGTATGTCGTGGCATAATTTTGAGTTAAAATTTTGGCACAATTTTGGACATCACCTGCAGGTCACGTCCGTCGGCCAGAACCATCATTCTACTTTCGTCTGTTTGTCCCCTGCGTGAGACATGTCCTGGTTGTTGGGTCTGCGTGACTCAATTTTGAGCATCTGGCTTGCTTAATTTTGAAAAAAAAAATTATTATCCTAATTTTAATTTAAGACATGATACTAAAGTGCCAAAGCTAAAACTAATGTATACAAATGTGGTCAATGATGATTACATGATTACATTATGCACCTCTCGTTTCTAATATTCTCTCCTACTTAATATGTACTAATATTTTATACTTATGTCAGAGTACATACTGCTGACATGGGAAATCCCATATACTTCACCAAGATTTTACTCTTCAGCTTCAGTGCTAAGTATATTCATTTGGTCTACTGTGCTGCTATTGACTTATTTCTCCATGGAAAAGATGGTAGCAAATAGTTAGGTCACAATGTTTTACACTAGGTCCTCTTAGTTTGTGTGGTAGTGCTAGAGGTGGCTATCGGGCAAGTCAGCAGGCCGCGGGTGCCTCACACTCCATTTTGGGCTAGGTTGAGCTAAACCCTTCAAACAAGCAGGTCAGGTCGAGCACGACACATGGGCCGGCTTAGGTGTTATGGGCAAATTTATTTTTTTTATAATAAACTTAACCACAACCGGCAGATCCCCTCGCGGAGATCTCAGCTCTACACTAGAGTGGCCGCGACCGGTTAGGATCGCATTGCGGAAGCTGGCCCAGCACTCTACAAGTCCTCACACCACGTGCGCGAAGGGTTCGGTATGAATACCGCTCCTTGGACACGAATACAGATCTCTCAACAATGTCAAAGTGATGGAGACTCTCCAAACACTTTGCACTCACAGAAATATCCTCAGCCCGCGCTCCTTCATCTACACAGCCGAGATAGGCACCGGCTCGGCCTCAATCAATCACAAGGGGACAGTGGCGAACACCTTCGAGGGTGCCGACACATACGTCTTGGACTTTGCAGCGAGCAAGCAAGAAAGCACCTACAAACAGTCACAAATCTGCACTACACATGCGGACACAGATAGCGCAAGAGAACTGTCTGGACGAAAAGACACACGATGTCCGAACGGCGGTAAAGCCCCTATCCACTACACATAGGAAAACCGTCCTATCACCACTACACACGATGAATCCAGGGAGGGTTTACCCTTGTAGCGTGCCACCAATCCACAAGCCGAGCCCACCGAGATCCTCCGAGAAGTTGCGTCGGAAAGTCCGGTCGGGGTCGAAACGAGACGCGCGGAAGAACCCGCGCGACGAACCTTATCTCTCCTTCCCTTTCCTCCTTCGCAGCCCGCATCCGAAACAGGGGATGCACTCGGCAGAAAACAAGCGACGGAGCCCCTTCCTCGTCCGTCACCATCCGGCCACCGGAGCCCCTTCCTCGTCCGTCACCGTCCGGCCACCGGAGCTCCGCCGGAGGGTCAAGATCTAATCGTCCGTGAACGGAGAAGTCACCGCCGAAGTATTGTCGCCGAAGAAGCCGCCGCTGATGAGAATTTGAACCCAATGGAAGCTTAGCTTGCGTGGAACCGGAGATCGAAAATTCTGATCTCTCTCCCGCGTCTGGCTGCCTGCGCCGGAGGAGAAGGTCTCCTCGTTACCTTAGGGCACCGGTGAGAAGATCTGGAGCCTCACGCCGACGAGTCCACGGTCGGAGCCTCGTCGCCGACCGAAAGGAAGAAGCTCTGGTTTTCAGATCCGAACTTTCGCCGTCGCCAGACCTCTGCACGAGCCAGGAAAAACTCGATAAGGCAGCCTCCTCTCGACGTGGATGGAAATCCACCCACGCCGCCACGCAAGCCCCAATCTCCGGCGAAGAATCACCGGAAATCACGCTTCCACTGGGGCAGATTTCAAAATCCGCCCTGGGCTCATACACGTAGGAGTCCATGCCCAAATCGCCGTCGCCCTCGCCGCCACGCCAGCCCGACTCGCCGGCCACCTTCCAAATCGGGCGAGCACTCTTCCAGGTGGCGGAACCAACGGCGGACGGCGTCACTCGCGACGCAGGAAGATGAACAGGGGAGTTTTCCCCTTTCCGTGCACATGCTGCACTGTAGACCGGTTTGAACCGGCTGAACTGGTTTGGTTCAACCCGGAAGGATGGTTCATTGCCGGTTCGGGGTCGATTAGACCTCAGAATCGCCCCACGGTTGACCCTCTTTGATGCACACGATCGCAAGCTCGTGCGAGAGGGTCCGGGGTCCATGGGTCGAGTCGAAAGCCCACATCCACGTGTGAACCAACACTCTGTGGTTCGACCTGACCCTCGCCCTATCGACTTGTGTCAACCTCAATGACACAAACGCACTCCCGAGTTGTCCAACACGGCTGATGACGAGGGGTCCCGTCATTGCTCCATCTCGGTGTGCTTTGGGATTTGTGCTAAATCTACGGAGCATCACATACTCCCCCACCCAAGTTCGTCGTCGCCCTCGACGACAGGCCGTCCATGTAGATCTTCAACTCCTCCTCAAACTGCCACAAATCAGAAGCTTTTTCCCACTTAGCTTCTTCTATGGGTGTTCCTTCCCACTGCACAAGAAATTCCATCTGCCTATTCCTCCTATACTGTCCAAGTGTTTTGTGATTCAAAATCTTTTCTATTCTTTTATCAAACTCTGCCCGAACACTAGGAGGAGCCCGACGCCCCTGAGAACGACTGGGGTCGGTCTCGTCGGCATGAAACCCTTTCAAAAAGCTTACATGAAAGGTCGGATGAAGCTTTAATCTGTCGGGAAGCTTCAGCCTGTAGGCTACAGCACCAACCCATCTCAAGACCTCGAAAGGTCCCTCATATCTCTGGATAAGACTGCGATGTGCAGTCTTGGCTGAGATCTTTCTCCACATCTGAGGTGTCAACTTCAATAGCACAAGATCTCCAACTTCGAACTGTTCATCGCGTCTACTCTGATTGGCATAATGCTGCATCCTTCATGCAGCGTGCTCTAAGCTATCACGAGCCTCCTGGAGCACCTCGGCATGATCTCTCGCAACCCGATAGGCCGTTGGGCACTCACCATCGGTGTGCTGCACAACATCAGCGAGGGTGAGAGGCTGTCGTCCTAACACCAACTCGAATGGTGTCTTGCCAGTCGCTGAAGACTGCTGCAAGTTGTAGGCAAACTGCGCCGTGTCGAGGAGAGACACCCAGTTGCGCTGGCTTGCCGACACAAAGTGACGAAGGTATTCTTCAATAAGAGCATTTATCCTCTCCGTCTGGCCATCGGTCTGAGGATGGTTCGCTGTAGAAAACTTTAGCTCAGAACCAAGAGTCTTGAACAAGAATGTCCAGAAGTTACCTGTGAACCTGGCATCTCTGTCGGAAACAATGTCATGGGGAAGCCCAAAAAGCTTCACCACATGCTTGAAGAATAGGTCAGCCGTCTCCTTGGCTGAACAAGGCTCAGGTGCTGCGATGAACACAGAGTACTTAGAGAACCTGTCCACCACAACAAAGATAGAAGCCTTCCCTTCGACCTTCGGTAACCCAGTAATAAAATCCATGGAAACTGAAGTCCATGGTCATTCCGGAATCGGAAGAGGCTGTAACAATCCAGCTCCGCGCCTCCCATTGACTTTATCCTGTTGGCAGATCAAGCAGGTGCGGACATAGTGATCAACATCAGCTCGCATGGAGGGCCAATAACAAGATTTGGATAAGAGAATCAACATCCTGCGCTGTCCCGGATGTCCACTCCATGCTGTGTCGTGAAGCTCTCTCAACAACTCGCGTCGAAGTCCGCTAGTCGCCAGAACAAGTGGCCAACCGCCCTCGGCCATCAAAAGGTCGTCGCCATGAAGATAGTAACGATGAACCTTGCCTTCTCTAACATCGGCAATCAACTGCTGATATTTCGCGTCGAGAACAGCAGCTTGCCGAATGCGATCGAGGAGATCACCCTCAATCCTCGATATGGAAGCAAGCACCACAGTGCACATCCTGCTGAGAGCATCTGGAACCACATTGGAGCGCCCCGGTCTGTGCTCCCAGGTGAAAGTTTTTTCTGCGTAGCGAAGTATGTGTTGGCGACATTATCCGTCTTCACTACGAAAGCGCTATCGAGAAGATAGATGTGCCAAACTCGAAGGCAGTGGATCACGGCGACCATCTCCTTCTCGGGAGCTGAGTAACGCTTCTCCACCGGACTTAACTTCCGGCTCTCAAATGCCACTGGGTGCCCCTCCTGTAAGAGTACTCCGCCGATCACTCTGTCAGAGGCGTCGGTATGAACCTCAAAGGGCCGACTGAAGTCCGGCATACGAAGAACCGGCTCACTGGCGATCCTGCGTTTTAACTCTGCAAATGCAGTCTGATGCCGTTCTTGCCATAGCCACGGAGTCTCCTTCCTCAGGAGGTCAAAAAGAGGAGCTGCGATCTTGGAGTAATCCTGGATAAATTTCCTGTAGAAATTCGCCACTCCCAGGAAAGATCGGAGCTCAGTAGGGGAAGTAGGTGCGGCCCACTCGAGGATGGCACGCACCTTCTCAGGATCCATCTGGACAGTGCCATGGCCTACCACATGGCCCAGAAAATGGATCTCAGAAGCAGCAAAAGAGCATTTCTCCCTCTTCACATACAGCTGGTGTTCCCTCAGTCTCTGAAACACCAATCTCAGATGCTGCAAATGCTCCTCCATCGTGGTCGAGTACACCACGATATCATCAAGGTAGACGACCACAAAATCGTCTAGCAACTATGTCAGAACATTGTTCATCAGGTGGGAGAAAATAGCCGGCGCATTGGTTAAGCCGAATGGCATAACCAAGAACTCGAAGGCGCCGTACCGGGTGACACAGGCTGTCTTCGCCTCATCTCCCTCAGCTATGCGGACCTGCCAATAGCCTGATCTCAAATCAAGCTTGGTGAAGATAGTAGCGCCCACCAGTTTGCCAATGAGGTCCTGGATATGTGGAATTGGGTATCTGTTCCTGACGGTGATCTTATTTAAGGCACGGTAGTCAACACAGAAGCGAAGACTACCGTCCTTTTTCTTTTGGAAAAGCACGGGAGCACCAAATGGAGACTTGGAGGGTTGGATGTACCCAGCTGCTAAGAGCTCATCCAACTGCTTCCTCAGCTCAACGAGCTCTGCAGGAGGCATGCGGTATGGGGGTCGGAAAGAAGGAGCTGCCCCAGGAACCAACTCAATGCGGTGATCAATCGAACGTCTGGGAGGAAGCTCCTTTGGTAGCTCAGGCGGAAGAAGATCCTGGAACTCCTCAAGTAAATTCTTCACTTCCGCTGGTACGTCGTCTGGACCTTCTACAGGGGCCGTCACCCATGTAGCCAGAAAGGTCCGCTCGCCCCGACGTAAGCCTGTCTCAACAGTAGCAGCCGATATGGATGTACTCTGAGCCTTCCCTGGTCGCACTGACTTATCCGACCCAGCCAACTGTAGGCAACGAACAAAGCAGGGGTATCTCATCCATCACCTAGACACCCCTAAGATGAGGGACTATAGCAGCCTTCATCTTTTGTATCAACTCCAAGCCGACGATGACATCATAATCATCCATCTGAACCACGCGTACATGGTTCTTACCCTTCCACTCCTCGAAGACAAGAGGAACATCATAGGATATACTTGCGATCTGCCGCTCCTCAGCATTGATCGTCTTGAAGCGGTCCTGAGCAGGGGACATGCTCAGCCCTAGCCGCGTCGCCATGCCATGAACCACAAAAACATGAGATGCACCACTATCGATCATGGCATGAACTCGATGTGAGTTCACCCTCATCTCCACGTACATCAACTTGGTTTTCATTGTGGTGGAAGTGACAATGGCGTTGATCACCAAAGGATTCATAGTGATCAGAGGATCCTCAGATTGGGCAACCTCCCGCTGAACAATAGCTGCAAGTGTATCTCCCCGAGGACAATCGCGCATGCGATGAGGACCTCGGCAAAGGAAACACTTCAGCTGCTGCTTCGGGGCGCCCCTAGGAGGAGAACCGGCTGGTGTGGCTTTCTTCTGACCGGTTCCTGAAGAGGTAGCTCCTCCTTTTACAATCTTCTTCTTATACCCACCCTTGGGTCCTGGAGCTGGACGCTTCCCCTTATTCCTCTGGGGGGAACGTGACTTAGATGGACCTAAGGAGATAGGGGCAGATTGTTTCCTATCCCTCAAATCCACTAAGGAATCAGCTACGGCCATAGCCTCCTTGAGAGTCAGTGGGCTATGTCTCCTAACTTCCAACTGTGCCCATGTCTGCATCCTCTCTAAGAAGAAGTACAAGCGATCCTCTTCTTCCAATCGTGGTATTTCGAGCATGGCGGCAGAGTAAGCTCGAACATACTCACGAACTGTCCCCGTGTGTCTGATCTTATGCAAAGAGTCTCTAGCAGTCTTAGAAGTGTGTGTCGGCAGGAACTGGTTTTTCAGTTCAGCTTTCAACTCATCCCATGAGATGTCACGTGGCACCTCTTCTCCCAGAGGGGTCACTAATGTACGCCACTAGAGCTTGGCGTCACCTGTCAGATAGGCCGAACACAACTGCGCTCTCTCATAATCAGGCACCTGAGCAGTCCTGAAATACTGCTCCATATCCCAAAGGAAATTCTCAAGTTCCTTTGCACTGCATACCCCACTGAAAGTAGAGGGCTTAGGGACACGCACTCTAGTGGTCTGCGGCTGGGAACTCCCAGCGCCTGCTGCTGAAGTAGAAGCACGGATAGAGGCCTGCCCCTTCATACCAGCCACCTCCAATGCAGGTCCAGCAAGGACACTGGAGAGACGTGCCAACTCAGAATCCAGGCGGGTCCCAATGGACTCGACCGCCGACCGAAGTGCCTCGAGACGCTCCATGATCGTAGCATCTCCATCAAAGTTCCCTATCGCAGTCTCCAAGGGGGAGATGCGCTCTGCAGCTGTAACCATTGTGATTGTGAGAAGTAACTCTGAAGTTCTGCTGGTGGAATGAGATCTGATGGTCTGACCTCTAGGTGCACTGAAAGAGCTAAGCAGTGCTCGGTCTGTGTTGGAACTGAGCGATCAGTGAAGAGGCTGAGAGACTACGCCCCGGCGCTAGGCACCGACGTACGCACCCTCCAAACAGCGTACACCGACGTCGATATCCCTGACAATAGACTTACACAAGCTTAAGCTCTGATACCGGTTTGTTATGGGCAAATTTATTTTTTTATAATAAACTTAACCACAATCGACAGATCTCCTCGCGGAGATCTCAGCCCTACACTAGAGTGGCCCGCGACCGGTTAGGATCACGTTGCGGAAGCTGGCCCAGCACTCTACAAGTCCTCACACCACGTGCGCAAAGGGTTCGGTATGAATACCGCTCCTCGGACACGAATACAGATCTCTCAACTATGTCAAAGTGATGGAGACTCTCCAAACACTTTGCACTCACAGAAATATCCTCAGCCCGCGCCCCTTTCTCTACACAGCCGAGGTAGGCACCGGCGCGGCCTCAATCAATCACAAGGGGACGGTGGCGAACACCTTCGAGGGTGCCGACACACACGTCTTGGACTTTGCAGCGAGCAAGCAAGAAAGCACCTACAAATAGTCACAAATCCGCACTACACATATGCGGACACAGATAGCGCAAGAGAACTATCCGGACAAAAAGCCACACAATGTCTGAACGACGGTAAAGCCCCTATCCACTACACACAGGAAAACCGTCCTATCACCACTACACACGATGAATCCAGGGAGGGTTTACCCTTGTAGCGTGCCACCAATCCACAAGCCGAGCCCACCGAGATCCTCCGAGAAGTTACATCGGAATGTCCGGTCGGGGTCGAAGTGAGACGCGCGGAAGAACCCGCACGATGAACCTTATCTCTCCTTCCCTTTCCTTCTTTGCAGCCCGCATCCGAAACAGGGGACACGCTCGGCAGAAAACAGGGGACGGAGCCCCTTCCTCGTCTGTCACCGTCCGGCCACCGGAGCTCCGCCGGAGGGTCGGGATCTAATTGTCCGTGAATGGAGAAGTCGCCGCCGAAGTATTGTCGCTGGAGATGCCGCCACCGACGAGAATTTGAACCCAATGGAAGCTTTGCTTTCGTGGAACTAGAGATCAGAAATTCTGATCTCTCTCCCGCGTCTGGCTGCTGGCGCCGGAGGAGAAGGTCTCCTCGTTACCTCAGGGCACCGGTGAGAAGATCTAGAGCCTCACGCCGACGAGTCCACGGCCGGAGCCTCGTCGCTGACCGAAAGGAAGAAGCTTTGGTTTTCAGATCCAAACTTTCACCATCGCCAGACCTCTGCCCGAGCTAGGAAAAACTCGATAAGGCAGACTCCCCTCGACGTGGATGGAAATCCACCCACGCCACCATGCAAGCCCCGATCTCCGGCGAAGAATCACCGGAAATCATGCTTCCACCGGGGTAGATTTCAAAATCCGCCCTGGGCTCGTCCACGTAGGAGTCCACGCCCAAATCGCCGTCGCCCTCGCCGCCACGCCAGCCTGAGTCGCAAGCCACCTTACAAATCCGGCGAGCACTCTTCCAGGTGGCAGAATCAACGGCGAACGGCGTCGCTCATGACGCAGGAAGATGAACAGGGGAGTTTTCCCCTTTCCGCGCGCGTGTTGCACTGTAGACCGGTTTGAACCGGCTGAACCGGTTCGGTTCAGCCCGGAAGGATGGTTCAGTGCCGGTTCGGGGTCGATTAGACCTCAGAATCGACCCACGGTTGACCCTCTTCGATGCACACGCTTGCAAGCACGTCCGAGAGGGTCCGGGGTCGATGGGTCGAGTCGAAAGCCCACATCCACGTGTGAACCCACACTCCGTGGTTCGACCCGACCCTTGCAGGAACCCCTTTCGAGAGGGGGGCAAAAACCCTAAGCATGGCGCAAATGAAACTTATGCAAGCGGAAGCAAGGGTTTGAAGATCATTTGCATGCCATATGTTCAACTACCATAGATTTATAAGAACAAGGGGAGATTCATACCAACGCCATAGGCTTGGAAGTCGGCTTGGATGAAGAGAACAACTTAGATCTCCTCCACAAGTTCACACACAAGATGAAGATGCTTACTTCTTGACGTCCCTTGTGCTAGCAAGACACCCAAGCTTTCTTTTGTCGAATGGAAGAGGATGATGAGATGATTCACTTTCTTGGCCGAGAGCTCCTCTTGCAACAAGGCTTTACTCTTCGTCAACCACCCCAACCAAAGATCAAGGCGTTGAAGTCAAGAGCTCAATGCATATGCGTTTTGGCGTTTAAGAGAAAATTGGCCTTGATGACTTTCCATAAATGGAAGACAATCAAGCCATGCGCTCAAGCCAACCCAAAAACGCATATTGGCATTGAACCATGCGTTCAACTTTGTGAACCGGTTCAAGCCAAAACGTCAAATCGAATTTTGGTTCATTAAACCAAACCAAAATAGCTCAAGCCACTTGGTCTAGACCAAATTGAACCCCAAGGCTCATGATCTAACCATTCATCTCCTGATGCCCTTGATCTCTCCGATCTAGCATCATCTCTCTCGATCGAAGCTTACCGACCTCAAGCCATAATCAATCAAACATGATCAGACCAGATCTCACTTACAATCAGAGATTAAACCCCTTTAATCTGAACTCAAAGAATCCAGTCCACACGATCTGACTCAAGTAAGCCATATCATCAAATTGTGCGACCCTGAGGGTTTCCTCTAAATGTCGGTAACGATAACTAACGTTATCACGATCAGTGAGGGGTATCTAGCAACACATCACTGTCTCCCGATATAAAGGAAAGAGTCTTCCAAGACTACTCCCAAACCTTAGCACAAGTGTGAATCTATTCACAAGGCATACATGTTTCCTTTGCCACTGGATGTTCTTATTGGACAAGCGTGTCAAGCTTGTAACTCCAATACGATGAGCATGATTAGATCAAATGAACATAGTCATCTGGGTATGGCCATACACTTTCTCAATCATCTCATACAGGGGGGCCCTTTAGAACATCACACTCCTTGAACAAGGAGACGGCAATCCTTTATCTATTACTAGTGCCCTAACCTGACTCATGATCATTATCCAAGATAGTCTATGATCATTATGTTTCAAATGATATTGAACTACCCCAAAACAATGACAATCATCATTTAGAAACACAAGTGATCTCAAGTCAAAGGACATGTGCCACTCAGTGCATACAAGGATCATTCACATTGTGACAAGCAATTGAATATCCTAGTAGGGTCTGTCCAGTACATCCAATGTACCCATGAGTCTACATCTTATTCCATGCTCGAAGCATCCTATAAGATTAGAACACATATTAGTCTCAATCATATCAAGGTTGTCTCATGTTCACCAAGATATCTCGACTAAGGACATATAGCCTGTCAGCCTAGCTGAACAGCTTTGAGACATTATTCAGAAGTACACTTATTACAGCAGACAAGGTAGCAACCTGAATAATAACCATGCCTTTATAAACTTAAGAGTTTATTACATGACACTTATACAATCCCAAGGCCTCAAACATTAGCCTTAAGGGCATACCCCAACAATCTCCCACTTGCACTTAATCTAATGGTTGAGAAATCTCAAACCCATATTATTACAGTGCTTCTCATGCTTCTGCTGCGCCAGAGGCTTGGTAAGCGGGTCTGCCAGATTGTCATCTATATGAACCTTGCAAATTTTGATCTCGCCACGATCAATGATCTCCCGGATCAAGTGAAACCGTCTCTGTATGTGCTTGGACTTCTGGTGCGACCGTGGTTCCTTTGCTTGTGCAATTGCTCCAGTGTTATCACAGAAGATAACCAAAGGATCTGCACTCGAAGGAACTACACCAAGTTCTCTCACGAACTTACGAATCCACACTGCCTCCTTGGATGCTTCCGAGGCTGCAACATACTCGGCTTCTGTTGTGGAATCAGCAACAGTTGACTGTTTGAAACTTTTCTACACTACTGCTCCACCATTCAAGCTAAAAACATAGCCTGATTGCGATCGGAAATCATCCTGGTCTGACTGGAACGAAGCGTCAGTATATCCCTCTATACTGAGTTCTTCCTGACCACCATATATCAAGAACATATCTTTGGTCCTCCGCAGATATTTTAAGATGTTCTTGACTGCAATCCAGTGCGCCATACCTGGATTACTTTGGAATCGACTGGTCACGCTTAACCCGTAAGCGACGTCTGGGCGAGTACACAACATCGCATACATAATGGACCCAATAGCCGAAGCATAAGGCGTATTGTCCATTTCATCTTTCTCAGTCTGTGTTTGTGGACACTGACTCTTCGAAAGATTCAGACCATGTCTGACTGGAAGATATCCTCGTTTAGAATTCTCTAAATGGAATCTCTCCAGGACTTTATCGATGTAAGTACTCTGGCACAGCCCGAGAAGCCTCTTAGATCTATCCCTGTAGATCTTTACACCTAATACATAGGCTGCTTCTCCTAGATCTTTCATCTGGAAACATTGTCCTAACCATGCTTTAACAGCATGCAGTTCAGGAATATCATTTCCAATGATTAAGATATCATCGACGTAGAGGATTAGGAATGTAATCATGCTCCCACTAAACCTTTTATATACACACGGGTCATCATCGTTCTTGATGAAACCAAACTCAGAGATTGATTCATCAAAACGAATATTCCAGCTTCTAGATGCTTGTTTCAGTCCATAAATGGACTTCTTTAACTTGCATATTTTATGACGATCTGATGGATTAGTGAAACCTTCCGGTTGTGTCATATACACATCCTCATCCAGATTTCCATTAAGGAAAGCTGTTTTCACATCCATCTGCCAGATCTCATAATCGTAATATGCAGCTATCGCGAAAAGAATCCGAATAGACTTAAACATGGCTACAGGTGAGAAAGTTTCATCATAATCTATCCCGTAGATTTGTTTGAAACCTTTCGCAACTAGCATGCCTTTATAGGTAACCATGTTACCATCCATGTCAATCTTCTTCTTGAAGATCCATTTACAGCCTATAGGGATTACTCCCGGAGGCGGATCAACCAAATCCCAGACTTGGTTATCTGACATGGAGTCCATTTCGGCTCGCATAGCATCAAGCCATCTAGCTGACTCCGGTCCACTGACCGCATCCGCATAAGTGAGGGGTTCATCATTATCAATGATGTAGACTCCATCATAGCGCTCAGGCTGTCGACGGATCCTACCCGATCTTCGCGGTTCCCGTGATATCTGAGCCTCAGGTTGTTCAGTAACCTGTTCTACCAGCTCAGGCTCATCCAACTGCACTTGACTACTTTGTCCTTCCTCTGGATTCTCATCCAGCTTTATTTCTCTCCCACTGGCCTCTTGCAGAAGAAACTCCTTCTCAAGAAATATGGCCGTCCGAGCAACAAATACCTTGTTCTCTTTGGGATCGTAGAAATAATAACCCTTAGTTTCCTTAGGGTAACCGACAAAGATGCATTTGTCAGATCTGCTCTCCAGTTTTCCAGAGGCGAGCTTTTTGACATAAGCCTCGCAACCCCAGATCCTGATAAATGTCAAGCTCGGCTGTTTCCCATACCATAACTCATATGGCGTCTTTGAAACTGCCTTGGATGGCACTCGGTTTAGTACCTTTGCAGCTGTTTCTAGTGCAAGACCCCAAAAGGAGTATGGAAGAGTAGCCTGACTCATCATAGAACGAACCATATCAAGTAACGTTCTATTTCTCCTTTCGGACACACCATTCCATTGCGGTGTTCCTGGCGGAGTGAGCTGTGAGATAATCCCACACTCCTTCAGATAGTCAGTAAACGCATGACTTAGGTATTCACCACCTCGATCAGAGCGAAGTGCCTTGATATTTCGGCCTAGCTGATTCTGTACTTCATTCTTGAACTCTTTGAACTTGTCAAAAGATTCACTTTTATGTCTCATCAGATAGACATAACCATACCTACTGAAATCATCAGTAAAGGTAATGAAGTACTGATAGCCACCTCTGGCATGTTTACTAAATGGCCCACACACATCACTGTGTATAAGGTCAAGTAAACCCGAAGCCCTTTGACCTTTGTGAGGAAAAGGTGACTTCGTCATTTTACCCATCAAACAAGCTTTGCATGTATCAATCTCCTCATAGGAGAATGATCCCAGCAGTCCATGATCATGCAACCGCTTAATGCGCTTCTTGTTAATATGGCCTAAACGACTATGCCATAGCAAGGTGCTGTCATCAGCATACTTGGCTTTCTTAGTATCAATGTTTTGTATAGAATTTTCCATGTCCAACATGAATAACCCATTGTTAATTGAACCAGTTGCATACACAATATTATCATAAGATAAAACACACTTTGAAATCTTGCATTCAAAGGCAAATCCTTTCCTGACAAGAGCAGGAATAGAGATAATATTCTTGGTAATACTGGGTACAAAATAACAATTGTTTAATTCTAATACAATGCCAGATGGTAAAGAAATGAAATAGTCTCCTACAGCAACAGCAGCAACCCGTGCCCCGTTTCCAACGCGTAGGTCTACCTCATGCTGTCCCACCTGCCTTCTTCTCCTGAGTTCCTGTACATTTGAACAAATGTGAACTCCACATGCAGTGTCCAACACCCATGAAATAGAAGAAGATAACATGACCTCAGTCACATATATACCTGAGCCAGAAGCGATGCTTCCCCTCTTATCTCCTTGGAGCGCTTTACAGTCCTTTTTCCAGTGACCTAGCTGGCCACAGTGGAAACACCTGTTGTCCTTCGACCGCTTCACCTTCTGTTTCAGAGCCTTGCTGTAGTTCTTGACAGGGGCCTTGCCCTTCTTCCCCTTCTTCTTGTTCCTATAAGGAACCATCAAGACAGAGGTTGAAGGCTTACCCTTCAGAGTTTCCTCAGTAGTCAAGAGCATATTCAACAGCTCTGCCGGAGTGCAATCGATTTTGTTCATATTAAAGTTAATAATGAACGCATCGAAAGAAGGCGGAAGAGACTGTAGAATTATGTCTACAGCAAGCTCCTGGTTGATGGTATGCCCCAGTTTCTCCAGAGCCTCCTTGTGCCCAATCATCTTGAGCACGTGAGCTCCCACTGGGCTCCCCTCGGCCAGTTTGCTCTGAAAGAAGAGCTTCATCAGATTATAGCGTTCTGTCCTCGCCTGTGCAGCATACAACATCTTGAGGTTCGCTATAATCTCTATAGCCGACATATCATCATGCTGACGCTGCAGCGGTGGCGTCATAGACGCTAGCATCAGGCAAGCGACATCAATGCTATCATTGACGTGCTTTTCATAGGTATCCCGAACCGCCCTTGCGGCGTTCGGAGCGGGCTGCGGCGGTATCGCCGTCTCGAGGACATATAGTTTCCTCTCTGCCTTAAGAACGATCTTAAGGTGTCCAAACCAGTCAGAGAAGTTCGGCCCAGCAAACTTCTCCCTTTCCAGTAGGGATCGCACATTGAAGCTCATGGTGTTCGTTGCTGCAGGTATCTACAACAATGCAAGAACAGCAAGGTCAGTATCAATGTATAGAATCAATCCAGGACTTAAGAAAGATTCTTTTCTCACTATTTTGTCTGACTGAAAAATCCAGTAAACAGTCCGAAAGAGTAGCACTCTTTTAGTGAGATGGGATCCAGATTTCATACTTGGTCTCCGCGTCCCGCTCAGGCGAGATAAGATGCACAGAGAGTACAAGCACTAATTTCTGGTAGGCTAACTCAGCCAATCGCCAACCCGTGCGATTCCCCTTCATCTGGGCAATCCAGCAGACTATGCCAACTGAGTTGGTACAACACAGTCTCTGATCCCTCAGATGGCTGCCTCCATGTGCTACCATATGCGCCACATATGTAGCCTACATGGTCAAGCTGACCTGACCTACTCCCTGGACCACCACGTGCTATGCTGAGCAACGAGAAGGGATAAATCCCTGCTCTGTAACACGCAGGTGTAATCCTGCACCGTCTGAAGATAGATGGACGTGCCCACTGAGTGGGTACAACACGGCTCCAACGATAGTCAGAACGGTGAGGTTTCGCGTCAGAAGGCTTACGAGCTTGATATGTTAGCGTTGGATTTTAACGGTCTTTTATCTTCTTCACTATCATGCAATTCCTATGGTGATAGCAGAAGATAAACACATGCAATTCTAATTATGTAAGCAATAAATAGAAAGCATGATCTTATGTGGTAAAAGCCCATGAACCCTAAGTAAGACCTTAATTTTACTTAAGTCTTCACTTGAGCTCCTTTTGCATCTCATCTGGTCCAACCCAGGGCCCTAGCGCCAAGAGCACCTCAGGTGCGCCACCAGGTGAATGCTCCTCTTGGATGTGTGCCTTTATGTTCTTGTCTAGTCAAAATACATTTTGATCTATCTAGACAAGCTTTGACTCGCAGGTCAAACACATATTATAAATTAAATACGATGTGATACGCAGATCACAAATTAATTTACAATTTTAAATCCAGGCACGCAGGCCCCAGCACAGCACACATTAGGGCAACCCACATAAGATTAAATAAACAAGCATATGGCTTCAAATCAACATGTGATCCATACATGAAATTAAATTTTTGAAAACCCATGGCATCAATTTTAATTTCCTTAGGTGTCCTACAACCTTACAATGGTCCATTGATGGGGATCCACTCATCCATCTAGTCAGATCCTCTGCCCTTGCATGCACCGAGTCCTAACTGACTCGAGTTGACCTAATGGTCAACCATGCATGCGCCAGGGCTGAACAACCTTCAAGAGTTCTGGCAAGCGGGTGTGACCCCGGGCCTAACTCAAGAGTGTTCACTGGTTGTCTCAACCAGACCTCGCTACACACCTTTGATGCAGTTAACCTATAGCCACCATGTGCTTGCGCACAGGTGCTATCTGGTCAACCCATCTAGGCTGTCAGATGGTCTGATCAGACTAGTTGGATCTAACCTAGAAGATGCTTTCAACCCCATCAACCCATCTAAGGGTTTAAAGTAGGGCCTTAGATCTAGATGAGGCGCGCAAGATGTTTTGTTTTGTCAAAAACAACATGTAAGATGCACCAATCAACCATGCGCCATCTATAACATTTGTAGAGTCCCCTTCAAGGGGGAGCGCAACATAGACAAAACAACAACAAGCACTAAAGCATGCGGCTAAGAGCAATAAACATTATGCATGTTGTATTTCGCATCATAAAAAATTTTTATGAACTTGCGCATGTAACCAACCATAGATCTAAGCATAAGTGTAAACATGGATCACATCAGCAAACATAATAGCATGCAAGGAGCCACGCTCTGATACCAATTGCAGGAACCCCTTTCGAGAGGGGGGCAAAAACCCTAAGCATGGCGCAAATGAAACTTATGCAAGCGGAAGCAAGGGTTTGAAGATCATTTGCATGCCATATGTTCAACTACCATAGATTTATAAGAACAAGGGGAGATTCATACCAACGCCATAGGCTTGGAAGTCGGCTTGGATGAAGAGAACAACTTAGATCTCCTCCACAAGTTCACACACAAGATGAAGATGCTTACTTCTTGACGTCCCTTGTGCTAGCAAGACACCCAAGCTTTCTTTTGTCGAATGGAAGAGGATGATGAGATGATTCACTTTCTTGGCCGAGAGCTCCTCTTGCAACAAGGCTTTACTCTTCGTCAACCACCCCAACCAAAGATCAAGGCGTTGAAGTCAAGAGCTCAACGCATATGCGTTTTGGCGTTTAAGAGAAAATTGGCCTTGATGACTTTCCATAAATGGAAGACAATCAAGCCATGCGCTCAAGCCAACCCAAAAACGCATATTGGCATTGAACCATGCGTTCACCTTTATGAACCGGTTCAAGCCAAAACGTCAAATCGAATTTTGGTTCATTAAACCAAACCAAAATAGCTCAAGCCACTTGGTCTAGACCAAATTGAACCCCAAGGCTCATGATCTAACCATTCATCTCCTGATGCCCTTGATCTCTCCGATCTAGCATCATCTCTCTCGATCGAAGCTTACCGACCTCAAGCCATAATCAATCAAACATGATCAGACCAGATCTCACTTACAATCAGAGATTAAACCCCTTTAATCTGAACTCAAAGAATCCAGTCCACACGATCTGACTCAAGTAAGCCATATCATCAAATTGTGCGACCCTGAGGGTTTCCTCTAAATGTCGGTAACGATAACTAACGTTATCACGATCAGTGAGGGGTATCTAGCAACACATCACTGTCTCCCGATATAAAGGAAAGAGTCTTCCAAGACTACTCCCAAACCTTAGCACAAGTGTGAATCTATTCACAAGGCATACATGTTTCCTTTGCCACTGGATGTTCTTATTGGACAAGCGTGTCAAGCTTGTAACTCCAATACGATGAGCATGATTAGATCAAATGAACATAGTCATCTGGGTATGGCCATACACTTTCTCAATCATCTCATACAGGGGGGCCCTTTAGAACATCACACTCCTTGAACAAGGAGACGGCAATCCTTTATCTATTACTAGTGCCCTAACCTGACTCATGATCATTATCCAAGATAGTCTATGATCATTATGTTTCAAATGATATTGAACTACCCCAAAACAATGACAATCATCATTTAGAAACACAAGTGATCTCAAGTCAAAGGACATGTGCCACTCAGTGCATACAAGGATCATTCACATTGTGACAAGCAATTGAATATCCTAGTAGGGTCTGTCCAGTACATCCAATGTACCCATGAGTCTACATCTTATTCCATGCTCGAAGCATCCTATAAGATTAGAACACATATTAGTCTCAATCATATCAAGGTTGTCTCATGTTCACCAAGATATCTCGACTAAGGACATATAGCCTGTCAGCCTAGCTGAACAGCTTTGAGACATTATTCAGAAGTACACTTATTACAGCAGACAAGGTAGCAACCTGAATAATGACCATGCCTTTATAAACTTAAGAGTTTATTACATGACACTTATACAATCCCAAGGCCTCAAACATTAGCCTTAAGGGCATACCCCAACAACCCTCGCCCTATGGACTTGTGTCAACCTTAGTGACACAAACGCACGCCCGAGTTGTCCAACACGGCTGATGACGAGGGGTCCCGCCATCGCTCCATCTCGGTGTGCTTTGGGATTTGTGCTAAATCCCGGGAGCATCACACAAGGCATGATTCGTACTTGATATTTTTTTTTCTATTTTGTATTTGAGCACCCAAATTCAAATTCTACCAATGTCATTTTACCTTTATAGTCTCATAAAGTATCCAAAAAATTTGAATTTAGAGATATAATTATCTTTTAGTTATAAAATTACTTTTTACCCTCTTTTAATAATAAAAAAAGATACATTTGTAAATTTATACCCGCTTCATCCCTAAAAATTGACTTCCAACCCCCCTCATTTCTTCACACAATTCCAACTAGCTTTTGATAAATTTTTCATTATCTCTTAATACTCTCTTAATCTCTTTAAGTCTTGAGTTTTAATTATTTTCTTAATTGAACTCAAACTTAAGCCCCAACTGTTCGAGCCATTAAGACTTCAAAGCTCCCTTGGTTTAGTCACATGATTAAGATCAAATAAGTATTAAATATAAATTTATTTTAATTTTGCAATATAATTGTTCTTCAATTTAAATTGTTCTAATATACATTTATTTCCTAATTATATTTAAGTACAAGTTATTGAAGGCTCTACTTAATCTCACTTCAATCACATGTTAATGTAATTTTTTAATATGTTATTTTTTATGTTATTATATATATATAGTAGTATCATTTAATATTATTTTATAAAATTTTTAATTAATTTTAAATATTATATATAGAATTAATGGTCGAATTTAGCAACGAATGAGATCTATTTCCATGGGAGATTAAAGAGTTACGAAATGAGCTAATCGAATCAAATAACCCCACAATGCCAAAAGTTCATGATACCAATCCTCCGCCCAACCACCCGAATCAACATGAAAATCAAATCGCTTGTGCATAGACTACTCTTAACCATTCCTCGAGTTAATTAGAAGTTTTTAATTATTCTACTAAAATTCTTAGAAAAGAATTAACTAAATTTATCTTTTAGGACGAACAACTATTTTCTTTAGCAAAAAATCAAAAATTTGAAAAATTTATAAATAAATCACTACAACCTAAATATAAAAAAAATAAATAGAAAAACCATACGTAGGGATGCCTTAATTTTTTTTGAGTATAGAAATAATCTTTTAGAAATTTTAAATGCACTTACTTTTGGTATTTTTTGTAACATCTGATATTTAAACTAGCAATCATTTTGATCATTCCTACATGTGTATTACAACATTCGATGGATAGTGATTTTTCTTGTTAAAAAAATTATTGCATTTAAAATTTTTGAATATCCTCATATAGAAAATGTTATAGTTAGATAATTTCATAGCATTTTGCATTTATATAATATAATTAATAAAATTTTTTCAATTAGTTTTGATAATACAGTAATAATGAGTATAGTTAAAAAATTAAGAAGAATGATGAATCCAATATTTAGTGGATCTTATTTTATATACGTTGTGTATGCCATATTCTTAACTTATGTGTTCAAGATAGAATATGAAAAGTGGATGAACAGGTAAATAAATTAAAAAATGCTATTAAATTTGTTACTTATTCTACTTCTAAAAACTAAGACTTTAGGCAAATATTTATATCTTATGATTTATCATATAAAAAATTTACACATGATATTAAAACAAGATGCAATTCTACATATGATATGCTAACAACATGTTTTCCATTTAAATATCCTCTTATATTATTTTATAATCAAAGAATGTAATGGAAATATTGCAGACAAAGATTGGAGGAAAGCAAAATTATTACATAATATTTTAGAAATTTTTTATAATACTAGCATTTACTTATTTTGTGTTTATTATCTGATGACTCTAAATTTCATAGTGTTTTTCATACTTATTTAGTAGTCTTTTGAGCCATGATCTTACTCTTTTGCTTTGTTTTTATACCTTTTTTATCATATACTTCGGAATCTACACCGTCTTTAGTTTTTGATCAATTTCAGGTAAAAAGACATCATTATCGCCGGTTTTCAAGCAATCTCAATGAATGAATGAGTTCTAACCATCAAGAGGAGTCTACCCATCAAATTTCAACTCAAAAGGGATCTTCTAGCAAAAATACAGCACTGCCGTATTTAGGAGCAAAACCGTCACGGTACCGTATTTTGCAGGGAACGTTTTGGGTGGAATACGGCACTGCCATATGAACTTAAACGCCACCGTATTTTCCAGCGGTTTCAACCAGAGAGTTTCAACAAGAAATACGGCATCGCCGTATGAAATTGCATGCCACCGTATTTTCCAACAGTTTCAACCAGAGAGTTTCGACAAAAATATGACACTACCCTAAGAAATTGCACGGTGTCGTATTTTGTGGCAATTCTGACCAGAAGATTTCAGCAAAAATACGGCACTGCCATATTATGAGGCGACATTGTCACGGTACCGTATCTTCTAGTCAGAACTCACAGAATGAAAATACGGCACTACCGTATTCAGTATACGGTACCATATTTGTAAACCTAGATTTCTGAGTTTTCCGCCACAAATTTAAAAACTCGATTTCTTGAGATCTAGGGACCCAATTGAAGACCCGAAAAAAGGGGAAGACTCAGCATAAGTAGGCGAGTAATTTCGAAGCAAAGGACCAATTTTTATGAACGACTTAGAGAGAATTGGAGGAGATCGCTGCCGCGCTAGGGTTCGCCGCCGTTCACTATTCCGATCATCTCCGGTCTTGATTTTTGGAAGGAAGCTCACCCTGAGGAAGAAGAACACGCCACTGAAATTTCAGATTGAAAGGAAGTCGATCGAGGGAGGAATCATCAAATTCGTGATCGCTGCACTGTTCATCGCAGCTCCAATTCGTATTACGGGTTGAAATTTAGGTTTCAATCTCGGTTTTGTAATTTTTACTCCCTCTTTTCGACTTCTAATCATTCTAAAATGATGTTTTACTATGATTCTTTCGCCATGATAGCTTAAACCTTCTTTTGGGACATGGGGGTTTAATCCCCTTGATATTCTAATGGTTAGACAATTTTTACTCATCAATTTGTTCTTGATATGGTAATTTTACTCAAGTGATGAATGCCTTTAATTGTTCCTAGTATCATACATTAACATGTTTAGGAGTTTTATGTTATGGACTGAAAAGATGATACCATAAGACTTGGAATGCTAAAATTTATAGTAAGAATTCATCGCAAGAGATTGGTTGTGTTCTTATTTTTAGATTTTAGAAGCTTAATTCTTGTTGATGCTTATGACCTAGAAATCATTATTACTGTTTTAGACTTGAAAACATGCTAGAGATAGATGTTGGAAAGTTAGACCCCCTTGAGTAAAACCTGTGAAACTAAGGTGCGAGAGTGCTTAGTTTTACTTGAGATCTTGATACTGAGAGGGAATGCACGAGAGTGATTTTTAATCTCTTTGATCAAAGTTTACTTATATTTAACATTGAATTGATCTTGTGCGAGAGTGAGGATCGTTCTTTGTAAATTGACTGCGCGAGAGCGAGTTAATTTCTTTCTTAAGTAAGCTATATCTTTACCATAACAAGAATTAGATTGATAAACATTTAATGATATCTAATCATGAATTTCGAGATGGATGAACCCCTAGTCCCAAGCTTTTCTCTCTGATTCTTTCCATACGTCGTTCGATTGTTTACCTGCATCTTTACTCGATTTACTTAGCTAGTGAAAATTTAATTAGTCAGTACTTAACAACGAGGTCTCTGTGGTTCGATATCTTAAATATTACTTTGAGTATCCGTGCACTTGCGGACACAACAAGTTTTTGGCGCCGTTGCCGGGGACCTTGGTTTTGTTAATATTGATATAATTGATAATATTACTAGACTAAGCTTTTGTTTGAATTTCTCTACTATTTTCTGTGATATATTCTGATTTTCTTCTAAGCTCTGCAAAATCTGAACTTTTCTGACAATCTGCTTGTTTATGCGCAGAAATCTTAGGTCAGGACCATTAGTTCCTTTTGATCCTGAAATTAATAAAACACTTAGATTGCGCAGGAAACTGATGTTTGCAGAAGAGAGAGAAGAAGAATCCATCATGGCTGAAAGAAGGACATTGCGTGACTATGCAGCCCCGAATACATAGGGAATTCGTTCTAGCATTACTAGGCCTGCAATTGATGCAAATAACTTTGAGATTAAACCAGCGTTCTTGTCAATGATCCAACAGAATCAGTTTGGAGGATCTCCTTTGGAAGATCCAAATCAACACTTATCTCTTTTTCTTGAATTTTGTGATACCATAAAAATTAATGGTGTTTCTGATGATGCTCTTAAACTGAGATTGTTCACTTTTTCTCTCAGGGACAGAGCAAAAGCTTGGCTACATTCACACCCAACTGGAACGTTCACGACTTGGGAACTCTTGTCAAATGCTTTCTTTCTAAAATACTTTCCACCTAGTAAGATGATCCAGTTGAGGAACCAAATCACGGGCTTTGCACAGAGGGACAACAAATCACTTAGTGAAGCATGGGAGCGCTTCAATGAGTTACAACGGAAGTGCCCTCACCATGGATTAGAAGATTGGGTTTTGATTCAAACTTTCTCTAATGGTTTGCTTTACAACACTCGCTTAACTGTTGATACTGCTGCAGGGGGAGCACTGATGAAGAAGACTGTAGAGGACGCCTACGCTTTGATTGAAGAGATGGCGCTAAATCACAACCAATGGACTGCTGAGAGAGGAATGTTGTATCGTCCTCCTCAAGGTAAGAACAATGCTGATGGTTGGCGATCTCTGGCAGAAAAGGTAGATTCTTTGTGCAATCGCTTTGATTCTTTTCAGATGCAATCTGTTGTAGTTTCTTCTATTACTTGTGATGTTTGTGGGAACCAAGGTGATGGGGAGGCTGATCGGTTCCGCAAGTGCACGGACTATCGAAGTAGTAAATAATATCGTTCCCACAGGGAGCAGGTGTCAAGTACCGACCTTTAGTTTCATTGAAAGCTAGATGATTCAAACTCGGAATTAAAGAATTACACTAAAACTAAGTTATCTAAATTATCGAATCAAGAAGTCGACGACCTTAAGGGAAAATTATAGTTTAGGAAGTGTTCGGAACTTCAGGTTTCACCTCGTTGAAATGATTAAATGCAAAACAATGAATCAAATTAAATTAGAAAACGGATCTCCTTCTCTCGAAGCTCAATCCGACAGTAAACAACTTAAGGCGATCATCCTATGGTACGGGTTACCTTCTCTCGAAGCGCAATCCGGTGCCTATTTAAGCTAATTTCCTACTCTCGTAGCAAAACTAACTTAAGAAAGACCCAATGGGCTCTATGATGATCGTGAATCCTCGAGTAACATTGAACGACTCTCGCAATTCAAGTCATAAGTTTAAATGAGAACGATCGAGTGTTACGATTCACCTCTCAGTACTTCTCATAACACTTAACACATACGAATGTTTGATCAGAACAATCATACGCATTAAGCACAACTCATTATGTAACATCCCTCAGAATCACACCCCACACGCATACAAGTAAAATACGGGGTTTTTCAAAATTTTTACTCTTCCATTAAAACACAAGAAGAAAGCGGCATCGAAGGACATTACTACGGAACTGAAAACCGCACAGAACTGAGTAGGATCGATTACTAGGAAATAGAAATCCGGAAATCCAGAAGAAAACAAAATCCGGCAGCAAGTATACTAAATTACTGCTGCACAGACCCATATATCCTGGAACAAAACAGATGTCCACACTACACATATGTGGAGAACACAAATTTCAGAAATATTGCAGAAACTGATTATTCAGATACCAAATACAACAATAACTCGGTTACACATTTCAGAATAAGAACGATTGTATTTTCATGACTCCAAAACTCGTATCCAACAATAAAACGAGACAACTATAATATAATATCCTGAAAACAGGCATAAGCCCTCAGGAGATAAAATGTGTCATATAAGTAAGTTAGGCATGCAGGCCTGATAAATCTTTAGAAGACAACTCTTAGAAATTATATGAAACATTAGCAAGCATTATAACAAATTAAGTAGCTGTAGCAATCACTGTCCTGACGTCTCACCTGAAAATATTTAAACAACGGGGGTGAGCTAAAAAGCTCAGTGAGTAAAAGACACTAAAAGCCATCCATAGTACACATCAAAAATATCATGCTTGCAGATAAGACACTTAACATGCACACTCATATTAGAAACAAAACATAATCAAATACAGACAGTTATAACAATAGGCATCAAGCATGAAGTAGGGTATAAGTATACCAACCCATTCCAACTAATCACACCGCCCAACACCTCTATACGACAGATCGAAACAGAACTACAGAAATCAGAACTGACAGACAGAAAGTCAGAATTTTTAGAATCCAAACAGATAGTCTACATCGGAAACAGAAAGGCCACAGAAGGCCTGAAGACCACAGAAGGTCTGATGACCACAGAAGGTCTGACCCCACCTCTGCCGAGGACGAGACATGCATGCATATCAGAAACAGAATGGTAGAGGAGGTATCAGTGGGTGGCCCCCGTCTTGTCAGGACGTGGCACTCTGGCCTCCAATACTGGTAGAGGAGGTATCAGTGGGTGGCCCCCGTCTTGTCAGGACGTGGCACTCTGGCCTCCAATACCCAGAACAGAACAGAAATAGTGGAGGGAGAACGGAAGGTGAGACCAGCTCACATCTACCCTTCACTAGTGTCTCAAGGGTCGTAGTAGACTATCAGCACCATTACAGCGCCACAAAAGGAGGGTAAGGACACGGAAGAGTGCTACACTAGGGCATAATTTTTACAGAACAGGTCATGCTGAAACGGAGGAGTAGGACTAACTACTACTCAATTCTCACATCATGCCCAAAGTGTCTCACAAACCAGAAAATGACACACCTCAATATCCAGTCCTTAACAAAATCACAATTTGCAGAAAATCAAAGCTGAACACACTTCATAATTTTTACCATCAACCAGAAGTGATATATGAGTGAATTCCTTGAATTCCTTAGATTTCATGCAACTATCCTTAATTCATGTCAAACCATTCTATGTTCTCACAAAGGTTATAACACATTCAAAGTTTCAGAAAATTCACAACATATGTACAGAATAGAAATTTTTCACATAACAAACAATTAAACAAGCCTAGGAATTATAGGAAAATATATACAGATATTCATTGTAATATTCTTCCCCAAAATTCCTAAAAAAAACGTGAGTCAAAAGAAATCACCGCAAGGGCGAAATTTTCAGAATCCTTGCAGAACATACAAATTTCATGAAAATAATTTCAGTCCCCCACTACAGATAATTTTAATTGCACGTTTGTGAAGGAAAATGACAAAAGCCCCAAAATTGGCCCGAACCATGATTTTCGAAAATTTCCTAAGTTCTTAGTTAAATCCCCAAATTTTGTTTTCTCTATAATTTCTCATCAAGCAAATAATTTTAGAAGAACTACAGATCACAATTTAAGAGATTAAACCATACAGGATAAATTTTTCTCACAAAGGAATATTCGTCCGGCACAGGTAAATTTCGAATTTCACATATGCATAAGTAAGTAATCTAAAATAGGCAATATGATATTCACAATGAAGCTATTTGAATCTACTTTCCAATAGAACTGAATCCGTCGGATTTGGAGTTATAACTGGGGAGGTATGGGTGTTCGAACATAGAAAGGTCGGGATTTCAGAATTCCAGAAAACAGATTCGTATATCAGAATTGCGACACAAATTTCAGATACAATAACTAACAGAAAATAGGCGACATGGTAGTCAAAATGAATCCCTTCGAGTCTACTTTCTAATAAAACTGATTTGACAAGATTTCGGGCTATACCTAGGGAGATATGATGGTTCGAACACATAAAGGTCGAAATCCAGATTTCCAGAAAACTGATTTTGTATAGCTAGATTGCAATACAGATTGAAATACGAATACAGCTCGGATATGGTCGATATCATATTCAAATAAAAGCCGAATGTATCTAGTTTCATACAAAATTTATTTCGTGCGATTTGGATCTATATGCCATGAGATATTGGGGTTATAGTACACAAAGGTCAGATTAGAGAATGCAGATTTCAGCAGAACAGGATTTTAAAACCCTATAAATATTTGAATTCGTCCCCATAGAAACGAATATCATGAGATTTAAAAACCCAAATCAAGCATAGAAGACACAAGAGACGTCGAAATTTGGTTCATACAGATAATCATTGCAAATAACGAATTTTAATTGAATGATAATCTACAATTTAGCGGATTAGACTCCTTAGGATCGAATTACTCACCAGAAAAATCGTCCACAGAGAAAAACGCCAAGACAGAGGATCACCAGGAAATTCGTCCACCACCAGTCTGCCACTACCAGCGTCAGAAATTTCAGGAGGCGCCAAGCACAGTGAGGGGCAACAACCAAAGGCGGCTAGGGCAAGAAAACACAAAAGTCGTGAGGGAGAGGAGCCCTCACGCAATTCCTCTTTTTCTCCCACCCCAAACGGATCCAAGACCCAATAACCTAGTTAACTTAAGTGAAAAAAATCGGTTTTAAGGCTTACCTGGGCTTAACCACCCCGCGCCACTCCAATAACATCAGTGATATGCGCCACCATGGTGGAAGGAATTCCAGGAGCAAAGAATCAAGGTTGAGGGTTCAAATCCCCAACCAAAATAATTATTTTTGCCCTGTAGGAAAAATTCCTACACTTAGGCAAAAATCCCAAAATTTTAACAGATAAAAATACAGAAACAGAATTTCTAACCTTAAATCATAATTCAGAAAAATCGAGGGCGTTACATCCTCCCCCCCTTATAGAGCTTTAGTCCTCTAAAGCTGACCAAGCCCGTCACTGAACAGGTGAGGATGCTCCTTTCTCATATCTGCTTCAACCTCCCAAGAGGCTTCTTCAACAGACTGATTTCCCCAGATGACTTTCACAAGTGGAATAACCTTATTTCTCAGCACTTTCTCTTTTCTATCTTCAATTCTGAGAGGTTTCACCACAAAAGTCATATTCTCTTCAAGCTGAAGAGGTTCCAACTCTAGAACATGAGAAGGATCAGAACAATATTTTCTGAGTGCAGATACATGGAACACATTATGGAGGTGTTCCAGTGATGGGGGCAGAGCAAGTCGGTATGCCACAGGTCCAACCCTCTCAATGATATCAAAGGGACCAATGTACCTGGGACTCAATTTTCCCCTCTTCCCAAATCTCATCACCCCTTTCATAGGTGAGACCTTTAGGAAAACATGCTCTCCCACCAAAAACTCAAGAGGACGCCGCCTCACATTAGCATAACTCTTCTGTCTATCCTGAGCAATCTTCATCTTTCTCTGAATTTCTCTGATCTTCTCAGTGGCTTCCTGAACAGCATCCGACCTTAGCACTGTTCTGTCCCCAGTTTCCTCCCAGCATATAGGTGTTCTGCATTTCCTCCCATATAGGGCCTCATACGGAGCCATCTGTATGCTAGAGTGAAAGCTATTGTTGTAGGTGAACTCTATCAGTGATAAGTCCAGATCCCACTCAACAGACCAGTCAACCACATAAGATCTCAGAAGATCCTCAAGTGTCTGAATAGTTCTCTCTGTCTGACCATCAGATTGAGGATGATATGCAGTGCTGAAACTCAGATTAGTTCCCAAATCTTCCTGTAGTTTCTTCCAAAACCTGGACAGAAATCGAGGATCACGGTCAGAGACAATGTCCAAGGGAACTCCATGCAATCTGACAATCTCATCGATGTACAGTTTTGCTAACCGATCCAAACTGTAAGTCATTTTGATCGGTAAGAAGTGAGCTGACTTCGTGAGTCTGTCCACAATCACCCATACGGCATCATGATTCCTTCTGGTATTGGGCAGTCCACACACAAAGTCCATACTGATATGCTCCCACTTCCACTGAGGAATAGGGAGAGACTGCATCAAACCGCCCGGCCTCTGATGCTCAGCCTTCACGGTTTGGCAAGTCAAACATCTGGACACAAACAAATGCACATCCTTCTTCATACCATGCCACCAGAAAGTCTTTTTCAGATCCTGATACATCTTGGTACTACCAGGATGAACGGTATACTTAGTGCAATGGCTTTCCTTAAGAATTTCATTTCTCAACTCAGGGTCCTCAGGGACACAGACCCTTCCACGGAATCTGAGGAGACCATCATCCGACATACTGAAATTCTCAACCTAGTCTTGCTCAGACCTCTCTTTCCACCGTAAAATATCCGGATCTGACTGCTGCCCTGATCTCAGTCTCTGCAGTAACTCTGACTAAACCCTGAGAGAAGCTAGAAGACCGCCTCTCTCACCCGGAGTCACACTCAGATGCATGTCACTGAACTCCTGCAATAGTCGCCACTCCTGGACTCGCAGTGCAGCTATCTGAGTCACAGGATACCGACTAAGAGCATCAGCCACCACATTGGCTTTACCAGACTGATATTGGATGGTGAAGTCATAATCCTTTATCAATTCAAGCCATCGCCTCTGTCTCATATTCAGCTCTTTCTGAGTGAAGATATACTTCAAGCTCTGGTGATCTGTAAACAATTCAAATGTCTGTCCAAACAGATAGTGCCTCCAGATCTTCAAGGCAAAAACTACAGCTGCCAACTCCAGATCATGAGTGGGGTAGTTTACCTCATAGTCTTTGAGTTGCCTTGAAGCATAAGCAACTACCTTTCCTTGCTGCATCAGTACAGCACCCAGACCCTTACCAGAGGCATCAGTGTACACAGTGAACTTCTCTCCATCACAGGGAATGATGAGGATAGGAGCACTGGTCAGTCTCCTTTTCAGTTCTTGAAAACTAAACTCACAATCATCAGACCACTCAAACTTCAAATTCTGTCTAGTTAGCTTAGTCAGAGGACTAGCCAGCTTGGAAAAACCCTCCACAAAGCGGCGGTAGTATCCAGCTAAGCCCAGAAAACTTCTGACCTCAGTCGCTGTAGTTGGTCTTCCCCAGTGAAGAATGGCCTCCACCTTCACTGGATCCACAGACACACCCTGGCCAGAAATAATGTGCCCCAGAAAGCCAATCTGATATAGCCAGAACTCACATTTGCTGGCCTTAGCATACAGCTGCTTCAGCCGCAGAATCTCCAGCACCTTGCGCAAATCCTGAGAGTGATCTTGCGCATTCTTGGAGTAGATCAGAATATCATCAATGAAGACGACCACACATTTGTCCAGGAGCTCATGAAATACCCTGTTCATCAGATCCATAAACACCGCAGGGGCATTTGTCAATCCAAAGGGCATAACAAGAAACTCATAGTGCCCATACCTGGTCCTGAATGCAGTTTTAGGTACATCCACCTCCTGAACTCTCAGCTGATGATAGCCAGACCTCAGGTCAATTTTAGAGAATACAGTAGCACCCTGCAACTGATCAAAGAGATCATCAATACGGGGTAATGGGTACTTATTCCTAACAGTCACTTGATTGAGTTGACGGTAATCGATGCACATGCGCAAAGTACCATCCTTCTTCTTCACAAATAACACAGGTGCTCCCCATGGAGAAACACTGGGTCGAATATACCCCTTCTCTAATAGTTCTTCCAGTTGCTTCTTCAGCTCCGTCAGTTCTGAAGTTGCCATCCTGTAAGGAGCTTTAGATATCGGTGCCGTGCCTGGCAACAACTCGATACCAAACTCAACTTCTCTGCTGGGTGGTAACCCAGATAAATCATCAGAGAAGACGTCAGCAAACTCTCTTACCACAGGAATTTTAGCCAGATCCAAATCATACTCAGTCTGCACCTTGACATGCGCCAGATACCCCTTGCAGCCCTGGGCTAAAAGCTTCCTGGCCTGCAGATGAGATATCACCAAAGGCTCCTGTTCTGAAATCCGGCCTTGGATAACCAGTTGCTGTCCATCACTTAGATGCAGAGTAATTAACTTTTCAAAACAATCTAAAGTAGCATGATAGGCAGACAGCCAATCCATGCCCAGAATGATGTCATAGTCTTTCATAGGAAGACTAATCAAATCAATAGGTAAATCATATCCTTCAACCTTAATCAAACAGTCAGGATATGCTATATCTGTAGATACGGCCTCACCCATAGGTGTATGAACAGAAATACATAAATCAAGTATCCTAGGCAACACAGGCAGACATAGTGCAAAACATGCAGACACAAAGGATAAATTGGCACCAGGATCAAAAAGAATGCGTGCCAAATAACTAAACACATAAAGTGTACCTTCTACCACGGACTTCGAAGCCGAAGCATCCCTCTCCGCGATGGCATACACGCGAGTCTGCACCGTAGGCTTCTCACCCTGTCCTCTAGCATCCGGCATAGGACAGTCCTTAATCATATGCCCCACCTTACCAAATCTGAAGCAAGCGCCAGTCTTCCTGTAGCACTCATTATCCTGATGTTTAGTGCTCCCACAGTGGGAACACTTCTTGCCATTCTGAGGAACTGTGCTGGCTGGCTTCTGATAAGGTTTGTATCTACCCTTATTGTCTTTCTTCTTATTCTTGAAATTCTTCTTATCCTTACCACCCAGAGTGGGTGCGTAAGTCACAGAAGTAGGGGCGGATGCAGTGACTGGAATAGTATCAACAGCCATCTCAGCAATGCACCTCTCAGCAGTGCGAGCCCTGTCTACCACTTCAGCATAAGACTCCAAGTGTAGCATAGCTACCCTTGTCCTGATGTCTTTCCTCAAACCCCGCTGAAACTTCTTGGCTCTTCTTTCCTCGGTGTTGACTAAGTGAGGAGCATACCCCGACAACCGAGCGAATGTGGCCTCATACTGATCCACCGTCAGGTCACCCTGCTCAAGATGAATAAACTCCACCTCGCGCTCCTCAGATAAGCTAGAGGGGAAAAACTTGGCATTGAACTTCATCATGAAGTACTGCCAATCAACAACTCCGGATTCAGTTGCCGCCAGTCTGACGACTCCCTTCCACCAGTCTTCGGCATCTCCACGCAACATGAAGACAGACAAACATAGCTTGTCTGCATCATCACAGCGCAAAACCTGGAAAATCTTTTCCAGTGTCAAAAGCCAATCCTCAGCCGCTCTGGGCCCCGGACTACCATAAAATGCAGTCGGGTTCAGGTGCTGAAACTCTCGAACCAATCGAGCATATCGTTGATGTGCGCCATCACCCAGAGCAGAACCAGCGCCACCCACACAGTGTGCAGCCGGTTGTGACTGTGACTGAGACTGTGTCTGCGACAGCCGCTGCAATAATTGTTGCTGAACCTCCATGTGCTGCGCCTGCTGCTGCTGCATCATCTGAGTTTGCTGCTGGATGAATGCGTTCTGTTGTTGCATCATAGCAGTCATAGCCTCCATGGCCTGCCTCAGATCAGACTGTTGATCACTGTTGCTACTGCTAGATCTTGGTCGCACCATTTTGTTTTTACCTGCATCACATAACACGGTGGAATAACAACCAATATTCAATCACGGATCAGATCCTATCTTGGTTTCTAGCAATACACAAACAGAGTTTTCCTTCCCCGGAGTTTCTAATTGCTAGTAATATTGCTCTGATACCATTTGTAACATCCCTCAGAATCACACCCCACACGCATACAAGTAAAATACGGGGTTTTTCAAAGTTTTTACTCTTCCATTAAAACACAAGAAGAAAGCGGCATCGAAGGACATTACTACGGAACTGAAAACCGCACAGAACTGAGTAGGATCGATTACTAGGAAATAGAAATCCGAAAATCCAGAAGAAAACAAAATCCGGCAGCAAGTATACTAAATTACTGCTGCACAGACCCATATATCCTGGAACAAAACAGATGTCCACACTACACATATGTGGAGAACACAAATTTCAGAAATATTGCAGAAACTGATTATTCAGATACCAAATACAACAATAACTCGGTTACACATTTCAGAATAAGAACGATTGTATTTTCATGACTCCAAAACTCGTATCCAACAATAAAACGAGATAACTATAATATAATATCCTGAAAACAGGCATAAGCCCTCAGGAGATAAAATGTGTCATATAAGTAAGTTAGGCATGCAGGCCTGATAAATCTTTAGAAGACAACTCTTAGAAATTATATGAAACATTAGCAAGCATTATAACAAATTAAGTAGCTGTAGCAATCACTGTCCTGACGTCTCACCTGAAAATATTTAAACAACGGGGGTGAGCTAAAAAGCTCAGTGACTAAAAGACACTAAAAGCCATCCATAGTACACATCAAAAATATCATGCTTGCAGATAAGACACTTAACATGCACACTCATATTAGAAACAAAACATAATCAAATACAGACAGTTATAACAATAGGCATCAAGCATGAAGTAGGGTATAAGTATACCAACCCATTCCAACTAATCACACCGCCCAACACCTCTATACGATAGATCAAAACAGAACTACAGAAATCAGAACTGACAGACAGAAAGTCAGAATTTTCAGAATCCAAACAGATAGTCTACATCGGAAACAGAAAGGCCACAGAAGGCCTGAAGACCACAGAAGGTCTGATGACCACAGAAGGTCTGACCCCACCTCTGCCGAGGACGAGACATGCATGCATATCAGAAACAGAATGGTAGAGGAGGTATCAGTGGGTGGCCCCCGTCTTGTCAGGACGTGGCACTCTGGCCTCCAATACTGGTAGAGGAGGTATCAGTGGGTGGCCCCCGTCTTGTCAGGACGTGGCACTCTGGCCTCCAATACCCAGAACAGAACAGAAATAGTGGAGGGAGAACGGAAGGTGAGACCAGCTCACATCTACCCTTCACTAGTGTCTCAAGGGTCGTAGTAGACTATCAGCACCATTACAGCGCCACAAAAGGAGGGTAAGGACACGGAAGAGTGCTACACTAGGGCATAATTTTTACAGAACAGGTCATGCTGAAACGGAGGAGTAGGACTAACTACTACTCAATTCTCACATCATGCCCAAAGTGTCTCACAAACTAGAAAATGACACACCCCAATATCCAGTCCTTAACAAAATCACAATTTGCAGAAAATCAAAGCTGAACACACTTCATAATTTTTACCATCAACCAGAAGTGATATATGAGTGAATTCCTTGAATTCCTTAGATTTCATGCAACTATCCTTAATTCATGTCAAACCATTCTATGTTCTCACAAAGGTTATAACACATTCAAAGTTTCAGAAAATTCACAACATATGTACAGAATAGAAATTTTTCACATAACAAACAATTAAACAAGCCTAGGAATTATAGGAAAATATATACAGATATTCATTGTAATATTCTTCCCCAAAATTCCTAAAAAAAACGTGAGTCAAAAGAAATCACCGCAAGGGCGAAATTTTCAGAATCCTTGCAGAACATACAAATTTCATGAAAATAATTTCAGTCGCCCACTACAGATAATTTTAATTGCACGTTTGTGAAGGAAAATGACAAAAGCCCCAAAATTGGCCCGAACCATGATTTTCGAAAATTTCCTAAGTTCTTAGTTAAATCCCCAAATTTTGTTTTCTCTATAATTTCTCATCAAGCAAATAATTTTAGAAGAACTACAGATCACAATTTAAGAGATTAAACCATACAGGATAAATTTTTCTCACAAAGGAATATTCGTCCGGCACAGGTAAATTTCGAATTTCACATATGCATAAGTAAGTAATCTAAAATAGGCAATATGATATTCACAATGAAGCTATTTGAATCTACTTTCCAATAGAACTGAATCCGTCGGATTTGGAGTTATAACTGGGGAGGTATGGGTGTTCGAACATAGAAAGGTCGGGATTTCAGAATTCCAGAAAACAGATTCGTATATCAGAATTGCGACACAAATTTCAGATCCAATAACTAATAGAAAATAGGCGACATGGTAGTCAAAATGAATCCCTTCGAGTCTACTTTCTAATAAAACTGATTTGGCAAGATTTCGGGCTATACCTAGGGAGATATGATGGTTCGAACACATAAAGGTCGAAATCCAGATTTCCAGAAAACTGATTTTGTACAGCTAGATTGCAATACAGATTGAAATACGAATACAGCTCGGATATGGTCTATATCACATTCAAATAAAAGCCGAATGTATCTAGTTTCATACAAAATTTATTTCGTGTGATTTGGATCTATATGCCATGAGATATTGGGGTTATAGTACACAAAGGTCAGATTAGAGAATGCAGATTTCAGCAGAACAGGATTTTAAAACCCTATAAATATTTGAATTCGTCCCCATAGAAACGAATATCATGAGATTTAAAAACCCAAATCAAGCATAGAAGACACAAGAGACGTCGAAATTTGGTTCATACAGATAATCATTGCAAATAATGAATTTTAATTGAATGATAATCTACAATTTAGCGGATTAGACTCCTTAGGATCGAATTACTCACCAGAAAAATCGTCCACAGAGAAAAACGCCAAGACAGAGGATCACCAGGAAATTCGTCCACCACCAGTCTGCCACTACCAGCGTCAGAAATTTCAGGAGGCGCTAAGCACAGTGAGGGGCGACAACCAAAGGCGGCTAGGGCAAGAAAACACAAAAGTCGTGAGGGAGAGGAGCCCTCACGCAATTCCTCTTTTTCTCCCACCCCAAACGGATCCAAGACCCAATAACCCAGTTAACTTAAGTGAAAAAAATCGGTTTTAAGGCTTACCTGGGCTTAACCACCCCGCGCCACTCCAATAACATCAGTGATATGCGCCACCATGGTGGAAGGAATTCCAGGAGCAAAGAATCAAGGTTGAGGGTTCAAATCCCCAACCAAAATAATTATTTTTGCCCTGTAGGAAAAATTCCTACACTTAGGCAAAAATCCCAAAATTTTAATAGATAAAAATACAGAAACAGAATTTCTAACCTTAAATCATAATTCAGAAAAATCGAGGGCGTTACACATTCAAATAAGTAAATTTACTTAAAATAACACTGAGATTCATAAAAGATGTTTTACATGTGTAGATATGTTCAATGGGCTATGCCCGAGTCCCGAACTAGGGTTTTAACCTTATGTGTTTTAGAAATGTACTTAAAATCACATTGAGATTCATAAAAGATTTTTCATTGACAAGTTGTATTTTAGAAATTTATTTGAGCATGAAAAGGTTATTCTTTAAATTTGAAATCAAAATTTGATTTTTGCTTGAGGACAAGCAAGGTTTGAGCCTTATGTGTTTGATGACACCAAAATATGTAGTATATTTTGCATAATTTTAGATACCTTTTCAAGCTAAATTGAGGATCTTTTACTTGTTTCCATGCTAAACCCATAAAATATTGCAAAGTCTATTTCTGTTTTGGTTTTTCATGTTTTTCAGGCAAAAAGACGCTATTTTAGGCGTTTTCAAGCAAAATCAAATACATGGAAGAGTTCTCATCATCAAGAAGAAGGCACCCAAGAAATTTCATGCAAATCGAGGCAAAGAACCAAAAATACGGCAGGGCCGTAAAGGAATTTACAGTATCATATTTTTCACGGCTACCGTATTATCGAGATCACGGCCGTATTTTGGTGATTTTCCAAATAGAAGGTTTTCGCGAAAATACGGTACTGCCGTAAGAATTTACACGGCTGTATTTTGGGGCACTTTCGGAACAGAAACCTTAGCCGATTTTACGGCACTGCCGTAAACTGATTTACGGGCCGTATTTTCCAGATGTCTTCAGAACAGAAAGTTGCCCTGAAATTACGGCACTGCCGTAAACATTTACACGGGTCATATTTTCCAGACGAATTCGACCAAAGAGTTCAGCCGATTTTACGGCACTGCCGTAAACCAAATTACGGTGCCGTATGTTTCAGCAATTTCATAACAGAATGATCGATGGATTTTACGGCAGTGTCGTAAGATATTACACTACCGTATTTCAGTTTTTGAATGCGACTCCCAAGTCAATTTCAACGCCCAATTTTTGCGGAGATGATTGTGGACGATCTAGAAGTTTATATTCGATGTCGTAAGAAGCAAAAGGGAAGCTTTGGATGGGAGGATTAGGGAGAGACCAAAAGCCCTAAATTTCGTACACTATCGAGGGAGAAATCTTGATCCACGCCGTTGCCGAGGGTTTCGCCGCCGCGCTCGATCCAGACAACCTCCGGCCGTGATTTTTCTACCGAAGGATCGCCTGGTGAAGGAGACAACGTGCCAGAAGTTTCAAATCGAAAGGAGACAAATTGGAGGAGAAATGAGAGGAAGAAGGATCGCCACCACTGTTCACGCCTTCCTTTGTAAAATACGGCTGTGAAATACTTCACAGCCGTGCCGTATTTTCTAAAAACTCTTCTTTTTGTTGATTTTTGATTTTATGAAATTATGGAATATTGTATTTCCTTCGCCATGCTAGCTTAAACTACTCTTGGGACATGGGGGAGTAGTTCACTTGACTTTTAATGATTAAATAACTTCTTTTTCAATATTTCGTTGAGTTTGATTTTAGCATGATGATTTTTCTCATGTGATAATTGTGCTTAGACTCTCTTTAAGTTCATATTATTAATTATGTTCTTAGAATTTTCGCTTGAGACTGAAAGGTAATTGCTTGAGAATTTGGAACCCTAGAATTGCATGTTAGGATCCCTTCCTTATGTTAGATCCATATTGATCTTTTCTAGTAAAATAATTGCCATGATTATAACATTAATCCATAGATCGAGTCAATTTGTCAAACGTGGAGATCTTGTGCGAAAGCAAAGATCGGAACGTTGGAGGTCCTTGAGCAAAACTAGTTGCGAGACTCGGATGCACGAAAGTGATCCTTGAGACTCCACTAGAGATTCTAGAGCTCGGATGCACGAAAGTGATCCTTGAGTTCATCCTTTGATAATATCTTCTTCATGATGAAATTGAATAAACGAAATCCTTATTCTTGTCTAGTCATAAAAGTTTAAGTGAACGAAACCCTAGTCCCAGCTTTTCTCTCTGATAATCCCGCTTTTAGTTACCGATTGCTATTCTCACGATCTCGTTTTGCCTAGTTAGTAAGAAATCAACTATTTAGTATTCGACAACGTAGGTCCCTGTGGATTTGATACTTTTTTATTACTTCGTATACCCGTGCACTTGCGGTTTAACATCAAGTTTTTGGTGCTGTTACCAAGGATTAGTCCAAGGTACACGCGTGCCAGATTTGTTGTGTTCCCTTTCGGGCTATCAAGTTTTTGGCGCCGTTGCTGGGGATCTTAGTTTTTGTCGATATTAGAGACGTTGAGAGTATTGCTAGACTAGGTTTCATTTATGTTTTATCTTTTTATTCTTTTCTATTTACTTACATCATTTGATCAGTTTGCTCTAGTGTGCACAGGACATTCATTTCTAATGGCTGATCAAAGATCACTAAGGGACTATGCTACCCCTAATCCTCAGGGGATACACTTCTGCATTGCTAGACCTTCAATTGAGGCCTCCAACTTTGAAATTAATCCTGCCTTTGTGACTATGATCCAGCAGAATCAGTTCGGAGGATCATCAATCGAAGATCCTTATTCACATTTATATACCTTTCTTGAATATTGTGATACCATAAGAATTCATGGAATTTCTGATGATGCACTAAAACTGATATTGTTCCTTTTTTCTCTCAGGGATCAAACACGAACTTGGTTGCATTCTCGTCAACCCAATACTTTCACAACATGGGATCAATTATCAAAAGCTTTTCTGACGAGATATTTTCCACCAAGCAAGACTTCCCAATTGAGAAATCAAATCATGAACTTCCAACAGAAAGAAGGAGAATCTCTTAGTGAAGCATGGGAACGATACAATGAATTGCAAAGGAAGTGTCCTCACCATGGCTTGGAGCGACGGGTCTTAATTGAAACTTTTTATTATGGTTTAATTAATCACACTCACCTCATTATTGATGCTGCTGCAGGGGGAGCCTTGATGAGTAGAATAATTGATGATGCTTTCAAGTTGTTTGAGGAGATGTCCTTGAATCAGAGCCAATGGGCTCCAGATGAAGGAATTTCATATTGTCATCAACATGGTAAGAATGAGAATGAGGATCAGCAAACCCTGACCAAAGAGGTTAGTGAGCACATGTTAGAAAATTTTTTAGCTAGCCAAATCCATTCATTGCAAATTCAAAACACAAAAAAATTCAAAGATCTTGAAGAAACTGTTAGTCATCTTGCTTCTCAAGTAGAATCCTTAGTTACTTGCAGTAAAATTCTAGAAGGACAAATATCTAGATTAAACACTGTGGAACATTGCAATGCCATTATCACTAGAAGTGGGAGACAACTAAGAGAACTTAAGGAAAAAGAGTCTATTAATGATCAGGATGAAGAATTAGAATTAGAAAAGCCTTCTGAACATGAACAAACCCTACATAGTTCAACACCTCAAAAGGGTGGTAATCAAAAAGAGGATGTTCCATGTAAAGAAGACGGATCTAAGACTAATCTACCTCCATCCTTTAGACCACTGATACCTTTTCCCCAAAGGTTAGAACAAGAGAAGTTAGATAAGCAATTTGGGAGATTTTTTGATGTTTTGAAAAAGCTTTACATTAATATACAATTTATTGAAGCTTTATCTCAAATGCCCATATATTCTAAATTTTTGAAAGAAATCCTGTCTAACAAAAGAAAGATAGAAAACTATGGTACTGTTTCTTTAACCGAAGAATGTAGTGCTGTTATTCAAAACAGGTTACCACCGAAATTGAATGATCCAGGTAGTTTCTCTATCCCATGTTTTATTGGAAATATGGCTTTCGACCGAGCCTTATGTGATCTAGGGGCTAGTGTAAGTCTTATGCCTTTGTCTGTGTGCAGGAAATTGGACATGGGAGCTCCTAAGCCAACTACAATTTCTTTGCAGCTCACCGATCGATCAGTAAAATATCCAGTAGGTATTCTAGAAGATGTTCCTATACAGGTTGGTAAGTACTTCATACCTACTGATTTTGTGGTACTTGAAATGGGAGAAGACGACAAGATTCCTATTATTCTGGGTAGGCCATTCTTAGCCACTGCTGAAGCCCTTATTGATGTAAGGAATGGCAAACTTGCTTTAAGAATTGGCAATGATAAGATTGAGTTCGATTTGAATAATTCATTGAAAAAACCTGCTTATGCTAGTTCCTGTTGCACTATTCAGTCCATTGATGACACAGTTTATAATGCTAGTTGTTTGTTTGATGATTCTTCTGCTGATGTTTCTATTTCTGATTCCTTGGAAAATTCTTGTGAAAAAATTGGTAGTCCTGGTTTTGAGAATGATTTTGATGATGAGAAACACGATATCTTAGATTGTGCTACTTTTGATAATGAAAGTGAAAAGATCCCTAAAGTTGACTTGAAAGGTTTACCTGATAAACTTAGATATGAATTTCTTGGTCCTAACTCTACCTACCCTGTGATTGTGGATGCTAAATTAGATGCCAGGGAAACTGATTTACTCCTGAAGGAGCTAAGAATTCATAGAAAGGTAATTGGGTATTCCATTGATGACTTAAAAGGGATTAACCCTTCTTTTTGTATGCACAGGATTCACATGGAGGATGAGCACAAGCCGCATGTAGATTTTCAGAGAAGGCTCAACCCATCTATGAAGGAAGTGGTGAAGAAGGAAGTACTAAAATTGCTAGATGCAGGTATTATCTACCCTATCTCAGATAGTAAGTGGGTGAGTCCTGTACACTGTGTTCCAAAGAAGGGGGTGTCACTGTAAAGAAAAATAAGGATAATGAATTGATACTTGTTAGAAATATCACTAGTTGGCGTATGTGTATTGATTATAGAAAATTAAATACTGCCACTAGGAAGGATCATTTTCCCTTGCCTTTCATTGATCAAATGGTGGAAAGACTTGCCAAGCACTCTCACTTTTGTTTTCTTGATGGGTATTCCGGATTTTTTCAGATTCCTATTCATCCTGATGATCAGGATAAAACAACTTTTACATGTCCTTATGGTACTTTTGCTTATAGAAGAATGTCCTTTGGTTTATGCAATGCACCTGCCACTTTTCAAAGATGTATGATGGCGATTTTTTTTGAATTTATTGAAGACTTCATGGATGTTTTTATGGATGATTTCTCTGTCTATGGTTTTTCTTTTGATGACTGCTTAGCTAATCTTTCTAGAGTTTTACAGAGATGCGAAGAGACTAACCTTGTCTTGAATTGGGAAAAATGTCACTTTATGGTTAGACAGGGGATAGTTTTGGGCCATCTCGTTTCAGAGAGAGGGATTGAAGTGGACAAGGCCAAGATAGAAGTGCTTGAGAAGTTAGCACCTCCCACCACTCTCAAGGAGATCAAGAGCTTATTGGGACATGTAGGGTTTTACATGAGATTCATCAAGGACTTCTCTAAACTTGCTAAACCTTTAACTGATTTACTTTGTAAAGACGCCAAATTCTACTTTGATGAGAAATGTCTGTTTGCTTTTCAGGAGTTAAAGAAAACTTTGGTTTCAGCACGCATCATTCAGCCCTCAGATTGGGACTTGCCCTTTGAACTCATGTGTGACGCCAGTGATTATGCAGTGGGAGCAGTCTCGGGACAAAGAAAAGATAAGAAACCTCATGTTATTCACTACGCCAGTAAAACTTCGGATGAGGCACAAAGAAATTACACCACCACTGAGAACGAATTATTGGCCATAGTATTTGCTTTTGATAAATTTAGGTCTTACTTGATTAACTCCAAAGTGGTAGTGTACACTGACCATGCAGCTGTGAAATACTTAATGCAGAAAAAGGACAGCAAACCACGATTACTCAAATGGATTTTACTTCTGCAAGAATTTGATTTGGAGATTAAAGACAAAAAGGGATCAGAAAACCTTGTTGCAGATCATCACTCAAGAATAATGGCAGACACTGAAAAGAATGATGAAATCAATGATTCTTTCCCTGAAGAACAGCTCTTAACCATTGAACAACTCAAAGCCCCATGGTATGCTGACATAGTGAATTATCTTGTAGCCAATATTTTTCCTCCTGATTTGAGCTACCAAAAAAAGAAAAGATTTTTGGCTGAGGTGAAACACTATTTTTGGGATGAGCTTTATGTGTTTAGAAGATGTGCTGATGGCATTTTTAGAAGATGTGTACCTGAAGAAGAAATTGCAGATATTTTGCTTCAATGCCATGGATCCTACTATGGTGGTCATGCCGGTACTGAAAAAACTGCTTTTAAGGTGCTACAATCAGGTTTTTATTGGCCCACAATTTTCAAAGATGCTAGAAACTTTGTATCATCCTGTGAAAATGTCAAAAGACTGAGAATATTAACAGAAGACATGAAATGCCACTGTCCAATATTCTTGAAGTTGAGATATTTGATGTTTGGTGGATTGAATTCATGGGACCTTTTGTTAGGGAATACCGGGTGTAATTTAAAATTTTGCAGTCCCAGGACGCAGCGGAAGAATCATTACACCCGAAACATATTCTGGTCCCAAGGATCCATGCGAGAGAGAAGATACAAGGATGTGTTAGAGATGTACCTCTTTTGCTTGTCTAGTTGCCGAAGCCATGTTGAAGGCGCCCATGTGTTCGCCCTCTACAAGTATCCACACGTCGACCGTCTCAATGTTGCTCCCTTCCACGCTCGATGCTAGCCTCGGGAAGAGAATCAAGCCTTCACCTCACTTGTGCCACCTTCAAGAGAACATGCGCCAAGGAGGGAATAGGGAAGATGCCGCCAAGGACTTCCCCCTTCTTCTTTGCTTGCGCCACCTCCAAGGTGCGCCTATGGCCAAGGAACGAAGAGGGCTTGTGGCAAGAAAATGCCACCAAGCACAAAGACTCCTTGCGCCAAGAAGAGATAGAGAAGAAGAAGAACTTGCGGTTACAAGAAGGAAGAAGGTTGCGCTCCTTGATGAAGAAGGAGAGCTCCAAGCTCTCAAGTTGTCGCCACCTTAAGCCTCCATGCCTCCTTGTGTATGAGACCTCACGTCTTCAAGGAAGGGAACTCAAGAGGGGGCGACAAGGGGTCCTATAAATAGGACTAGAGGCGGTTTGGGCAAGGGCTAGGATCATGCCAAGTGTATGGCTAGGATGAGGTGTCTTGAGGCAAGGAAAGTCTCCAAGACTTTACCATAAACTTCATTCAACCTATCCATAAATGTCCAAGCACTATATCAGCCCAAGACATGCCTCAAATGCATTCTTACCATCAAAGGAGAAGTGGCTAGACGCAACATGCAAGAGGAATTCGGCTAAGGTGGTGTCTTGGGAGAAACTAGGGTTTGAGGTAAGGTAAGTCTCCAAGACATTACCATATACCTCTTCCCTATATCCATATGCGCCTCGGAACTTCCCATAAAAGTTCTCAAGCCATATCAGCCCCAAGACTTTCCTTAGAGGCAAGTATTCCATCCAAGGAAGAGGGGCTAGGCGCCCTTTACTTCCATAATGAAGCAAAGGCGCCTCCCTCACCCCATTATGCCCCTAGGCGCCAATGGGGTGAGATTTCTCCCCATTATACCCTTTTAAGCCAATTCCCTCTTCATGAAAACTAATTATTGGGCCTCATTGGATAATGAGCTAGCTCAAACTTCATGGCATGGGTTGATTAAGCCATTGGATCTAATCCAATGCAACCCTAATCCAAATGTGACAAATTAAGGTCAATTTTAGGTCAACCTGCCAAAAATGAAGTTTAGCTCCAATAACTTTCTTCCAACTCATCAGGCCCATTGGCGCTGATGAAATCTTCCAAATTGATCCAAGTTATCCAATAACTTGATCATAAGGCTTCTGATTAAAGCAACGTCAAGAGTCTATTGCGTGTGACCCCGTAGGATCCATATGACGATGGCAATGATGTAAACATCATAAGTAGTGAGGGGTATCTAGCAACACATCACTACAACCCATGTCATAGGACTTAAGTCATTATGGCAACAACTCCTAACAAGCAACGAGGATTCCCATTCCATTATAGATCCCTTTGCCTAAACTGATATCCTGCCATTGGATTAGTCTCAAATTTATCAATCCAATGCATTGGTCATGACTCAATAAGTGTGGCCACACATTCCTGTCATGCACCAATAAGGTGGGGCGCCCCCCAAGTGGATATCATGCTTCCAATAAGGAAGGGGCAAATCCTACTATTGGTCATCCATGTCTCTACGTGACTTATGACATGCCCAATGACAGTCGTTTTGGCCTCCAATTACGGAGAGACGTAAGACTGTATCAAAGCATACCCATCATCAAATCTAGACATGAATACCTCAAGTCTAAGGATCAATGCAAACCTCTTGCATGTGAGATTGACTTGTTGACTAGACAAGTCATTCCTCACAGTGGATCACTCCAGTGCATCCAATGCACTTGTATGTCTGCGTTATTGTGCCCCACACCTAACCAGCCCATACACCAGTCTCACATGTACCAAAGCTGTCCCATATCTGCTAAGGTACCTTGTCTGGGGATAGCTTATGAGAATGGATCCAATCCAAACTCCTGGGACATTATACATGCAACTCAATACATCAACGTAGGTAGAGAAGTCTGCATAATAACGATCATGCCTATATAAAGAGTAATAGTTCTATCAAAGTACATTCAAACAATGCCCGACCATGTCCAAACATTGGTCTGCAGGGCATAAACACCAACAATCTCCCACTTGCACTAAGACCAAGGGCAACTTATGTTTAGTCAGTTCCAATGTCTCTAGTATGACCCATTTAGCTTCTGCTACGCCAGAGGCTATGTTAGTGGGTTTTTCCAGATTGTTATCTGTGTTTATTTTAACAAATTTGATCATCATCATAATCCATGATCTCTAAGATCAGATGATATGCTGTAGTACATACTTGAGCACTAAGTTGCTCCACTTATGCTATGGCCCCAGTAAGAACTATACTGGACCATCAAGCATCAGGAACTAAATCAAGTTCAAATGAATGAAGCTGCTTCCTTGGCTGCCACAAGAAGCTGCATTGTACTCAGCCTTATTTGTAGAATTTTTCCACTATGGTTTTCATAATGCTCTTTCAGCACATAGCACCACAACAAGGCAAAGCGCAAATCCTGGCTGTAGTCATAAGACTGGAACGAAGTATCAGTGTACCCTAGTACACAAAATTCTTCCTGTCTATCATAGACTAGACTTCAATCCTTTATACTTCCCAAGTATATATAAGGATTGCTTTCACAGCTATCCAGTGTCAAACACTAGGATCTGATTGAAACTTACTGGCTATGCTCCAAGCATTTGCCACAAATGGTCTTGTGCACTATACACAAAACATGATCTATCCTGTACCCAATGTAACAGGATTTTAGACCCATGTTACTACTCTCCAGCTGTGTCATAGGACATAGCATCCTTGAGAGAGTCAGACCATATCTTCCTGGAAGGTATCAATATTTGGAATCATCCAATATAAACCTCTCCAGAAACTCTTGGATGAACATAGATTGACTAAAGGGCAATGACTTTCTTGGATCTCTATCTATAGATCCTCATGCCTAGGATGTAGGCATCATTCCCTAGATCATTCTTCTCGAAATACATCTCAAGCCTTTTCTTCACCATGTGAAGAGCTGAGATGTCATTCCATGTAAGGAGAGTATCAGCAATCTTCTAGGACAAGAAATACTATTAATGTGCTCCCACTGATCTTCTTGTAAACACAGGCTCTTTTAAACATGCTTGCATATCACCATGCATATCTTTATGGCCTTGATATGAAAAACTTCTGGCTATTTCCTTATAGATATTTTTCAGATGTCCATGCAAGAAAGGCAGTTTTCATAACAACACGCCATAACTGATCATGCAATTATAACAAGCAGATTCCTAATGGACTTAAAACTCAACTATTGGTGAAAAATTTCATCATTATCCACCTAGTGGATTTGCCTGAAATTTCTGTTCACTAGCTTGCCTTTCAAGGTAACAATGCTACCTTCCATGTCTATCTTCCTAGAAGATTTATTTACAGCCTGTGGGAATTACCCCTTTGGCAGCTCATCCAAGTCCCAGACTTGATTAGCAGACATGGAGTCCATTGTAGTTCTCATGGCCCTTAGCCATTTCTTGGAATCTGGTCCACCGACCGCTTCCATTTCCTCATAAGTCTTAGGTTCATCCTTGATGAAAAATTAGTCATGCCCAGCATATCGAATCGATCCAGACTTATGTGGTTCTTGTGTTACTTGAACCTCAGGTTGACTTTCAACCTGTATGTGAGATTTTGCTCTCCATCTGTGTCTAATTATATTGTGGTTGATTCTGGACCTTGTCCCAATCAAATATACTCCCACTAGTTTCTTTCAAAAGAAATACTTTCTCAAGAGAGACAGCAATTTGAGCAACAAATATTTTATTCTCTTTGGGATAGAATTAGCACTCTACAGTGCACCACAAACACATATACTTTTGAGATCACTGCATATTACATTCCCAATTCCATTGAAGAAATGGGATATTTGCAGTTCGCAACTCAAAAGCTAACTTAGACACTTTCTTATGGAGTGGTAGTACATCTGTTTGCATGGCATCATAGTAGTATATTTGCATGACTATTCAAAGATGGAACCACATCCAATGTGTTCCTTTTTTCTTTCTTTGAAATTCACCACACAGTGGTGTACTAAGTAAGCTGTGAGATAACTCCACACTTCTTAGGACAGTCATCAAATTCTCCACTAATCACCTTGATCCAATCAAAGTGCTTTAATAGATCCTCCAATTTGACTCAATACTTCATTTGTGAACTTCTTGGATTTCTCCAAAGTTCTTAGGTTGGATAAGGCATACCCACACCTGATGAAGCATATAACACCTCTTAGTGCTTGTTTACATGGGTCCACATACATTGCTGTGTAATAGATCCAACAAGCCAATAGTCCTTCCACCCTTTACGGTGAAGGCAGCATCTGTCACATTGTTCCTTTGAACTAGGCTCACATGTATCATAATACTGAAAGGATAATGATCCCAATAGTCCATGGACCTTTGGATGTGACCATTGTTCTATGGTTCAAGAGACAATGCTATAAGAGAGTGTTTATTGAATCATTAGATCTGATCTTGTGTTACATATAGAACCACAAACTATTATCAACTGTATCATTTCAATAGAACATCTCAGATTTAAAGAAAATATCATTTATTATTTCAAACTGAAATCCTTTTCAAAAAGGAATGATGTTCTAATACATAAGCTGATACATAATAGCAAAGTTCTAGATAAAGTCTTCAAGGCAGTGAGATGATATCAACAGCAGCATCCAATGCTCCGTCCCTGACCCGAGAGTCGATCCCCCAAAGCCTAAGCGTCCTACTTCTTCTGAGCTCCTGCACATGTAAAACATATGTAAGCCTCACATGCGGTACCCAGTACCCATAAATAAGAAGTAGACATAAAGACCTCGGTAACACAATACCTGAAGCGGATGGATTACATCCCTTCTTCTTTGCCATGCTCTTCTTGGCCATTAATCCTCTTCGAAATACCCATGCATTCCCAGTCTTCCGAAGTATTAGCTTCGAAGATACAGAACCATGGTCATTCTCAGATTTAGGCATACACTCTGAAGATCCAACAGAACTCTCCTGATCTTTGTCTATAGAGCATGGTGTGAAGAGACCTTTGAGATGTATGATAAGATCATAAATCCCCATCTCATCACACTCAACTTTGACCTCTGGGGTCATGAACTCTAAGACAAGAGCAGTGTACTGTTCGTTATCTTCACAATGTTCAAGATAGACATTCCACTCCCACTCAGTAGTGAAATACACACTAGGCTGGGATGGTGGTCTTTCAAGAAGATGCACCTTATTCTCTTGTTCCAGTATCTTGGACAAAATCTTGAACCACTTTGTCCAATTTGTCCCATCCAATTTGTTTTTATAGAGTTTCAATCTCAGATCAGGAGATGCCATCTACAATATGCAAATAAGTAAAATAAGTACTATGATAAAGCATTTAACAAGGACTTTGAATTAAATGCTATGCTCCCACTACTTCCAAAATAAGTTGAGAACTCTCAAACTCAACATGGAAAGAGGTGAGTAGGATCCTAATTTCACATGAGGTCTCTGCGACTCACGAGGGTGAGTTGGGATGCACAGAGTGTCTCATGCTTCCTTAGGTAGGCATGCCAGCAAATTGTGTCGTGCACAATTCCTCTTAGTTAAGACAGATTAGGCGCCTTGTGTCCAGTGAGGGCTGGATACAACACAGAACTCTATCCTCTCAACAGCTGACTCCAGTAATTCATCATGTCAGTGACATATGAAAAACTAGTCAAGTCTGGTCCTAACCGTTATGCCCAAGGTCAACGAGTTTCCTTGCGAAGGCGCGCCCAGGTTAAAACTGGACTGGGGAAATCATTGTCACCACACACCTCCTAAAGGTAAGTGGGTGTGTCCCACGAGGGTGGGAAACAGTTCACAACACCACCGATTGATAGTTTGATGAGGGCTACGCGTTAGGAGGCTATTGACTTGATATTTCAATGAGAGTTTTTTGCATGTTTATTTTATTCTTTTCTAGCATGTAGTTTTCCTATAGTTATGGCAGCAAAAGAAAAACATCACAGGCATGCCATGGACAAAATAATAAACCATCACAGGCATGCTAGTTTGGTCGATATGGTCATAGCCCTTTTCATACACATAACTTGTCACGAGCCATGTGACATGTTATCGTGCATCCAAGGGTTGTGAGTCCCTGAAGCAAATCAGCCCATGCCAGAAGCCGAAAGCAAGTGTCCTTCCTTCAGCCGCAAGTCCATCACCACGCTTCCAAAGCTGGCGCCACTTCTGACTCCAGTTGTGAAGGACCCCTTTCAAGAGGGGGGCGAAACCCTAAACATGCGCATATGAAAAACTTTGTGCATGGGCGGAAAATAGGGCATCAAGAATCGTATGCATCATATATGATCAACTTAAATCTGTAGATTGAATCATACCATAGCCATTAGTTCGAATGGCGTCTAGGAAGAAGAGAGTCGAGTGCTTCTCCTCCACACGGTGCGCACACAAGGTGATGTAGCCTACTCCTTGTTGATCCTTGTGCTAGCAAGGTTCTCCAAGGGTGCTTGTCGAATGGAAGGGATGAGAGATCTTGCTTGGCGATCTTCTTCTTCTCCTTGATGACAACCTTCTTCACCACACGAGAAGCCGTCGAGAGGAAGAGGCAAAAAAAAAGGGGCGAGAATAGCATGAGTGCGTCGAACGTGAGGTGTGGTATCTATTTTGGAAAACGCCTCTTCCAAAAATAGTAAACCTTCACTTCATGCGTTCATGCATTCATGAACCGTGCGCTCACTCAAGGCAAACCGCCCAAAGCGCCATGAAGACTTTGAACCATGCGTTCACCCATGTGAACCGGTTCAAGCCATTCGGTTCAACCCAATTTGGCTCAAAGACCAAATCAAACCAAGCCTTTGTCCAGATCACCTTAAACCCTAAGGTTCAGGATCTGACCGTTCATCTCTTGATGCTCTTGATCTCATCGATCTAGCATCAACTCTCTCGATCAAAGCTTACCGATCTCAAGCCCTAATCAATCAAACATGATCAGACCAGATCTCACTTACAATCAGAGTTTAAATCCCTTAAACTGAACCAAAACAATTCAGTCCACACGATCTGACTTAAGTAAGCCATATCATCAAATTGTGCGACCCTGAGGGTTTCCTTCAAATGTCGGTAACGATAACTTACGTTATCACGATCAGTGAGGGGTATCTAGCAACACATCACTGTCTCCCGATATAGAGGAAAGAGTCTTCCAAGACTACACCCAAACCACAGCACAAGTGTGAATCAACTCACTAGGCATACATATTTCCTTTGCCACTGGATGTTCTTATTGGACAAGCGTGTCAAGCCTGTAGCTCCAATATGATGAGCATGATTAGATCAGATGAACATAGTCACCTGGGTATGGCCATACACTTTCTCAATCATCTCATCCAAGGGGGCCCTTAGAACATCACACTCCAATTAAGGAGACGGCAATCCTTTATCTATCACTAGTGCCCTTAACCTGATTCATGATCATTATCCAAGATAGTTGATAACCATTATTTTTCAAATGATATTGAACTACCTCAAAACAATGACAATCATCATTTAGAAACACAAGTGATCTCAAGTCAAAGGACATGTGCCACTTGTTGCAATCAAGGATTATTCACATTGTGACAAGCAATTGAATATCCTAGTAGGGTCTGTCCAGTACATCCAATGTACCCATGAGTCTACATCTTATTCCATGCTCGAAGCATCCTATAAGATTAGAATACATATTAGTCTCAATCATATCAGGGCTGTCTCATGTTCACCAAGATATCTCGACTAAGGACATAAAGCATGTCAGCCTAGCTGAACAGCATTGAGACATTATTCAGAAGTACAATTATTGCAGCAGACAATGTAACAAACTGAATAACAACCATTGCCTTTATAAACATAAGAGTTTATACATGATACTGAAAGAATCCCAAGACCTCAAACATTAGCCTTAAGGGCATACCCCAACAAGTTGAAGAAGACTCCTTGTTGTCAAGATGAAGCCTTAACCTATCTTATAATTCTATTCTAAAACAAGATGAAATATCTTTACATCAAGATAGGGAGAGAACCACACGCTGGTGGAAAGAGATTTTACAAGCATTCATCACAAGTGGAAACATGCTTCCACAACTCAACACAGGAGGGCACTCGCTATGACCATATCAACCCAATCAACTGGCGCATGTAAAATTTGAAAAAGCCAGAAAAATCAAATTTTAGCTCCTTATGCTCCATCATCATCCAAAGCACTCTCTTAACCAAATTTATGCTAAAATTTAGATCAAGTTCCATGATGATTTCATAGACCCTATCGGCTGGCAGTTTTGTCAGATCAAGAGACCCGGCCAGTCCGAAGACACAATGCCCGTCCAACGTGACAAAACCTACGTGCGCCTTTGGTCTAAAATCAATCATGAACACAATCAAATTACGGCCATAAAATTGAGAAGAGAAGATTGGATGAAAAACGCTTTCTAAGTGAAACGTGCATGGATAGAAGAAAAATTTTCCAAAAAATTTTTCATACAAGCAAACATACACCTTGTGTTTCTCGCAAGTAGCTCTGATACCACTGTTAGGGAATACTGGGTGTAATTTAAAATTTTGTAGTCCCAGGATGCAGCGGAAGAATCATTACACCCGAAACATATTCCGGTCCCAAGGATCCATGCGAGAGAGAAGACACAAGGATGTGTTAGAGATGTACCTCTTTTGCTTGTCTAGTTGCCGAAGCCATGTTGAAGGCGCCCATGTGTTCGCCCTCTACAAGTATCCACGCGTCGACCATCTCAACGTTGCTCCCTTCCACGCTCAGTGCTAGCCTCGGGAAGAGAATCAAGCCTTCACCTCACTTGCGCCACCTTCAAGAGAACATGTGCCAAGGAGGGAATAGGGAAGATGCCGCCAAGGACTTCCCCCTTCTTCTTTGCTTGCGCCACCTCCAAGGTGCCCCTATGGCCAAGGAACGAAGAGGGCTTGTGGCAAGAAAACGCCACCAAGCACAAAGACTCCTTGCGCCAAGAAGAGATAGAGAAGAAGAAGAACTTGCGGTTACAAGAAGGAAGAAGGTTGCGCTCCTTGATGAAGAAGGAGATCTCCAAGCTCTCAAGTTGTCGCCACCTTAAGCCTCCACGCCTCCTTGTGTATGAGACCTCACGTCTTCAATGAAGGGAACTCAAGAGGGGGCGACAAGGGGTCCTATAAATAGGACTAGAGGCGGTTTGGGCAAGGGCTAGGATCATGCCAAGTGTATGGCTAGGATGAGGTGTCTTGAGGCAAGGAAAGTCTCCAAGACTTTACCATAAACTTCATTCAACCTATCCATAAATGTCCAAGCACTATATCAGCCCAAGACATGCCTCAAATGCATTCTTACCATCAAAGGATAAGTGGCTAGGCGCAACATGCAAGAGGAATTCGGCTAAGGTGGTGTCTTGGGAGAAACTAGGGTTTGAGGTAAGGTAAGTCTCCAAGACATTACCATATACCTCTTCCCTATATCCAAATGCGCCTAGGAACTTCCCATAAAAGTACTCAAGCCATATCAGCCCCAAGACTTGCCTTAGAGGCATGTATTCCATCCAAGGAAGAGGGGCTAGGCGCCCTTTACTTCCATAATGAAGCAAAGGCGCCTCCCTCACCCCATTATGCCCCTAGGAGCCAATGGGGTGAGATTTCTCCCCATTATACCCTTTTAAGCCAATTCCCTCTTCATGACAACTAATTATTGGGCCTCATTGGATATTGAGCTAGCCCAAACTTCATGGCATGGGTTGATTAAGCCATTGGATCTAGTCCAATGCAACCCTAATCCAAATGCGACCAATTAAGGTCAATTTTGGGTCAACCTGCCAAAAATGAAGTTTGGCTCCAATAACTTTCTTCCAACTCACAGGCCCATTGGCGCTGATGAAATCTTCCAAATTGATCCAAGTTATACAATAACTTGATCATAAGGCTTCTAATTAAAGCAACGTCAAGAGTCTATTGCGTGTGACCCCGTAGGATCCATATGACGATGGCAATGATGTAAACATCATAAGTAGTGAGGGGTATCTAGCAACACATCACTACTACCCATGTCATAGGACTTAAGTCATTTTGGCAACAACTCCTAACAAGCAACGAGGATTCCCATTGCATTATAGATCCCTTTGCCTAAACTGATATCCTGCCATTGGATTAGTCTCAAATTTATCAATCCAATGCATTGGTCATGACTCAACAAGTGTGGCCACACATTCCTGTCATGCACCAATAAGGTGGGGCGCCCCCGAGTGGATATCATGCTTCCAATAAGGAAGGGGCAAATCCTACTATTGGTCATCCATGTCTCTACGTGACTTATGACATGCCCAATGACAGTCGCTTTGGCCTCCAATTACAGAGAGATGTAAGACTGTATCAAAGCATACCCATCATCAAATCTAGACATGAATACCTCAAGTCTAAGGATCAATGCAAACCTCTTGCATGTGAGATTGACTTGTTGACTAGACAAGTCAATCCTCACAGTGGATCACTCCAGTGCATCCAATGCACTTGTATGTCTGCGTTACTGTGCCCCACACCTAACCAGCCCATACACCACTCTCACATGTACCAAAGTTGTCCCATATCTGCTAAGGTACCTTGTCTGGGGATAGCTTATGAGAATGGATCCAATCCAAACTCCTGGGACATTATACATGCAACTCAATACATCAACGCAGGTAGAGAAGTCTGCATAATAACGATCATGCCTATATAAAGAGTAATACTTCTATCAAAGTACATTCAAACAATGCCCGACCATGTCCAAACTTTGGTCTGCAGGGCATAAACACCAACACCTTTCCCATCTTCTGGAGGTAACAAGTACATTCTTGTAGCGGTTGATTATGTCTCAAAATGGGTTGAAGGTCTTGCTTCACCAACCAATGATTCGAGAGTTGTTATTAAACTGTTCAAGAAGATTATCTTTCCACGATATGGAACACCCCGAGTAGTGATCAGTGATGGAGGCTCGCATTTCATAGACATAAGTTTTCAGCCTTACTCAGGAAGTACGGAGTTAATCATAAAGTTGCAACACCCTATCACCCCCAAATAAGTGGACAGGTTGAGATATCAAACAGAGAGATCAAAGGAATTTGGGAGAAAATTGAAGGACCCCTTTCAAGAGGGGGGCGATACCCTACTGATGCGCATATGAAAAACTTTGTGCATGGGCCGAAAATAGGGCATCAAGAATCGTATGAATCATATATGATCAACTTTCCATGCGATTGCAAACAAGAATCAAAGAATCGATTCTTACCAAAGCCATTGCTTGGATGGCGTCTAGGAAGAAGAGACTCAAGCGCTTCTCCTCCAAATGGTGCGCACACAAGGTGATGATGGCTTCTCCTTGAATCTCCTTGTGCTAGCAAGGATCTACAAGTATCCTTCTCGAGTGGTAGGGATGGGGAGATGATCGCTTGGCCGAGAGCTCCTTGTCCAAATCCTCCCTTGTCGTCCAAAGCCACCACTTCACCACACGAGAAGAGTGAATGGAGAAGAGGGGCGATTAACGTTACAAGGTGGAATCGTTTTCCATTTGGAAAACCGACTTCCACATATGGCAAGTCCTCAATGCATGCGTTCATACGTTGAACCATCGAAACTTTCTCCCATTGAACCAAACGTTCAACTAGTGAACCGGTTCTAATCATTGGGTTTGGTTCAAAAAACCAATTAAACCAAGCCACTTGGTCTAGATCATATCAAACCCTAAGGCTCCAGATCTAACCGTTCATCTCCTGATGCTCCTGATCTCACCGATCTAGCATCAACTCTCTCGATCGAAGCTTACCGATCTCAAGACCTAATCAATCAAACATGATCAGACCAGATCTCACTTACAATCAGAGATTAAATCCCTTTAAGCTGAACCCAAACAATTCAGTCCACACGATCTGACTTAAGTAAGCCATATCATCAAATTGTGCGACCCTGAGGGTTTCCTTTAAATGTCGGTAACGATAACTTACATTATCACGATCAGTGAGGGGTATCTAGCAACACATCACTGTCTCCCGATATAAAGGAAAGAGTCTTCCAAGACTACACCCAAACCACAGCACAAGTGTGAATCAACTTCACTAGGCATACATGTTTCCTTTGCCACTGGATGTTCTTATTGGACAAGCGTGTCAAGCCTGTAGCTCCAATATGATGAGCATGATTAGATCAGATGAACATAGTCACCTGGGTATGGCCATACACTTTCTCAATCATCTCATATAAGGGGGGCCCCTTTAGAACATCACACTCCTTAGACAAGAAGACGGCAATCCTATATCTATCACTAGTGCCCTAACATGACTCATGATCATTATCCAAGATAGTCTATAATCATTATGTTTCAAATGATATTGAAATACCTCAAAACAATGACAATCATCATTTAGAAACACAAGTGATCTCAAGTCAGAGGACATGTGCCACTTGTTGCAAACAAGGATTATTCACATTGTGACAAGCAATTGAATATCCTAGTAGGGTCTGTCCAGTACATCCAATGTACCCATGAGTCTACATCTTATTCCATGCTCGAAGCATCCTATAAGATTAGAACACATATTAGTCTCAATCATATCAAGGCTGTCTCATGTTCACCAAGATATCTCGACTAAGGACATAGAGCATGTCAGCCTAGCTGAACAGCATAGAGACATTATTCAGAAGTACACTTATTGCAGCAGACAATGTAACATACTGAATAACAACCATTGCCTTTATAAACATAAGAGTTTATATACATGACACTGATAGAATCCCAAGGCCTCAAACATTAGCCTTAAGGGCATACCCCAACAATCTCCCACTTGCACTTAATCTAATGGTTGAGAAATCTCAAACCCATATTATTACAGTGCTTCTCATGCTTCTGCTGTGCCAGAGGCTTGGTAAGCGGGTCAGCTAGATTGTCATCTGTATGAACCTTGCATATTTTGATCTCGCCACGATCAATGATCTCCCGGATCAAGTGAAACCGTCTCTGTATGTGCTTGGACTTCTGGTGCGACCGTGGTTCCTTTGCCTGTGCGATTGCTCCAGTGTTATCACAGAAGATAACCAAATGATCTGCACTCGAAGGAACAACACCATGTTCCTGAACGAACTTGCGAATCCACACTGCCTCCTTGGATGCTTCCGAGGCTGCAACATACTCGGCTTCTGTTGTGGAATCAGCAACAATAGACTGTTTGAAACTTTTCCACACCACTGCTCCACCATTCAAGCTAAAAACATAGCCTGCTTGCGATCGGAAATCATCCTGGTCCGACTGGAACGAAGCGTCAGTATATCCTTCAATACTGAGTTCTTCCTGACCACCATATATCAAGAACATATCTTTGGTCCTCCGCAGATATTTTAAAATGTTCTTGACCGCAATCCAGTGTGCCTGACCTGGATTACTTTGGAATCGACTGGTCACGCTTAACCCGTAAGCGACGTCTGGGCGAGTACACAACATCGCATACATAATGGACCCAATAGCCGAAGCATAAAGCGTATTGTCCATTTCATCTTTCTCAGTCTGTGTTTGTGGACACTGACTCTTCGAAAGATTCAGACCATGTATGACTGGAAGATATCCTCTTTTAGAATTCTCTAAATGAAATCTCTCCAGGACTTTATCGATGTAAGTACTCTGGCACAGCCCGAGAAGCCTCTTAGATCTATCCCTGTAGATCTTCACACCTAACACATAGGCTGCTTCTCCTAGATCTTTCATCTGGAAACATTTCCTTAGCCATGCTTTAACAGCATGCATTTCAGGAATATCGTTTCCAATGATTAAGATATCATCGACGTAGAGGACTAGGAAAGTAATCATGCTCCCACTAAACCTCTTATATACACACGGGTCATCCTCATTCTTGATGAAACCAAATTCACTGATTGATTCTTCAAAACGAATATTCCAGCTTCTAGATGCTTGTTTAAGTCCATAAATGGACTTCTTTAACTTGCATATTTTATGACGATCTGATGGATTAGTGAAACCTTCAGGTTGTGTCATATACACATCCTCATCCAGTTTTCCATTAAGGAAAGCCGTCTTCACATCCATCTGCCAGATCTCATAATCATAATATGCAACTATCGCGAAAAGAATCCAAATAGACTTAAACATAGCTACAGGTGAGAAAGTTTCATCATAATCTATCCCGTAGATTTGTTTGAAACCTTTCGCAACTAGCCTGCCTTTATAGGTAACTACGTTACCATCCATGTCAATCTTCCTTTTGAAGATCCATTTACAGCCTATAGGGATTACTCCCGGAGGCGGATCAACCAAATCCCAGACTTGGTTATCTGACATGGAGTCCATCTCGGCTCGCATAGCTTCAAGCCATCTAGCTGACTCCGGTCCATTGACCGCATCCGCATAAGTGAGGGGTTCATCATTATCAATGATGTAGACTCCGTCATAGCGCTCAGGCTGACGACGGATCCTTCCCGATCTTCGCGGTTCCCGTGATATCTGAGCCTCAGGTTGTTCAATAACCTGTTCTACCGGCTCAGGCTCATCCAACTGTGCTTGACTACTTTGTCCTTCCTCTGGATTCTCATCCAGCTTTATTTCTCTCCCACTGGCTTCTTGCAGAAGAAATTCCTTCTCAAGAAAAACTGCCGTCCGAGCAACAAATACTTTGTTCTCTTTGGGATCGTAGAAATAATAACCCTTAGTTTCCTTAGGGTATCCGACAAAGACACATTTCTCAGATCTGCTCTCTAGTTTCCCAGAGGCGAGCTTTTTGACATAAGCCTCGCAACCCCAGATCCTGATAAATGTCAAGCTCGGCTGTTTCCTATACCATAATTCATATGGAGTCTTTGAAACTGCCTTGGATGGCACTCGGTTTAGTACCTTTGCAGCTGTTTCCAGTGCAAATCCCCAAAAGGAGTAAGGTAGAGTAGCTTGACTCATCAATGAACGAACCATATCCAGTAAGGTTCTGTTCCTCCTCTCGGACACACCATTCCATTGCGGTGTTCCTGGTGGAGTGAGCTGTGATATAATCCCACACTCTTTTAGATAGTCAGTAAACGCATGACTCAAGTATTCTCCACCTCGATCAGAACGAAGTGCCTTGATATTTCGGCCTAGCTTATTTTGTACTTCATTTTTGAACTCTTTGAACTTGTCAAAAGATTCACTCTTATGTCTCATAAGATAGACATAACCATATCTACTGAAATCATCAGTAAAGGTAATGAAGTACTGATAGCCACCTCTGGCATGTTTACTAAATGGCCCACACACATCACTGTGTATAAGGTCAAGTAAACCTGAAGCCCTTTGTCCTTTGTTAGGAAAAGGAGACTTCGTCATTTTACCCATTAAACAAGCTTTGCATGTATCAATCTCCTCATAGGAGAATGATCCCAGCAGTCCATGATTATGCAACCGCTTAATGCGCTTCTTGTTAATATGGCCTAAACGACTATGCCATAGCAAGGTGCTGTCATCAGCATACTTGGCTTTCTTATTATCAATGTTTTGTATAGAATATTCCATGTCCAACATGAATAACCCATTGTTAATTGAACCAGTAGCATAAACAATATTATTAAGAGTAAGATAACACTTTGAAATCTTGCATTCAAAGGAAAACCCTTTCCTGACAAGAGCAGGAATAGAGATAATATTTTTGGTAATACTGGGTACAAAATAACAATTGTTTAATTCTAATACAATGCCAGATGGTAATGAGATGTAATAATCCCCTACAGCAACAGCAGCAACCCGTGCCCCGTTTCCAACTCGTAGGTCCACCTCATGCTGTCCCACCTGTCTTCTTCTCTTGAGTTCCTGTACATTTGAACAAATGTGAACTCCACATGCAGTGTCCAACACCCATGAAATAGAAGAAGAGGATATCATGACTTCAGTCACAAAAATACCTGAGCCAGAAGCGATGCTTCCCTTCTTGTCTCCTTGGAGCGCTTTACAGTCCTTTTTCCAGTGACCCAGCTGGCCACAGTGGAAACATCTGTTGTCCTTCGACCGCTTCACCTTTTGTTTCAGAGCCTTACTGTAGTTCTTGACAGGGGCTTTGCCCTTCTTCCCCTTCTTCTTGTTCCTGGAAGGAACCATTAAGACAGAGGTTGAAGGCTTTCCCTTCAGAGTTTCCTCAGTAGTCAAGAGCATATTCAGCAACTCTGCCGGAGTACAATCGATTTTGTTCATATTAAAGTTAATAATGAACGCATCGAAAGAAGGCGGAAGAGACTGCAGAATAATGTCTACAGCAAGCTCCTGATTGATGGTATGCCCCAGTTTCTCCAGAGCCTCCTTGTGCCCAATCATCTTGAGCACGTGAGCTCCCACTGGGCTCCCTTCAGCCAGTTTGCTCTGAAAGAAAAGCTTGGTCAAATTATAGCGTTCAGTCCTCGCCTGTGCAGCATACAACATCTTGAGGTTTGCTATAATTTCTATAGCTGACATATCCTCATGCTGACGCTGCAGCGGTGGCGTCATAGACGCTAGCATCAGGCAAGCATCATCAATGCTATCATTGACATGCTTTTCATAGGCATCGCGAACCGCCCTTGCGGCGTTCGCAGCGGGTTGAGGCGGTATAGCCGTCTCGAGGACATACAGTTTCCTCTCTGCCTTAAGAACAATCTTAAGGTGTCCGTACCAGTCCGAGAAGTTTGGCCCAGCAAACTTCTCCCTTTCCAGTAGGGATCGCACATTGAAGCTCATGGTGTTCGTTGCTGCAGGAATCTACAACAATGCAAGAATAGCAAGGTCAGTATCAATGTTTAGAATCAATCCAGGACTTAAGAAAGATTCTTTTCTCACTATTTTATCTGACTGAAAAATCCATTAAAACAGTCCGAAAGAGTAACACTCTTTTAGTGAGATGGGATCCAGATTTCATACTTGGTCTCCGCGTCCCGCTCAAGCGAGATAAGATGCACAGAGAGTACAAGCACTAATTTCTGGTAGGCAGTCCCTGCCAATCGCCAACCCGTGCGATTCCCCTTCATCCGGGCAATCCAGCCGACTGTGCCAACTGAGTTGGTACAACACAGTCTCTGATCCCTCAGATGGCTGCCTCCATATAGCTACCATATGCGCCACATATGTAGCCTACATGGTCAAGCTGACCCGACCTACTCCCTGGACCACCACGTGCTATGCTGAGCAACGAGAAGCGATAAATCCCTTCTCTGTAACACGCAGGTGAAATCCCGCACCGTCTGAAGATAGATGGACGTGCCCACTGAGTGGGTACAACACGGCTCCAACGATAGTCAGAACAGTGAGGTTTCGCGTCAGAAGGCTATCGAGCTTGATATTTTAACGTTGGATTTTAAACGGTCTTTTATCTTCTTAACTATCATGCAAACCCTATGGTGATAGCAGAAGATAAATAAATCATGCAATTCTAATTATTTAAACAATAAAAGAAAGCATGATGATCTTATGTGGTAAAAGCCCATTAACCCTAAGTAAGACCTTAATGTTTCTTAAGTCTTCACTTGAGCTCTTCATGGGTCTTTTGCATCTCATCTGGCCCCACCTAGGGCCTTAGCGCCCACTGCAGCTCAGGTGCGCCCACCAGGTGAATGCGCCTGTCATAGGGTCGAACCCTAGACCTCCCACCTGGTCAAGCCTCTGCTGCATGCGCTTCTGCCAACTGTGTTCTGTGCTCATGTCTGATTAAACTTACAATTTAATCTATCTAGACATGCTTGACTCGCAGGTCAATTATACATTATAAATTAAATAACATGTGATGCACAGATCACAATAAAAAATTAATTTACAATTTAACCAGGCACGCAGGCCCCAGCACAGCACACATTAACACGGGCAGCCCACATAAGATGAAATAAACAAGCACATGCCATCCAATCAACATGTGATCCGTTAATAAGAAAATAAAATTTTGAAAAAACCCATTGGCATCAATTTTAGTTTTCTTATATGCCCTACAACCTTACAACGGTCCATCAATAGGGATCCACTCATCATATCTAGTTAGATCCACTGCCCTTGCATGCACCAAGTCCTAACTGACTTGAGTTGACCTAATGGTCAACCATGCATGCGCCAAGGGCTGAACAGCCTTCATGAGTTCTGGCAAGCGGGTGTGACCCCGGGCCCTAACTCATGCGCGTTCATGGTTGTCTCAACCAGACCTCGCTACACGCCCTTGATGTAGTCAACCTATAGCCACCTCGTGCTTGTGCACAGGTGCTATCTGGTCAACCCATCTAGGCTGTCAGATGGTCTGATCAGACTATTTGGATCCTTACTAGATGATGACTTCAACCCTACTGACCCGTCTAAGGGTTTATAGCAGGCGCGGCTTAGATCTAATCAGGAGGCGCGCAAGACAAGTTTTGCAAAACATTTAACATGCGCCAACAAGTTACATGCGCCAAACATATACATGTAGTTTTGCATGTCATAAACTTTAGATCTAAGCATACAAGGATCACATAAGGCTAAAGCAATCATAAAACATGCATAAAACCGCTCTGATACCAATTGAAGGACCCCTTTCAAGAGGGGGGCGATACCCTACTGATGCGCATATGAAAAACTTTGTGCATGGGCCGAAAATAGGGCATCAAGAATCGTATGCATCATATATGATCAACTTTCCATGCGATTGCAAACAAGAATCAAAGAATCGATTCTTACCAAAGCCATTGCTTGGATGGCGTCTAGGAAGAAGAGACTCAAGCGCTTCTCCTCCAAATGGTGCGCACACAAGGTGATGATGGCTTCTCCTTGAATCTCCTTGTGCTAGCAAGGATCTACAAGTATCCTTCTCGAGTGGTAGGGATGGGGAGATGATCGCTTGGCCGAGAGCTCCTTGTCCAAATCCTCCCTTGTCGTCCAAAGCCACCACTTCACCACACGAGAAGAGTGAATGGAGAAGAGGGGCGATTAACGTTACAAGGTGGAATCGTTTTCCATTTGGAAAACCGACTTCCACATATGGCAAGTCCTCAATGCATGCGTTCATACGTAGAACCATCGAAACTTTCTCCCATTGAACCAAACGTTCAACTAGTGAACCGGTTCTAATCATTGGGTTTGGTTCAAAAAACCAATTAACCCAAGCCACTTGGTCTAGATCATATCAAACCCTAAGGCTCCAGATTTAACCGTTCATCTCCTGATGCTCCTGATCTCACCGATCTAGCATCAACTCTCTCGATCAAAGCTTACCGATCTCAAGCCCTAATCAATCAAACATGATCAGACCAGATCTCACTTACAATCAGAGATTAAATCCCTTTAAGCTGAACCCAAACAATTCAGTCCACACGATCTGACTTAAGTAAGCCATATCATCAAATTGTGCGACCCTGAGGGTTTCCTTTAAATGTCGGTAACGATAACTTACGTTATCACGATCAGTGAGGGGTATCTAGCAACACATCACTGTCTCCTGATATAAAGGAAAGAGTCTTCCAAGACTACACCCAAACCACAGCACAAGTGTGAATCAACTTCACTAGGCATACATGTTTCCTTTGCCACTGGATGTTCTTATTGGACAAGCGTGTCAAGCCTGTAGCTCCAATATGATGAGCATGATTAGATCAGATGAACATAGTCACCTGGGTATGGCCATACACTTTCTCAATCATCTCATATAAGGGGGGCCCCATTAGAACATCACACTCCTTAGACAAGAAGACGGCAATCCTATATCTATCACTAGTGCCCTAACATGACTCATGATCATTATCCAAGATATTCTATAATCATTATGTTTCAAATGATATTGAAATACCTCAAAACAATGACAATCATCATTTAGAAACACAAGTGATCTCAAGTCAGAGGACATGTGCCACTTGTTGCAAACAAGGATTATTCACATTGTGACAAGCAATTGAATATCCTAGTAGGGTCTGTCCAGTACATCCAATGTACCCATGAGTCTACATCTTATTCCATGCTCGAAGCATCCTATAAGATTAGAACACATATTAGTCTCAATCATATCAAGGCTGTCTCATGTTCACCAAGATATCTCGACTAAGGACATAGAGCTTGTCAGCCTAGCTGAACAGCATAGAGACATTATTCAGAAGTACACTTATTGCAGCAGACAATGTAACATACTGAATAACAACCATTGCCTTTATAAACATAAGAGTTTATATACATGACACTGATAGAATCCCAAGGCCTCAAACATTAGCCTTAAGGGCATACCCCAACAAAAATAGTGTCACGCACTAGAAAAGACTGGGCATTCAAACTTGATGATGCATTGTGGGCATACAGGACTACTTTCAAAACACCCATAGGTATGTCCCCCTTTCAATTGATTTATGGAAAATCATGTCACCTTCCCGAAGAGCTCGAGCATAAGGCGTTCTGGGCAATCAAGAAGCTGAATTTTTACTTGAAAAATGCGGGTGAAAAACGGAGGTTGCAATTAAATGAGCTAGATGAGATCAGACTCTCTGCATATGAGAATGCAAGAGTCTACAAAGAGAGGACTAAGAGTGAAGGTCCCTAAAGTAAAGGGGGTGAAACCCTAAGCATGCGCAAATTAAAATACTTGCATGGGCGGAATTAGGGTCTCTATAGGATCGCATGTAGTATGACTATATAATCAACTTGGTTGCTTTTCATAGATCAAGTGAAAATCTCACCATGGCCATGACTAGGACGGCGCCTTGGAAGCAAGAGGGCGAAAAAGGCTCTCCTCCAAAGAAGACACACACAAAGGTGATGAAGACTTCCTCCTTGCGCAATTCTTGTGCTAGCAAAAATGCCAAGGTGTCCTTTTGTGTTGAGGAGATGAGATGATCCTCCTTGCTAGCCGAGAGCTCTCCCTCTTCGATCTTGACGATCCCCTTGGACGATCCTCCAAAACCGAGAGAGCTTCGAAAAAACAAGAGGCATTGAGGCAATTGGCGTTTTGGCGTTACAAGACTTCCCATAATGGAAAGTCATCAAGACATGCGTTCATGTCTTGTGAACTAATCCACAACGCCAATTCAATTGAACCAAGCGATTACAAATGTGAACCGGTTCAATTGAATTCGGTCCAATTGCATTTGGTCCATAGACCAAATTGAACCAAGCCAAGCCATGGTCTAAATCTCATATGAACCATGAAGGTTCAAGATCTAACCGTACATCTCTTGATACTCTTGATCTCACCGATCTAGCATCAATACTCTCGATCGAAGCTTACCGATCTCAAGCCCTAATCAATCAAACATGATCAGACCGGATCTCACTTACAATCAGAGTTTAAACTCCTTTAAACTGAATCAAAACAATCCAGTCCACACGATCTGACTCAAGTAAGCCATATCACCAAATTGTGCGACCCTAAGGGTATCCTTTAAATGTCGGTAACGATAACTAACGTTATCACAATCAGTGAGGGGTATCTAGCAACACATCACTGTCTCCCGATATAAAGGAAAGAGTCTTCCAAGACTTCACCCAAACCACAGCTCAAGTGTGAATCCACTTCACTAAACATACATGTTTCCTTTGCCACTGGATGTTCTTATTGGACAAGTGTGTTAAGCTTGTTATTCCAATATGATGAGCATGACTAGATCAGATGAACATAGTCATCTGGGTATGGCCATACACTTTCTCAATCATCTCATGCAGGGGGGGCCCCTTTAGAACATCACACTCCTTAAACAAGGAGACGGCAATCCTATATCTATCACTAGTGCCCTAACCTGACTCATGATCATTATCCAAGATAGTCTATTACCATTATGTTTCAAATGATATTGAACTACCTCAAAACAATGACAATTATCATTTAGAAACACAAGTGATCTCAAGTCAGAGGAAGTATGCCACTTGCTTGTATATAAGGATTATTCACATTGTGACAAGCAATTGAATATCCTAGTAGGGTCTGTCCAGTACATCCAATGTACCCATGAGTCTACATCTTATTCCATGCTCAAAGCATCCTATAAGATTAGAACACATATTAGTCTCAATCATATCAAGGCTGTCTCATGTTCACCAAGATATCTCGCCTAAGGACATTACAGCATGTCAGCCTAGCTGAACAGCATTGAGACATTATTCAGAAGTACACTTATTGCAGCAGACAATGTAACATACTGAATAACAACCATTGCCTTTATAAACATAAGAGTTTATACATGATACTGATAGAATCCTAAGGCCTCAAACATTAGCCTTAAGGGCATACCCCAACAATCTCCCACTTGCACTTAATCTAATGGTTGAGAAATCTCAAACCCATATTATTACAGTGCTTCTCATGCTTCTGCTGCGCCAGAGGCTTGGTAAGCGGGTCAGCCAGATTGTCATCTGTATGAACCTTGCAGATTTTGATCTCGCCACGATCAATGATCTCCCGGATCAAGTGAAACCGTCTCTGTATGTGCTTGGACTTCTGGTGCGACCGTGGTTCCTTTGCTTGTGCTATTGCTCCAGTGTTATCACAGAAGATAACCAAAGGATCTGCACTCGAAGGAACAACACCAAGTTCCTGAATGAACTTACGAATCCACACTACCTCCTTGGATGCTTCCGAGGCTGCAACATACTCGGCTTCTGTTGTGGAATCAGCAACAGTAGACTGTTTGAAACTTTTCCACACCACTGCTCCTCCATTCAAGCTAAAAACATAGCCTGATTGCGATCAAAAATCATCCTGGTCCGACTGGAATGAAGCGTTAGTATATCCTTCTATACTGAGTTCTTCCTGACCACCATATATCAAGAACATATCTTTGGTCCTCCGCAGATATTTTAAAATGTTCTTGACCGCAATCCAGTGTGCCTGACCTGGATTACTTTGGAACCGACTGGTCACGCTTAACCCGTAAGCGATGTCTGGGCGAGTACACAACATCGCATACATAATGGACCCAATAGCCGAAGCATAAGGCGTATTATCCATTTCATCTTTCTCAGTCTGTGTTTGTGGACACTGACTCTTCGAAAGATTCAGACCATGTCTGACTGGAAGATATCCTCTTTTAGAATTCTCTAAATGGAATCTCTCCAGGACCTTATCGATGTAAGTACTCTGGCACAGCCCGAGAAGCCTCTTAGATCTATCCCTATAGATCTTCACACCTAACACATAGGCTGCTTCTCCTAAATCTTTCATCTGGAAACATTTTCCTAACCATGCTTTAACAGCATGCAGTTCAGGAATATCGTTTCCAATGATTAAGATATCATCGACGTAGAGGACTAGGAAAGTAATCACGCTCCCACTAAACCTCTTATATACACACGGGTCATCTTCGTTCTTGATGAAACCAAACTCACAGATTGATTCATCAAAACGAATATTCCAGCTTCTAGATGCTTGTTTAAGTCCATAAATGGACTTATTTAACTTGCATATTTTATGACGATCTGATGGATTAGTGAAACCTTCAGGTTGTGTCATATACACATCCTCATCCAGTTTTCCATTAAGGAAAGCGGTCTTCACATCCATCTGCCAGATCTCATAATCGTAATATGCTGCTATCGCGAAAAGAATCCGAATAGACTTGAACATGGCTACAGGAGAGAAAGTTTCATCATAATCTATCCCGAAGATTTGTTTGAAACCTTTCTCAACTAGCCTGCCTTTATAGGTAACCACGTTACCATCCATGTCAATCTTCTTCTTGAAGATCCATTTACAGCCTATAGGGATTACTCCCGGAGGCGGATCAACCAAATCCCAGACCTGGTTATCTGACATGGAGTCCATTTCGGCTCGCATAGCTTCAAGCCATCTAGCTGCCTCCGGTCCACTGACCGCATCCGCATAAGTGAGGGGTTCATCATTATCAATGATGTAGACTCCGTCATAGCGCTCAGGCTGTCGACGAATCCTTCCCGATCTTCGCGGTTCCCGTGATATCTGAGCCTCAGGTTGTTCAATAACCTGTTCTACCGGCTCAGGCTCATCCAACTGTGCTTGACTACTTTGTCCTTCGTCTGGATTCTCATCCAGCTTTATTTCTCTCCCACTGGCTTCTTGCAGAAGAAACTCCTTCTCAAGAAAAACTGCCGTCCGAGCAACAAATACTTTGTTCTCTTTGGGATCGTAGAAATAATAACCCTTAGTTTCCTTAGGGTATCCGAAAAAGATACATTTCTCAGATCTGCTCTCTAGTTTCCCAGAGGCGAGCTTTTTGACATAAGCCTCGCAACCCCAGATCTTAATAAATGTCAAGCTCGGCTGTTTCCCATACCATAACTCATATGGAGTCTTTGAAACTGCCTTGGATGGCACTCGGTTTAGTACCTTTGCTGCTGTTTCCAGTGCAAAACCCCAAAAGGAGTAAGGTAGAGTAGCCTGACTCATCATAGAACGAACCATATCAAGTAATGTTCTATTTCTCCTCTCGGACACACCATTCCATTGCGGTGTTCCTGGCGGAGTGAGCTGTGAGATGATCCCACACTCCTTCAGATAGTCAGTAAACTCTCGACTTAGGTATTCTCCACCTCGATCAGAACGAAGTGCCTTGATATTTCGGCCTAGCTGATTCTGTACTTCATTTTTGAACTCTTTGAACTTGTCAAAAGATTCACTCTTATGTCTCATTAGATAGACATACCCATATCTACTGAAATCATCAGTAAAGGTAATGAAGTATGAATAGCCACCTCTGGCATGTTTACTAAAAGGCCCACACACATCACTGTGTATAAGGTCAAGTAAACCTGAAGCCCTTTGACCTTTGTTAGGAAAAGGAGACTTCGTCATTTTACCCAATAAACAAGCTTTGCATGTATCAATCTCCTCATAGGAGAATGTGTAGGAACCCCTTTCGAGAGGGGGGCAAAAACCCTAAGCATGGCGCAAATGAAATTTATGCAAGCGGAAGCAAGGGTTTCAAGATCTTTTGCATGCCATATGTTCAACTATCATAGATTGATAAGAACAAGGGGAGATTCATACCAACGCCATAGGCTTGGAATTCGGCTTGGAAGAAGAGAACAAGTTAGGTCTCCTCCACAAGTCCACACACAAGATGAAGATGCTCACTTCCTTGACGTCCCTTGTGCTAGCAAGGCACCCAAGCTATCTTGTCGAATGGAAAGGGGGTGATTAGATGAATCCCTATGGCCGAGAGCTCCTTTTCCTTGTCTTCCTCTTTCGTCAACCACCTAACGAAAAGGATCAAGCCGTTGTCTTCAAGAGACCAACGCTTAAGCGTTTTGGCGTTTTAGCAAAACCGGCTTTGATGACTTTCCATAAATGGAAGACAATCAAGCCATGCGCTCAAGACAAACCAAAAACGCCTATTGGCATTGAACCAAGTGTTCACATTTGTGAACCGGTTCAAGCCAAATCGTCCAATCGAATTTGGTTCATCAAACCAAACCGAAATAGCTCAAGCCACTTGGTCTAGACCAAATTGAACCCTAAGGCTCACGATCTAACCACTCATCTCCTGATGCCCCTGATCTCCCCGATCTAGCATCATTTCTCTCGATCGAAGCTTACTGATCTCAAGCCCTAATCAATCAAACATGATCAGACCAGATCTCACTTACAATCAGAGATTAAATCCCCTTTAATCTGAACTCAAAGAATCCAGTCCATACGATCTGACTCAAGTAAGCCATATCATCAAATTGTGCGACCCTGAGGGTTTCCTCTAAATGTCGGTAACGATAACTAACGTTATCACGATCAGTGAGGGGTATCTAGCAACACATCACTGTCTCCCGATATAAAGGAAAGAGTCTTCCAAGACTACTCCCAAACCTTAGCACAAGTGTGAATCTATTCACAAGGCATACATGTTTCCTTTGCCACTGGATGTTCTTATTGGACAAGCATGTCAAGCCTGTAACTCCAATACGATGAGCATGATTAGATCAGATGATCATAGTCATCTGGGTATGGCCATACACTATCTCAATCATCTCATACAAGGGGGCCCCTTTAGAACATCACACTCCTTGAACAAGGAGACGGCAATCCTTTATCTATCACTAGTGCCCTAACCTGACTCATGATCATTATCCAAGATAGTCTATGATCATTATGTTTCAAATGATATTGAACTACCTCAAAACAATGACAATCATCATTTAGAAACACAAGTGATCTCAAGTCGAAGGACATGTGCCACTTGCTGCTATCAAGGATTATTCACATTGTGACAAACAATTGAATATCCTAGAAGGGTCTGTCCAGTACATCCAATGTACCCATGAGTCTACATCTTATTCCATGCTCGAAGCATCCTATAAGATTAGAACACATATTAGTCTCAATCATATCAAGGTTGTCTCATGTTCACCAAGATATCTCGACTAAGGACATATAGCCTGTCAGCCTAGCTGAACAGCTTTGAGACATTATTCAGAAGTACACTTATTACAGCAGACAAGGTAACAACCTGAATAATAACCATGCCTTTATAAACTTAAGAGTTTATTACATGACACTTATACAATCCCAAGGCCTCAAACATTAGCCTTAAGGGCATACCCCAACAATCTCCCACTTGCACTTAATCTAATGGTTGAGAAATCTCAAACCCATATTATTACAGTGCTTCTCATGCTTCTGCTGCGCCAGAGGCTTGGTAAGCGGGTCTGCCAGATTGTCATCTGTATGAACCTTGCAAATTTTGATCTCGCCACGATCAATGATCTCCCGGATCAAGTGAAACCGTCTCTGTATGTGCTTGGACTTCTGGTGCGACCGTGGTTCCTTTGCTTGTGCAATTGCTCCAGTGTTATCACAGAAGATAACCAAAGGATCTGCACTCGAAGGAACTACACCAAGTTCTCTCACGAACTTACGAATCCACACTGCCTCCTTGGATGCTTCCGAGGCTGCAACATACTCGGCTTCTGTTGTGGAATCAGCAACAGTTGACTGTTTGAAGCTCTTCCACACCACTGCTCCACCATTCAAGCTGAAAACATAGCCTGATTGCGATCGGAAATCATCCTGGTCCGACTGGAACGAAGCGTCAGTATATCCCTCTATACTGAGTTCTTCCTGACCACCATATATCAAGAACATATCTTTGGTCCTCCGCAGATATTTTAAAATGTTCTTGACTGCAATCCAGTGCGCCATACCTGGATTACTTTGGAATCGACTGGTCACGCTTAACCCGTAAGCGACGTCTGGGCGAGTACACAACATCGCATACATAATGGACCCAATAGCCGAAGCATAAGGCGTATTGTCCATTTCATCTTTCTCAGTCTGTGTTTGTGGACACTGACTCTTCGAAAGATTCAGACCATGTCTGACTGGAAGATATCCTCGTTTAGAATTCTCTAAATGGAATCTCTCCAGGACTTTATCGATGTAAGTACTCTGGCACAGCCCGAGAAGCCTCTTAGATCTATCCCTGTAGATCTTTACACCTAATACATAGGCTGCTTCTCCTAGATCTTTCATCTGGAAACATTGTCCTAACCATGCTTTAACAGCATGCAGTTCAGGAATATCATTTCCAATGATTAAGATATCATCGACGTAGAGGATTAGGAATGTAATCACGCTCCCACTAAACCTCTTATATACACACGGGTCGTCCTCGTTCTTGATGAAACCAAACTCAGAGATTGATTCATCAAAACGAATATTCCAGCTTCTTGATGCTTGTTTCAGTCCATAAATGGACTTCTTTAACTTGCATATTTTATGACGATCTGCTGGATTAGTGAAACCTTCAGGTTGTGTCATATACACATCCTCATCCAGATTTCCATTAAGGAAAGCTGTTTTCACATCCATCTGCCAGATCTCATAATCATAATATGCTGCTATCGCGAAAAGAATCCGAATAGACTTAAACATAGCTACAGGTGAGAAAGTTTCATCATAATCTATCCCGTAGATTTGTTTGAAACCTTTCGCAACTAGCCTGCCTTTATAGGTAACCACGTTACCATCCATGTCAATCTTCTTCTTGAAGATCCATTTACAGCCTATAGGGATTACTCCCGGAGGCGGATCAACCAAATCCCAGACTTGGTTATCTGACATGGAGTCCATTTCGGCTCGCATAGCTTCAAGCCATCTAGCTGACTCCGGTCCACTGACCGCATCCGCATAAGTGAGGGGTTCATCATTATCAATGATGTAGACTCCGTCATAGCGCTCAGGCTGACGACGGATCCTTCCCGATCTTCGCGGTTCCCGTGTTATCTGAGCCTCAGGTTGTTCAATAACCTGTTCAACTGGCTCAGGCTCATCCAACTGTGCTTGACTACTTTGTCCTTTATCTGGATTCTCATCCAGCTTTATTTCTCTCCCACTGGCCTCTTGCAGAAGAAATTCCCTCTCAAGAAATATAGCCGTCCGAGCAACAAAAACCTTGTTCTCTTTGGGATCGAAGAAATAATAACCCTTAGTTTCCCAGAGGCGAGCTTTTTGACATAAGCCTCGCAACCCCAGATCCTGATAAATGTCAAGCTAGGCTGTTTCCTATACCATAACTCATATGGCGTCTTTGAAACTGCCTTGGATGGCACTCGGTTTAGTACCTTTGCAGCTGTTTCCAGTGCAAAACCCCAAAAGGAGTATGGAAGAGTAGCCTGACTCATCATAGAACGAACCATATCAAGTAACGTTCTATTTCTCCTTTCGGACACACCATTCCATTGCGGTGTTCCTGGCGGAGTGAGCTGTGAGATAATCCCACACTCTTTCAGATAGTCAGTAAATTCTCGACTTAGGTATTCTCCACCTCGATCAGAACGAAGTGCCTTGATATTTCGGCCTAACTGATTTTGTACTTCATTTTTGAACTCTTTGAACTTGTCAAAAGATTCACTTTTATGTCTCATTAGATAGACATATCCATACCTACTGAAATCATCAGTAAAGGTAATGAAGTACTGATAGCCACCTCTGGCATGTTTACTAAATGGCCCACACACATCACTGTGTATAAGGTCAAGTAAACCCGAAGCCCTTTGACCTTTGTTAGGAAAAGGTGACTTCGTCATTTTACCCATCAAACAAGCTTTGCATGTATCAATCTCCTCATAGGAGAATGATCCCAGCAGTCCATGATCATGCAACCGCTTAATGCGCTTCTCGTTTATATGGCCTAAACGACTATGCCATAGCAAGGTGCTGTCATCAGCATACTTGGCTTTCTTATTATCAATATTTTGTATCGAATATTCCATGTCCAACATGAATAACCCATTGTTAATTGAACCAGTGGCATACACAATATTATCATGAGATAAAACACACTTTGAAATTTTGCATTCAAAGGAAAATCCCTTCCTGACAAGAGCAGGAATGGAGATAATATTCTTGGTAATACTGGGTACAAAATAACAATTGTTTAATTCTAATACAATGCCAGATGGTAAAGAAATGAAATAGTCTCCTACAGCAACAGCAGCAACCCGTGCCCCGTTTCCAACGCGTAGGTCTACCTCATGCTGTCCCACCTGCCTTCTTCTCTTGAGTTCCTGTACATTTGAACAAATGTGAACTCCACATGCAGTGTCCAACACCCATGAAATAGAAGAAGATAACATGACCTCAGTCACATATATACCTGAGCCAGAAGCGATGCTTCCCCTCTTATCTCCTTGGAGCGCTTTACAGTCCTTTTTCCAGTGACCCAGCTGGCCACAGTGGAAACACCTGTTGTCCTTCGACCGCTTCACCTTCTGTTTCAGAGCCTTGCTGTAGTTCTTGATAGGGGCCTTGCCCTTCTTCCCCTTCTTCTTGTTCCTTGAAGGAACCATTAAGACAGAGGTCGAAGGCTTTCCCTTCAGAGTTTCCTCAGTTGTCAAGAGCATATTCAGCAGCTCTGCCGGAGTACAATCGATTTTGTTCATATTAAAGTTAATGATGAACGCATCGAAAGAAGGCGGGAGAGACTGCAGAATAATATCTACAGCAAGCTCCTGGTTGATGGTATGCCCCAGTTTCTCCAGAGCCTCCTTGTGCCCAATCATCTTGAGCACGTGAGCTCCCACTGGGCTCCCCTCAGCCAGTTTGCTCTGAAAGAAGAGCTTCGTCAGATTATAGCGTTCTGTCCTCGCCTGTGCAGCATACAGCATCTTGAGGTTCGCTATAATCTCTATAGCCGACATATCCTCATGCTGACGCTGCAGCGGTGGCGTCATAGACGCTAGCATCAGGCAAGCGACATCAATGCTATCATTGACGTGCTTTTCATAGGCATCCCGAACCGCCCTTGCGGCGTTCGGAGCGGGCTGCGGCGGTATCGCCGTCTCGAGGACATACAGTTTCCTCTCTGCCTTAAGAACGATCTTAAGGTGTCCAAACCAGTCAGAGAAGTTCGGCCCAGCAAACTTCTCCCTTTCCAGTAGGGATCGCACATTGAAGCTCATGGTGTTCGTTGCTGCAGGTATCTACAACAATGCAAGAACAGCAAGGTCAGTATCAATGTATAGAATCAATCCAGGACTTAAGAAAGATTCTTTTTCTCACTATTTTGTCTGACTGAAAAATCCAGTAAACAGTCCGAAAGAGTAACACTCTTTTAGTGAGATGGGATCCAGATTTCATACTTGGTCTCCGCGTCCCGCTCAGGCGAGATAAGATGCACAGAGATGACAAGCATTAATTTCTAGTAGGCTGTCCCAGCCAATCGCCAACCCGTGCGATTCCCCTTCATCTGGGCAATCCAGCAGACTGTGCCAACTGAGTTGGTACAACACAGTCTCTGATCCCACAGATGGCTGCCTCCATGTGCTACCATATGCGCCACATATGTAGCCTACATGGTCAAGCTGACCTGACCTACTCCCTGGACCACCACGTGCTATGCTGAGCAACGAGAAGGGATAAATCCCTACTCTGTAACACGCAGGTGAAATCCCGCACCGTCTGAAGATAGATGGACGTGCCCACTGAGTGGGTACAACACGGCTCCAACGATAGTCAGAACGGTGAGGTTTCGCGTCAGAAGGCTTTCCGAGCTTGATATGTTAGCGTTGGATTTTAACGGTCTTTTATCTTCTTACTATCAGGCAAATCCTATGGCTATAGCAGAAGATAAACACATGCAATTCTAATTATATAAGCAATAAATAGAAAGCATGATCTTATGTGGTAAAAGCCCATGAACCCTAAGTAAGACCTTAATTTTACTTAAGTCTTCACTTGCTCTTCATAGGTCTTTTGCCTTTCATCTGGTCCAACCCAGGGCCCTAGCGCCAAGAGCACCTCAGGTGCGCCACCAGCTGAATGCCCCATTTAGATGTGTGCCTTTGTGCTCTTGTCTAATCAAATACAATTTGATCTATCTAGACAAGTTTGACTCGCAGGTCAATTATACATTATAAATTAAGTACAAATGTGATTCGCAGATCACAAAATAATTTACAAGTTTAATTCCAGGCACGCAGGCCCCAGCACAGCACACATTAGGGCAACCCACATAAGATTAAATAAACAAGCATATGGCTTCAAATCAACATGTGATCCATACATGAAATTAAATTTTTGAAAACCCATGGCATCAATTTTAATTTCCTTAGGTGTCCTACAACCTTACAATGGTCCATTGATGGGGATCCACTCATCCATCTAGTCAGATCCTCTGCCCTTGCATGCACCGAGTCCTAACTGACTCGAGTTGACCTAATGGTCAACCATGCATGCGCCAGGGCTGAACAACCTTCAAGAGTTCTGGCAAGCGGGTGTGACCCCGGGCCTAACTCAAGAGTGTTCACTGGTTGTCTCAACCAGACCTCGCTACACACCTTTGATGCAGTTAACCTATAGCCACCATGTGCTTGCGCACAGGTGCTATCTGGTCAACCCATCTAGGCTGTCAGATGGTCTGATCAGACTAGTTGGATCTAACCTAGAAGATGCTTTCAACCCCATCAAGCCATCTAAGGGTTTACAATAGGTGCAACTTAGATCTAATTCATGGGCGCGCAAGATGTTTTGTTTTGTCAAAAACAACATGTAAGAAGCGCCAATCAAACATGCGCCAACAACAACACTTGTAGAGTCCCCTTCAAGGGGGAGCGCAACTTTGACAACAACAAACAACAAGCACCTATACATGCGGCTTAGAACAACAAACATCATGCATGAAGTTTTCGCATCATAAATTTTTCATGAGCTTGCGCATGTAACCAACCATAGATCTAAGCATAAAAGTAAACATGGATCACATCAGCAAACATAATAGCATGCATAGACGCCTCTGATACCAATTGTAGGAACCCCTTTCGAGAGGGGGGCAAAAACCCTAAGCATGGCGCAAATGAAATTTATGCAAGCGGAAGCAAGGGTTTCAAGATCTTTTGCATGCCATATGTTCAACTATCATAGATTGATAAGAACAAGGGGAGATTCATACCAACGCCATAGGCTTGGAATTCGGCTTGGAAGAAGAGAACAAGTTAGGTCTCCTCCACAAGTCCACACACAAGATGAAGATGCTCACTTCCTTGACGTCCCTTGTGCTAGCAAGGCACCCAAGCTATCCTGTCGAATGGAAAGGGGGTGATTAGATGAATCCCTATGGCCGAGAGCTCCTTTTCCTTGTCTTCCTCTTTCGTCAACCACCTAATGAAAAGGATCAAGCCGTTGTCTTCAAGAGACCAACGCTTAAGCGTTTTGGCGTTTTAGCAAAACCGGCTTTGATGACTTTCCATAAATGGAAGACAATCAAGCCATGCGCTCAAGACAAACCAAAAACGCCTATTGGCATTGAACCAAGCGTTCACATTTGTGAACCGGTTCAAGCCAAATCGTCCAATCGAATTTGGTTCATCAAACCAAACCGAAATAGCTCAAGCCACTTGGTCTAGACCAAATTGAACCCTAAGGCTCACGATCTAACCACTCATCTCCTGATGCCCCTGATCTCCCCGATCTAGCATCATTTCTCTCGATCGAAGCTTACCGATCTCAAGCCCTAATCAATCAAACATGATCAGACCAGATCTCACTTACAATCAGAGATTAAATCCCCTTTAATCTGAACTCAAAGAATCCAGTCCATACGATCTGACTCAAGTAAGCCATATCATCAAATTGTGCGACCCTGAGGGTTTCCTCTAAATGTCGGTAACGATAACTAACGTTATCACGATCAGTGAGGGGTATCTAGCAACACATCACTGTCTCCCGATATAAAGGAAAGAGTCTTCCAAGACTACTCCCAAACCTTAGCACAAGTGTGAATCTATTCACAAGGCATACATGTTTCCTTTGCCACTGGATGTTCTTATTGGACAAGCATGTCAAGCCTGTAACTCCAATACGATGAGCATGATTAGATCAGATGATCATAGTCATCTGGGTATGGCCATACACTATCTCAATCATCTCATACAAGGGGGCCCCTTTAGAACATCACACTCCTTGAACAAGGAGACGGCAATCCTTTATCTATCACTAGTGCCCTAACCTGACTCATGATCATTATCCAAGATAGTCTATGATCATTATGTTTCAAATGATATTGAACTACCTCAAAACAATGACAATCATCATTTAGAAACACAAGTGATCTCAAGTCGAAGGACATGTGCCACTTGCTGCTATCAAGGATTATTCACATTGTGACAAACAATTGAATATCCTAGAAGGGTCTGTCCAGTACATCCAATGTACCCATGAGTCTACATCTTATTCCATGCTCGAAGCATCCTATAAGATTAGAACACATATTAGTCTCAATCATATCAAGGTTGTCTCATGTTCACCAAGATATCTCGACTAAGGACATATAGCCTGTCAGCCTAGCTGAACAGCTTTGAGACATTATTCAGAAGTACACTTATTACAGCAGACAAGGTAACAACCTGAATAATAACCATGCCTTTATAAACTTAAGAGTTTATTACATGACACTTATACAATCCCAAGGCCTCAAACATTAGCCTTAAGGGCATACCCCAACAGAATGATCCCAGCAGTCCATGATCATGCAACCGCTTAATGCGCTTCTTGTTAATATGGCCTAAACGACTATGCCATAGCAAGGTGCTGTGATCAGCATACTTGGCTTTCTTATTATCAATATTTTGTATAGAACATTCCATGTCCAACATGAATAACCCATTGTTAATTGATCCAGAAGCATAAACAATATTATCATAAGATAAAATACACTTTGAAATATTGCATTCAAAGGAAAATCCTTTCCTGACAAGAGCAGGAATAGAGATAATATTTTTCGTAATGCTTGGTACAAAGTAACAATTGTCTAGTTCCAATACAAGTCCAGATGGTAATGAGATGTAATAAACCCCTACAGCAACAGCAGCAACCCATGCCCCGTTTCCAACTCGTAGGTCCACCTCATGCTGTCCCACCTGTCTTCTTCTCTTGAGTTCCTGTACATTTGAACAAATGTGAACTCCACATGCAGTGTCCAACACCCATGATATAGAAGAAGAAAACATGACCTCAGTCACAAATATACCTGAGCCAGAAGCGATGCTTCCCTTCTTGTCTCCTTGGAGCGCTTTACAGTCCTTTTTCCAGTGACCCAGCTGGCCACAGTGGAAACATCTGTTGTCCTTCGACCGCTTCACCTTTTGTTTCAGAGCCTTGCTGTAGCTCTTGACAGGGGCTTTGCCCTTCTTCCCCTTCTTCTTGTTCCTGGAAGGGAACATCAAGACAGAGGTTGAAGGCTTTCCCTTCAGAGTTTCCTCAGTAGTCAAGAGCATATTCAGCAACTCTGCCGGAGTACAATCGATTTTGTTCATATTAAAATTAATAATGAACGCATCGAAGGAGGCCGGGAGAGACTGCAGAATAATGTCTATAGCAAGCTCCTGATTGATGGTATGCCCCAGTTTCTCCAGAGCCTCCTTGTGCCCAATCATCTTGAGCACGTGAGCTCCCACTGGGCTCCCTTCAGCCAGTTTGCTCTGAAAGAAAAGCTTGGTCAAATTATAGCGTTCAGTCCTCGCCTGTGCAGCATACAACATCTTGAGGTTTGCTATAATTTCTATAGCAGACATATCCTCATGCTGACGCTGCAGCGGTGGCGTCATAGACGCTAGCATCAGGCAAGCAACATCAATGCTATCATTGACATGCTTTTCATAGGCATCGCGAACCGCCCTTGCGGCGTTCGCAGCGGGTTGAGGCGGTATAGCCGTCTCGAGGACATACAGTTTCCTCTCAGCCTTAAGAACAATCCTAAGGTGTCTGTACCAGTCCGAGAAGTTTGGCCTAGCAAACTTCTCCCTTTCCAGTAGGGATCGCACATTGAAGCTCATGGTGTTCGTTGCTGCAGGAATCTACAACAATGCAAGAACAGCAAGGTCAGTATCAATGTTTAGAATCAATCCAGGACTTAAGAAAGATTCTTTTCTCACTATTTTGTCTGACTGAAAAATCCATTAAACAGTCCGAAAGAGTAACACTCTTTTAGTGAGATGGGATCCAGATTTCATACTTGGTCTCCGCGTCCCGCTCAGGCGAGATAAGATGCACAGAGAGTACAAGTACTAATTTCTGGTAGGCAGTCCCTGCCAATCGCCAACCCGTGCGATTCCCCTTCATCTGGGCAATCCAGCAGACTGTGCCAACTGAGTTGGTACAACACAGTCTCTGATCCCACAGATGGCTGCCTCCATATAGCTACCATATGCCCCATATGTAGCCAACATGGTCAAGCTGACCTGACCTACTCCCTGGACCACCACGTGCTATGCTGAGCAACGAGAAGCAATAAATCCCTTCTCTGTAACACGCAGGTGAAATCACACACCGTCTGAAGATAGATGGACGTGCCCACTGAGTGGGTACAACACGGCTCCAACGATAGTCAGAACAGTGAGGTTTCGCGTCAGAAGGCTATCGAGCTTGATATTTTAGCGTTGGATTTTAACGGTCTTTTATCTTCTTAACTATCATACAAACCCTATGGTGATAGCAGAAGATAAATAAATCATGCAAGTCTAATTATTTAAGCAATAAAAGAAAGCATGATGATCTTATATGGTAAACGCCCATTAAGCCTAGGTAAGACCTTAAGTTAACTTAAGTCTTCACTTGAGCTCTTCTTGGGTTTTTGCCTCTCATCTGGCCCAGCCCAGGGCCCAAGCGCCCACCAGGTGAATGCGCCTCTGCCATGTGTGCTTTGAACTCTTGTCTGATTAAAATACATTTTAATCTATCTAGACAAGATTGACTCGCAGGTCAATTATACAATAAATTAATTAAAAATGTGATGCGCAGATCACAATAATATTAATTTACAATTTACCAGGCTCGCAGGCCCCAGCACGGCACACATTAAAAGGGCAACCCACATAAGATGAAATAGACTAGCAACATGGTATACATCCAATGAACATGTGATCCATAGACAAAATAAAATTTTCAAAATCCCATTGGAATTAATTTTACTTGTCTTATGTGCCCTACTACCTTACAACGGTCCATTAATAGGGATCCACTCATCCATCTAGTCAGATCCACTGCCCTTGCATGCACCAAGTCCTAACTGACTTGAGTTGACCTAATGGTCAACCATGCATGCGCCAAGGGCTGAACAACCTCATGAGTTCTGGCAAGCGGGTGTGACCCCAGACCTAACTCAAGAGTGTTCATTGGTTGTCTCAACCAGACCTCGCTACACGCCTGTCCGCAGTCGACCTATAGCCACCTCGTGCTTGCGCACAGGTGCCATCTGGTAGACCCATCTAGGCTGTCAGATGGTCTGATCAGACTGGTTGGATCTTACTTAGAGGATGACTTCAACCCTACTAACCCGTCTAAGGGTTTATAGCAGGCGCCATTTAGATCTAATGGTGATAAGCGCGCAAGATGTAAGTTTTGATAAAACATCTACAACAATGCGCAAACAAACAACATGCGGTTCTTGAGAAAACAAGATACATCTAATATCTAGCATGTTGATAACCCTTAGATCTAGGCATAAGCGCAAACTTCTTGTAACAATGATACAAGCGCAAACAAACAATGTAAACATAGCATCATGTGTAAACAAAGCATCAAGTAAGCGCAACATAGCATCATGTAAACGCATGTAAACAAAGCATCATGTATGGATCACAAACACTTCAAAGCAATCATATAGATCATACCGAAAACCCTATGCTCTGATACCAATTGAAGGTCCCTAAAGTAAAGGGGGTGAAACCCTAAGCATGCGCAAATTAAAATACTTGCATGGGCGGAATTAGGGTCTCTATAGGATCGCATGTAGTATGACTATATAATCAACTTGGTTGCTTTTCATAGATCAAGTGAAAATCTCACCATGGCCATGACTAGGACGGCGCCTTGGAAGCAAGAGGGCGAAAAAGGCTCTCCTCCAAAGAAGACACACACAAAGGTGATGAAGACTTCCTCCTTGCGCAATTCTTGTGCTAGCAAAAATGCCAAGGTGTCCTTTTGTGTTGAGGAGATGAGATGATCCTCCTTGCTAGCCGAGAGCTCTCCCTCTTCGATCTTGACGATCCCCTTGGACGATCCTCCAAAACCGAGAGAGCTTCGAAAAAACAAGAGGCATTGAGGCAATTGGCGTTTTGGCGTTACAAGACTTCCCATAATGGAAAGTCATCAAGACATGCGTTCATGTCTTGTGAACTAATCCACAATGCCAATTCAATTGAACCAAGCGATTACAAATGTGAACCGGTTCAATTGAATTCGGTCCAATTGCATTTGGTCCATAGACCAAATTGAACCAAGCCAAGCCATGGTCTAAATCTCATATGAACCATGAAGGTTCAAGATCTAACCGTACATCTCTTGATGCTCTTGATCTCACCGATCTAGCATCAATACTCTCGATCGAAGCTTACCGATCTCAAGCCCTAATCAATCAAACATGATCAGACCGGATCTCACTTACAATCAGAGTTTAAACTCCTTTAAACTGAATCAAAACAATCCAGTCCACACGATCTGACTCAAGTAAGCCATATCACCAAATTGTGCGACCCTAAGGGTATCCTTTAAATGTCGGTAACGATAACTAACGTTATCACAATCAGTGAGGGGTATCTAGCAACACATCACTGTCTCCCGATATAAAGGAAAGAGTCTTCCAAGACTTCACCCAAACCACAGCTCAAGTGTGAATCCACTTCACTAAACATACATGTTTCCTTTGCCACTGGATGTTCTTATTGGACAAGTGTGTCAAGCTTGTTATTCCAATATGATGAGCATGACTAGATCAGATGAACATAGTCATCTGGGTATGGCCATACACTTTCTCAATCATTATCCCTACGGAGCTGTAGACGTATGGAGCGAGGGAACGGGAGAATTCAAAGTTAATGGTCAAAGATTGAAGCATTATTATCAGGAAGAGCAGATTGGGGAAAAGGAAAGTTTTTACCTTGAAAAGCCACGATCAAATCCGAGTGTCGAACGGTCAAGCTAATGACCTTTTAAACTAGCGCTTCTTGGGAGCCAACCCAAGCATTCTTGCTTAGTTTAATCACTTCTATTTTAGTTGTTTTTAGAATTAAAATTTCCTTTTTTTTAGGGGAATAGAATAAAGAGGGAGTTATGAAGAAAGTTGAATCCAACGGTGGTGAAAAATTGAATTTTGTGAGCATCACTTTCCATACTACTTTGCATTCTATTTTCCTCGATCTTTTGAAAAAGAATTCAATGCATACGATCCACTTTCTACCATCTTGTGGTGTGATCCTATTTTTTTTGAAAAAGATTTTCATTGATAAATATCTTCCACGATGCATGATTGAAGATATAGCCCTGTCATGTTAAATTTATTTCTTTAATACATATTTGTCTATTGAGATATGATATTGATTGATGCATAAAATTTTGGGTAGATATATTATTTGAAGAGTAAGATTTAAAGGTGAAACTTCTCTTTTGAATAAAATGAGTATATTAGTATGATTTGAGAATTTAGATCAATTGATCAACCTAGTTGAGGCTTAGTCTATTTTTGCTATTTGTTGGGAAAGAAGAATCCAAGATCCATAAAAATAGTGAGAGACTCCCCTACTTGGCACTATGTAAAATTGATAGTGATACCTAAGAACATGGGTTGAAGTCTATACATGAAAAATAATGAGAGAGAAAAATAATAAGACTCCTTTGCTTGGCACTGTGTAAAATTGACAGTGGTACCGAAGAAAGAGTTGAAGTTAAAAATAAAAAGTATGTGTCTATGTGGGTACATGTCATCTTTACAAATACAAACAAAATGCATAAAAAAAAATCAATGTGTGGAAAAAGATCTTGGAGACCTAATTCCTGTAAACAAAAGCCATGATAGATTTAAATTGATACTGGGTGAAATCATGAGATTGAAATTTCTATTTATCATATGGTTGCAAAATTTTATTTGATTGAGTTGTGAATCTAGAAAATTGAGTTATGAGGATGATATGTTTACTTGAAATTTTGTAAATCAATTAATAGAATTTTTCATTGACAAGTTATATTTTAGAAATTTATTTGAGCATGAAAAGGTTATTATTTAAATTTGATTTTTGCTTGAGGACAAGCAAGATTTGAGCCTTATGTGTTTGAAGACACCAAAATATGTAGTATATTTTGCATCATTTTAGATACCTTTTCAAGCTAAATTGAGGATCTTTTACTTGTTTCCATGCTAAACCCATCAAATATTGCAAAGTCTACTTCTGTTTTGGTTTTTCATGTTTTTCAGGCAAAAAGACGCTATTTTAGGCGTTTTCAAGCAAAATCAAATACATGGAAGAGTTCTCATCATCAAGAAGAAGGCACCCAAGAAATTTCACGCAAATCGAGGCAAAGAACCAAAAATATGGGAGGGCCGTAAAGGAATTTACGGTACCGTATTTTTCACGGCTACCGTATTATCGAGATCACGGCCGTATTTTGGTGATTTTCCAAACAGAAGGTTTTCGCAAAAATACGGTAACGCCGTAAGAATTTACACGGCCGTATTTTGGGGCGATTTCGGAACAGAAACCTTAGCCGATTTTACAGCACTGCCGTAAATCGGTTTACGGGCCGTATTTTCCAGATGTCTTCAGAACAGAAAGTTGCCCTGAAATTACGGCACTGCCGTAAACATTTACACGGACCATATTTTCCAGACGAATTCGACCAGAGAGTTCAGCCGATTTTACGGCACTACCATAAACCAAATTATGGTGCCGTATGTTTCAGCAATTTCAGAACAGAATGGTCGATGGATTTTACGGCAGTGTCGTAAGATATTACACTACCGTATTTCAGTTTTTGAACGCGACTCCCAGGTCAATTTCAACGCCCGATTTTTGCGGAGATGATTGCGGACGATCCAGAAGTTTATATTCGATGTCGTAAGAAGAAAAAGGGGAGCTTTGGACGGGAGGATTAGAGAGAGACCAAAAGCCCTAAATTTCGTACACCATCGAGGGAGAAATCTTGATCCACACCGTCGCCGAGGGTTTCGCCGCCGCGCTCAATCCAGATAACCTCCGGCCGTGATTTTTCTACCGAAGCATCGCCTGGTGAAGGAGACAACGTGCTAGAAGTTTCAGATCGAAAGGAGACAAATTGGAGGATAAATCAGAGGAAGAAGGATCGCCACCATTGTTCACGCCTTCCTTTGTAAAATACGGCTGTGAAATACTTCACAGCCGTGCCGTATTTTCTAAAACTCTTCTTTTTGTTGATTTTTGATTTTCTGAAATCATGGAATATTGTATTTCCTTCGTCATGCTAGTTTAAACTACTCTTGGGACATGGGGGAGTAGTTCACTTGACTTTTAATGATTAGATAACTTCTTTTTCAATATTTCGTTGAGTTTGATTTTAGCATAATGTTTTTGCTCATGTGATAATTGTGCTTAGACTCTCTTTAAGTTCATATTATTAACTATGTTCTTAGAATTTTCGCTTGAGACTGAAAGGTAATTGCTTGAGAATTTGGAACCCTAGAATTGCATGTTAGGATCCCTTCCTTAGGTTAGATCCATATTGATCTTTTATAGTAAAATAATTGTCATGATTATAACATGAATCCATAGATCGAGTATATTTGTCAAACATGGAGATCTTGTGCGAAAGCAAAGATCGGAACGTTGGAGGTCCTTGTGCAAAACTAGTTGCGAGACTCGGATGCACGAAAGTGATCCTTGAGACTCCACTAGAGATTCTAGAGCTCGGATGCACGAAAGTGATCCTTGAGTTCATCCTTTGATAATATCTTCTTCATGATGAAATTAAATCAACGAAATCCTTATTCATGTCTAGTCATAAAAGTTTAAGTGAGTGAAACCCTAGTCCTAGCTTTTCTCTCTGATAATCCCGCTTTTAGTTACCGATTGCTATTCTCACAATCTCGTTTTGCCTAGTTAGTAAGAAATCAACTATTTAGTATTCGACAACGTAGGTCCCTGTGGATTTGATACTTTTTTATTACTTCGTATACCCGTGCACTTGCGGTTTAACATCAAGTTTTTGGTGCCGTTACCAAGGATTAGTCCAAGGTACACGCATGCCAAATTTGTTGTGTTCCCTTTCGGGCTATCAAAGCCCCAAGGAATCCGGTCGAATCAAGCCCTCGAATGCAGACTTTCGCCCTTTTCGCCCTAGGTCGCGTCCTTCACGAATTCGAACCCTGTAACCGCCTAATAATCTCGATTATATGCCTCAATTGAAGCCTTGGGCGGTTAGGAATGTTAATTGGGAATTTTCCCCAATTTTCTGGCATCTGGAGTAGGGGTGAGCATAATTCGGTTTTTACCGAATTTACCGATCGGTAAATCGGTAATTCGGTAAATCGGTTCGGTAAATCGGTAATCGGTTTTCGGTTCGGTATTAGTTTTAATGTAATTCGGTTATTCGGTTTTCGGTACGGTAAAATAAATTTGGTTCGGTAATTAACCGATTTACCGATATATATTAATATATAAAAAAATAAATATTTATTTATTAATCTCTCTTATCTTATATTAACTCTAACTTAACTCTAATGAGAATTGAGTAATGACGATAACCAATTAACCAAATAGTATTCATCAAATTCATCAAATGTAGATTAATTAGCCAATTAGGTAATATTTTAATTTTTTTAATCGGTAAATCGGTAATTTACCGATTTACCGATCGGTAATTCGGTAATTTACCGATCGGTAAATACCATATTCGGTATCGGTTCGGTATTAGAATTTTCGGTTTCGGTAATTCGGTATTCGGTTTTTCGGTCTTTACCGAATGCTCAGCCCTAATCTGGAGCGTCCAATTTGGTGGAAAACGGACGAATGGTCGTGAACAGCGTACGTGAACACAGCCGTGATGATGAACACGGCTAGGCCATGTTGGCTGCGATGAACTGCGGATAAGTGAACACGAGCATGACGATGAACACAGGCAAGCCGTGTTCGGCTAAAGCTAGAATTTCTGTCAAACACGGCCGTGACAATAAGCACAGCCAGGCTGTGTTCTCCTCGTTACATGTAGATGCTGATGCCGCGATGAACACGGCCGTGACTGTAAGCGCGGGCAGGCTGTGTTCAGCATAGGAAGCTCCAAAAATTCCAAAATTTTGCCTGTCTGATGCTTCTAATATGCTGATCCTTTCCCTAACTTCAAATCTCGAATAAACTTCATGAAAATAAATGATAATGACCTGTATTTCATAAAGAAATAAAAAATAGTGAAGATTCTATACTTTATGGGAAAAAGGTATCAAATTGTGACATAAAATAGAAGTTAAGCCTCAAATTATGGTATAAATTAGACTCTAAATCCTATAAAAATTACACCTATCAAAATATCACAGACTTAAAATCTTGCTTGTCATCAAGCAATTACACTAGCTGAAATATTCAGAAATCAGGAAGACAACATGTTCAAAAGTTAAAGTATGAATCTCATATGACAACACTTATACTCAATCCTAGGTTGAAGACCATATATTGAGATAGACTGAACTGTGAGCAAAGAATAATGTTCAAAGTCTAATCATAATTCTGAGATAGGAAAAACACTTCATTATGTTTAAGACTATTCCTACTCATAATGTCCTTCAAAACTCAGCCAATCAAGTGTAGTTACACTAGATAACTTATTCAACACATTTAAGCATGGAAGCATGAATTTTCAATCGGTGGGTTCAAGCTACTTTCCTGAATTCATTTTCAACCTTGTCACACGAAGGACAAACATTTGTGATGAATGCACCCCCGGTACTTAGTTAGAGAACGAACTCAAGGTGTGTACACCCCATAATGCACACAAAACACATTTCTTCACACTAAGTTAGAAGAAAGATGAGTTGTTCACTATTCCCACACCCCTTCTTTTCTCATGATCCTCTTTATTCTTTTTTTTTTAAATTTTTGTTTTTGTTTTTTTTTACTTGTCGACAGTGCCAAGTTAAATGAACCTTTGGGTCATTGTCACTTAGGTACCACTGCCCCTTTTTGTTCCTTTCTTTTTTTATAATGCAACCCAATTGAAAAGTTGGTATCAAGGACTATAATAAGCATGAATATTCAAAAAAATAACGTCGTGTAAGAAGTAATTCAGAAAAAGAAGGATTGACCACTAGAACATCATGCAAGCCACAGTAAGCATACTCAATTACAATCTACACCCATGGATTCTTAAGCATAAAAGCATTCATGATGAGATGTTCATTCCCTTAACTCAAGAGACAAAATATCTATATGATTCATCATAAGTCAAACCAGCATAATAACTGAGGACAAGATCATGCAAACCATCATCATAGACTTAATTGCTTGACACATGCACAAGATTCGAAACACAGGCATGAAATGAACTCAGTGCATAATAATGAAAACCAGAATAAAAACACTCACAAGAACATAGTACATAAGCAAAACAACTAAAAGAACATAGTATATAACAACAACACAAAATAAAGAGGGAAACCCTCTACCCACGGCAAAAGAACTGCATAGTCTCCTATGCAGTTAACAGTACATGATAGCAGGAAAAGTAAGCACCTTACTAAATATGAAATAAGATCACCAGTCATGAGTATTCATGCGCCGCAGCTTGAAGTTGACCCTGGCGAGCCTGCTCGGTCTCAATGACTCGCAAGCGCCGTAACACATCCTGCATCTCCGGTGGTTCTCTTGCTGGTCCTCACGAATCGCCTTAAGATAGCCTTCGATATTGGCATAGGCGTTCGCGGTGGACGCGGAAGAAGAAGGCTCGCCATGATGGAAGGTGCGGAAGGACGGAGAAGGTGGCGCAGTCTCCATCAGAGTGTCGTCATTATGTACCGGAAGCATATGCCAATTCTTCCTCTCGCGGATGGTGGTTCGCTCGGGGCATGGAAGTAGCATCGTGAAGTCGCTCCCACGAAAGAGGAGGCTGAAGGCGTCACCCTCATGGGTGATCATCTTCATCGCCTGACACGACTCCAAGTCGACGCGGGTGCTACCGCGCACTTGCTCCAATCATAGGGCTCAATGCCCATAGCAGTAGCTATCGAAGTGATGAGGCCTCCACAGGCAACGACCCCCCTTCTGTGCGCTGGCCTAAGAACTGAACCTGGGTGTCGAGGAAAGTGCACTTATTGGCATCAAGGAATAAGCATTCCTTACTCAGGACCTCAAATGTTAAGCACAGGTGCTCAAGGTGTTCATTGCGGGTGTGGCTGTAGATGAGAATGTCATCAAAGTAGACAACCAAGAATTTCCCCATGTATGGTCGGAGAACTTGACTCATAAGACCCATGAAGGTGGAGGGGGCGTTGGTGAGTCCAAAAGGCATCACAAGCCACTCGTAGAGGCCACGCGTAGAGGCCACCCTTCATCTTGAAGGTCGTCTTCCACTCATCCCCTTAATGGATGCGGACTTGGTGGTATCCGCTCCGAAGGTCAAGTTTACTGAACCAACAAGACCCGGATATGAGGTCGAGCATGTTGTAGAGTCACGGGATGGGAAATCGGTACTTAATAGTGATGCGATTGATTGCCCGGCAATCAATACACATCCACCAAGAACCATCCTTCTTACGGGTAAGAAGAGCGGGAACAGCGCATGGGCTAAGGCTTTCACGGATAAAGCCTTTAGCAAGGAGGTCGTCAACTTGCCTCTTAAGCTCCATGTGCTTAGTGGGGTTGAGGCAATGGTGAGGCAAGTTGGGTAAAGATGCCCCAGGGACGAGGTCAATGACATGTGAGATGTCACGACCTGGTGGGAGGCCACTCGGGAGGTCGACAGGGGAGATGTCCGAAAACTCGGTCAAGAGGGCTGCGACTTCCTCGGGCACCACAGATGCCGGAGGGGGAGGGTGATATGATCCGCAAGTGCACGGATTTATCAAAGTAATAAAGTAAGATATCGTTCCCTTCGAGGATCAGGTGGTCAAGTACCGATTACACGATCGATGTATATCTAGACGAATCAAATCATGGTTTTTATTTTGGAAACTTCTAAGTACAAAATTAAAAGAAACAGATGTAATGTTTCTAGGTAAAAATCTATATGGAGAAAATCGGGATTCGGGGTTTCACCACATTGATGATTATGAACTCAATAAAAATATACCTTTTAATAGAAAATTAAAGTGTTGAAAGAGATTTTTCCTAAGGTACAGATTACCTCCTATCGAAGCGTAATCCGGTACCTAATTACGCTAATTCCCTACTATTGTGACAATTAACGTAATTAGATCCTTTAAGTTCTATGATAAATCTTGAAATCCTTCAAACGAATCCGAACTACTCCCGTGATCGGATTCGTAGGTTTGAAAAGAATAGTTCTGACGTTGCGATTCACCACCCGATCCTTCTCGCAACGTCTAAGACGTAAAATTACATGATCAGAGTAAATTATGAAATAAACACAATTCCAATCAAATCAACTCAATAATATTCTTAACAAAGATTCATACAAAAGATGTGAATCATAAATCGATCAACCGGCTACTTCCCAAATCCCGAAATAAGGTTTACACGTTCATGTTCAAAGCAAACAACATGTTCAACATGTAATTTCTCTAAAATAAAGAGACACTAGGAAGGTAATTAGAACTCTTCCCCTTTATCTGGTGATGAAGATGAAGTATCAAATCCCCTCTTTTGCGTGATCTCTCGCCGGAATTTTGCCGTAAAACTGATTTCCTTCGCCGCCGCTACAGCCATTCATTTTTGTGCCTAGAAGCCCCCAAAAACCCTCCAAAACCCTTCCTTTTATAGTTTGATCAGTATAGAACTTATCTAGGAAGGTTTCTGCAAGGTTTGGTTCAATTCTGGTACAATTTGGAGTCGAATCGAGTGAGAAAACCCGACGGGCTGACGTTTTCATGGCCCGTAATAAGTTTATAGCCAAGGCCATAAATCCTTCTGTGTGTACAACCCTTTTGTACACAGAAAGTTTCACGGACCGTGATGGATTCACGGCCTCACCCGTGAAAGTTTTTGTGCATGTCCATACTTAGCCGTTTTTCGCCTTTCGCTCGAACGCGGAATTATGGCTGACCCAAAATTACGGCCAAGGCCGTGAAAATTAAATTTTTCACCATTTTCGCTCCAAATTTGACGTGTATGCTTGTGATCTCCTCGGGAATCGTATTATGGCTTCAAAACTTGTGAAATCCATCATTTTTGAGCCATTTTACCTACATTTTCATAAAAATCAAGAAAAGTGAAGATTCTATGCCAAGTGAAGTAAAAACATTACAAATTGCATAAAATCATTCAATTAAGCCAAAAATATAGTATAAAATATAGGTAAAAATGTGATGAAAATGCAATGCATCAGAAACGCTAGACTTAAAAGTTTGCTTGTCCTCAAGCAATACCTTGATATGTATAAAGAATGTAAAGATAAGGAACACTCATTTATTTTTGCCCCTAATAACTTTCTTAGTTCACAAATTAAGCAATCAATCTTTCTAACTCAAGTAATTCAAGAAAAATCATAATAGAAATAAATTCCCAAGAGGTTACAATCCAGGAAAGATAAAATTCATAATTCATGTCATAATATTCATTCTTCGCACACTAAATATCGAATACTTCAGTTTAATAAATCTATCTTACGCAACAGACAAAAATTTATTTCAAGAATCTTGGTGATGTTAAAGATAAGAGATTTTTAATACAATTTAGTCTTTAAACGATTATATGCTATTTACTGTTAGCATCATAACATTGTTTAAAGTATACCACAGAGCAGTATAATTTAACTCATAGTCTCAATCATGAAAGTCAGCGGAGTTGTCCACTTGACCCGCAGCTTTCTCTTTTTCTCCATTTTTATTCTCTTCTCTTTTTTTAATTATTATTTCTGGAGAAAGTTGGTCAGTGGCATGGTATTTAAATCGTTGTTGATCTTTCTGTAAGAGGGTTAAATATTTATTTTAAAAATTCTCCCTCTGTTACTTGATCACAACAGATTTAAAGTATACCAAACGATGGTAAAATATAACTCATGACTTAAGATTTCTCAACTAGAGGAGTTGGAGCAAATCTCAATTTAAAGAAATATCACAAAATTCTATACATAAAAATTTTCTATTAAGCAAGAATAGATAAATTAAACTTTAAGTATAAAAATACTATGCACGTGTCGTATGAACATATAACAATTCACAAATGTATTTTATCAATACCAGAATTGAATTTACTCAACAATTTAAGTCCACATGAAATTTCAAAAATTTCCTAAGTCATCCAATTAATCACTCAAAATGTTTCCTAAGTCTAAAATTAAGGATAAAAGAAATTTGATTATCCTTAACAATCATGAACATTCAAAATACATACCTATAAAGCTTTAAGAAATGCTAAATATATAAGGACACCCCAGACTTAAATTGTTGCATATACATGACCATCAGATAAATGAATGAAGGATTTCAGAAAAATTTTGCAAGAGTTCCCTTTTTAATGTTGGCGAAAACCTGTACAATTATATCAAAAGATGAAAACATGACCCAGAAAAATCCAGAAACTTAATTACATCAAAGATATTAACATTTTACATGGTAAACAAGTTTCGAATTTCAAATACCGTCACATTTTAGCAATCAAATAAACATTTACCATTTCAGAAACAGTATTCATCTTAATATCAAAACCAATATCAAAATCATCTAAAAATTTTCCAAATCATCATCACAGCATCACAAATCATCACAGAATATCATAGGTACATGATAAGCATCAAATATGTAAAATACCATCACGTTTAACCATGTACTACATCTAAAATCTTAATACCATGACATATATGCAACACTAACTCAAAATATCCAATATCAAGTACAAATCCAGAAATACATCATAGAGTACTAAAATACAACTCATGCACACAAATAAAACATAAAAACATATGTGCGGTGCAATCAACATCAAACAACTATTAGCTTTTGCTCAAAGGGAAGATGCATATGAGATATCACGAGAAAGTAAGAAGCATCATACTCAATGCATAAAAAGAAATAAAATAATAGAAATACTCACAAAGAAGATGCAGCAAAAATCACGGTCCATGAGCGACTCACGGTTGCACCCGTGATGGTCTCGTTAATCTCTTTCCTCCCATATAAAAATTCTCCAAAAAATCCTACATATAAAACAACTTATTAAAAGATTTTCTATCGATAAAAATTCATCAATACATGCTGCAAAAATTCCTAAAAATTTAAAAAAATTAAAAACTGAAACTATAAGTAGTAAAAGTCAGAAATTTGGGTTGCCTCCCAAAAAGCGCTTGTTTAAGGTCATTAGCTTGACCGTAGCGTCATGTCATGGTGGAGTCGGTGAATCTGTGCCATAGTAGAGAGCATATAATCTTATATTTTTTTTTCGTCTCAAGAGTGTGCCCAGCAAGGTATATATCCAGTTAAACAGGTGGATCCATGTTGTAGTAGCCAGTACATGCATATAAAAATAAAAGTTTGAGTCATGCAAAGAATACTCAATAATTTTTCTACATTTATCCAAGAGTAAAATCATGCATTCTTCCTTTAGATTTATATCAGCAATTGGAAGAAGATTAGAATTAAAATCAAAAATTTCATACCTTCGATTGATCAAGAAGTTTTCAAATTTTTCATTGGATTTTTCTCTTACCTCAATGTCAATGTGATCAAGAATGTCATGTGTTATCAAATTTTTGGTACCTGTGGATGGATTTGAATCAAATGATATTTTAATCATCTCATCATCACTATCCTCAATATCATCTCCTTCATCATATGTCATGCAAATTTCTAATGGATTTCTCTCAAGAAAAGGAATTGATGGTTCACATGGTACTGGTGGTGTAATATGCTCAGGATTCTCTTTCTCATCTTTTTCCTTAATTTGTTTCTCTTCAATGGAGTATTCCATCCTCACACTATCAAATTCATCACTATCTATCTCACTAGTTCTTACTTGAGGATCCTTAAATTCTTCAACTTTATTCTCATAAGACTCCAAAAGTTCAAATTTCTCTTCAAACATGTCCCAAGTATTTGTATTGCAAGACACTTCATTATGTGAGAGGGGACTAGATGGCTGGTAGAATGTTGAGGAAGGGTATTTAGAATTTTTAAAATCATCAAAATTTGAAGAAGTTAAATCATAATCCATCAGTGATTTTTCTAACTCTGAAAAATTATCAGATTCATCATAGATTTCTTCCTCTATATCATTTTTATCAGTGCCATAAATCTTTCTATGAAGTTCCTCACTTTGTCTAGTCATATCAGCTAGAGTGTTTTCAAGCATTGCTTCTAGGTTGGATTCTTGAAGTTGACTAGAGTTTGATTGTGGAATAAATGTTGGGTCATTCTGATAAAGATAGTTTTGATGGTTCTCCCAACTTGGATTGTAGATACTAGGGCAAGAGTTAAGGCATGGAAGAATTTCTAATTGACATTCAGTAAAATCATGCCCATGAAATCCACAAATATCGCAAATAACATATTTCAACTTATAACATTGCATTCTTAAGTATTCAGTATGTTAAGAAAAAGAATTTACCTTTGCTGCAAGTGATTGAAATGCATCCGTGTCATATTCTCTTGTCTTTATTGGTGGCACATAGCTCTGATTTGACCATTGACATTGGTTAAACATCATATTTCCAATAAAATTTAAAAATACGAAATGTAAAACAGGAATACAAAACAAAGCTTAAAATATGTAGTCTAGTGATTTTTTTTGAGTTCTCCTGTTTATACAACGTGTTAATCCAAAAAAGAGGAAAATAAAATAAACTAACTAAAAAAAATGCAAAAAACAAACAAAACAAGAAAACCAAAAACAAAAACAAAAACCAAAAACAAAATAAAAATTAAAATAAATAAAAAAATGTCTAGTCTATAAATCTCATGATTCAATCAATATTGACTAGCCTGATTCTCGGCAACGGCGCCAAAGACTTGATATGATCCGCAAGTGCATGGATTTATCGAAGTAATAAAATAAGATATCGTTCCCTACGAGGATCAGGTGGTCAAGTACCGATTACACGGTTGATCTATATCTAGATGATTCAAATCATGGTTTTTGTTTTGGAAACTTCTAAGTACAATTTAAAAGAAACGGAGGTAACGTTTCTGGGTAAAAATCAATATGGGGAAAATCAGGATTTCGGGGTTTCACCACGCTGATGATTATGAACTCAATAAAAATAAACCTTTGAAAATAAAATTAAAGTGTTGAAAGGGATTTTTCCTAAGGTACAAATTACCTCCTCCCGAAGCGTAATCCGGTACCTAATTACGCTAATTCCTTACTCTCGTGACAATTAGCGCAATTAGATCTTTTAAGTTATGTGAAAAATCATGAAATCCTTCAAACGAATCCGAACTACTCCCATGATCGGATTCATAGGTTTGAAAAGAATAGTTCTGACATTGCGATTCACCTCCTGGTCCTTCTCGCAACGTCTACGACGTAAAATTACTTGATCAGAGTAAATTATGAAATAAATGCAATTCCAATCAAATCAACTCAATAATATTCTTAACAAAGATTCATACAAAAAATGTGATTCATAAATCAATCAACGGGCTACTTCCCAAATCCCGAAATAAGGTTTACACGTTCATGATCAAAGCAAACAGCATGTTCATCGATGAATTCAACATGTAATCTCTCTAAAATAATGCAAAGGGACACTAGGAAGGTAATTAGAACTCTTCCCCTTTATCTAGTGATGAAGATGTAGCATCAAATCCCCTCCATTGCGTGATCTCTCACTGGATATTTGCCCTAAAACTGATTTCCTCCGCCGCCACTATAGCCATTCGTTTTCGTGCCCAGAAGCCCCCCGAAAACCCTCTAAAACCCTTCTTTTTATAGTTTTATCAGTATAGAACCCATCTAGGAAGGTTTCTACAAGGTTTGGTTCAATTCTAGCTCAATTTGGAGTCGAATCGTGTGAGAAAACCCGACGGGCGGACGTTTTCATGGCCCGTAATAAGTTTATGGCCAAGGCTGAAAATCCTTCTGTGTGTACAGCCCTTTCGTGCACATAAAGTTTCATGGACCGTGATGGATTCATGGCCTCTCCCATGAAAGTTTCTGTGCATTTCCATACTTAGCCATATTTCGCCTTTCGCTTGAACGCGAAATTACTGCTGACCCAGAATTACGGCCAAGGCTGAGAAAGTTGAAAATTTCACCATTTTCGCTTCAAATTTGACGTGTAAGCTCGTGATCTCCTCGGGAATCATATTATGGCTTCAAAACTCATGAAATCCATCATTTTTAAGCCATTTTACCTACATTTTCATAAGAACCAAGAAAAGTGAAGATTCTATGCCAAGTGAAGTAAAAACATTATAAATTACAGAAAATCATTCAATTAAGCCCAAAATATAGTATAAAATATAGGTAAAAATGTGATGAAAATGCAACACATCAGAGGGTCATAGGAAACCTTGTGCACCGTGAGAGCGTAAACCACCTTGGTCTCTTCGGCCTCGTGGACAAGGGAATTGGGATGCACAAGGGCAATTGGTTTGGGAGCTGGTGGGGCCGGCTGAGTGGGAGTGATGAGGCCCTTGGATGTGGAGGCTCACAGCTCCTTAGGCAGAGCCGGAGTCAAGAAGATTTTACGTCCCCTGTGTTGGAAGACGTAAGTGTTGGACTATCCATAGTGGATGATGTCGCCGTGATAGAGCCATGGTTGACCGAGGAGGACATGGGCAACGTCCATGGAGGTGACATCGCACCACACCTTGTGATTATAGTCCCCGAAATAGATGGGGACTTGGGGTGTGTGATGACACCAAAATATATAGTATATTTTGTATCATTTCAGACATCTTTTCATGCTAAATTGAGGATCTTTTGCTTGTTTTCATGATAAATTCATCGAATATTGCAAAGTCTACTTCTGTTTTGGTTTTTCTCAATTTTCAAGTAAAAAGGCACTATTTCAGAGAGTTTTCAAGCAAAATCAAATACATAGAAGAATTACCATCATCAAGAGGAAATCACCAAAGAAACTTTACGCAAAACGGAGCAAGTCAACATATTACGGCAGTGCCGTAATCCATTTTATGGTACTGTAATTTCAGACAGTGTCGTAAAATCCGAGCCCTGCCGTACTTTGAGGAGTTTGAAAAAGAGAGTTCTTTGGATTTTACGGCACCGCCATAAACAATATTACGAAACCGTATTTCAGAGCGCTTCAGAACAGAAACTTCGCCCGATTTTACGGCACCATCGTAAAGGATTACACGGGACGTATTTTTCGATCACTTCCGAACAGAAAGTTTCCTCGATTTTACGGTAGCACCATGAACCAGATTACGGTACTGTAATTCCCAGATGACATCAGAACAGAAGACTTGAGCGATTTTATGGCAGTGCCGTAAACTATTCCACTGTCGTAATTCCTGTTCTGAACGCGACGCCCAGTTCAACTTCGACGCCCGATTTTTGCGGAGAGGATTGCGGGTGATCCAGAACTCCAAATTGGATACCATAAGAAGGAAAAAGAGAGCTTGGGATGGGAGACTTACGCACACACCGGAAGCCCCAATTTTCATGTACTGTCGAGGGAGAAATTGCGATTCACGCCGCCGCCTAGGGTTTCGCCGCCGCACTCGATCTAGACGATCTCTGTAATACCCTAAAATTTATGAAACCCCCCTTATGATGTTATGCAAATAATAAGTTTGGTAAATAATATTACTTGGTCAATTATTCATGCTTGAAACCTTGTTATTTTCTAGGGTGATGATGGTATCTTGGTACTATGGGCTTAAATGTCCTTATTGGAGTCTTAAAAGGGGCATTTTTTGGAAAATAAGCCTTGAGGGTTAGTAATGTGAGAGGAAAAATCATGATAGGAAGGGGAGAAAGCTGGTCACGTTGGTTTGGAAAGAACCCTAGGAGGGAGCCGCCACCAAGAGGAAGGATTGGGAGAAGAACTTCATCATCTTAAGGCAAGTAAATCTTACTCTTGTTTTCGTTAATCTGGTTCCTCCTCCATGCCTCACCTAATTTCGATGTCTCTTGTATCTTCTATGCTTGATTTGTGTTTTGAATCTCATGATATTCGTTTCTATGGGGTCGGATTCAAATATTTATAGGGTTTTAAAATCCTGTTCTGCTGAAATCTGCATTTTCTAATCTGACCTTTGTGTGCTTTAACCCCAATATCTCATGACCTATAGATCCAAATCACACGAAATAAATTTTGTATGAAATGAGATTCATTCAGATTTAATTTGAATGTGATATCGACCATATCCGAGCTGTATTCGTGTTTCAATCTGTATTGTAATCTAGTTGTACAAAATCAGTTTCTGGAAATCTAGATTTTCAACCTTTATGCGTTCGAACCCTCATATCTCCCTAGGTATAATTCGAAATCTTGTGAAACTAGACTCATTGGAATGTACACTCGTAGTGCTACATTTTGAATACCATTTTGCCTAATTTCGGTTAGGTATTCATTCTGAAACATATGTCACATTCCTAATATACGAAGCTGTTTTCTGGAAATCTGGAATTCTGACCCTCCTATGTTCGACTGCTCATATCTCTCTGACTATAACTCCAAATCCGACGAATTTAGTTCTATTGGAAAGTAGATTTAAATAGCTTCATTTTGAATTTATATAGCTTATTTTATGTTACTTACTCGGTCTGAAACATCTGTTGCGAGTATATATATATTAATCTATTTTTTTTCTGAATATCTAACATCCAGACCTTTCTGTGTTCAAACCCCCATATCTCCCTGCCTACAACTCAAAATCTTGTGAAACCAGTTTTATTGGAAACTAGAGTCAGAGAGCATCATTTTGAATATAATATTGACTATTTTTGATTAAGTATTCGACCTAAAATATATGTCAAAATCTGATATGATGAATCTGCCCTGTTTTGGTTACAAGCTTAACATCAAAGTGGATATTGTGTTTTGAGCTTGAAATTATTCTAGAAGCAAGAAGATCATTATGAATCTATTTCCTATGCCTTAATTCATGACTATGAACTCATGGTATGCCCTATGACAAATATTGTGTTCAATTACTTATGTTATATCTTATCTTCAATGTTATGCTCAAGCTCATTGTCTTGGTATTCTTCTTATGAAAGCTATATTGTGGGGAGAATTTGTGTGAACCCAAATGAGAGATTTATGGATGGATGTGGAGCAAAGTGCCACAACTCTAAAAAGGTGGGGCCACCTCTTGAATCCCTCCATTCAAAGGAGTTGTGGGAGCAAAGTGCCACACCCCTAAAAAGGTGGGGGCCACCTCTTGAGTCTCACTTCTCATATGGTAGTTGGGAGCAAAGTGCTACATGGAGCAAAGTGCCACACCCCTAAAAAGGTGGAGGCCACCTCTTGAATTCATGGGAGCCACCTCTTGAATCCCACTATATCATGATAGTTGTGGAGGAAAGTGCTACATGGAGCAAAGTGCCACACCCCTAAAAAGGTGGGGGCCACCTCTTGAATTCATGGGAGCCACCGCTTGAATCCCTCTATCTATTTGTATGAATAGCCCTAAGATGCTCTATCTAGCTTTTGTTTGCTCTCTCCTGACGAGGATAGGCTCAACTTCTAGACGTAGAAGGAATTTTGAATTATGATTGTCTCCCCCACATTTATGATCCATGACTACTCATGATATGAATGCACAACAATGATCAATGGTTACTGTGATATGAATGCTCAATGATGATTAATGACTACTTGTGACCCAAATGCCTTATCTAAGGAATGTATAGTTATCTTGTTTTCCCTATCCAATTCATGTGTTCAAGGGGAAATTCTGTTATCTTTCATTATGTCTTTATTGTGTTGACTGTTTCGTTGATATGTTTATCCTCCTTAGTTCATTTTCCCTTAGCCTTTGGGATTACTTGCTGGGCAATTGAAGAAGGGCGGAACCCCAATGATCGGACCTAAGGTATGTAGCTCTAATGGGAGGTTTAAGCATGCGCAAATAGGAATTTAAAGACGGTAAACTACAGTAGGCAATGGAACAGTATTCGGTATTAAGCACAAACCAGGGCAAATCTAGCATGCAACCTTAGGGAGTCTTACACTACTCAGTGAAGAATGTACCTGCGGCCCCCTTTAGGGAAGGGGGCCAAGACCCCTTTTTCTGAATCCCCCTGCTCCCGCTGCTTCTGACTTTGGGCGATGAGGTTATAAGATGGGTAATTAATTCACTTTACAGATTAAGATGCAAGGGGAGGGAGTATACAATCCCACACAAGTCCCCTTTAAACTAGAAACAAGAGTATCCTTAGAATGGGTCTTGATTAGGTCTTCAACCTCCAAGCCGAGTGCTTCAAGTTCCTTCATGGATCCAAGCTTTCAAGGAGTTCACGCCAACACCACACAACAAGTGCTTCAAGAAGACTTACGTGAGGGAGGAGAAGGAAGGCTCTCGGCTGAAGATGAAGGATGAAGTATTGACACTAAAGTAAACTAAGTTAAGAACACACGCTAACAAGCTGGATTTTGATTTTCATAAGAGGTAGACTAAGTGCAAAGTGTGTAAGTGCAAGGGCTTTAAACCCTTTCCTCAATGGTTACAAAATTCCCTCAATAGATCTAAGGCTGCTATTTCTTAATTCAAATTTAGAAGGTGGAGATGAGAATTCTTTCTCAGCCCATTCATTGGTTGGAGTGGGCGGCTGCGTAATTGTTGCTTGGACAAAATATATCCTGGGAAGGCTTCGGTTGAGAGACGTGAAGGCATGTCTTGGTGCATGCAAATGAAGTAATGGCATTCCTTGGTGCATGCAGTTGGAATAATGTGGAATAATGGTTTGTGGAGATCTGGCTGCATCTCATTGGTTGTTGGAGAGGTGCCTTGCTTTGAAGAATCTTTGTGGCCGAGACTTGTGGACAAGGTTGGCTGGAATTTGAAGCATGTATTTTGACCTGCTCAAGAGATGTTGACTTGGTGGAGTGGCTGCATGATTCGGCTGGGATTGGAGGGGATGCATGTTGACCAGCTCTTTGATATGTTAACGGGGATTGTTGCATGATCCGGCTGAGAATTGCGAAGCATGTTGACTTGGAATTTGATGTTGGCCTTTGACTTGGAGGTTGATGAGGACTTGAGTGTTGAGGAGGAGGGTGCCTTGCATGTGAATTACAGGTGCATATATAATCCTAGGCAAGAGCAACCTATTACATATTCTAGGAACGTAAAACATGCTTAAAGAAAATAAAAATCCTAGGCTATTCCTATTCTAGAACATGAAAGCAAGTAACCAGATAATTAGAAAAAGCTTCAAAATTCATAAAGTTCTAAAATATAGGAGTTGGGGAACTTCATGGAGATGCTCCTGCATCAGCAATTTATGCTCATTCTTGCTTGCACTAACCCTTATTGCAGATTAGCTTGGCTACGCATTGTGGGCAGAAGTTTAAAAGTTTTGGAAGCTCATTTTGGAATTTTGGCTAAATCATGAGACTTTGTAATCTTGGAAAACATTGTATGCTCCATAAAATACTTGTATTAAGAGTTGTCATGAGACTTGTTTTGAGGAGTATGTTACTAGTTTTGAATGTTGATTGCAATGGCTTATGTTGGTAGCATGTTTTAGTTCTCGGATTTTGGGATTGTATGACTCTACTCTGCTTGGGTAAAAGTTTTTGATGGAATAGATATTTTTTTTGTTGCAACTTGGATAAAGACATTATATCACTTGTTTTATTGTTCAAGGCATTAAACTTGATATTGATTGTTGATCTTGCGAAAAAAATTATGTCATATGATTATCATTTATGGATTGTTGTTATCTAAGGGTGTGACAGCAGTGGTATCAGAGGATTGATTTGAGGAGTTAGTCTTGATTTGATTATGATGATAATTATGATTGACGATCCCTAAATTGATGTTTATATAGGTGGATACAATGAGAAGATCAAATCAACCCTCGAGTGATTCAGTTGATCAAATGGCTAGAGTTTTAAAGGCTTTGGAGACTATGTCTAGTTTGATGTAACAACAAGTAGCAAGAGATGAAAATCTTAACAATTCAAATGCATCTAGTCAACAAAATCATGATCAATTGGGAATTGAGAGGTTTAAGAGACTGAATCCTCCACCATTTTCAGGCAATCCAGATCCCTTGATGGCTGAAAGATGGATTATGCAACTAGAAAATATCTTTGGTGTACTCAATAGTTCAGATAGCCAAAAGGTGTTATTTGCATCATTTATGTTTAAGGGTGAAGCTGAGCATTGGTGGAGAATGATTAAGAGAGTTGCTGATTCTAAGGAAGAAACAATTACCTGGGCTTATTTTCTTGAAAAGTTTAATGAGAAGTTCTTCCCGGAATGCCTTAGGGATAAAAAAGAAAAGGAATTCATAAATTTAACTCAAGGGAATCTTACAGTGGCACAATATGAAGCTAAATTCACTGAATTATCTAGATTTGCACCACATTTGGTTTCAGATGAAGCACGAAGGGCAAAGAGATTTGAAGGTGGTTTGAGACACAACATAAGGACAAGACTTTCAGCCTTAAAATTGAGATGCTATGGTGACTTAGTTGATCGGGCAACTATTGTTGAGAGGGATGTGGACGAGATGCTTGAGGTGAGAAACAAAAGAGGAAAGGAAAGGACAATTGGCTACAAAGATAAAAGGACAAACAAAAATGAAGGGTCCTTCAAAAAGTTTAAACAATCAAATTAAGAGTCAATAATGACCAAGAATGTTCAATCTTGTGCAAATTGTGGTGGAAATCATGAATCAAAGGCTTGTTATAGAGTTACTGGGGCATGCTTTGCTTGTGGAAAGTTTGGCCATCGGATAAAAGATTGTAAATTTAACAAGGCAAAGGAATCAATGCCCACAAAGCCTGTAACCCATGCTAAAGTTCATACCATTGCCGAACATGATTCCAAATCTTCAAAGTCGGTAGTGGAAGGTACTCTTTGTATTTCCAATAAAGTTGCAAGAGTTTTGTTTGATCCTGGCTCTAATTTATCTTTTGTTGCACGTCACTTTGCACTTCATTTGGAAAAGGAACCCAAACAACTCGATCTTATGATATTAGTCTCTACAGCTATTGGTGACTCTCTAACTGCTAATCTTGTCTATCCTTCTTGCTTATTCATGGTGGGAGAACATGAACTTTTAGCTGATTTAATCTCTCTAGATCTCCAAGATTATGATATCATACTCGGTATGGATTGGCATTCATCTTATCATGCTACTGTTGATTGTTATCAAAAGATAGTTACCTTAAATCTTTCGAATGAAATCCAATTGCAAATCAAGGGTCTTTCTCATGATCAATATCCAAACCTTATATCATTTATGCATGCTTCTAAGCTCCTTTAGAATGGTTGTGAATGTTATTTAGCTTATGTCAAGCAATGTCAAGAACTTGAACCTAGCTTAGATGAAACACCTATGGCTAGTGATTTTTCATATGTGTTTTCAGATGACCTGTCTGGCTTGCCCCCAGAAAGAGAAGTGGATTTTGGTATTGATCTTGTTCCAAACAGTGCACCAATATCTAAAGCTCCTTACATAATGGCAGCAATAGAGCTAGCTGAGTTGAAAAAGCAATTGCAAGAGCTTTTGGACAAGGGCTTTATTAGACCCAGTGTGTCACCATGGGGTGCTCCAGTATTATTTGTCAAGAAGAAAGATGGCACATTAAGGCTTTGCATAGATTATAGGCAACTAAATCAAGTAACCATTAAGAATAAATATCCTTTACCTAGAATTGATGATTTGTTTGATTAGTTGCAAGGAGCACAAGTGTTTTCAAAGATTGACTTAAGATCCGATTACTATCAAGTAAAGATCAAGAATGAAGACATTCTAAAGATAGCTTTTAGAACTCGGTATGGGCACTATGAATTCTTAGTCATGCCTTTTGGACTAACAAATGCACCTGCAGTTTTCATGGATCTAATGAACCAAGTATTTCACTCCTTGTTGGACAAATGTGTGATTGTATTTATCGATGATATTCTGATTTACTCCAAGAATGACCAAGATCATCAAAGAGATTTAAAGATTGTTTTGTCTATTCTAAGAGAGAAGAAGCTTTATGCAAAGTTGAGCAAGAGTGAATTTTGGTTAAGGGAAATTGGCTTCCTGGGGCATGTCATTTCAAGTGAAGGTATATCTGTCGATCCAAATAAAGTGGAAGCTATTGTGAATTGGGAGAGACCAAGCAATGTGGCAGAGATTAGGAGTTTCTTGGGCATGGCCAGTTACTATAGAAGGTTTGTTGAAGGATTCTCCAAGATTGCAAGCCCTCTCACTTGGCTAATTAGGAAGAGTGTGAAGTATGATTGGAATGAAGCATGTGAGCAAAGTTTTTAAGAGCTAAAGAGAAGATTGACGAGTGCTCCAATCCTCACTATTCCTAATGCAAATGATAAATTTATGGTTTACACTAATGCTTCAGGCAAGGGCCTTGGGTGTGTGTTGATCCAAGCAGGTAAAGTGGTTGCTTATGCTTCAAGGTAATTGAAAGATTATGAGCAGAATTACTCAACCCATGATTTAGAGTTAGCTGCTATCATCTTTGCGTTGAAAATTTGGAGACACTATTTGTATGGGCAAACATTTGAGATCTACACCGATCACAAGAGCTTAAAGTATATCTTCACTCAAAAGGAGTTGAACATGAGACAGAGGAGATGGATAGAGCTATTGAAAGACTATGATTGCACCATTCTTTATCAGTCAGGTAAAGCTAATGTGGTAGCAGATGCACTTAGTAGGAAATCTTCAACTATAATAGCATCATTAATGGTGAAACAATGGCAATTACTTGAAGAATTCAGTGCCTTGAGTCTTAAATTGATCAAACATGAGCCAAAGGTTTTACTTGCTTCTTTTAGGATTGAATCTAGCTTTCTTCAACAAATTAAGGATGGACAGCTTCAGGACCTAAGTCTAATGCAACTTAGAGAAGATAGTGTAACTGGATTGAGGAAAGACTTTTGCATGAGAGGGGATGACATTTTGAGGTTCAAGGATAGAATATGTGTTCCTAAGGATTCTGAAATTAAGGCCAGCATATTGCAAGAATCTCACAACTCAAAGTATTCTATTCACCCATGCAGCACTAAGATGTATCAAGATTTAAAGAAAACCTTTTGGTGGAGTGGTATGAAGAATGATATTGCACAATATGTTTCCAAATGTTTAACATGTCAATTGGTTAAGGCTGAACATCAAAGACCGGGGTGGCTTACTTCAACCTTTGAGGGTACATGAATGGAAATGGGAAAGCATTGGAATGGATTTTGTTTCAGGATTGCCTAGAACTTCTAGAAACCATGATGCTATTTGGGTTATTGTTGATAGGTTGACAAAATCTGCACATTTCTTGCCCATCAGAATGACATACTCACTTGATAAACTCTCTAGTATGTATATAAATGAAATAGTGAGATTGCATGGTGTTCCAGCTGAGATTGTATCTGATAGAGATTCAAGATTCCTTTTTAGATTTTGGAAGAGACTGCAAGAAACTTTGGGAACTAAACTCAAATTTAGCACAGCTTATCATCCTCAAACAGACGGGCAATCAGAAAGAACCATTCAGACTCTTGAAGATTTGCTAAGGGCATACATCATGGATTGGAAGGGTGAGTGGGATAAGGATCTTGCTCTTATTGAATTCACCTACAATAACAGCTTTCATTCAAGTATTCAAATGGCTCCTTACGAAGCTTTGTATGGGAGGAAGTGTAGGACTCCTATTTGTTGGGAAGAGGTTGGTGATAGAAGACTCTTAAGCCCAGATGCAGTGCAAGAGACCACTGAGAAAATACATGTGATAAAGGATAAACTAAAAGTAGCTCAAAGCCGCCAAAAAGTTATGCAGACAATAGAAGAAGGGAACTTGAGTTTCAAGTTGGTGATCATGTTTTTGTAAAAATTTCTCCTTCTAAAGGTGTTATGAGATTTGGGAAGAAGGGGAAACTAAGCCCAAGATTTATTGGACCTTTTAAAATTCTTAAATGGGTTGGCCCGGTTGCTTATAGAATTGCTTTACCACCATCCTTGGTTCATCTTCATAATATGTTCCATGTTTCCATGTTGAGGAAGTATCATCATGATCCATCGCATGTCATTGAGCATGAGCCTATTCAGATTGAAGAAGATCTATCTTTTGTTGAAAGACCTATAAGAATTGTGGTTAGAAAGGAAAAGATTTTGAGAAACCGAGTTATACCACTTGTGAAGGTTATTTGGCAGCATCACTCCATTGAAGAGCCAACTTGGGAATTGGAAGCAGATATGATAAGAATCCATCCATATCTTTTTGATAATCAAGGTAATGCAACTTTAGGGGATTAAAGTGCTTTTGAGGATGGAGAGATGTAATACCCTAAAATTTATGAAACCCCCCTTATGATGTTATGCAAATAATAAGTTTGGTAAATAATATTACTTGGTCAATTATGCATGCTTGAAACCTTGTTATTTTCTAGGGTGATGATGGTATCTTGGTAGTATGGGCTTAAATGTCCTTATTGGAGTCTTAAAAGAGGCATTTTTGGAAAATAAGCCTTGAGGGTTAGTAATGTGAGAGGAAAAATCGTGATAGGAAGGGGAGAAGGCTGGTCACGTTGGTTTGGAAAGAACCCTAGGAGAGAGCTGCTACCAAGAGGAAGGATTGGGAGAAGAACTTCATCATCTTAAGGCAAGTAAAGCTTACTCTTGTTTTCATTAATCTGGTTCCTCCTCCATGCCTCACCTAATTTCAATGTCTCTTGAGTCTTCTATGCTTGATTTGGGTTTTGAATCTCATGATATTCGTTTCTATGGGGTCGGATTCAAATATTTATAGGGTTTTAAAATCCTGTTCTGCTGAAATCTGCATTTTCTAATTTGACCTTTGTGTGCTTTAACCCCAATATCTCATGACCTATAGATCCAAATCACACGAAATAAATTTTGTATGAAACGAGATCCATTCAGCTTTAATGGGAATGTGATATCGACCATATCCGAGCTCTATTCGTGTTTCAATCTGTATTGTAATCTAGCTGTACAAAATCAGTTTCTGGAAATCTGGATTTTCAACCTTTATGCGTTCGAACCCTCATATCTCCCTAGGTATAATTCGAAATCTTGTGAAACTAGACTCATTGGAATGTACACTCGTAGTGCTACATTTTGAATACCATTTTGCCTAATTTCGGTTGGGTATTAATTCTGAAACATATGTCACATTCCTAACATACGAAGCTGTTTTCTGGAAATCTAGAATTCTGACCCTCCTATGTTCGACTGCTCATATCTCTCTGACTATAAATCCAACTCCAACGAATTCAGTTCTATTGGAAAGTAGATTCAAATAGCTTAATTTTGAATATTATATTTCTTATTTTAGGTTACTTACTCGGTCTGAAACATCTGTTGCGAGTATATATACTAATCTGTTTTTTTTTAATATATAGCATCCAGACCTTTCTGTGTTCAAACCCCCATATCTCCCTGCCTATAACTCAAAATCTTGTGAAACTAGTTTTATTGGAAACTAGACTCAGAGAGCTTCATTTTGAATATAATATTAACAATTTTTGATTAAGTATTCGACCTAAAATATAAGTCAAAATCTGATATGATAAATCTGCCCTGTTTTGGTTACATGCTTAACATCAAAGTGGATATTGTGTTTTGAGCTTGAAATTATTCTAGAAGCAACAAGATCATTATGAATCTATTTCCTATACCTTAATTCATGACTATGAACTCATGGTATGCCCTATGACAAATATTGTGTTCAATGACTTATGTTATATCTTATCTTCAATGTTATGCTCAAGCTCATTGTCTTGGTATTCTTCTTATGAAAGCTATATTGTGGGGAGAATTTGTGTGAACCCAAATGAGAGATTTATGGATGGATGTGGAGCAAAGTGCCACACCTCTAAAAAGGTAGGGGTCACCTCTTGAATCCCTCCATTCAAAGGAGTTGTGGGAGCAAAGTGTCACACCCCTAAAAAGGTGGGGGCCACCTCTTGAGTCTCACTTCTCATATGGTAATTGGGAGCAAAGTGCTACATGGAGCAAAGTGCCACACACCTAAAAAGGTGGGGGCCACCTCTTGAATTCATGGGAGCCACCTCTTGAATCCCACTATATCATGATAGTTGTGGAGGAAAGTGCTACATGGAGCAAAGTGCCACACCCCTAAAAAGGTGGGGGCCACCTCTTGAATTCATGGGAGCCACCGCTTGAATCCCTCTATCTATTTGTATGAAGAGCCCTAAGATTCTCTAGCTAGCTTTTGTTTGCTCTCTCTTGACGAGGATGGGTTCAACTTCTAGACGTGGAAGGAATTTTGAATTATGATTGTCTCCCCCACATCTATGATCCATGACTACTCATGATATGAATGCACAACAATGATCAATGATTACTGTGATATGAATACTCAATGATGATTAATGACTACTTGTGACCCAAATGTCTTATCTAAGGAATGTATAGTTATCTTGTTTTCCCTATCCAATTCATGTGCTCAAGGGAAAATTATGTTATCTTTCATTATGTCTTTATTGTGTTGACTATTTCGTTGATATGTTTATCCTCCTTAGTTAATTTTCCCTTAGCCTTTGGGATTACTTGCTGGGCTATTTTTGCTCATTCTTGCTTGCACTAACCCTTATTGCAGATTAGCTTGGCTATGCATTGTGGGCAAAAGTTTGAAAGTTTTGGAAGCTCATTTTGGAATTTTGCCTAAATCAAGACTTTGTAATCTTGGAAAACATTGTATGCTCCATAAAAGACTTGTATTAAGAGTTGTCATGAGACTTGTTTTGAGGAGTATGTTACTAGTTTTGAATGTTGATTGCAATGGCTTATGTTGGTAGTATATTTTAGTTCTCGGATTTTGGGATTGTATGACTCTACTCTGCTTGGGTAAAAGTTTTTGATGGAATAGATATTTTTTCTGTTGCAACTTGGATAACGACATTATATCACTTGTTTTATTTTTCAAGGCATTAAACTTGATATTGATTGTCGAGCTTGCGAAAAAAATTATGTCATATGATTATCTTTTATGGATTGTTGTTATCTAAGGGTGTGACAATCTCCGGCCTGATTTTTCTACTGCAGCTTCGTCTGAAGGAGGAGACAACACACCAGAAGTTTCAGATCGAAAGGAGATAAATTGGAAGAGAAATCGAAGAAAAAAGAGTCGCTGACACTATTCATCGACATTCTTTGCAAATTACGGCTGTGAAATACTTCACAGCCGTGCTGTATTTTCTAAACTTCTCTTTTCCTTTTATTTTTGATCTTTTGAAACCATGACTCATTGTGATTCCTTCACGATGATAGGTTAAACTACTTTTGGGACATGGGGGAGTAATTCACTTAATTTCCAATGACTAGATGACTACTTTTTCAATATTTCGTTGCGTTTAATCTTAGAATGATGATTTTGCTCATGTGATAATTGTGCTTAGACTATCTATAAGTCCATGTTACTAATTATGTTCTTAGAATTTTCGCTGTTGACTGAAAGGTAATTGCTTGAGAATTTGGAACCCTAGAATTGCATGTTAGGAACCCTTCCTTAAGTTAGATCCAACTTGATCTATTCTAGTAGAATAATTGCCATGATTATAACATGAATCTATAGATCGATGTCTATTTGTCAAACGTGGAGATCTTGTGCGAAAGCAAGGATTGGAACGTTGGAGATCCATGAGTAAAACTAGTGTCGAAACTCGGATGCACAAAAGTGATCCTTGAGACTCCACTAGAGGTTATCAACCTAGAATTCGGATGCACGAAAGTGATCCTTGAGTTCATTATTTGATGATTTACTCATCTTCAGCGTTGGGATGAATCTTGCGCAAAAGCGAAGATAAATCCCTGTGCGGTTGTTTGCACGAAAGTGAAACAATCCTTTTATTAAGTAAATTACATCTTCATCATGATAAAATTGAACTGACGAAATCCTTATTCATATCTAGTCATAAAAGTTAAAGTGAACAAAACCCTAGTCCCAGCTTTTCTCTCTGATAATTCCAATTTAGTTTCCGATTGCTATTTTTCATTACTTCGAATTGCCTAGATAGTAAGAAATCAACTATTTGGTATTCGACAACATAGGTCTCTGTGGGTTCGATATCTTAATTATTACTTCGAGTATCCGTGCACTTGCGGAGATAACAACAAGTGTGGTAACCGAACAAGTTTTTAGAGCCGTATCAGGGGGTGACAAGTCCCTGTGCGCCAATACTTAGGTTTTGGCTGCGACTTTAAGAATAAGTTTAGTTTACCTACTTGTTGGGATACAACAGTGTGGTTCCAAGGGGAGACCGAAACGGGTGACCGCATATCACGACACGGCGTTGAGGCTGCTGCCTCCATCGATCATGATCTTGCATGAGTCTCCATTACACTTAATGTAAGTGTAGAAGATACTTGTGCGCTTCCAGTCCTCGGACAGAGGGGGTGAATGGACAAGGGTGCAGCGCACAACCGCCATGGAGGGTCGTGGGCTCATCTCGTCATCCGAGTAACATTGGGGCCCAACCTCTTGGGCCGCAGGCGGGCCGCATGGGACGTGGGGCTGAGTGTCGTTAGCCGTGGTGGGCTGAGGAAGGCATCGCTGGGGCACGATGTGCAAGGTCATGACCATGTGATTGGGTGAAAACAAGTGTGTCATCACTTTTTTTTCACCCAATCACATGGTCATGACTAAAACAGATTCTCACCTGGGTATGGCCATACACTTTCAGTAATAGAACCATAGAGGAGCTCTATGGATATCATGCTTCCCATAGGAAGGGTAAATCCTTTTGTCTGTACATTGATCTTCTAATATGAGTCGTGACATACTCAATGACAACCGTTATAACTTTCCAATTACGACGAGGTGTTAGGTTGCATCAAAGCATTTCCCTAATCATACAGAAGAGTCAATGACCTAAAGTCTAAGGATCAATGCATCCCCTATCACTTGTGAGTGTAACTCATGACACTAAGTCATTGCCTCACAGCGGGTCAGTCCAGTATATCCACCCCTGATATACCCATATGTCTGCGTTAGCACCGCGTGCCTAACCAGCCCATATACTAGTCTCACAAGTACCAGGGCTATCCCATATCCACTCAGGTACATTGACTTGGGACGATTATTTGAGCACAGATCCAATCTGTCTCTAGGGACATTATCATGTAAGTACACAATCGCAGGTGTAGAAAAACATTGATAACGACAATGCCAGGATGATATAAGAAATATCAAAGTCAAGTAGTACATAGGTTGACCAAATTTAGGTCTCAGGGCATATACACCAACATCTCCCACTTGCACTTATACCTAGAGGTCGAGGATTCTCAACCTCATATTCCTGGCATGACCATCATGCTTCTGCTGTGCCAAAGCCTTGGTCAGTGGATCTGCTAGATTATTCTCTATATCTACTATGCTAATCTTGACATCACCTCGGTCAATAATCTCTCTGATCAGGTGAAATCTCCTGAGTATATGTTTGGACCTTTGATAAGACTGTGGTTCCTTTGCTTGTGCAATGGCTCCATTGTTGTCACAATAGAGCTCAATGGGATCCATAGCAGTTGGAACCACTTGAAGATCAGATATGAACTTCCTTATCCAAACAGCTTCTTTGGCTTCCCCAGAAGCAACAACATACTCGGCCTCTGTTGTAGAATCAACTATGGAGGACTTCTTGAAGCTTTTTCAGCAAACAACGCCTCAATTTAATTTAAACACATAGCTGGCTTGCGATCTAAAGTCATCTGGGTCAGACTAGAATAACGCATCAGTGTAGCCCGGAACACTGAGCTCTTCCTATCCCCCATAGACTAAGAACAAATCCTTAGTTCTTCTTAGATACTTAAGGATGTTCTTTACTGCTACCTAGTGGTGCATACCTGGATTGGATTGGTATCGGCTGGTTATGCTCACAGCATAAGCCACATCTGGTCTAGTACATAACATTACATACATGATCGATCCGATTTCTGAAGCATAGGAAACTCGACTCATTTCATCCCTCTCAGCCTATGTGGTAGGACACTAGCTCTTTGAGAGAGTAAGGTCATGTCTTATTAGTAGGTATCCTCTTTTGGATTGCTCTATAAAGAACCTTTCCAAGACTTTATCAATGTAGGTATTCTGACTAAAGGCGAGTAGCCTCTTGGATCTATCCTAGTAGATCTTCACGCCTAGTATATAGGCGGCTCCCCTAAGTCCTTCATTTCGAAATACTTCCCTAACTATGTCTTCACAGACTGAAGACTAGGGATGTCGTTTCCAATGAGCAGTATGTCATCGACATACATAACCAGAAAAGTCACCAAGCTCCCACTAATTTTTCTGTATACACAGGCATCATCTTCGCTTTTAATAAAGCCAAAATCTCTCACAGCTTCATCAAATCGAAGATTCCAACTTTGAGATGTTTGCTTCAATCTATAAATGGATTTCTTTAGCTTGCAGACCTTATTTGCATCTGCAGGATGGATGAATCCATCAGGTTGTGCCATATACACATCCTTTGTCAGCTTTCCATTAAGCAATGTTGTCTTAACATCCATCTGCCATATCTCATAATCATGATATGCAGCTATAGCAAGTAGAATTCGAATGGAATTAATGGCGAAAAGGTTTCATCATAGTCCACCCCATGGACCTGTCTGAATCCCTTAGCCACAAGTCTACCTTTGTAGGTAACTATGTTCCCATCCATGTCAGTCTTCCTCTTGAAGACCCATTTACACCCTATAGGTTTTACCCCATTAAGCGGCTCAACCAAATCCCAGACTTGGTTAGCCAACATGGAATCCATTTCAGATCGCATGTCCTCAAGCCATCTCTCAGAGTCTGGTCCACTGACCGCCTCCTCATAGGTTCTGGGTTCATCCTCAATGATGAAGATCCTGTCATGTTGGGTCGGTAGTGACCCATACCTCTCAGGTGCACGACGAATCCTCCCAGACCTATGTGGGACCTGTGTTTGAGCCTCAGGTTGCCCGACAACCGGTGCAGGTGGCTCAGGTTCCATCTCTTTGTCTTGTGGTTGCACTTGCACCTCGTCCAAGTCAAACTTGCTCCCACTTACTTCTTTCATGAGAAATTCATTCTCTAGAAAGATAGCACCCCGAGCAACAAAAACTTTATTCTCGGTGGGAACATAGAAGTAGTATCCTTTAATTTTCCTAGGATACCCCACAAAGACATATTTATCAGATCTAGGTTCTAGCTTGCTAGAATCTTGACATTTGACATAAGCCTCACATCCCCATATCCTGATAAAAGAGAGATTAGGGCGTCTCCCACTCCATACCTCGTATGGAATCTTTGAGACACTCTTGGATGGAACGTTATTCTGTATAAGAGAAGCTGTCTCAAGTGCATAACCCCAGAATGAGGGTGGTAGAGTTGCATGACTCATCATAGATCGAACCATGTCCAACAGGTTTCGATTTCTCCTCTCAGACACACCATTCTATTGAGGTGTTCCAGGAGGAGTGAGTTGGGATATGATCCCACACTCCCTAAGATAGTCAAAGAACTCGCCGCTCAGGTACTCTCCACCTCGATTGGACTGAAGAGCTTTGATGGATCTTCCAAGCTGGTTCTCTACTTCATTCTTGAACTCCTTGAATTTCTCAAATGATTCAGATTTATGTCTCATTAAGTAGACATAACCATACCTAGTGAAATCATCAGTAAAGGTAATGAAGTAGCTGTGTCCTCCTCTGGCTTGTTTATTGAATGGTCCACATACATCAGTATGTATGAGATCTAATAAACTTCCTGCCCTCTCACCTGTCTTGGTGAAGGGCACCTTTGTCATTTTTCCTAATAAATAAGACTCACATGTGTCAAATTCCTCCAAGGAACTTGAATCTAACAATCCATTTGCATGGAGTTGTTGGATGCAATTCTTGTTTATATGGGCTAATCGACAATGCCATAGGAAGGCACCAACTGAACCACTCAGTTTGGTCCTCTTACTATTTATGATACAAATAGAACTATTCATGTCAAAGACATACAAGCTATTGCATAATGTACCCTTCCCATAAAACATATTTGCAAATGAAAAAGAACACGAGTTCTCCTTTATTTCAAATATAAAACCTTTTCTTGCTAAGCAAGGAACAGATATAATATTTTTGGTTAACGAAGGTACATAGTAGCAATTGTCTAGTTCTAATTGAAGTCCAGAAGGTAGGGAGAGTGTCAAAATTCTTACAGCAACAGCAGCAACTTGAGCTCCATTTCCTACTCGTAGGTCAATCTCTCCAGCCCGTACCGATCTACTCTTCTTAAGCCCCTGCATATTACCCATAATATAGAAGTAGAAAGGTTGACTTCAGTAACATAGATACCTGAGCTAGAAGTTAAGGCTATGCCTTTCTTCTCGTCATTCTGAAGTTGCTTGCAGTCCCTTCTCCAGTGACCCTGCTTGCCACAGTGGAAGCACCTCTGGTCCTTTGACTTCTTTGCCTTTTTCTTCAGTGCCTTGGTAGGACCTTTGACACTGTCCTTAGCACGTGCCTTTCCCTTCTTCTTTATCTTCTTGGTCCTAGGGACGAAAAGAACATAATTAGGTTTGGTCTTACCCATTTCTCGCTCAGCTGTTTGGAGCATATTCAGTAGTTCCTCCCTTGTGCATTCAATCCGATTCATGTTGAAATTTATAATAAATGGACTGAAATTTGGGGCAGGGACTGCAGAATAAGATCTACAACTACCTTGTTATCTATGGTGTGTCCTAGTCTCCTGAGATGATCCACATCCCCAATTAGTTTGAGAACATGGGGTCTCACTGGTGTACCCTCAGATAAATTGCACCGAAAGATTGCTTTGGCAGTGTCATATCTCTCAGTTCTAGCCTGAGCCTCGAACATCTATTTCAAATGAGTGATCATTTGAAAGGCATTCTGCTCTTTATATTGGACCTGAAGTTCAGGTGCCATAGTTGCTAGCATGAGACATGCTGTTGGAGTATGCCCTTAAGGCTAATGTTTGAGGCCTTTGGGATTGTAATAGTATCATGTAATAAACTCTTATGTTTATAAAAGGCATGGTTATTATTCAGCTTGTTACCTTGTCTGCTGTAATAAGTGTACTTCTGAATAATGTCTCAAAGCTGTTCAGCTAGGCTGACAGGCTATAAGTCCTTAGTCGAGATATCTTGGAGAACATGAGACAGCCTTGATATGATAGAGACTAATATGAGTGCTAATCTTATAGGATGCTTCGAGCATGGAATAAGATGTAGACTCATGGGTACATTGGATGTACTGGACAGACCCTACTGGGATATTCCATTGCTTGTCACAATGTGAATGATCCTTGTAAGCAACAAGTGGCACATGTCCTCTGACTTGAGATCACTTGTGTTTCTAAATGAGGATTGTCATTGTCTTGAGCTAGTTCAATATCATTTGAGATATAATGATTATAGACTATCTTGGATGGTGAGCTTGAATCAGGTTAGGGCACTTGTGATAGATAAAGGATTGCCGTCTCCTTGTTTAAGGAGTGTGATGTTCTATAGGGCCACACTATATGAGATGATTGAGGAAGTGTATGGCCATACCCAGATGACTATGTTCATCTGATCTAATCATGCTCATCGTATTGGAGTTACAAGCTTGACATGCTTGTCCAATAAGAACATCCAGTGGCAAAGGACACATGTATGCCTTGTGAATTGAGTCACACTTGTGCTGTGTTTTGGGTGCAGTCTTGGAAGACTCTTTCCTTTATATCGGGAGACAGTGATGTGTTGCTAGATACCCCTCACTGATCGTGATAACGTAAGTTATCGTTACCGACATTTAAAGGAAACCCTCAGGGTCGCACAATTTGGTGATATGGCTTCCTTAAGTCAGTTCGTGTGGACTGAATTGTTTTGGTTCAGTTTAAAGAGATTTAATCTCTGATTGTAAGTGAGATCTGGTCTGATCATGTTTGATTGATTAGAGCTTTAGATCGGTAAGCTTCGATCGAGAGAGATGATGCTAGATCGGTGCGATCAGAAGCGTCAGATGATGAAGGGTCAGATCTAGGACCTTGTGGTCTAATTTGGTCTAGACTTAATTCTGGGCTGATTTGGTTTCGAAATTGAACCAATGAAATTGAACCGGCTCATGGGTTGAGCGCTTGGTTCAAGAGGGAGAAGAGGTTGCGTTTGGTTCATGGAAACATGAACCATGAACGCCAACTCTTAATCGTTGCCATTTATGGAAAGTTCCATAAGCTAAACGCATATGCGTTCATGGCTTGATTACTCTCTAATGCTTTCGGTTTTGCTCTTTGGGCGTGGAGAAAACGGCTTGCTCTTGGAGAAGGCGTTGTTCTTGCGAAAAGAAGGAAGAGCTCTCGAAAAGAAGGCAGCCCTTTTCATCTAATCTCCTACACACGGTTGAAAGAGCTTGCCAATCTTGCTAGCACAAGACTTGCGCAAGGAGGAAGCTTTCATCCCTTGTGTGTGATTTCTTTGGAGAAGATCCCTTCGGTCTTTCTTCTTCCAAGCCGCACCATCTACATGGCTATGGTATGATCTTGTTCTTATCAATCTTTGATAGTTGAACAATTGGCATGCAAACGATTTTAAAACCCTTGCTTCCGCTTGCATCATTTTTCATTAGCGCCATGCTTAGGGTTTTTGCCCCCTTTATCTATGGGGTTCCTTCAATTGGTATCAGAGCTTGGCTCTTTGCATGCTATTTTGTTTGCTAATGTGATCCATACTTGTTGCGCCTACTTTGTTTACATGTTGGATGCGCTTACCTTGGTTTGGTTTCATGAAAGTTGCGCTTGTATCATGGCTTCATGAAGGTTGCGCATGTATCATTTGATGACATGTAGTTTGCGCTCCCCCTTGAAGGGGACTCCCTGAAGTTTGCGCTCCCCCTTGAAGGGGACCCCCTTAGATCTAAGGGTTATCAAGCATGTTGTTTGTTTGTTTGCGCATGTACTAGATGTTTTTAAAAACAAACTTACATCTTGCGCGCATGATTAGATCTAAGGTGTCCCTACAATAAACCCTTAGATGGGTTGATGGGGTTGAAGTCACCACTAGGTTAGATCCAAGTCTGATCAGACCATCTGACAGCTCAGATGGGTTGACCCAATAGCACCTATGCGCAAGCACAAGGTGGCTATAGGTTGACTGCATCTAGGGCGTGTAGCGAGGTCTGGTTGAGACAACTACTGAACACACTTGAGTTAGGCTCGGGGTCACACCCGCTTGCCAAAACTCATGGGGTGGTTCAGCCCTTGGGGCATGCATGGTTGACCATTAGGTCAACTCGGGTCAGTTAGGACTCGGTGCATGCAAGGGCAAAGGATCTAGCTAGATGGATGAGTGGATCCCCATCAATGGACCATTGTAAGGTTATAGGGATCATAAGGAAATTAAAATTGATGCCATGGGGTTTTTCAAAACTTTTAATTTCAAGATGATTGGATCACATGTTGATTGAACCATTTGCTTGTTTATTTAGTCTTATGTGGGTTGCCCTATTGTGTGCTGTGCTGGGGCCTGCGTGCCTGGATTTAAAATTGTAAATTAATTTGTGATCTGCGAATCACATTGTACTTAATTTATAATATATAGTTGACCTGCGAGTCAACCTTGTCTAGATAGATCAAATGTATTTGATTAGACAAGAGCAAAGGCACACATCCCAAAGGGGCATTCAGCTGGTAACGCACCTGAGGTGCTCTTGGCGCTAGGGCCCTAGGTTGGACCAGATGAGATGCCAAGGAGCTCAAGTGAAGACTTAAGTAAATTAAGGTCTTACTAGGGTTCATGGGCTTTTACCACATAAGATCATGCTTTCTTCTTATTGCTTATAATTAGAATTGCATGTTTAAGTTTATCTTCTGCTATCACCATAGGACTTGCATGATAGTTAAGAAGATAAAAGACCGATAAAATCCAACGCTAATATATCAAGCTCGTAAGCCTTCTGACGCGAAACCTCACCTTTCTGATTATCGTTGGAGCCGTGTTGAACCCACTCAGTGGGCACGTCCATCTATCTTCAGACGGTGCTGGATTTCACCTGCGTGTTACAGAGTTGGGATTTATCCCCTCTCGTTGCTCAGCATAGCACGTGGTGGTCCAGGGAGTAGGTCAGGTCAGCTTGACCATGTTGGCTACATATGTGGCGCATATGGTAGCACATGGAGGCAGCCATCTCTGGGATCAGAGACTGTGTTGTACCAACTCAGTTGGCACAGTCTGCTGGATTGCCAAGATGAAGGGGAATCGCACGGGTTGGCGATTGGCTGGGACAGCCTACCAGAAATTAGTGCTTGTTATCTCTGTGCATCTTATCTCGCCTGAGCGGGACGCGGAGACCAAGTATGAAATCTGGATCCCATCTCACTAAAAGAGTATTACTCTTTCGGACTGTTTACTGGATTTTTCAGTCAGACAAAATAGTGAGAAAAGAATCTTTCTTAAGTCCTGGATTGATTCTAAACATTGATACTGACCTTGCTGTTCTTGCTTGTTGTAGATTCCTGCAGCAACGAACACCATGAGCTTCAATGTGCGATCCCTACTGGAAAGGGAGAAGTTTGCTGGGCCGAACTTCTCTGACTGGTTCGGACACCTTAAGATTGTTCTTAAGGCAGAGAGGAAACTGTATGTCCTCGAGACGGCGATACCGCCGCAGCCCGCTCCGAACGCCGCAAGGGCGGTTCGGGAAGCCTACGAAAAGCACGTCAATGATAGCATTGATGTCGCTTGCCTGATGCTAGCGTCTATGACGCCACCGCTGCAGCGTCAGCATGAGGATATGTCAGCTATAGAGATTATAGCGAACCTCAAAATGCTGTATGCTGCACAGGCGAGGACTGAGCGCTATAATCTGACGAAGCTCTTCTTTCAGAGCAAACTGGCTGAGGGGAGCCCAGTGGGAGCTCACGTGCTCAAGATGATTGGGCACAAGGAGGCTCTAGATAAACTGGGGCATACCATCAACCAGGAGCTTGCTGTAGACATAATTCTACAGTCTCTTCCGCCTTCTTTCGATGCGTTCATCATTAACTATAATATGAACAAAATCGATTGTACGCCGGCAGAGCTGTTGAATATGCTCTTGACAACTGAGGAAACTCTGAAGGGTAAGCCTTCAACCTCTGTCTTGCTGGTTCCTTCCAGGAACAAGAAGAAGGGGAAGAAGGGCAAGGCCCCTGTCAAGAATTACAGCAAGGCTCTGAAACAGAAGGTGAAGCGGTCGAAGGACAACAGGTGTTTCCACTGTGGCCAGCTGGGTCACTGGAAAAAGGACTGTAAAGCGCTCCAAGGAGATAAGAGGGGAAGCATCGCTTCTGGCTCAGGTATATATGTGACTGAGGTCATGTTATCTTCTTCTACTATATCATGGGTGTTGGACACCGCATGTGGAGTTCACATTTGTTCAAATGTGCAGGAACTCAAGAGAAGAAGGCAGGTGGGACAGCATGAGGTAGACCTACGAGTTGGAAACGGGGCACGGGTTGCTGCTGTTGCTGTAGGAGACTATTTCATTACTTTACCATCTGGCATTGTATTAGAATTAAACAATTGTTACTTTGTACCCAGTATTACCAAGAATATTATCTCTATTCCTGCTCTTGTCAGGAAAGGATTTGCCTTTGAATGCAAGATTTCAAAGTGTGTTTTATCTCGTGATAATATTGTGTATGCAACTGGTTCAATTAACAATGGGTTATACATGTTGGACATGGAATATTCTATACAAAACATTGATAATAAGAAAGCCAAGTATGCTGATGACAGCACCTTGCTATGGCATAGTCGTTTAGGCCATATAAACGAGAAGCGCATTAAGCGGTTGCATGATCATGGACTGCTGGGATCATTCTCCTGTGAGGAGATTGATACATGCAAAGCTTGTTTGATGGGTAAAATGACGAAGTCTCCTTTTCCTCACAAAGGTCAAAGGACTTCAGGTTTACTTGACCTTATACACAGTGATGTGTGTGGGCCATTTAGTAAACATGCCAGAGGTGGCTATCAGTACTTCATTACCTTTACTGATGATTTCAGTAGGTATGGGTATGTCTATCTGATGAGACATAAAAGTGAATCTTTTGACAAGTTCAAAGAGTTCAAGAATGAAGTACAAAATCAGCTAGGCCGAAATATCAAGGCACTTCGTTCTGATCGAGGTGGAGAATACCTGAGTCATGCATTTACTGACTATCTAAAGGAGTGTGGGATTATCTCACAGCTCACTCCGCCAGGAACACCGCAATGGAATGGTGTGTCCGAGAGGAGAAATAGAACGCTACTTGATATGGTTCGTTCTATGATGAGTCAGGCTACTCTTCCATACTCCTTTTGGGGTTTTGCACTGGAAACAGCTGCAAAGGTACTAAACCGAGTGCCATCCAAGGCAGTTTCAAAGACGCCATATGAGTTATGGTATGGGAAACAGCCTAGCTTGACATTTATCAAGATCTGGGGTTGCGAGGCTTATGTCAAAAAGCTCGCCTCTGGGAAACTAGAGAGCAGATCTGACAAATGCATCTTTGTCGGTTACCCTAAGGAAACTAAGGGTTATTATTTCTTCGATCCCAAGGAGAACAAGGTTTTTGTTGCTCGGACGGCCATATTTCTTGAGAAGGAATTTCTTCTGCAAGAGGCCAGTGGGAGAGAAATAAAGCTGGATGAGAATCCAGAAGAAGGACAAAGTAGTCAAGCACAGTTGGATGAGCCTGAGCCGGTAGATCAGGTTATTGAACAACCTGAGGCTCAAATATCACGGGAACCGCGAAGATCGGGTAGGATCCGTCGACAGCCTGAGCGCTATGACGGAGTCTACATCATTGATAATGATGAACCCCTAACTTATGCGGATGCGGTCAGTGGACCGGAGTCAGCTAGATGGCTTGAAGCTATGCGAGCCCAGATGGACTCCATGTCAGATAACCAAGTCTGGGATTTGGTTGATCCGCCTCCGGGAGTAATCCCTATAGGCTGTAAATGGATCTTCAAGAAGAAGATTGACATGGATGGTAACGTGGTTACCTATAAAGGCAGGCTAGTTGCGAAAGGTTTCAAACAAATCTACGGGTTAGATTATGATGAAACTTTCTCACCAGTAGCCATGTTTAAGTCTATTCGGATTCTTTTCGCGATAGCTGCATATTACGATTATGAGATCTGGCAGATGGATGTGAAGACAGCTTTCCTCAATGGAAATCTGGATGAGGATGTGTATATGACACAACCGGAAGGTTTCACTAGTCCATCAGATCGTCATAAAATATGCAAGTTAAAGAAGTCCATTTATGGACTGAAACAAGCATCAAGAAGCTGGAACATTCGTTTTGATGAATCAATCTCTGAGTTTGGTTTCATCAAGAACGAAGATGACCCGTGTGTATATAAGAGGTTTAGTGGGAGCGTGATTACATTCCTAATCCTCTACGTCGATGATATCTTGATCATTGGAAACGATATTCCTGAACTGCATGCTGTTAAGGCATGGTTAGGAAAATGTTTCCAGATGAAAGATCTAGGAGAAGCAGCCTATGTATTAGGTGTGAAGATCTACCGGGATAGATCTAAGAGGCTTCTCGGGCTGTGCCAGAGTACCTACATCGATAAGGTCCTGGAGAGATTCCATTTAGAGAATTCTAAACGTGGATATCTTCCAGTCAGACATGGTCTGAATCTTTCGAAGAGTCAGTGTCCACAAACACAGACTGAGAAAGATGAAATGGACAATACGCCTTATGCTTCGGCTATTGGGTCCATAATGTATGCGATGTTGTGTACTCGCCCAGACGTCGCTTACGGGTTAAGCGTGACCAGTCGATTCCAAAGTAATCCAGGTTTGGCGCACTGGATTGCGGTCAAGAACATTTTAAAATATCTGCGGAGGACCAAAGATATGTTCTTGATATATGGTGGTCAGGAAGAACTCAGTATAGAGGGATATACTGACGCTTCGTTCCAGTCAGACCAGGATGATTTCCGATCGCAATCAGGCTATGTTTTTAGCTTGAATGGTGGAGCAGTGGTGTGGAAAAGCTTCAAACAGTCTACTGTTGCTGATTCCACAACAGAAGCCGAGTATGTTGCAGCCTCGGAAGCATCCAAGGAGGCAGTGTGGATTCGTAAGTTCGTGAGAGAACTTGGTGTCGTTCCTTCGAGTGCAGATCCTTTGGTTATCTTCTGTGATAACACTGGAGCTATAGCACAAGCAAAGGAACCTCGGTCGCACCAGAAGTCCAAGCACATACAGAGACGGTTTCACTTGATCCGGGAGATCATTGATCGTGGCGAGATCAAGATTTGCAAGGTTCATACAGATGACAATCTGGCAGACCCGCTTACCAAGCCTCTGGCGCAGCAGAAGCATGAGAAGCACTGTAATAATATGGGTTTGAGATTTCTCAACCATTAGATTAAGTGCAAGTGGGAGATTGTTGGAGTATGCCCTTAAGGCTAATGTTTGAGGCCTTTGGGATTGTAATAGTATCATGTAATAAACTCTTATGTTTATAAAAGGCATGGTTATTATTCAGCTTGTTACCTTGTCTGCTGTAATAAGTGTACTTCTGAATAATGTCTCAAAGCTGTTCAGCTAGGCTGACAGGCTATAAGTCCTTAGTCGAGATATCTTGGAGAACATGAGACAGCCTTGATATGATAGAGACTAATATGAGTGCTAATCTTATAGGATGCTTCGAGCATGGAATAAGATGTAGACTCATGGGTACATTGGATGTACTGGACAGACCCTACTGGGATATTCCATTGCTTGTCACAATGTGAATGATCCTTGTAAGCAACAAGTGGCACATGTCCTCTGACTTGAGATCACTTGTGTTTCTAAATGAGGATTGTCATTGTCTTGAGCTAGTTCAATATCATTTGAGATATAATGATTATAGACTATCTTGGATGGTGAGCTTGAATCAGGTTAGGGCACTTGTGATAGATAAAGGATTGCCGTCTCCTTGTTTAAGGAGTGTGATGTTCTATAGGGCCACACTATATGAGATGATTGAGGAAGTGTATGGCCATACCCAGATGACTATGTTCATCTGATCTAATCATGCTCATCGTATTGGAGTTACAAGCTTGACATGCTTGTCCAATAAGAACATCCAGTGGCAAAGGACACATGTATGCCTTGTGAATTGAGTCACACTTGTGCTGTGTTTTGGGTGCAGTCTTGGAAGACTCTTTCCTTTATATCGGGAGACAGTGATGTGTTGCTAGATACCCCTCACTGATCGTGATAACGTAAGTTATCGTTACCGACATTTAAAGGAAACCCTCAGGGTCGCACAATTTGGTGATATGGCTTCCTTAAGTCAGTTCGTGTGGACTGAATTGTTTTGGTTCAGTTTAAAGAGATTTAATCTCTGATTGTAAGTGAGATCTGGTCTGATCATGTTTGATTGATTAGAGCTTTAGATCGGTAAGCTTCGATCGAGAGAGATGATGCTAGATCGGTGCGATCAGAAGCGTCAGATGATGAAGGGTCAGATCTAGGACCTTGTGGTCTAATTTGGTCTAGACTTAATTCTGGGCTGATTTGGTTTCGAAATTGAACCAATGAAATTGAACCGGCTCATGGGTTGAGCGCTTGGTTCAAGAGGGAGAAGAGGTTGCGTTTGGTTCATGGAAACATGAACCATGAACGCCAACTCTTAATCGTTGCCATTTATGGAAAGTTCCATAAGCTAAACGCATATGCGTTCATGGCTTGATTACTCTCTAATGCTTTCGGTTTTGCTCTTTGGGCGTGGAGAAAACGGCTTGCTCTTGGAGAAGGCGTTGTTCTTGCGAAAAGAAGGAAGAGCTCTCGAAAAGAAGGCAGCCCTTTTCATCTAATCTCCTACACACGGTTGAAAGAGCTTGCCAATCTTGCTAGCACAAGACTTGCGCAAGGAGGAAGCTTTCATCCCTTGTGTGTGATTTCTTTGGAGAAGATCCCTTCGGTCTTTCTTCTTCCAAGCCGCACCATCTACATGGCTATGGTATGATCTTGTTCTTATCAATCTTTGATAGTTGAACAATTGGCATGCAAACGATTTTAAAACCCTTGCTTCCGCTTGCATCATTTTTCATTAGCGCCATGCTTAGGGTTTTTGCCCCCTTTATCTATGGGGTTCCTTCACATGCTACCTCCAAAGAGTCATCCTGATGCTTTCTAAAAGCTTCCCTATCTGCCGCTTAGGCATTAGGCGCAGGAGTCGTAGGAAGAGGCTGCTCAAGGACATATAGCTTCTTCTCGAGCTTGAGGGCTATCCTCAAGTTCCGATGCCAGTCCATAAAGTTGGATCCAACAAACTTATCCTTATCTAAAAGGGATCGTAGTGTCAATCCATCAGTGTTCGTAGCCATTGATCTACAATAACCAAGAAACAACAGATTAGTACTACTTTTAGATCATTTAATCTGGACTTGTATTAAATGATCATGGCTCTCACTATTTTAATCGAATTAACAACCCACAAAGTCAATCAGAAAATTTAAGATTTCCTAGTGAGATGGGATCCTTATTCCACATAGGGCTTCGCATCCCACGAGGGTGGGATGAGATGCACAAAGTGACCCATACTTCCTAAGGTGGGCATGCCGGCCGATTGCTCCAAGCAATTCCCCTTATTGAGACAGTCTAGGCATTTCATGTCCAACGAGGGCTGGAATGAAACCCTACCCTCTCAATGATGCCTCTAGAGTTTCATCATGTGCCCAGCACATATGAAAATCTAGTCAAGTCCACTCATAATCGTTATGCCCAGGGCCAACGAGTTTCCTTGCGAAGGCACGCCCGGTTAAAATGAACTAGTGATGAAGCGCCTAATAGGTGAGGGGATCCTTAAGCCGTACTCTAGGGTTGTACACAATGCTCGATAAAATAGGAGAGGGTTGCGAGACTAGGGAAGAGAAAACGCGTCAAAAAAGTGCAGGGAAATCGGTAGAAAGCACGACGAAAATAGCGACAAGTTCGATTAGGGCAACACGAATGCAGATGAAGAGAACAGCACTCAACTAAGTAATACAGCGCACTAACCTCATAGCAAATTTAGCGAATTCCTGCAGCTCTCTTAGTGCGTTTTAAGCTTAGCTTGCATTGGGGGACTTTGGCTTTGCGGGGTTCAGCTCGCATGTCTACACAGCTGAAACAAACCAAGAACAAGAGATACCACGCCTTCGATGAACGGATAGCCGTGGGTGAAGAAGAGAGTAGAAAGCCAACTCGGTATCAAAGCAAGAAAATAGAAAACAGGTGAACCTGACCCACTGGAGGGTGGGATTTACTTCTTATCAAGCTGGAAACCAAGCCGAGTCGGGGCACCAGTCGCCGACTCTTATAAACCTGACCCACTGGAGGGTGGTCTATTTATGACCATGGGTATCTTTTACCGCATGATGACATTGATATTTGTAAAATATGCAGGTGCTCAACAGAAATAGGACATACATGACATTGAAAAGATTGACCTACAAGCTGAAGCATAGGATGCTTCTGTGTCACTCTTTATGTAGTTATTGATAGGATTCTATCATATTTGCTATTTTGTAGTTGACATTATATCTATTCCTTGGGAATAGAATTTTTAGAAAAAAATTGTTAATTTTTCTATTTGCAACTATCTTCTCATTAATTTATTGCTGGTGTTTATACCTTAAGACCTAGTTTTGGTCTATTTTTGTACTACTTGACATTGATATTTCTTATATATCATTCTGGCATTGTCGTTATCATGCTTAGTTTACATCTGTGATTGTGTTCCTACAAGATAATGTCCTTAGAGACAGATTGGATCTGTGCTCAAACTCTTATCCCCAGTCAATGTACCTTAGTGGATAAGGGACAGCTCTGGTACTTGTGAGACTGGTATATGGGCAGGTTAGGCACGAGGTGCTAACGCAGACATATAGGTATATTAGTGGTAAATATATTGGACCGACCCGCTGTGAGGCAATGACTTGGTGTTATGAGTTATCCTCACAAGTGACAGGAGATGCATTGATCCCTTGACTTAAGGTCATTGACTCTTCTGTATGGTTAGGGACATGATTTGATGCAACCTAACACCTCACCATAGTTGGGAGGTCATAACGGTTGTCATTGAGTATATTACGACCCATATGAGAAGATCAATGTACAGACAGAAGATTTGCCCCTTCATGAGAGAAGCTTGATATCCATATGGTTCTATGACTGAAAGTGTATCTCCATACCCAGGTGAGAACCTGATTTAGTCATGACCATGAGATTGGGTAAAAGCAAGTGGTGACACACTTGTCCAATCGGATATCGTTTGGTAAAGAGACTATAATACATCTGTACTTAGTTGCGTTGATGGTGATGTTGATGTCGATGTCTATTCCGATGACTTGGGTAGCAGCGATGCACTGCTAGCTATCACTCACTACTTGTGGTGACCTTAGGTCAGCATTGCCAATGTCAGAGGAACCTACAGTGTCACACACCTTGATATTCGAGTTCTTGTATTGATCGAGAAGCCTTATGATTGAGTTATTGGATAACTCAGATCTATTTAGGAGATTTCATTAGCGCCAATGGGCCTGATGAGATGGAAGAGAGTTATTGGAGCCAAACTTCATTTTTGGTACGTTGACCCTAAATTGACCATGGTTGGTCACATTTGAGTTAGGGTTGCATTGGATTGGATCCAATTGGTTAATCAACTTGTGCAATGAAGTTTGGGCTAGTTCATTACCTGATGAGGCCCAATAATAAGTTGTCATGAAGAGATAAGAGGGCTAAAGGGTATAATGGGGAAAAATTAACCTCATTAGGCGCCTATAGGTATAATGGGGAAGTGTTGGCGCCTAATGCTTCATTAGGATGCTTTTGGCACCTCCCCCTTCATCCTTGGATGGTATGCTTACCTCTATGGCAAGTCTTGGGTAGCAATGATGCACTACTAGGTTCCACTCATTGCTTGTAATGATTTTAGGTAGTCACTACCAACATCTAAAGAACCTATAGGGTCGCACACCTAGACACTCGAGATCTCATATTGATCAAATAGCCTAGATAGATCCATTTTATTAAAACGCATCTATTTGGGAGTCTAATGCAACGCAGATGCATCTAAAGAGTTAGAGATGATGATTTAGAGTGATGTTATGATTTGACATCAGTTGACCCCCGGGTGACCACAATTGACCTCAATGGACTTTGTCTAGTCGATGGATCAAATGTTGTATTTTAGTGCCAGATTTATTCGAAGGCTTTGTTGACTTCATTTAAACGTAACAGGAGGGGTCTACAACTTAAGCACTAAAATAAATATTTATATACATTTAATTTGAATAAATTTATTATATTATTCATAACTTAAGTTACGAGACCCGCTCTAAAACTCTATATATACGAGAAGAACTAGGGGCGCATATCTCATGCAATCAAGCCCTAGCTGTTAGGGAATACCGGGTGTAATTTAAAATTTTGCAGTCCCAGGATGCAGCGGAAGAATCATTACACCCGAAACATATTCCGGTCCCAAGGATCCATGCGAGAGAGAAGACACAAGGATATGTTAGAGATGTACCTCTTTTGCTTGTCTAGTTGCCGAAGCCATGTTGAAGGCGCCCAAGTGTTCGCCCGCTACAAGTATCCACGCATCGACTCCTTTGATCGTTGCTCCCTTCCATGCTTGGTGCTAGCCTCGGGAAGAGAATCAAGCCTTATCACTCTCTTCAAATCTTGCGCCACCTCCAAGGTAGAAGCGCCAAGAAGAGATGAGGAAGTGGATGATGCGCCAAGTACTTCCTTCTTCTTCTTTGCATGTGCCACCTTCAAGCAAGGTGCGCCTATGGCCAAGGAACGAAGAGGGCTTGTGGCAAGGAGATGCCACCAAGCACTAAGGGTCCTTGCGCCAAGAAGAGAGGGAGAAGAAGAAGAACTTGCGGTTCCAAGGAAGAAGGAGATTGCGCTCCTTGATGAAGAAGGAGAGCTCCAAGCTCTCAAGTTGTCGCCACCCTAAGCTTCCAATTCTCTCCAAGAGATGTCGCCACCAAGCCCTTCTCCAAGTTACGTCAAGAGGTGAAGAAGGAGAAGAAGACTTGCGGCTTCAAGAAGGAAGAAGGGTTGTGCCACCTTCAAGTTGTCACCCTTTGCCCTTGCTCACGCCTCTCTATGTGTCTTCACGCCTCCAAGGAGTTAACCCTTTTAGAGGGGCGACTAGGGTCTTATTTATAAGGGCAAGAGGCGGTTTAGGGAGGGCCAAGATCATGCCAAGTGGGCGGCTAGGATGAAGGGGGGTTTGTGGCAAGGAAAGTCTCCAAGACTTTTCCATAAACCTCATTCAACCTATCCTTATTTGCCTTATAGCCATATCAGCCCAAGAGATGCCTTAAAAGCATGCATTCCATCGTAGGAAGAAGGGCTAGGCGCCCTTTACTTCAATAATGAAGCAAAGGCGCCTCCCTCACCCCATTATGCCCTTAGGCGCCAATGGGGTGAGATTTCTCCCCATTATGCCCTTTTAGCCTCTAATCTCTTCATGACAACTTATTATTGGGCCTCATTGGATAATGAGTTAGCCCAAACTTCATTGCATGAGTTGATTAAGCCATTGGATTTAATCCAATGCAACCCTAATCCAAATGTGACCAATTAAGGTCAATTTCGGGTCAACCTGCCAAAATTGAAGTTTGGCTCCAATAACTTTCTTCCAACTCATCAGGCCCATTGGCGCTGATGATATCTTCCAAACGGATCCAAGTTATTCAATAACTTGATCCTAAGGTTTCTGATTAAAGCAACGTCAAGAGTCTATTGCGTGTGACCCCGTAGGATCCATATGACGATGGCAATGATGTAAACATCATAAGTAGTGAGGGGTATCTAGCAACACATCACTACTACCCATGTCATAGGACTTAAGTCATTATGGCAACAACTCCTATCAAGCAACGAGGATTCCCATGCATTATAGATCCCTTTGCCTAAACTGATATCCTGCCATTGGATTAGTCTCAAGTTTATCAATCCAATGCATTGGTCATGACTCAACAAGTGTGGCCACACATTCCTGTCATGCACCGATAAGGTGGGGCGCCCCAAGTGGATATCATGCTTCCAATAAGGTATGGGCAAATCCTACTATTGGTCATCCATGTCTCTACATGACTTCTGACATGCCCAATGTCAGTCGTTTTGGTTTCCCAATTACGGAGAGACGTAAGACTGTATCAAAGCATACCCATCATCAAATCTAGACATGAATACCTCAAGTCAAAGGATCAATGCAAACCTCTTGCATGTGAGATTGTCTTGTTGACTAGACAAGTCAATCCTCACGGTGGATCACTCCAGTGCATCCAATGCACCTGTATGTCTGTGTTACTGTGCCCCGCACCTAACCAGCCCATACACCAGTCTCACATGTACCAAAGCTGTCCCATTGATCTGCTATGGTACCTTGTATGGGGATAGCTTATGAGAATGGATCCAATCCAAACTCCTGGGACATTATATATGCAACTCAATACATCAACGCAGGTAGAGAAGTCTGCATAATAACAACCATGCCTTTATAGAGAATAATAATTATATTAAAGTACATTTAAACAATGCCCGACCATGTCCAAACATTGGTCTGCAGGGCATAAACACCAACAATCTCCCACTTGCACTAAGACCAAGGGCAACTGATGTTTAGTCAGTTCCAATGTCTCTAGTATGACCCATTTAGCTTCCGCTGCGCCAGAGGCTATGTTAGTGGGTTTTCCAGATTGCTATCTGTGTTTATTTTAATAAATTTGATCATCATCCTTATCCATGATCTCTAAGATCAGATGATATGCTGCAGTACATACTTGAGCACTAAGTTCCTTCATTTATGCTATGGCCCCAGTAAAAACTATACTGGACCATCAAGCACCATGAACTAAATCAAGTTCAAATGAATGAAGCTGCTTCCTTGGCTGCCACAAGAAGCTGCAATGTACTCAGCCTTATTTGTAGAATTTTGCCACTATGGTTTGCATAATGCTCTTTCAGCACTCAATACCACAACAAGGCAAAGCGCAAATCCTGGCTATGGTCATAAGACTGGAACGAAGTATCAGTGTACCCTTGTACACAAAATTCTTCTTGTCTATCATAGACTAGACTTCAATCCTTTATACTTCCCAAGTATATATAAGGATTGCTTTCACAGCTATACAGTGTCAAACACTAGGATCTGATTGAAACTTACTGGCTATGCTCCAAGCATTTGCCACAAACGGTCTTGTGTATATTACTTAAAACATGATCCGTCCTATACATCATGTATCAGGATTTTAGACCCATGTTATTACTCTCCAGCTGTGTCATAGGACACAACATCCTCATGAGAGTCAGACCATATCTCTCTGGAAGGTGTCAATATTTGGAATCATCCAATATAAACCTTTCCAGAAACTCTTGGATGAACGTAGATTGACTAAAGGGCAATGACTTTCTTGGATCTCTATCTATAGATCATCATGCCCAGGATGTAGGCATCATTCCCTAGATCATTCTTCTTGAAATACTTCTCAAGCCTTGTCTTCACCATGTGAAGAGTTGAGATGTCATTCCATGTGAGGAGAATGTCATCAATCTTCTAGAATAAGAACTATTATGGTGCTCCCACTGATCTTCTTGTAAACACAAGTTCTTTTAACATGCTTGCATAAGACCATGCATATCTTTATGGCCACTATATGAAAAAATTGGCTATTTCCATATGGATATCCTCTTCCAGACATCCAACAAGAAAAGTAGTTTTTCATAACATGCTATAATAGAAAATGCAACAAGCATATACCTAATGGACTCAAACATAGCTTCTGGTGAAAAATTTCATCATTATCCACCTAGTGGATTTGCCTGAAATTTCTGTTCATTAGCTTGCCTTTCAAGGTAACAATGTTACCTTCCAAGTCTATCTTCCTAGAAGATTTATTTACAGCCTGTGGGAATTACCCCTTTGGCAGCTCATCCAAGTCCCAGACTTGATTAGCGGACATGGAGTCCATTATGGTTCTTATGGCCCTTAGCCATTTCTTGGAATCTAGTCCACCAACCGCTTCCATTTCCTCATAAGTCTTAGGTTCATCCTTGATGAAGAATTCAACATGCCCAGCATATCGAATCGATCTAGACTTATGTGGTTCCTGTGTTACTTGAACCTCAGGTTGACTTTCAACCTATATGTGAGATTTTGCTCTCCATCTGTGTCTAATTATATTGTGGTTGATTCTGGACCTTGTCCCAATCAAAGCCACTCCCAATACTTTCTCAAGAGAGACAGCAGTTTGAGCAACAAATATTTTGTTCTCTTTGGGATAGAATTAGCACTCTACAGTGCACCACAAATACATACTTTTGAATCACTGCACATTACATTCCCAATTCCATTGAAGAAATGGGATATTTGCAGTTTGCAACTCAAAAGCTAACTTAGACACTTTCTTACGAAGTGGCAGTGCATCTGTTTGCATGGCATCATAGTAGTATATTTGCATGACTATTCAAAGATGGAACCACATCCAATGTGTTCCTTTTTCTTTCTTTGAAATTCACCACACAGTGGTGTACTAAGTAAGCTGTGAGATAACTCCACACTTCTTAGGACAGTCATCAAATTCTCCACTAATCACCTTGATCCAATCAAAGTGCTTTAATAGATCCTCCAATTTGACTCAATACTTCATTTGTGAATTTCTTGGATTTCTCCAAAGTTCATAGGTTGGATAAGGCACACCCACACCTGATGAAGCATATAAAACCTCTCAGTGCTTGTTTACATGGGTCCACATACATTGCTGTGTAATAGATCCAACAAGCCAATAGTCCTTCCACCCTTTATAGTGAAGGCAGCATCTGTCACATTGTTCCTTTGAACTAGGCTCACATGTATCATAATCCTGAAAGGATAATGATCCTAATAGTCCATGGACCTTTGGATGTGACCATTGTTCTATGGTTCAAGAGACAATGCTATAAGAGAGTGTTTATTGAATCATTGGATCTGATCTTGTGTTACATATAGAACCACAAACTATTTATCAATTGTATCACTTCAATAGAACATCTCAGATTAAAGAAAAAATTTATTAAACTGAAATCCTTTCCAAAAGGAATGATGTTCTAATACATAAGCTGATACATAATAGCAAAGTTCTAGATAAAGTCTTCAAGGCAGTGAGATGATATCAGCAGCATCCAATGCTCCGTCCCTGACCCGAGGGTCGATCCCATCAAGCCTCATCGTCCTACCTCCTTTGAGCTCCTGCACATGTAAAACATATGTGAGCCTCACATACGGTACCCAGTACCCATGAATAAGAAGTAGACAAAAGACCTCGGTAACACAATACCTGAAGCGGATGGATTACATCCCTTCTTCTTTGCCATGCTCTTCTTGGCCATTAATCCTCTTCGAAATACCCATGCATTCCCAGTCTTCCGAAGTATTAGCTTCGAAGATACAGAACCATGGTCATTCTCAGATTTAGGCATATACTCTGAAGATCCAACAGAACTTTCCTGATCTTTGTCTATAGAGCATGGTGTGAAGAGACCTTTGTGATGTATGATAAGATCATAAATTCCCATCTCATCACACTCGACTTTGACCTCTGGGGTCATGCACTCTAAGACAAGAGCAGTGTATTGTTCGTTATCTTCACAATGTTCAACATAGACATTCCACTCCCACTCAGTAGTGAAATACACACTGGGCTGGGATGGAGGTCTTTCAAGAAGATGCACCTTATTCTCTTGTTCTAGTATCTTGGACAAAATCTTGAACCACTTTGTCCAATTTGTCCCATCCAATTTGTTTTTATAGAGTCTCAATCTTACATCAGGAGATGCCTTCTACAATAAGCAAATAAGTAAAATAAGTACTATGACAAAGCATTTAACAAGGACTTTAAATTAAATGCTATGCTCCCACTACTTCCAAAACAAGTTGAGAACTCTCAAACTCAACATGGAAAGAGGTGAGTAGGATCCTAATTTCACATGAGGTCTCTGCGACTCACGAGGGTGAGTTGGGATGCACAGAGTGTCTCATGCTTCCTTAGGTAGGCATACTAGCCAATTGTGCCGTGCACAACTCCTCTTAGTTAAGACAGACTAGGCGCCCTATGCAACACAGAACCCTATCCTCTCAACAGCTGCCTCTAGTGATTCATCATGTTAGTGACATATGAAAACTAGTCAAGTCTGGTCGTAACCATTATGCCCAGGGCCAACGAATTCCTTGCGAAGGCACGCCCAGGTTAAAACTGGACTAGGGAAATCTTTGTCACCACACACCTTCTAAAGATAAGTGGGTGTGTCCCACGAGGGTGGGAAACAGTTCACAACACCACCGATCGATAGTTTGATGAGGGCTACGCGTTAGAAGGCTATCGACTTGATATTTCAATGAGAGTTTTTTTCATGTTTATTTTATTCTTTTCTAGCATGCAGTTTTCCTATGGTTATTGCAGCAAAGGAAAAACATCACAGGCATGCTATGGACAAAATAATAAACCATCACAGGCATGCTAGTTTGGTCGATATGGTCATAGCCCTTTTCATACACATAACTTGTCACGAGCCATGTGACATGTTATCATGCATCCAAGGGTTGCGAGTCCCTAAAGCAGATCAGCCCATGCCAGAAGCCGACAGCATGTGTCCTTCCTTCAGCCGCAAGTCCATCACCACGCTTCCAAAGCTGGCGCCACTTCTGACTCCGATTGAAGAAGACTCCTTGTTGTCAAGATGAAGCCTTAACCTATCTTATAATTCTACATCTATTCTAAACAAGATGAAAAATTCTTTACAACAAGATAGGGAGAGAACCACACGCAGGTGGAAAGAGATTTTAGAAACATTCATCACAAGTGGAAACATGCTTCCACATCACAAAACAGGAGGGCACTCGCTATGACCACATCAACCCAATCAAGTGGCGCATGTAAAATTTGAAAATCCGGAAAAATCAAATTTTAGCACCTTATGCGCCAACATCATCCAAAGCACTCTCTTAACCAAATTTATGCTAAAATTTAGATCAAGTTCCAGGATGATTTCATAGACCCTATCGGCTGGCAGTTTTGTCAGATCAAGAGACCCGGCCAGTCCGAAGACACAATGCCCGTCCTACTTGACAAAACCACGTGCGCCTTTGGTCTTAAATCAATCATAAACAAAATCCAAATTTCGGCCACAAAGATGAGAAGAGAGGTTTGGATGAAAAACGCTTTCTACGTGAAACGCGCATGGATAGAAGAAAAATTTTTCAAAAATTTTTCACACAAGCAAACGTACACCTTGTGTTTCTCGCAAGTAGCTCTTGAACGTCCCCAGAAGGGGGCGAAATCCTAAAGCATGGCGCGTATAAAATTTTTAAGCAGCGGAAGAGGGTTTCTAGGGGATCGGATTCATGCATAACATATGACCAACTTGTTAAACCGATTGCAAACATAGAAGATGTCATACCGATGCCATTTCTAGATGGCGACTTGGAAGTAGAGAGCGATAGGGATCTCCTCCAAAGGATGCGCACACAAGATGAAGAAGTCGCCTACTCCGATGGTGCTCCTTGTGCTAGCAAGGTTCTAAGAGGTCCTTGTCGTCAACCCCAAAAACACTCGAATGAGAGAGCCACGCGAGGAAGGAGCGACAATAGGCGTGAAGAGAAGCTATCGTGAGGCGTGGTCACGATTTGGAAACATGGTTTCCAAAAATAGTAAACCACTCTCTTCATGCGACCATGGGATTACCCCAAGCGCATACTTCTCTCCACTTGAACCATGCGCTCACTTGATGAGCTGGTTCAATTTCAGTTTGGTCCAAGACCAATTAACCCAAGCGATTTGGTCTAGATCACAATTAAACCCTAAGGCTCCAGATCCAACCGTTCATCTCTTGATGCTCCTGATCTCACCGATCTAGCATCCATTCTCTCGATCGAAGCTTACCGATCTCAAGCCCTAATCAATCAAACATGATCAGACCAGATCTCACTTACAATCAGAGATTAAATCCTTTCAAACTGAACCCAAACAATTCAGTCCATACGATCTGACTTAAGTAAGCCATATCATCAAATTGTGCGACCCTGAGGGTTTTCTTTAAATGTCGGTAACGATAACTCACGTTATCACGATCAGTGAGGGGTATCTAGCAACACATCACTGTCTCCCGATATAAAGAAAAGAGTCTTCCAAGACTACACCCAAACCACAGCACAAGTGTGAATCCACTTCACAAGGCATGCAAGTTTCCTTTGCCACTGGATGTTCTTATTGGACAAGCGTGTCAAGCCTGTAGCTCCAATATGATGAGCATGATTAGATCAGATGATCATAGTCACCTGGGTATGGCCATACACTTTCTCAATCATCTCATCCAGGGGGGGCCCCATTAGAACATCACACTCCAATTAAGGAGACGGCAATCCTTTATCTATCACTAGTGCCCTAACCTGACTCAAGTTCACCATCCAAGATAGTCTATAACCATTATGTTTCAAATGATATTGAACTACCTCAAAACAATGACAATCATCATTTAGAAACACAAGTGATCTCAAGTCAGAGGAAATGTGCCACTTGTTGCAATCAAGGATTATTCACATTGTGACAAGCAATTGAATATCCTAGTAGGGTCTGTCCAGTACATCCAATGTACCCATGAGTCTACATCTTATTCCATGCTCGAAGCATCCTATAAGATTAGAACACATATTAGTCTCAATCATATCAAGGTTGTCTCATGTTCACCAAGATATCTCGACTAAGGACTTTACTGCATGTCAGCCCAGCTGAACAGCATTGAGACATGATCAGAAGTATATATATTGCAGCAGATAATATAACAAACTGAATAACAACCATTGCCATTATAAACATAAGAGTTTATACATGATACTGTTACAATCCCAAGGCCTCAAACATTAGCCTTAAGGGCATACCCCAACAATCTCCCACTTGCACTTAATCTAATGGTTGAGGAATCTCAAACCCATATTATTACAGTGCTTCTCATGCTTCTGCTGCGCCAGAGGCTTAGTAAGCGGGTCTGCCAGATTGTCATCTGTATGAACCTTGCAGACTTTGATCTCGCCACGATCTATGATCTCCCTGATCAAGTGAAACCGCCTCTGTATGTGCTTGGACTTCTGGTGCGACCGTGGTTCCTTTGCTTGTGCAATTGCTCCAGTGTTATCACAGAAGATAACCAAAGGATCTGCACTCGAAGGAACAACACCAAGTTCTTGAACGAACTTACGAATCCACACTGCCTCCTTGGATGCTTCCGAGGCTGCAACATACTCGGCTTCTGTTGTGGAATCAGCAACGATTGACTGTTTGAAACTTTTTCACACCACTGCTCCTCCATTCAAGCTAAAAACATAGCCTGATTGCGATCGGAAATCATCCTGGTCAGACTGGAACGAAGCGTCAGTATATCCTTCTATACTGAGTTCTTCCTGACCACCATACACCAAGAACATATCTTTGGTCCTCCGAAGATATTTTAAAATGTTCTTGACTGCAATCCAGTGCGCCATACCTGGATTACTTTGGAACCGACTGGTCACGCTTAACCCGTAAGCGACGTCTAGGCGAGTACACAACATCGCATACATAATGGATCCAATAGCCGAAGCATAAGGCGTATTGTCCATTTCATCTTTCTCAGTCTGTGTTTGTGGACACTGACTCTTCGAAAGATTCAGACCATGTCTGACTGGAAGATATCCTCTTTTAGAATTCTCTAAATGAAATCTCTCCAGGACTTTATCGATGTAAGTACTCTGGCACAGCCCGAGAAACCTCTTAGATCTATCCCTGTAGATCTTCACACCTAATACATAGGCTGCTTCTCCTAAATCTTTCATCTGGAAACATTTTCTTAACCATGCCTTAACCGCATGCAGTTCAGGAATATCGTTTCCAATGATTAAGATATCATCGACGCAGAGGACTAGGAAAGTAATCACGCTCCCACTAAACCTCTTATATACACACGGGTCATCCTCGTTCTTGATGAAACCAAATTCAGAGATTGATTCATCAAAACGAATATTGCAGCTTCTCGATGCTTGTTTAAGTCCATAAATAGACTTCTTTAACTTGCATATTTTATGACGATCTGATGGATTAGTGAAACCTTCTGGTTGTGTCATATACACATCCTCATCCAGATTTCCATTAAGGAAAGCTGTCTTCACATCCATTTGCCAGATCTCATAATCATAATATGCTGCTATCGCGAAAAGAATCCGAATAGACTTAAACATAGCTACAGGTGAGAAAGTTTCATCATAATCTATCCCGTAGATTTGTTTGAAACCTTTCGCAACTAGCCTGCCTTTATAGGTAACCACGTTACCATCCATGTCAATCTTCTTCTTGAAGATCCATTTACAGCCTATAGGGATAACTCCCGGAGGCGGATCAACCAAATCCCAGACTTGGTTATCTGACATGGAGTCCATCTCGGCGCGCATAGCTTCAAGCCATCTCGCTGAATCCGGTCCACTGACCGCATTCGCATAAGTGAGGGGTTCATCATTATCAATGATGTAGACTCCGTCATAGCGCTCAGGCTGTCGACGGATCCTTCCCGATCTTCGCGGTTCCCGTGATATCTGATCCTCAGGTTGTTCAGTAACCTGTTCTACCGGCTCAGGCTCATCCATCTGTGCTTGACCACTTTGTCCTTCCTCTGGATTCTCATCCAGCTTTATTTCTCTCCCACTGGCCTCTTGCAGAAGAAACTCCTTCTCAAGAAATATGGCCGTCCGAGCAACAAACACCTTGTTCTCTTTGGGATCGTAGAAATAATAACCCTTAGTTTCCTTAGGGTAACCGACAAAGATACATTTCTCAGATCTGCTCTCTAGTTTTCCAAAGGCGAGCTTTTTGACATAAGCCTCGCAGCCCCAGATCCTGATAAATGTCAAGCTAGGCTGTTTCCCATACCATAATTCATATGGGGTCTTTGAAACTGCCTTGGATGGCACTCGGTTTAGTACCTTTGCAGCTGTCTCCAGTGCAAATCCCCAAAAGGAGTAAGGTAGAGTAGCTTGACTCATCATAGAACGAACCATATAAAGTAACGTTCTATTTCTCCTCTCGGACACACCATTCCATTGCGGTGTTCCTGGCGGAGTGAGCTGTGAGATAATCCCACACTCCTTTAGATAGTCAGTAAACTCTCAACTTAGGTATTCTCCACCTCGATCAGAACGAAGTGCCTTGATATTTCGGCCAAGCTGATTCTGTACTTCATTCTTGAACTCTTTGAACTTGTCAAAAGATTCACTTTTATGTCTCATAAGATAGACATACCCATATCTACTGAAATCATCAGTGAAGGTAATGAAGTACTGATAGCCACCTCTGGCATGTTTACTAAAAGGCCCACACACATCACTGTGTATAAGGTCAAGTAAACCTGAAGTCCTTTGACCTTTATGAGGAAAAGGCGACTTCGTCATTTTGCCCATCAAACAAGCTTTGCATGTATCAATCTCCTCATAGGAGAATGATCCCAGCAGTCCATAATCATGCAACCGCTTAATGCGTTTCTTGTTAATATGACCTAAACGACTATGCCATAGCAAGGTGCTGTCATCAGCATATTTGTCTTTCTTATTATCAATATTGTGTATAGAACATTCCATGTCCAACATGAATAACCCATTGTTAATTGAACCAGTAGCATAAACAATATTATCTAAAGAAAGAACACACTTTGAAATATTGCATTCAAAGGAAAACCCCTTCCTGACAAGAGCAGGAATGGAGATAATATTTTTAGTAATGCTAGGAACAAAGTAACAATTGTCTAGTTCCAATACAAGTCCAGATGGTAAAGAGATGAAATAGTCTCCTACAGCAACAGCAGCAACCCGTGCCCCGTTTCCAACTCGTAGGTCCACCTCATGCTGTCCCACCTGTCTTCTTCTCTTGAGTTCCTATACATTTGAACAAATGTGAACTCCACATGCAGTGTCTAACACCCATGAAATAGAAGAAGATGAAACCATGACTTCCGTCACGTATATACCTGAGCCAGAAGCGATGCTTCCCCTCTTGTCTCCTTGGAGCGCTTTACAGTCCTTTTTCCAGTGACCCAGCTGGCCACAGTGGAAACATCTGTATTCCTTCGACCGCTTGACCTTTTGCTTCAGAGCCTTGCTGTAGCTCTTGACAGGGGTCTTGCCCTTCTTCCCCTTCTTCTTGTTCCTTGAAGGAAACATCAAGACAGAGGTTGAAGGCTTTCCCTTCAGAGTCTCCTCAGTAGTCAAGAGCATATTCAGCAGCTCTGCCGGAGTACAATCGATTTTGTTCATATTAAAATTAATGATGAACGCATCGAAAGAGGGCGGGAGAGACTGCAGAATAATGTCTACAGCAAGCTCCTGATTGATGGTATGCCCCAGTTTCTCTAGAGCCTCCTTGTGCCCAATCATCTTGAGCACGTGAGCTCCCACTGGGCTCCCTTCAGCCAGTTTGCTCTGAAAGAACAGCTTAGTCAAATTATAGCGCTCAGTCCTCGCCTGCGCAGCATACAGCATCTTGAGGTTTGCTATAATTTGTATAGCAGACATATCCTCATGCTGACGCTGCAGCGGTGGCGTCATAGACGCTAGCATCAGGCAAGCGACATCAATGCTATCATTGACATGCTTTTCATAGGCATCCCGAACCGCCCTTGCGGCGTTCGGAGCGGGCTGAGGCGGTATAGCCATCTCGAGGACATACAGTTTCCTCTCTGCCTTAAGAACAATCTTAAGGTGTCCGTACCAGTCTGAGAAGTTCGGCCCAGCAAACTTCTCCCTTTCCAGTAGGGATCGCACATTGAAGCTCATGGTGTTCGTTGCTGCAGGAATCTACAACAATGCAAGAACAGCAAGGTCAGTATCAAAGTTCAGAATCAATCCAGGACTTAAGAAAGATTCTTTTCTCACTATTTTATCTGACTGAAAAATCCAAGAAAATAGTCCGAAAGAGTAACACTCTTTTAGTGAGATGGGATCCAGATTTCATACTTGGTCTCTGCGTCCCGCTCAGGCGAGATAAGATGCACAGAGAGTACAAGCACTAATTTCTGGTAGGCTGTCCCAGCCAATCGCCAACCCGTGCGATTCCCCTTCATCTGGGCAATCCAGCTGACTGTGCCAACTGAGTTGGTACAACACAGTCTCTGATCCCACAGATGGCTGCCTCCATGTGCTACCATATGCGCCACATATGTAGCCTACATGGTCAAGCTGACCCGACCTACTCCCTGGACCACCACGTGCTATGCTGAGCAACGAGAAGCGATAAATCCCTTCTCTGTAACACGCAGGTGTAATCCCGCACCGTCTGAAGATAGATGGACGTGCCCACTGAGTGGGTACAACATGGCTCCAACGATAATCAGAACAGTGAGGTTTCGCGTCAGAAGGCTTACGAGCTTGATATTTTAGCGTTGGATTTTAACGGTCTTTTATCTTCTTGACTATCATGCAATTCCTATGGTGATAGCAGAAGATAAACTCATGCAATTCTAATTATAAAAGCAATAAATAGAAAGCATGCTGATCTTATGTGGTAAAAGCTCATTAAGCCTAAGTAAGACCTTAACCTAACTTAAGTCTTCACTTGCTTTTCTTCATGGGTCTTTTGCTTCTCATCTGGCCCAACCCAGGGCCTAAGCGCCATCTGCAGCTCAGATGCGCCTACCAGGGAAAATGCGCCTGTTCCCAGAGTCGAACCCTGGACCTCCCACCTGGTCAAGCCTCTGCTGCAAGCGCCTCTGCCAAGTGTGCTCTGTGCTCTTGTCTGATTAATTTACAAATTAATCTATCTAGACAAGATTGACTCGCAGGTCAATTACATTTTATAAATTAAATGCAATGTGATGCGCAGATCACAATATAAATTAATTTACAAGTTTTAACCAAGCTCGCAGGCCCCAGCACAGCACACATTAATTAGGCGTCCCACATAAGATTAAATAAACAAGCATATGCTTACAATCAACATGTGATCCATTCATGAAAATAAAATTTTCAAAAAACCCATTGGCATCAATTTTATTTTCCTTATGTGCCCTACTACCTTACAACGGTCCATTAATAGGGATCCACTCATCAGACCTAGTCAGATCCACTGCCCTTGCATGCACCAAGTCCTAACTGACTTGAGTCGACCCAGTGGTCAACTATGCATGCGCTAGGGCTGAACAACCTACATGAGTTTTGGCAAGCGGGTGTGACCCCAGGCCTAACTCATGCGTGTTCGTTAGTTGTCTCAACCAGACCTCGCTACACGCCTTTGATGCAGTCGACCTATAGCCACCTTATGCTTGCGCATAGGTGCCATCTGGTCGACCCATCTAGGCTGTCAGATGGTCTGATCAGACTAGTTGGATCTTGACTAGAGATGACTTCAACCCTACTAACCCGTCTAAGGACTTATAGCAGGCGCCATTTAGATCTAAGGTGAGTCGCGCAAGTAAAGAAGTTTTTGAGAAAAACTAAATGTATGCGCCAACTAGATACATGCGCTAATGATAAAAAAACATACTTCATGTAGTTTTCGCATGAAGTTTAGATCTAAGGTGTTGCGCAAACATGGATCACTAAAGTTAAGCAATCATACAAACATGCATATAACCGCTCTGATACCAATTGAACGTCCCCAGAAGGGGGCGAAACCCTAAAGCATGGCGCGTATAAAATTTTTAAGCAGCGGAAGAGGGTTTCTAGGGGATCGGATTCATGCATAACATATGACCAACTTGTTAAACCGATTGCAAACATAGAAGATGTCATACCGATGCCATTTCTAGATGGCGACTTGGAAGCAGAGAGCGATAGGGATCTCCTCCAAAGGATGCGCACACAAGATGAAGAAGTCGCCTACTCCGATGGTGCTCCTTGTGCTAGCAAGGTTCCAAGAGGTCCTTGTCGTCAACCCCAAAAACACTCGAATGAGAGAGCCACGCGAGGAAGGAGCAACAATAGGCGTGAAGAGAAGCTATCGTGAGGCGTGGTCACGATTTGGAAACATGGTTTCCAAAAATAGTAAACCACTCTCTTCATGCGACCATGGGATTACCCCAAGCGCATACTTCTCTCCACTTGAACCATGCGCTCACTTGATGAGCTGGTTCAATTTCAGTTTGGTCCAAGACCAATTAACCCAAGCGATTTGGTCTAGATCACAATTAAACCCTAAGGCTCCAGATCCAACCGTTCATCTCTTGATGCTCCTGATCTCACCGATCTAGCATCCATTCTCTCGATCGAAGCTTACCGATCTCAAGCCCTAATCAATCAAACATGATCAGACCAGATCTCACTTACAATCAGAGATTAAATCCTTTCAAACTGAACCCAAACAATTCAGTCCATACGATCTGACTTAAGTAAGCCATATCATCAAATTGTGCGACCCTGAGGGTTTTCTTTAAATGTCGGTAACGATAACTCACGTTATCACGATCAGTGAGGGGTATCTAGCAACACATCACTGTCTCCCGATATAAAGAAAAGAGTCTTCCAAGACTACACCCAAACCACAGCACAAGTGTGAATCCACTTCACAAGGCATGCAAGTTTCCTTTGCCACTGGATGTTCTTATTGGACAAGCGTGTCAAGCCTGTAGCTCCAATATGATGAGCATGATTAGATCAGATGATCATAGTCACCTGGGTATGGCCATACACTTTCTCAATCATCTCATCCAGGGGGGGCCCCATTAGAACATCACACTCCAATTAAGGAGACGGCAATCCTTTATCTATCACTAGTGCCCTAACCTGACTCAAGTTCACCATCCAAGATAGTCTATAACCATTATGTTTCAAATGATATTGAACTACCTCAAAACAATGACAATCATCATTTAGAAACACAAGTGATCTCAAGTCAGAGGAAATGTGCCACTTGTTGCAATCAAGGATTATTCACATTGTGACAAGCAATTGAATATCCTAGTAGGGTCTGTCCAGTACATCCAATGTACCCATGAGTCTACATCTTATTCCATGCTCGAAGCATCCTATAAGATTAGAACACATATTAGTCTCAATCATATCAAGGTTGTCTCATGTTCACCAAGATATCTCGACTAAGGACTTTACTGCATGTCAGCCCAGCTGAACAGCATTGAGACATTATTCAGAAGTATATATATTGCAGCAGATAATATAACAAACTGAATAACAACCATTGCCATTATAAACATAAGAGTTTATACATGATACTGTTACAATCCCAAGGCCTCAAACATTAGCCTTAAGGGCATACCCCAACAGCTCTAATACCACTTTTAGGGAATACCAGGTGTAATTTAAAATTTTGCAGTCCCAGGACGCAGCGGAAGAATCATTACACCCGAAACATATTCCGGTCCCAAGGATCCATGTGAGAGAGAAGACACAAGGATGTGTTAGAGATGTACCTCTTTTGCTTGTCTAGTTGCCGAAGCCATGTTGAAGGCGCCCAAGTGTTTGCCCTCTACAAGTATCCACGCGTCGACTCCTTTGATCGTTGCTCCCTTCCACGCTTGGTGCTAGCCTCGGGAAGAGAATCAAGCCTTATCACTCTCTTCAAATCTTGCGCCACCTCCAAGGTAGAAGCGCCAAGAAGAGATGAGGAAGTGGATGATGCGCCAAGTACTTCCTTCTTCTTCTTTGCATGTGCCACCTTCAAGCAAGGTGCGCCTATGGCCAAGGAATGAAGAGGGCTTATGGAAAGGAGATGCCACCAAGCACTAAGGGTCCTTGCGCCAAGAAGAGAGGGAGAAGAAGAAGAACTTGCGGTTCCAAGGAAGAAGGAGATTGCGCTCCTTGATGAAGAAGGAGAGCTCCAAGCTCTCAAGTTGTCGCCACCCTAAGCTTCCAATTCTCTCCAAGAGATGTCGCCACCAAGCCCTTCTCCAAGTTACGTCAAGAGGTGAAGAAGGAGAAGAAGACTTGCGGCTTCAAGAAGGAAGAAGGGTTGCGCCACCTTCAAGTTGTCACCCTTTGCCCTTGCTCACGCCTCTCTATGTGTCTTCACGCCTCCAAGGAGTTAACCCTTTTAGAGGGGCGACTAGGGTCTTATTTATAAGGGCAAGAGGTGGTTTAGGGAGAGCCAAGATCATGCCAAGTGGGCGGCTAGGATGAAGGGGGGTTTGTGGCAAGGAAAGTCTCCAAGACTTTTCCATAAACCTCATTCAACCTATCCTTATTTGCCCTATAGCCATATCAGCCCAAGAGATGCCGTAAAAGCATGCATTCCATCCTAGGAAGAAGGGCTAGGCGCCCTTTACTTCCATAATGAAGCAAAGGCGCCTCCCTCACCCCATTATGCCCTTAGGTGCCAATGGGGTGAGATTTCTCCCCATTATGCCCTTTTAGCCTCTAATCTCTTCATGACAACTTATTATTGGGCCTCATTGGATAATGAGTTAGCCCAAACTTCATTGCATGAGTTGATTAAGCCATTGGATTTAATCCATTGCAACCCTAATCCAAATGTGACCAATTAAGGTCAATTTCGGGTCAACCTGCCAAAATTGAAGTTTGGCTCCAATAACTTTCTTCCAACTCATCAGGCCCATTGGCGCTGATGAAATCTTCCAAACGGATCCAAGTTATTCAATAACTTGATCCTAAGGTTTCTGATTAAAGCAACGTCAAGAGTCTATTGCCTGTGACCCCGTAGGATCCATATGACGATGGAAATGATGTAAACATCATAAGTAGTGAGGGGTATCTAGCAACACATCACTACTACCCATGTCATAGGACTTAAGTCATTATGGCAACAACTCCTATCAAGCAACGAGGATTCCCATGCATTATAGATCCCTTTTCCTAAACTGATATCCTACCATTGGATTAGTCTCAAGTTTATCAATCCAATGCATTGGTCATGACTCAACAAGTGTGGCCACACATTCCTGTCATGCACCGATAAGGTGGGGCGCCCCAAGTGGATATCATGCTTCCAATAAGGAAGGGGCAAATCCTACTATTGGTCATCCATGTCTCTACATGACTTATGACATGCCCAATGTCAGTCGTTTTGGTCTCCCAATTACGGAGAGACGTAAGACTGTATCAAAGCATACCCATCATCAAATCTAGACATGAATACCTCAAGTCTAAGGATCAATGCAAACCTCTTGCATCTGAGATTGTCTTGTTGACTAGACAAGTCAATCCTCACGGTGGATCACTCCAGTGCATCCAATGCACCTGTATGTCTGTGTTACTGTGCCCCGCACCTAACCAGCCCATACACCAGTCTCACATGTACCAAAGTTGTCCCATTAATCTGCTATGGTACCTTGTATGGGGATAGCTTATGAGAATGGATCCAATCCAAACTCCTGGGACATTATATATGCAACTCAATACATCAACGCAGGTAGAGAAGTCTGCATAATAACAACCATGCCTTTATAGAGAATAATAATTATATTAAAGTACATTTAAACAATGCCCAACCATGTCCAAACATTGGTCTGCAGGGCATAAACACCAACACTAGCCACCCAAGCTTCTAAACAAAGCCCTAGCCGCTAAGCATAAAGAGCCGCCACCGGCTTCCTCCTTGTGGTGGCGCCTCCTTGTGATTGGGGAGAGAAAGGAACAAGAAGAAGCCTTCATCTTCACCCTTGGTGCAAGTGGAAGAGCTCCCCTCTGCTTGCAGCCATACTCCTCTTCTCTCTTTAGCGCTTCCTCTGTCACATCCCTATATGAGAATTTGATCTATGAAATCATTATAATATAAAAAAATTTTGCTAGATGTACCCAGAATCAACTCATAAAAAAAACCTGCTCTACATGAATATCAAAACTTGATTTATATAGCATAGTCACCTAGGAGTAACAACTAACAATCCAAACTTTCATTTACAGAAGAAAATCTTTCTCATATCATAAAAACTCAAGTTCATCGTTCAAGACCAGAACATCTTTTGAACATTCATATACAAACTATGATATAAAATATACTTTGTACATAAATCACACTTTGTACAATAGCCTTTACATAATGCATAAATAATGCATTTCCAAAATACTCAAAAGTTTTCCCCATCAATTATCCATTATCTTCCATAAAACATGTAGCCCATAAGTTAACCTGAAAAAGGGTAAAAAATACAAAGGTTGAGCATGAAAGCCCAGCAAGTAAAGAAGATGCCAAACTTAAGATGGGTCATACCAAATTATGTAGAATAGATCTCCACATGGTTCCATATGTAACATCAAATAGAGACATGATAGTGACATGGTAAGCACAATGAACATAAAGAAGAAATCAATCCAAAGAGACATATCATACACAACATAGTGGAAAATCATAAATAACATAGATCTTCCACGTCTGGAAGCATATTCCACCCTCGTCAAGGTGAAACTCAAACATATGCCGGCTGGAGCTATCATGGCTCCCCATATCAGAGATAGTGAGATTCAAGAGGTGGCTCCCATGGATTCAAGAGTGTTGGGGTATGCCCTTAAGGCTAATGTTTGAGGCCTTGGGATTGTATCAGTATCATGTAATAAACTCTTGTGTTTATAAAGGCATGGTTATTATTCAGGTTGTTACCTTGTCTGCTGTAATAAGTGTATTACTGAATAATGTCTCAAAGCTGTTCAGCTAGGCTGACATGCTAAATGTCCTTAGTCGATATATCTTGGTGAACATGAGACAGCCTTGATATGATTGAGACTAATATGTGTTCTAATCTTATAGGATGCTTCGAGCATGGAATAAGATGTAGACTCATGGGTACATTGGATGTACTGGACAGACCCTACTAGGACATTCAATTGCTTGTCACAATGTGAATGATCCTTGATTGCAACAAGTGGCACATGTCCTCTGACTTGAGATCACTTGTGTTTCTAAATGATGATTGTCATTGTTTTGAGGTAGTTCAATATCATTTGAAACATAATGGTTATAGACTATCTTGGATAATGATCATGAGTCAGGTTAGGGCACTAGTGATAGATAGAGGATTGCCGTCTCCTTGTTGAAGGAGTGTGGTGTTCTATAGGGGCCCCCTAGATGAGATGATTGAGAAAGTGTATGGCCATACCCAGGTGACTATGCTCATCTGATCTAATCATGCTCATCATATTGGAGTTACAAGCTTGACAGGCTTGTCCAATAAGAACATCCAGTGGCAAAGGAAACATGTAATGCCTAGTGAGTTGATTCACGCTTGTGCTGTGGTTTGGGTGTAGTCTTGGAAGACTCTTTCCTTTATATCGGGAGACAGTGATGTGTTGCTAGATACCCCTCACTGATCGTGATAACGTGAGTTATCGTTACCGACATTTAAAGGAAACCCTCAGGGTCGCACAATTTGGTGATATGGCTTACTTAAGTCAGATCGTGTGGACTGAATTGTTTAGGTTCAGTTTAAAGGGATAGAGACTCTGATTGTAAGTGAGATCTGGTCTGATCATGTTTGATTGATTGGGGCTTGAGATCGGTAAGCTTCGATCGAGAGAGTTGATGCTAGATCGGTGAGATCAAGAGCATCAAGAGATGAACGGTTAGATCTTGAACCCTTTGGTTCAGAGTGAGATCTAGACCATGGCTTGGGCTGGTTTAATTTGGTTCTTGAACCAAATTGAAGTGGATTAAAGTGGCTTGAACCGGTTCACAAAGGGTGAACGCTTGGTTCAAGGCGTTAGGCGTTTTTGGTTTGGTTGTGGCGCATGGCTTCATATCTTCCATTTATGGAATGTAATGAAGGTCACTTCACCTTAACGCCAAAGCGTTTTGAACGCTCGACTTCACTCTTCTCTTCTCAACGTTCCTCTTTGGGGGCGAAAGGATTCGGACGAGAAGGAGGAGAAGAAGAAGGTTACTCTCGCCAAGCTTCATCTCAAAACACCCTCACGCGACAAGGATTCTTTGAAGTGCTTTTGCTAGCACAAAGGACTCAAAGAGCAAGCTATCGTCATCGGTTGTGTGCGTCACCTTTGGAGAAGGAGCACTTGAACCTTTGCTTCCAAGGCATCATCAAATCGATGGCATTGGTATGATCTTTTAGATCTATTCCTCTTATACAAGTTGATCATATGCTTTTATGATTGCGATCCCATGAAGCCCTATCTTCCGCTTGCAAAACTCTATATGTGCGCCACAATCAGGGTTTCGGCTCCCCTCTTGAAAGGGGTTTTCTACAAGTTTCGGCCCCCCTCTTGAAAGGGGTTTCTTCAAAGAGGTGGCCCCCATTATTGCTAATGTGGCACTTTGTTCCACAACTATCAATCTCTTCCCATTTATGGGCTCATAGTCTTTTCCCTTTCGGGCTCATAATGTTATTCCCGCTAGCATTCATACATTAATAAATGGAAACATACCAAAAATAGGTTTATTGATAGATGTATCAAACCCTCAAACATGCGAACCTTAAAGTTCATACATGAGAGACATGACAAAAAAGAACATACTTTCATTCATGATAAAATGGGCTTCTTGATATGTATCAGCCCTCAAAGAGGTGAATCATAAAGTTTATACACAAGTGACAAGTGCTGATATATTCGATTCCAAATGGAAGCCAAATGGAAGAGACATATCTATTCATTGAGTGCAAATAAAAGACCATTTGGTACATAGTGTAGGGTCAAGTAACCCAAAATCCAAAATCTGGAGCTTGTTTGCCATGGACATCAAGTTCTTCATATGATACCATTTGATATGATATTTATGTCAAAACAAAGAATTTTGAACCTAGTTTCTGAGAAAATAAGTTTTACTTAAAATGGAGCTCAACACAATAAGTTATGACCTATGAAATAGCAATAGGTCAAATTAGGATAATGAGATTTCCAGAATTTTAGGGTTAAGTGTAAATTCGAGCATAATTTCATTTCGTATCCAAATCATGCAAATAAAGGCTCCAGGAGTAGGTTATGAAGCGTACTTGATATAAAACTAAAAATTTGGTATCGTTACTATCACATAACTTGGACATATAGCACTCACTAGATAAAGGACCAAACTGTAAAAATAGATTTACTGGATCGGCTTGAACTGATGTTACACACTCGATAATCTATTCCAAAGTACTTAATATCTGACTCAACTGAAAGATGTTTGAGCCTTCTTTACAAAGAATCTAATTTCACGCGATTTGGGCCCGGGAATCAAAAGTTATGATAAGTTGAATGGGTAAAAGTCAGGTTTACTGTGCATAAGGATTCCTTGTTGTATAACATAGCATAGCTCATTCTTCCAAGGGCCGAATTTACCAAAATCATAAATTTCAGAAACAAATTGAATTCATAAAGGAAATAAAAGATAAGTTCTCATCCATTGGAATCAACAGGCAAAATAATACAAAGATAGAAGAAGAAATTGCCTAAGAAACCACAATTCACTCTTCACTTGAGTCTTCTCCCTTTCTTCTTCTTCCCTTTCCTTAGCTATTCTTCCCTTCAGGTCATGCACGAAGAATCAAGCTACCTTTTACTTTTTTTCTCCATTTCTCTCTAGTTAATCCTATAGCATGAGGTGTAGGCTTAAGGTGAATCAAATGGCATGAGGTGGCATAGGCATGGTCAACAATTGTAGGTGAACTTTACCCATTATTTTCTTATTTTCTTCTTTCTCATTTTCATCTTATTTATTCCATAAGATTACTCATGTCCTTTAGGTTTTCATCCTTTAGTATTCAAGACCCACAAATTCACAAGTACCATTAGAGTAATAGCACTACAAGTTTGCATGCTACAATCTCATATCTTGTTTTTGTCAAAAACATGTGAGACATTTTTTTTGTTCTAGAGTATTACATTCTCCCTCCCTTAAAGAAACTTTAGTCCACTAAAATTGTCATACCTGAAATATCAAAAAGGTGTGGGTGTGCTCTTTTCATTTCCTATTCCACCTCCCATGTTGGTTGTTCAATAGAATGATGTTGCCAAATGACTTTCACAAGTGGTATAACCTAGTTTCTTAAAATCTTCTCTTTTCTATCTATAATTTTTATGGGTCTTTCAATGTAGGATAGATCTTGATCAATCGGAATAGGCTTGTAATCAAGTATGTGGGAAGGATCATAATGATACTTTTTGAGCATTAAAACATGAAATACATTATGAACATTAGCTAAGGATGGTGGCAAAGTAAGTCGATAAGCAACAGGACCAATCTTTTCAAGAATCTCAAAAGGACCAATGAATCTTGGGCTCAATTTGACATTCTTCCCAAATCGTATAACACCTTCAAAAGGAAAAATCTTTAGGAATACATGGTCCCCAATTTGATATTCTATGTCCTTTCTTCTATGATCAGCATAACTTTTTTGAGGACTTTGTGCGGCTTTTAACTTATGTTTTATCACATGTATCTTATCAGTTGTTTCCTGCACTATATCTGATTGTAAAATCTTTCTATCACCAACTTCTTCCCAACATACGGGTGTCCTACACTTCCTTCCATATAAAGCTTCATATGGTGTCATTTGAATGCTTGAGTGAAAACTATTATTATAGGTGAATTCAATAAGAGAGAGATCATCATCCCATTCACCTTTCCACTCCATGACATAAGCTCTTAGTAAGTCTTCAAGTGTTTGTATGGTTCTTTCTGATTGTCCATCTGTTTGAGGCTGAACTTAAGATTAGTTCCCAAAGCTTCATGTAATCTTTTCCAAAATCTAGAGAGAAATCTTGGATCTCTATCAGATACAATCTCAACTAGAACACCATGAAGTCTTATAATTTCACTAATATATAAACTTGTGAGTTTATCAAGATAGTATGTCATTCTAATAGGCAAGAAATGTGTAGACTTAGTTAACCGATCAACTATCACCCATATGGCATCTTGTTTCCTTGATGTTAATGGAAAACCAGGAACAAAATCCATAGCTATCTTTTTCCATTTCCATTCAGGTACCTCCAAGGGTTGCAATAATCCACCTGGCTTTTGGTGTTCAGCTTTAATCAGTTGACATGTCAAACAATTTGCAACATACATGGCAATATCTTTCTTCATACCATCCCACCAGTAATAATTCTTTAAATCATTATACATCTTAGTACTACCTGGGTGTATAGAGTACTTGGACTTGTGTGCCTCTTGCAAAAGCATATTTTAATTTCAGATCCACTTGGGATGCATACTCTATCCCTATACAGTAATATACCATCACCCCTAACTTTAAAATTTTGTCCCCCTCCATCATTAACTTTTTCTCTAGAACTCTTGAGTAGTGCATCTTGAAGTTGTTCTTCCTTTATTTGTTGAAGAAAATCACATTGAATTTTAACAGAGGCAAAAATGACTTTTGGCTTTTGCATGATAATCCTACATTTCAACCCACAAAATTCTTCCAATAACTGCCATTGATTTACCATTAGAGTTGTCACATTGTTTGAAGATTTTCTACTTAGAGCATCTGCTACCACATTAGCTTTACCTGATTGGTAATGAATGGTGCAGTCATAATCTTTTAATAACTCTATCCATCTTCTTTGCCTCATATTCAACTCTTTCTGAGTGAAGATATATTTCAAACTTGTGTGATCAGTGTATATTTCAAATGTCTGGCCATACAAATAATGTCTCCAAATTTTTAGTGCAAAAATGATAGCAGCTACCTCTAAGTCATGTGTTGGATAATTCTGCACATAAGGTTTTAACTGTCTAGATGCATAAGCAATCACTCTGTCATTCTGCATCAAAACACAACCAAGCCCTTTTCGTGAAGCATCAGTATAAACTATAAATCCATCATTTCCTTTAGGAATAGTAAGGATTGGTGCACTAGTGAGTCTTTTTTTTAGCTCTTGAAAACTTTCTTCACAGTCCTCACTCCACTCAAACAGTACATTCTTCCTAATCAATTTGGTGAGAGGGCTTGTAATATTAGAAAAACCTTCTACAAATCTTCTGTAATGCCCTGCCATGCCCAAGAAACTTCTCATCTCTACTATATTAGTTGGTCTTTCCCACTTGACAATAGCTTCTACCTTTTGTGGATCAACTGATATCCCTTCTCTTGTAATAACATGTCCTAGAAAATTTATCTTCCTCAACCAGAACTCACATTTACTTAATTTAGCGTATAACTGATTCTCCCTTAACACCTGTAGTACCCTCCTTAAATGCTCTTCGTGTTCTTGATCACTTTTTGAATACACTAATATATCATCAATTAATACAATTACACATATATCTAAAAGTGAATGAAATACCCGATTCATCAGATCCATGAATATCGTGGGAGCATTTGTTAGCCCAAAAGGCATAACTAAGAATTCATAATAGCCATATCTGGTTCTAAATGCTGTTGTTGAAATGTCCTCATTCTTAATCTTCAATTGATAATAGCCAGATCTCAAATCAATTTTTTAAACTTGTGCCCCCTGTAACTGGTCAAACAAATCATCAATTCGAGGTAATGGATACTTGTTCTTGATTGTTACCTGATTCAATTGTCTATAATCAATGCAAAGCCTTAATGTACCATCCTTCTTTTTCACAAATAACACTGGAGCACCCCAAGGTGAGACACTAGGTCTAATGAAGCCTTTATTTAATAAGTCTTGTAATTGCTTTTTCAACTCTACAAACTCTGTTGGTGCCATTCTGTATGGAGTCTTAGATATTGGCATGGTACCAGGGAGGAGACTAATACTAAAATCAACATCTCTATCAGGAGGTAAACCTGGCAAATCATCTCTAAACACATCTAGAAATTCTTTAACAATGGGTATCACATTCAGATTAGGAGTAGGTTCATGGCATTCTTTCACCAGTGCTAAATAACATGTGCACCCTTTGATGAGAAGTCTAGAAGCATGCATAGATGAAATAAGATATAGACCAGAATCAGGTGCAACACACTTGAAATGATATTGGATGTTATTAGGTAGATTCAAGGTGACTATCTTGTTATAATAGTCTACAAGAGCATGATATGAAGAAAGCCAGTCCATACCAAGAATAATGTCATAGTCTTGGATGTCTAAAAGTATCAAATTTGCTGGAAATTCATATTCACCCATTGTGATTAAGCAACAAGGATAAACAAGAGTAGCAAGTAAAGAATCACCAACTGGTGTTGAGACACAATATCTAAAATCAAGCTGCTTAGGTTCTTTCCCCAAATGAGATGCAACATGAGGGGAAACAAATGACATATTTGAGTCAAGATCAAATAAGACCTTTGCTTCTATATTTGAAAAGTTAATTATACCTTCAACTACTGATTTTGAAGCCTTGGCATCTGATTCAGCAATAGCATACACTTTAGCATGGGCTACTAGTTTTGTGGATGTTAACTCTTTCCTTTTATTCTGTGGACAGTCTTTAACTAGATGTCCTTGCTTACCACAAGCAAAACATGCACCAATAAGTCTATATCATTGTTTGGTCTCATGTTTCCCTCCACAACTAGCACAAGAATGAAGCCTTTGAGATGGTCTTGTCATGTTACTTGTAGTTGGTCTAAATTTCTTATAACTAGTTTCAGCTTCATTGACTCTCTTTCTCTTGTTGTCTATTTCTCTTGCTTTGCCCTTCTTATTTCTCATATCATGCATTTCTTCAACATCTCTTTCAACAATTGTTGCTCTATCAACTAATTCACCATAATTTCTCAGTTTCAAAGCTGAAAGTCTTGTTCTTATACTTGGTTTTAAACCTCTTTCAAATCTCTTTGTCTTCTTCACCTCAGTGTCAACCATGTGTTGGGAAAATCTTGATAACTCTGTAAATTTAACATCATATTGTGCCACCGTACCATTTCCTTGAATTAGCTGCAGGAATTCCATCTCCTTTTGATTTCTAATGTATTCTGGAAAGTATCTTTCATTGAATTTTTCTAAGAAATAATTCCATGTGATGGTTTCCTCCCTTGAGTCAGATACCCATTTTAGCATTCTCCACCAATGCTCTGCTTCACCTTCAAACATAAATGATGCTAATAATACCTTTTGACTATGAGAATAATTTGTAACAGTGAATAATTTCTCCATTTGTATAAGCCACCTTTCTGCCACAAATGCAGGAGGATTCAACTTTTTAAACTTCTCTAGTCCTAGCTGATCAGTACTTTGTTGACTTGATGCTATAGAATTATTTTGATTTTCACTTCTTGTCATTTGTTGGTGCATCATGCTAGACATCGTATCCAAAGCTTTTAAAATACCAGCCATGTGAGTTGGAGAATCACTAGGTGATGCAGGAGCATTCCCAAGGAGATCAAAGAGAAACAAGAAGCCGCCAAACCGTTATGGGATGGCAACATGATTAGACATATCTCTTACTATTCTGCTTACCTTTTAAACTTGTTTACATTATTACAAACTTAACTTGTTACTTGTAGTTTGCGGTCCTACCAGGTCTTGTTTGTTGGTGGGACAATTTTGAAAACTTGTTGCTGAATGTTGTTATGTTGTAGATTAGGACCTTAGCCTAGGATTTACTTTCAAGCTCTTTTTTTATTTTGTAGTGAATGTAGTAGGTGTCTAGCCTAGGGTTATAACACCTGTATTGTCACTTACATGGCACCCGGATTCACCCCAGCTTTATACTTGTGCCTCCAGCTTCACGTCAATTCCAGAAGAGCAACTCAAGTTCAACAACAGCCTATCAAGTCAAAGCCACATATCAACATTTGTACTCAAAGAAGGTTAAATTCAGATTGCCAGATTTAGATTGACAGCCACATGCAAATTACCAGCCACACTCTAAGGAATTCAAATCCAGATCATCAACCACATGTCAACATCTGTGCTCAAGGATGGTCAAAAGCACTTGCTAATTTCATATTGCCAGCCACATGCATGCGCATGCGGCTACTACTACAGAATACCAACCACACGCCGAAGGAACTATCTCTCATCTTATGTCCACCGCTCACAGCCACCAATCAAGAAAGCTTACAGTTGCTAGCTAAGGAAGAAGGGGAATTCTAATTTCTTGTAATGTTAATGTTGGGGTGTTGAGGGTTTAAAGCCATGTAATTTTTACACTTGCACAAGTTGAAATCTTTTGAATGAAAATTGTTGCGTTAGCATTGAACTTGTTTGAGGGAGTGCCACTGGCCCCTTGGTGATCTTGTAAGGGTGAGCCGCAGGCCCCTTGTTCCTGTTCCCTTTGAGGGTGAGCCAAAGGCCCCTCCTTCTCTATTCTCATATCAATTTTCCAGCTGAACTACCAATCCATTCCTCACGTCTATTGCTCCTAGTCTTCTGCGGCTGAGGATTGGTGTGAAGACCATTGAGTACCAAAGTTGGATGAACCCGGTAGGTGTTGATCAAATACCAGCATCTCGCACTCTCCAGTCGGCAACCGTTGTTACAAGCAGCAAGAAGGGGACTCGGCCCCCTCCTTCCAAGGGGGCCTCAGGTGTCATCTATCTAAACTTTCATCCTTGCCTAAACTACATAAAACTAGCTCTAGACTCACTGCAAGTTTCTACCTTTTTAACTGGAAATCCATCACTTAGAGGGCTACATACCTAAAGAAGATCTAGGGAAGTTTTCGTTTTTACATTACTAGGAGATTGTGATGACCTTGTCATATTGATTACCTAACAATCATCAAATGAAGTTTTGTTAATCACTAAAGATCAACATAATCAACTACAAGAAAAACCTAGAAAATCGTCAAACTTTTGCTCTAATACCATAATTGTAACATCCCTAGATGAGAATTCGATTTATGAAATCATTATAATATAAAAAAAAATTTGCTAGATGTACCCAGAATCAACTCATTAAAAAAACCTGCTCTACATGAATATCAAAACTTGATTTATATAGCATAGTCACCTAGGAGTAACAACTAACAATCCAAACTTTCATTTACAGAAGAAAATCTTTCTCATATCATAAAAACTCAAGTTCATCGTTCAAGACCAGAACATCTTTTGAACATTCATATACAAACTATGATATAAAACATACTTTGTACATAAATCACACTTTGTACAATAGCCTTTACATAATGCAAACATAATGCATTTCCAAAATACTCAAAAGTTTTCCCTATCAATTATCCATTATCTTCCACAAAACATGTAGCCCATAAGTTAACCTGAAAGGGGGTTAGAAATACAAAGGTTGAGCATGAAAGCCCAACAAGTAAAGAAGATGTCAAACATAAGATGGGTCATACCAAGTTATGTAGAATAGATTTCCACATGGTTCCATAGATAACATCAAATAGAGACATGATAGTGACATGGTAAGCATAATGAACATAAAGGAGAAATCAATCCAAAGAGACATATCATACACAACATAGTGGGAAATCATAAATAACATAGATCTTCCACGTCTGGAAGCATATTCCACCCTCGTTAAGGTGAAACTCAAACATATGCCGGCTGGAGCTGTCATGGCTCCCCATATCAGAGATAGTGGGATTCAAGAGGTAGCTCCCATGGATTTAAGAGGTGGCCCCCATTATTGCTAATGTGGCACTTTGTTCTATGTAGCTTTTTGTTCCACAACTATCAATCTCTTCCCATTTATGAGCTCATAGTCTTTTCCCTTTCAGGCTCATAATGTTATTCCCACTAGCATTCATACATTAATAAATGGAAACATACCAAAAATGGGTTTATTGACAGATGTATCAAACCCTCAAACATGTGAACCTTAAAGTTCATACAAGAGAGACATGACAAAATAGAACATAATTTCATTCATGGTGAAATGGGCGTCTTGATATGTATCAGCCCTCAAAGAGGTGAATCATAAAGTTCATAAACAAGTGACAAGTGTTGATATATTTAATTCCAAATGGAAGCCAAATGGAAGAGACATATCCATCCATAGAGTGCAAATAAAAGACCATTTGGTACATAGTGTAGGGTCAAGTAACCCAAAATCCAAAATCTGGAACTTGTTTACCATGGACATCAAGTTCTTCATATGAAACAATTTGATATGATATTTATGTCAAAACAAAGGATTTTGAATCTAGTTTCTGAGAAAATAAGTTTTACTTAAAATGGAGCTCAACACAATAAGTTATGACCTATGAAATAGCAATAGGTCAAAATCAGGATAATGAGATTTCCAGATTTTTAGGGTTAGTGTAAATTCGAGCATAATTTTATTTCGTATCCAAATCATGCAAATAAAGGCTCCAGGAGTAGGTTATGAAGCGTACTTGATATAAAACTAAAAATTTGGTATCGTTACCATCACATAACTTTGACATATAGCACTCACTAGATAAAGGTCCAAACTGTAAAAAATAGATTTTCTGGATCAGCTTGAACTGATGTTACACACTCGATAATCTATTACAAAGTACTCAATATCTGACGCAAATGAAAGATGTTTGAGTCCGCTTTACAAAGAATCTGATTTCACACGATTTGGGCCCAGGAATAAAAGTTATGATAAGTTGAATGGGTAAAGGTCAGGTTTACTGCACATAAGGATTCCTTGTTGTATAACATAGCATAGCTCATTCTTCCAAGGGCCGAATTTACCAAAATCATAAATATCAGAAACAAATTGAATTCATAAAGGAAATAAAAGATAAGTTCTCATCCATTGGAATCAATAGGCAAAATAATACAAAGAAAGAAGAAGAACTTGGCTAAGAAACCACAATTCACTCTTCACTTGAGTCTTCTCCCTTTCTTCTTCCCTTTCCTTAGCTATTCTTCCCTTCAGGTCATGCACGAAGAATCAAGCTACCTTTTACTTTTTTTTCTACATTTCTCTCTAGTTAATCCTATAGCATGAGGTGTAGGCTTAAGGAGCATGAGGTGTAGGCTTAAGGTGAATCAAATGGCATGAGGTGGCATAGGCATGGTCAACAATTGTAGGTGAACTTTACCCATTATTTTCTTGTTTTCTTCTTTCTCATTTTCATCTTATTTATTTCATAAGATTACTCATGTCCTTTAGGTTTTCATCCTTTAGTATTCAAGACCCACAAATTCACAAGTATCATTAGAGTAATAGCACTACAAGTTTGCATGCTACAATCTCATATCTTGTTTTTGTCAAAAACATGTAAGACATTTTTTTGTTCTAGAGTATTACATCCTCCTTGAAGAAGGCGCATCACGAGAAGAGTTCTCCTCTCTTGGCGCATCACCTTGTGATTAGCACAGCAAATAGAAGAGACTCCCTAGGCGTGTATCTCACCTTCCGAGGCTAGCACCAAGCATGTAGGTTGAGAGGTCTTGAGGAGCTCGTGTGTGTGAGATTACATAGGACACTCGCTTGCGTGTCTACCATCATCGACTTACTCTAAAATTGCACAAGGTACTATTCTTGCACATTCGATGGTTTTCACTTTTTCACTTGTAAGAAAGATCCTGGTTTCATGGGAAGTCTATTTTGGGCTAATGCTTCCATTGTTTTTTGAATTTTAAAATTGGCCCAGGGATTCCTAACAAACATAACATTACATAACAATAAGGTTTGATAACACAACCATGCATAATTAAGATAAGTCTAATGTTACATTCTATATCAATGTCTAACATTTAAATATCAAATGATACAAATTTCAAATTTTTTTACATCTATTAAACAAAATATATTAAATTGATATGTTCATCTATCTAGTTCTCAAGCAAATGAATACATTATAAAAATTCATTAGTTGATGTCCAAGTTCAAACATAGGAGAACTTTTTGCCCCCTTGTTGGTTGTCCTATTCTTAACTTGAAGCTATAAACTATAATCTCTTATAGGTTGGGGTGAGTATTCGGTTTAGTTTTTTTTTTATTTTTATCGATTACTAAAAATTTCGGTAAATTCGGTTTCGTAAAAAATATTCGATTTCGGTTTTGGTAATAAATTTTATGAAATTTGGTTTTCGATTTCGGTTTTAATTTTTATAGTTTCGGTTCAATAAAAAATTGAATTTACCGATATATATATATTAAAATATATAATATATATTATACATTAAAAAAATTATATGTTATGTTATATCTTAATCTTATTATAATATAACTAGTTACTAAAAGTCTAAAACCTATTACTCAATACCCAATAACCCAATTATCTATTATATAATTAATTAAATCCTTAATAATTTAACCTTTGGGTAATTTACCGAGTTTATTAAATTTTTTTGTTAAATTCAGTTCGGTATAATTTCGGTTTTTAGGAAATACGATTCGGTTTCGATTTTTAATATTTCGACAGAAAAAATTTTGGTAAATGATTTTGGGTAATTTCGATTTCGATATTTACATAATGTTCACCCCTACTTATGGGTCAATAACAGTAAGCTTCTTCTACAGTGAAAATGAATAAGTAGAGGAGAAAATAAAAGCCAAGGAACAAGATGCAAAACAAAATACAACACTAGAATTGCGTAAGAATACATCTACAGGATAACATGAGTGATACATGAACAATAATAAGCAACACGAACATAAACAAAGCATACAAAACTTGGTCTATGGGTCATCACCCAAAGCACATGCCCCAAGGATGGTGAACACATTCGCCCCCAATGTGTTCATTAGTCCCATGCATGTTATACTAGATGGGCCTCAGGCTATCCACGACATAGAAAAACTCTCTCTACCAAGTAAAGAAGACATGCCCAGATATCATGCATAATATGAAAATATCATATAAATTATATACAAATCATTAGACATGTACTATATATAATAATTGTATAAACATGTATAGGCCATGAAATACTATTCATTTACAGGAGCAATGGTACATGCATCAAGATAGCTATCAACTCGTAGATATAATCAAACAACAAATCAAGAGATAATATATGTACTACCAAGGGAATGACTCAAGGATTTACCATATTAAGTGTCAATTGATCTAATCTAACATAAAGATCAATAGTTAGAGGTATAGGTAAGCCTAATAAGGTGAACTGAATAGTCTACCTGGGTATTCTGTATATACATATGATCAACTTGATGTCTAATAAGTGAATTCAACCCACAATGTAATTGAATTAGGCCTAAAACCTACTGAACCCATCTCAATTTTATAAAACCTAAATCAATTGCTAATGAACAGGTCAAAATATTCGTAAATTGATCTAATTTATATACAACTAAACCAAAATTTGAGTGATTTGGTCCAAATTCCAATGTTTGTGTTCCATGTTGGGCCTATATCAAGCTCGATTAGATGAAGCCTAATTTACACTAGTACAAATCGGCTTGAAAGGGTGCAAAATCTCAAGTTAAACTGGTCCTGAAGTGAATAAGGACCAAATTAGTTCACTGTTCATTGATTCTGTCAAAATAATGCAATACACTATTGAAATCTTTACACTTTATATTTCTATTAATGAGTTTCCTCCATGCTTTGCATTGTGATAAGATGTAATTATTGTTTTGTCTCATCCACCGCCTTGTCTTTTCTTCCATGTTGCGGACAACAACCTTGGCCAACAATTCATCCATTATGACCAAATTACAAGGATCTAACACATCAAGAACAAATTACATGGCCCTTTGAATTGTTTGCTAGTGTAGGTCAATTAGATCTCATATTTTTCGCTAGTATAGTTCAAATATGTTTTTAATGGTCAGAGCTGTCTTGTAATTAAGTAATGAAGCTAGTTTTGCGATGATCAAGGTCGCTCTTTCATATGTGGCTTCTTTGATCAAGCATTATAGTAGCCGGCGCTGTCAATTTTAATTATGTAATGAATAAATGAAGAAGCATCAATTACACAGCGGAAAGAAACAGGGCCACCGCCCTGGGAGAAATTTTTGTGTGGAAAGAAAAATCGTCCCACTTAGGCCTGTTTCTACCAAGAAAAGAGAATAAGAAGGAAGAGAAAAATAGAAGGAAGGAAAACTAAGATGGATAGAAAAGTATGAACATTTTCCTTCTTTGCATTTCCTACAAAGGAAAGAAAATTTGAAGGATGGATAGCATTTGTTATGCGCACTCTATTTTTATACTTTTACGTCCATATTTAAAAAAAATACAATTTAGGGTTATAAAAAAATTACTCAATATTAATGAATACAATGGTTATCGAATAACTATAAAATATTATAAAATTATAAAAAAGTATGAATAATCTATACAAATTCAAAAGGATACCAAAAAAAATGCAAGCACGCATTGGATTTTTTAAATATGATTTACAACTATAACCCATAGAGAAGCTTTTTGTGCTCGATGCATTAAATTTTTTAAACATGATTAACAACTATAACCATAGAGAAGCCTCTTGTGCTGGAGAAGCTCGAGTTCTGTCTGGAGGTTTGGCGGAATGAGCTGGAGCTGGGAGGCGGATGGACGAGGAGCTGGGAGGTGGAAGGAGCATTGGCTAGAGGTTTGGCAGAAGGAGATGGAGCTGGGAGGCGGATGGACGAGGAGCTGCAGCTGGGAGATGGAAGGAACATCAGCTGGAGGTTCGGCGGAAGGAGATGGAGCTAGGAGGCGAATGGACAAGGAGCTGGAGTTAGGAGTTGGAAGGAGTGTTGGTTGGAGGTTCGGCGAAAGGAGCTGGAGCTGGGAGGCAAATGGACGTGGAGCTGGGAGGTGGAAGGAGTGTCGGCTGGAGGTTTGGCGGAAGGAGATGGAGGTAGGAGGAGGATGGACGAGGAGCTGCAGCTAGGAGGTGGAAGGAGCGTCGGCTGGAGGTTTGGCGGAAGGAGATGGAGCTAGGAGGTGGATGGACAAGGAGTTGGAGCTAGGAGTTGGAAGGAGCATCGGCTGGAGGTTCGGCGGAAGGAAACGGAGCTGGGCGGCTTCGAGCTGAGCCTGGTCTCCTGATGAAGAAGCTCACCGAAGGACAAAGGACCTAGAGCCGAAGAAGCTTGCCGAAGGAGATGAAGCTGGCACTGGAGTTTGCTGGCGGACTTGGAGCCGAAGAAGTGAGGACAGCTAGTCGGCAGATGCGGAGTCAGTGGACGATCAACAGAGGCAGCGGACAGGCGGCGGATCATTGGCTGAGCGCAAGCAAGAAGGGCAGTGAACAAATCAAACGTACATGAACTCTTGCCTTTTCACTATGCACAGGGGTGTTGGTTAATCGATTCAACTCTATAAACTGAACCGAACCGAACCGATTTAGTTAGAGTCTATTCGGTTCGGTTTTCATCTAGTTAGAATCGGTTCGGGTCGTTGTGGGTAAGATTGGTGCCAAATCGGTTCGGGTTCAGTTTTTATTTTCAAAAAATCGATTAAACCGAACCGAACCGATTAAGCTTTAGTTAAGAAAAAAACACTGTTTAGTGCTTAATCGGTTCGGCCGCAAAAAAGGAAGCATTGCCGCGTTGGTCGAACCCACTCTAAAACCCTAACTCACTAACTCAGCAGTCAATAGCAGAATCGTGAATCCCCAAATTTCCTTTGTCGCCGTCGGTTCGTCCTTCGACTCCTTCCGCTGTTCCGCACACAGCACACTTCCGCCATTCCCATCTTCCCGAGTTCCGCCGCACTTGTGCTTCCACTCTGGGCCTCCGCCCTCCAGCTCTGCCATCGCCCATTCCCTCATTCCCTGTTCAGCTATTCCCATTTGCTTGCTTTGCCCTAATCCAAATTCCAAAATCAGTAATCCCTAACGATCCCGCGAGTCCGCGACCTCCTCTCGTCATCGATGTCGAATCTCCGCCAGGCTCCAGTCACCACTCACCAGCTCTCGACTCTCCTCAATCGATCTAGTATCAACCGTCGTCGACCTCGTCTCGCCGATGCCAAGTGATAACTTCCAATCGCCGACGCAAGCTTGCGACTGCGACTCTGCAAGTGCGACTGTGCAAGCTTCGAGCGAGCCTTCGATTCATACATACCGTCAGTCATACGACTCTACATCTCTACGTCCTACGAGACTACGACTCTATGAGGCACGGAGGCAGAGGGCCAGAGTTCAGACTTCAAAGTTCAAACAATCAAACTTCAAAGACTACTGAGATGGTATAATTTTAACTTTGACTGCCTTTCTTTGCTTTATTAGTTCCTAAAAATCTATAAATTACAATTGCTACTTGGCTACTTGCCTACTTGATTTAGTATCCAATTATCCATGATATATTGTTGGTTTGTTGGGTGTTACTTGTTAATTGTTATAGATTTATTTATACTCTCAGTACTCAGTATACTATTGTTGACTTGTAGTAGTATACTAGTACTCAATTAGTTAATTATAATCTCATATAGTCATATTGTATGTCGTATGATCATGATTCAATAGTCATGATATATTAGTTGCTAGTTTGTTACTTGCTTTGCTTTCCTAGTTCCTACAAACATAAAAGCTAACCTAACTTTGTAATTTCTTATTTTTGATTCTTTGAACCATACAAGGATCCTGTAGCTGATCCTAACCAAGCACAAACAGCAGTTACAGAACCTACAGGTCCTACACAACCTTCTTAGTCTCAGAATCCAAAAAAAATAAATGTTAAACCATGAGCTCAAGTTTGGAATCATTATAAAAAAGTTGAAAAGGATGGTGTACAAAAAGCAATGTGTGTTTATTGTGAAAACATGTACCTTTGTGATAGTAAATCATGTGGCATCAGCACATTAAAAGCACACTTGACTAGGTGTATAAAGTATCAAAATTTATATGGTCAAAGTAGTGTGAATGAGAATAAAACACAAATAGAAATTTCATTGAAACAAGGTAATGAGGATGGTGGTAGTGGTGTAATGACAACATGGAAATTTGATCAAAACTTGATTAGGAAGGCACTTGCATGAATGATAATTATAGATTAACTACCATTTAAGTTAATCGAAAGTAAAGGTTTTCATGAATTTTGTAGTGTTGCTATACCACGTTTTCACATTATGAAGATAGATTAAAGAAAAAAAGATTTTTACAAGTTAACTGTCAACGTATTTGTCTCACTACGGATACTTGGACATCAATTCAAAGAATAAAGTATATGTGCATCACTGGTCATTTCATAGATATTGATTGGAAATTGCATAGAATGGTATTAAATTTTTTTTCCAATTACTAGCCACAAAGGTGAATTAATTGGAAAAGCTATTGAGAAGAGCTTGAAGGATTGAGGAATATCCAAAGTTATGACTATAACAGTAGACAATGCTAGTTGCAATGACACTGCAATTTCATTTCTTAAAAAAAGAATTAGCAATTGGACAGAAGGAAGCATACTTGGTGGAGATTTTTTGCATGTTAGATGTGTTGCACATATCATGAACTTAGTTGTGCAAGATGGTTTGAAAATTGCTCATTCTTCTGTTGTTAAAGTTTGTGAGTCTGTAAGATATGTGAGACAATCTCCAAAAAGGTTACAACTTTTCAATACATGTATTGAACAAGAAAACATTGATGGCAAATCTCACTTATCTCTTGATGTGTGCACAAGGTGGAATTCAACTTACCTCATGTTAGATGTTGCACAAAGATATGGAAGAGTCTTTGAAAGATTTAATGAAGAAGATCCATATTTTCAGGTGGAACTCTTAGCCAGTGATGCAGCTGGGAGACCGTTAGAAAGTGATTGGAAAGTTGTTTGTGACTTAGTTTCTATGTTACAGATTTTTTATCAATTCACTTTGAAAGTATCCATGAGTTTGAATACTACTTGTAATTTGTATGTGAATGAAATTAGCCAAGTCGCATCTACTTTGAATGAATGGGTAAATGACATGGATTTGGATCCAAAGTTTCATGAGATGGCAGTAAAAATGAAACAAAAGTGGGATAAATATTGGGGATGTGTAGATAAGCTAAACAAGATTTTGCTTATGGCTATCATTTTCTAAAGCCTCATCAAATGCCTCAGTTGAGCATAACCTTACAAAAATTGAGTTGAAATTCAAGAAATTTAAGGCACATGGTGCTGGTGAAGAAAAGACAGAGCTAGATAAATATCTAGGTGAAGAATTGGAAAATGCAGATCAAGGTTTTGAAATTTTAAATTGGTGGAAGATGAATGCCATTAGGCTTCCTATTTTGGCTTCCATAGTTCGAGATATTATGTCAATTCCAATCTCAACTGTGGCTTCAGAATCTGTGTTCAGTACAAGTGGTCGAGTACTTGATCCTTTTAGGAATTCGTTATCTCCTGCAATGCTTGAAGCTCTAATTTGTTCTCAAGATTGGATTCGATCAAACAAGCAATGTGAAGTAGAAGAAAATTTAGAAGATGTTGATATGCTAGACAAAGGTAAATTTGTTGACTTATCTGATTATCTCATATTTATTTACATTTTCATGATGTTTTAAGCTCTAATTTTTTTGTGAATTGTTAATGTGCAGTGATTTCTACTATTCATTATGCACTGGGTGTTATTGACTTGCCATGTAAGTTGTAAGTATAACTTACCTCATGTGTTAATGTGTTATATATTATTATTGACTTACATTTTAATGTGTTATTGTAATTTCTTCTTAGCTGTTAACTTGTACATTTGTTGATTGTAATCTTTTATCTATATATAGGAAGATCGTGATTGTCTGATAGTGATTGGTGCCTTGGACCCTTGGTGGTGAATTAGACATTTTGGTAGATGTGATATCTATTATCTCATTGCTTAATGAATATTATGATTTTATTATCTATTATCGTGGTAGATGGTGAATTGGACATTTCGCATTTGTATTAAACTACTAATGTATTTTCTTGTTAATTGATCTTTTGTAGGAAAGGAAATGGTGAATTCAAGTCTTGGATTTGGACCATTTGGTGGCCAATTGATAGTATTGACGTATTGGTGGCCATGGACTCATAGTAGGGGTGGCCATGGAATTGATAGTCTCTGACTCTCTCTGTCTCTCATGGATGTGGATGTGGAATTGATATTTGATAAAGTCTAATACTCTCATGTGATGTGGAATTGTGGATGTGGAATTGTATTTGTATTTTGTGGAATGTGGACTGTGGAACTGTTAATCACTTAATCTGTTATGAACTTATAATGTAGTGATATAGTATGAACAATTTGTATGGTGAATTTTATTGTGTTATTATGGATTTATGGTTCACTAGATTTATGTGTTGTATACTTGTATTTATGGTTAAGTAGCAATGTAGAAAAAGCTTGTTGACTCATGCTGTATGAACAATTTGTATGGTGAAGGTGAACTTATAATGTATACTTGGATTTTATTGTGGTGTCTTGTGGCATCAGGCATGTTGACTCATGTTATATTATTTTGTAGAAAAAGATTTTGCAAATTGCAATGTCAAATTAGCAATGCAAGTGATGAATAATGTTTGAATTGAGTGTATTCTGTTCTCTTCATTTTCATGGAATCTGCTATAAATGTTGGTCTCAGCTAGATAACAATGCTAAATTGTTAATTGCATTCTTTTGTTGTTTCCTACAAATGCAACACTTGTTATGAAAGAGCTCTCTGAACAATGCTTATCACTTCTGCTGTTCTGGTTCTTCTGGATTCGAATTCAATATGCTTATCTCTTAACAATGCTAATTGTATTCTTTTGTAGTTTGGTTGACTATCAGTCCTCCATTGGAATTCCTACGGTCCTACCATCTATTGATTGACAGTTGATACATTCCTCACTCCTCAGGTATTTATATTAGAATAATAATGCTTTAAGCCTTTAAGAGTTAATTATTAATCAGAGAATTAATAATTAATATCATCGCTAGAATTAATCAGAGTCTCAGAGACCAGAACTCTGGCAGACAGGTTATAAACAAAATAATAATGCTTTAAGCCTTTAAGAGTTAAGAGTTAAAGACATGTAAATCGTCAAATACTCAAATGTCATTATATAAATTTTCATCTCATGACTCATGCTTCACAGTTCAGATTCATTACTTTAGGCTTCACAGAATCACAGTTCAGCACTTCAACTACTCAACTAGAAGTCTAGAATTTTATATATTTCATTTCACCGGGCCGCCGGCTCGCTCCAAGTGAAGTGATGCTGTGATGGTAAGTAACACTGTAATTAGAAAAATTTTATTCATCAGCTTCAACTAAAATTACTCACTTTACATAGTGTTCTATAGCATTTTAAGAAAGAAGAAAACAAGTGAATAATAAGCTGAATTGGTAGAAAACAATTGAATTTATAAACCCATCGCTTATTCGGTTTTAATCGGGTTGAACCGAACCGAACTGAGCTATTCGGTTCGGTTCGGGTTCAATTTAACCCTAAATCGGTTCGGGTTCGGGTTCTTACCATCAGAAATGAATCGGTTCGGTTCGGTTCAAACCGAATAGACAGCCCTAACTGCGCACGAGCTGATTCCCAAAGAAGCATGTGATTTGCTACTGCTTCTTCGGGGCAGTAGAATTTTATTCTTCAAGGCAGCAGAATCAGCCCCAAACATCACTCTTTATGTTATTTCTGTTGGCCGCGCCTGCAAAAGCGAGCGGGCAGCACCCCCAAACAAAGCCATAGTTAAGTTCTTCCATGATCCAAAGTTCTGAAAAATAGACAATAAGATCAACTTTTCCACTACATCACATTAGCTTTTCATGACAAACAAAAATCTATAGAATATCAATCTCTATTAGAGATCATCCTCTCTACAATGGAAAGATTCTTCTTTCCTCGATAAGGATGTGACTCAAATCAATCTTTTGGGTGCTTGCGTCTAAATAGCTTGCGTCCTAGATAATGTTATCAATATATCTGGCAATTCGAGGATTAGGGTGCGCTACAGCAAGGTTCCCGTATTCAGAAGATATGAAACCCTCTGTAACAGAGTAGAATAATTCATGTTTCAGAAACATTTGTATGCAGTGAAATTCAGAGTAGAACAAGTTCCTCACCACAATCAACAAAAAATACGCAAATACAACTAACCTTCTGCTAGTCATTGAGGCATTCCACTGAAGTGAACACTACAAATCACCACATTGACAACTACATCCAAATATATCACATATGACAATAAAAGAAAAGTACAAAAGAATAAGTTATCAATAAAAACCACAAAAAGAAAACCACACAATCCATAAGTTTAACAAGATCACTAATAAATATATTACATTACACCATTCTAAGTATCAAATGTCATACACATTGTCATAAACATGGACACAAACATTATAAATATATCAAAGTTCATCTAATAGCTATCAAAACATGTGCCCCATGAAATTCTCATCCTCAAAACATGACATAATCCAAAATGGGCTCAATAATAACATGTTTCATACATCTCAATCACCAATCAACTCATTGAGTACTTCTATTCTTATGTCTTCTAGAGCTTCGAAAAAAAGTTTAGCTTTCTCCTTATTACTCCCAAGAAACACATAAGCGTGCACTATTCTGTGACGTGGTACTCCAATCTTGTATAACTCTTCAAAAATATCTTTATCAGTTCCCTCATTCACCTCATTATCACGAGCAAATTGTTTATCTATAGATTCATTTGCATATCTCATATATTTCACCATCTCATGAAGATGTTCATTAGTATTATCCAACTTGGACATAACCGCTTCTTGAAGTGAGATTAAAGAATATTTTCTTTGTATGCTATTCTTGCCTGGTGTAATATCTTCAACTCTTTCTTTATCTATTGAAGGGTGTGATATCTCTAGTGGAGAATATTCAACTGCATTTTGTGGAGAATGTTTTAAATATTCTTTTAAGTGATAGCAGACTCCTCTATATGGTGTGATAAGATAACTTTTAATCTCGAATCTAGCATCACCTAAATAGTATTTCCCTACGAAAATAATATGCAAGTTACTAACAAAACTAATGACTAACAACTATAATTTTAAGTGAATGAAGGTATGAAATTTACCTTTAGGAATATTTAAGTTATCGGATCTAGTGAGGGCATCTTATAATATCCGTGAATCAGATTATGTTCCTTACCACCTAGGAAGGATATAAGTAAATTTCATGTTAAAGGAACATGCTGCCAAAATATTTGTAGTTGGTCAGTCCTTCCTCCCCTAAATCTAGGTGCATCCCTAGCAATGTTGTTAAAAATGCATTCCAGGTCTTAGGATCTTTCGATCCTACAACCCAAATTAAGCAAACCGTTTCGGAACGAATGTAGGATCTAAAATATGGTAGAATCTTACGATCCCATGATCTGGGTCTTAGCAACGGGAAAGATCTTATGATCCCACTGATCCTACTTGATCATAAGTTAATAAGTAAAATAAGTTCGTATTATACTAAAAATCAATAATCTATTATTTTAAAATCTTCTAATTGATGTGATGTAATTTTTTATCTTTAATTATCATTATTTGCTCTTTCTTTGAACAACATTCATCAACTTAAGCTCCTTATCATCTATAATTATATTTTGTCTACTTCAATTATTTATTAGAATAAACTTTGTAATATTTGTCGTTGTCATTTTCATGTATATCTTTATCTTGATCATTTTTTATGCTTTTATTTGTTGTCTTCATTTCACTGCATAGTTTTGTTGTTTCTAGTTTCATTGTACAACTTTATTATATCCATCTTGTATTAACTTATCTCCATCATTATCCCCTCACAAATATTCAATTTCATTATTTTATACTATATAATTAATACATCTGAATAATAGTATATATATATATATATAATACTAAATAGATATATATTTATTTTTTTATTATTTATTACTTATTAGAATATTTTTCATACTCTTAAGTCTAATTAGATAATATATTTTTAAAAATTATATATTTAAGTGATTTTGTAGGATCTTACGATCCAATCCTACGTTCCGATCTTATAAAGTATTTATCGTTCCTAGGTAGAATCTCGATCCTAGCAACCTTGATCCTTAGAAGGTATTCTTACACAAACATGTGTGCCATCAATAGCTCATAAACAATCTTGCAGTTCCATATAATTGATTTAACAATTGAAAGTGTTGTCATACTAATTTACTTTTGAAATAATATACCTTCAAATGAGGATAGAATTAGCTCATATTGCTAATCTCAGGAGAAGCCGTTGAACCATCAGGTTGCTTAATAAATTGATTATGTAGGCTAATAATAGCCTTTAACACCTTGTGAAAGTGAGAACGAATGCTTCTAGGGCCGCGGTGAAAGAAAAGACAATTCTCGATTCTTGACGTAATGAGCAATCAAGTATAAGAACTTTGTGACTTTTTCTCTATAGAAGGATTTTTATTATCTCTCACTACGTCACTATATCATAACATCTCACACAAATTTAAAAAAGCATGCTACTCATCTCACACAAATTTGATGAGAACTAGTTATTTTCTTTAAAAGATTTCTTCGTATGTTCGACTTATATTCATTACTCTCTACTAATGACTTGTCTACATATGATGATGAAAATAGTATAATGAGAATTTGATGACTATGCAACATTACATGCAACTACAGATGCAAGTTGATGATTCCTAAGGAGGCGGTTGCGCACATGTGCAAATCTCTTGTCTTCACTAATCATTGGATCCATTACAATAAAAACTTACAAATGAAAAATGGACAATAACTAAATCAACTTGATCCATTGTCAAATACAAATATGAAGAAGTTTGTAAATAGATTAGAACAAGAGTTATTTTAAGAGACAAAAAGTAGAATAAAAAAATACAAAATAAGAATAGAATGTAACAATAACTAAATCAACTTGAACTATCAATGCAATATAGTCAAAGCATTTGTGAAATGATGAATTCACATTAAACATAATTCACTACAATGTCAAGTACGAAAAAGTAGATTTTCTTCAGCTTGAAGATTGTAAGAAGCCAAAACATGTTACTGAAGTTTTCTTGCATAGCTTTTGCTCAAATCTTTTTTCCTTGCAGAACTATGCATGGATTATTCCTTGCCTAGTACTTTAGAATATAAAGAACAAACAAGCTGTAATATAAGCATCTGTGGAATCGCCTAATTTTTACCTTAATATGGACGGGTTATCTCAGAGAATTTGGCTTGTGGACTATGTTGTAAGATCTCAGGCTATCCTGTGAGGTTTCCCTGCAGTCATAATTGTGAAGCAGCGATTGCGCGATTACGTGCTTTAGGTACAAGTTTTTATAATCTATTTTACATATAATTGCTAAAGTGAATATAAGTCCTAAGCTCAGCAACTTCACTAAATATTTCTTTATAACAATTCCAAATGCTAACTTTACTTAAAACATTGATCTTATATATTTGTAAAGCAGCATTAATATAAAATGTCACACCCCTAGGAATAATATTTATGTTATTTCCTGTTTAACATGAAATTCCCAAGATTCAAAATCAAATTAAATAAAATTTGACAACAACTTCCACTTAATCAAATCATTAATCATCAACCAGAAAGATAGATTAACCATAAAACTTCATTTATATGATTAGTTCAAAAGTACAATGTGATATTATATCCAAAATTACTCAAACATCTTCTATACACAAAATATATGCATACATGAAGAGGATTTGAAATTTTTGAAAATCTTTCAATAAATCTCCTATAGTAACTTGCCAAGCCTAAGAAATTTATAATTTCTGCCACATTTGTTGGTTGATTCCAGTTTACAATATCTTATACTTTCTTACGATCCATAGAAATGCCGTCTTTTGAAACATGTCCTAATAAATCAATTTGATTTAGCTAAAATTCACATATGCTAAATTTAGCATACAACTTCTCTTCTCTTAGTATTCCCAGCACCTTCCTCAAATGTTCTCATGTTCATTATTACTTCTTGAATAAATGAGTATATCGTCAATAAAGACAATAAGACATGCGTCCAATAAAGGTTGAAAAACTAAGTTCATTAAAGCCATAAATAATGCTAGAGCATTAGTCAAACCAAATCACATCACTAAAAATTCATAACGACCATACCGAGTTCTAAAAATAGTTTTAGAAATGTCATCCCCAAGCCCAAACGAAGTTGCTGGTAAAAAACCCTATTTTTTCTTTATTTTTACATCATTTTACCTCATTAGTCACCCCTAGTATGAGGTGTCATTACCAAGTTCATCTTATCCTCAAGACAAGCTAGAGGTGGCTTAAAAGACAAGCATGAGGTGTTTTCATTTTATTTATTTCACTTAAGTAATTATTTCCTTTCTCTTTTGTTTGTTTTAACTCCACAAAATAACGAGAAACCATTAAGTGATCAACATGCAATCCAAATGGTTGAATTTACACTTTAGACTTTTTCTTTTCAATATTCCTCTTATGTTAATGTGCGTATTTAGCTATACTTAATAATCTTCATAATGATGTTAGATGGTTAATCATGGATATCGCATGAAACCCCATCTTAGCCGGAGGAGAACAAGGTTACAAAACACCATCTTAGATAGAACAACACTCACACATCCACCTCTGGCATTCCCAGATTACAAAACCCTAATTCCATATTACAAAAAAAATCCCTCATAGTAATCCCAGATTACTTGATTCAACAAGGAGCGCTGGCAATGGTGAAATAAAAAATAACTCCGGCGGCAATCATAAATCAGTGAAAGAAAAAAAAAAGGAGAAAAAACCCTAGTGATTAACATGAGTAGTCGAACCTTGATGGGATCGCCAGTGGTGAGCAATGAGAGCTGGCAGTGATGAGCAACAAGCACCGATAATGTGCAGGCGGTGCCTATCGTCCAGCCTAGTAGCAGCGGGATCGCATCGAAGAAGAGGGAAGAAAATAACTCCGCCCGATAAAAGGCTTGTTTGGGTGAAAATAAACAAAAGAGAGATTGATAGTGTTTTCCGCCCAACGAAAAATAAGCCCTTTTTCCACTTCTTTTTTATGCACCCATAGAAATAAGGGAAATCAGTGTTTTTTTTTTTTTCCTTTTTTTTTCCAAATTAACAAGGCCTTATGTTTTGAACTTATATATATTCTAGAGCTGATCATTTGAAGCATACGCTGTGCTGATTAATTATGTACGTTTGACTGTCGCAAAACAACTGAGCCGCCGCCATATTAATTAGTCAAATAGGGAGATCCAAGAACATGTTCATCAACAACATACTAATGGGGCTAGCCATGCCTCAGTTGACTTTCTTTCCTTAATTTGCAATCTGCATATAGCATTCAAGATGTAGTTGTACCCGGCTTATAATGGTTTTGACCCAAGTATTTAATTGGTAATCTTGACATGTTGACTTCGATCCCATCTACATCGAGCATTTTAATTTGCTACTCCAATCAGTCAATCTCTTCGACTCTAACCAGCCAAGTCAAAATATGGAGAATGATTGGAAAGTCTATGGAGCCAAGCCATGTTGCTACAGTTTTTGCCACGAGTCTAACTAATGCTGACCAATATAACAGAGCAAACTAAGTTTAATTTGCTCCAAATGTGACACTATTCCATAAACTATCTTTATTTCAATTTACTTATCTACTACGCCATATATAATAATAAGTTATGTCACATGCTATGCAAATTTTGCAAGGAAGAGTATATTTGAAATGCCTTTAAATATTATGAAAAATAATATAGCTGAGTAAAGTGTATTTGTTTTTAAAAATTACATTAATCATTTGTTGTATTTCTTATAATTAATTTAAATAATTAAAAATTTAATTATTTTCAAATTTATATAAACTTTATAAAATAATAATAATAATAATAATAATAATTATTATTATTATTATTATTATTATTATTATTATTATATGTATGCTTGCATATATATACACACAATTAGTGACTTAATTTTCTCAACAAGTTGACTACCAAGTTAGCAAGCACTTTAAAACTAAAAACTATAAAATTTCTTGTATAAATTCATGGGGCACACCATATTGTTAACAAAATGCACATGTTTACCCTTATAAATTTAAGAAACTGTCCAAACCTATGAAATCTATGATATGAGAATCTAACATCCATAAATGCCTATGTCTTAGACTATTCTCATAAATAAGGTACTTTTGCATTAGCAAAAATGTCTATCTTCGATCAGGTTAGTCTATCTCATATATGAGTTGGCAAAAGTTTATTATATAAGAATTAATTCGAGTCCTATTTGGATCTATTTTCTTTATTTGGATAAGTACTTTACTATATATAAGCACATAGCTAACCATATAATATAAATATTATGCATCACTTTTAGTTTTTTTTATTAATTTTATAATTTTTATTTTTTAAATTTGATAGAATTTGTTATATAATTTGTAAAACTTCTCACACTTCCTATTATTTTAATTCCACTTGTGTCAAGTCATTGGAATGGGCGACCACAACATTCGATGAAGAACCTATTAAAACTTTTCAGGTCCATTAATTTGAGTCAATTTGTTAAAATTAAATTAAAAGAGTTATAGGTTGTGGGTTACTAATGTGAGTAGAATTAGGTTTAGCGCTCTCTCTCTCTCTCTCTCCCCCTCTCTCACTTTTTAATTTATTTTGAGCTTTCCTTTATGTTCATTGCACTTTGAGGTTTGAGAATCATGCTTCTACTTAAATTTTTGTTAGGTAAAATTTAAGAATATAATGTGGCAATTAAATCGAGATGGTTGGATTTAATTAGCCAAAGCCTTTAAAAAACTTCAAACCCATGCATATGTGTGATTATTTCGATTTCCCTTTTTTTCGTTTTTTGTTAACTTTTTTACTTTCTTGCTTTTTCAATTTTGCTTCTGAAAACTAAAAGGGCATTTGATCAACTTTTTTATGATTATACGAGAAGTACCTAGTTGTATCCTTGAGTGTTTAATTTAAATTATACTCACATAAAAACCCGGATTTTAACTTAAGGATAAATCACAATGCGTCTCTGAGTTTTATTTATCTAATATATTCTATTTTACTTATTTACATTTTAAAATAAAAATCTTGCATCATATTTATTTTCCATTTTAACTAAAGATCTACATAAAATTTTACACTAACAATTTTCACTTAGCATCTTAAATTTTTGCACTTTATTATATCTTGTTAAAAAGTCATGTTTAAACTCACCTTTCATGTTAATATTGACTTCGAATATGTTACCTTATATTACAATACTCCAGCTAGTTATATCTTATACTAACAAGAACAACATAAAATCCCTACGTTAGACATGTATGTAAACCATTTGAGAAAACCTCTAAGCCCTAGGAATAATTTCAACTCATAAGCCTTAGGACCTGTTACTTTGGAGGGGAGGGAAAAAAAAAGGGAAGAACGAAAAAATGGGGAGAATGGAATAGAGTTCACGTGCATTGCACATATTTCTTTCCATGCTTCCCCACAGCAATAGAGAGGCGGCGACAGCTGAAATCCATGATGGTGAGCTTAGCACCCTTCCCCACAGCAAGCGGGAGGCAATGATGACAAAAATCTGTGACGGCGAGCTCATCCGCAATGGCGATTTGCAGACAAGTGTGGACGGTGGGCGAGCAACGACAGATGAGCATGATATGGCTGGGCGAGGGAAGACAAGGGAGGCGGCGGCTGTGGACAAGCGTGGAGGGTGATAGCATACGAGTGTGTTGTGGCTAGAGGGCGACAACGGGGGTGAGCTGTGGCTGGAGGGAAATAGACTGTGAGGCATGCAGCAACTGGAGGGCAACGGCGGGGGCGAGATGTAACTAGAGGTAAACGACAATGAGAGTTGGAAGGCTAGAGGGCAACAGACGGCGGCTGGAGGTCAATGGACGGTGGTTGGAGGGCGATAGATGGTAGCTGGAGGGCAATAGATGGTGGAAGAAGGGCAACGAGCATGATGCAGTGAGAGCGAGGCTTGTTCCATTGAGTTTTTTTGCCCGAATTAGGTGAAAAACAAATCAAGAAAAAAGAGGCATTTTGATCCCTCCATTTTTCTTTCACTTTTGTTTTTCCCTCAAAAAAATGAAGGAAAAAAAGAGTTTCTTTTCTTTCTTCCACATTTCGCTTAAAAAAACAGGTTGTTAAAACTAACTTTTTGCCCATTAGCTAGTTTTGCATTGTAAGCCCCAACGATAATTCTACACTCCTAGTATATGCTTGCAAAACCTTGAATCCAACTCAATATTCTTTAGTCTAATTTAACACATAAACCCTATGACCAACATTTCACTATTAGGATCACATATGTCTCGCAACCAAGTCTAGGGGCTTAGGCTGGTTTTCACCCTTTAAGACATCACGCAAATTCTAAATCAATAGATTTGTTATGCCCCACCTCGTGGTCAACTCTGACACCTTCGACTAATTCTAATTTATAAGCCAACTTAAAAGTCCTTTACTTAGTTCCAACTTGTAATCCTAATACTAATTTTAAGTCATGGTAAAATTTTGTCTCATAAGCCTTAAGGCTAACTCTAAGCCCATGGGGTAGATCTACACTATAAGCCCTATGCCCTACTCAAAGTCGTTAGGCTAATTCTACATCATAAGTAGCAAGTCCAACTCGTAGCTACTTTAGCTAGTTCCACCCCATATATATGTCCTTGGGTTAATTTTGCCTAGTAAGCTCCCAACCTCCGGGCAAGGCATCCAAACATGAAGATACCATGATTTCATTTTTAACTTGAAGATACCAAGATTTTTTTTAACCCTAAAATATATTCTATCTAAAGCTAAAGTCCTTCATGTTTTGATGTACCGAACAAGTAACCTATGCTAAACATGCGAAATGCCTAATATAGAGTTTAATATGATTGATGCACCAAAACCTACTACCAAAGCCACAGAGTACTAACATATGATTTCACAAGTTAAATTAGAAGGAACTAAAAAAAATTGACATGTATCTACTACATTCCAAAGGTAACATTATTGTGAACAACTATGGTATGTGATTTTGTAAATAGGAGCAAACAACAATGAACCGTGCTAGAACAAACACTAGGTTAATTTTCGCAACAAGTAAAACAAGAAAATTACCTTTGAGCATCCTTGACATGGAAGGGGCCAAGGCTTGCGAACAAGAGAAGCTAAAAGCTTAGCTTAGTTACAATTACAATCCTAAGGGTGGTTTAAAAGAGAAACCAAGTTACATGGAGGATGAAATGCATCCATCAAGGGATCCAAAAGGAAACATAGTCACCCCAATAGACAAGTGTTCCCAATGAGATTCCCTTTTATTACATGGATTGTGTTAGGTAAGTTAATTATTATGTAGCTCAAAAATTTGTTGATTATGTATTTTAACATGCATATATTCAATCACTAAATCAAAATTTGTAACTCATGTATCATAAACTTTCTGACATTACTTGTATTTTAGACAAGCTCATGAAGAGGCAATTAGCTAGCTCCAAAGATAGATGTTCAAACTTCAAACTACATGCAAGTGAAGTCATAACATTAAGACACTTCAAAGTCAATTGCCAAAGAAGTGCCACTTTAAAGATGGAAGGAAATGTCACCCCATTGGTGAACTTGTATCCCTTCAATCATGGAACCATGATTTTCTCTCTTAGCCAAGAAAATGTTGATGCCCCATATCCCTTCCAACCATCAAGAATGTACCAACCATGAAGAATTATGACAAACAAATATCGGGGATACAAAGAAGGCAACAAGGAGCAACTTTCGTAACCTACCAAGACAAAGGAGGCAAACTTTCAAACTTTAAACTTGTGCCACTGCTCAAGTACTTGAAAGTAAATTCATCCAAGATCCATGATATAACTAGAAAGAAAATCAAGAAAAAATTGCACCAAATTTTTGTATTCACATTAGGAAGGGAATTACCTTCCTATCCCTTGCCCACTGGGTGGGGGGATTGTAGATTTTTAGTTGGGGATCGTAGACATTGAGTTGAGAGTTCGTACATATAGGATGAAGGATCGTAGACATGGTAGTAGGGATCATATATATTGGCTGGGGGATCGTAGACATGGTAATAGGGATCATAGACATTGAGTTGGGGATTGTAGATAAGGGATGGGGGATTATAGACACGGTAATAGGGATCTTAGACATTGAGCTAGGGATCATAGACTTGGGCTAGGGGATCGTAAACATTGAGTTGGGGATAGTAGACCTAGTAGTATGGATCTAGACATTGAGTTTGCGATGGTAGATATTTACTGGGGGGTTGTGGACATGGTAATAGGGACCATAGACATGGTAATAGGGATTGTAGACATTGAGCTAGGGATCATAGATATGGGCTGGGGGATTGTAGACATGATAATAGGGATCATAGACATTGAGTTAGAGAGCATAGATATGGGTCGAGGGATTGTAGACACGGTAATAGGGAGCGTAGACATTGCATTGGGGATTCTAGATATGGGCTAGGGCATTGTAGACATGGTAATAGGAATCGTAGACATTGAGTTAGGGATCATAGACTTTGGCTTGGGGATCATAAAGAGGGAATGAGGGATCGTAGACATTGAGTTGAGGATAGTAGACCTAATAGTATAGATCATAGACATTGAGTTAGGAATAGAAGACCTAATTGTAGGGATCGTAAACATTGAGTTGGAGATAGTAGACCTGGTGGTAAGGATCGTAGACATTGAGTTAGGGATAGTAGACATGGGATAAATATCATTGATATTATATTTGAAATCCAGACAAGATAGTTATTATATATTAACCTACTATTTTTGATTTTTTTGCATTAGATACCTCAAAAATGACCAATGGAAATGCAAATAGCAATTCTAGTGGCAATGAGGAGAAATATATTTGCAAATTCCATTAACAAAAAAAAGTAGAGACTACGTGACCCATTCTTAGTAGATGTTCAATGACAAGGCTTAACAATTATATGACTGAAATATCAAGGGGAAATAATATAAAGGAGCTATTGTTACAAACCCATTTGGACATCTGGTACAATGTCCAACCATTGTCTTGGATGCATTGATAGTTGAGTGTTTGGCTGAAAGATGGGACCATATCATAAAAGGTTTCATAATAAATGGTCACGTTATTCAATTTTCTATAAAGGATGTAGCAGTCATCCTTGGATTACCGTATCAAGGAGAGTTGGTTGATTTTGAGATTACACCAACCACTCCCTTATATATAGAAGAATTTATTAGAAGGACAATAAACTGGTTACAATTAGAGAGGAAGTTGAGAGGGCTACTAGGCTCAGAAGGTCAGATCTTGGATGAAGAAAGGATGGTTAAGTTGAGCATCCTGTATATATTCTACATCATCTTATTTAGCTGTGATGCCTATACTAGTTGAAGATTTGACAAAATGTACTAAGAAAAAAAAGAGAAAGGAACTAGCTTTGGTGGTTGTGCCATTCTAATAAATATAAGTTTCTTTATCTTTTATAGTTATTATTGGATGAGTATAAAAATTTATATGCTAGTAATACTTTTGTGTTTTGTGTTTTACAGGTTTAGTTATATGAGCATTGTTTGCTCTATACAGATGAGAAAGTTAAGGCTGAGGGTGTTTACCTTCGCCTCTTTCATTGGGATAAAATTAAATCCAGACGAAGAACCACCTTTATTAAAAATTTTGATAAATTAAATAAAGAATTGGTGAGTATTTCATTTAATATTTTTTCATAATTTGTCTCCTTTTCTAGCTAATTGTATTATTCGTTTGTACAAATAATATATGAAATGGAGCTAGATGAAGCTAAAAAAATAATGTCAGGTCACCTGTGCATACTCAAGATGTTGACCTTTCAGTACATAGAGCGATATCCTCAAGATCACTTGTACATACACTAGTTTTCCAACCAACAGAGGCATTTGCCCCTACCAAAGCCGAGGAATATGTCAGTATCTAAATTTCTTAGCATTTTGTTTATACTTAGGGATCATAAAAATGGATATAGCAATGGTAGATATGGGATGTAGTGTCATAGACCAAGGCTGGGGGATGGTAGATATGGGATGGGGATCATAGACATTGAGTTAGGGATCTTATATAAGGGTTGGTGGATCATAGATAGAGGATGAGAGATCATAGACATTGAGTTAGAGATCATAGATATGGGATGATGGATCGTAAATATAGGATGGGGATCGTAGATATTGAGTTGGAGATCATAGATATGAGCTAGAGGATTGTAGATATGTACTTGTTCATTACTTCATTTGTTAATATGTATTTGCTTTTGATTGTATGTAAATAAACAAATAATATAAGATACTCTAAACAATAGGATTCATGAATTGGAAGAGGAGAATAATAAGCTAAGATCAGAGGTAGAGAATATTTTGGCATCGAATACCAAGATTCATGAATTGGAGGAGGAGAATAATAAGATGAGAGTAGATGTAGACAAGCTGTTGACATTGAATAACAAGCTGAATACACACTTCGAAAATAAATTGCTGCAAGGAGACGAACTTAATGTTAGCATCCAAGAAATCAATGAAGAAATTAGTAGTCTCAAAGTAGCCTTTGATCGGGAATGAGAGAAGTTCTAAAGGAGCCATGATCTCAATGAAGAAATAAATGACTAGAAATTAGTAGTAGCCATTCAGCGAGATGAGTATGATAAAAAAGTGGGAGAACTCATTGATGTGAATAAGAACCAAAAGTCAGCAACAAATTATGAATGAGAGGAATTTGAGCTAAGGATTAGAGCTCTCGTTGAGAAAAATAATAAACTAAATACTGAAATAAAGGAGAAAGAGGAAGAAGAGGGGGATATGGATGATTGGTGAGATGGAGGGGTAGACAAAGAAGAGGCAAGTGAATAGGGACAAGAAGAATAAGGGAAAAGTTAAGCAGGTTAAAGTAAGGGGAGAAAAAAAAAGGTACGAAAGTCTTCATAAGCAATATCAAGCCCTTATACACAAGCGAAGAGAAAGAAAATAGGGACTACATAAGTAAGTTATAACATTTGAAGTTAATACTATTTTAATACTGATGAAAGTTTAACTTCACGCTTCTCAATATATGTAGCCTATAGTTGTGGATGAAAATGCCTAGAGAAGCCCTATGTAGATGAGGTAATTATTCTATTATTGAACTTTGATTTCTTTAAAATATCTCTATGCTTAAATTTATTTCTCTTTCAAGTATGCATAGGAGTGACTATAGAGGCCGGGATGTGATATCAGAAGAGCAAAGAGGGCAAATAGTGATGTTAATGACAAGAAGCTAGTAAAATTTAATGAAGATGCACATTGGAAACTTCATAAGCCAAAGATTTATGATATACTCATCGGCAAAGAGCATGATGACAAAGTATGTATTACGTCCACTTGATTCAAAAGTCTAAACGTAGGTATTATATTATAATATCATTTCTCTTTTCATTTGTAGGTCCTCAATGCTTACATCACTCTCCTTTTTGATAGAGGACGTAAACATAAATGAAAATATCTTCCATTTGCTTACGTCTCTTTGATGTGCCTATCAATGTATCTAAAGGGTTTATTTGGTGCAACTGCCATTAAATATGAGTGCTTGATCACTCTCTCACTAAAAAAGATACAGAGAATCTTTCTTCCAATGAGCAATAAAAGGCATTGGTTCTTGTTGCATGTAGATAGAAAGGATAAGTATGCAATATCTATAATTCCATGAATTATAGCAAGTGGGATCAAGGGGCTATACATAAATATGTAAGTATCTTCCTAATATTTTTTTATTAATTTATTAATAATATGTTTAAAATTTAAGTATCTAATTGTTTTCTGCATATATGTATGTATATTGAAAGGTTGTATAAAAATTCTAATAGGTCGGTGTCTTGATATAGGAGCTTGGCCATTAAACTGGGATACAGATTGCCCCAAGCAAGTTGAATCTTAGATTGTGGCATTTTTTTTCTTAAAATATATTCATTGTATTATTAGTCAAAAATCATTCTATTTCTCCCAAGCGAATGAATAAAATCAGGGCTATTTTGAGCCTACAACTATTTAACGCATCTTTATATCTTTATAATTGTTGTAAATAAGTGTGAATAAGTGTGAACTATTGTGCTGTGAATAAATGTAAGTAATTGTGTAACTGTAAACATTTTAATAATTATCAAATGGATTTATCTATGGATATCTTTTTCATGTGTACATTTACATTTGTGTGCTTGATATATATGTCACTTCAATATCTACGATTGAGTTGGTAATATCTATGATCCAGCAATCTGTATCTACGATCCCCCAGTCCTTATCTATGATTGGGCTACCTATGTCTATGATCCCGCAGACCCTATCTATGACTAGATAGCTAGATCATAGATAGGGACTACTAGATCATTAATACAATCTACCAGATCGTAGATTAGGTCTAGGCAATTGTAGAGAGGGTGTGGGGGATTGTAGATATAGGCAGTCCGTGTTGCAAAACCCCGGGTAATTTTAAAATAAAAAATCAGAGTAGAAGCGATGCCCGAAATAGGTTTCCTAATACAACAGGACTAGTCTTACGAGAAAGCCACCGGATATGATAGAATATGTACCTTTTTGAGCATGTTAGAAGTGATCCACGCCTCTAGGAATTCACCTTGCTTGCGCCACTTCCTTGAAGTTGTGCCATGGTTAGTGGAAGAATCGCCCTTCTTCACAAGTTGTGCCAAGCCTTCAAGAGGATGCACCTATGAAGAATAAAGCCCACCAATGTCTTCTTGTGCCACCAAAGGAAGGTAGCTTGTAGCCACAAGAGGAGGAGGCGACAACTTCAAAAGGGGCGGCACCAAGAGGAGATGATTGGCGGCTAGGGCTTGAGTAGGGTTTGAAGATCTAGGCGGCTATGGTTCTCGAAGAGAATGCATACCATTATACACCTCGTAGCCCCGCATTATATAGAGTTTAAGTCATGGGACCCACAACTTAAGTCACAAATAAATCTATTAAATTTATTATATTATTTGAATATAAATATTCAAATATGCACCTAAGCCTGTGGACCCTCCAGATTATGCTAAATCAAGTCGACAAGCTACCAAACTATTCTGGTGCTTTTTTATTTCACTTGACATGTTGAGTAGAACTAGTCAATCGAGGTCAAATGTGGTCAACCAATGTCAACTAGTGTCAAAGCATAAGCTAACTCTATATGATCATCTCCAATTCATTAGATGCATCCACAATGCATCAGACTCCTAAATTGATCTAAATCAACCAAATGACTCGATCATAGGCTATTCGATCAATATGATATCTCATGTATCTAGGTGTGCAACCCTATAGGTTCCTCTAATGTTGGTAATGATGACCTCATCATCACAAGTAGTGAATGACACATAGTAGTACATTGCAGCTATCCAAGTCATCGGAAAGGATATCATCGATAACCCCTAAACTATAACTAAGTACATGTGCATTTCTGTCCCTTTGTCAAGCTGACATATGATGTGTTCACAAGTACATGGATATGTCGAAATAATAAAAGATATCGAACCCATAGGGACCTATATGTTAAGTACCAAATAATCAAGTTTTCACTAGCTAAGCAGACGATATGTAATGAAATAGGTTAAAAGCAAACAATTAAATTTGTTGTAAATTTCAAAGAGAGATATGGGACTAAGGTTTCATCCTCCTTAATTTCTATGACTAGACATAAAAAAGTTTTTATCAGTTAATCTTATCATGATAAAGATAAAAATTTATTTGTAAAGAAATTGCCTCCTCTCAGTCAAACAATTTACACTGGACAAGTCTTCACTCTCGTGACTTATTGTTCAATGTTTAATAAAAGTAAATCTGACTTAAAATTAATCCAATTCTCATAAATTTAATTTCCAAGTCAAAATCTCAAGTAAAATTAAATACTCTCGTATCTTAATTTTACAGGTTTTACTTTAGGAGTTTGTTGTGATCCGCAAGTGCACGGATACTCGAAGTAATAAAGAAAGATATCGAACCACAGAGACCTTATTGTTAAGTACCAAATAGTTGTATTCCTACAAGCTAAGCAATCGAATAATAGCAAAACAATGATGGAAAACACACGAAATTAGATAATCAGAGAGAAACATTGGGACTAGTGTTTCATTCTCCTTAATTCTAATGACTTGATTTAAATAAAATGTCGTCAGACTAATCTTATCATGATAAGACTTAATTTACTTCATAAAGAGATCATCTCACTTTCGTGCAGACAATCATGCAGGGACCAATCCTCACTTTCGCGCAAGATCTATCCCAAGCTGAATATAAGTAAATCATCAATCAAAGAACTCGAGATCACTTTCGTGCATGCGAATTCTAAGTTGATTGTCTCAAGTGGAATCTTAAGGATCACTTTCGTGCATCCGAGACTCAACACAAGTTCTACTTATGGTTCTCCAACGTTCCGATCCTCACTTTCATGTAAGATCTCCACGTTTGACAACTTGACTCTACCCTAGATTCAAATTATCATCATGGCAATAAGATCACTAAAATCAAATAATTAAGAACTAACCTAAGAGAGTTCCTAACATGTAATTCTAGGGTTCCAAGTTCTCAAGCAAATCACCTTTCGGTCCTTATTGCGAGAACTCTAAAACATGAATAATGATATCAATCTATGGAGAATCAAAGTACAATCAATCCCATAGGTAGAATTATCATAATAAAGATTATTCTGACGAAAGAAAAGATTATCTAATCATTAAAAATCAAAAGGATTACACCCCATGTCCCAAAATATGTTTAAGCTTGCATGGAAGGAGAAATACAATAAGCCATAGTATCAAAGTGTTCATAAATCAAAGAAGAAGAAGAAACAACGTTACAATACGGCTGTAATAGAAATTACAGCCGTAAATTGCCTCCAAAACACACTTTTTTAATTATGCCGCACCCCTTCTTTTGTTGATTCCTCCTTCTATTGAACTCCTTTTGTTTTGAAACTTCTCGGGTATTGTCTCCTCCTCCAGGCGAAGCTTCTGTGTGAAACTCATTGCCTGAGGTGCTCTCTACACCTCTCAGCGTGAGTACAAACCCTAAGCACCTGTCTAACAATTTTTCTCTCAATATTGGATAAAAATTCCCTCTTTCACTTTGTGTGTGTTCACCTCTTAAATATGAGTCCGCAGCATCTTTCGGATCTCAATTTGGAGGTCTGGATCAAAAGATATGGTCTGCGCATGTTTCGGGCTCGTAAAAATCGCATTTTTGAATGGAAATTACGGCCGTAAAATATTTTACGGCAGTACCGTATTTTGGTTCTATGAACCCTGTGTCAAAATTATGGCCCGTAAAAGTTATTGTGGTAGTGCCATAAAATTTGACAAGTTCTCTGGTCTGAAATCTCTGATAAATACGGCACCGTGAAATGGTTTACGGCCGTGCCATAAAATCAGCAAAAGTCTCTAGTTTGAAATGCTCCAAAATACGGCCCGTGTAATTCTTTACTGTGGTGCCATAAAATCAGAAAAATCTTCTGGTCTGAAAACTCCCCAAATTACGGTAGTGCTCTGATTTTACGGTATCGTACGAAAATACGGTACCGTAAAATAGAATACGGCACTACCGTATTTTGGTTCGTTACTCCGTTTTGCTTGAAATTTGTCATGTGATCTCCTCTTGATGATGTTAACTCTTCCATGTATTTGATTTTGCTTGAAAATGCCTTAAAATAGTGCCTTTTTACCTGAAAATCATGAAAATCTAAAATAGAAGTAGATTTTGCAATATTTGATAAATTCACCATAAAAATAAGTAAAAGAGTTTCAATTTAGCATGAAAAGATATATAAAATGATACAAAATATACTATATATTTTGGTGTCATCAAATACATAAGGTTCAAACTTTGCTTGTCCTCAAGCAAAAATCGAAAGTTGATTAAAAGATAAACCTTTTCATGCTCAATAAATTTCTAAAATACAATCATCAACAAAAAATTTCATCAATTGCTTTATAAAACTTCAAGCAAACATATCATTCTTAGAACGCAACCCTCTGGATCCACAATTCAATCAAATAAAACTTTGCAACTCGTATAATAATTAGAATTTTTAATCTCATGACTTCACCCAATTTCAATTCAAATCTGTCATGCTTTTGTTTACAGGAATTAGGTTTCCAAGATCTTTTTCCACATATAATTTTTTTCCTTTTTTTATGTATTTGATTATTTTTGCAAAGATGGCATGCATCCACTTAGATACACACTTTTTATTTTTGACTTCAACTCTTATCTTCGGTACCACTATCAATTTTGCATAGTGCCAAGTAGAGGAGTCTTATTCTTTTTATCTCTCATTATTTTTCATTCATAGACTTCAACCCATGTCTTAGGTACCACTATCAATTTTACATAGTGCCAAGTAGGGGAGTCTCTCACTATTTTTTATGGATCTTAGATTCTTATTTCCCAACAAATAGCAAAATAGACTAAATATCTTCTAGGTTGATCAATTGATATCAATTCACAAATCATACTCATATGCTCATTTTATTTAAAGGGGTAGTTTCACCTTTAGATCTTATTCCTCAAATAACACATCTACCCAAAATTTCATGTATCAACCAATGTTAAATTTCAAAGATAGATATGCATTGAAGAAATAAATCTAACATGATAGGTTTCTCTCTAATCACAAATATGGGTCCATTCATCATCAATCAATCAAGTCATCAACAATATAAAACAAGAATATACTCATCATCATCATCAAATATCACAATATAAAAATATCATCGTAAACACTAAATATATCATCATGTATACTACAACCATATCGAAGATAGCTCATCAGAATAACGAAATATCATAATACAACCTCATCGAAAAAGCATGTGAAACAAGATAGCAGTGTCGGTGGTTATAGTGATGTAGAAGCATCAAACTCAACAATCATGAGATGTAAAGTGATATATCCGTATAATCACATAAAGCTCAAACAATGCAAAGGATGTAAAGTGATAGATCTAAGAGAAGAAAAGTATAGATAATCATATCAAATCAAATAATCACAGGAAAGTGCAAACAATACTCACAAAACTATATAGCAAGCTCTGACTAAAAATACATAAGGCTCAGATCAAAAATAGTGTCGGGGTAGATGCTGCTAGGTCCAAGGATGTGCCTTTTGAAAATTTTACCTGCACAATTTAAGATACATAAGGCTCAGTCAAAAAATAGTATCCAAAAATAATAATGATAAAAATAATTTTCTCAAGGGAGAATCAGAGATGACGTCGGAGGTCTGAAGAGGATGCCGGTGGAAAGAGTCGAGCAGGCAAGAAGCAGAGGTGAACAGAGGCTAGCTGAAAAGCTACTAGCAATGACGGTGGTGGTGCCGACAGTAGAGTGAGTAATCTCTAGTGGCCTGCTAGAGTCTACAGTCTTGGAGGTGAGATCGTCGGCTGGTGGGTGCCAGAAATAATGCTGCATAGATAAAAAAATCAGTCACTAATGAAGAGTCTGCTGCATAAATAAATAAATTCAATAGAATAAGAGGCAGTAGAAGAAGTAAGAGTCGGCAGATGGTATAATCCAGTGTCGACGGCTAGAAACAATGATGTCAGAGATAGATGTAGTGGTGGCTAGAGGTGGAAGACAGTTGCTCTTAAAGATTTCTGGATCTGGAGGCAAAATAAGCAATAACAAGCAGAAAGCAAACAGTGCAGCCAGTGAATTTTTTTAAGAAAAGTAGCTATACCCAAAAATAAGATTTAATGATCCAAAAAGAAAATGGACAGAACCATGTGATAGAATGAAACTCGTTCTTTTCAGATGTATAAAAATTGAAGGATCAAAATCTTTCAGGAATTTAGGGTATCAACAGAAAGAAGGCTACTCAGATTACAAAACTGCAAAAACTGCACAAAAGTTAATCAGATTCGAAAAGTTGCTATGTGTCCTAGAATGATCAGAAAATATTTTCATGAAAATAACTCATCCACGGGATAGAATGACATACAAACTTCATATTCCATGTGAAAAATCAGGGTTTCAAGTCACCGAAGTATCTCAAAAACTTGCAGTAAAAGTGCTAATCAGATTAGTCAGAAGAAAACTGCTGTAGAAATTAATCAGAATCAAAAAGTTGCTAGGTGTTTTAGAATGATCCATGGACTTTAAAATTCCAAAAAAATATCCAGATGATAGATAAAGATGAGTACTTTGTGATGGTGCCAAAGATCAAAAATTCTTCTAACCCAGTTGCTTAAAATCATAGCGAGAAAACACCTACTCAAATAAGCAATTTGCAGATGTCAAATATAGTACTGTGCATTTCCTTACGGCAGTGCTGTAATATGCATAAAGCTCTCGGGTCAGAAATCGGCAGAAATACGGTACCGTGAAGATGATTATGGCAGTGCCGTATTTTGCGTAATTTTTTTTTTTTACAAAAATAGCAGAAAAATTAATTCTAAAAATAAACCAAGATAAAAGAAACTAAGCTAAGCAAAAGTGCTTGGGTTGCCTCCCAATAAGCGCTAATTTTTATGTCATTAGCTTGACCAAAACCCAAAAATCATGGTGAAGCAGGTGATTCAGTACCAAAATATATAGCATGTAATTTTCTGCATTTCCTTTGTCCAAAAAGTTTAGCCACTAATCCAAATATCCAAAATTTCATGTAAATCAAGATTGACGTGGCTTTCTCAAATATGCAGAAATTAAAATCAAAATTTTTAAATCTACTCAAAGGATACTCAATAATCTTCCTAAATTTGTCAGTAAGAAAAATCATAAGTCCTTTCTTCAAATATATATCTTCAATTGCAATAGGACTTTGATCAAAAGATACAAGCATTGGATCATCAAAATAAACTTTCTGTCTCAAATTAGATTTCTCAACAAAACATAATTTTTCAAATAAATCACAAGAGTCAATAATAAATATGGGCAAAACATCATCATGATGAGATTCATCAATATTTGCAATATCCAAATTTTCTTCAAGTCCTTCATGCTCACAATCAGGTAATTCATCAATTTCAAAATTTTCAACAAAACTAGAATAAGATTTTTTCTAAATTAGTCCCCTCATATCCTTCATTAGAATTAACCATAAATAACATATTATCAAAAGAATCAATATCATCAAAAGAGGGTTTTTCAAAATCAATTTCCTCAAATAATTTATCAGAAGAATCAAATTCACAATTATCAAAATCAGAGTGAGCTACATTAATGCTCACATAAGGCTCAATCTCAAAACAATCATAATCAGAGGGAGATTTTTTCAAATCAAGTTCTTCAGTTTCAAACTCAAATAAACAAGCTTGCTGTGCTAACTGGGTTTCTAAAATTTCATTGTGTGCAACCATGTCATCCATTCTATGTTTATGGGTCTCATGTGCCTCCTCACTTTGTTTCATGAATTTTTCAAACTTTATCTCTAAGCTAGATTTTTCATTATCCTCAAAGTATGGTTCAGAAACATGATTTGAGCAATCATTAGAAAAAGAAGTTTGATGATTTTTCCATCTAGAATACAATTGATAAGATTCTTTCCACGATAAATTGGGATTTAAAAATTGACAATCAGAGGTATAATGATCAAAATATCCACAAATATCGCATCTACTAGAAGAAAGAGAGTGCATATAAGAGTTAAACGTATCTTGGAGTGTGCTCAATGAATCATTTTCATACTTACCTTGTGGCATGTATATCTCACCTCTTTCCCATGAGTTGTGATTAAAAGACATATCTTCAAATCAAAGCTTTTCTATACAACTAAAAATTGTTATCTCAAAATTCACAGGAAATAAAATATATCAAGATCTAAGAGTCCTGTGTATAGACAATTAGAATAGAAACAGAAAGATTATCTAAGACCAATCAATCAAATTTTTTTTTAGAATATAAAAAAAAAGAAAAAGATAAAACATAAGCAAATTCACAAATTTCAGAAATCACAGTTCTGTCACAACTTGTGAAAATCCAAAACCTGCAAAAACAGAAAACAAAGTTAAATCTAAAACAAATAAAGCTTAGTCTAGCAATAATAACAACTATTTTGATATTAACAAAGCTAAGGTCCCCGGCAACGGCACCAAAAACTTGTTGTGATCTGCAAGTGCACGGATACTCGAAGTAATAAAGAAAGATATCGAACCACAGAGACCTTATTGTTAAGTACCAAATAGTTGTATTCCTACAAGCTAAGCAATCGAATAATAGCAAAACAATGATGGAAAACACACGAAATCAGATAATCAGAGAGAAACATTGGGACTAGGGTTTCATTCTCCTTAATTCTAATGACTAGATTTAAATAAAATGTCGTCAGACTAATCTTATCATGATAAAGACTTAATTTATGTCATAAAGGGATCATCTCACTTTCGTGCAGACAATCATGCAGGGACTAATCCTCACTTTCGCGCAAGATCTATCCCAAGCTGAAGATAAGTAAATCATCAATCAAAGAACTCGAGATCACTTTCGTGCATCCGAATTCTAAGTTGATTGTCTCAAGTGGAATCTCAATGATCACTTTCGTGCATCCGAGACTCAACACAAGTTCTACTTATGGTTCTCCAACGTTTCGATCCTCACTTTCGTGCAAGATCTCCACGTTTGACAACTCGACTCTGCCCTAGATTCAAATTATCATCATGGCAATAAGATCACTAAAATCAAATAATTAAGAACTAACCTAAGAGAGTTCCTAACATGTAATTATAGGGTTCCAAGTTCTCAAGCAAATTACCTTTCGGTCCTCATTGCGAGAACTCTAAAACATGAATAATAACATCAATCTATGGAGAATCAAAGTATAATCAATCACATATGTAGAATTATCATAATAAAGATTATTTTGACGAAAGAAAAGATTATCTAATCAAGAAAAATCAAAAGGATTACACCCCATGTCCCAAAATATGTTTAAGCTTGCATGGAAGGAGAAACACAATAAGCCATAGTATCAAAGTGTTCAAAAATAAAAGAAGAAGAAGAAACAACGTTACAACACGGATGTAATAGAAATTACAGCCGTAAATTGCCTCCAAAACACGCTGTGAACAGTGCCGCGCCCCTTCTTTCGTTGATTCCTCCTTTGATTGAACTCCTTTTGCTTTGAAACTTATGGGTATCATCTCCTCCTCCAGGAGAAGCTTCTGCATGAAAATCACAGCCTGAGGTGCCCTCTACGCCACTCGGCATGAGTACAAACCCTAAGCGACTCTCTGACAATTTCTCTCTCAATACTGGATAACAATTCCCCTTTCACTTCGTGTGTGTTCTCCTCTTAAAGGCGAGTCTGTAGCATCTTTCGGATCTCAATTTGGAGGTCTGGATCAAAAGATATGGTCTGCGCAAGTTTCGGGCCCGTAAAAATCACGTTTTTGAATGGAAATTATGGCCGTAAAATATTTTACGGCAGTGCCATATTTTGGTTATGTGAACCCTGTGTCAAAATTATGGCCCGTAAAAGTTATTGTGGCAGTGCCATAAAATCTGATGAGTTCTCTGGTCTGAAATCTCTGATAAATACGGCACCGTGAAATGGATTATGGCCGTGCCGTAAAATCAGCAAAAGTCTCTAGTTTGAAATGCTCCAAAATACGACCCGTGTAATTATTTACGGTGGTGCCGTAAAATTAGGAAAATCTTCTGGTCTGAAAACTCCCCAAATTACGGTAGTGCTCTGATTTTATGGTATCGTACGGAAATACGTTACCGTAAAATAGAATACGGCACTGCCGTATTTTGGTTCGTTACTCCGTTTTGCGTGAAATTTGTCATGTGATCTCCTCTTGATGATGGTAACTCTTCCATGTATTTGATTTTGCTTGAAAATGCCTTAAAATGGTGTCTTTTTACCTGAAAATCATAAAAATCCAAAATAGAAGTAGATTTTGCAATATTTGATAAATTTGGCATAAAAATAAGCAAAAAGAGCTGCAATTTAGCATGAAAAGATATATAAAATGATACAAAATATGCTATATATTTTGGTGTCATCAGAGTTCCAACAATCAAATTTACCCCTTGATTCTTATTATCATGTCTGAAACAATAAAATTTCTAGGTCAAAATTTTAACATGCAAAGATTCTTCAAAAATTAGGATTTTTTTAGAACAAATCTATTCTCATAGCCTAAGTTTTTAAAAACACAATTGATGGGTTCCGAGTTCGTAAATCACCTCTCGGTCCATATTACGAACTTTGTGACATGCTAATATTTCAAAACTAGAAAGTTTAAAGATAATAATCACTAAAGTAATATTATCATTCAAAGAATAACATGATAAATAATGATTATCTGGTCATTTCAAAAATTAAGGGAGATTACTCTCTCTATCCCAAAAGGTTTTTATGCTACCATGATGGAAGTAATACAATAATAAATCATCATAGAAAAATCAAAATTTGAACAGGAGTAAAAATAATAGTTTACTGATTTCACAGGGGTGTGAAATATTTCACAGCCCGTGATTTCTCTGAAGAACAATTCTGGATTTGTCGATGAATAGTAGCCGCGTCCAGGGTTTCGCTGATTTCTCCTCCACTTGAACTCCTTTTGATCTGAAACATTCTATATATCTTCTCCTCCACTCGGTGCACCTTCCCTGAAGATTTGGTCACCGGAGATGAGCTCGTTGATTCCCGACGAGGAACCCTGCTACAGCGGCGCTGCTCTTTGTGTTAATTAAAATTCACAATAAATCCTCGCCAAAAAGTCCTAATAATTGCTCGATAGCTTCTTTATATACTTCTCCATCATTCGAATAGGTTTTCCCCAAAATTTGTATTGAAATAGAATCAAATCGGGGAAAAATTGAGTCAAACTTGAAACTGGCACACGAAATTACGGCAGTGAAAATAATCATGGCAGTGCCGTAATTTGTTATATGTATTTTTCTAGGATTATTACGGTCGTGATAATTATTATGGTAGTGTCGTAATTCTCTCTGTGTAAAATCTCTAAGAAATCACAGTCGGGAAAATAATCACGGTAGTGCCGTGATTCTTTTTGTAAACTTCAATAAAACCACGTCCGTGAAAATAATCACGGCAGTGCCGTAATTTCGCCTTAAACTCTGATTTGCTTGAAAATTGATAGGTAATTTCCTCTTGATGACTAGATTTCATTCATACTTTTAGATCATTCAACAAATCTATCAAAATTTGGTTGTTTTTCCTGAAATACGTCAAAACAAAATAAAGGTGAAGATTCCGAACAAACAGAAGGTTTTAAGTCTAATTTAGTTAAAATATGCTTAAAACATGAGATATTACGTATAAAAATCATAGTAAAAATACTATGTAAATACGATACATCAAAATACATTAGGCTCAAACTTTGCTTGTCCTCAAGCAATAAATAGAATAAAGAACAATGCTGAGTATGGAAATATAATTCCCTTATGAAAAATAAATTTCTAAAACATAATCACTAATGAAAAATTTCCACCACATGCTACATAAAATTCCAGATAAATACACTGTACTTAGAATTTAATTCTCAAGATTCACAACCTTAATCAAATAAAATTTCTCAACTTGTATAATAAACAGAATCTCAATCTCATGAATTCACCCATGTTTTAGTTTAAATCTATATTACTTTTGTTTACAGAAATAGGATCTCCAAAATTTTTTTCACTCAAAATTCTCTCTTTTTCTTTTTTTTTATTTTTTTTTGCTTTTGACATTCTCTAAATCAATTACCACCCTTTTTTTGGTGACAAATTTAGAGTACATCGACCACATAGTTGATGTAATATAACTCATATCATTTTGGCAAGAAGAATCATAGCCTAAGACAGCGGTGCTAATGTCAAATGGCTATTCCTTGGCATGTGTCCACATAGACACATACTTTTTATTTGGACTTCAACTTATAACTTCGGTACCATTACCAATTTTTCGCAGTACCAAGTAGAGGAGTCATATAACTCTTTATCTTTTTATTTTTTTATTTTTGGATTTTGGATTCATTCTTCCCAACAAATAGTATAATTGATCAAACATCAACTAGGCTAATCAATCAATATAAACTTGATAAATTATACTCATGTGCTCATTTTATTTGAAAAAGATGCTTCACTATCAAATTATATTCATCGAACATCATACCTATCCAAAATCTCATGCATCAATTAAGGAAAAATTACAATGAGAGGATATATATTGAAGAAATAAATTTAACACAAGAGGCATATCTTCATTCACAGACATTGATATGTATAGACAATCATCACCATAACCAAAATGAACATATTATCACAACAATGCATCCATCCAAATTCCAAAGAAAATAAAACCGCATAACATCATAGAAAATTCCTCACATCCAAGGAAAACACACATCATCAATTCCTGAGTTATACAATCCATTAATCCTGTCATCAAGATGCACCTACACATGGTGCCAAGTCATATCACATCACCAAGCCAAAACTGTAATAAAGTCATACAATCCCATCTAAAACATCACAAGAATCCGAAGAGAGCAAAAAGATAACAGACACAAACATGGAGGTTCATCTTTCCCTACAAAAGAGAATGTATCATTCTTAATGTAATAAGGCAAAGAATAAAAAGAAGGTTAAGGGATACTCACAAAGCACAAATCGTCTGTATCAGTATTAGTCTCCTCATCTTCTTCTTCATCAGGAGCAGCTTCTCCCATAGGCTCGTCTTGATCATTCTCCTGATTTCCTTCCTCATCCTCACTGGCAAATAGATGCCATAGAAATCCCTTCACATCCTTTATATCATCATACACATACTGAATAGCATCAAGCACTTGCTCCATGAGGCATCCCTGATGGTATACCTCCGCAGATAATGCCTGAAAACTGGCATCCTGGGCTGTTGACCAACCTCTCTGAGGCTGTGCCATACCATGAGAAGAGGAACCCTGTCTGGGTGCAGAAGAATCCATACCCATACCAAATGGGTCACCACTACCTCCCCAAGTAGGTGGTGGTAGTAGAGAATCAGGTGGGATAGGGGTAGCATCGACAACTGCACTTGGAGAAAGTTTCTAGTTCATTTGATTTTGGACCATGGTTCTTTCCTTATTTGGCAATGGTAAAGTTGGGGAATTAGGTCCAAGAATTAAACAATAAGCGTCACCCTCTCTAACAATCATTCTCATGGCAACACATGATTCCAAATCTATTCTAGCACTACCCCTTGCAGTTTCAGTTCCATATGGAATAAAGTGCAATAGGAGTAATAAAACCTCTGAATACAATGGCACCTCTCTTTGCATGTGCAACCATGTCAAATTGCTTTAGCAAAAAAAAAAAGAGACTAAATCTACTTGAAATCCATGTAGCATGCACCAATGAAAGTAGAGTTCAGTTTGACGTACCATACAATCCCTCTCACCTCGTCCAAAAATGGTATTTGTGAGGACTCTATGTACGTATCGAATATATGGGTTGGAGATGCTTGTTGCTCTGGCAGTTGAAGGTGACAAGCTTGACTCTGAAGTAATTTGATTCCAAAATGCATTTTCAATGGAGCTTTGTGGTGGATATGTCAATCCTCCTCCTGGTATATGGAAAATAGCTCTTATATCTTGGAGCATGAGGTACCTTTCTATGTGTGCAAGGCGAAAGGTGAGATGACCCTTCACGTCTTGTTCATGGTACACGTGGAGTTCAACTTCTAGATTGCTGAAAAATCCCAAGACCATGAGAAGAAATGTTTGCGGGTGAATCTAGAAGAATTTCTTGGTTAGTATCTAATCAAACATACAAAATACATCTTCATGAAGCCTGAGGATTTCCAAAGTGCGTTTGTCATTGTATTTGGTGTTGATAATGCATCTGGTAAGTAGCATGTTGTATCTTTCTTCCAGTGCTGCATTTCTGAATACAATACCATGTGGATTTTGAGGAGGAGGTGGTGTTGAAGAAGTGGCAGGAGAATCTTCAGACAAAATCTACGCTTCGAATCACTAGGATATCGCTCAGAGATGATCAGAAAGTGGTCAGAGAGAGTCGCCGAATGATCTGGAAAACAAGAGTGAGCTCGAATCGAAGAGTCAGCGCGAAATCAAGAAAATCACGGGCGAAAACCCTAAAATACAGCAGGGAGTTTATATATAACAGCTCAAAATTACAGTCGTAAAATTAATTACGGCACCATCGTAAAACATTATGTAAAAGTTTGAAACCAAATTACAGTTGTAAAATTAATTACGGCACTACCATAAAATATTCTGCATAGAAAATGTATGAAATTATGGGTGTGAAATAAATTACGGTACAACCGTAAATATTTTTTTTGACAAATTAAAATTACGGGTGTGAAATATTTCTCACCCCTACCATGAAATCTTTTGTAGAGATTCATTAAAAAATTACGGGTGGAAATATAATTACAGTAGTGCCGTGAAACATTCTAGCTGATAATAATACAAAATTACGGTCGTAATAATAATTACGGCAATGCTGTAATGTTTAAAAATCACCGTTTCGTCATAAAAAGATTTTAGACTCACCTGTTCCCACTTTTAATGAGCTACACCAGCAGAAATCGGCTCTTCAGACAAAATTGACGCTTCGAATCACCAGGATGTCGCTCGGAGATGATCAGAAAGTGGTCAGAGAGAGTCGCCAAATGATCTGGAAAACAAGAGCGAGCTCGAATCGAAGAGTCGGCGCAAAATCAAGAAAATCACGGGCGAAAACCCTAAAATACGGCAGGGAATTTATATATAATAGCTCAAAATTACATTCATAAATTTAATTACAGCACTACCGTAAAACATTCTGTAAAACTTTGAAACCAAATTACGGTCATAAAATTAATTAGGGCACTGCCATAAAATATTCTGCATAGAAAATGTATGAAATTATGGGCGTGAAATAAATTACGGTACAACCATAATATTTTTTTTCACAAATTAAAATTACGGGTGTGAAATATTTCTCACACCTGCCATGAAATCTTTTGTAGAGATTCATTAAAAAATTACGGGTGGAAATATAATTACAGTAGTGCCGTGAAACATTCTGGCTGATAATAATACAAAATTACGGCCGTAATAATAATTACGGTAATGCCGTAATGTTTAAAAATCACCGTTTCATCATAAAAAAATTTTAGACTCACCTACAAAGAGGAAAAAAATAAATTAGTATACATATATATATGTAAAATTGTTAAATGAAACAGAAAAGCTAAAGTAGCTTGAGTTGCCTCCCAAAAAGTGCTAATTTTTAGGTCACTAGCTTGACTGTTCTTCACTCAAACTTGATCGAGGCTCTTTAAGTTACAATTTTATCCTTTCTTCATTCTGTTCCTCTTTATAATAATGTTTTTAACCTTTGACCATTGACCTTGAATTTCCCTGCTTTTTGATTCCATATGTCCACTGCTCCATAGGGATAAGTTTTTCATACCTGAAAAGGGTCGGACCATCGAGACTTAAGTTTACCAGGAAAAAAGTTTTAATCTTGAATTAAATAAAAGAACAAAGTCACTTGGTTGAAATTCCTTTCTGAGAATATGCCGATCATGGCCCCTTTTTGTTCTCTCCTTATAAATCTTTGCATTTTCGTAAGCGGAGAGTCTAATCTCGTCTAGCTCATTTAATTATAATATTCGTTTTTCCCCCGCGCTCTTCAAGTCAAAATTTAATGCTTTGATCGCCCAGAAAGCCTTGTGCTCAAGCTCTATAGGTAGACGACATGATTTACCATAAATTTATTGAAAAGGAGACATACCTATCAGTGTTTTGTAAGCAGTTCTGTATGCCTAGAGTGTATTGTCAAGTTTAAAAGCCCAGTTAGTTCTTGTTTGTCACACAATTTTCTCCAAAATTTCCTTAATCTCTCTGTTCGATATTGAAGTACCCCTTTCAAGAGGGGGGCGAAACCCTATTGGTGGCGCATGTATAAATTTCGCATGGAAGCTAGGGTTTCATGAGATCTTAATATCGCATATGATCAACTTTCACACATTAGAAATAACAAGAGAAGGATCCATACCATCGCCATCTCTTGGATGGTGTCTTAGAAGGAGAGAGCAAGAGAGATCTCCTCCAAAGGTGACGCACACAATTGATGTCGCCTACTTTTCTTTGGTGCTCCTTGTGCTAGCAAGGCTCCAAGAAGTGCTTGTCGAATGGAAGGGAAGGAGACCTTCTTTGCTTGGCGATTTCTTGCTCCTTCTTACGTCCACCACCTTCACTACGCAAGGTGAATGCTTGAGGTGACGAGAGAGCGAGATGCGAGCAAGAGTGTAACGCAACTCATGAACGTGGAGGCGTTTTTCTATCTTGGAAACGCATCTTCCAAAAATAGCAAAACCATAAGTTCATGCGTTCATGCGATCATGAACAAACCGCATTTACCTCTTCTCTTTGAACCATGCGCTCAACCCATGAGCCGGTTCAATTTCATTTGGCTCAATGACCAAATAAACCAAGCGACTTAGCCTAGATCACAATTGAACCCTAAGGTTCTTGATCTGACCGTTGATCTCTTGATGCTTCTGATCTCACCGATCTAGCATCTATTCTCTCAATCGAAGCTTACCGATCTGAAGCCCTAATCAATCAAACATGATCAGACTAGATCTCACTTACAATCAGAGATTAAATCCCTTTAAACTGAACCCAAACAATTCAGTCCACACGATCTGACTTAAGTAAGCCATATCATCAAATTGTGCGACCCTGAGGGTTTCCTTCAATGTCAGTAACGATAACTTACGTTATCACGATCAGTGAGAGGTATCTAGCAACACATCACTGTCTCCCGATAGAAAGAAAGGAGTCTTCCAAGACTACACCCAAACCACAGCACAAGTGTGAATCAACTCACAAGGCATGCATATTTCTTTTGCCACTGGATGTTCTTATTGGACAAGCGTGTCAAGCTTGTAATTCCAATATGATGAGCATGATTAGATCAGATGAACATAGTCACCTGGGTATGGCCATACACTTTCTCAATCATCTCATCCAGGGGGCCCCTTTAGATCATCACACTCCTTAAACAAGGAGACGGCAATCCTTTATCTATCACTAGTGCCCTAACCTGACTCAAGCTCATTATCCAAGACAGTCTATAATCATTATGTTTCAAATGATATTGAACTACCTCAAAACAATGACAATCATCATTTAGAAAACACAAGTGATCTCAAGTCAGAGGAAATGTGCCACTTGTTACATTCAAGGATTATTCACATTGTGACAAGCAATTGAATATCCTAGTAGGGTCTGTCCAGTACATCCAATGCACCCATGAGTCTACATCTTATTCCATGCTCGAAGCATCCTATAAGATTAGAACACATATTAGTCTTAACCATATCAAGGCTGTCTCATGTTCACCAAGATATATCGACTAAGGACTTTACTGCATGTCAGCCTAGCTGAACAGCATTGAGACATTATTCAGAAGTACACTTATTACTGCAGACAAGGTAACAAACTGAATAATAACCATGCCTTTATAAACACAAGAGTTTATTACATGATACTTTTACAATCCCAAGGCCTCAAACATTAGCCTTAAGGGCATACCCCAACAGATATCTCAACTTGTCCACTTGTCTAGGGATGATAAGGTATTGCAACTCTATGATTAATGCCATATTTTATAAGTAAGGTTGAAAATCTATGTTCTATAAAGTGTGAGCCTCCATCACTAATCACAACTCTTGGCATTCCAAATCGTGGAAAAATAATCTTTTTGAACAATTTCACAACTACCTTGAATCATTAGTGGGAAAAGCAAGAGCCTCGACCCCATTTAGAAACATATTCTACTACCACAAGAATAAATTTATTACCTCTAGATGGTGGGAATGGTCCCATGAAATCTATCCCCCAAACATCAAAAATCTCAACCTCAAGTATGCTAGTAAGTGGCATCTCATTTCTTCTGTTAACGTTCCCTGTTTTTTGGCATCTATCACAAGTTAATATAAAGTTTCTAGCATCCTTAAAAATTGAGGGCCAATAAAATCCAGATTGTAAAACCTTAATAGCAGTCTTTTGAGTACTAGCATGCCCTCCATAAGAGGATGCATGACATTGAAAAAGGATCTCCATTATTTCCTCATCTGGTACACATCTCCTAAAAATCCCATCTACACATCTTTGAAAAACATAAGGCTCATCCCAAAAATAGTGTTTTGCCTCAACCAAAAATTTCTTCTTTCCTTGACAATTCAAATCAAGAGGAAAAACATCAGCAACTAAATAATTAACTATATCAACATACCATGGAGCTTTGAACTATTCAATGGCTAAGAGTTGATCATCTGGAAAGGATTCATTAATGATGACACTTTTATCTGCATCTGTAATTATCCTTGAAAGGTGATCTGTAATAAAATTTTCTGCTCCTTTCTTATCCTTAATCTCTACATCAAACTCTTGCAGAAGTAAAATCCATCGAAGAAGGTGCAGTTTACGATCTTTTTTCTGCATCAAATACTTTACAGCTGCATGATCTGTATACACCACAACCTTGGAATTAATCAAATATGACCTGAATTTATCAAAAGCAAAAATAATGGCTAAGAGTTCTTTTTCTGTGGTGGTGTAATTTCTTTGTGCTTCATCTAGGGTTCGGCTAGCATAGTAGATGACACAGGGTTTCTTTTCTTTTCTCTGACCGAGCATTGTAGATGACACAGGGTTCGGCTAGCATAGTCACTAGCGTCACACATAAGCTCGAAAGGTAAATTCCAGTTTGGCGGTTGCATGATGGGCACAGATATTAGAGCCTTCTTCAAACCCTGAAAAGCAGACAAACATTCTTCATCAAAAGAAAATTTAACACCCTTACAAAGCAAATTAGTAAGTGGTCTAGCAAGTTTACAAAAATACTTAATGAACTACCGGTAGAATCTTGCATGTCCCAAAAAACTTCTAATTTCCTTGACTATCGTGGGCGACATCAACTTCTCAATCACTTCAATTTTGGCTTTATCAACCTCTATCCCTCTTTCTGAAACTAAGTGTCCCAAAACTATTCCTTGTCTAACCATGAAATGACATTTTTTTTCCAATTAAGCACTAGATTAGTTTCTTCACACCTCTGCAAAACCTGAGATAAGTTAGCAAAACAATCATTAAAATAAAAACCATAAACAAAGAAGTCATCCATAAAAACATCCATAAAATCTTCAATAGACTTTGAAAATATAGCCATCATACATATCTGAAAAGTAGCTGGTGCATTACATAAACCGAAAGACATTCTTCTATAAGCAAAGGTATCATATGGACATGTAAAAGTGATCTTATCTTGATCATCAGGATGGATGAGAATTTAGAAAAATCCAGAATACCCATCCAAAAAGCAAAAATGAGAGTGATTGGCAAGCCTTTCAACCATTTGATCAATAAAAGGTAAAAGAAAGTGATCTTTCCTAGTAGCAGCATTTAATTTTCAATAATCAATACACATGCGCCAACTAGTCATAGTTGGAATTTGTTCATTATTCTTACCCGTCATCATAGTCACACCTCCTTTCTTAGAAACACAATGAACAGGGCTTACCCAGTTACTATCGGAGATAGGATATATAATACCTGCATCAAGTAGTTTCAAAACCTCCTTTTTGATAACTTCTTTAATAGAGGGGTTAAGCTTTCTCTGGAAATCCACATGCAGTTTATGATCCTCCTCCATAAGTTTCCTGTGCATTAAAAAGAGGGGTTAATTCCCTTTAGATCATCAATAGAATACCCAATTACCTTTTATGAATTCTCAATTCCCTCAGAAGCAAATCTGTCTCTCTTGCATGTAGTTGTGCATCAACAATAATAGGGTAAGTAGAATTTGGCCCAAGAAATTCATAACGAAGATTATTTGGCAAAGATTTCAGTTCAACTTTTGAAAAGTTTTCGTTGTGATATTCTTGATCATCATGTGAATTGTAGTCTAATAAACCATAAGTTTCAGAATCAGAAGGTTCATCAAACAAAGAATGAAGATCACTAACAATATCATCTAGAACATGAATACTATAACAAGATATAACATATGATGGTTTCTTCATAGACTCAGCTATATCAAGCTCAATTATGTTTTCACTAATATTAAGAGTGAGTTTACCATTCTTTACATTGATGATTGCACCTGCTGTAGCTAAGAACGGTCTTCCAAGAATGATGGGAATTTTAGAATCTTCCTCCATCTCTAATACCACAAAGTCTGTTGGAATGAAATACTTTCCTACTTGAATTGGAACAACCTCTAAAATTCCAATAGGATACTTAACCGAGCAGTTAGCAAGCTGCAAAGAGATCGAAGTCAGCTTTAAGCTTCTTGCAAACAGATAAAGTCATTAGACTCACTGGCTCCAAGATCACACAAGACTCGGTCAAAAGCCATCTCTCCAATTAAATAAGGTATAGAAAAGCTACCTAGATCCTTTAATTTCAGCGGCAATTTATTTTGAATAATAGCACTACACTCTTCAGTAAATGTCACAGTGTCGTAGTCCTCTATTTTTTTTTTATTGGACAGCATCTCTTTCATAAATTTTGCATAAGTGGGCATTTGAGAGAAAGCATCAGTAAATGGAATATTTATATAAAGCTTCTTCAAGACATCTAAATTTTTTTCAAACTGCTTATCTAACTTAGATTGAACAAGTCTCTAGGAAATGGTTTAGGAACATCAGGCTGATGTGGCTCATCAAAACCCTGTGAGGGCTCATCACACGCATGAGGTGGCGAACTAGGGTAGGACTGCCCATGAGCTGGTGGTGTCTCTAAGGTTGGCTCACTACTAGGTTCAATGTTGATGAGTTGCATTTACACCATGTTTTTGCCTACATTTTATATGATATTTTGAGCTTATCTTATGATTTTATACCAATTTTTAGTGATTTTACTTCATTTTGTATGGAATCTTTACTTTTCTTGGTTTTATTCAAAATGCAGAACAAATGTCATTAAAAATGATGGATTCACAAGTTTTGAGGTCACAACACGATTCCCAAGAAGATTACGAGTTTACATCTCAAATTTAGAGTAAAAAAATTGAAAAACACAACATTTACGACCTTGGCTATAATTATGTTGCTGGCTGTAATTTTGGCGTTCGAACGGGCGAAAAACGGCTAAGTTAAAAAGTTCACAGAAACTTTCACGGGTGAGGCCGTGAATCCTTCATGGTCCGTGAAACTTTCTGTGTACAAAGAGCTGTAGACACAGAAACAATTATGGCCTCGGCCGTAAACACATTACGGGCCATGAAAGTTTTTGCCCCTTCGAGTTTTTCACTTGATTCGACTCTAAATCAAACCGGATTTGAACCAAACTCTCCATATTCATTCCTTGGGTTGGGAAACCCCGGGGATATTTTACAAATTTTGACATTACAGATTACATACGCAGCGAAAGAATATCCCCGAAATAGGCTAGTCCCAAAAACCCAGTGAAGATCGTCTTGCAAGGGAGTCGACATGATGACAGGAGAAAGTACCTTGATGCAAGAAAAGGCGATGCCGATGTAGGCACCCAAGTGTGCGCCCTCAGCAGTCTCACACACACGGATGCTTCGAGTCATCTTCCTCCTTGTCCGGTGCTAGCCTCGGGAAGAAGATCCATGCCTTAGGAGAGCCTCTTGATCACTTGCGCCAACGACCAAGGGAGATTGCGCCAAGGGAGGAAGAGGAAGAGAGAATACCGCAAGCTTCTTTCTCCTTTGCACCAAGGAAGGTAAAGGAAAGAAGAATTCGGCCTTGATGGAAGAGGAACTCCAAGAGACCACCTAGCTTGCGCCCCCTTCTTGTCTCCATGCCTTCAAGAGAATTAGTATGTATGAAAGGGTCTGCTAGGGTCACTTATATAGGAGTAAGAGACGGTTTGGGTTACTTGGAAGGTTTAGGCGATTTGGCTTTGATTAAGGAGTTCATTTAATCAAATAACTTTATTAAATACTATATCCATATGTGCCCATGCCTTTCCTAAGCAAGCATTCATCCACATGTGCCTAACACCTTCTTAATGTGGCGAACTTCTCATCAATTCGCAAAGACCAAGTCATTGCATGATAGAAGTTTTCCTAATGGGGTATGGGCGCAAGTCCTAATCCAATTAGGACTCCAATTATGTTAATAATCTGCCCCACTTGCACCCCATCAAATCTCAATTAATATCTCAAGTGATTAAATCATATCCTAATCAAATTTAACCACTTGAAGATACCTTATATGTCATATGCGCCAATCCTAGTCCAACTAGGATTCTTCATGCGCCCATGACATATTATTCTCCCCATTATACCATTTTAGCCTCCTATTTCTTTTATACAACATATTAGCAAGCCCCATTGGGTAATGAGCCTATCCCAAGCTCCATTATGCATGTTAACCAAGTCATTGGATCTAATCCAATTTAACCCAAGGTCAAATGAGGCTAACCATGGTTAATTGGGTCAATATGCTAAAAATGAAAGTTGGCTCCAATAAGTTTCTTCCATCTCATCAGGCAGGCCCATTGGCGCTGATGAAATCTCTGAAATAGATCTGTGTTATCCAATAACTCGATCTAAAGGCTACCCGATTAGTACGAAAACTCGAGTATCAAGGTGTGTGACCTTGTGCGTTCCTCTGACGTTGGCAGTGATGACCTAAGGTCGTCACAAGCAGTGAGTGGCACCTAGCAGTGCATCACTGCTACCCAAGTCATTGGAATGGATGTCAACATCGACATCCCCATCATCGCAACTAGGTACAGATACATTATAGTCATTTTGTCAAACTGATATCCGATTGGACAAGTGTGTCATCACTTGTTTTCACCCAATCTCATGGTCATGACTAAATCTGGTTCTCACCTGTGTATGGCCATACACTTTTAGTCATAGAACTATAGAAGAGCACCATGGATATCAAGTTTCCTTCAAGAAGGGGCAAATCCTCTGTATGTAGATTGACCTTCTCATATGGGTCGTGACATGCTAAATGACAATCGTTATTATGTACCAACTACGGCGAGGTGTTAGGTTGTATCAAAGCATGTCCCTAATCATATAGAATAGTCAAACACCTCAAGTCAAGGGATAAATGCATTTCCTGTCACTTGTGAAGATAACTTATGACATTAAGTAATTGCTTCATAGCAGGTCGGTCCAGTATATCAACCAATGATATACCCATATGTCAGCGTTAGCACCTTGTGCCTAACTAGCCCATGTACTAGTCTCTCATGTACCAAAGCTGTCCCATATCCACCGAGGTACTTGACTGGGGACTAGAGTTCGAGCACAGATTTAATCTGTTTCCAGAGACATTATCATGTAAGTATAGAATCGCAGATGCAAGCAAACAATGATAATGACAATGCCAGAATGATATTTATAGGGAATATCTATATCAAGTAGTACATAAAGTAGACCATAACTAGGTCTTAGGGTATAAACACTAACAATCTCCCACTTGCACTTGGACCTAGAAATTGAGGAACCTCAATCCCATATCCCAGGCATGACCATCATGCTTCTGCTGCACCAAAGCCTTGGTTAGTGGGTCTACAATATTGTTCTCTGTGTCAGCTTTGCTAATCTTGACATCACCTCTGTCAATGATCTCTCTGATGAGGTGAAATCTCCTAAGTATGTGTTTGGAACTTTAATGAGACTGTGGTTCCTTTGCTTGTGCAATTGCCCCATTGTTGTCACAATAGAGTTCAATGGGATCCACAGTAGATGGAACCACCTGAAGATCAGATATGAACATCTTTATCCAAACAACTTCTTTGGCTACCTCAGAAGCGGCGACATACTCAGCTTCGGTTGTAGCATAGGCTATGCTGAATTGCTTGAAGCTTTTCCAGCATACAGCACCTCCATTCATCTAGAACACATAGCCTGCCTGTAATCTGAAGTCATCCAGGTCAGACTGGAACGATGCATTAGTGTAGCCCTAAACACTGAGCTCTTCCTATGCACCGTAGACCAAGAATAAGTCCTTAGTTCTTCTTAGATACTTTAGGATGTTCTTTACAGCTACCCATTGCTGTAGACCTAGATTGGATTGGTATCAGTTGGTTATGCTCACAACATAAGCCACGTCTGGTCTAGTACACAACATTGCATACATGATCGATCCCACTGCCGAGGCATAGGGCACTCAACTCATGTCATCCCTCTCAACATGTGTGGTGGGACACTAGCTCTTTAAGTGAGCAAGGCCATGTATCACTGGAAGGTATCCCTTATTGGATTGCTCCAAGTTGAACCTTTTCAGGACCTTATCAATGTAGGGGTACTTTGACTCAGGGCCAGGAGCATCTTGGATCTATCCCGGTATATCCTCACACCTAGGATATAGGCAGTCACCCCTAACTTTTTCATCTTGAAATACTCCCCTAACCATCTCTTCACAGACTGAAGACAAGGGATGTCGTTTCCGATGAGCAATATGCCATCGACATACAAGACCAGAAAAATCACCAAGCTCCCACTGAATTTTCTGTACACACAAGCGTCGTCTTCACTTTTGATATAGCCATAATCTCTCATAGCTTCATCAAACTGAAGATTCCAACTTTGAGATGCTTTCTTTAATCAATAAATGGATGTCTTTAGTCTGCAGACCTTATTGGCATCTGCAGGATAGATGAAACCATTAGGTTGTGTCATATAAACATCCTCTGTTAGCTTCCCATTAAGGAACACTGTCTTAACATCTATCTGCCCTATCTTATAGTCATGATATGCTGCTATAGCAAGCAGAATCCGAATGGATTTGATCATGGCAACTAGCGAGAAGGTTTCATCATAGTCCACCCCGTGGACCTGTCTAAACCCTTTAGCTACTAGTCTATCCTTATAAGTAACTATGTTGCCATCCATGTCAGTCTTCCTTTTCAAGACCCATTTATAGCCTATGGGCTTTACCCCATCAGGTAGCTCAACCAAATCCCATACTTGGTTAGCTAACATGGAATCTATCTCAGATCTCATGGCTTCAAGCCATTTCTCGGAGTCCAGTCTAGTGACCGCCTCATCATAGGTCATGGGTTCATCCTCAAAGATGAAGATCCCGTCATGTTGGGTCGGCAGCGACCCATACCTCTCAGGTGCACGACAAATCCTCCCAGACCTACGTGGGACATATGTCTGAGCTTCTGGTTGTATAACAACCGGTGCAGGTAGCTCAGGTTCCATCTATGTGTCTTGTTGTTGCACTTGGACCTCGTCTAAGTTAAACTTGCTCCCACTGACTTCTTTCATGAGAAATTCCTTCTCTAGAAAGACAGCACCCCGAACAACAAAGACTTTGTTCTCGGTGGGAATATAGAAGTAGTATCCTTTAGTTTCCTTAAGATACCCCACAAACACACATTTATCAAATCTAGGTTCTAGCTTGCTAGAATCCTGATGTTTGACATAAGCCTCACATCCCCAGATCCTGATAAAAGAGAGGTTAGGGAGTCTCCCACACCATACCTCGTATGGAATCTTGGAGACACTCTTAGATGGAATGTTATTCAGTATAAGAGAAGCTGTGTCAATTGCATGACCCCAGAATGAGGGAGATAGAGTTGCATGACTCATCATAGATCGAACAATGTCCAACAAGGTTTGATTTATCCTTTCAGAGACACCATTCAATTGAGGTGTTCTAGGAGGAGTGAGTTGGGATAGGATCCCACACTCTCTAAGATAGTCAAAGAACTCACCGCTCAGGTACTCTCCACCAAGATCTGATCGAAGAGTCTTAATGGATGTACCAAGCTGGTTCTCTACTTCATGTTAGAACTCCTTGAATTTCTCAAAGGATTCAGATTTATGTCTCATCAAGTAGACATTACCATATCTATTGAAATCATCAGTAAATGTGATGATGTAGCTATACCCTCCTCTGGCTTGTTTACTGAATGGCCCATACACATCACTGTGTATAAGATCCAATAAACCTCCTGCCCTTTCACCAGTCCTAGTGAAGGGCGCTTTTGTCATCTTCCCTAATAAACAAGGTTCACATGTATCAAATTCCTCCAAGGAATTTGAATCTAATAACCCATTTGCATAGAGTTGTTGAATGCGATTCTTGTTGATATGGGCTAATCGCCAATGCCATAGGAAAGCACCAACTAAACCACTCAGTTTGGTCATTTTATTATTTATGTTATAATTAGAGCTATTCATGTCCAGGACATATAAACTGTTGCATAATGTACCCTTCCCACAAAACATATTTGCGAATAAAAAGGAGCAAGAGTTCTTCTTTATTTGAAATATATATCCTTTCTTTGCCAAGCAAGGAATGGATATAATGTTTTTGGTGAGTGAAGGTACATAATAGCAATTATCTAGCTCTAATTAAAGTCCAAAAGGCAGGGAGAGGGTCAAAACTCCTACAGCAACAACAACAACTTGTGCCCCGTTTCCAACCCGTATGTCAATCTCTCCAGGCCGCACCGATATACTTTTCTTGATCCCCTGCATATTTGTACAAATATGAGCTCCACATGCGGTATCCAATACCCATGACATAGAAGTAGAAAGGTTGACTTCTGTAACATAAATACCTGAGCTAGAAGCTAAGGCCTTGCCTTTCTTCTCCTGAATCTGAAGTTGCTTGCAGTCCCTCCTCTAGTGGCCCTACTCGCCACAGTGGAAGTATCTTTGATCCTTTGACTTCTTTGCCTTTCTCTTCAGTGCTTTGGTAGGACCTTTGGCACTACCCTTAGTACATCCCTTACCCTTCTTCTTAATCTTCTTGGTCACGGGGACCAAAAGAACATAATTTTGTATGGTCTTACACATTTCACGCTCGGTTGTTTGGAGCATATTCAATAGTTCCTCCCGAGTGCATTCAATTCGGTTCATGTTAAAATTTTTAATAAATTGACTGAAGCTAGGGGGCAGGGACTGCAGAATAATATCCACAACCAACTTGTTAACTATGGTGTGTCCCAGTTTCCTGAGATGATCCACGTTCCCAATCAACTTGAGTACATGGGGTCTCACTGGTGCACCCTTAGATAACTTTCACCGAAAGACTGCTTTGGCAGTGTCATATCTCTCAATTCTAGCCTGAGCCTCGAACATCTTTTTCAAATGAGTAATTATCTAAAAAGCGTCATGCCCCTCATATTGCACCTGAAGTTCAGGTGCCATAGTGATGTGATCCGAAAGGACACACTTTTAAATACAAGCAAGTAGACTCGTTTCAGGTGTCACGGCCAAAGGTATTGGCGTACAGGGCTATTGTCACTCCTTGGCACGGCTCCAAAAACTTGTTGTCCCTAACTTGTAGTGTCCGCAAGTGCACAGATACTCAAAGTAATAAAGAAAATATCGATCCCATAGAGAGACTTGCGTTGTCAAGTACCGAATAATTGATTTTTCACTATCTAGGCGATCGAATAATAGCAGAGTAAGAATCGAAAACACGCAAAAAATTACTATCAGAGAGAAATTGGGACTAGGGTTTCATCCACTTTGATTTTCAATGATTAGATATATAAAGATGTTCATCAATCAAGTTCTAATATGATAAAGGCATAATTTACTTTAAAAGGGGGTTATCTCACTCTCATGCAGATAACCATGCAAGAATAAATCCTCTCTTTCGCGCAAGATTCATCCTAAGCTATAGATAGGTAAACCATCAGACAAAGAACTCAAGGATCACTTTTGTGCATCCGAATTCTAAGTTAATTACCTTGAGTGGAACCTCAAGGATCACTTTCGTGCATCCGAGACTCAACACACGTTCTACCTATGATTCTCCAACATTCCGATCTTCACTTTCGTGCAAGATATCCACGTTTGACACAATAACTCAATCCTAAGTTTATTAATATCATCATGGCAATTTAACTTTCTAAAAAAAAGAAATAAGAACTTAACCTAGTTTCCTACGGTGAGTTCCTATTAGTCAATTTTAGGGTTCCAAGTTCTCAAGCAAATCACCTTTCGGTCCTAATTGTGAAAACTCTAAATCATGATAACAAAAGTAAACTAAGGAGAATCTTAAAGCAATAATTGCATAGGTAAAATTATCAAAGTAAAATAAACATGATGAAAGTGAAAGATTATCTAATCATTTAGAAAATCAAAGGGAATTACTCCCCCATGTCCCAAAATAAGTTTAAGCTAGCATGGTGAAGGGATTACAAAATACCATAATTTTAGAAGATCAAAAATCAACAGAATAGGAATTTCAGGAAAATACAGCACGGCTGTGAAATATTTCACAGCCGTAATTTGTAATGAAAGTGGCGGCGCTTCTTCTTCCTTTGATTTCTCCTCAATTTGATCTCCTTTCGTTCTGAAACTTTTGGCACGTTGTCTCCTTCTCCAGGCGAAGCTTTAGTATGAAAATCATGGCCAGAGGTGCTTTGGATTGATCGCGGCGGCGGAACCCTAAGCGGCGACGTGTACCATGATTTCTCTCTTGATAGTGGATGCAATTTGGGGCTTTTGGTGTCTACGTGATCCTCTCGTCGTGAGCTCTCCTTCTTCTTCTTATGGCATCCAATTTAACGCTCTGGATCGCCCACAATAATCTCTGCAAGAATCGGGCTTCAAAATTGACCTGGGAGTCGCGTTCAAAAATGAAAATACGACAGTGTAATAGTTCACGGCACTGCCGTAAAATCGCTTGAGTCTCCTATTCCGAAAGTGCTGGGAAATACGGTATCGTAATATGGTTCATGGCACTGCCGTAAAATCGGCTGAACTCTCTGGTCAGGAACGTCTGGAAAATACGGCCCGTGTCAAAGTTTACGGTAGTGCCGTAAAATCAATGAAACTTTCTGTTCTGAAGGCGCTGCAAAATACGGCCCATAAAATGGTTTACGGTAGTGCCGTATTTTCGACAAAACCTTCTATTCGGAATATCTCCAAATTACGACATTGGATGGATATTACGGTACCGTGTGGAAATACGGTACCGTAATATAGTTTACGGCCTTGCCGTATTTTGGTTTGTTACTCTGTTTTGCGTGAAATTTATTGGGTGATTTCCTCTTGATGATGGTAACTCTTCCATGTATTTGATTTTGCTTGAAAACGTCTTAAAATAGTGCCTTTTTGCCTGAAAATCATGAAAAACCAAAATAGAAGTAGACTTTGCAATATTTGATGAATTCAGCATAAAAATAAGCAAAAGATCCTCAATTTAGCATGAAAAGATATCTAAAATGATACAAAATATACTATATATTTTGGTGTCATCAAAATACATAAGGCTCAAACTTTGCTTGTCCTCAAGCAAAAATCAAAATTTGAAATCAATATTTAATTAGAAGAATAACCTTTTCATGCTCAATAAATTTCTAAAATACAACTTATTAATGAAAAATTTCATCAATTGTTTCAAAAAACTTCAAATAAACATATAATCCTTAGAATTCAATCTTCTAGATCCCTAACTCAATCAAATAAAACCTTGCAACTTGTATAATAAATAAAATTTTCAATCTCATGATTTCACCCAATATCAATTCAAATCTATCATGCTTTTGTTTACAGGAATTAAGTTTTCCAAGATCTTTTTCCACACAAAATTTGTCTTTTCTTTTTTATGGATTTTGTTATTTTTGCATAGATGGAATGTACCCACATAGATGCACACTTTTTATTTTTGACTTCAACTCTTATCTTAGGTACCACTATCAATTTTACATAGTGCCAAGTAGAGGAGTCTTATTATTTTTTTTTATCTCTCATTATTTTTCATGCATAGACTTCAACCCATGTTTTAGGTACCACTATCAATTTTACATAGTGCTAAGTAGGGGAGTCTTTCACTATTTTTGTGGATCTTGGATTCTTATTTCCCAACAAATAGCAAAACAGACTAAACATCTATTCGGTTGATCAATTGATATCAATTCACAAATCATACTCATATACTCATTTTATTCAAAAGAATAGGTTCACCTTAGATCTTATTCCTCAAATAATACATCTACCCAAAATTTCATGCATCAACCAATGTCAAATTTCAAAGATAGATATGCATTGAAGAAGTAAATCTAACATGATAGGGTTTTTCTCTAATCATGAATTTGAATCTATTGTTCATCAATCAATCAATTCATCAACAATATAAAACAAAAATATACTCATCATCATCAAAACGTCAACGATCATATCATCAAAGAAAAATATCATCACCACATGGTACAACCATATTGAAAAGTAAAAGTCATCAGAATGTCAACATGTCTTAATACAACCCCATCGAAGTAAAACAGAAATCAGTAGAATCATCATCATACAACCGTATCGAAAAATAAAGATAAGCACGAAAAATAGCAGTAGCGATGGTTGTTGAGTGCAGAAGATCCATCCTTCCCTATATGAAATAGAAATAAGACAAGATGAACAAAATAGCAATAAGTATAGGAAGATGATACTCACAAAGCATCTACTCGTAGCCATCTGATCGTGTGGCCTCAGAGTCCCTCGCGGCTATCTCCATGGGATCATAGTATGGCGTTCCTCCTTCTTGATCACCTTGATATCCGAAGTCTCTGTGATCTGCATAACCAAAATGGTCATAAAGGAAGTTGCCCATGTCTTCCATATGATTGCACAATCTCTCCATATCCCTGTGGATGTATCCCAGAGTCTCTTGCATCCCATCCAGGCGGCGTTCTTGGTTGTACATCTGTGCTGTGAGCGCCTGAAAACCTGGATCGCGATGGCTGGCAAAACCACCCCTCGTCCCATGTGAGGAAGTACGAGCGGGCTGAGAAGAATCATGAGGAGGTGACTCCATCCCATAGGGATCACCCCTTCCACCCCAGGTGGGTGGCAGTGGAACTGTATCCAGTGGTGGAGTAAAAGCTGCCTCAGCTTCACTAGGGGATAATTTCCAGTTGGCTCTTTCTCTGACCGTGGTCTTCTCGATTAGAGGTAATAGTAGAGGAGGGACATTCGGTCCAAGGACCAAACAAAAAATGTCACCTTCTCTAATAATCATCTTCATTGCTATGCAAGACTCAATGTCTAGTCTTGCATTCCCTTTTGCCAACTCAATTCCATAGGGCTATATTCCAAAATATCTAGCTATAGGAGTAATCAAACCTCCTATTACCACAGATCCTCTACTCGCTCTGGCAACCCTATCCATATGTTTTACCATGAAGAAAGCTACATCAACAGCAAATCCATTGAGCATCCCCCAAAGAAAATAGAGCTCATGTTGACGGACCATGTCGTCACTGTCTCCTCTCCCAAATACAGTGTGTGCTAGAACCCCGTGTACATACTTGATGCATGGGTTCATGATCTTGCTAGCTATAGCAAACACTGCATAGAAGTGGTTTTCATTGGTGAACTGATTCCAAAAAATGCTCTCCATGAAGCCCAGGGGTATCTCAGTGTAACCTCCTGTGCTCAGTCCAAAAATATCTCTGACTTCTTGCAGTGTCAGCTTCCTCTCCTCATTTGCCAGTCTGAAAGTGATTTCCCCCTCTGCAGGTCCATTCGAGAATTCCTTCAAGTCAATTATCAAGCTGCTCAAGAACTCCAAAACAAGTGGTAGATAAGTGTATGGAGTCATCTGGAAGAACTGCTTAGCTTTGATCCTCTCAAACATCCAAAGTATGTCTTCATAAAGCCCTAAGGCTTCCAATGTTCTTTGATCAGCATACTCGGTGTTGATGATTTTTCTTTCAAAAATTTTGTTGTATCTGGATTCCTGCATTTCATTTTTGAAGACAATCCCATGGGGGTTATGTGGTTGGGATGATTCAGTAGGGGCTTTCCCTTTTCTTCTTGGATAAATCGATTTTGTTCTTGGTGCCATGAGTATGAACTCAAGCTGCAAACTCATCATTCAATGCATAACAATACAACATTGTAAATCTAGTCATTGGCATCCTATCAACATGTTCTACAAGCATTATCAGCTATAAACAGAGTGAAAAACAGAGTAAATGTTCATGAACAGTGATTTCAAACTCATTCAACATGTTTTGGCTCAAATTGGTGACAAAAATCAGTCTGAATCCAACAAAGATCGATAGTATGTTCTCTAATGAGTAAATGAAAACAAGAATCACTCAAAATGGTTGAGAAACGAGTGAAAACGAGTGAAAAGGGCAAAATTTGATAAAAACTCATCAAATCGGTGAAACGAGTACCTAATCGTCGATGAAAGCTGAACGGGAAGAGTCGCCAGCGTCCTCAGGTGGTCGAAGATGATCAGAAATACAAGAACGGTTAAAAAATGAGTGAGAACAAGGGTAAAAACCCTAAAAACGGTTCGGTCGAAACCCTAAATACAGCACAGAGCTTGCGTGTCAGAAAACAAATTATGGCAGTGTAATATCTTACGGCACTGCCGTAAAATCACGATTGCTCAAGGGTCAAAACTGGTTCAGAAATACGGTACCGTAATATAACTTACGGTACTGCCGTAAAATTTCGGGAGCCTTCTGTATGAAAGTGACTCAAAAATACGGTACCGTGAAGCAGTTTACGGTGCCGCCGTAAAATCAAGCAGTTTTTTTTAATCAAAGTAAAAAAAAAATATATTCATGAAAATATGGCACCATAAAATATATTACGGTACTACCGTAAAAATGATAGTACTCTCGGGTTGATTTTGACGACAAAATACGGTACCGTGTAAGTGTTTACGGTAGTGCCGTAATTTTGTCACAACTCTCTAGTAGAAAGTGAGCTGAAAATATGGTACCATAACAGACTTTACGGTAGTGCCGTAATTTGCTTCAAATCATATTTTTCCTATAAAAATAAAAGAAAAATTAGTCCTAAGTAAAAATTAAATAAAATAAAACAAATAAAGGTTAGAAAGCTTGGGTTGCCTCCCAAGAAGTGCTAATTTAAAGGTCATTAGCTTGACCCTTTTGCACTCGGGTGTGATCGCGAATTCTTCGATTGCCCCTATGATTTTTCTTTTGGTTGGGCATCACATTGAACCACATAGATTTGTCAGACAGTCTTGATTTGTCTGACAGTCTTGAAACAATCTCCAATTTTGCTCCAAATTTTCTTTCCTTTGTCAAACAGTCTAGATTTTCTTCTTCTTTTTCACCTTCTTCTTGAATTTTTGTCTTTCTTTTCTTGTAACACTTTATCAATTTCCTCAGAAGATTTGTCAGTTTCAATATTTGAGGGTTCATCAAATAAATTGCAAACATCATAAATAATATCATCAATCACCTCAATACTACAACATGATCCTGAGTAAGAAAGTTTATTCAAAGAGTTATTAAGATTAAATTCAATAATGTTTTCACAGATATCAAAAGTGATCTTTCCTTCTTTCACATCTATGTTTGCTTTAGCAGTGGCTAACAGTGGTCTACCTAAAATTATAGGGTTTTTGAAATTTTCTTCCATGTCCAAGACTACAAAATCTGCAGGTATGAAAAACTCACCTATCTTGATTGGAACATTCTCTAAGATACCTACAGGATGAATCCGTGAGCTGCTAAGATATGGATGTAGGTTTCAGCTCTCCAAGATTTAGTTTCCTGTAGATAGAAAGAGGCATTAGACTTACACTTGCACCTAAATCACATAAGGCTCGGTCAAAAGCCATAGTGCCAATTGAACAAGGTATAGAAAAACTACCTGGATCTTTTAGTTTTAGTGGCAGTTTATTTTGAATGACTGCACTACAATTCTCAGTCAATGTTACTGTGCAAGTACCAAAATCATCTAACTTTCTCTTACTAGACAATATTTCTTTCAAGAACTTTGCATATGAAGGCATTTGAGAAATAACTTCAGTAAAAGGAATATTAATGTAAAGCTTTTTCAAGATTTCAAGGAATTTAGCAAATCGTTTTGTCTAGTTTGTTTTGAACTTGCCTTTGAGGAAAAGGTTTTGGTGGTCTGTAGGGTGGAGGTAAGTCAGATTTAGAATCATCTTCTTTACATGGCACATCCCCTTTTGGTTCATCACCTTTTTGAGGTGTTAAACTAGGTAGGGTTTGTTCATGTTTAGAGGATTTTTCTAATTCTAATTCTAATTCCTCATCATGACCATAAGACTCTTTTTCCTTAAATTCAACCTTCCCTTTAGGCTCTCCTAGTTCTTTCCCACTTCTAGTCATGATGGCATTACAATGCTCCATAGGGTTTATCTCAGGTTTAGCAGGCAATTTCCCAGGGGGTCTATAAGAAGTACTGGCTTGTTGTGCAATTTGATTTTCTAAAATCTTATTGTGTGCCTCTATTCTTTCCAATCTGGAGTAGATTTGATTAAGATTTTCCTTAAATTCTTCAATTTGTCTGTTTCGATTTGTCACAATTTGGCTTTGATTAGACATGAACAGATTTTGATTTGCCATAATTTATTCAAACATGGATTCTACACTAGAATTCTGATTTATGTTATGGTTTTGGTTTTGGTTCGGTCTTTGGAATCCTTTATTCTCAGTTTGTCCTCTTTCATTGTTATTGTTTCTCCATGAAAGGTTGGGGTGATTTCTCCATCCAGGGTTATAAGTTCCAGAATAGGGATCATTGGTTTCACTTTGATTATAAGTCCCTAAAGCATTGTCATGTTCATCCCCTTGATCTACAACAACTCTACAGTTTTCAGATGAGTGACTGATGTTACCACAAATTTCACAAGTGATAGAAGAAATAGCAGCAGCTTTGATACAACTACTGTAGGAGGGTTGGTCCTTAATGCTGTCCTCTACGGTGTTTACACAATGCACAGAAATCGTGAGAGAGTCTTGAGACGAGGGAAGTCAAATCGCTCGGAAAGTATAGCAAGAAATACAAGAAATCGGCGGAAATTCATTTCGAGGCAATACTAATGCAAGAGAAATCCAACGACACCCAAAATTACTGAAATTCACTCACTAACCTCTGGAGCAATTTTAAGCAAAGCACGAACAGGGGTTGCGGATCGCGGGGTCAGCTCACGCGCCTATGCACCTGCGATCAAACCAACGAACAGGGAACCATCCACGACTCCAACACTCGGATGCTCGTGGGTGAGAGGGCGAACGAAAACACAACTCGGAAAGAACGTGTAAAAACAGGTGAACCTGACCCACCGGGATTGGTGGGATTTACTTCTCAAAAGCAGGAGATACAATGATGCAGCTACTAGTGGGAGGAGGGTCCTTAAAGCCGTACTCTAAGGGATTACACGATGCATGGGAAAATGGGAGAGGGTCTTTAGACGAGGGAAGTGAAAAGCGTTCAGAAAATAGCAGGAAAACACGAAGAAATCAGCATCGAGTTCGATCGGGGCAACACGAATGCGAGAAGGAATCAACGACACTCAACTCCTGAAAATATACCACTAACCACTTAGCCTTTAGTGCGCTCTCTAAGCAAATTTTAAGCTCAGTACGTCGCAATGGGGACAGCGGATTCGCAGCGTACAGCTCGTGCGCCTATGCGCCTGAAACAAATCAAAAACAAGGAACGACCACGCCTCCGCCGTGCGGATACTCGTGGACAAGAGGGAAACTACAGCGGAAAAGAACACGAGGGAATGGAAAACAGGCAAACCTGACCCACCGGAGGTGGTGCGATTTACTTCTTATAATGCTGGAAATGGACCTTCGAGTCGAGGCACCGACCACGACTCCTACACGCCTCGAAGTCGAGGCAAGACGCTTACAACCTTGGAATCGAGGCACTCTCTTGGATCTCCACAAGTTGGAGTACTCTACCACTCTAGAGAACTGAGAATGAAGCTAGCCCACCCCTTCTCTTTTATAGGATAAGAGAGGGGAACAAGACAAGGGCTGAATTCCTACCAACTACTTACTTTTGCAGCCCAAAAGTAGTCAAGACTGCTACATAAGGACAAAAACTGCTACAAGGGACAAAAGAGTAACAAACTTCTAGCAACTAAAGTGGACTGGCGCAGGTCCTTTGATTCCTACTGGTACGAGGTGGTTGCGAAGGTAGTTAGACGCGTTCGGAGCATACCGCAATGAAGCAGTAGAATTTGGACGTCGTAGGCTGAGTCACCGCCGTCGTGGCACGCTCTTGGGCCGTGTTACTGACATGATTGCGGTGTCCTTCCAGAGTTGGGCCGCTTGGGGGCTGGTCTATGGCACCCTTGGGCTGGATCATTTCGGTGTGGATCGCAAGTGGGCTGACGACACCCATGTTGGGGTATGGCCTTAAGGCTAATGTTTGAGGCCTTTGGGATGATTTCAGTATCATGTATAAATTATGTATAAGTTTATAAAGGCAATGGTTGTTATTCAGGTTGTTACATTATCTACTGCTGTTATGTATACTTCTGAATAATGTCTCAATGGTGTTCAGCTTGGCTGACATTAGCATTGTCCTTAGTCGAGATATCTTGGTGAACATGAGACAGCCTTGATATGATTGAGACTAATATGTGTTCTAATCTTATAGGATGCTTCGAGCATGGAATAAGATGTAGACTCATAGGTGCATTGGATGTACTGGACAGACCCTACTTAGGATATTCAATTGTTTGTCACAATGTGAATAATCCTTATATGCAAGCAAGTGACATATTTCCTCTGACTTGAGATCGCTTGTGTTTCTAAATGATGATTGGCATTGTCTTGAGGTAATTCAATATCATTTGAAATATAATGGTTATAGATTATCTTGGATAATGAGCATGAGTCATGTTAAGACACTAGTGATAGATATAGGATTGCCTCTCCTTGTTGGAGTGTGATGTTCTAAAGGGGCCCCCTGGATGAGATGATTGAGAAAGTGTATGGCCATACCCAGATGACTATGTTCATCTGATCTAATCATTTTTATCATATTGGAATTACAGGCTTGACACGCTTGTCCAATGAGAACGTCCAGTGGCAAAGGAAACATGTATGTCAAGTGAATTGGATTCACACTTGTGCTATGGTTTGGGTGTAGTCTTGGAAGACTCTTTCCTTCATATCGGGAGACAGTGATGTGTTGCTAGATACCCCTCTCTGATCGTGATAACGTAAGTTATCGTTACCGACATTGAAGGAAACCCTTAGGGTCGCACAATTTGATGATATGGCTTACTTATGTCAGATCGTGTGGACTGAATGGTTTTGGTTCAGTTTAAAGGAGTTTAAACTCTGATTGGAAGTGAGATCTGGTCTGATCATGTTTGATTGATTAGGGCTTGAGATCGGTAAGCTTCGATCGGGAGAATTGATGCTTGATCGATGAGATCAAGAGCATCAAGAGATGTGTGGTTAGATCTTGAGCCATCTGGTTCATAAGAGATCTAGACCATGGCTTGGTTTGATTTGGTCTTTGAACCAAATGGAATAGAACCGGTTCACTTTGGTGAACGTATGGTTCAATTGAGAGATGAGTTTTGATGGTTACGTGGGAGTTAAAGTAAGAGTAAAACACTTACTATATTTGGAAGGCATGATTCCTTTTGGAAACCCCCACGGTTTCGAACGTTGAGATGCTCTCTCTCTCGCCCCCTTCCTCTCGTGCGTGTCTTGCCTCCACGAAAGGGAAGAAGTTTCGCCAGCCAAAGGGGTGAACACATCTCCTCATACACGATCAGGATACCTTGGCGTTTTTGCTAGCACAAGGGACGCGCAAGGAAGCAAGTTCCATCACCTTGTGTGCGACTTCTTTGGAGGAGAGCCACTCGCCCTCTATCTTCTTCCAAGCCGCCACTCATGGCCATGGTAACATCTTCACTTGTTTTAAGCAAGTCTTAATGTTGATCATATGATTAAGCCATACGATCATGAAACCTAAAATTTCCGCTGCCTATGAAAATTTTATATGCGCCTATGACCTAGGTTTCGCCACTTTCAATTGGTATCAGAGCAAGTTTTGGCTTCATGCATATGATTGCTTTTATTGTGATCCATGTTTGTTATAAGCTTATGGTAGATCTACTACATGCGCATCTTTTGGGCATCATGCGAAAATATAGTTCATGGTTTAGAACTACATGTATCTTGTTTTCTTCCAAGCTTGCGCATGTATGATGCTTGTTTGCGCATAGGGAGAAGTTTTTATCAAAAAACTTATTGTCTTGCGCGCCCCTCACCTAGATCTCTAAAGCGCCTACTTGATATACTTAGACGGGTTACTAGGGTTGAAGTCGTCAGTCTAGTCTGGACCCAACAGCCTGATCAGACCATCTGACAACCTAGATGGGTCGGCTAGATAGCACCTATGCGCACGCATACAGGTGGCTATAGGCCGACTGCAGAAGGGCGATTAGCGATGTCTGATTGAGGCGCCTAGTGAACGATCATGATTAAGGCCCAGGGTCACACCCACCTGCCAGAAATCATGTGGGACGTTCAGCCCTCAAGGCATGCATAGTTGACCACTAGGTCAACACAAGTCAGTTATGACTGGGTGCATGCAAGGGCAGTGGGTCTGACTTGGTCTGATGAGTGGATCCCTATTAATGGACCGTTGTAAGGTAGTAGGGCATATAAGGAAATAAAATTGATGCCATGGGTTTTTCAAAAATTTTATTTTCTGATTGGATCACATGTATGCTTATTTAACCTGATTGGGTGTCTATTTAATCTTATGTGGGCTGCCCTTTTATTTGTGTGCTGTGCTGGGGCCTGCGTGCCTGGAATTAATTTTATAAATTTTATTGTGATCTGCGAATCACATTTCAATTTATGAAAAATGTATAATTGACCTGCGTGTCAAACCATGTCTAGATAGATTAAAATGTAATTTGATTAGACATGAGCACAGAGCACACATGGCAGAGGCGCTTGCAGCAAGTGGCTTCACCAGGTGGGAGGTCTAGAGTTCGACTCTAGAACAGGCGCAACCAGTCTGGTGGGCGCATGCATTTGGACTGCAGAGGGCGCTTGGGCCCGGGCTGGGCCAGATGAAGTGAAAGAGACCCATAAAGAGCTCAAGTGAAAACTTGTGTAAAACTAGGGTTTTTACTTAGGCTTAATGGGCATTTACCACATAAGATAATTGTGCTTTCAATTTACTGTTTTAAGTAAGATTAGCACATGCATGATTTATTGTTTTGCTATCACCATAGATATTGCATGATAGTAAGAAGATTAATGGACCGTTAAAATCCAACGTAAAATATCAAGCTCGATAGCCTTCTGACGCGAAACCTCGCTGTTCTGACTATCGTTGGGGCCGTGTTGTACCCACTCAGTGGGCACGCCCATCTATCTTCAGACGGTGTGTGATTACACCTGCGTGTTACAGAGAAGGGATTTATCGCTTCTCGTTGCTCAGCATAGCACGTGGTGGTCCAGGGAGTAGGTCAGGTCAGCTTGACCATGTAGGCTACATATTGAGCATATGCTAGCTATATGGAGGCAGCCATCTGTGGAATCAGAGACTGTGTTGTACCAACTCAGTTGGCACAGTCTGCTGGATTGCCCAGATGAAGGGGAATCGCACGGGTTGGCGATTGGCATGGATAGCCTACCAGTGATTAGTGCTTGAACTCTCTGTGCATCTTATCTCGCCTGAGCGGGACGCGGAGACCAAGTATGAAATATGGATCCCATCTCACTAAAAGGGGTTTTACTCTTTCGGACTGTTTTATTGGATTTTTCAGTCAGATAAAATAGTGAGAAAAGAATCATTCTTAAGTCCTGGATTGATTCTAACATGGGTACTGACCTTGTTGTTCTTGCAATGTTGTAGATTCCTGCAGCAACGAACACCACAGGGCTCAATCTGCGATCCATACTGGAAAAGGAGAAGTTTGCTGGGCCAAACTTCTCAGACTGGTACAGACAGCTTAAGATTGTTCTTAAGGCTGAGAGGAAACTGTATGTCCTTGAGACGGCAATACCGGCTCAACCCGCAGCGAACGCCGCAAGGGCGGTTCGGGATGCTTATGAGAAGCACGTCAGTGATAGTACTGATGTCGCTTGCCTTATGCTTGCGTCAATGACACCAGAGCTCCAGCGTCAGCATGAGGATTTATCTGCTATTGATATTATAGCAAATCTCAAGATGCTGTATGCTGCACAGGCAAGGACTGAACGCTATAACTTGACGAAACTTTTCTTTCAGAGCAAACTGACTGAAGGGAGTCCAGTGGGAGCTCACGTACTCAAGATGATCGGGTACAAGGAGGCTCTAGAGAAACTGGGACACACCATCAATCAGGAACTTGTTGTAGACATTATCCTGCAGTCTCTCCCGGCCTCTTTTGATCCGTTCATTATTAATTTTAATATGAACAAGATCGATTGTACTCCGGCAGAGTTACTGAACATGCTCTGTACCACAGAGCAGACTCTTGAGAAGGGAAAGCCTTCCTCCTCTGTCTTGCTGGTTCCTTCAAGGAACAAGAAGAAGGGGAAGAAGGGCAAAGCCCCTATCAAGAACTACAACAAGGCTCTGAAACAAAAGATAAAGCGGTCAAAGGACAACAGATGTTTCCATTGTGGCCAGCTCGGTCACTGGAAGAAGGACTGTAAAGCGCTCCAAGGAGAGAAGAAGGGAAGCTAGCCTTTCACTTCTGGCTCAGGTATTTACGTGACTGAAGTCATGGTAGCTTCTTCTATTTCATGGGTGTTGGACACTGCATGTGGAGTTCACATTTGTTCAAATGTACAGGAACTCAAGAGAAGAAGACAGGTGGGACAGCATGAGGTGGACCTACGAGTTGGAAACGGGGCACGGGTTGCTGCTGTTGCTGTAGGAGAATATAACATCTCTTTACCATCTGGTCTTGTATTAGAACTTGACAATTGTTATTTTGTACCGAGCATAACCAAGAATATTATCTCTATTCCTGCTCTTGTCAGGAAAGGTTTTTCTTTTGAATGCAAAACTTTAAAGTGTTGTATTTCATTTGATAATATTGTTTATGCTACTAGCTCAATTAACAATGGGTTATACATGTTGGACATGGATTGTTCCGTACAACAAATTGATAATAAGAAAGCCAAGTATGCTGATGACAGCACCTTGCTATGGCATAGTCGTTTAGGCCATATTAACAAGAAGCGCATTAAGCGGTTGCATGACCATGGACTGCTGGGATCATTCTCCTATGAGGAGCTTGATACATGCAAAGCTTGTTTAATGGGCAAAATGACGAAGACTCCTTTTTCTAATAAAGGTCAAAGGGCTTCAGGTTTACTTGACCTTATTCACAGTGATGTGTGTGGGCCATTTAGTAAACATTTGAAAGTCCCCTTCAAGGGGGAGCGCAAGGGGGGTGAAACCCTAAAGGGAGCGGCGCATGTAGTTTTTAGGGGTTTCACCAACAAGATCGCATGTAGTTCATATGATTAACTTGTATAAACGAAAAGATCTCAAAGGGATCATACCAATGCCATTAGATTGGATGTCGGTTTGGAAGCAAAGACCAAACGAGATCTTCTCCACAAGTGACGCACACAAAGTGATGTGGCCTACCCCTTGTGATCCTTGTGCTAGCAAGATTCTTCAAGGGTCCTTGCCGTATGGAAAAAGGGGGGGAGAACTTCTTGCTTGGCGAGAGTTCCTTCTCTTCTTTTCGTGAATTGCTCACCACCGAAAGAGAGAGATTCACTAGAGGCGAGAGTGTAACCTTCCACACTAATGTGGAGGCGTTACTTACATTCATTTTGGAAACCGATTTCCCAAAATGGTAAGTATTCAAAGCCTCATGCGTTCACTCCAAGTGAACCATCGAATCTTCTCTTTGAACCAAGCGTTGAACCGGTTCATTGATTTGGTTCAATTGAATTTGGTTCAAAGACCAAATCAAACCAAGCCAAGCCATGGTCTAGACCTTCTATGAACCAAATGGCTCATGATCTAACCGTTCATCTCCTGATGCTCTTGATCTCACGATCCAGCATCCAATCTCTCGATCGAAGCTTACCGATCTCAAGCCCTAATCAATCAAACATGATCAGTCCAGATCTCACTTACAATCAGAGACTAAAGCCCTTTAAACTGAACCCAAACAATTCCGTCCACACGATCTGACTTAAGTAAGCCATATCATCAAATTGTGCGACCCTGAGGGTTTCCTTTAAATGTCGGTAACGATAACTTACGTTATCACAATCAGTGAGGGGTATCTAGCAACACATCACTATCTCCCGATATAAAGGAAATAGTCTTCCAAGACTACACCCAAACCACAGCACAAGTGTGAATCCACTTCACAAGGCATACATGTTTCCTTTGCCACTGGATGTTCTTATTGGACAAGCGTGTCAAGCCTGTAGCTCCAATATGATGAGCATGATTAGACCAGATGAACATAGTCACCTGGGTATGGCCATACACTTTCTCAATCATCTCATTTAGGGGGCGCCCCTTTAGAACATCACACTCCTTAAACAAGGAGACGGCAATCCTATATCTATCACTAGTGTCCTAACCTAACTCATGATCATTATCCAAGATAGTCTATAACCATTATCTTTCAAATGATATTGAACTACCTCAAAACAATGACAATCATTATTTAGATACACAAGTGATCTCAAGTCAGAGGACATGTGCCACTTGATGCATACAAGGATTATTCACATTGTGACAAGCAATTGATTATCCTAGTAGGGTCTGTCCAGTACATCCAATGTACCCATGAGTCTACATCTTATTCCATGCTCGAAGCATCCTATAGATTAGAACACATATTAGTCTCAATCATATCAAGGCTGTCTCATGTTCACCAAGATATCTCGACTAAGGACATTACAGCATGTCAGCCTAGCTGAACAGCATTGAGACATTATTCAGAAGCACACTTATTGCAGCAGACAATGTAACATACTGAATAACAACCATTGCCTTTATAAACATAAGAGTTTATATACATGATACTGATAGAATCCCAAGGCCTCAAACATTAGCCTTAAGGGCATACCCCAACAATCTCCCACTTGCACTTAATCTAATGGTTGAGAAATCTCAAACCCATATTATTACAGTGCTTCTCATGCTTCTGCTGCGCCAGAGGCTTGGTAAGCGGGTCAGCCAGATTGTCATCTGTATGAACCTTGCAGATTTTGATCTCGCCACGATCAATGATCTCCCGGATCAAGTGAAACCGTCTCTGTATGTGCTTGGACTTCTGGTGCGACCGTGGTTCCTTTGCTTGTGCGATTGCTCCAGTGTTATCACAAAAGATAACCAAAGGATCTGCACTCAATGGAACAACACCAAGTTCTTGAACGAACTTACGAATCCACACTGCCTCCTTGGATGCTTCCGAGGCTGCAACATACTCGGCTTTTGTTGTGGAATCAGCAACAATAGACTGTTTGAAACTTTTCCACACCACTGCTCCTCCATTCAAGCTAAAAACATAGCCTGATTACGATCGGAAATCATCCTGGTCAGATTGGAACGAAGCGTCAGTATATCCTTCAATACTGAGTTCTTCCTGACCACCATATATCAAGAACATATCTTTGGTCCTCCGCAGATATTTCAAAATGTTCTTGACCGCAATCCAGTGTGCCTGACCTGGATTACTTTGGAACCGACTGGTCACGCTTAACCCGTAAGCGGCGTCTGGGCGAGTACATAACATCGCATACATAATGGACCCAATAGCCGAAGCATAAGGCGTATTGTCCATTTCATCTTTCTCAGTCTGTGTTTGTGGACACTGACTCTTTGAAAGATTCAGACCATGTCTGACTGGAAGATATCCTCTTTTAGAATTCTCTAAATGGAATCTCTCCAGGACCTTATCGATGTAAGTACTCTGGCACAGCCCGAGAAGCCTCTTAGATCTATCTCTGTAGATCTTCACACCTAATACATAGGCTGCTTCTCCTAAATCTTTCATCTGGAAACATTTTCCTAACCATGCTTTAACAGCATGCAGTTCAGGAATATCGTTTCCAATGATTAAGATATCATCGACGTAGAGGACTAGGAAAGTAATCACGCTCCCACTAAACCTCTTATATACACACGGGTCGTCTTCATTCTTAATGAAACCAAATTCACAGATTGATTCATCAAAACGAATATTCCAGCTTCTAGATGCTTGTTTAAGTCCATAAATGGACTTCTTTAACTTGCATATTTTATGACGATCTGATGGAATAGTGAAACCTTCAGGTTGTGTCATATACACATCCTCATCCAGTTTTCCATTAAGGAAAGCGGTCTTCACATCCATCTGCCAGATCTCATAATCGTAATATGCTGCTATCGCGAAAAGAATCCGAATAGACTTAAACATGGCTACAGGAGAGAAAGTTTCATCATAATCTATCCCGTAGATTTGTTTGAAACCTTTCGCAACTAGCCTGCCTTTATAGGTAACCACGTTACCATCCATGTCAATCTTCTTCTTGAAGATCCATTTACAGCCTATAGGGATCACTCCCGGAGGCGGATCAACCAAATCCCAGACCTGGTTATCTGACATGGAGTCCATCTCGGCTCGCATAGCTTCAAGCCATCTAGCTGACTCCAGTCCACTGACCGCATCCGCATAAGTGAGGGGTTCATCATTTTCAATGATGTAGACTCCGTCATAGCGCTCAGGCTATCGACGGATCCTTCCCGATCTTCGCGGTTCCCGTGATATCTGAGCCTCAGGTTGTTCAATAACCTGTTCTACCGGCTCAGGCTCATCCAACTGTGCTTGACTACTTTGTCCTTCCTCTGGATTCTCATCCAGCTTTATTTTTCTCCCACTGGCCTCTTGTCGAAGAAACTCCTTCTCAAGAAAAATGGCCGTCCGAGCAACAAATACTTTGTTCTCTTTGGGATCGTAGAAATAATAACCCTTAGTTTCCTTAGGGTAACCGACAAAGATACATTTCTCAGATCTGCTCTCTAGTTTCCCAGAGGCGAGCTTTTTGACGTAAGCCTCGCAACCCCAGATCTTAATAAATGTCAAGCTCGGCTGTTTCCCATACCATAACTCATATGGAGTCTTTGAAACTGCCTTGGATGGCACTCGGTTTAGTACCTTTGCAGCTGTTTCCAGTGCAAATCCCCAAAAGGAGTAAGGTAGAGTAGCTTGACTCATCATAGAACGAAACATATCCAGTAAGGTTCTGTTCCTCCTCTCGGACACACCATTCCATTGCGGTGTTCCTGGCGGAGTGAGCTGTGAGATAATCCCAAACTCCTTCAGATAGTCAGTAAACTCTTGACTTAGGTATTCTCCACCTCGATCTGAGCGAAGTGCCTTGATATTTCGGCCTAGCTGATTTTGTACTTCATTTTTGAACTCTTTGAACTTGTCAAAAGATTCACTCTTATGTCTCATTAAATAGACATACCCATATCTACTGAAATCATCAGTAAAGGTAATGAAGTACGAATAGCCACCTCTGGCATGTTTACTAAATGGCCCACACACATCACTGTGTATAAGGTCAAGTAAACCCGAAGCCCTTTGACCTTTGTGAGGAAAAGGAGCCTTCGTCATTTTACCCATTAAACAAGCTTTGCATGTATCAATCTCCTCATTGGAGAATGATCCCAGCAGTCCATGATCATGCAACCGCTTAATGCGTTTCTTGTTAATATGGCCTAAACGACTATGCCATAGCAAGGTGCTGTCATCAGCATACTTGGCTTTCTTATTATCAATGTTTTGTATAGAACATTCCATGTCCAACATGAATAACCCATTGTTAATTGATCCAGAAGCATAAACAATATTATCATAAGAAATTACACACTTTGAAATATTGCATTCAAAGGAAAATCCTTTCCTGACAAGAGCAGGAATAGAGATAATATTTTTCGTAATACTTGGAACAAAATAACAATTGTTTAGTTCTAATACAAGTCCAGATGGTAATGAGATGTAATAAGTTCCTACAGCAACAGCAGCAACCCGTGCCCCGTTTCCAACTCGTAGGTCCACCTCATGCTGTCCCACCTGTCTTCTTCTCTTGAGTTCCTGTACATTTGAACAAATGTGAACTCCACATGCAGTGTCCAACACCCATGATATGGAAGAAGAAGATATCATGACCTCAGTCACAAATATACCTGAGCCAGAAGCGATGCTTCCCTTCTTGTCTCCTTGGAGCGCTTTACAGTCCTTTTTCCAGTGACCCAGCTGGCCACAGTGGAAACATCTGTTGTCCCTTCGACCGCTTCACCTTTTGTTTCAGAGCCTTGCTGTAGTTCTTGACAGGGGCTTTGCCCTTCTTCCCCTTCTTCTTGTTCCTGGAAGGGAACATCAAGACAGAGGTTGAAGGCTTTCCCTTGAGAGTCTCCTCTGTAGTCAAGAGCATATTCAGCAACTCTGCCGGAGTACAGTCGATCTTGTTCATATTAAAATTAATAATGAACGCATCGAAGGAGGCCGGGAGAGACTGCAGAATAATGTCTACAGCAAGCTCCTGATTGATGGTATGCCCCAGTTTCTCTAGAGCCTCCTTGTGCCCAATCATCTTGAGCACATGAGCTCCCACTGGACTCCCTTCAGTCAGTTTGCTCTGAAAGAAAAGCTTGGTCAGATTATAGCGTTCAGTCCTCGCCTGTGCAGCATACAGCATCTTGAGGTTTGCTATAATTTCTATAGCAGACATATCCTCATGCTGACGCTGCAGCGGTGGCGTCATAGACGCTAGCATCAGGCAAGCAACATCAATGCTATCATTGACATGCTTTTCATAGGCATCGCGAACCGCCCTTGCGGCGTTCGCAGCGGGTTGAGACGGTATAGCCGTCTCGAGGACATACAGTTTCCTCTCTGCCTTAAGAACAATCTTAAGGTGTCCGTACCAGTCTGAGAAGTTTGGCCCAGCAAACTTCTCCCTTTCCAGTAGGGATCGCACATTGAAGCTCATGGTGTTCGTTGCTGCAGGAATCTACAACAATGCAAGAACAGCAAGGTCAGTATCAATGTTTAGAATCAACCCAGGACTTAAGAATGATTCTTTTCTCACTATTTTATCTGGCTAAAAAATCCAGCAAAACAGCCCCGAAAGAGTAACACTCTTTTAGTGAGATGGGATCCAGATTTCATACTTGGTCTCCGCGTCCCGCTCAGGCGAGATAAGAAGCACAGAGAGTACAAGCATTAATTTCTGGTAGGCAGTCCCTGCCAATCGCCAACCCGTGCGATTCCCCTTCATCTGGGCAATCCAGCCGACTGTGCCAACTGAGTTGGTACAACACAGTCTCTGATCCCACAGATGGCTGCCTCCATGTGCTACCATATGTGCCACATATGTAGCCTACATGGTCAAGCTGACCTGACCTACTCCCTGGACCACCACGTGCTATGCTGAGCAACGAGAAGCGATAAATCCCTTCTCTGTAACACGCAGGTGAAATCGCACACCCGTCTGAAGATAGATGGACGTGCCCACTGAGTGGGTACAACACGGCTCCAACGATAGTCAGAACAGTGAGGTTTCGCGTCAGAAGGCTATCGAGCTTGATATTTTTTGCGTTGGATTTTAACGGTCTTTTATCTTCTTAACTATCATGCAAACCCTATGGTGATAGCAGAAGATAAATAAATCATGCAATTCTAATTATATAAACAATAAAAGAAAGCATGATGATCTTATGTGGTAAACGCCCATTAAGCCTAGGTAAGACCTTAAGTTATCTTAAGTCTTCACTTGCTTTTTGGGTCTTTTGCCTCTCATCTGGCCCAGACCAGGGCCCAAGCGCCCTCTGCAGCTTAGGTGCACCCACCAGGTAGATGCGCCTGTCATAGGGTCGAACCCTAGACCTCCCACCTGGTCAAGCCTCTGCTGCATGCGCCTCTGCCAACTGTGCTATGTGCTCATGTCTGATTAAACTTACAATTTAATCTATCTAGACATGTTTGACTCGCAGGTCAATTACACATTATAAATTAAATAAAAGTGATGCGCAGATCACAATATAAATTAATTTACAATTTTAATCCAGGCTCGCAGGCCCCAGCACAGCAGACATTAAAAGGGCAACCCACATAAGATGAAATAAACATATATTATGGCATCCAATCAACATGTGATCCTTTAACAAGAAAATAAAATTTTGAAAACCCATTGGCATCAATTTTAATTTTCTTATGTGCCCTACAACCTTACAACGGTCCATTGATAGGGATCCACTCATCCATCTAGTCAGATCCACTGCCCTTGCATGCACCAAAGAGGATATCTTTCCTAGTGGGAGCGTGATTACTTTCCTAGTCCTCTACGTCGATGATATCTTGATCATTGGAAACGATATTCCTGAACTGCATGCAGTCAAAGCATGGTTAAGAAAATGTTTCCAGATGAAAGATTTGGGAGAAACAGCCTATGTATTAGGTGTGCAGATCTATAGAGATAGATCTAATAGGCTTCTCGGGCTGTGCCAGAGTACTTACATCGATAAAGTCCTGGAGAGATTCCATTTAGAAAATTCTAAAAGAGGATATCTTCCAGTCAGACATGGTCTGAATCTTTCTAAGAGCCAGTGTCCTCAAACACAGTCTGAGAAAGATGAAATGGACAATACGCCTTATGCTTCGGCTATTGGATCCATTATGTATGCGATGTTGTGTACTCGCCCAGACGTCGCTTACGGGTTAAGCGTGACCAGTCGATTCCAAAGTAATCCAGGGGAGGCACACTGGATTGCAGTCAAGAACATTTTGAAATATCTTCGGAGGACCAAAGATATGTTCTTGATTTATGGAAGTCAGGAAGAACTCAGTATTGAAGGATATACTGACGCTTCGTTCCAATCTGACCAGGATGATTTCCGATCGCAATCAGGCTATGTTTTTAGCTTGAATGGAGGAGCAGTGGTGTGGAAGAGTTTCAAACAATCAATTGTTGCTGATTCCACAACAGAAGCCGAGTATGTTGCAGCCTCGGAAGTATCCAAGGAGGCAGTGTGGATTCGTAAGTTCGTTCAGGAACTTGGTGTTGTTCCTTCGAGTGCTGATCCATTGGTTATCTTCTGTGATAACAGTGGAGCAATAGCACAAGCAAAGGAACCACGGTCACACCAGAAGTCCAAGCACATACAGAGAAGGTTTCATTTGATCCGTGAGATCATAGATCGTGGAGAGATCAAGATCTGCAAGGTTCATACAGATGACAATCTAGCTGACCCGCTTACTAAGCCTCTGGCGCAGCAGAAGCATGAGAAGCACTGTAATAATATGGGTTTGAGATTTCTCAACCATTAGATTAAGTGCAAGTGGGAGATTGTTGGGGTATGCCCTTAAGGCTAATGTTTGAGGCCTTTGGGATGATTTCAGTATCATGTATAAACTATGTATAAGTTTATAAAGGCAATGGTTGTTATTCAGGTTGTTACATTATCTGCTGCTGTTATGTATACTTCTGTATAATGTCTCAATGGTGTTCAGCTTGGCTGACATTAGCATTGTCCTTAGTCGAGATATCTTGGTGAACATGAGACAGCCTTGATATGATTGAGACTAATATGTGTTCTAATCTTATAGGATGCTTCGAGCATGGAATAAGATGTAGACTCATAGGTGTATTGGATGTACTGGACAGACCCTACTTAGGATATTCAATTGTTTGTCACAATGTGAATAATCCTTATATGCAAGCAAGTGACATATTTCCTCTGACTTGAGATCGCTTGTGTTTCTAAATGATGATTGGCATTGTCTTGAGGTAATTCAATATCATTTGAAATATAATGGTTATAGATTATCTTGGATAATGAGCATGAGTCATGTTAGGACACTAGTGATAGATATAGGATTGCCTCTCCTTGTTGGAGTGTGATGTTCTAAAGGGCCCCCCTGGATGAGATGATTGAGAAAGTGTATGGCCATACTGAAGGAACCCCTAACTAAGGGGGAAGAAACCCTAAGCATGCTCATCTATCATGCATAGCGGAAAGAGGGCTTCAAGTCAAGATCGGATATGAAACAATATGATCAACTTGAAACTAGAAATCATACCAATGCCATGGACTTGGATCTCGGCTTGGAAGAAGAGATCAAGATAGGTCTCCTCCAAAGTGTGCCACACACAAGATGAAGTTGGCTCACTCCTTGGGGTCGCTTGTGCTAGCAAGTCACTCAAGGAATCTTCACTTGTCGAATGGAAGGGATGATGAACTTCCTTGTTGCCGAGAGTTCCTCTTTGCCCAAGCTCTCCTTCTCGTCGTCAACCACACCTCAACCAATGTCCAAGGCGTTGATGAGAAGAGTTCCAACGCATAAGCGTTTTTGGCGTTAAGTGAAACCGGCCCCCTTTGATGACTTTCCATAAATGGAAGCTCATCAAAGCATGCGCTCAAGCCATAACCCAAACGCATTTGAGCATTGAACCATGCGTTCACAATTGTGAACCGGTTCAAGCTAAACCGTTCGATTCAACTTTGGTTCATGAACCAAACCGAAATGGCTCAAGCCATGTGGTCTAGACCATATTGAACCCCAAGGCTCATGATCTAACCATTCATCACCTGATGCCCCTGATCTTTCCGATCTAGCATCATCTCTCTTGATCGAAGCTTACCGATCTCAAGCCTTAATCAATCAAACATGATCAGACCAGATCTCACTTACAATCAGAGATAAAATCCCTTTAATCTGAACTCAAAGAATCCAGTCCATTCGATCTGACTCAAGTAAGCCATATCATCAAATTGTGCGACCCTGAGGGTTTCCTCTAAATGTCGGTAACGATAACTTACGTTATCACGATCAGTGAGGGGTATCTAGCAACACATCACTGTCTCCCGATATAAAGGAAAGAGTCTTCCAAGACTACTCCCAAACCATTGCACAAGTGTGACTCCATTCACAAGGCATACATGTGTCCTTTGCCACTGGATGTTCTTATTGGACAAGCGGGTCAAGCTTGTAACTCCAATACGATGAGCATGATTAGATCAGATGCACATTGTCATCTGGGCATGGCCATACACTATCTCAATCATCTCATATAGGGGGCCCATTAGAACATCACACTCCTTAAACAAGGAGACGGCAATCCTATGTCTATCACTAGTGCTCTAACCTGATTCAAGCTCACCATCCAAGATAGTCTATAATCATTATGTTTCAAATGATATTGAACTACCTCAAAACAATGACAATCATCATTTAGAAACACAAGTGATCTCAAGTCAAAGGACATGTGCCACTTAGTGCTCACAAGGATCATTCACATTGTGACAAGCAATGGAATATCCGAGTAGGGTCTGTCCAGTACATCCAATGTACCCATGAGTCTACATCTTATTCCATGCTCGAAGCATCCTATAAGATTAGCACTCATATTAGTCTCAATCATATCAAGGCTGTCTCATGTTCACCAAGATATCTCGACTAAGGACATATAGCCTGTCAGCCTAGCTGAACAGCTTTGAGACATTATTCAGAAGTACACTTATTACAGCAGACAAGGTAACAACCTGAATAATAACCATGCCTTTTATAAACACAAGAGTTTATTACATGATACTTATACAATCCCAAAGGCCTCAAACATTAGCCTTAAGGGCATACCCCAACACATACCCAGATGACTATGTTCATCTGATCTAATCATTTTCATCATATTGGAATTACAGGCTTGACACGCTTGTCCAATGAGAACGTCCAGTGGCAAAGGAAACATGTATGTCAAGTGAATTGGATTCACACTTGTGCTATGGTTTGGGTGTAGTCTTGGAAGACTCTTTCCTTCATATCGGGAGACAGTGATGTGTTGCTAGATACCCCTCTCTGATCGTGATAACGTAAGTTATCGTTACCGACATTGAAGGAAACCCTTAGGGTCGCACAATTCGATGATATGGCTTACTTATGTCAGATCGTGTGGACTGAATGGTTTTGGTTCAGTTTAAAGGAGTTTAAACTCTGATTGGAAGTGAGATCTGGTCTGATCATGTTTGATTGATTAGGGCTTGAGATCGGTAAGCTTCGATCAGGAGAATTGATGCTTGATCGATGAGATCAAGAGCATCAAGAGATGTGTGGTTATATCTTGAGCCATCTGGTTCATAAGAGATCTAGACCATGGCTTGGTTTGATTTGGTCTTTGAACCAAATGGAATAGAACCGGTTCACTTTGGTGAACGTATGGTTCGATTGAGAGATGAGTTTCGATGGTTACGTGGGAGTTAAAGTAAGAGTAAAACACTTACTATATTTGGAAGGCATGATTCCTTTTGGAAACCCCCATGGTTTCGAACGTTGAGACGCTCTCTCTCTCACCCCCTTCCTCTCGTGCGTGTCTTGCCTCCACGAAAGGGAAGAAGTTTCGCCAGCCAAAGGGGGTGAACACATCTCCTCATACACGATCAGGATACATTGGCGTTTTTGCTAGCACAAGGGACGCGCAAGGAAGCAAGTTCCATCACCTTGTGTGCGACTTCTTTGGAGGAGAGCCACTCGCCCTCTATCTTCTTCCAAGCCGCCACTCATGGCCATGGTAACATCTTCACTTGTTTTAAGCAAGTCTTAATGTTGATCATATGATTAAGCCATACGATCATGAAACCTAAAATTTCCGCTGCCTATGAAAATTTTATATGCGCCTATGACCTAGGTTTCGCCACTTGGGCTGTGATTTAGGTCGCTTGGTACCCTGAGGAATGTTTTGTACAGATCAGGATGTGTGGTCTGGAGCGCCCCTGCAGAAGCCGCGGGGTAGCGGTCTCGGTCGCTGGGTCGACCGCGGAACACTCTGTGTTGCCAGAACTCACAGAAAATTTGTGGGGCGCCTCCTGGAGCATGTTTTCTCCTTCTTCTAGGTTGTATGCTCCTGCATCAGCTTCCGCTGCGTGCTCTGAGGAGTTCTCCTCCGGAGAACTCGGGGGTTGAGGTTCGTCAGGGTCCGATGGCTCCTCCAAAGGACCGTTGAATGGAAGGAGATCCGCCACGTTGAAGACGGGGTGGAGGCCCATGTCCTCGAGTAGGTCCAGCACATAGACGTTGGAGCCGATCCGCCGCACCACCGCATAGGGCCCCATGTAATGTGGCCGGAGCTTAAAATGAGCCCTGTTGGAAACTCTCTCGGGGTGGATGCGCACCCTCACCAGCTCACCGACAGAAAAATGATGTGGCCTACAGTGCTCGTTGGCCTTCATCGCATTATGAGTGTTGCCCAAAAAGATCCGTTGCCGAACTTTCTCATGCAAGCTAGCTACATGCTGAGCAAATGAGTATGCATGCTCGGAAAGATGGGATGCATGGGGAAGGTCATGCAAGTCAATAGGCTTACGAGGTTGATGGCCCGAAACCACTTGGAAGGGACTAAGACCCGTAGACCTATTGGAAGCACTATTGTACGCGAACTCTGCCATAGGTAGGATGGTGTCCCACGACCTCGGAAGATCGCCAATGAGGCATCGAAGCAAATTACCCAAACTACGATTAACCACCTTAGTTTGACCGTCGGTTTGGGGGTGGTAGGTAGTGGAAAGCTTGAGTGTTGTGCCTATGATGGCCCAAAGTGAGTGCCAGAAGTGGCTCACAAAACGCGTGTCCCGGTCGGACACGATAGTCTTAGGAAGGCCATGGAGACGGACAACCACTTTGAAAAAGAGGATGGCCACGTGGGACGCATCCGCAGTCCGTGAGCAAGGGATGAAATGAGCCATCTTCGAGAACCGATCCACGACGACGTAGATGGAATTGAAGAGCGAGGATGTCCGAGGCAGCCCTAGGACAAAGTCCATACTAATGTCAGTCCAGGGAGCATAAGCCACTGGCAAAGGTGTGCAGAGGCCCGTGTTGGGCGGACGTGGTTTAGCGGACTGGCACGTGCCACAATGGCGCACGATGCACTCGACATCCCGGCGAAGGGAAGGCCAAAACAGGCGTTCCTCCGCCATTTCAAGGGTTTTATCGCGGCCATAGTGGCCCGCGACACCACCCGCGTGTAGCTCGAGTAACAGGTGGTCGCGAAGGGATGACCGGGGAATGCACAGACGGTTCCCCAAGAAGAGATAGCCCTCGCAAAGCTGGTACGAGGACTCAGGGTCTGGCGACACAGTCAAGGCGGCATACGTGGTGCCGAAATTGGGACAGGTGGCGTACTCATCCTTGACGTGGTCAAAAGTGTTGACCCGGGTGCGCATTACGCACAGAAGGGTCCGGACCCGACTCAGGGCATCCGCGACAATGTTCTCTTTACCCGCCTTGTGATTAATCACAAAAGAGTACTGTTGCAAGTGCTCGACCCACTTGGCATGGCGGGCGCTCAACTTCTTTTGAGCATTCAGAAAAGACAAGTCCTGATGGTTGCTATATAAGACGAACTCTCGGTGGAGGAGGTAGTGCCTCCACTGCCGAAGCGACTGAACTATGGCGTAAAATTCCTTGTCATAGGTCGAATAATGCTGATGAGCAGCGTTCAGTTTCTCACTGAAGAAGGCAACCGGATGGCCTTCTTGACTAAGGCAACCCCCGATACCAGTACCGGAGGCATCACACGCGACCTCAAAGACTTTGGCAAAGTCAGGGAGGCGGAAAACAGGTGCGGTCATGATGGTGTCCTTAAGGGACTCGAAGGCGCATTGAGTGGCTGCAGTCCACTCGAAGTCATCTGTAGACAGCCGTTGGGTCAGCGGGGTCGCAATCGTGCTGAAACCCCGAATGAAGCGGCGGTAGAAACCCACAAGACCCAGAAAACTACGGATATCCGACACAGTACGAGGCTCGGGCCAATGCCGGATGGCTTCGACCTTAGCGGGGGTCAATGGAAAGGCCTTGATCGGACACAATGTAGCCGAGAAAGTGAACTCGGTTGGTGATGAAGGAGCACTTCTTCGCGTTAAGGAAGAGTCGCTCCTTTCGCAAGAGGTCAAAGGTGGAGCGAAGATGCTCGAGGTGCTCGGCTTGGGTCCGGCTGAAAATCAGGATGTCGTCAAAATAGACGACCAGGAATTTGCCCATGTAGGGCTTGAGGACTTGGCTCATGAGCCGCATGAAAGTGGAAGGGGCGTTAGACAGCCCGAAGGGCATCATGAGCCACTCATACAACCCATCTTTGGTTTTGAATGCAGTTTTCCATTCGTCACCCTCGAAAATGCGGACTTGGTGGTATCCGCTTTGGAGGTCCAACTTGGAGAACCAAGACGTGCCAAAAACTAAGTCCAACATGTCGTCAAGTCGAGGTATAGGAAACCTATACTTGACGGTGATACAGTTTATGGCACGGCTGTCCACACACATGCGCCACGACCCATCCTTCTTAGGCGTGAGCAAGGCGGGGGAACAGCGTAGGGACTCAAACTCTCACGGATGTACCCCTTCATGAGGAGGTCATCGACTTGATGTTGTAACTCAGCATGTTCGGTTGGGTTGAGGTGGTGGTGTGGCAAGTTAGGGAGGGGTGCACCGAGGAGAAGGTCAATCACATGCTGGATCTCCCTATCCGGGGGAAGACCATGGGGTAAGTCCTCGGGGCTAATATCGGCGAAATCAGAGAGGAGAGCGGACACCTCAGTCGGAGGCATCATACCCTCGGACAAGGTGGAGTCCTGTGCCTCGCGAATCATGAACGCGTACATGACCTTGGTCTCCTGGGCCTCGCGCACAAGCGCAGAGGTCGCATGAGGGAGATCATGGTAGGCGCCAGAGGGGTAGGCACCGACGGAGTGATCAGCCCCTTGGAAGTGGAGGCACGAAGCTCCTTGGGTGTGTTGGGGTATGCCCTTAAGGCTAATGTTTGAGGCCTTGGGATTGTATCAGTATCATGTAATAAACTCTTGTGTTTATAAAGGCATGGTTATTATTTAGGTTGTTACCTTGTCTGCTGTAATAAGTGTATTACTGAATAATGTCTCAAAGCTGTTCAGCTAGGCTGACATGCTAAATGTCCTTAGTCGATATATCTTGGTGAACATGAGACAGCCTTGATATGATTGAGACTAATATGTGTTCTAATCTTATAGGATGCTTCGAGCATGGAATAAGATGTAGACTCATGGGTACATTGGATGTACTGGACAGACCCTACTAGGACATTCAATTGCTTGTCACAATGTGAATGATCCTTGATTGCAACAAGTGGCACATGTCCTCTGACTTGAGATCACTTGTGTTTCTAAATGATGATTGTCATTGTTTTGAGGTAGTTCAATATCATTTGAAACATAATGGTTATAGACTATCTTGGATAATGATCATGAGTCAGGTTAGGGCACTAGTGATAGATAGAGGATTGCCGTCTCCTTGTTGAAGGAGTGTGGTGTTCTATAGGGGCCCCCTAGATGAGATGATTGAGAAAGTGTATGGCCATACCCAGGTGACTATGCTCATCTGATCTAATCATGCTCATCATATTGGAGTTACAAGCTTGACAGGCTTGTCCAATAAGAACATCCAGTGGCAAAGGAAACATGTAATGCCTAGTGAGTTGATTCACGCTTGTGCTGTGGTTTGGGTGTAGTCTTGGAAGACTCTTTCCTTTATATCGGGAGACAGTGATGTGTTGCTAGATACCCCTCACTGATCGTGATAACGTGAGTTATCGTTACCGACATTTAAAGGAAACCCTCAGGGTCGCATAATTTGGTGATATGGCTCACTTAAGTCAGATCGTGTGGACTGAATTGTTTAGGTTCAGTTTAAAGGGATAGAGACTCTGATTGTAAGTGAGATCTGGTCTGATCATGTTTGATTGATTGGGGCTTGAGATCGGTAAGCTTCGATCGAGAGAGTTGATGCTAGATCGGTGAGATCAAGAGCATCAAGAGATGAACGGTTAGATCTTGAACCCTTTGGTTCAGAGTGAGATCTAGACCATGGCTTGGGCTGGTTTAATTTGGTTCTTGAACCAAATTGAAGTGGATTAAAGTGGCTTGAACCGGTTCACAAAGGGTGAACGCTTGGTTCAAGGCGTTAGGCGTTTTTGGTTTGGTTGTGGCGCATGGCTTCATATCTTCCATTTATGGAATGTAATGAAGGCCACTTCACCTTAACGCCAAAGCGTTTTGAACGCTCGACTTCACTCTTCTCTTCTCAACGTTCCTCTTTGGGGGCGAAAGGATTTGGACGAGAAGGAGGAGAAGAAGAAGGTTACTCTCGCCAAGCTTCATCTCTAAACACCCTCACGCGACAAGGATTCTTTGAAGTGCTTTTGCTAGCACAAAGGACTCAAAGAGCAAGCTATCGTCATCGGTTGTGTGCGTCACCTTTGGAGAAGGAGCACTTGAACCTTTGCTTCCAAGGCATCATCAAATCGATGGCATTGGTATGATCTTTTAGATCTATTCCTCTTATACAAGTTGATCATATGCTTTTATGATTGCGATCCCATGAAGCCCTATCTTCCGCTTGCAAAACTCTATATGTGCGCCACAATCAGGGTTTCGGCTCCCCTCTTGAAAGGGGTTTTCTACAAGTTTCGGCCCCCCTCTTGAAAGGGGTTTCTTCAGGGTGGAGCCGGGATCAAACAAATTTTCTGGTCGTTGTGGTCAAACACGTAAGTGTTTGACCGACCATAGTGGATCACATCCCTATCATTTAGCCAAGGACGTCCGAGAAGGACGTGGGCGACATCCATAGCCGCCACATCGCACCACACTTTCTCACGATAGGCTCCAAAGGCGATGGGGACCTGGCACCGGTGGGTGACCGGAAGACTCGACGTGTTAACCCACGCGATAGAGTAAGGCTTGGGGTAGGGTTCTATGGGGAGACCGAAGCGCGTGATTGCAGTCCGGGAGACCACGTTCAGGCTACAACCACCATCTATGACAATCTTACACGAGTGCCCGTTGCACTTGATGTAAGTCGTGAAAATGCTCGAGCACCGCCAATCCTCGGCGGGTGTGGGTTGAACGAGGGTGCACTGCACAACCGCAACTGTGGGGTGACCCGACTCATCACCGCTTGTGTAACACTCAGCCTCAATATCCTGCCCCGCGGGTTCGCTGGTGATGGTGGCTACATGGGTTGGGGCCTTGTCCGCAGTGGCGGACTTCCTAGGGCAGTCGCGGGAAAGATGACCCGGTTGGAGGCAGTTGTAACAGTTAACACGACTAGGCAGGCTAACAAGTGGGGCCTTTACCCTCTCTTCCCAAGTGGGGCGAGAAGGTAGGGCACCGGGGGTTGAACACCTGGGGGAGTGATGGGCCGCAGGCGCGGGCCGTGGGTCAGGACGAGGCTCGTGGCGCTCGGGTCGAGGGTAGGTATGAGGAGGTCCGCCCAAAGGATGGCGTCTAGGGGGTCCAGACTCGCTGCGTCGAACCGCAGCCCGAAGGTCGTGCTCGATGTCTCGAGCGCGCTGAATGGTTTGGTCAAACGTCTTCGAGCCGTACGAGGGTAAGGCTCGGCGAATGTCCGACCGGAGCCCATTCTTGAACTTGGACAACGACAGTTCAGGGTCCTCTTGCAAGTTGCAACGGAGTTGTAGCGTCTCAAAGGTGAGGCGGTACTCCTTGACGGTAGTTGACCCTTGGTGTAAACTACTATACTGATCAAGCAGACGCTGCCTATACGAAGGGGGCACGTATTGCTCGCGGAGGCGATACTTCATCTCCTCCCAATCAACGATGGGAGGAAGGGCTTGTTGCACGTTTTGGCATTGCACATTTGCCCAATGTAAACGTGCCGGGCCTTCCAACAAGTTGCGCACAAACCGGACACGGGACTCGGGGGCCCAATTAGTAAGGTCAAAGTAAGAATCGACAGACGCGATCCAATCAAGAAATTTTGTGGGGTCAAGGCTTCCCACAAAGGGCGCCGGGGTGTTCCTAATGTAACGACGGAAGTCATCCTCCATGCGGGGACGATCTACACGTTGTTGGATTGGGGGCCCTTGACCGGCCCAAGTGTGGCCAAAGCGGCCGTCAAATCGGGGCCCTTGTGCGGCCCAAACATCATCCTCATCAAGTGGTTCGAAGCCTAAACTCCCGTGGACGTAATATGGTCGCGGGCGACTGGAGTCGTCATGGACGCGAGGCCGCGTGGAAGCGGCGAGCGGAGGTAACTCTCTAGTGGGAGGTGCTGGGTTTGCGGATGGTGGGGGGTGAATCGGGTTCGAGTGTCTCGGCTCCGTGAACTCAGGACGTTGAGTGAGGTTGTGGATCCCAGTCATTATTTGCTGAAACATCGCGCTTGTACTTCCCTCATGGGACTCCAAGCGCACGGACAGCGCATCTAACTTAGCATCGACTCGCCCCTCAAGTGCGGCCAAAGAGTCTACATTGGTTCTACTCCCTTCCGAGGGTTGGACCGATACTTGGGTTTCAGGTATGGTTTCCCGGTATTGGGAAGACATAACTTGTGACCTCGTAGTCACCATGGACAAACAAGGCTAAATGAGAGATGCAGAAAATGCAAAAATCATGCAGAAATATGACTACGTATGGATCGCGCGAACAATAAGGATTGCTCGCACAACTTGCTCTGATACCAAAATTGATGCAGCTACTAGTGGGAGGAGGGTCTTTAAATCCGTACTCTAAGGGATTACATGATGCACGCGAAAACGGGAGATCTTTAGACGAGGGAAGTTAAAAGCATTCAGAAAATAGCAGGAAAACACGAAGAAATTAGCGTCGAGTTCGATTGGGGCAACACGAATGCGAGAAGGAATCAACGACACTCAACTACTGAAAATACATCACTAACCTCTTAACATTTAGTGCGCTCTCTAAGAAAATTTTAAGCTCAGCACGTCGCAATGGGGACAGCAGATTCACAGCGTACAACTCGCGCGCCTATGCGCCTGAAACAAACCAAAAACAAGGAACGACCACTCCTCCGCCGTGCGGATACTCGTGGACAAGAGGGAAACTACAGCGGAAAAGAACACGAGGGAATGGAAAACAGGCGAACCTGACCCACCGGAGGTGGTGGGATTTACTTCTGATAATGCTAGAAATGGACCTTCGAGTCGAGGCACCGACCATGACTCCTACACGCCTCGAAGTCGAGGCAAGACGCTTACAACCTTGGAATCGAGGCACTCTCCAGGATCTCCACAAGTTGGAGTACTCTACCACTCTAGAGAACTGAGAATGAAGCCAGCCCACCCCTTCTCTTTTATAGGATAAGAGAGGGGAACAAGACAAGGGCTGAATTCCTACCAACTACCTACTTTTGCAGCCCAAAAGTAGTCAAGACTGCTACATAAGGACAAAAACTGCTACAAGGGACAAAAGAGTAACAAACTTCTAGCAACTAAAGTGGACTGGTGTAGGTTCTTTGATTCCTACTGGTACGAGGTGGCTGCGAAGGTAGTTAGACGCGTTCGGAGCATACCGCGATGAAGCAGTAGAATTTGGACGTCGTAGGCTGAGTCACCGCTGTCGTGGCACGCTCTTGGGCCGTGTTACTGACATGATAGCGGTGTCCTTCCGGAGTTGGGCCGCTTGGGGGCTGGTCTATGGCACCCTTGGGCTGGATCATTTCGGTGTGCATCGCAAGTGGGCTGACGACACCCACGAAACGATCCGGCAGATGGGATGTGCATTTGGATCGCCGAATAATCACTTGGTTGGGCTCCTTTGAATCCTCCTCAAATGGATGAACATGGTGGGGAGGGTTGTGCACGTCAAAACGGGGCCGTTGGGGCAAATCAGCGGTTTCAGGATTTCCACGGGTCACCCCATGACCAATTCCACACCCCGTGACTTTTTCACCACAGTCTAGAGAAACTTCCTCGGGGTGTGACTTCGGTCGCTGGGTCGACCGCGGAACATTCTGTGCATACTTGACTTTTTCCACAGGAACTTCCTCGGGGTGTGACTTCGGTCGCTGGGTCGACCGCGGAACATTATGTGCATACTTGCCTTTTTCCTCAGGAACATCCTCGGGGTGTGACTTCGGTCGCTGGGTCGACCGCGGAACATTCTGTGCATACTTGCTAGAATCCACAAAAAATTCCTCGGGTGTGACTTCGGTCGCTGGGTCGACCGCGGAACATTCTGTGACACCCAAATTTGTAGAAATTTTCTTGGGCTGTGGTTTAGGTCGATTGGTACCCTGAGGAATGTTCTGTACAGATCGAGATGTGTGGTCTAGAGCGCTGCTGCAGAAGCCGCGGGCAGCAGTCTCGGTCGCTGGGTCGACCACGGAACACTCTGTGATGCCAGAACTTACAGAAAATTTGTGGGGCGCCGCCTGGAGCAAGTTTTCTCCTTCTTCTATGTTGTATGCTCCTGCATCATACAAGAAGGAAATTGAGTAGAGACGCCGGTCGCCGACTCTAACAAACGTCGAAGACGATGCTACTTTGTCTTCCACACACGCTGGAGGCACACTCGCTCACCAGGAGAACTCTACTTCTAAGAGAATTGAAAATGAAGCTAGCCCACCCCCTCTCTTTTATAGGATAAGAGAGGGGAACAAGACAAGGGCTAAATTCCTACCAACAACCTACTTTTGCAGCCCAAAAGTAGTCAAGACTGCCACATAAGGACAAAAAACTGCTACAAGGGACAAAAAGATTAACAAACTTCTACCAACTAAAGTGGATAGGCGCAGGTCCTTTGATTATTCAGCATACGAGGTGGTTGCAGCGACGGTTAGACGCGCTCAGAACACATCGCGACAAAGCAGCAGAATTTTGAAGTACTAGGCTGTGTAACTATCGTCGCGGCCTTCTCTTGGGCTGTGTTGCTAATGTTGTTGTGTGGTTCATCTGGAGTTGGGCTCTCAAGGGGTTGGTTGGTAGCGTCCTTGGGCCGGATTACTTCGATGTGGATGGAGAATGGGCTGATAACACCCACGAAGTGGTCCGGTGGGTGAGATGGGCGTTGGGATCGCCGAATAACCACCTTGTTGGGCTCCTTTGGGTCTTCATAGGGTGGAGCAACATGGTAGGGTGGGTTGTATACGTCAAAGTGGGGTCGTCGGGGCAGTTCTATAGCTTCGGGTGGTTGTCCGCAGGAGTCACGGGGTGTGACTTTTGTCGTTGGGTGACCCGAGGAACATTCTGTGGAAAACTGTCCGCAGGAGTCACGAGGTGTGACTTTCGTCGCGGGGTGACCCGAGGAACATTATGTGGAAAACCGTTCGCAGGAGTCACAGGGCGTGACTTTCGTCGCTGGGTGACCCGAGGAACATTCTGTGGGAATTTGTCCGCAGGAGTCACGGGGCGTGACTTTCGTCACTGGGTGACCCGAGGAACATTCTGTGGGAAACTGTCCGCAGGAGTCACGGGGCGTGACTTTCATCGCTGGGTGACCCGAGGAACATTCTGTGGAAAACTGTCCGTAGGAGTCACGGGGCGTGACTTTCGTCGTTGGGTGACCCGAGGAATATTCTGTTGAAAATTTTTGGGGCACCATTGGGGTCAGATCTTCCCCTTCTTTCATGTCGTATGCTCCTGTATCAGCTTCCGCTGCGTGCTCTAATGAGTGCTCCTCCGGAGAACTAAGGGGTAGAGGCTCGTCGGGGTCCGATGGCTCCTCCAAAGGACCGAAGAAAGGAAGCAGGTCCGCCACGTTGAAGACGGGGTGGATGCCCATGTCCTCAGGTAGGTCCAGCACATAGGCGTTGGAGCCGATCCTTCGTACCACCGCATAAGGTCCCATTTATTGTGGCTGAAGCATAAAATGTGCTCGGTGGGAAACACGCTCGGGGTGGATGCGCACCCTTACCAGCTCACCTACAGAAAAGTGTTGTGGCCTACGGTGCTCGTTGGCCCTCATAGCATTACGAGTATTGCCCAAAAAGATTCGATGCTGAACTTCCTCATGCAAGCTAGCTACATGCTGAGCGAAAGAGTATTCATGCTCATAAAGGTGGGACTCTAGGGGTAGGTCATGCAAGTCAATGGGTTTACGTGGCTGACGGACGGAAACCACTTGGAAGGGACTAAGACCCATAGTCCTATTGGCTGCACTATTATACGCGAATTCTGCCATAGGAAGGATGGCGTCCCAAGACCTCGGGTGGTCGCCAATGAGGCACCGAAGCGAGTTGCCTAAACTATGGTTAACGACTTCGGTTTGACCGTCGGTTTGAGGGTGGTAAGCTGTGGAGAGCTTCAGAATGGTGCCCATGAGGGCCCGAAGTGAGCGCCAGAAGTGGCTCACAAAGCGCGTGTCACAATCGGACACGATGGACTTGGGGAGGCCATGGAGATGGACAATCTCTTTGAAGAAGAGGTGCGCGACGTGGGACGCGTCCGCTGTCCGTGAATAGGGGATAAAGTGGGCCATCTTCAAGAACCGATCTACAACCACATAGATGGAATCGAAGCGTGAGGCGGTGCGGGGTAACCCTAGGACAAAGTCCATGCTAAGGTCGCTCCAAGGACTGTCAGCAACCAGTAATGGAGTGTAGAGGCCGGTGTTCGCGGGGCGAGGTTTGGCCATTTGGCATGTGCCATAATGGGAGGGCACAAAAGAAGCATTCCTCCGCCATCTCAAGGGTTTTGTCGCGGCCGTAATGGCCGGCGACACCACCCGCGTGCAGCTCGAGCAAAGGATGATCTCGAAGCGATGAGCGGGGAATGCACAAGCGGTTCCCCAAGAAAAGATAACCTTCGCACAATTGGTAGGGGGACTCGGGGTCGGAGGACGCAATCAAGGCAGCATAGATGGCACCGAAGTCGGAGCACATGGCGTACTCCTCCTTGACGTGGTCAAAGGTGTTGACGCAGGTGCGCATCACACACAGAAGGGTGCAGACGTGACTCAAAGCATCCGCGACGATATTCTCTTTGCCCGCCTTGTGATTGATCATAGAGGAGTACTATTGCAAGTACTCGATCCACTTCGCATGGCGGGCGCCCAATTTCTTTTGGGCATTAAGGAAAGACAAGGCTTGATGGTCGCTGTACAAGATGAACTCACGGTGGAGGAGATAGTGCCTCCATTGATGAAGCGACTGAATGTGGGCATAAAACTCCTTGTCATAGGTCGAATAACACTGCCGGACAGCGTTCAACTTCTCGCTAAAGAAGGCGACAGGGTGGCCTTCTTGGCTAAGGGTACCTCCGATCCCAGTACCGGAGGCGTCGCAAGCAACCTCAATGTCTTTGGAGAAGTCCGGGAGGCGCAAGATAGGTGCGGTCGTGATGGCGTCCCTAAGGGCATCGAAGGCACGTTGAGTGGCGGTGGTCCATTCAAAGTCGTCGTTGGACAGACGTTGGGTCAGCGGGGATGCAATCATGCTGAAACCCCGAATAAAACGGTGATAAAAGCCCGCGAGGCACAAAAAGCTGCAGACCTCGGACACTGTGCGGGGTTCGGGCCAATGTCGGATGGCTTCAACTTTAGCCGGGTCAACAGAAAGACCCTCATCCGAAATGATGTAACCCAGAAAGTGGACTCGATTTTTCATGAAGGCACACTTCTTCGTGTTAAGGAAGAGGCTCTCTTTTCGTAGGAGGTCAAAGGTGGAGCGACGATGCTCCAAGTGCTCTTCTCGGGACCGACTAAAAATCAGAATGTCGTCAAAGTAGACGACCAGGAACTTGCCCATGTAGGGCTTGAGAACTTGGTTCATGAGGCACATGAAGGTGGACGGGGCGTTAGACAACCCGAATGGCATGACGAGCCATTCGTAAAGACCATCCTTGGTCTTGAATGCAGTCTTCCATTCATCACCTTCGCGGATGCGGACCTGGTGATATCCGCTGCGAAGATAAAGCTTGGAAAACCACGACGCACCGGAGACTAAGGCCAACATATCGTCCAGTCCTGGTATGGGGAACCTATACTTGACAGTGATCCTATTGATGGCGTGGCTGTCAATACACATCCGCCACGACCCATATTTCTTGGGCGTTGTAAGATCCAAGGATCTTAGGTTCTGGTAAGCATTATTTGGATTTAAATAAAATTATTGATTGTGATATTTTTATGTATTGGTTGATAGTTAATTAATTAGAGATTATTTGTTTGATTATTGACTGTTAATTTATGATAAATTATCATTGGTTGTTTGTGATAAATTAATTAGGATTTTGGGTTGTAAATTTTAAGTTAATTAATTAGACCTTATTGGTTAATTAATTATACTCTATTGGTTAATTAAATCCTTATTGGATGTTAGTTAAATCCTTAATGGATTTTCGTTAAATGATTGGTTAATGGTTAAATTAATTAAATAATTGGTTAATTATGAGATATTGGGTTATTGGGTTTAAAATTCGAAATTATTTAGTTAATGGGTTAAACCTATTGGATTTAATTGGTTAGTGGGTTAAAATTAAGCAAAACCGAAATTTTAAGTGGTAAGTTCGGCTAGGGTAGATTTTTTGGGCGATTTTTGGCTTGGGAAAAATTTAAGTGGTGGCTAGAGAAGAAGTGGCGAATATTGAAGAGTTCTTGGGCGATTTCTTCTTCCTCTTCCCTTTGGCCGACGTTCCTTAGTGTTGGGTGGAGTTTCTTCTTCTATTGGTGGCGACATCAAGGCTTTAGACAAGTTTTTGGGAAGTTTTTAACCTAAGTTTCAAGGTGAGTGGATTTTCTCTTCCACTTAATCCATGTATGCTTGAGATTATTGCTTAGAAACATGGCATGAACCCTTAATTTCAATTTTTGTACATGTTTCTATGTTTTCCCTAAAATTTCGAAAACCCTAGATTGTATGAGAATTAGGGCTTTTCATTTTTAAGGCTTCTAATCATCAATTAGACCTTGTTTAAGCATGTATGTAGCTTTAGTTTTTCAATTGTATGAAGTTTAGGGCTTGAATGAGAATTTCGACCCTTCTTCATGAAGTTACGCCCAAATGCATGGGTAAAATTTGGGGAAAACTTGATATTCATGAAATTAGGTATATGAGGACTCTACTGTAATTTTTTGAGAATTTTTAGAAATAAAAGTTTCTGTTGACTGACATTGACCTAGGGGTAATTCGGTAAATTTTCTAGTTAAAATTGGGGAAAACTTGAAATTTCGAATCTAGGGATCATGAGGGATGTAATGAATATTTTTACGAAATTTTTGGATAACTTTTCCTGCATGACTTAAACTTTGAACTAGGGGTATTTCTGTCTTTTGTTATCAGAACTAGTAGAAAACTATGAAGTTGTGATATTCTACATTTATGTTAATTGTGAACGAAATTTGGTGAATTTTCTGTATTATTATGTATTTTTAATTGAGTGGTGTATGTAGAAAGTAATGACATGAAATATTGATAGAGAACATTGGTTGATAACTTAGCAAAATTACACTGAACTGACCAGCCTGAAATTTAAGGACTACACTATGTTATGTGATTTTTTAAATATTGTGATTTGTGATTTTTGGCATGTTAAGTGATCTTTGAATATGTGAATATTATGTGGTTATGTGAAATTCGAAAATTATGTGGTTATGAGGTTCGAATATTATGTGTTGTGATTATGTGATGGTTAGGACTAAGGCTAGGTGTAACTATGAACTCAAGGGGATAGCCCTGTTGTGTGATATGTTAAGGGTTTGAATTTCAGCCCTGTATTGTGATATGTGTGGGGGTTGATGTTCAGCCTGCCTATTATGATTATTGTGATGGGGGTTGAAGTTCAGCCTGCCCGATGTGATTTTTGTGATGGCTATCCTAGAGTCAAGTTGACACTTAGGAGTCCACCTTTGTGAAATATGTCCACCTATGTGAAATTATGAAATAAGATATGTGTGTTGTCCAGTAGTAACCTTTTGGGAGAACGGGTTTTGACCCAAAGTGCCATGTCTTGGTCAGACAGGGGCCACCTCTTGATGTCATTACTCTTTTATGTGTTGGGAATGATATAAGACCCAAAGTGCCATGTCTTGGTCAGACAGGGGCCACCTCTTGATGTCATCATTCTCGTTTTATGTTATGGCGGGATAGACCAGCGTGCCACGTCGTGACCTGACGGGGGCCACCTCCTGATTCTATTCTCGTTTTATGTTATGGCGGGATAGACCAGCGTGCCACGTCGTGACCTGACGGGGGCCACCTCCTGATTCTATTCTCGTTTTATGTTATGGCGTGATAGACCAGCGTGCCACGTCGTGACCTGACGGGGGCCACCTCCTGATTCTATTCACTGTCCATGTTTATGTGTTGCACGAGATTTTGCAGCTCCCAGTGCTTTGGCCAAGCCGGGTTAGACCATATTGGTCACTTATGATATGCTGGACAACTAGGTTAAATATGTGTTGGTGTGTTTAGTTGGTTTAGAAGATGTGTTCGGTTGGTTTAGAGTTATGTTATGGCGGGATAGACCAGCGTGCCACGTCGTGACCTGACGGGGGCCACCTCCTGATTCTATTCTCGTTTTATGTTATGGCGTGATAGACCAGCGTGCCACGTCGTGACCTGACGGGGGCCACCTCCTGATTCTATTCACTATCCATGTTTATGTGTTGCACGAGATTTTGCAGCTCCCAGTGCTTTGGCCAAGCCGGGTTAGACCATATTGGTCACTTATGATATGCTGGACAACTAGGTTAAATATGTGTTGGTGTGTTTAGTTGGTTTAGAAGATGTGTTCGGTTGGTTTAGAGTATAACTCTAGAACCTGAGTTTGTTTAGAACCTGAGTTGATTATATGTTGGTGTGTACATCTGACTGTTATGTGACTTTGTATTAAATCTTTTTATTTAATCTGGTGATATGTTGACACTATGTTCCTGTTAAAGATTTTTAAAACAATCTGCCTATATTTTTGAGTGTATGTTATGGATGGTCAATTAGACTATCCACTCACTGGGCTGTGTAGCTCACCCCTCACTATTTTCAGGTAAAGAGCAGGGGCGCAGTTAGCTTGATACTGATGTTATGATTTATGCTTATGGTGCCGGTTGTGGCCCTATGTTTTTGCTTAATTAAATTGAGGCCGGCTATGGCCGAATATGAATTATATGATCTATGTGAACTCTGTGATGTGAACCATGTGAACTATGTGACATTGTGTTGCCAGATTGTGGCAGTTAATTGAGTTTGACTTTTGTGTCACCGCGGGCTTCGGCCTGGTTTCGGTGTTTGGTATTAGTTTATAAAAATCGATTTTGTGGGTTTGTTTTGAAATTGAAATTGATGTGTATTTTTGCAATCGGTTTTGATATAACTGTAACGTGCATATGTCTAGTGCACGTATTGCGTGGTGGCAGGTACCTTTATGTGATATAAGATTTGTGATTCGAAGATTTTATGTGTTTGGAGTTTTGAAAATTTTCAGATCGTGTTTTCCTTGAACTCGGTTTTACCTAGCATTTGATCGATCTTATATGAAACATCCTATTGCTTTTGCGATTGTGTTATTTGTTTGGGGTTAAGTATGTGGGATGTTACAGAATGGTATCAGAGGAGTTCGCTAGCTAAAACTTAGTTTGGGGGAAAACATGTTTGTGTATTGCTAGACACCGGATAGGTTTATGTTTGTTTTCCTGACTGTGGTATGTGTGTGTCACAAGCGCTATGCCTCGCTTGTGAGTGAATTCCAGAAACTGGGTCCTAGCTCATTTTATGGGGGCTCAGAATCCAGTACTGCTGAGAACTGGCAGTTGTGCTTGGAAAAGATTTTCCAAGTCATGCGCTGCTCAGATGAGGATAAGCTATGTCTGTCCACCTATATGATGCGTGGCGACGCAGATGAGTGGTGGAAGGGAGTTGTGAGACTAGCAACGGAAAGACATGAGACAGTTGATTGGCCTTACTTCTTGTCTCGATTTAACGAGAAGTACTTCCCAGATAGTTTGGTGGAGGATCGAGAGGTAGCATTTATTCACCTGGAGCAGGGTGATATGACAGTGGACCAGTATGAAGTACAGTTCACAAAATTGGGAAAGTATGCTCCTCATCTGATAAACACTGAAAAGAGGAGAGCTACTAAGTTTCTGAGAGGTCTCAGATGGGATATTCGAGAGCAGGTTGGTGCTCAACACTTGGAGACCTATGTTGAGACAGTTGGGTGAGCACGCACTGTAGAGAGGTATATATCTGAGAGGAGTTCTCATGCTACGGTGGCAGTGGTTCCTGCAGCTGAGGCAGCGGTTCCTCAGTATGGCAGTGGCGGCAAGGGTAAGAAGTACCCTAGGCATAAAGATTACAAGAAGAGCAGGTATAGGCCTTACTCCTACAAGGCACCGCAGCAGTATGCACCGCAGCAGTCCAGGGATACCAGGGATGTAAGGAACAACCACACTGAGAACGGGACTTGCAGTTATTGTGGGCTCAGAGGACATCTACTGAAAGACTGTCACAGGAAGAATGGCATGTGCTTCAAATGTAAGAAACCTGGGCACATGGCCAGGGACTGCAAAGAACCTGAGATGCAACCTAGAGGCGCAGATAAGCCTACAGTTCAGACTAGAGTGTATGCTGTGGCTGAGAAGGATACACGAGCTTCCCGATCCGTCGTGGAAGGTACTTTATTTGTATTTGATCAGTTAGCTCGCATTCTATTTGATCCCGGTGCAAATCTGTCTTTTGTATCTGTTAGATTTGCTGCATGTTTACCTGTGTTACCTAAGATGATGAATTATGTTGTGTCTGTGAGTACTCCCTTAGGAAAGTCATTGTCTACAGACACTGTGTGTGCTGACTGTGTAGTACATGTAGAGGGTTATGAGTTTCTGGTAGATCTAATCCTCTTAGACATGCAAGATTATGATATCATCTTAGGAATGGATTAGTTGTCTTCCCATCATGCCTCTGTGGATTGCTTTGAGAAAGTAATCACTTTGAATTTGTTAGATGGGAATCGACTGTTTGTGAGAGGTCTAGTGTCAGACCAAGGACCGCATGTGATATCTTTCTTGCAGGCCAGGAAATTACTGGCTAGTGGATGCAAGGGTTATCTTGCGCATGTTAAGGTGCAGGATGATTCTACTTCTGATTTGACTCAGATGGCGGTGGTGAAAGAATTTCCTGATGTGTTCTCTGAGGAATTTTCAGGTTTACCACCAGTTAGAGAAGTAGAATTTGGCATTGAGTTGGCGCCGGGTACGGCACCTATCTCCAGAGCTCCTTATCGTATGGCTACTTCAGAGTTGGCCGAGCTTAAGAAACAACTGGAGGAATTGCTAGAGAAAGGGTATATTCGGCCTAGTGCTTCTCCCTGGGGAGCGCCAGTGCTATTTGTGAAGAAGAAGGATGGAACCCTGAGGATGTGTATAGACTACAGGCAGTTGAACCAAGTGACCATTAAGAATAAGTATCCTCTTCCCAGAATTGATGATCTATTTGATCAATTACAGGGAGCTACAGTGTTCTCTAAGATTGATCTGAGATCAGGGTATTATCAGCTTAGGGTCAAGGATGAGGATATATTTAAGACTGCTTTCAGGACCAGGTATGGGCATTTCGAATTTTTAGTTATGCCTTTTGGACTGACGAATGCACCTGCCGTCTTCATGGATTTGATGAACAGGGTATTCCATGAGTTGCTTGACTCTTGTGTGGTGGTCTTTATAGACGATATATTGGTGTACTCTCGGACTACTTCAGATCATGTCAGTGATTTGCGCAAGGTACTGGAGGTTCTGAGGAAGAACCGGTTATATGCCAAGGCTAGTAAGTGTGAGTTCTGGTTAGAGAAGATCAGTTTTCTGGGACATGTGATTTCTGGTCAGGGAGTGTCTGTGGATCCTGTTAAAGTACAAGCTATCCTTGATTGGGGAAGACCTACTAGTGCTACTGAGATCAGGAGTTTTCTGGGTTTGGCAGGTTATTACCGGAGATTTGTTGAGGGATTCTCCAAGCTGGCGGGTCCTTTAACTAAATTGACCAGAAAGGAGGCTAAGTTTATTTGGGATGATAAGTGTGAAGAGAGCTTCCAAGAGCTGAAGAGAAGGTTGACTAGTACACCGATCCTCATTATTCCTAGTGATGGGGAAAGGTTTACTGTCTATACAGATGCTTCAGGCAAAGGGTTGGGTTGTGTCTTGATGCAGAAGGGTTCTGTAGTAGCCTATGCTTCGAGACAACTGAAGGAGTATGAATTGAACTACCCTACTCATGATTTAGAGTTGGCGGCCGTAGTCTTTGCATTGAAGATATGGCGTCACTATTTGTTGGGTCAGGAATTTGATCTGTTCACTGATCACCAGAGTCTCAAGTATATCTTCACTCAGAAGGAGTTGAACATGAGACAGAGAAGATGGATGGAGTTGATCAAAGACTATGACTTCTCTATTCAGTATCAGGCTGGAAAGGCCAATGTGGTGGCGGATGCACTGAGCAGGCATCCAGTTACTTCGGTAGCTGCACTGCGGGTCAGTGAGTGGCAGTTACTGCAGGAGTTCAGAGATCTCAGGATCAGTGTTTCTCCTAGAGTTCAGACTGGTTATGTGGCTTTTCTCAGAGTACAGTCTGCTTTGTGGCAGAAGATCAGAGATCAGCAGTCTGTAGATCCGAAATTAGTTCAGATCAGGGATAGTCTGGTTGATGGCGCAGTTCAGGATTTTAGCCTGTCTGATGATGGTATTCTTCGGTTTCGTGGAAGGGTATGTGTCCCTGAGGAACCGAGCTTGAGGAAGGAAATATTGGAGGACAGCCATAACTCCAAATATTCTCTACATCCTGGCGTGACTAAGATGTATCAGGATCTCAAGAAAAATTTTTGGTGGCCGGGTATGAAGAAAGAAGTGTTTGATTTTGTCTCTAGGTGTTTGACCTGTCAGACTATAAAGGCTGAACATCAGAAGCCTGGTGGTTTGTTGCAACCTCTTCCTATTCCTGAGTGGAAGTGGGAATGCATCAGTATGGATTTTGTGTGTGGTTTGCCCAGAACCAGATTGGGTCATGATGCTATTTGGGTGATTGTTGATAGACTTACTAAATCAGCCCATTTTCTCCCGATTAAGATGACTTATTCATTAGAGAGGCTGGCCAGATTGTACATTGATGAGATAGTCAGACTGCATGGAGTGCCAGTTGATATTGTGTCTGATAGGGATTCTCGATTTTTGTCCAGATTTTGGAGGAGTTTACAGGAGGGTTTGGGTACTAAGTTGAGTTTTAGTACCGCATACCATCCTCAGTCTGATGGCCAGACGGAGCGTACTATACAGACTCTAGAAGATTTGTTGAGAGCCTATGTGGTCGATTGGAGTTCTGAGTGGAACCGGGACCTATCTTTGATAGAGTTCACTTATAATAATAGTTTCCACTCCAGTATTCAGATGGCTCCTTATGAGGCTTTGTATGGAAGAAGGTGTAGGACTCCCTTGTGTTGGGAGGAAACTGGTGACAGGAGGATTTTGAGATCTGATGCAGTACAGGAGACTACTGATAAGGTCAGAGAAATCCAGGATAAGCTGAAAATTGCTCGGGACAGACAGAAGAGTTATGCCGATGACCGACGTCGTCCTTTGGAGTTTATGGTAGGAGACCATGTGTTCTTGAAGGTGTCGCCTACTAAGGGTGTTATGAGGTTTGGCAAAAAGGGCAAGTTGAGCCCTAGGTTTGTAGGCCCTTTTGATATTGTTGAGAGAGTTGGTCCAGTGGCTTACCGTTTAGCTTTACCTCCTGCTATGGACCATGTACATAATGTATTCCATGTCTCTGCTTTGAGGAAGTATCATCCTGATCCATCTCATGTGTTGGAGTTGGAACCTCTTCAGATTCAGAGTGACTTGACTTTTGAGGAAAGACCTCTCCGGATTGTGGATAGGAAGGATAAAGTTCTGAGGAACAAGACTATACCTTTGGTAAAGGTTATCTGGGGAAATCAATCAGTTGAAGAAGCGACTTGGGAGACTGAAGCTGATATGAGGAAAAATTATGCTTACCTCTTTGATGATATGGATGCTGAGCTTTAGAGGACTAAAGCTCTATAAGGAGGGAGGAATGTAAGATCCAAGGATCTTAGGTTCTGGTAAGCATTATTTGGATTTAAATAAAATTATTGATTGTGATATTTTTATGTATTGGTTGATAGTTAATTAATTAGAGATTATTTGTTTGATTATTGACTGTTAATTTATGATAAATTATCATTGGTTGTTTGTGATAAATTAATTAGGATTTTGGGTTGTAAATTTTAAGTTAATTAATTAGACCTTATTGGTTAATTAATTATACTCTATTGGTTAATTAAATCCTTATTGGATGTTAGTTAAATCCTTAATGGATTTTCGTTAAATGATTGGTTAATGGTTAAATTAATTAAATAATTGGTTAATTATGAGATATTGGGTTATTGGGTTTAAAATTCGAAATTATTTAGTTAATGGGTTAAACCTATTGGATTTAATTGGTTAGTGGGTTAAAATTAAGCAAAACCGAAATTTTAAGTGGTAAGTTCGGCTAGGGTAGATTTTTTGGGCGATTTTTGGCTTGGGAAAAATTTAAGTGGTGGCTAGAGAAGAAGTGGCGAATATTGAAGAGTTCTTGGGCGATTTCTTCTTCCTCTTCCCTTTGGCCGACGTTCCTTAGTGTTGGGTGGAGTTTCTTCTTCTATTGGTGGCGACATCAAGGCTTTAGACAAGTTTTTGGGAAGTTTTTAACCTAAGTTTCAAGGTGAGTGGATTTTCTCTTCCACTTAATCCATGTATGCTTGAGATTATTGCTTAGAAACATGGCATGAACCCTTAATTTCAATTTTTGTACATGTTTCTATGTTTTCCCTAAAATTTCGAAAACCCTAGATTGTATGAGAATTAGGGCTTTTCATTTTTAAGGCTTCTAATCATCAATTAGACCTTGTTTAAGCATGTATGTAGCTTTAGTTTTTCAATTGTATGAAGTTTAGGGCTTGAATGAGAATTTCGACCCTTCTTCATGAAGTTACGCCCAAATGCATGGGTAAAATTTGGGGAAAACTTGATATTCATGAAATTAGGTATATGAGGACTCTACTGTAATTTTTTGAGAATTTTTAGAAATAAAAGTTTCTGTTGACTGACATTGACCTAGGGGTAATTCGGTAAATTTTCTAGTTAAAATTGGGGAAAACTTGAAATTTCGAATCTAGGGATCATGAGGGATGTAATGAATATTTTTACGAAATTTTTGGATAACTTTTCCTGCATGACTTAAACTTTGAACTAGGGGTATTTCTGTCTTTTGTTATCAGAACTAGTAGAAAACTATGAAGTTGTGATATTCTACATTTATGTTAATTGTGAACGAAATTTGGTGAATTTTCTGTATTATTATGTATTTTTAATTGAGTGGTGTATGTAGAAAGTAATGACATGAAATATTGATAGAGAACATTGGTTGATAACTTAGCAAAATTACACTGAACTGACCAGCCTGAAATTTAAGGACTACACTATGTTATGTGATTTTTTAAATATTGTGATTTGTGATTTTTGGCATGTTAAGTGATCTTTGAATATGTGAATATTATGTGGTTATGTGAAATTCGAAAATTATGTGGTTATGAGGTTCGAATATTATGTGTTGTGATTATGTGATGGTTAGGACTAAGGCTAGGTGTAACTATGAACTCAAGGGGATAGCCCTGTTGTGTGATATGTTAAGGGTTTGAATTTCAGCCCTGTATTGTGATATGTGTGGGGGTTGATGTTCAGCCTGCCTATTATGATTATTGTGATGGGGGTTGAAGTTCAGCCTGCCCGATGTGATTTTTGTGATGGCTATCCTAGAGTCAAGTTGACACTTAGGAGTCCACCTTTGTGAAATATGTCCACCTATGTGAAATTATGAAATAAGATATGTGTGTTGTCCAGTAGTAACCTTTTGGGAGAACGGGTTTTGACCCAAAGTGCCATGTCTTGGTCAGACAGGGGCCACCTCTTGATGTCATTACTCTTTTATGTGTTGGGAATGATATAAGACCCAAAGTGCCATGTCTTGGTCAGACAGGGGCCACCTCTTGATGTCATCATTCTCGTTTTATGTTATGGCGGGATAGACCAGCGTGCCACGTCGTGACCTGACGGGGGCCACCTCCTGATTCTATTCTCGTTTTATGTTATGGCGGGATAGACCAGCGTGCCACGTCGTGACCTGACGGGGGCCACCTCCTGATTCTATTCTCGTTTTATGTTATGGCGTGATAGACCAGCGTGCCACGTCGTGACCTGACGGGGGCCACCTCCTGATTCTATTCACTGTCCATGTTTATGTGTTGCACGAGATTTTGCAGCTCCCAGTGCTTTGGCCAAGCCGGGTTAGACCATATTGGTCACTTATGATATGCTGGACAACTAGGTTAAATATGTGTTGGTGTGTTTAGTTGGTTTAGAAGATGTGTTCGGTTGGTTTAGAGTATAACTCTAGAACCTGAGTTTGTTTAGAACCTGAGTTGATTATATGTTGGTGTGTACATCTGACTGTTATGTGACTTTGTATTAAATCTTTTTATTTAATCTGGTGATATGTTGACACTATGTTCCTGTTAAAGATTTTTAAAACAATCTGCCTATATTTTTGAGTGTATGTTATGGATGGTCAATTAGACTATCCACTCACTGGGCTGTGTAGCTCACCCCTCACTATTTTCAGGTAAAGAGCAGGGGCGCAGTTAGCTTGATACTGATGTTATGATTTATGCTTATGGTGCCGGTTGTGGCCCTATGTTTTTGCTTAATTAAATTGAGGCCGGCTATGGCCGAATATGAATTATATGATCTATGTGAACTCTGTGATGTGAACCATGTGAACTATGTGACATTGTGTTGCCAGATTGTGGCAGTTAATTGAGTTTGACTTTTGTGTCACCGCGGGCTTCGGCCTGGTTTCGGTGTTTGGTATTAGTTTATAAAAATCGATTTTGTGGGTTTGTTTTGAAATTGAAATTGATGTGTATTTTTGCAATCGGTTTTGATATAACTGTAACGTGCATATGTCTAGTGCACGTATTGCGTGGTGGCAGGTACCTTTATGTGATATAAGATTTGTGATTCGAAGATTTTATGTGTTTGGAGTTTTGAAAATTTTCAGATCGTGTTTTCCTTGAACTCGGTTTTACCTAGCATTTGATCGATCTTATATGAAACATCCTATTGCTTTTGCGATTGTGTTATTTGTTTGGGGTTAAGTATGTGGGATGTTACAGGCGTGAGCAAGGCGGGTAACGCGCAAGTACTTAGGCTCTCACGGATGTACCCCTTGGTGAGGAGTTCATCCACTTGACGCTGCAGTTCAGCATGTTCGGTGGGGTTCTGTAAGATCCAAGGATCTTAAGTCCTGGTAAGCATTATTTTGATTTAAATAAACTCGTTGGCTGTGATATTTTGTTCATGATTTAAATAAAATTACTGACTGTGATATTTTTCTATGTATTGGTTGTTAATTTATAGTTAATTAACTAGAGATTTTTGGTTGTTAATTTATAGTTAATTAAATTAGAGATTATTGGTTGTTAATTTTGTTGGACGTTAATTAGCTTAATGGATGTTAAATTTAATTAGTTAACTAGCTTATTGGATGTTAGTTTAACCTTATTGGATTTTCACTTAAATTATGAGTTATTGGGTTTGCGCTAATTGGGTTTAAAATTCAAATTTATTAGTTAAATGGGTTAAACCCTTTTGAATTAATTGGTTAGCGGGTTAAACATTAAAAACCGAAATTTAAATTTTAAGGGGGTTTAGCGACTAGGGTAAAGAGGTAGGCGTTTTTTTTTTGGCTTGGAGAAAAACATTGGGCGACGGCTTGAAGAAGTTGGCGATTCTTGAAGAGTTCTTGGGTGATTTTCTCTTCCTCTTCCTTTCTTCCTTTGGCCGGCGTCTTTGGTGTTTGGAGGCGTTTATTGTCCATTGATTGGCGTCTTCCTAGGATCAATTCAAAGCCCTTAGACGAATTTTGTGGAGGATCTTCATCTTGGTATTCTCGGTTGAGGTGAGTGGAGTGTCTTATTCGAAATTTACATCAATATGATTATGGTTGTGCTACATGATAAATTTGGTTGCTTGAAATCTTTCCATGTTTAAAACCGAAATAATCTTGATAATTGTTATGAAAACCGAATTCTTGATAATAATTATGAGACTCGAAATCTTGATAATTATTTATGAAAACTGAAATTCTGATGTTAATTATGAAACCGAAATCTTGATGATTGTTTTATGAAAACTTTCAACCGAAATCTTGATGATTGTTTTATGAAAACCGAAAGTTTGTAATATGAAATTTAAGGTATTAATTTATGGAATTTAGGAAGTTTTAAACCAATGATTTTGAGCATGATATTCATGTTAACTAAGGTTTAAAATTTAGTAGATAATATGTTATGTTAACCGTGGGTTACATGTAGTGATTTGTAAAGCAATTGTATGAATACATGTTTTAATTTTATGTTTAATTTTATGTTGATTTTTATGTATGCTTGATAAATGCTATATGTCGATTTTATGGATGCTTGATAAATGTTAATAATGGTATAAAACTCATGTTTATTTATCTAAGACCATGTATTCATGTTTGAGAACATTGGGTGATAATTTAGCAAGGTTAGACTGAATTGATCAGCATGAAACCTAAGGACTACCCTACATTATGTGATTTTTTTGAATGTTATGTGATTATGTGATTTTGAATATTATGCGGTTATGTGATTTTGAATATTATGTGGTTATGTGATTCCAAATATTATATGTTGTGATCATGGAATGGTTAGGACTAAGGCTAAGTGTAACTGTGTGCTCAATGGGATAGTTGATATTGAAGAGTCCCCTTCGAGGGGGAGCGCAAGCAGATGAAACCCTAATTTAGGGGCGCATGCAATTTTGCTAGGGTTTCAACTATACAATCACTTATATGCTCACATAATCAACTATGATAGATTGATTAGAACAAGAGGGAGATTCATACCAACGCCATTGCCTTGGAGGTCGGCTTGGAAGAAGAGAGCAACTTAGATCTCCTCCAAAAGTTCACACACAAGATGAAGATCGCCTACCCCTTGTGATGCTTATGCTAGCAAGAATCTTTAAGGGTCCTTGCCGTATGGAAGGGAAGGGAAATTCTTGCTTGGCGAGACTTCCTTCTCTTGTTTTCGTCAAGTCCCTTCTTCCACCGAATGGAAAAAACTTCACAAGAGATTTCGGCAAGAGAGTAACCTACCACACTAATGTGGAGGCGTTACACACAATCCACTTGAAATCGAATTCCAAAAATGGAAAGTATTCAAGGCTCAAGCGTTCACCCTTAAGTGAACCAAGCCCTTAACTCATCTCCCATGAACCATGCGCTCATCCATGAGCCGGTTCAATGTCGGTTTGGTCCAAGACCAATTAACCCAAGCCATATGGTCTAGATCACAATAAACCCTAAAGGTTCAAGATCTAACCGTTCATTTCTTGATGCTCCTGATCTCACCGATCTAGCATCATCTCTCTCGATCGAAGTTTACCGATCTCAAGCCCTAATCAATCAAACATGATCAGACCAGATCTCACTTACAATCAGAGATTAAATCCCTTTAAACTGAACCCAAATAATTCAGTCCACACGATCTGACTCAAGTAAGCCATATCATCAAATTGTGCGACCCTGAGGGTTTCCTTTAAATGTCGGTAACGATAACTTTCGTTATCACGATCAGTGAGGGGTATCTAGCAACACATCACTGTCTCCCGATATAAAGGAAAGAGTCTTCCAAGACTACTCCCAAAACACAGCACAAGGGTGAATGCACTTCACTAGGCATACATGTTTCCTTTGCCACTGGATGTTCTTATTGGACAAGCGTGTCAAGCTTGTGTTCCAATATGATGAGCATGATTAGATCAGATGAACATAGTCATCTGGGTATGGCCATACACTATCTCAATCATCTCATATAGGGGGCCCCTTTAGAACATCACACTCCTTGAACAAGGAGACGGCAATCCTATATCTATCACTAGTGCCCTAACCTGACTCCTGATCATTATCCAAGACAGTCTATAATCATTATGTTTCAAATGATATTGAACTACCTCAAAACAATGACATTCATCATTTAGATGTTGGGGTATGCCCTTAAGGCTAATGTTTGAGGCCTTGGGATTGTATAAGTGTCATGTAATAAACTCTTAAGTTTATAAAGGCATGGTTATTATTCAGGTTGCTACCTTGTCTGCTGTAATAAGTGTACTTCTGAATAATGTCTCAAAGCTGTTCAGCTAGGCTGACAGGCTATATGTCCTTAGTCGAGATATCTTGGTGAACATGAGACAACCTTGATACGATTGAGACTAATATGTGTTCTAATCTTATAGGATGCTTCGAGCATGGAATAAGATGTAGACTCATGGGTACATTGGATGTACTGGACAGACCCTACTAGGATATTCAATTGCTTGTCACAATGTGAATGATCCTTGTATGCACTGAGTGGCACATGTCCTTTGACTTGAGATCACATGTGTTTCTAAATGATGATTGTCATTGTTTTGGGGTAGTTCAATATCATTTGAAACATAATGATCATAGACTATCTTGGATAATGATCATGAGTCAGGTTAGGGCACTAGTAATAGATAAAGGATTGCCGTCTCCTTGTTCAAGGAGTGTGATGTTCTAAAGGGCCCCCCTGTATGAGATGATTGAGAAAGTGTATGGCCATACCCAGATGACTATGTTCATTTGATCTAATCATGCTCATCGTATTGGAGTTACAAGCTTGACACGCTTGTCCAATAAGAACATCCAGTGGCAAAGGAAACATGTATGCCTTGTGAATAGATTCACACTTGTGCTAAGGTTTGGGAGTAGTCTTGGAAGACTCTTTCCTTTATATCGGGAGACAGTGATGTGTTGCTAGATACCCCTCACTGATCGTGATAACGTTAGTTATCGTTACCGACATTTAGAGGAAACCCTCAGGGTCGCACAATTTGATGATATGGCTTACTTGAGTCAGATCGTGTGGACTGGATTCTTTGAGTTCAGATTAAAGGGGTTTAATCTCTGATTGTAAGTGAGATCTGGTCTGATCATGTTTGATTGATTATGGCTTGAGGTCGGTAAGCTTCGATCGAGAGAGATGATGCTAGATCGGAGAGATCAAGGGCATCAGGAGATGAATGGTTAGATCATGAGCCTTGGGGTTCAATTTGGTCTAGACCAAGTGGCTTGAGCTATTTTGGTTTGGTTTAATGAACCAAAATTCGATTTGACGTTTTGGCTTGAACCGGTTCACAAAGGTGAACGCATGGTTCAATGCCAATATGCGTTTTTGGGTTGGCTTGAGCGCATGGCTTGATTGTCTTCCATTTATGGAAAGTCATCAAGGCCAATTTTCTCTTAAACGCCAAAACGCATATGCGTTGAGCTCTTGACTTCAACGCCTTGATCTTTGGTTGGGGTGGTTGACGAAGAGTGAAGCCTTGTTGCAAGAGGAGCTCTCGGCCAAGAAAGTGAATCATCTCATCATCCTCTTCCATTCGACAAAAGAAAGCTTGGGTGTCTTGCTAGCACAAGGGACGTCAAGAAGTAAGCATCTTCATCTTGTGTGTGAACTTGTGGAGGAGATCTAAGTTGTTCTCTTCATCCAAGCCGACTTCCAAGCCTATGGCGTTGGTATGAATCTCCCCTTGTTCTTATAAATCTATGGTAGTTGAACATATGGCATGCAAATGATCTTCAAACCCTTGCTTCCGCTTGCATAAGTTTCATTTGCGCCATGCTTAGGGTTTTTGCCCCCCTCTCGAAAGGGGTTCCTGCAATTGGTATCAGAGCTTGCTCCTTGCATGCTATTATGTTTGCTGATGTGATCCATGTTTACACTTATGCTTAGATCTATGGTTGGTTACATGCGCAAGTTCATAAAAATTTTTTATGATGCGAAATACAACATGCATAATGTTTATTGCTCTTAGCCGCATGCTTTAGTGCTTGTTGTTGTTTTGTCTATGTTGCGCTCCCCCTTGAAGGGGACTCTACAAATGTTATAGATGGCGCATGGTTGATTGGTGCATCTTACATGTTGTTTTTGACAAAACAAAACATCTTGCGCGCCTCATCTAGATCTAAGGCCCTACTTTAAACCCTTAGATGGGTTGATGGGGTTGAAAGCATCTTCTAGGTTAGATCCAACTAGTCTGATCAGACCATCTGACAGCCTAGATGGGTTGACCAGATAGCACCTGTGCGCAAGCACATGGTGGCTATAGGTTAACTGCATCAAAGGTGTGTAGCGAGGTCTGGTTGAGACAACCAGTGAACACTCTTGAGTTAGGCCCGGGGTCACACCCGCTTGCCAGAACTCTTGAAGGTTGTTCAGCCCTGGCGCATGCATGGTTGACCATTAGGTCAACTCGAGTCAGTTAGGACTCGGTGCATGCAAGGGCAGAGGATCTGACTAGATGGATGAGTGGATCCCCATCAATGGACCATTGTAAGGTTGTAGGACACCTAAGGAAATTAAAATTGATGCCATGGGTTTTCAAAAATTTAATTTCATGTATGGATCACATGTTGATTTGAAGCCATATGCTTGTTTATTTAATCTTATGTGGGTTGCCCTAATGTGTGCTGTGCTGGGGCCTGCGTGCCTGGATTTAAAATTGTAAATTAATTTGTGATCTGCGTATCACATCGTATTTAATTTATAATATGTGTTTGACCTGCGAGTCAAAGCTTGTCTAGATAGATCAAAATGTATTTTGACTAGACAAGAACATAAAGGCACACATCCAAGAGGAGCATTCACCTGGTGGCGCACCTGAGGTGCTCTTGGCGCTAGGGCCCTGGGTTGGACCAGATGAGATGCAAAAGGAGCTCAAGTGAAGACTTAAGTAAAATTAAGGTCTTACTTAGGGTTCATGGGCTTTTACCACATAAGATCATGCTTTCTATTTATTGCTTATATAATTAGAATTGCATGTGTTTATCTTCTGCTATCACCATAGGAATTGCATGATAGTGAAGAAGATAAAAGACCGTTAAAATCCAACGCTAACATATCAAGCTCGTAAGCCTTCTGACGCGAAACCTCACCGTTCTGACTATCGTTGGAGCCGTGTTGTACCCACTCAGTGGGCACGTCCATCTATCTTCAGACGGTGCAGGATTACACCTGCGTGTTACAGAGCAGGGATTTATCCCTTCTCGTTGCTCAGCATAGCACGTGGTGGTCCAGGGAGTAGGTCAGGTCAGCTTGACCATGTAGGCTACATATGTGGCGCATATGGTAGCACATGGAGGCAGCCATCTGAGGGATCAGAGACTGTGTTGTACCAACTCAGTTGGCACAGTCTGCTGGATTGCCCAGATGAAGGGGAATCGCACGGGTTGGCGATTGGCTGAGTTAGCCTACCAGAAATTAGTGCTTGTACTCTCTGTGCATCTTATCTCGCCTGAGCGGGACGCGGAGACCAAGTATGAAATCTGGATCCCATCTCACTAAAAGAGTGCTACTCTTTCGGACTGTTTACTGGATTTTTCAGTCAGACAAAATAGTGAGAAAAGAATCTTTCTTAAGTCCTGGATTGATTCTATACATTGATACTGACCTTGCTGTTCTTGCATTGTTGTAGATACCTGCAGCAACGAACACCATGAGCTTCAATGTGCGATCCCTACTGGAAAGGGAGAAGTTTGCTGGGCCGAACTGTTGGGGTATGCCCTTAAGGCTAATGTTTGAGGCCTTGGGATTGTATAAGTATCATGTAATAAACTCTTAAGTTTATAATAAGGCATGGTTGTTATTCAGGTTGTTACCTTGTCTGCTGTAATAAGTGTACTTCTGAATAATGTCTCAAAGCTGTTCAGCTAGGCTGACAGGCTATATGTCCTTAGTCGAGATATCTTGGTGAACATGAGACAGCCTTGATATGATGGAGACTAATATGAGTGCTAATCTTATAGGATGCTTCGAGCATGGAATAAGATGTAGACTCATGGGTACATTGGATGTACTGGACAGACCCTACTGGGATATTGCATTGCTTGTCACAATGTGAATGATCCCTGTAAGCAGCAAGTGGCACATGTCCTTTGACTTGAGATCACTTGTGTTTCTAAATGATGATTGTCATTGTTTTGAGGTAGTTCAATATCATTTGAAATATAATGATTATAGACTATCTTGGATGGTGAGCTTGAATCAGGTTAGGGCACTAGTGATAGATAAAGGATTGCCGTCTCCTTGTTTAAGGAGTGTGGTGTTCTAAGGGCCCCCCTATATGAGATGATTGAGATAGTGTATGGCCATACCCAGATGACTATGTGCATCTGATCTAATCATGCTCATCGTATTGGAGTTACAAGCTTGACCCGCTTGTCCAATAAGAACATCCAGTGGCAAAGGACACATGTATGCCTTGTGAATTGAGTCACACTTGTGCTATGGTTTGGGAGTAGTCTTGGAAGACTCTTTCCTTTATATCGGGAGACAGTGATGTGTTGCTAGATACCCCTCACTGATCGTGATAACGTAAGTTATCGTTACCGACATTTAGAGGAAACCCTCAGGGTCGCACAATTTGGTGATATGGCTTACTTGAGTCAGATCGTATGGACTGGATTCTTTGAGTTCAGATTAAAGGGATTTAATCTCTGATTGTAAGTGAGATCTGGTCTGATCATGTTTGATTGATTAGGACTTGAGATCGGTAAGCTTCGATCGAGAGAGGTGATGCTAGATCGGAGAGATCAAGGGCATCAGATGATGAATGGTTAGATCATGAGCCTTGGGGGTTCAATTTGGTCTAGACCAAGTGGCTAGAGCTATTTCGGTTTGGTTTGTTGAACCAAAGCCGATTTGACATTTTGGCTTGAACCGGTTCACAATGGTGAACGCATGGTTCAATCCTAAAATGCGTTTGGGTTGAGTTGAGCGCATGGACTTGATGAGCTTCCATTTATGGAAAGTCATCAAGGGCCGGTTTCACTCACTTCAATGCCAAAAAACGCATATGCGTTTGCGCTCTTCTCTTCAACGCATTCGACTTTGGTTGGGTGGTGATTGACGAAGAGAAGGAGAGGTTGAGCAAGAGGAGCTCTCGGCCAAGAGGTTCATCATCCCCTTCCATTCGACACTTGAAGGCTTGGGTGTCTTGCTAGCACAAGAGACCGCAAGGAGTAAGCATCTTCACCTTGTGTGTGAACTTGTGGAGGAGATCTACTTTGTTCTCTTTATCCAAGCCGACTTCCAAGCATATGGCGTTGGTATGATTTTTATCTCAATCTATTCAATCGATTATAGTTGAACATATGGCATGCAAATGATCTTGCGACCCTTGCTTCCGCTTGCATATTTTACATTAGCGCCATGCTTAGGGTTTTGCCCCCTTATGATTAGGGGTTCCTACACGAACTTCTCTGACTGGTTTGGACACCTTAAGATCGTTCTTAAGGCAGAGAGGAAACTATATGTCCTCGAGACGGCGATACCGCCGCAGCCCGCTCCGAACGCCGCAAGGGCGGTTCGGGATACCTATGAAAAGCACGTCAATGATAGCATTGATGTCGCTTGCCTGATGCTAGCGTCTATGACGCCACCGCTGCAGCGTCAGCATGAGGATATGTCGGCTATAGAGATTATAGCGAACCTCAAGATGCTGTATGCTGCACAGGCGAGGACAGAACGCTATAATCTGACGAAGCTCTTCGTTCAGAGCAAACTGGCTGAGGGGAGCCCAGTGGGAGCTCACGTGCTCAAGATGATTGGGCACAAGGAGGCTCTGGAGAAACTGGGGCATACCATCAACCAGGAGCTTGCTGTAGACATAATTCTACAGTCTCTTCCGCCTTCTTTCGATGCGTTCATTATTAACTTTAATATGAACAAAATCGATTGCACTCCGGCAGAGCGGTTGAATATGCTCTTGACTACTGAGGAAACTCTGAAGGGTAAGCCTTCAACCTCTGTCTTGATGGTTCCTTATAGGAACAAGAAGAAGGGGAAGAAGGGCAAGGCCCCTGTCAAGAACTACAGCAAGGCTCTGAAACAGAAGGTGAAGCGGTCGAAGGACAACAGGTGTTTCCACTGTGGCCAACTAGGTCACTGGAAAAAGGACTGTAAAGCGCTCCAAGGAGATAAGAGGGGAAGCATCGCTTCTGGCTCAGGTATATATGTGACTGAGGTCATGTTATCTTCTTCTATTTCATGGGTGTTGGACACTGCATGTGGAGTTCACATTTGTTCAAATGTACAGGAACTCAGGAGAAGAAGGCAGGTGGGACAGCATGAGGTAGACCTACGCGTTGGAAACGGGGCACGGGTTGCTGCTGTTGCTGTAGGAGACTATTTCATTTCTTTACCATCTGGCATTGTATTACAATTAAACAATTGTTATTTTGTCCCCAGTATTACCAAGAATATTATCTCTATTCCTGCTCTTGTCAGGAAAGGATTTGCCTTTGAATGCAAGATTTCAAAGTGTGTTTTATCTTATGATAATATTGTGTATGCAACTGGTTCAATTAACAATGGGTTATTCATGTTGGACATGGAAAATTCTATACAAAACATTGATACTAAGAAAGCCAAGTATGCTGATGACAGCACCTTGCTATGGCATAGTCGTTTAGGCCATATTAACAAGAAGCGCATTAAGCGGTTGCATGATCATGGACTGCTGGGATCATTCTCCTATGAGGAGATTGATACATGCAAAGCTTGTTTGATGGGTAAAATGACGAAGTCACCTTTTCCTCACAAAGGTCAAAGGGCTTCGGGTTTACTTGACCTTATACACAGTGATGTGTGTGGGCCATTTAGTAAACATGCCAGAGGTGGCTATCAGTACTTCATTACCTTTACTGATGATTTCAGTAGGTATGGTTATGTCTATCTGATGAGACATAAAAGTGAATCTTTTGACAAGTTCAAAGAGTTCAAGAATGAAGTACAGAATCAGCTAGGCCGAAATATCAAGGCACTTCGCTCTGATCGAGGTGGTGAATACCTAAGTCATGCGTTTACTGACTATCTGAAGGAGTGTGGGATTATCTCACAGCTCACTCCGCCAGGAACACCGCAATGGAATGGTGTGTCCGAAAGGAGAAATAGAACGTTACTTGATATGGTTCGTTCTATGATGAGTCAGGCTACTCTTCCATACTCCTTTTGGGGTCTTGCACTGGAAACAGCTGCAAAGGTACTAAACCGAGTGCCATCCAAGGCAGTTTCAAAGACGCCATATGAGTTATGGTATGGGAAACAGCCGAGCTTGACATTTATCAGGATCTGGGGTTGCGAGGCTTATGTCAAAAAGCTCGCCTCTGGAAAACTGGAGAGCAGATCTGACAAATGCATCTTTGTCGGTTACCCTAAGGAAACTAAGGGTTATTATTTCTACGATCCCAAAGAGAACAAGGTATTTGTTGCTCGGACGGCCATATTTCTTGAGAAGGAGTTTCTTCTGCAAGAGGCCAGTGGGAGAGAAATAAAGCTGGATGAGAATCCAGAGGAAGGACAAAGTAGTCAAGTGCAGTTGGATGAGCCTGAGCTGGTAGAACAGGTTACTGAACAACCTGAGGCTCAGATATCACGGGAACCACGAAGATCGGGTAGGATCCGTCGACAGCCTGAGCGCTATGACGGAGTCTACATCATTGATAATGATGAACCCCTCACTTATGCGGATGCGGTCAGTGGACCGGAGTCAGCTAGATGGCTTGATGCTATGCGAGCCGAAATGGACTCCATGTCAGATAACCAAGTCTGGGATTTGGTTGATCCGCCTCCGGGAGTAATCCCTATAGGCTGTAAATGGATCTTCAAGAAGAAGATTGACATGGATGGTAACGTGGTTACCTATAAAGGCAGGCTAGTTGCGAAAGGTTTCAAACAAATCTACGGGATAGATTATGATGAAACTTTCTCTCCTGTAGCCATGTTTAAGTCTATTCGGATTCTTTTCGCAATAGCTGCATATTGCGATTATGAGATCTGGATGAGGATGTGTATATGACACAACCGGAAGGTTTCACTAATCCATCAGATCGTCATAAAATATGCAAGTTAAAGAAGTCCATTTATGGACTGAAACAAGCATCTAGAAGCTGGAATATTCGTTTTGATGAATCAATCTCTGAGTTTGGTTTCATCAAGAACGATGATGACCCGTGTGTATATAAAAGGTTTAGTGGGAGCGTGATTACATTCCTAATCCTCTACGTCGATGATATCTTAATCATTGGAAATGATATTCCTGAACTGCATGCTGTTAAAGCATGGTTAGGACAATGTTTCCAGATGAAAGATCTAGGAGAAGCAGCCTATGTATTAGGTGTAAAGATCTACAGGGATAGATCTAAGAGGCTTCTCGGGCTGTGCCAGAGTACTTACATCGATAAAGTCCTGGAGAGATTCCATTTAGAGAATTCTAAACGAGGATATCTTCCAGTCAGACATGGTCTGAATCTTTCGAAGAGTCAGTGTCCACAAACACAGACTGAGAAAGATGAAATGGACAATACGCCTTATGCTTCGGCTATTGGGTCCATTATGTATGCGATGTTGTGTACTCGCCCAGACGTCGCTTACGGGTTAAGCGTGACCAGTCGATTCCAAAGTAATCCAGGTATGGCGCACTGGATTGCAGTCAAGAACATCTTAAAATATCTGCGGAGGACCAAAGATATGTTCTTGATATATGGTGGTCAGGAAGAACTCAGTATAGAGGGATATACTGACGCTTCGTTCCAGTCAGACCAGGATGATTTCCGATCGCAATCAGGCTATGTTTTTAGCTTGAATGGTGGAGCAGTGGTGTGGAAAAGTTTCAAACAGTCAACTGTTGCTGATTCCACAACAGAAGCCGAGTATGTTGCAGCCTCGGAAGCATCCAAGGAGGCAGTGTGGATTCGTAAGTTCGTGAGAGAACTTGGTGTAGTTCCTTCAAGTGCAGATCCTTTGGTTATCTTCTGTGATAACACTGGAGCAATTGCACAAGCAAAGGAACCACGGTCGCACCAGAAGTCCAAGCACATACAGAGACGGTTTCACTTGATCCGGGAGATCATTGATCGTGGCGAGATCAAAATTTGCAAGGTTCATACAGATGACAATCTGGCAGACCCGCTTACCAAGCCTCTGGCGCAGCAGAAGCATGAGAAGCACTGTAATAATATGGGTTTGAGATTTCTCAACCATTAGATTAAGTGCAAGTGGGAGATTGTTGGGGTATGCCCTTAAGGCTAATGTTTGAGGCCTTGGGATTGTATAAGTGTCATGTAATAAACTCTTAAGTTTATAAAGGCATGGTTATTATTCAGGTTGCTACCTTGTCTGCTGTAATAAGTGTACTTCTGAATAATGTCTCAAAGCTGTTCAGCTAGGCTGACAGGCTATATGTCCTTAGTCGAGATATCTTGGTGAACATGAGACAACCTTGATATGATTGAGACTAATATGTGTTCTAATCTTATAGGATGCTTCGAGCATGGAATAAGATGTAGACTCATGGGTACATTGGATGTACTGGACAGACCCTACTAGGATATTCAATTGCTTGTCACAATGTGAATGATCCTTGTATGCACTGAGTGGCACATGTCCTTTGACTTGAGATCACATGTGTTTCTAAATGATGATTGTCATTGTTTTGGGGTAGTTCAATATCATTTGAAACATAATGATCATAGACTATCTTGGATAATGATCATGAGTCAGGTTAGGGCACTAGTAATGGATAAAGGATTGCCGTCTCCTTGTTCAAGGAGTGTGATGTTCTAAAGGGCCCCCCTGTATGAGATGATTGAGAAAGTGTATGGCCATACCCAGATGACTATGTTCATTTGATCTAATCATGCTCATCGTATTGGAGTTACAAGCTTGACACGCTTGTCCAATAAGAACATCCAGTGGCAAAGGAAACATGTATGCCTTGTGAATAGATTCACACTTGTGCTAAGGTTTGGGAGTAGTCTTGGAAGACTCTTTCCTTTATATCGGGAGACAGTGATGTGTTGCTAGATACCCCTCACTGATCGTGATAACGTTAGTTATCGTTACCGACATTTAGAGGAAACCCTCAGGGTCGCACAATTTGATGATATGGCTTACTTGAGTCAGATCGTGTGGACTGGATTCTTTGAGTTCAGATTAAAGGGGTTTAATCTCTGATTGTAAGTGAGATCTGGTCTGATCATGTTTGATTGATTATGGCTTGAGGTCGGTAAGCTTCGATCGAGAGAGATGATGCTAGATCGGAGAGATCAAGGGCATCAGGAGATGAATGGTTAGATCATGAGCCTTGGGGTTCAATTTGGTCTAGACCAAGTGGCTTGAGCTATTTTGGTTTGGTTTAATGAACCAAAATTCGATTTGACGTTTTGGCTTGAACCGGTTCACAAAGGTGAACGCATGGTTCAATGCCAATATGCGTTTTTGGGTTGGCTTGAGCGCATGGCTTGATTGTCTTCCATTTATGGAAAGTCATCAAGGCCAATTTTCTCTTAAACGCCAAAACGCATATGCGTTGAGCTCTTGACTTCAACGCCTTGATCTTTGGTTGGGGTGGTTGACGAAGAGTGAAGCCTTGTTGCAAGAGGAGCTCTCGGCCAAGAAAGTGAATCATCTCATCATCCTCTTCCATTCGACAAAAGAAAGCTTGGGTGTCTTGCTAGCACAAGGGACGTCAAGAAGTAAGCATCTTCATCTTGTGTGTGAACTTGTGGAGGAGATCTAAGTTGTTCTCTTCATCCAAGCCGACTTCCAAGCCTATGGCGTTGGTATGAATCTCCCCTTGTTCTTATAAATCTATGGTAGTTGAACATATGGCATGCAAATGATCTTCAAACCCTTGCTTCCTCTTGCATAAGTTTCATTTGCGCCATGCTTAGGGTTTTTGCCCCCCTCTCGAAAGGGGTTCCTGCATTAGAAACACAAGTGATCTCAAGTCAGAGGACATGTGCCACTTGTTGCAATCAAGGATCATTCACATTGTGACAAGCAATTGAATATCCTAGTAGGGTCTGTCCAGTACATCCAATGTACCCATGAGTCTACATCTTATTCCATGCTCGAAGCATCCTATAAGATTAGAACACATATTAGTCTCAATCATATCAAGGCTGTCTCATGTTCACCAAGATATCTCGACTAAGGACTTTATAGCATGTCAGCCTAGCTGAACAGCTTTGAGACATTATTCAGAAGTACACTTATTGCAGCAGACAAGGTAACAACCTGAATAACAACCATGCCTTTATAAACATAAGAGTTTATTACATGATACTTTTACAATCCCAAGGCCTCAAACATTAGCCTTAAGGGCATACCCCAACAGATATGTGATATGTTAAGGGTTGGATATTTCAGCCCTGTATTGTGATATGTGAAGGGGGTTGACGTTCAGCCTGCCTGTTATGATTATTGTGATGGGGGTTGATGTTCAGCCTGCCCGATATGATTATTGTGATGACTATCCTAGAGTCTAGTTGACACTTAGGAGTCCACCTTTGTGATATAAGATATAAGATGTGTCTGTTGTCCAGTAGGAACCCTTTGGGAGAACGGGTTTTGACGCAAAGTGCCATGTCTTGGTCGGACAGGGGCCACCTCTTGATGTCATCACTCTTTTTGTGATATGGGGTGTCGTAGAGCAAAGTGCCACGTCGTGACCCGGCGGGGGCCACCTCTTGAATCTACACACTATCCATCGATGTGTTATGGGGTGTTTTAGAGCAAAGTGCCACGTCGTGACCTGGCGGGGGCCACCTCTTGATTCTACTCACTGTCCATGTTTATATGTTGCATGAAATTTTGCAGTCTCCCAGTGCTTAGGCCAAAGCCGGGTTAGACCATAATGGTCACTACTGAATATGCTGGACAACTAGGTTAATTAAGTATTGGTGTGTACATCTGAGTTGGTTTAGAGTATAACTCTAGAAACTGAGTTTGTTATATGTTGGTGTGTACATCTGACGGTTTATATGACTTCTGTTTTCTTTATGTTGTTATATGTTGACATAATGTTCCTGTTAAAGATTTTTAAAATAATCTGTCTATATTTTTGAGTGTATGTTATGGATGGTCGATTTAGACTATCCACTCACTGGGCTGTGTAGCTCACCCCTCACTATTTTCAGGCATAGAGCAGGGGCGCATTTCTTGAGTTAGCATTGGCATGGATATCGCTAGTTTGCTGTTTAAGAACTTTTGTGCTTAATTATTTGGGGCCGGTTGTGGCCGAACTATATGAATGATATGAGCTATGTGAACCATGTGAACTATGTGAACTTGTGATGTCAGATTGTGGCTGTTAAATGAGTTTGATTTTTGTGTCACCGCGGGCTTCAGCCTGGTTTCGGTGTTTGGTATGAGTTTATAAAAATCGATTTTGTGATTTTGTTTTGAATTTCGGTTTGTGGTGTATTCTTTGTAATCGGTTTTGATATACCTGTAACTTGCATATGTCTAGTGCAAGTATTGCCTGGTGGCAGGTACCTTTATGGATTTTATGGATTTGATACGGATTTGATATAACTGTTGCCTTGCATATGTCTAGTGCAAGGAATGCGTGGTGGCAGGTACCTTTATGAAATTGTGTTTACCTGGAGATTTATATGTATGGATTTTCGAAATTTTCAGATCGGGTTTCCTGAACGGGGTTTTACCTAGCATATGTATCGATCTTGTATGATAACATCCTGTTTCTTTCATGAATTGTGTTGCTTGTTTGGGGTTAAGATAACGGGATGTTACAGAATGGTATCAGAGGAGTTGGCTAGCTAAAACTTAGTTCGGGGGAAAACATGTTTGTGTATTGCTAGACACCTGATAGGTTTATGTTTGTTTTCCTGACTATGGCATGTGTGTGTAGGAATTTAAGATGGTGCGAACCAGAGGAAATGCTAGTGGCGAGGATGAGCAGCCTTCGAACCTCACGAGAACTATTGAGGCTCTGACTGGCATGGTACAGCAACAAGGTGCCATGATAGAGAGGCAAGCTCAGATGCTGCAGCAACAACAGACTCAGCATCAAGAGGCACAACAGCAGCTTTTGCAGCAGCTGACTCAAGAGAGGCCCCAGACTACTACTCGAGCGGTGGGGGATGACTCTCAGGAGGGCGCTCACAGGCGCTATGCCTCACTTGTGAGTGAATTCCAGAAACTGGGTCCCAGCTCTTTTTATGGGGGCTCAGAATCCAGTACTGCCGAGAACTGGCAGTTGTGCTTGGAAAAGATTTTCCAAGTCATGCGGTGCTCGGACGAAGACAAGTTATGTCTGACCACCTATATGATGCGTGGTGACGCAGATGAGTGGTGGAAGGGCGTGGTGAGACTTGCCGAAGAAAGACATGAGACTGTAGATTGGCCTTACTTCTTGTCTCGATTTAACGAGAAGTACTTCCCAGATAGTTTGGTTGAGGACCGAGAGGTGGCATTTATTCACCTGGAGCAGGGTGATATGATAGTGGACCAGTATGAGTTGCAGTTCACTAAGTTGGGAAAGTATGCTCCTCACCTGATAAACACTGAAAAGAGGAGAGCTACCAAGTTTCTCAGAGGTCTCAGATGGGACATTAGAGAGCAGGTTGGTGCTCAGCACTTGGAGACCTATGTTGAGACTGTTGGGCGAGCACGCACCATTGAGAGATACATAGCTGAGAGGAGTTCTCATGTTGCCGTGACAGTGATTCCTGCAGCTGAGGCGGCGGTTCCTCAGTATGGTAGTGGCGGCAAGGGTAAGAAGTACCCTAAACATAAGGACTACAAAAAGAGCAGGTATAAGCCTTACTCCTACAAGGCACCGCAGCAGTCCAGGGATGCACCGCAGCAGTTCAGGGATGTCAGGGATGTAAGAAACAGTATCACAGAGGACCGGACTTGTAATTATTGTGGGCTCAAGGGACATCTAGTGAAAGACTGTCATAAGAGGAATGGTGTATGTTTCAGGTGTAAGAAACCTGGACACATGGTCAAGGACTGTAAAGAACCTGAGATGCAGTAGAGAGGCGCAGATAAGCCTACAGTCCAGACTAGAGTTTATGCTGTGGCTGAGAAGGATACACGAGCTTCCCGATCCGTCGTGGAAGGTACCTTATTTGTATTCGATCAGTTAGCGCGCATTCTATTTGACCCTGGTGCAAATTTGTCTTTTGTATCTGTTAAGTTTGCTGCATGTTTACCTGTGTTACCTAAGGTGCTGAATTATGCTGTGTCTGTGAGTACTCCCTTAGGAACATCATTATCTACAGATACTGTTTGTGCTAATTGTGTAGTGCATGTAGAGGGTTATGAGTTTCTGGTAGATCTAATCCTCTTAGACATGCAAGATTATGATGTCATCCTAGGTATGGATTGGTTATCCTCACATCATGCTACTGTGGATTGCTTTGAGAAAGTAATCACTTTAAATCTGCTAGATGGGAATAGGATTTTTGTGAGAGGTCTAGTGTCGGACCAAGGACCGCATGTAATATCTTTCCTGCAGGCCAGGAAGTTACTTGCTAGTGGATGCAAGGGTTATCTTGCGCATGTTAAGGTGCAGGATGATTCTACTTCTGATTTGACTCAGATGGCGGTGGTGAAAGAATTTCCTGATGTGTTCTCTGAAGAATTTTCAGGCTTGCCACCAATTAGAGAAGTGGAGTTTGGCATTGAGTTGGCGCCAGGTACGGCACCTATCTCCAGAGCTCCTTATCGCATGGCTACCTCAGAGCTGGCTGAGCTTAAGAAACAACTGGAGGAATTGCTAGAGAAAGGGTACATTCGGCCTAGTGCTTCTCCCTGGGGAGCGCCAGTGCTGTTTGTAAAGAAGAAAGTTGGAACCCTGAGGATGTGTATAGACTACAGGCAACTGAACCAAGTGACTATCAAGAATAAGTATCCTCTTCCCAGAATTGATGATCTGTTTGATCAATTATAGGGAGCTACAGTGTTCTCTAAGATTGATCTGAGATCAGGGTATTATCAGCTTAGAGTCAAGGATGAGGATATATTTAAGACTGCTTTTAGGACCAGGTATGGGCATTTTGAATTTTTAGTTATGCCTTTTGGACTGACAAATGCACCTGCTGTCTTCATGGATTTGATGAACAGGGTATTCCATGAATTGCTTGACTCTTGTGTGGTAGTCTTTATAGACGATATTTTGGTATACTCACGGACTACTTCAGATCATGTCAGTGACTTGCGCAAAGTGCTGGAGGTTCTGAGGAAGAACCGATTATATGCCAAGGCTAGTAAGTGTGAGTTCTGGCTAGAGAAGATCAGTTTCCTGGGGCATGTGATTTCTGGTCAAGGGGTGTCGGAGGATCCAGTTAAAGTGCAAGCCATCCTCAATTGGGGAAGACCGACTAGTGCTACTGAGATCAGAAGTTTCTTGGGTTTAGCAGGTTACTACCGGAGATTTGTTGAGGGATTCTCCAAGCTGGCGGGTCCTTTAACTAAATTAACCAGAAAGGAGGTTAAGTTTATTTGGGATGACAAGTGTGAAGAGAGCTTTCAGGAGCTGAAGAGGAGGTTGACTAGTACACCGATCCTCATTATTCCTAGTGATGGGGAAAGGTTTACTGTCTATACAGATGCTTCAGGCAAGGGGTTGGGTTGTGTCTTGATGCAGAAGGGTTCTGTAGTAGCCTATGCTTCGAGACAACTGAAGGAGTATGAATTGAACTACCCTACTCATGATTTAGAGTTGGCGGCCGTAGTCTTTGCTTTGAAGATATGGCGTCACTATTTGTTGGGTCAGGAGTTTGATCTGTTCACTGACCACCAGAGTCTCAAGTATATCTTCACTCAGAAGGAGTTGAACATGAGACAGAGAAGATGGATGGAGTTGATCAAAGACTATGACTTCTCCATTCAGTATCATGCTGGAAAGGCCAATGTGGTGGCTGATGCACTGAGCAGACATCCAGTTACTTCAGTAGCTGCTTTACGAGTCAGTGAGTGGCGGTTACTGCAGGAGTTCAGCGATCTCAGGATCAGTGTTTCTCCTAGAGTTCAGTCGGGTTATGTGGCTTTTCTCAGAGTACAGTCTGCTTTGTTGCAGAAGATCAGAGATCAGCAGTCTGTGGATCCGAGATTAGTTCAGATCAGGGATAGTTTGGTTGATGGAGCAGTTCAGGATTTTAGCTTGTCTGATGATGGTATTCTTCGGTTTCGTGGAAGGGTATGTGTCCCTGAGGAACCGAACTTGAGGAAAGAAATATTGGAGGACAGCCATAACTCCAAATATTCTCTACATCCTGGTGTGACTAAGATGTATCAGGACCTTAAGAAAAATTTTTGGTGGCCGGGTATGAAGAAAGAAGTATCTGATTTTGTCTCTAGGTGTTTAACTTGTCAGACTGTAAAGGCTGAACATCAGAAGCCTGGTGGTTTGTTGCAGCCTCTTCCTATTCCTGAGTGGAAGTGGGAATGCATCAGTATGGATTTTGTGTGTGGTTTGCCTAGAACCAGATTGGGTCATGATGCTATTTGGGTGATCGTTGATAGACTCACTAAATCAGCCCATTTTCTCCCGATCAAGATGACTTATCCTTTAGAGAGGCTGGCTAGATTATACATTGATGAGATAGTCAGACTGCATGGAGTGCCGGTTGATATTGTGTCTGATAGGGACTCTCGGTTTTTGTCCAGATTTTGGAAGATTTACAGGAGGGTTTGGGTACTAAGTTGAGTTTTAGTACAGCATACCATCCTCAGTCTGATGGCCAGACGGAGCGTACTATCTAGACTCTAGAAGATTTGTTGAGAGCCTATGTGGTTGATTGGAGTTCTGAGTGGAACCGGGATCTATCTTTGATAGAGTTCACTTATAATAATAGTTTCCACTCAAGTATTCAGATGGCTCCATATGAGGCTTTGTATGGAAGAAGGTGCAGGACTCCCTTGTGTTGGGAGGAGACTGGCGATAGATTGATTTTGAGATCTGATGCAGTTCAGGAGACTACTGATAAGGTCAGAGAGATACAGAATAAACTGAAGATTGCTCGGGACAGACAGAAGAGTTATGCTGACGACCGTCGTCGTTCCCTGGAGTTTATGGTAGGGGATCATGTTTTCTTAAAGGTATCACCTACTAAGGGTGTAATGAGGTTTGGCAGAAAGGGCAAGTTGAGCCCTAGATTTGTAGGCCCTTTTGACATTATTGAGAGAATTGGTCCAGTGGCTTATAGATTAGCTTTACCTCCTGCTATGGATCATGTGCATAATGTGTTCCATGTTTCTGCTTTGAGGAAATATCATCCTGATCCATCTCATGTGTTAGAGCTAGAACCTCTTCAGATTCAGAGTGATTTGACTTTTGAGGAAAGACCTCTCCGGATTGTGGATAGAAAGGATAAAGTTCTGAGAAACAAGACTATACCTTTGGTAAAGGTTATCTGGGGAAATCAGTCGGTTGAGGAGGCGACTTGGGAGACTGAAGCTGATATGAAAAAGTTTTATGCTTATCTCTTTGATGATATGAATTGAGCTTTAGAGGACTAAAGCTTTATAAGGAGGGAGGGATGTAAGATCCAAGGATCTTAAGTCCTAGTAAGCATTATTTTGATTTAAATAAACTCGTTGGCTGTGATATTTTGTTCATGATTTAAATAAAATTACTGACTGTGATATTTTTCTATGTATTGGTTGTTAATTTATAGTTAATTAACTAGAGATTTTTGGTTGTTAATTTATAGTTAATTAAATTAGAGATTATTGGTTGTTAATTTTGTTGGACGTTAATTAGCTTAATGGATGTTAAATTTAATTAGTTAACTAGCTTATTGGATGTTAGTTTAACCTTATTGGATTTTCACTTAAATTATGAGTTATTGGGTTTGCGCTAATTGGGTTTAAAATTCAAATTTATTAGTTAAATGGGTTAAACCCTTTTGAATTAATTGGTTAGCGGGTTAAACATTAAAAACCGAAATTTAAATTTTAAGGGGGTTTAGCGACTAGGGTAAAGAGGTAGGCGTTTTTTTTTTGGCTTGGAGAAAAACATTGGGCGACGGCTTGAAGAAGTTGGCGATTCTTGAAGAGTTCTTGGGTGATTTTCTCTTCCTCTTCCTTTCTTCCTTTGGCCGGCGTCTTTGGTGTTTGGAGGCGTTTATTGTCCATTGATTGGCGTCTTCCTAGGATCAATTCAAAGCCCTTAGACGAATTTTGTGGAGGATCTTCATCTTGGTATTCTCGGTTGAGGTGAGTGGAGTGTCTTATTCGAAATTTACATCAATATGATTATGGTTGTGCTACATGATAAATTTGGTTGCTTGAAATCTTTCCATGTTTAAAACCGAAATAATCTTGATAATTGTTATGAAAACCGAATTCTTGATAATAATTATGAGACTCGAAATCTTGATAATTATTTATGAAAACTGAAATTCTGATGTTAATTATGAAACCGAAATCTTGATGATTGTTTTATGAAAACTTTCAACCGAAATCTTGATGATTGTTTTATGAAAACCGAAAGTTTGTAATATGAAATTTAAGGTATTAATTTATGGAATTTAGGAAGTTTTAAACCAATGATTTTGAGCATGATATTCATGTTAACTAAGGTTTAAAATTTAGTAGATAATATGTTATGTTAACCGTGGGTTACATGTAGTGATTTGTAAAGCAATTGTATGAATACATGTTTTAATTTTATGTTTAATTTTATGTTGATTTTTATGTATGCTTGATAAATGCTATATGTCGATTATATGGATGCTTGATAAATGTTAATAATGGTATAAAACTCATGTTTATTTATCTAAGACCATGTATTCATGTTTGAGAACATTGGGTGATAATTTAGCAAGGTTAGACTGAATTGATCAGCATGAAACCTAAGGACTACCCTACATTATGTGATTTTTTTGAATGTTATGTGATTATGTGATTTTGAATATTATGCGGTTATGTGATTTTGAATATTATGTGGTTATGTGATTCCAAATATTATATGTTGTGATCATGGAATGGTTAGGACTAAGGCTAAGTGTAACTGTGTGCTATGGGATAGTTGATATGTGATATGTTAAGGGTTGGATATTTCAGCCCTGTATTGTGATATGTGAAGGGGGTTGACGTTCAGCCTGCCTGTTATGATTATTGTGATGGGGGTTGATGTTCAGCCTGCCCGATATGATTATTGTGATGACTATCCTAGAGTCTAGTTGACACTTAGGAGTCCACCTTTGTGATATAAGATATAAGATGTGTCTGTTGTCCAGTAGGAACCCTTTGGGAGAACGGGTTTTGACGCAAAGTGCCATGTCTTGGTCGGACAGGGGCCACCTCTTGATGTCATCACTCTTTTTGTGATATGGGGTGTCGTAGAGCAAAGTGCCACGTCGTGACCCGGCGGGGGCCACCTCTTGAATCTACACACTATCCATCGATGTGTTATGGGGTGTTTTAGAGCAAAGTGCCACGTCGTGACCTGGCGGGGGCCACCTCTTGATTCTACTCACTGTCCATGTTTATATGTTGCATGAAATTTTGCAGTCTCCCAGTGCTTAGGCCAAAGCCGGGTTAGACCATAATGGTCACTACTGAATATGCTGGACAACTAGGTTAATTAAGTATTGGTGTGTACATCTGAGTTGGTTTAGAGTATAACTCTAGAAACTGAGTTTGTTATATGTTGGTGTGTACATCTGACGGTTTATATTGTTGGGGTATGCCCTTAAGGCTAATGTTTGAGGCCTGTGGGAATGTATCTGTATCATGTAATAAACTGTTATGTTTATAAAGGCATGGTTGTTATTCAGTTAGCTACATTGTCTGCTGCAATATATGTTCTTCTGAATAATGTCTCAAAGCTGTTCAGCTAGGCTGACATGCAGTTAAGTCCTTAGTCGATGTATCTTGGTGAACATGAGACAGCCTTGATATGGTTAAGACTAATATGTGTTCTAATCTTATAGGATGCTTCGAGCATGGAATAAGATGTAGACTCATGGGTACATTGGATGTACTGGACAGACCCTACTAGGATGTTCAATTGTTTGTCACAATGTGAATATTCCTTGTATATGACAAGTGGCACATTTCCTCTGACTTGAGATCACTTGTGTTTTCTAAATGATGATTGTCATTATTTTGAGGTAGTTCAATATCATTTGAAACATAATGATTATAGACTAACTTGGATGATGAGCTTGAGTCAGGTTAGGGCACTAGTGATAGACATAGGATTGCCGTCTCCTTGTTTAAGGAGTGTGATGTTCTAAAGGGGCCCCCTGGATGAGATGATTGAGAAAAGAGTATGGCCATACCCAGGTGACTATGTTCATCTGATCTAATCATGCTCATCATATTGGAGTTACAAGCTTGACACGCTTGTCCAATAAGAACGTCCAGTGGTAAAGGAAATATGCATGCCTTGTGATTTGATTCACACTTGTGCTGTGGTATGGGTGTAGTCTTGGAAGACTCTTTCCTTTATATCGGGAGACAGTGATGTGTTGCTAGATACCCCTCACTGATCGTGATAATGTAAGTTATCGTTACCGACATTTAAAGGAAACCCTCAGGGTCGCACAATTTGATGATATGGCTTACTTAAGTCAGATCGTGTGGACTGAATTGTTTGAGTTCAGTTTGAAAGGATTTAATCTCTGATTGTAAGTGAGATCTGGTCTGATCATGTTTGATTGATTAGGGCTTCAGATCGGTAAGCTTCGATTGAGAGATTGGATGCTAGATCGGTCAGATCAGAAGCATTAAGAGATCAACGGTCAGATCAAGAACCTTGTGGTTTAATTATGATTTGGACTAGTTGCTTGGCTTATTTGGTTTGTGAACCGAACCAAAGTGAACCAGCTCAAATGAGCGCATGGTTCAAAAGGGTGAAGAGAGATTTGCGACTTGGTGTGCGCATGTGAACGTTGAGAGGTGGTTTGCTATTTTTAGATAGCAACTCCCTAAACGTGACCACGCTCCACGCTTCTCTTCTTGACGCCTCTTCTTGCCTCGCCTCTCCACTAGTCGAAACAAGTTTTCTCTTGTGTCGTGAAGAAGGTGGACGAAGAAGGAAAAGAAAATTTGCCAAGAAGTTTTCATCCCTTTCCATTCGATCAAGGACACTTTGGAGCCTTGCTAGCACAAGGAGCGACAAAGAGTTTGCCATCATCCTCTTGTGTGCGAATCCCTTTGGAGAAGAAGCAATTGACTCTTTGCTTCCAAGGCAACATCTAGGCTATGGCGATGGTATGATCGTTTTCATTAATCTTTATTAGCCTTTTATCGAGTTGATCATTTAACATGCAAGTTGATCCTATAACCCTAATTTCCGCAAGACAAAGTTTTATATGCGCCATCACTTTAGGGTTATGCTCCCCCTTGAAGGGGACTCTTCATATATGACTTCTGTTTTCTTTATGTTGTTATATGTTGACATAATGTTCCTGTTAAAGATTTTTAAAATAATCTGTCTATATTTTTGAGTGTATGTTATGGATGGTCGATTTAGACTATCCACTCACTGGGCTGTGTAGCTCACCCCTCACTATTTTTAGGCATAGAGCAGGGGCGCATTTCTTGAGTTAGCATTGGCATGGATATTGCTAGTTTGCTGTTTAAGAACTTTTGTGCTTAATTATTTGGGGCCGGTTGTGGCCGAACTATATGAATGATATGAGCTATGTGAACCATGTGAACTATGTGAACTTGTGATGTCAGATTGTGGCTGTTAAATGAGTTTGATTTTTGTGTCACCGCGGGCTTCAGCCTGGTTTCGGTGTTTGGTATGAGTTTATAAAAATCGATTTTGTGATTTTGTTTTGAATTTCGGTTTGTGGTGTATTCTTTGTAATCGGTTTTGATATACCTGTAACTTGCATATGTCTAGTGCAAGTATTGCCTGGTGGCAGGTACCTTTATGGATTTTATGGATTTGATACGGATTTGATATAACTGTTGCCTTGCATATGTCTAGTGCAAGGAATGCGTGGTGGCAGGTACCTTTATGAAATTGTGTTTACCTGGAGATTTATATGTATGGATTTTCGAAATTTTCAGATCGGGTTTCCTGAACGGGGTTTTACCTAGCATATGTATCGATCTTGTATGATAACATCCTGTTTCTTTCATGAATTGTGTTGCTTGTTTGGGGTTAAGATAACGGGATGTAAGTCGTGAGTAGGTGATACCTTGATGTATCATCCTGATCCATCTCATGAGTGCCTGTTGCACTTGATGTAAGTCGTGAAGATGCTCGTACGCCTCCAATCCTCGGAGGGTGGGGTATGGACAAAGGTGCACCGCACAACCGCAAGTGTGGGGTGACCCAACTCTTCGCCACTAGTGTAGCACTCAGCCTCAACATCGTGCTCCGTAGGCTTACGGGGGATAGTGGCGACACAGGTAGGGGCCTTGTCCGCGGTGGCGAACTTTTTAGGGCAGTCGTGGGATAGATGGCCCTGCTGCAGGCAGTTGTAACAGTTGACGTGACTAGGCGGGCCGACAAGTGGGGCCTTCCCCTTCTCCTCCCAAGTGGGGCGAGAAGGTAGGGCAACGGGGGATGAACGCCTACGGGAGTGATGGGCCATAGGCGCGGGCCGTGGGTCGGAGCGCGGCTCGTGGCTTTCGGGTCGAGGGTGAACATGAGGAGGCCCACCTAAATGAGGGCGCCTAGGGGGTCTGGACTCGCTGCGCCTAGCTGCAGCCCTAAAATCGTGCTCGATATCGCGAGCGCACTGGAAGGTTTGATCGAACGTCTCTAAACTGTATGTGGGTAGGGCGCGTCGGATGTCCGCGCGGAGACCATTCCTAAACTTCGACAAAACTAACTCGGGGTCCTCCTGTAAGTTACACCGGAGTTGGAGGGTCTCAAAGGTGAGGCGATATTCCTCGACAGTACCCGACCCTTGGTGTAGGCTACTATACTGATCAAGGAGTCGCTGCCTATAGGAGGGGGGGTACATATCGCTCACGGAGGCGATACCTCATTTCTTCCCATGTGGTGATGGGAGGAGGGCTTGCTGCGCATTTTGGCGCTCCACGTTTGCCCAATGCAAATGCATAGGGCCTTCGAGCAAGGTGCGCACGTACCTAACATGCGATTCGGGAGGCTAGTTACTAAGGTCAAAGTAAGAGTTGACTGACGTGACCCAATCAAGGAATTGTGACGGGTCGAGATCACCCGCAAAAGGCACGGGGGTGTTCCGAATGTAGCAGTGGAAGTCGTCATTCAAGCGAGGACGCTCTTCATGGCTTCGGGCTGGGCCCCTTTGTCCGGCCCAAGCATGCCCAAAACGACCATTAGGTAGGACCCTTGTGCGGCCCAAACGTCATCCTCATACAAGGGCTCGTATCCGTAACCGAGGTCCCCCTGGGCCTCATGAGGCCGCAGGTGGCCGGACTCATCCTCAAAGTCTTGCGGCCGCGGGGGCGCGGTCATTGGGGGGAACTCTCTAGTAGGTGGGGCTGGGTTTGCGGATGGAGGCGGGTTAACCGGGTTGGAGCGCCTATGCTCCGATGGCTCAGGGCGACTTGTGAGGGTATGAATCCCAGCCATAATTTGCTGAAACATCGAGCTTGTATTCCCTTCGTGGGATTCCGAGCGCGCGGACAGCGCATCCAACTTGGCATCCACGCGTGCTTCGAGCGCAGCCAACGATTCTAAATGGGTCCTACTCCCTTCCGAGGGTTAGGCCGACACTTGGGTTTCAGGGATGGTTTTCGAATATTGGGATGACATAACTTGTGACCGTGTAGTCACCATGCACAAACAAGGTCGAAAATGACTAAGTGCAGGATGCTGGAAACGCGGAAACGATGCGGAAATATGCGTTGCGATGAGTCGGACCATGCGAACGATAAGAATCGAACGCGCAATATCCTCTGATACCAGAATTGATGCAGCTACTGTAGGAGGGTTGGTCCTTAATGCCATCCTCTACGGTGTTTACACAATGCACAGAAATCGTGAGAGGGTCTTGAGACGAGGGAAGTCAAATCGCTCGGAAAGTATAGCAAGAAACACAAGAAATCGGCGCAAATTCGTTTCGAGGCAATACTAATGCGAGAGAAATCCAGCTTCACCCAAAATTACTGAAATTCACTCACTAACCTCTAGAGCAATTTTAATCAAAGCACGAACAGGGGTTGCGGATCGCGGGGCCAGCTCGCGCGCCTATGCACCTACGATCAAACCAACGAACAGGGAACCGTCCACGACTCCGACACTCGGATGCTCGTGGGTGAGAGGGCGAACGAAAACACAACTCAGAAAGAACGTGTAAAAATAGGCGAACCTGACCCACCCGGATTGGTGGGATTTACTTCTCAAAAGCAGGAGATACAAGCAGGAAATTGAGTCGAGACACCGGTCGCCGACTCTTACAAACGTCGAAGACGATGCTACTTCATTTTCCACACACGCTGGAGGCACACTCGCTCACCAGGAGAACTCTACTTCTAAGAGAACAGAAAATGAAGCTAGCCCACCCCTTCTCTTCTATAGGATAAGAGAGGGGAACAAGACAAGGGCTAAATTCCAACCAACAACCTACTTTTGCAGCCCAAAAGTAGTCAAGACTGCCACATAAGGACAAAAACTGCTACAAGGGACAAAAAGATTAACAAACTTCTACCAACTAAAGTGGATAGGCGCAGGTCCTTTGATTATTCAGCGTACGAGGTGGTTGCAGCGACGGTTAGACGCGCTCAGAACACATCGCGACAAAGCAGCAGAATTTTGAAGTACTAGGCTGTGTAACTATCGTCGCGGCCTTCTCTTGGGCTGTGTTGCTAATGTTGTTGTGTGGTTCATCTGGAGTTGGGCTCTCAAGGGGTTGGTTGGTAGCGTCCTTGGGCCGTATTGCTTCGGTGTGGATGGAGAGTGGGCTGATAACACCCACGAAGCGGTCCGGTGGGTGAGATGGGCGTTAGGATCGCCGAATAACCACCTTGTTGGGCTCCTTTGGGTCTTCATGGGGTGGAGCAACATGGTAGGGTGGGTTGTATACGTCAAAGTGGGGTCGTCGGGGCAGTTCTATAGCTTCGGGTGGTTGTCCGTAGGAGTCACAGGGTGTGACTTTTGTCGCGGGGTGACCCGAGGAACATTCTGTGGAAAACTGTCCGCAGGAGTCACGAGGTGTGACTTTCATCGCCCGAGGAACATTCTGTGGAAAACCGTTCGCAGGAGTCACAGGGCGTGACTTTCATCGCTGAGTGACCCGAGGAACATTCTGTGGGAAACTGTCCGCAGGAGTCACGGGGCATGACTTTCGTCACTGGGTGACCCGAGGAACATTCTGTGGGAAATTGTCCGCAGCAGTCACGGGGCGTGACTTTCGTCGCTGGGTGACCCGAGGAACATTTTGTGGAAAACTGTCCGTAGGAGTCACGGGGCGTGACTTTCGTCGTTGGGTGACCCGAGGAATATTCTGTGGAAAATTTTTGGGGCACCATTGGGGTCAGATCTTCCCCTTCTTTCATGTCGTATGCTCCTGCATCAAGCTTGCATTTTAAAAGAATCGAATCTACTGCATAAGGAGTCTACCTTTTCTGCTAAGGATCGCCATCCATCACTCTCACTCTTACCTTGAGATGGTTTGTGGAATACTCCTCTCTCAGAGGTCCATTGATTGTGATTGAGAGCCATCTCCTCCAGCAGTTTAAGGGCGACATCCACAGTTTTGCTCATAAGAGCTCCTCCTGCAGCAGCATCCACAGTTAGTCTGGTGTTATAGAGTAATCCATTATAAAAAGTATACAATAAAACCCAATCTTCAATGCCATGGTGAGGACACTGCTGTTGTAATTCGTTAAATCTCTCCCATGCCTCACTGAAAGATTCTCCATCTTTTTGTTGGAAACTTGTTATTTGGTTTCTCAGCTGAATTATTTTGCTTGGAGGGAAGTATTTCATCAGGAAAGAATTTGACAGTTGATCCCAAGTTGTGAAGGTTCCAGTTGGTTGAGCTTGAAGCCATATTCTTGCCCGGTCCTTGAGAGAAAAAGGAAATAATATCAATCTCAGTGCATCATTAGAAACTCCATTAATTTTTATGGTATCACTTAGTTCTAAGAATAAAGCAAGATGTTGATTTGGATCCTGCAGTGGAGATCCTCCAAACCGATTTTGTTGTATCATTGAAAGAAAAGCAGGCTTAATTTCAAAGTTGTTAGCCTCAATTGCTGGTCTAGCGATGCTTGAGTGAATCTCTTGTGGATTAGGGGCTGCATAGTCCCTCAATGTTCTCTGATTATTTGCCATCTCCACAATTTCTTCTTGAATCTCCTCTTGAATTTCTTGTGGATCTTCTTCCAGTCTTAACTTCCAGCGCACTCTAAGTGTTTTGTTGATTTCAGGATCCAATGGAACAAGTGGTCCTGACCTAAGACTCCTGCGCATGCTAAATAGACAGATCAAGCAATTTCAAAAGAAAACAAACAGGAAATAAATTCCTAAAATTTATAAAAAAGAACAAAATAAAACCTAGTCTAGCAATACTCTCAATATCTTCAATATTAACAAAACTAAAGTCTCCCCGGCAACGGCGCCAAAAACTTGATGTGATCCGAAAGGACACACTTTTAAATACAAGCAGGTAGACTCGTTTCAGGTGTCGCGGCCAAAGGTATTGGCGTACAGGGCTATTGTCACTCCCTGGCACGGCTCCAAAAACTTGTTGTCCCTAACTTGTAGTGTCCGCAAGTGCACGGATACTCGAAGTAATAAAGAAAATATCGATCCCACAGAGAGATTTGTGTTGTCAAGTACCGAATAATTGTTTTTTCACTATCTAGGCGATCAAATAATAGCAAAGTAAGAATTGAAAACACGCGGAAAATTACTATCAGAGAGAAATTGGGACTAGGGTTTCATCCACTTTGATTTTCAATGATTAGATATATAAAGATGTTCATCAATCAAATTCTAATATGATAAAGGCATAATTTACCTTAAAAAGGGGTTATCTCACTCTCATGCAGACAACCATGCAAGAATAAATCCTCGCTTTCGCGCAAGATTCACCCAAGCTATAGATAGGTAAACCATCAGACAATGAACTCAAGGATCACTTTCGTGCATCCGAATTCTAAGTTGATTACCTCGAGTGGAATCTCAAGGATCACTTTCGTTCATCCGAGACTCAACACACATTCTACCTATGATTCTCCAACATTCCGATCTTCACTTTCGTGCAAGATCTCCACGTTTGACACAATAACTCAATCCTAAGTTTATTAATATCATCATGGCAATTTAACTTACTAAAATAAAGTAATAAGAACTTAACCTAGTTTCCTATGGTGAGTTCCTATTAGTCAATTTTAGGGTTCCAAGTTCTCAAGCAAATCACCTTTCGGTCCTTATTGCGAAAACTCTAAATCATGATAACAAAAAGTAAACTAAGGAGAATCTTAAAGCAATAATCGCATAGGTAAAATTATCAAAGTAAAATAATCATGATGAAAGTGAAAGATTATCTAATCATTATGAAAATCAAAGGGAATTACTCCCCCATGTCTCAAAATAAGTTTAGGCTAGCATGGTGAAGGGATTACAAAATACCATAATTTCAGAAGATCAAAAATGAACAGAATAGGAGTTTTAGGAAAATACAGCACAGCTGTGAAATATTTCACAGCCATAATTTGCAATGAAAGTGGCGGCCCTTCTTTTTCCTTCGATTTCTCCTCAATTTGATCTCCTTTTGTTCTGAAACTTCTGGCACATTGTCTCCTTCTCCAGGTGAAGCTTCAGTATGAAAATCATGGCCAGAGGTGCTTTGGATTGATCGCGGCGGCGGAACCCTAAGCGGCGGCGTGTATCGTGATTTCTCTCTTGACAGTGGATGCAATTTGGGGCTTTTGGTGTCTACGTGATCCTCTCATCGTGAGCTCTCCTTATTCTTCTTACGACATCCAATTTAACGCTCTGGATCGCCCGCAATAATCTCTGCAAGAATCGGGCTTCAAAATTGACCTGGGAGTCGCGTTCAAAAATGGAAATACGGCAGTGTAATAGTTCACAGCACTGTCGTAAAATTGCTTGAGTCTCCTGTTCCGAAAGTGCTGGGAAATACGGTACCGTAATATGGTTCACGGCACTACCATAAAATCGGCTGAACTCTCTGGTCGGGAACGTATGGAAAATACGGCCTGTGTCAAAGTTTACGGTAGTGCCGTAAAATCAATGAAACTTTCTGTTATGGAGGCGCTGCAAAATACAGCCCATAAAATGGTTTACGGTAGTGCCGTATTTTTGACAAAACCTTCTGTTCGGAATATCTCCAAATTACGGCAGTGGCTCGATATTACAGTATCGTGTGGAAATACGGTACCGTAATATAGTTTACGGCCCTACCGTATTTTGATTTGTTGCTCTGTTTTGCATGAAATTTGTTGGGTTATTTCCTCTTGATGATTGTAACTCTTCCATGTATTTGATTTTGCTTGAAAACGTCTTAAAATAGTGCCTTTTTTCCTAAAAATTATGAAAAACCAAAATAGAAGTATGTTGGGGTATGCCCTTAAGGCTAATGTTTGAGGCCTTGGGATTATATCAGTATCATGTATAAACTCTATGTTTATAAAGGCAATGGTTGTTGTTCAGGTTGTTACATTATCTGCTGCAATATGTATACTTCTGAATAATGTCTCAATGCTGTTCAGCTTGGCTGACATGCAGTTTTGTCCTTAGTCGAGATATCTTGGTGAACATGAGACAGCCTTGATATGATTGAGACTAATATGTGTTCTAATCTTATAGGATGCTTCGAGCATGGAATAAGATGTAGACTCATGGGTACATTGGATGTACTGGACAGACCCTACTTAGGATATTCGATTGCTTGTCACAATGTGAATAATCCTTGTATGCAAACAAGTGGCATATTTCCTCTGACTTGAGATCACTTGTGTTTCTAAATGATGATTGGCATTGTTTTGAGGTAGTTCAATATCATTTGAAACATAATGGTTATAGACTATCTTGGATAATGAGCACGAGTCATGTTAGGGCATTAGTGATAGATATAGGATTGCCTTCTCCTTGTTTGGAGTGTGATGTTCTTAAGGGGCCCCCTGGATGAGATGGTTGAGAAAGTGTATGGCCATACCCAGATGACTATGTTCATCTGATCTAATCATTCTCATCATGTTGGAGTTACAGGCTTGACATGCTTGTCCAACGAGAACATCCAGTGGCAAAGGAAACATGTATGCCAAATGAATTGAATTCACACTTGTGCTATGTTTGGGTGTAGTCTTGGAAGACTCTTTCCTTTATATCGGGAGACAGTGATGTGTTGCTAGATACCCCTCACTGATTGTGATAACATAAGTTATCGTTACCGACATTTAAAGGAAACCCTTAGGGTCGCACAATTTGATGATATGGCTTTCTTATGTCAGATCGTGTGGACTGAATTGTTTTGGTTCAGTTTAAAGGAATTTAAACTCTGATTGTAAGTGAGATCTGGTCTGATCATGTTTGATTGATTAGGGCTTGAGATCGGTAAGCTTCGATTGAGAGTATTGATGCTAGATCAGTGAGATCAAGAGCATCAAGAGATGAACGGTTAGATCTTAAACCATTTGGTTTGATAAGATCTGAACCAATGCTGGTTTGATTTGGTCTTTGAACCAAATGCAATTGAACCGAATTGGTTTGAACCGGTTCACATGTGTGAACGCATGGTTCAATATGAAGGCGTTTAGGTCGGTTATCATGGCGTGGGCGCATGGCTTCATGACTTTCTATTTTTGGAAGTCATGTAACGCCACAACTCCACAACGCCTCAACGCATCGCCTCTTCCTCTCTCGACTTGGGTTGTCTTCACGCCAAGAGAGAAAAACCATTCGGCAAGCAAGAGGTCATTCTCTAAAAATCTCCTTCACGCGACAAGGACACTTGAAGATCTTTGCTAGCACAAAGGACGATAAGGAGAAAGCCATCTTCACCTTGTGTGCGTTGCCTTTGGAGAAGAAGCATTCGATTCTTTGATTCCAAGACGCCATCCAAGAAATGGCAATGGTAACGCATCTCTATGCTTTCAATCTTAAGTTGATCATATGTCCATACTATTCGATCCTCATGAAACCCTAGAAAAGTTTTATTTGCGCATGCTATTAGGGTTTCGCCCCCCCCCCCCTTTTTAGGGACTTTCAATTGGTATCAGAGCATGGTATCGTATGAATCATATGATTGCTTGATGTTAATTTGTGATCCTAGTTTGCGTTTGATAAGTAGATCTAGAAGTTATCATCTTGCGCAACTACATGTTAGTTTGCGAAATTACATGATGTATGTTTTTACTTGTTGGCGCATGTTAAAGTGTTTTTGTAAAAACTTAACATCTTGCGCGCTCCATCTAGATCTATGAGCACCTGCTATAAAACCTTAGACGGGTTATTAGGGTTGAAGTCATCATCCAGTCTAGACCCAACAGTCTGATCAGACCATCTGACAGCCTATATGGGTCGACCAGATGGCACCTATGCGCAAGCATGAGGTGGCTATAGGTCGACTGCATACTGGGCGTGTAGCGATGTCTGATTGAGACAACCAGTGAACGCTCATGCTTTAGGCCCGGGGTCACACCCGCTTGCCAAAACTCATGAGGGACGTTCAGCCCTTAAGGCATGCATTGTTGACCATGAGGTCGACTCAAGTCGGTTATGACTTGGTGCATGCAAGGGCAGTGGGTCTGACTAGGTCTGATGAGTGGATCCCTATTAATGGACCGTTGTAATGTAGTAGGGAACATAAGGAAATAAAATTGATGCCAATGGGTTTTTCGAAAAATTTATTTTCTTGATTGGATCACATGTTGTTTGTATAACATGAATGAATGTTTATTTCATCTTATGTGGGCTGCCCAATTAATGTGTGCTGTGCTGGGGCCTGCGTGCCTGGATTAAATTGTAAATTATTATTGTGATCTGCGCATCACATTTTAATTAATTTATAAAGTGTAATTGACCTGTGTGTCATTCATGTCTAGATAGATTAAATTGTAATTTAATCAGACATGAGCTCAAAGCACACATGGCAGAGGCGCATGCAGCAAGTGGCTTCACCAGTGGGAGGTCTAGGGTTCGACTCTAGGACAGGCGCATTTTACCTGGTGGGCGCATCTCAGCTGCACAGGGCGCTTGGGGCCCGGGTTGGGCCAGATGAAATGCTAAAAGACCCATGAAGAGCTCAAGTGAAGACTTAAGTTAATTTAAGGTCTAACTTAGGCTTAATGGGCTTTTACCACATAAGATCATCATGCTTTCTATTTACTGTATAAGTGAATTTAATATCTGCATGATTTATTCTTCTGCTATCACCATAGGATTTGCATGATAGTTAAGAAGATAAAAGGACCGTTAAAATCCAACGTTTAAATATCAAGCACGTAAGCCTTCTGACGCGAAACCTCACTGTTCTGACTATCGTTGGGGCCGTGTTGTACCCACTCAGTGGGCACGCCCATCTATCTTCAGACGGTGTGTGATTACACCTGCGTGTTACAGAGAAGGGATTTATCGCTTCTCGTTGCTCAGCATAGCACGTGGTGGTCCAGGGAGTAGGTCAGGTCAGCTTGACCATGTAGGCTACATATTGAGCATATGGTAGCTATATGGAGACAGCCATCTGTGGGATCAGAGACTATGTTGTACCAACTCAGTTGGCACAGTCTGCTGGATTGCCCAGATTAAGGGGAATCGCATGGGTTGGCGATTGGCAGGGAATGCCTACCAGAGATTAGTGCTTGTACTCTCTGTGCATCTTATCTCGCCTGAGCAGGACGCGGAGACCAAGTATGAAATCTGGATCCCATCTCACTAAAAGAGTTTTACTCTTTCGGGCTGTTTTGCTGGATTTTTCAGCCAGATAAAATAGTGAGAAAAGAATCATTCTTAAGTCCTGAATTGATTCTAACATTGATACTGACCTTGCTGTTCTTGCATTGTTGTAGATTCCTGCAGCAACGAACACCACGAATTTCAATGTGCGATCCCTACTGGAAAGGGAGAAGTTTGCTGGGCCAAACTTCTCAGACTGGTACGGAGACCTTAAGATTGTTCTTAAGGCTGAGAGGAAACTGTATGTCCTCGAGACGGCTATACCGCCTCAACCCGCTCCGAACGCCGCAAGGGCGGTTCGGGATGCTTATGAGAAGCATGTCAATGATAGCATTGATGTCGCTTGCTTGATGCTTGTGTCTATGACGCCAGAGCTGCAACGTCAGCATGAGGATTTATCTGCTATAGAAATTATAGCAAACCTCAAGATGCTGTATGCTGCACAGGTAAGGACTGAACGCTATAATTTGACTAAACTTTTCTTTCAGAGTAAACTGACTGAAGGGAGTCCAGTGGGAGCTCACGTACTTAAGATGATTGGGTACAAAGAGGCTCTAGAGAAACTAGGACACACCATCAATCAGGAGCTTGCTGTAGACATTATCCTGCAGTCTCTCCCGGCCTCTTTCGATCCGTTCATCATTAATTTTAATATGAACAAGATCGACTGTACGCCGGCAGAGTTACTGAATATGCTCTTGACTACAGAGCTGACTCTAAAGGGAAAGCCTTCATCCTCTGTCTTGATGATTCCTTTGAGGAACAAGAAAAAGGGGAAGAAGGGCAAAGCTCCTATCAAGAGCTACAACAAGGCTCTGAAACAAAAGGTTAAGCGGTCGAAGGAATACAGATGTTTCCATTGTGGCCAGTTGGGTCACTGGAAAAAGGACTGTAAAGCGCTCCAAGGAGACAAGAAGGGAAGCAATCCTTTCGCTTCTGGCTCAGGTATTTTCGTGACTGAAGTCATGGTATCTTCTTCTTCTATATCATGGGTGTTGGACACTGCATGTGGAGTTCACATTTGTTCAAATGTACAGGAACTCAAGAGAAGAAGACAGGTGGGACAGCGTGAGGTGGACCTACGAGTTGGAAACGGGGCACGGGTTGCTGCTGTTGCTGTAGGAGAATATCACATCTCTTTACCATCTGGTCTTGTATTAGAACTGGACAATTGTTATTTTGTACCGAGCATAACTAAAAATATTATCTCTATTCCTGCTCTTGTCAGGAAAGGGTTTTCCTTTGAATGCAAAACTTCAAAGTGTTATATTTCCTTTGATAATATTGTTTATGCTACTGGGTCGATTAACAATGGGTTATTCATGTTCGACATGGAATGTTCTGTACATCAAATTGATAATAAGAAAGCCAAGTATGCTGATGACAGCACCTTGCTATGGCATAGTCGTTTAGGACACATTAACAAGAAGCGCATTAAGCGGTTGCATGACCATGGACTGCTGGGATCATTCTCCTATGAGGAGCCTGATACATGCAAAGCTTGTTTAATGGGTAAAATGACGAAGTCTCCTTTTTCTAATAAAGGTCAAAGGGCTTCAGGTTTACTTGACCTCATTCACAGTGATGTGTGTTGGCCATTTAGTAAACATGCCAGAGGTGGCTATTCATACTTCATTACCTTTACTGATGATTTCAGTAGGTATGGTTATGTCTATCTAATGAGACATAAGAGTGAATCTTTTGACAAGTTCAAAGAGTTCAAAAATGAAGTACAAAATCAGCTAGGCCGAAATATCAAGGCACTTCGTTCAGATCGAGGTGGAGAATACTTGAGTCGAGAGTTTACTGACTATCTGAAGGAGTGTGGGATTATCTCACATCTCTCTCCGCCAGGAACACCGCAATGGAATGGTGTGTCCGAGGGGAGAAATAGAACCTTACTGGATATGGTTCGTTCAATGATGAGTCAGGCTACTCTACCTTACTCCTTTTGGGGATTTACACTGGAAACAGCTGCAAAGGTACTAAACCGAGTGCCATCCAAGGCCGTTTCAAAGACTCCATATGAGTTATGGTATGGGAAACAGCCAAGCTTGACATTTATTAAGATCTGGGGTTGCGAGGCTTATGTCAAAAAGCTCGCCTCTGGGAAACTGGAGAGCAGATCTGATAAATGTATCTTTGTCGGTTACCCTAAGGAAACTAAGGGTTATTATTTCTACGATCCCAAGGAGAACAAAGTATTTGTTGCTCGTACGGCTATTTTTCTTGAGAAGGAATTTCTTCTGCAAGAGGCCAGTGGGAGAGAAATAAAGCTGGATGAGAATCTAGAAGAAGGACAAAGTAGTCAAGCACAGTTGGATGAGCCTGAGCCAGTAGATTAGGTTGATATTCAACCTGAGGCTCAGATATCACGGGAACCGCGTAGATCGGGAAGGATCCGTCGATAGCCTGAGCGCTATGACGGAGTCTACATCATTGATGATGAACCCCTCACTTATGCGGATGCGGTCAGTGGACCGGAATCAGCGAGATGGCTTGAAGCTATGCGAGCCGAGATGGACTCCATGTCAGATAACCAAGTCTGGGAGTTGGTTGATCCGCCTCCGGGAGTAATCCCTATAGGCTGTAAGTGGATCTTCAAGAAGAAGATTGACATGGATGGTAACGTGGTTGCCTATAAAGGCAGGCTAGTTGCGAAAGGTTTCAAACAAATCTACGGGATAGATTATGATGAAACTTTCTCTCCTGTAGCTATGTTCAAGTCTATTCGGATTATTCTTGCGATAGCAGCATATTATGATTATGAGATCTGGCAAATGGATGTGAAGACCGCTTTCCTTAATGGAAAACTGGAAGAGGATGTGTATATGACACAACCTGAAGGTTTCACCAATCCATCAGATCGTCATAAAATATGCAAGTTAAAGAAGTCCATTTATGGACTTAAGCAAGCATCAAGAAGCTGGAATATTCGTTTTGATGAATCAATCTGTAAATTTGGTTTCATCAAGAATGAAGATGACTCGTGTGTATATAAGAGGTTTAGTGGGAGCGTGATTACTTTCCTAGTCCTCTACGTCGATGATATCTTAATCATTGGAAACGATATTCCTGAACTACATGCTGTCAAAGCATGGTTAAGAAAATGTTTTCAGATGAAAGATTTAGGAGAAGCAGCCTATGTATTAGGTGTGAAGATCTACAGAGATAGATCTAAGAGGCTTCTCGGGCTGTGCCAGAGTACTTACATCGATAAAGTCTTGGAGAAATTCCATTTGGAAAATTCTAAAAGAGGGTATCTTCCAGTCAGACATGGTCTGAATCTTTCAAAGAGTCAGTGTCCACAAACACAGACTGAGAAAGATGAAATGGACAATACGCCTTATGCTTCGGCTATTGGATCCATCATGTATGCGATGATGTGTACTCGCCCAGATGTCGCTTAAGGGTTAAGCGTGACCAGTCGGTTCCAAAGTAATCCAGGACAGGCACACTGGATTACAGTCAAGAACATTTTGAAATATCTTCGGAGGACCAAAGATATGTTCTTGGTATATGGAGGTCAGGAAGAACTCAGTATTGAAGGATATACTGATGCTTCGTTCCAATCTGACCAGGATGATTTCCGATCGCAATCAGGCTATGTTTTTAGCTTGAATGGAGGTGCAGTGGTGTGGAAAAGTTTCAAACAATCAATTGTTGCTGATTCCACAACAGAAGCCGAGTATGTTGCAGCCTCGGAAGCATCCAAGGAGGCAGTGTGGATTCGTAAGTTCGTTCAAGAACTTGGTGTTGTCCTTCGAGTGCAGGTCCATTGGTTATCTTCTGTGACAACACTGGAGCAATAGCACAAGCAAAGGAACCACGGTCGCACCAGAAGTCCAAGCACATACAGAGAAGGTTTCACTTGATCCGGGAGATCATTGATCGTGGCGAGATCAAAGTCTGCAAGGTTCATATAGATGACAATCTAGCTGACCCGCTTACAAAGCCTCTGGCGCAGCAGAAGCATGAGAAGCACTGTAATAATATGGGTTTGAGATTTCTCAACCATTAGATTAAGTGCAAGTGGGAGATTGTTGGGGTATGCCCTTAAGGCTAATGTTTGAGGCCTTGGGATTATATCAGTATCATGTATAAACTCTATGTTTATAAAGGCAATGGTTGTTGTTCAGGTTGTTACATTATCTGCTGCAATATGTATACTTCTGAATAATGTCTCAATGCTGTTCAGCATGGCTGACATGCAGTTTTGTCCTTAGTCGAGATATCTTGGTGAACATGAGACAGCCTTGATATGATTGAGACTAATATGTGTTCTAATCTTATAGGATGCTTCGAGCATGGAATAAGATGTAGACTCATGGGTACATTGGATGTACTGGACAGACCCTACTTAGGATATTCGATTGCTTGTCACAATGTGAATAATCCTTGTATGCAAACAAGTGGCATATTTCCTCTGACTTGAGATCACTTGTGTTTCTAAATGATGATTGGCATTGTTTTGAGGTAGTTCAATATCATTTGAAACATAATGGTTATAGACTATCTTGGATAATGAGCACGAGTCATGTTAGGGCATTAGTGATAGATATAGGATTGCCTTCTCCTTGTTTGGAGTGTGATGTTCTTAAGGGGCCCCTTGGATGAGATGGTTGAGAAAGTGTATGGCCATACCCAGATGACTATGTTCATATGATCTAATCATTCTCATCATGTTGGAGTTACAGGCTTGACATGCTTGTCCAACGAGAACATCCAGTGGCAAAGGAAACATGTATGCCAAATGAATTGAATTCACACTTGTGCTATGTTTGGGTGTAGTCTTGGAAGACTCTTTCCTTTATATCGGGAGACAGTGATGTGTTGCTAGATATCCCTCACTGATTGTGATAACGTAAGTTATCGTCTACCGACATTTAAAGGAAACCCTTAGGGTCGCACAATTTGATGATATGGCTTTCTTATGTCAGATCGTGTGGACTGAATTGTTTTGGTTCAATTTAAAGGAATTTAAACTCTGATTGTAAGTGAGATCTGGTCTGATCATGTTTGATTGATTAGGGCTTGAGATCGGTAAGCTTCGATCGAGAGTATTGATGCTAGATCAGTGAGATCAAGAGCATCAAGAGATGAACGGTTAGATCTTAAACCATTTGGTTTGATAAGATCTGAACCAATGCTGGTTTGATTTGGTCTTTGAACCAAATGTAATTGAACCGAATTGGTTTGAACCGGTTCACATGTGTGAACGCATGGTTCAATATGAAGGCGTTTAGGTCGGTTATCATGGCGTGGGCGCATGGCTTCATGACTTTCTATTTTTGGAAGTCATGTAACGCCACAACTCCACAACGCCTCAACGCATCGCCTCTTCCTCTCTCGACTTGGGTTGTCTTCACGCCAAGAGAGAAAAACCATTCGGCAAGCAAGAGGTCATTCTCTAAAAATCTCCTTCACGCGACAAGGACACTTGAAGATCTTTGCTAGCACAAAGGACGACAAGGAGAAAGCCATCTTCACCTTGTGTGCGTTGCCTTTGGAGAAGAAGCATTCGATTCTTTGATTCCAAGACGCCATCCAAGAAATGGCAATGGTAACGCATCTCTATGCTTTCAATCTTAAGTTGATCATATGTCCATACTATTCGATCCTCATGAAACCCTAGAAAAGTTTTATTTGCGCATGCTATTAGGGTTTCGCCCCCCCCCCCCTTTTTAGGGACTTTCAAAGTAGACTTTGCAATATTTGATGAATTGAGCATAAAAATAAGCAAAAGATCCTCAATTTAGCATGAAAATATATCTAAAATGATAACAAATATACTATATATTTTGGTGTCATCACATAGTGGCTAGCATGAGACATGCTACTTCCAAAGAGTCATCTTGATGCTTTCTAAAAGCATCCCTGTCTGCCGCTCGGGCATTAGGCGCAGGAGTCGCAGGAAGAGGCTACTCAAGGACATACAACTTCTTCTCGAGCTTGAGGGTTATCCTCAAGTTCCGATGCCAGTCCGTAAAGTTGGAACCAACCAACTTGTCTTTCTGAAGAAGGGATCGCAATGTTAATCCGCCAGTGTTTGTAGCCATTGTTCTGCAACAACCAAGAAATAGTAGATTAGAACTACTTTTAGATCATTCATTTTGGACTTGTATTAAATGATCATGGCGCCCACTATTTTAATCGAATAGACAACCCACATAGTCAATCGGAAAATTCAAAATTTTCTAGTGAGATGGGATCCTTATTTCACATGATGTTTCGTGTCCCACGAGGGTAGGATGAGATGCACAAAGTGACCCATGCTTCATAAGGTGGGCACGCTGGCTGATTGCTCTTAGCAACTCCCCTTATTGATACAGTCTAGGCATTACATGTCCAGCGAGGGCTAGATATAGCGTGAAACCCTAACCTCTCAACAATTCCTCTAGAGTTCCGCCATGTGCCCAGCACATGTGAAAATCTAGTCAAGTCCATTCCTAACCGTAAGGCCCAGGGCCAACGAGTTTCCTTGCGAAGGCATGTCTAGGTTAAAACTGGACTGAGGAAACCATTGTCACCACACACCTTCTAAAGATAAATGGGTGTGCCCCACGAGGGTGGGAAACAATGCACAACACCACTGATAGATAGCTGGAGGAGGGCTACGCATAAGAAGGCTACTAGACTTGATATTTTGATCGAGGGTTTTTGAGGTCTCATCCTCATAGTTTTATCTTATGTCTAGCATTACAGGCATGCAATCCTATAGTGATAACATAAAGATAAAACATCACAAGCATGCTTTGCTTTAATAGATAATGAAAGCAGTAAAGGGATGATGTGATCATAGCTCATTCTATACATTGAACCGACCCTTGCCAAAAGGGGTTCAACTCATGACCTAGGACACAAGCCCCTAAAACTAGACCTAACCTAGCTGATCTCTAGCTTGATCTTCAAGGTTGGCTCCAAGATCCTTCTTACCATGGTTTAGCTCGTAAACCATAGCGGTACTTTTAGGGAAACCCTAGAAGGACACCCCATGGTTCGGCCAATGCCATGGTAGCTTCTCCAAAAAGATGTACCTCCGTGCAAAGAGCCAAGATGGCTAGCTCACAAGCCCAAGGGCTTGGCCATGCCAAATTTCACCATTAAGCATGCAAGCGCCACCCAATCTTGAAGTTTGATGTGCCACCAAGATAGGTTCGCAAGCTTCATGTTGGGGTATGCCCTTAAGTCTAATGTTTGAGGCCTTGGGATTCTATCAGTATCATGTATATAAACTCTTATGTTTATAAAGGCAATGGTTGTTATTCAGGTTGTTACATTGTCTGCTGCAATAATTGTACTTCTGAATAATGTCTCAATGCTGTTCAGCTAGGCTGACATGCAGTTAAGTCCTTAGTCGAGATATCTTGGTGAACATGAGACAGCCTTGATATGATTGAGACTAATATGTGTTCTAATCTTATAGGATGCTTCGAGCATGGAATAAGATGTAGACTCATGGGTACATTGGATGTACTGGACAGACCCTACTAGGACATTCAATTGCTTGTCACAATGTGAATAATCCTTGTTTGCAACAAGTGGCACATGTCCTCTGACTTGAGATCACTTGTGTTTCTAAATTGATGATTGTCATTGTTTTGAGGTAGTTCAATTTCATTTGAAACATAATGGTTATAGACTATCTTGGATAATGATCATGAGTCAGGTTAGGACACTAGTGATAGATATAGGATTACCGTCTCCTTGATTGGAGTGTGATGTTCAAAAGGGGCCCCCCTTGAATGAGATGATTGAGAAAGTGTATGGCCATACCCAGGTGACTATGTTCATCTGATCTAATCATGCTCATCATATTGGAGTTACAGGCTTGACACGCTTGTCCAATAAGAACATCCAGTGGCAAAGGAAACATGTATGCCTAGTGAAGTTGATTCACACTTGTGCTGTGGTTTGGGTGTAGTCTTGGAAGACTCTTTCCTTTATATCGGGAGACAGTGATGTGTTGCTAGATACCCCTCACTGATCGTGATAACACAAGTTATCGTTACCGACATTTAAAGGAACCCTCAGGGTCGCACAATTTGATGATATGGCTTACTTAAGTCAGATCGTGTGGACTGAATTCTTTGGGTTCAGTTTAAAGGGGTTTAAACTCTGATCGTAAGTGAGATCTGGTCTGATCATGTTTGATTGGTTAGAGCTTGAGATCGGTAAGCTTCGATCGAGAGATTGGATGCTAGATCGGTGAGATCAAGAGCATCTTGAGATGTGCGGTTAGATCTTGAACCATTTGGTTCATAGGAGATCTAGACCAAAGCTTGGCCTAATTTGGTCTTTGAACCAATCCAACTTGAACCGGTTCACATGTGTGAACGCATGGTTCAAAGTTTCATGGCGTTTTGATCGGTTATAGATCATCAAGGCGCATGACTTCCATTTATGGTAATTCATGAAGGGCCTCTAACGCCATAACGCATATGCGTTGCTCTCTTCACTTCAACGCCTTGCACTTTCGTGTTGGAGAGGTTGACGAGAAGGAGAGGATTTGACAAGGAGCTCTCTGCCAAAGAGAGACATCTCATCCCTTCCATACGACAAGCACCTTTGATGAACCTTGCTAGCACAAGGATCTCAAAGAGTAGCCGACTTCATCTTGTGTGCGCACCGTTTGGAGGAGACCAATTTTGCTCTCTTGATTCCAAGACACCACTCACACAATGGCTATGGTATGATCTTTCATTCATACTTGCAAGTTTTCGACAAGTTGATCATATGCTTCTTCAAATGATCCCAAGGAAACCCTAGCTTCCGCTATGAAATTCTTGATATGCGCCCCCATAGGGTTTCACCCCCTTGCGCTCCCCCCTTGAAGGGGACCCCTACAATTGGTATCAGAGCATGCGGTTATTGCTTGATTCATATGATTGCTTATATGTGATCCTTGTTTGCGTTTGCAAAGAGTAGATCTAATAACATGCCGAAAAACTACATGCTAGTTTGAGAACTTAGATGTATGTTTAATGCTTGGTGGCGCATGTTTGTTGGCGCTTCTTACATGTTGTTTTTGACAAATAAAAAGATCTTGCGCGCCTCATTAGATCTAAGGTGCCCCTACTTTAAACCCTTAGATGGGTTGATAGGGTTGAAATCATCTTCTAGGTTAGATCCAAATAGTCTGATCAGACCATCTGACAGCCTAGATGGGTTGACCAAATAGCACCTGTGCGCAAGCACGAGGTGGCTATAGGTCGACTGCATCAAGGGCGTGTAGCAAGGTCTGGTTGAGACAGCTACTGAACGCACATGAGTTAGGCCCGGGGTCACACCCACTTGCCGAAACTCATGAGGGTTGTTCAGCCCTTTGCGCATGCATGGTTGACCATTAGGTCAACTCAAGTCAGTTAGGACTTGGTGCATGCAAGGGCAGTGGATCTGACTAGATGGATGAGTGGATCCCTATCAATGGACCGTTGTAAGGTTGTAGGGCATATAAGAAAACTAAAATTGATGCCAATGGGTTTTTCAAAATGTTATTTTCTTATTAATGGATCACATGTTAATTGGATGGCATGTGCTTGTTTATTTAATCTTATGTGGGCTGCCCATGTTAATGTGTGCTGTGCTGGGGCCTGCGAGCCTGGCTTAAATTGTAAATTAATTTTTATTGTGATCTGCGAATCACATGTTATTTAATTTATAATGTATAATTGACCTGCGAGTCAAACATGTCTAGGTAGATTAAATTGTAAGTTTAATCAGACATGAGCATAGAGCACAGTTGGCAGAAGCGCATGCAGCAGAGGCTTGACCAGGTGGGAGGTCTAGGGTTCGACCCTATGACAAGCGCATTCACCTGGTAGGCGCACCTGAGCTGCATTAGGCGCTTGGGCCCTAGGTTGGGCCAGAGAAGATAAAAGACCCATGAAGAAAGCTCAAGTGAAGACTTAAGTGAAAATTAAGGTCTTACTTAGGGTTAATGGGCTTTTACCACATAAGATCAGCATGCTTTCTACTTATTGTTTATAATTAGAATTGCATGATTTATTTATCTTCTGCTATCACCATAGGGTTTGCATGATAGTTGAGAAGATAAAAGACCGTTAAAATCCAACGCTAAAATATCAAGCTCGATAGCCTTCTGACGCGAAACCTCACTGTTCTGACTATCGTTGGAGCCGTGTTGTACCCACTCAGTGGGCACGTCCATCTATCTTCAGACGGTGTGTGATTTCACCTGCGTGTTACAGAGAAGGGATTTATCGCTTCTCGTTGCTCAGCATAGCACGTGGTGGTCCAGGGAGTAGGACAGGTCAGCTTGACCATGTGGACTGCATATGTGGCGCATATGGTAGCACATGGAGGCAGCCATCTGAGGGATTAGAGACTGTGTTGTACCAACTCAGTTGGCACAGTCTGCTGGATTGCCCAGATGATGGGGAATCGCACGGGTTGGCGATAGGCAGGGATTGCCTACCAGAAATTAGTGCTTGTACTCTCTGTGCATCTTATCTCGCCTGAGCGGGACGCGGAGACCAAGTATGAAATCTGGATCCCATCTCACTAAAAGAGTGTTACTCTTTCGGGCTATTTTGCTGGATTTTTCAGCCAGATAAAATAGTGAGAAAAGAATCTTTCTTAAGTCCTGGATTGATTCTAGACATTGACACTGACCTTGCTGTTCTTGCATTGTTGTAGATTCCTGCAGCAACGAACACCATGAGCTTCAATGTGCGATCCCTACTGGAAAGGGAGAAGTTTGCTGGGCCAAACTTCTCAGACTGGTTCGGACACCTTAAGATCGTTCTTAAGGCTGAGAGGAAACTGTATGTCCTCGAGACGGCTATACCGCCTCAACCCGCTGCGAACGCCGCAAGGGCGGTTCGCGATGCCTATGAAAAGCATGTCAATGATAGCATTGATGTTGCTTGCCTGATGCTAGCGTCTATGACGCCACCATTGCAGCGTCAACATGAGGATATGTCTGCTATGGAAATCATAGCAAACCTCAAGATGCTATATGCTGCACAGGCGAGGACTGAACGCTATAATCTGACCAAGCTTTTCTTTCAGAGCAAACTGGCTGAAGGGAGCCCAGTGGGAGCTCACGTGCTCAAGATGATTGGGCACAAAGAGGCTCTAGAGAAACTGGGGCATACCATCAACCAGGAGCTTGCTGTAGACATTATTCTGCAGTCTCTCCCGGCTTCCTTCGATGCGTTCATTATTAATTTTAATATGAACAAGATCGACTGTACTCCGGCAGAGTTGCTGAATATGCTCTTGACTACGGAGGAAACTCTGAAGGGAAAGCCTTCAACCTCTGTCTTGATGTTCCCCTCCAGGAACAAGAAGAAGGGGAAGAAGGGTAAGGCCCCTGTCAAGAACTACAGCAAGGCTCTGAAACAAAAGGTGAAGCGGTCGAAGGACAACAGATGTTTCCACTGTGGCCAGCTTGGTCACTGGAAAAAGGACTGTAAAGCGCTCCAAGGAGACAAGAAGGGAAGCATCGCTTCTGGCTCAGGTATATTTGTGACTGAAGTCATGATATCTTCTTCTTCTATTTCATGGGTGTTGGACACTGCATGTGGAGTTCACATTTGTTCAAATGTACAGGAACTCAAGAGAAGAAGACAGGTGGGACAGCATGAGGTGGACCTACGAGTTGGAAACGGGGCACGGGTTGCTGCTGTTGCTGTAGGAACTTATTACATCTCATTACCATCTGGACTTGTATTAGAACTAAACAATTGTTATTTTGTACCCAGCATTACGAAAAATATTATCTCTATTCCTGCTCTTGTCAGGAAAGGATTTTCCTTTGAATGCAATATTTCAAAGTGTGTAATTTCTTATGATAATATTGTTTATGCTTCTGGATCAATTAACAATGGGTTGTTCATGTTGGACATGGAATGTTCTATACAAAACATTGATAATAAGAAAGCCAAGTATGCTGATGACAGCACCTTGCTATGGCAAAGTCGTTTAGGCCATATTAACAAGAAACGCATTAAGCGGTTGCATGACCATGGACTGCTGGGATCATTCTCCTATGAGGAGATTGATACATGCAAAGCTTGTTTAATGGGTAAAATGACGAAGGCTCCTTTTCCTCACAAAGGTCAAAGGGCTTCAGGTTTACTTGACCTTATACACAGTGATGTGTGTGGGCCGTTTAGTAAACATGCCAGAGGTGGCTATTCATACTTCATTACCTTTACTGATGATTTCAGTAGATATGGGTATGTCTATCTGATGAGACATAAGAGTGAATCTTTTGACAAGTTCAAAGAGTTCAAAAATGAAGTACAAAATCAGCTAGGCCGAAATATCAAGGCACTTCGTTCTGATCGAGGTGGAGAATACCTAAGTCGAGAGTTTACTGACTATCTGAAGGAGTGTGGGATTATCTCACAGCTCACTCCGCCAGGAACACCGCAATGGAATGGTGTGTCCGAGAGGAGAAATAGAACATTACTTGATATGGTTCGTTCTATGATGAGTCAGGCTACTCTACCTTACTCCTTTTGGGGTTTTGCACTCGAAACAGCTGCAAAGGTACTAAACCGAGTGCCATCCAAGGCAGTTTCAACGACTCCATATGAGTTATGGTATGGGAAACAGCCAAGCTTGACATTTCTTAAGATCTGGGGTTGCGAGGCTTATGTCAAAAAGCTCGCCTCTGGGAAACTGGAGAGTAGATCTGAGAAATGTGTCTTTGTCGGATACCCTAAGGAAACTAAGGGTTATTATTTCTACGATCCCAAAGAGAACAAAGTATTTGTTGCTCGGACGGCAGTTTTTCTTGAGAAGGAGTTTCTTCTGCAAGAAGCCAGTGGGAGAGAAATAAAGCTGGATGAGAATCCAAACGAAGGACAAAGTAGTCAAGCAGAGTTGGATGAGCCTGGGCCAGTAGAGCAGGTTATGGAACAACCTGAGGCTCAGATAACACAGGAACCGCGAAGATCGGGAAGGATTCGTCGACAGCCTGAGCGCTATGACGGAGTCTACATCATGGATAATGATGAACCCCTCAATTATGCGGATGCGGTCAGTGGACCGGAGTCAGCTAGATGGCTTGAAGCTATGCGAGCCGAAATGGACTCCATGTCAGATAACCAAGTCTGGGATTTGGTTGATCCGCCTACGGGAGTAATCCCTATAGGCTGTAAATGGATCTTCAAGAAGAAGATTGACATGGATGGTAACGTGATTACCTATAAAGGCAGGCTAGTTGCGAAAGGTTTCAGACAAATCTACGGGATAGATTATGATGAAACTTTCTCTCCTGTAGCCATGTTCAAGTCTATTCGGATTCTTTTCGCGATAGCAGCATATTATGATTATGAGATCTGGCAGATGGATGTGAAGACCGCTTTCCTTAATGGAAAACTGGATGAGGATGTGTATATGACACAACCTGAAGGTTTCACTAATCCATCAGATCGTCATAAATTATGCAAATTAAAGAAGTCTATTTATGGACTTAAACAAGCATCTAGAAGCTGGAATATTCGTTTTGATGAATCAATCTGTGAGTTTGGTTTCATCAAGAACGAAGATGACCCGTGTGTATATAAGAGGTTTAGTGGGAGCGTGATTACTTTCCTAGTCCTCTACGTCGATGATATCTTAATCATTGGAAACGATATTCCTGAACTCCATGCTGTTAAAGCATGGTTAGGAAAATGTTTCCAGATGAAAGATCTAGGAGAAGCAGCCTATGTATTAGGTGTGAAGATGTACAGGGATAGATCTAAGAGGCTTCTCGGGCTGTGCCAGAGTACTTACATCGATAAAGTCCTGGAGAGATTTCATTTAGAGAATTCTAAAAGAGGATATCTTCCAGTCAGACATGGTCTGGATCTTTCAAAGAGTCAGTGTCCACAAACACAGACTGAGAAAGATGAAATGGACAATACGCCTTATGCTTCGGCGATTGGATCCATTATGTATACGATGTTGTGTACTCGCCCAAACGTCGCTTACGGGTTAAGCGTGACCAGTCGATTCCAAAGTAATCCAGGACAGGCGCACTGGATTGCGGTCAAGAACATTTTGAAATATCTGCGGAGGACCAAAGATATGTTCTTGATATATGGTGGTTAGGAAGAACTCAGTATAGAAGGATATACTGACGCTTCGTTCCAGTCGGACCAGGATGATTTCCGATCGCAATCAGGCTATGTTTTTAGCTTGAATGGAGGAGCAGTGGTGTGGAAAAGTTTCAAACAGTTAACTGTTGCTGATTCCACAACAGAAGCCGAGTATGTTGCAGCCTCGGAAGCATCCAAGGAGGCAGTATGGATTCGCAAGTTCGTTCAGGAACTTGGTGTTGTTCCTTCGAGTGCAGATCCTTTGGTTATCTTCTGTGATAACACTAGAGCAATCGCACAAGCAAAGGAACCACGGTCGCACTAGAAGTCCAAGCACATACAGAGACGGTTTCATTTGATCCGGGAGATCATTGATCGTGGCGAGATCAAAATCTGCAAGGTTCATACAGATGACAATCTGGCTAACCCGCTTACCAAGCCTCTGGCGCAGCAGAAGCATGAGAAGCACTGTAATAATATGGGTTTGAGATTTCTCAACCATTAGATTAAGTGCAAGTGGGAGATTGTTGGGGTATGCCCTTAAGGCTAATGTTTGAGGCCTTGGGATTCTATCAGTATCATGTATATAAACTCTTATGTTTATAAAGGCAATGGTTGTTATTCAGGTTGTTACATTGTCTGCTACAATAATTGTACTTCTGAATAATGTCTCAATGCTGTTCAGCTAGGCTGACATGCAGTTAAGTCCTTAGTCGAGATATCTTGGTGAACATGAGACAGCCTTGATATGATTGAGACTAATATGTGTTCTAATCTTATAGGATGCTTCGAGCATGGAATAAGATGTAGACTCATGGGTACATTGGATGTACTGGACAGACCCTACTAGGATATTCAATTGCTTGTCACAATGTGAATAATCCTTGTTTGCAACAAGTGGCACATGTCCTCTGACTTGAGATCACTTGTGTTTCTAAATGATGATTGTCATTGTTTTGAGGTAGTTCAATATCATTTGAAACATAATGGTTATAGACTATCTTGGATAATGATCATGAGTCAGGTTAGGACACTAGTGATAGATATAGGATTGCCGTCTCCTTGATTGGAGTGTGATGTTCAAAAGGGGCCCCCCTTGAATGAGATGATTGAGAAAGTGTATGGCCATACCTGTTGGGGTATGCCCTTAAGGCTAATGTTTGAGGCCTATGGGAATGTAACAAGTATCATGTAATAAACTCTATGTGTTTATAAAGGCATGGTTGTTATTCAGTTAGCTACATTGTCTGCTGCAATATATGTTCTTCTGAATAATGTCTCAAAGCTGTTCAGCTGGGCTGACATGCTATTATGTCCTTAGTCGATATATCTTGGTAAACATGAGACAGCCTCGATATGGTTAAGACTAATATGTGTTCTAATCTTATAGGATGCTTCGAGCATGGAATAAGATGTAGACTCATGGGTACATGGGATGTACTGGACAGACCCTACTAGGATGTTCAATTGTTTGTCACAATGTGAATATTCCTTGATTAAGACAAGTGGCACATTTCCTCTGACTTGAGATCACTTGTGTTTTCTAAATGATGATTGTCATTGTTTTGAGGTAGTTCAATATCATTTGAAACATAATGATTATAGACTATCTTGGATGGTGAGCTTGAATCAGGTTAGAGCACTAGTGATAGACATAGGATTGCCGTCTCCTTGTTTAAGGAGTGTGATGTTCTAAAGGGGCCCCCTGGATGAGATGATTGAGAGAGTGTATGGCCATACCCAGGTGACAGTGCTCATCTGTTCTAATCATGCTCATCATATTGGAGTTACGAGCTTGACAGGCTTGTCCAATAAGAACATCCAGTGGCAAAGGAAATATGTATGCTTTGTGAATTGATTCACACTTGTGCTGTTTTTGGGTGAAGTCTTGGAAGACTCTTTCCTTGATATCGGGAGACAGTGATGTGTTGCTAGATACCCCTCACTGGTTGTGATAATGTAAATTATCGTTACCGATGTTTTAAGGAAACCCTCAGGGTCGCACAATTGATGATATGGCTTACTTAAGTCAGATCGTGTGGACTGAATTGTTTCGGGTTCAGTTTAAAGGGATTTAATCTCTGATTGTGAGTGAGATCTGGTCTGATCATGTTTGATTGATTAGGGCTTGAGATCGGTAAGCTTCGATCGAGAGAAGAGATGCTAGATCGGTCAGATCAGGAGCATCATAGAGATCAACGGCTAGATCTGGAACCTTAGGGTTTTAATATGATCTAGGCCATGTCGTTTGGTTTATTTGGTAATTGAACCAAAATTAAATTAAACCAAAATGGTTCAAGCATTGGCGACAAGTTCACTTGGCGTGAACATGTTGGGCGGTTAGTGGTGCTATTTTTAGCAACCATGATCTCCACTTGGAGACACTCACGTTCGAAAGAGAGTGCTCTCTCTATTCTCGCCACTTGAACGCATTCCTCTTGTTTTTTCCGTGGGTGACGACGCCTTGGATTTGGAGGAGAAATCGGCAAAGAAAAGATCTCTTCATCCCTTTCTCATTTTCGATCAAAGACTTCTTTGGATCTTGCTAGCACAAGGATCGCAAAGAGGAGTAGGCGACATCAACTGTGTGCGTCACCTCTGGAGAAGATCTGCTTTGATCTTTGCTTCCTAGGCGCCATTCGAAATGGCTATGGTATGAGTTTTATCTCTTACATGCAATCGTTTCCATTTGGTTGATCATATCACATGAACCGATTCTTGAAACCCTAATCCGCTGCCCAAAAATTTTATGCGCCACTGCCTAGGGTTTTCGCTCCCCCTAGAAGGGGACCCCCCTTAGTTTAAGGGGTACTTTCAAATTGGTATCAGAGCCTGATGTTTCATGCTTGTTTATGATTGCCATGATATGTCATATGATCCATGTATGCGCATTATAATAGATCTATAGGTTACATGCGATTATCTAAGTTGGCGAAAATTCATGATTTGTATAGATGTTATTTTCTCCATTGCGCATGTTGTTGTTGGCGCATGTTTTTGTAAGTTTTTCTAAAACCTTGATCACATGCGCGTTTCACCTTAGATCTAATGCTCCTACATTAAACCCTTAGATGGGTTATTAGGGTTGAAGTCACCCCCTAGGTTAGATCCAAACATGTCTGATCAGACTATCTGACAGCCTGAATGGGTCGACCAGTTAGCACCTTGGCGCATGCCTGTGGTGGCTATAGGTCGACTGCAGACAGGTGTGTAGCGATGTCTGATTGAGACAACTGATGAACGCACCTGAGTTAGGCCCGGGGTCACGCCCGCTTGCCAGACCTCAGTGTGGTCGTTCAGCCTTGGTGCATGCATGGTTGACCTTTTGGTCGACTCAAGTCAGTTAGGACTTGGTGCATGCTAGGGCAGTGGATCTGACTAGGTTGGATGAGTGGATCCCTAGTAATGGACCATTGTAAGGTTGTGGGGCAAATAAGGAAAAATTAATAAAAAAAAAATCGATCCCAAGGGGTTTTTTAAAATTTATTTTTCCTGACTGGATCACATGATGGTTGTTGCATCTGCTTGTTTATTTAGTCTTATGTGGGCTGCCCGTTTTTAATGTGTGCTGTGCTGGGGCCTGCGTGCCTGGATTATATGTTGTAAATTAATTTTCTTTATGTGATCTGCGTATCACAATTTTAATTAATTTATAATGTGAAAGTGACCTGCGTGTCACTCTTGTCTAGATAGTTAAATTTGTAATTTAATTAGACAAGAGCACAATGCACACTTGGCAGAAGCGCATGCAGCAGTGGCTGGACCAGGTGGGAGGTCTAGGGTTCGACCCTAGGACCAGGCGCAAATTCCTGGTGGGCGCACCAGAGCTGCAGTTGGCGCTTGGGCCCAGGTTTGGGCCAGATGAGCAGCTAAAGACCCATAAAGAGCAAGTGTAGACTTAAGTTAGGTTAAGGTCTCACTAGGGCTATGGGCTTTTACCACAAAAGACACATGCTTTCTTTTATTGCTTTATATTAGAATTGCATGAGTAAATTTATCTTCTGCTATCACCATAGGAATTGCATGATAGGCAAGAAGATAAAAGACCGTTAAAATCCAACGATTAAATATCAAGCTCGTAAGCCTTCTGACGCGAAACCTCACTGTTCTGATTATCGTTGGAGCCGTGTTGTACCCACTCAGTGGGCACGTCCATCTATCTTCAGACGGTGCGGGATTACACCTGTGTGTTACAGAGCAGGGATTTATCCCTTCTCGTTGCTCAGCATAGCACATGGTGGTCCAGGGAGTAGGTCGGGTCAGCTTGACCGTGTAGGCTACATATGTGGCGCATATGGTAGCACATGGAGGCAGCCATCTGTGGGGTCAGAGATTGTGTTGTACCAACTCAGTTGGCACAGTCTGCTGGACTGCCCAGATGAAGGGGAATCGCACGGGTTGGCGATCGGCAGGGACTGCCTACCAGAAACTAGTGCTTGTACTCTCTGTGCATCTTATCTCGCCTGAGCGGGACGCGGAGACCAAGTATGAAATCTGGATCCCATCTCACTAAAAGAGTTCTACTCTTTCGGGCTGTTTTGCTGGATTTTTCATGCCTGATAAAATAGTGAGAAAAAGAATCTTTCTTAAGTCCTGATTGATTCTTATACATTGATACTGACCTTGCTGTTCTTGCATTGTTGTAGATACCTGCAGCAACGAACACCATGAACTTCAATGTGCGATCCCTACTGGAAAGAGAGAAGTTTGCTGGGCCGAACTTCTCTGACTGGTTTGGACACCTTAAGATCGTTCTTAAGGCAGAGAGGAAACTGTATGTCCTCGAGACGGCGATACCGCCGCAGCCCGCTCCGAACGCCGCAAGGGCGGTTCGGGAAGCCTATGAAAAGCACGTCAATGATAGCATTGATGTCGCTTGCCTGATGTTAGCGTCTATGACGCCACCGCTGCAGCGTCAGCATGAGGACATGTCGGCTAGAGACATGATTACAAACCTCAAGATGTTGTATGCTACACAGGCGAGGACTGAACGCTATAATTTGACGAAGCTCTTCTTTCAGAGCAAACTGGCTGAAGGGAGCCCAGTGGGAGCTCACGTGCTCAAGATGATTGGGCACAAGGAGGCTCTAGAGAAACTGGGGCATACCATCAACCAGGAGCTTGCTGTGGACATTATTCTGCAGTCTCTCCCGCCATCATTCGACGCGTTCATTATTAATTTTAATATGAACAAAATCGATTGTACTCCGGCAGAGCTGCTGAATATGCTCTTGACCACTGAGGAAACTCTGAAGGGTAAGCCTTCAACCTCTGTCTTGATGGTTCCTTCCAGGAACAAGAAGAAGGGGAAGAAGGGCAAGGCCCCGGTCAAGAATTACAGCAAGGCTCTGAAGCAGAAGGTGAAGCGGTCTAAGGAATACAGGTGTTTCCACTGTGGCCAGCTGGGTCACTGGAAAAAGGACTGTAAAGCGCTCCAAGGAGATAAGAGGGGAAGCTTTGCTTCTGGCTCAGGTATATTCGTGACTGAGGTCATGTATTCTTCTTCTGTATCATGGGTGTTGGACACTGCATGTGGAGTTCACATTTGTTCAAATGTGCAGGAACTCAAGAGAAGAAGGCAGGTGGGACAGCATGAGGTGGACCTACGCGTTGGAAACGGGGCACGGGTTGCTGCTGTTGCTGTAGGAGACTACTTCATTACTTTACCATCTGGAATTGTATTGGAACTAAACAGTTGTTATTTTGTTCCCAGTATAACTAAAAATATTATCTCCATTCCTGCTCTTGTAAGGAAGGGGTTTTCCTTTGAATGCAATATTTCAAAGTGTGTTTTGTCATATGATAATATTGTTTATGCAACTGGTTCAATTAATAATGGGTTATTCATGTTGGACATGGAAAGTTCTATACAAAATGTTGATATTAAGAAAGCCAAGTATGCTGATGACAGCACCTTGCTATGGCATAGTCGTTTAGGCCATATTAACGAGAAACGCATTAAGCGGTTGCATGATCATGGACTGCTGGGATCATTCTCCTATAAGGAGATTGATACATGCAAAGCTTGTTTGATGGGTAAAATGACGAAGTCACCTTTTCCTAATAAAGGTCAAAGGGCTTCAGGTTTACTTGACCTCATACACAGTGATGTGTGTGGGCCATTTAGTAAACATGCCAGAGGTGGCTATCAGTACTTCATTACATTTACTGATGATTTCAGTAGATATGGGTATGTCTATCTGATGAGACATAAGAGTGAATCTTTTGACAAGTTCAAAGAGTTCAAGAATGAAGTACAAAATCAGCTAGGCCGTAATATCAAGGCACTTCGCTCAGATCGAGGTGGTGAATACCTAAGTCATGCATTTACTGACTATCTAAAGGAGTGTGGGATTATCTCACAGCTCACTCCACCAGGAACACCGCAATGGAATGGTGTGTCCGAGAGGAGAAATAGAACGTTACTTGATATGGTTCGTTCTATGATGAGTCAGGCTACTCTTCCATACTCCTTTTGGGGTTTTGCGCTGGAAACAGCTGCAAAGGTACTAAACCGAGTGCCATCCAAGGCAGTTTCAAAGACGCCATATGAGTTATGGTATGGGAAACAGCCGAGCTTGACATTTATCAGGATCTGGGGTTGCGAGGCTTATGTTAAAAAGCTCGCCTCTGGGAAACTAGAGAGCAGATCTGACAAATGTATCTTTGTCGGTTACCCTAAGGAAACTAAGGGTTATTATTTCTTCGATCCCAATGAGAACAAGGTTTTTGTTGCTCGGACGGCCATATTTCTTGAGAAGGAGTTTCTTCTGCAAGAGGCCAGTGGGAGAGAAATAAAGCTGGATGAGAATCCAGAAGAAGGACAAAGTGATCAAGCACAGTTGGATGAGCCTGAGCCGGTAGAACAGGTTATTGAACAACCTGAGGCTCAGACATCACGGGAACCGCGAAGATCGGGTAGGATTCATCGACAGCCTGAGCGCTATGACGGAGTCTACATCATTGATAATGATGAACCCCTTACTTATGCGGATGCGGTCAGTGGACCAGAGTCAGCGAGATGGCTTGAGGCTATGCGCGCCGAGATGGACTCCATGTCAGATAACCAAGTCTGGGATTTGGTTGATCCGCCTCCGGGAGTTATCCCTATAGGCTGTAAATGGATCTTCAAGAAGAAGATTGACATGGATGGTAACGTAGTTACCTATAAAGGCAGGCTAGTTGCGAAAGGTTTCAAACAAATCTACGGGATAGATTATGATGAAACTTTCTCACCTGTAGCCATGTTTAAGTCTATTCGGATTCTTTTCGCGATAGCTGCATATTATGATTATGAGATTTGGCAGATGGATGTGAAAACAGCTTTCCTTAATGGAAATCTGGATGAGGATGTGTATATGACACAACCAGAAGGTTTCACTAATCCAGCAGATCGTCATAAAATATGCAAGTTAAAGAAGTCCATTTATGGACTTAAACAAGCATCAAGAAGCTGGAATATTCGTTTTGATGAATCAGTTACTGAATTTGGTTTCATCAAGAACGAGGATGACCCGTGTGTATATAAGAGGTTTAGTGGGAGCGTGATTACTTTCCTAGTCCTCTACGTCGATGATATCTTGATCATTGGAAACGACATTCCTGAAATGCATGCTGTTAAGGCATGGCTGAGGAAATGTTTCCAGATGAAAGATCTAGGAGAAGCAGCCTATGTGTTAGGTGTGAAGATCTACAGGGATAGATCTAAGAGGCTTCTCGGGCTGTGCCAGAGTACTTACATCGATAAGGTCCTGGAGAGATTTCACTTAGAGAATTCTAAGCGAGGATATCTTCCAGTCAGACATGGTCTGAATCTTTCTAAGAGTCAGTGTCCACAAACACAGACTGAGAAAGATGAAATGAACAATACGCCTTATGCTTCGGCTATTGGTTCTATAATGTATGCGATGTTGTGTACTCGCCCAGACGTTGCTTACGGGTTAAGCGTAACCAGTCGTTACCAGAGTAATCTAGGTATGGCGCACTGGATTGCTGTCAAGAACATTTTAAAATATCTGCGGAGGACCAAAGATATGTTCTTGATATATGGTGGTCAGGAAGAACTCAGTATTGAAGGATATACTGACGCTTCGTTCCAGTCTGACCAGGATGATTTCCGATCGCAATCAGGCTATGTTTTTAGCTTGAATGGAGGTGCAGTGGTGTGGAAAAGTTTCAAACAGTCAACTGTTGCTGATTCCACAACAGAAGCCGAGTATGTTGCAGCCTCGGAAGCATCCAAGGAGGCAGTGTGGATTCGTAAGTTCGTGAGAGAACTTGGTGTTGTTCCTTCGAGTGCAGATCCTTTGGTTATCTTCTGTGATAACACTGGAGCAATCGCACAAGCAAAGGAACCACGGTCGCACCAGAAGGTAGTTCAATATCATTTGAAACATAATGGTTATAGACTATCTTGGATAATGATCATGAGTCAGGTTAGGACACTAGTGATAGATATAGGATTGCCGTCTCCTTGATTGGAGTGTGATGTTCAAAAGGGGCCCCCCTTGAATGAGATGATTGAGAAAGTGTATGGCCATACCTGTTGGGGTATGCCCTTAAGGCTAATGTTTGAGGCCTATGGGAATGTAACAAGTATCATGTAATAAACTCTATGTGTTTATAAAGGCATGGTTGTTATTCAGTTAGCTACATTGTCTGCTGCAATATATGTTCTTCTGAATAATGTCTCAAAGCTGTTCAGCTGGGCTGACATGCTATTATGTCCTTAGTCGATATATCTTGGTAAACATGAGACAGCCTCGATATGGTTAAGACTAATATGTGTTCTAATCTTATAGGATGCTTCGAGCATGGAATAAGATGTAGACTCATGGGTACATGGGATGTACTGGACAGACCCTACTAGGATGTTCAATTGTTTGTCACAATGTGAATATTCCTTGATTAAGACAAGTGGCACATTTCCTCTGACTTGAGATCACTTGTGTTTTCTAAATGATGATTGTCATTGTTTTGAGGTAGTTCAATATCATTTGAAACATAATGATTATAGACTATCTTGGATGGTGAGCTTGAATCAGGTTAGAGCACTAGTGATAGACATAGGATTGCCGTCTCCTTGTTTAAGGAGTGTGATGTTCTAAAGGGGCCCCCTGGATGAGATGATTGAGAGAGTGTATGGCCATACCCAGGTGACAGTGCTCATCTGTTCTAATCATGCTCATCATATTGGAGTTACGAGCTTGACAGGCTTGTCCAATAAGAACATCCAGTGGCAAAGGAAATATGTATGCTTTGTGAATTGATTCACACTTGTGCTGTTTTTGGGTGAAGTCTTGGAAGACTCTTTCCTTGATATCGGGAGACAGTGATGTGTTGCTAGATACCCCTCACTGGTTGTGATAATGTAAATTATCGTTACCGATGTTTTAAGGAAACCCTCAGGGTCGCACAATTGATGATATGGCTTACTTAAGTCAGATCGTGTGGACTGAATTGTTTCGGGTTCAGTTTAAAGGGATTTAATCTCTGATTGTGAGTGAGATCTGGTCTGATCATGTTTGATTGATTAGGGCTTGAGATCGGTAAGCTTCGATCGAGAGAAGAGATGCTAGATCGGTCAGATCAGGAGCATCATAGAGATCAACGGCTAGATCTGGAACCTTAGGGTTTTAATATGATCTAGGCCATGTCGTTTGGTTTATTTGGTAATTGAACCAAAATTAAATTAAACCAAAATGGTTCAAGCATTGGCGACAAGTTCACTTGGCGTGAACATGTTGGGCGGTTAGTGGTGCTATTTTTAGCAACCATGATCTCCACTTGGAGACACTCACGTTCGAAAGAGAGTGCTCTCTCTATTCTCGCCACTTGAACGCATTCCTCTTGTTTTTTCCGTGGGTGACGACGCCTTGGATTTGGAGGAGAAATCGGCAAAGAAAAGATCTCTTCATCCCTTTCTCATTTTCGATCAAAGACTTCTTTGGATCTTGCTAGCACAAGGATCGCAAAGAGGAGTAGGCGACATCAACTGTGTGCGTCACCTCTGGAGAAGATCTGCTTTGATCTTTGCTTCCTAGGCGCCATTCGAAATGGCTATGGTATGAGTTTTATCTCTTACATGCAATCGTTTCCATTTGGTTGATCATATCACATGAACCGATTCTTGAAACCCTAATCCGCTGCCCAAAAATTTTATGCGCCACTGCCTAGGGTTTTCGCTCCCCCTAGAAGGGGACCCCCCTTAGTTTAAGGGGTACTTTCAATACCCAGGTGACTATGTTCATCTAATCTAATCATGCTCATCATATTGGAGTTACAGGCTTGACACGCTTGTCCAATAAGAACATCCAGTGGCAAAGGAAACATGTATGCCTAGTGAAGTTGATTCACACTTGTGCTGTGGTTTGGGTGTAGTCTTGGAAGACTCTTTCCTTTATATCAGGAGACAGTGATGTGTTGCTAGATACCCCTCACTGATCGTGATAACGCAAATTATCATTACCGACATTTAAAGGAACCCTCAGGGTCGCACAATTTGATGATATGGCTTACTTAAGTCAGATCGTGTGGACTGAATTCTTTGGGTTCAGTTTAAAGGGTTTTAAACTCTGATCGTAAGTGAGATCTGGTCTGATCATGTTTGATTGGTTAGAGCTTGAGATCGGTAAGCTTCGATCGAGAGATTAGATGCTAGATCGGTGAGATCAAGAGCATCTTGAGATGTGCGGTTAGATCTTGAACCATTTGGTTCATAGGAGATCTAGACCAAAGCTTGGCCTAATTTGGTCTTTGAACCAAACCAACTTAAACCGGTTCACATGTGTGAATGCATGGTTCAAAGTTTCATGGCGTTTTGATCGGTTATAGATCATCAAGGCGCATGACTTCCATTTATGGTAATTCATGAAGGGCCTCTAACGCCATAACGCATATGCGTTGCTCTCTTCACTTCAACGCCTTGCACTTTCGTGTTGGAGAGGTTGACGAGAAGGAGAGGATTTGACAAGGAGCTCTCGGCCAAAGAGAGACATCTCATCCCTTCCATACGACAAGCACCTTTGATGAACCTTGCTAGCACAAGGATCTCAAAGAGTAGCCGACTTTATCTTGTGTGCGCACCGTTTGGAGGAGACCAATTTTGCTCTCTTGATTCCAAGACACCACTCACACAATGGCTATGGTATGATCTTTCATTCATACTTGCAAGTTTTCGACAAGTTGATCATATGCTTCTTCAAATGATCCCAAGGAAACCCTAGCTTCCGCTATGAAATTCTTGATATGCGCCCCCATAGGGTTTCACCCCCTTGCGCTCCCCCTTGAAGGGGACCCCTACACTTCAAGCAAGCACCAAGTATCTAAGTCCATATGCACCCCTAATCTTCATCTTAGGTTTACAAAAGGAAAAAGAAAGGCGGCACGCAGGCCTCACAAGGATACAACATAATCATGCAAAGGGGCTTGACTAATGATCACAACATCATGCACAAACAAGGTACTTACACATGAAATTGTATATGCTCATGAAAAACTCAAAATCTGAAATTTTATTTTCTCATAAAACAAGTTTCTTTTCCTCATCTTGATATCACAAATCTTTTAATTATTTGCGGTTAAGTTTCATTATGATTTTATAGATCATATTAGCTGGCAATTTTGTCAGATCAAGAGAATCGGCCAGTCCAAAGGACACAATACCCGTCATAGTTGACAAAACTACATGCGCCTATGATCTTAAATCAACCAAAAAATAATCCAAAAATCCAAGAGAAATTGAATAGAGGATAGGAACAAGAAACCATAATTTTTCTTTCTTGAGAAAAACATGTGCCATGTATATTTTGTAATATGCCAAAATCCTACATGACAGGTGAGCATAGAAAAGCATCGTTCGAGTCTCACAAGTATCTCTAATACCACTGTTAAGAAACCCAAGGGATATTTTACAAATTTTGACTTTACAGATTACATACGTGGTGAAAGAATATCCTCGAAACAGGCCAGTCCTAAAAACCCACTGAAGATTGTCTTGTGAGGGAGTCGACACGATGAGAGGAGAAAGTACCTAGATGCAAGAAGAAGCGATGCCGATGTAAGCACCCAAGTGTGCACCCTCTATAGTCTCACACACACGGATGTTCCGAGTCTTCTTCTTCCACATTCGGTGCAAGCTTCGGAATAAGATCCACGCCTTAGGAGAGCCTGTTGATCAGTTGCGCCAACCACCAAGGGAGATTGCGCCAAGGGAGGAAGAGGTAGAGAGCATGCCGCAAGCTTCTTTCTCCTTTGCGCCAAGGAAGGGAATGGATAGAAGAATTCGGCCTTGATGGAAGAGGACCTCCAAGAGACCACCTAGCTTGCACCCCCTTCTTGTCTCCATGCCTTCAAGAGAATTAGTATGTATGAAAGGGTCGGCTAAGGTCACTTATATAGGAGTAAGAGATGGTTTGGGTTACTTGGAAGGTTTAGGCGATTTGGCTTTGATTAAGGAGTTTATTTAATCAAATAACTTGATTAAATCCTTTATCCATATGTTCCCATGCCTTGCCTAAGAAAGCATTCAGCCACATGCGCATAACACCTTAATGTGGCGAACTTCTCATCAATTCGCAAAGACGAAGTCATTGCATGATAGAAGTTTTCCGAATGGGGTATGGGCGCAAGTCCTAATCCAATTAGGACCCCAATTATGTTAGCAATCAGCCCCACTTGCGCCCCATCAAATCTCAATTAATATCTCAAGTGATTAGATCAAATCCTAATCAAATTTAACCACTTAAAGATACCTTATATGTCATATGCGCCAATCCTAGTCTAACCAGGATTCTTCATGTGCCCATGACATATTATTCTCCCCATTATACCCTTTTAGCCACTTATTTCTTTAATACAACTTATTAGCAAGCCCCATTGGGTAATGGGCCTATCCCAAACTCCATTATATATGTTAACCAAGTCATTGGATCCAATCCAATTTAACCCGAGGTCAAATGAGGCTAACCATGGTTAATTTGGTCAATATGCCAAAAATGGAAGTTGGCCCCAATAAGTTTCTTCCATCTCATCATGCCCATTGGCGCTGATGAAATCTCCCAGATAGATCTGAGTTATCCAATAACGCGATATAAAGGCTACCCAATTGATACAAAAACTCGAGTATCAAGGTGTGCGACCTGTAGGTTCCTCTAACGTTGGCAATGATGACCTGAGGTCGACACAAGCAGTGAGTGGCACCTAGCAATGCTTTGCTGCTATCTAAGTCATTGGAATGGATATCGACATCGACATCCCCATCATCGCAACTAAGTACAGATACATTATAGTCCCTTTGCCAAACTAATATCCGATTGGACAAGTGTGTCATCACTTGTTTTCACTCAATCTGATGGTCATGACTAAATCAGGTTCTCACCTGGGTATGGCCATACACCTTCAATCATAGAACCATAGAGGAGCTCCATGGATATCATGCTTCCTTCAGGAAAGGGAAAATCCTCTATTTGTACATTGACCTTCTCATATGGGTTGTGACATGCACAATGACAACCGTTATTACCTGCCAACTACGGCGAGGTGTTAGGTTGTATCAAAGCATGTCCCTAATTATATAGAATAGTCAATGACCTTAAGTCAAGGGATCAATGCATCTCCCGTCACTTGTGAAGATAACTTATGACACCAAATTATTGCCTCACCGCAGGTTGGTCCAGTATAACAACCACTCATATACCCATATGTCTGCGTTAGCCCCTCGTGCCTAACTAGCCCATATAGCAGTCTCTCATGTACCAGAGCTGTCCCATATCTACTCAGGTACTTGACTAGGGACTAGAGTTCGAACACAGATCTAATCTGTCTTCAGGGACATTATCATGTAAGTACACAATCACAAATGCAAGCAAACAATGACAATGACAATGCCAAAATGATATTTATACGAAATATCTATATCAAGTAGTATATAAAGTGGACCATAACTAGGTCTCAGGGCATAAACACTAACACCTTGATGGGTTCCTGACCGATTAAAGTATAAAAGGTTCAATTTTGGAGGGTTGAAGGGGACTTTTCAGATGAGAACAAGCGGCGGCGGCCGTGAAGGCTGATAGGCTCCTCTAGTGCACGGTCTATCGAAGTAGTAAATAATATCATTCCACAGGAAGCAGGTGTCAAGTACCGACCTTTAATGTCATTGAAAGCTAGATGATTCAAAATTTAATTAAGAAAGATGAACTATCTAAGTTAAAAATTTAAATATCGGCTCAAGAAATCGGCGACTAGTAGGAAGAAATTCTAGTTTTACAAAGGTTCGGGACCATTGGTTTCACCTCGTTGAATAAATAATGTAAAACAATGAATCGTAATTTAAGAAATAGAAAACAAATTACCTTCTCTCGAAGCATAATTTGACAATAAACCGCTTAAGGCGATCATTCCTTCGGTACGGATTACCTTCTCTCGAAGCATAATCTGGTGCCTACTTAAACTAGTTTCCTACTCTCGTAGCAAAACTAACTTAAGAGAGACCCAATGAGCTCTATGACGATCGTGAGTCCTCGAGTGACTTTGAACGACTCTCGTAATTCAAAGTCACAAGCTAGGATTGGGCAATCGAGTGTTACGATTCACCTCTTAGTTCATCTCGTAACACTTAAAACATACCAATGCTTGGCCAAAACACTAATACACAACAAGCGCACCCAATCATAATAAGCAATTTACTTAATAAATACACTGAGATTCATAAATCGTGTTTTAGATAAGAAGAATTTTCAACGGGCTACGCCTAAGTCCCAAACAAGGGTTTACTCAACAAAATACATCATAAATCACATGAAAACCCTAGAAAATAAGTTTGAAAGTTAGGGAAATTACAAATCGTGGTTAAGAGACGATGGATCTTTGGTTTCCTCTTGAAAGCCCCAAGGAAATCTGTCGAATCGAACCCTCGAAGTGGAAAAATTACTTGTTTTCGCCCTAGCTGCGTTCTTCATGAGATCGAACCCCGTAACCACCCTAAATTCTCGATTATATACTTCCAACGAAGCTTTGGGCGGTTAGGAAGGTTGATTGGACGTTTCCCATACCCCTTCCTTTCTCATGTTCCTTCTTCTCTTTTTTTTTTATTTTATCGACAGTGCCAAGTTAGATGACTTAGGTACGACTGCCCCTTTTTGTCTCCTATTTTTTTTAATAATAAGCAACCTAACTGAAAATGCTAGTAATAAGGAATATAATAAGCATGAATCTTCAAAAACCTAATGTCGTGTAAGAAGTAATTCAGAAAATGAGGATCAACTTAAGTCATCATGCAAACCACAACTTCAAATCTCGATTACAATCTAAAACCATGGATTCCTAAGTATAGAAGCAGTCATAATAAGAGTTTCATTCACTTAACTCAAGAGACAAACATATCAGTATGATTCTCATCAGGATTCAAAATAGCATATAAGAGCTGAGGACAAGAATAAGGGATACCATCACAGACTTAGTTCGGGACACAGGTTAGCAAAAGATAATCATGAAAAACATCTATGAAACTCAGTTTGCATGAAAAGCATGAAACATCAAATGACATAACACTAACACATACTAAGAGGGAACCCCTCTCCCCACGGCAAAAGAACTGTATAGTCTCCTATGCAGTTAAAAAGTACATGATAGCAAGAAAAAGAAAGGAAGCAACTTACTAAGGAAATAAAACAGCGAAAAGATAACTGGAGCAGGGCAAGACAACGAAGGTCACCACTCCTTGGAGTTCATGCACCGCAGCATCTCTTGGATCGCTAGGTGATCCTCATTTTGCACGTGACCCTAGCGAGCCTACTCCTGTTCAATATCCTTCATGCGCCTTCGAAGATCCCGGATCTCAAGGCTCTGCTCATGCTGATCCTCGCGAAGTGCCTTCAGTTATCCGAGGATATTGGCATAGTCATTGGCGGTCGATGCGGAAGCAGACGGCTCGGCTTGCTGGAAGGGGCAGAAGGATAGATGAGGCGGGGCCGTGTCCAGCGGAACGTCCTCGGTGGACTCCGGAAGCAGGTGCCAGTTCCGCTCCTTGCGGATGGAAGTGCACTCGGGACGTGGAAGGAACATCGTGGAGTCGCTCCCACGAAAGAGGAGGCTGAAGGTGTCTCGCTAGCGGGTGACCATCTTCATCGCCTAACATGACTCCAAGTTGATGCGGGTGCTACCACGGGCCTGCTCCACTCCATATGGCTCAACGCCCAAAGAGAGGGCAATATGGGTGATAAGGCCTCTAGAAGCGACGACCCTCTTCTGAGCGGTGGCAAGTTTCTGTAGTTGTTTGATCAGATAAAATGTAGTATTGTGCTTGTAAGAATGTGCCATCGACCAAAGGTAAAGAAGCTCGGAGGAGCGCACTAATCCATCACTCTCGCCACACGCAAAGAGAGTGTGCACTTGGACGCGATGCACGTAGCGGAAATAGGGGTTGCTGACGTGGCTCGCGCGGGCCAACAGTGCGACATAAGGTCACTGTCCCGTGATAGCAGCCTGAAAGTCATGATCACAAAACTCGTGCAAGGGTCGGCGAGTACCATCCACCGGAAATCCATAAATCTGATTGAGCTGAGATAAGGTAAGTATATGCTCCACGTTCCCCAACCGGAAGGAGATAGTGCCGTCGTCGTCTTCATCATGGTTGTCCACGTTGATCTCGAGGGAAGACATGAACTCCAAAGTGAGCGGCACATAAGTCGGCGGGGCCATCCAGTAGAACTGCTCCTAGCCAATCTGTTGGAACATCCAATAAATATCATCATGGAGCCCGAGTGTCATGAGAGTCATTCGGTCGAGATAGCGGGTGTTGATGACTCGTCGGGACTCCAGTAAAGCATACCGCGCCTTTTGCGCGTCGTCATGGAAAAGAATGCCGTGTTCATTCGGCTCCTCCACCATGGCTGGACGCTTGGAGGATTTTCGAGCCATCTTCTTCATGCAGCCGGACATGATGGAGATTGTTGAGTGTGTTGGGGTATGCCCTTAAGGCTAATGTTTGAGGCCTTGGGATTGTAAAAGTATCATGTAATAAACTCTTATGTTTATAAAGGCATGGTTATTATTCAGGTTGCTACCTTGTCTGCTGTAATAAGTGTACTTCTGAATAATGTCTCAAAGCTGTTCAGCTAGGCTGACATGCATATGTCCTTAGTCGAGATATCTTGGTGAACATGAGACAGCCTTGATATGATTGAGACTAATATGTGTTCTAATCTTATAGGATGCTTCGAGCATGGAATAAGATGTAGACTCATGGGTACATTGGATGTACTGGACAGACCCTACTAGGATATTCAATTGCTTGTCACAATGTGAATGATCCTTGTAAGCACCAAGTGGCACATGTCCTCTGACTTGAGATCACTTGTGTTTCTAAATGATGATTGTCATTGTCTTGAGGTAGTTCAGTATCATTTGAAACATAATGATTATAGACTATCTTGGATGGTGAGCTTGAATCAGGTTAGGGCACTAGTGATAGACATAGGATTGCCGTCTCCTTGTTTAAGGAGTGTGATGTTCTAAAGGGCCCCCCTATATGAGATGATTGAGATAGTGTATGGCCATACCCAGATGACTATGTTCATCTGATCTAATCATGCTCATCGTATTGGAGTTACAAGCTTGACCCGCTTGTCCAATAAGAACATCCAGTGGCAAAGGACACATGTATGCCTAGTGAAGTTGATTCACACTTGTGCTGTGGTTTGGGTGAAGTCTTGGAAGACTCTTTCCTTTATATCGGGAGACAGTGATGTGTTGCTAGATACCCCTCACTGATCGTGATAACGAAAGTTATCGTTACCGACATTTAAAGGAAACCCTCAGGGTCGCACAATTTGATGATATGGCTTACTTAAGTCAGATCGTGTGGACTGAATTGTTTGGGTTCAGTTTAAAGGGATAGAGGCTCTGATTGTAAGTGAGATCTGGTCTGATCATGTTTGATTGATTGGGACTTGAGATCGGTAAGCTTCGATCGAGAGTATTGATGCTAGATCGGTGAGATCAAGAGTATCACGAGATCAACGGTTAGATATTGAACCATTGGTTCAATGAGATCTAGACCATGGCTTGGGCTGGTTTAATTTGGTTCTTGAACCAAATTGAAATGGATTGAAGTGGCTTGAACCGGTTCACAAGGGTGAACGCTTGGTTCAAGGGGTTAGGCGTTTTGGTTCGGTAATGGGCGCATAGCTTCATCTCTTCCATTTATGGAAAGTATTGAAGGCGACTTCACCTTAACGCCAAAGCATTTTGAACGCTCGACTTCACTCCTCTCTTCTCAACGTTCATCCTTGGAGGTGAGTGCATTCGGACGAGAAGAGGAGGAAGGTTGCTCTCGCCAAGCTTGATCTCCAAAACTCCTTCACGCGACAAGGGATACTTTGGAGCCTTGCTAGCACAAGGGACGTTCAAGGTGTAGGCCTTCTTCTTCTTGTGTGCGATTCCTTTGGAGAAGTTCTCTTTGAACTTTGCTTCCAAGCCGACATCCGATCTATGGCATTGGTATGATCACATTCTTGATCTAATGAAATATCATAGTTGATCATATGAGCACATAAGCGATTGAATTCTTGAAACCCTAGCGAAATGCATGCGCCCCCTTGTTTAGGGTTTTCGGCCCCCCTCTTGAAAGGGGTTTTATCCGCTTGCGCTCCCCCTTGAAGGGGACCCTATCAATTGGTATCAGAGCTAGGATCTTATATGATTCATATGATTGCTATGTATGTTTTGTGATCCATATATGTTTGATGCTTAGATCTATGTTTTCTCTTCATGCGATTATACTAGTGGATAGTATGTTCATGTTGCGCATGTATGAGAGTTATGTTGTGTTGGCGCTAGTTGAATGGCGCATGTATGATGATTGCGCTTCTTTCATGTTGTTGTAGTTGTTTTTCTTAAAAACCCTAAATGACATGCGCGCCTTGCATATTATATCTAAGCCGCACCTACAATAAACCCTTAGATGGGTTGATGGGGTTGAAGTCACCTCTAGATTAGATCCAATAGTCTGATCAGACCATCTGACAGCCTAGATGGATCGACTAGATGGCACCTGTGCGCAAGCATGAGGTGGCCATAGGTCGATTGCATCTTAGGCGTGTAGCGAGGTCTGGTTGAGACAACCAGTGAACACACATGAGCTAGGCCCGGGGTCACACCCGCTTGCCAGAACTCATGAGGGTTGTTCAGCCCTTGGCGCATGCATGGTTGACCATTAGGTCAACACGGGTCAGTTAGGACTCGGTGCATGCAAGGGCAGAGGATCTGATTAGATGGATGAGTGGATCCCTATCAATGTACCATTGTAAGGTTGTAGGGGCACATAAGGAAATTAAAATTGATGCCATGGGGTTTTCAAAAATTTAATTTCATGATTGGATCACATGTTGATTGATGCCATGATGTTTGTTTATTTAATCTTGTGTGGGTTGCCCTAATGTGTGCTGTGCTGGGGCCTGCGTGCCTGGAATTAAACTTGTAAATTAATTTGTGATCTGCGAATCACATTTGTACTTAATTTATAATGTATAATTGACCTGCGAGTCAAACTTGTCTAGATAGATCAAATTGTATTTGATTAGACAAGAGCACAAAGGCACACATCCCAGAGGGGCATTCACCTGGTGGCGCACCTGAGGTGCTCTTGGCGCTAGGGCCCTGGGTTGGACCAGATGAGATGCAAAAGTCCCAAGAAGAGCAAGTGAAGACTTAAGTTTCTTAAGGTCTTACTTAGGCTTTGGGCTTTTACCACATAAGATGCATGCTTTCTTTTTTTTGCTTATATAATTAGAACTGCATGAGTTTATCTTCTGCTATCACCATAGGACTTGCATGATAGTGAAGAAGATAAAAGACCGTTAAAATCCAAACGCTAACATATCAAGCTCGTAAGCCTTCTGACGCGAAACCTCACTGTTCTGATTATCGTTGGAGCCGTGTTGTACCCACTCAGTGGGCACGTCCATCTATCTTCAGACGGTGCTGGATTTCACCTGTGTGTTACAGAGAAGGGATTTATCGCTTCTCTTTGCTCAGCATAGCACGTGGTGGTCCAGGGAGTAGGTCGGGTCAGCTTGACCATGTAGACTACATATGTGGCGCATATGGTAGCACATGGAGGCAGCCATCTGAGGGATCAGAGACTGTGTTGTACCAACTCAGTTGGCACAGTCTGCTGGATTGCCTAGGTGAAGGGGAATCGCACGGGTTGGCGATTGGCTGGGACAGCCTACCAGAAATTAGTGCTTGTCATCTCTGTGCATCTTATCTCGCCTGAGCGGGACGCGGAGACCAAGTATGAAATCTGGATCCCATCTCACTAAAAGAGTGTTACTCTTTCGGACTGTTTTACTGGATTTTACAGTCAGCTAAAATAGTGAGAAAAGGAATCATTCTTAAGTCCTGATTGATTCTTAACATTGATACTGACCTTGCTGTTCTTGCATTGTTGTAGATTCCTGCAGCAACGAACACCATGAGCTTCAATGTGCGATCCCTACTGGAAAGGGAGAAGTTTGCTGGGCCGAACTTCTCTGACTGGTTCGGACACCTTAAGATCGTTCTTAAGGCAGAGAGGAAACTGTATGTCCTCGAGACGGCGATACCGCCGCAGCCCGCTCCGAACGCCGCAAGGGCGGTTCGGGATGCCTATGAAAAGCACGTCAATGATAGCATTGATGTCGCTTGCCTGATGCTAGCGTCTATGACGCCACCGCTGTAGCGTCAGCATGAGGATATGTCGGCTATAGAAATTATAGCGAACCTCAAGATGCTATATGCTGCACAGGCGAGGACAGAACGCTATAATCTGACGAAGCTCTTCTTTCAGAGCAAACTGGCTGAAGGGAGCCCAGTGGGAGCTCACGTGCTCAAGATGATTGGGCACAAGGAGGCTCTGGAGAAACTGGGGCATACCATCAACCAGGAGCTTGCTGTAGACATAATTCTACAGTCTCTTCCGCCTTCTTTCGATGCGTTCATCATTAACTTTAATATGAACAAAATCGATTGTACTCCGGCAGAGCTGTTGAATATGCTCTTGACTACTGAGGAAACTCTGAAGGGAAAGCCTTCAACCTCTGTCTTATTGGTTCCCTCAAGGAACAAGAAGAAGGGGAAGAAGGGCAAGGCCCCTGTCAAGAACTATAGTAAGGCGCTGAAACAGAAGGTTAAGCGGTCCAAGGACAACAGGTGTTTCCACTGTGGCCAGCTGGGTCACTGGAAAAAGGACTGTAAAGCGCTCCAACGAGATAAGAGGGGAAGCATCGCTTCTGGCTCAGGTATATATGTGACTGAGGTCATGTTATCTTCTTCTACCATATCATGGGTGTTGGACACTGCATGTGGAGTTCACATTTGTTCAAATGTACAGGAACTCAAGAGAAGAAGGCAGGTGGGACAGCATGAGGTAGACCTACGCGTTGGAAACGGGGCACGGGTTGCTGCTGTTGCTGTAGGAGACTATTTCATTTCTTTACCATCTGGCATTGTATTGGAATTAAACAATTGTTATTTTGTACCCAGTATTACCAAGAATATTATCTCTATTCCTGCTCTTGTCAGGAAAGGATTTGCCTTTGAATGCAATATTTCAAAGTGTGTTTTATCTTGTGATAATATTGTGTATGCAACTGGTTCAATTAACAATGGGTTGTTCATGTTGGACATGGAAAATTCTATACAAAACATTGATAATAAGAAAGCCAAGTATGCTGATGACAGCACCTTGCTATGGCATAGTCGTTTAGGCCATATTAACGAGAAGCGCATTAAGCGGTTGCATGATCATGGACTGCTGGGATCATTCTCCTATGAGGAGATTGATACATGCAAAGCTTGTTTGATGGGTAAAATGACGAAGTCACCTTTTTCTAATAAAGGTCAAAGGGCTTCAGGTTTACTTGACCTTATACACAGTGATGTGTGTGGGCCATTTAGTAAACATGCCAGAGGTGGCTATCAGTACTTCATTACCTTTACTGATGATTTCAGTAGGTATGGGTATGTCTATTTGATGAGACATAAGAGTGAATCTTTTGACAAGTTCAAAGAGTTCAAAAATGAAGTACAGAATCAGCTAGGCCGAAATATCAAGGCACTTCGCTCAGATCGAGGTGGAGAATACTTGAGTCATGCGTTTACTGACTATCTAAAGGAGTGTGGGATTATCTCACAGCTCACTCCGCCAGGAACACCGCAATGGAATGGTGTGTCCGAGAGGAGAAATAGAACGTTACTTGATATGGTTCGTTCTATGATGAGTCAGGCTACTCTTCCATACTCCTTTTGGGGTTTTGCATTGGAAACAGCTGCAAAGGTACTAAACCGAGTGCCATCCAAGGCAGTTTCAAAGACGCCATATGAGTTATGGTATGGGAAACAGCCGAGCTTGACATTTATCAGGATCTGGGGTTGCGAGGCTTATGTCAAAAAGCTCGCCTCTGGGAAACTGGAGAGCAGATCTGAGAAATGTATCTTTGTCGGTTACCCTAAGGAAACTAAGGGTTATTATTTCTACGATCCCAAAGAGAACAAAGTTTTTGTTGCTCGGACGGCCATATTTCTTGAGAAGGAATTTCTTCTGCAAGAGGCCAGTGGGAGAGAAATAAAGCTGGATGAGATTCCAGAGGAAGGACAAAGTAGTCAAGCACAATTGGATGTGCCTGAGCCGGTAGATCAGGTTATTGAACAACCTGAGGCTCAAATAACACGGGAACCGTGAAGATCGGGAAGGATCCGTCGTCAGCTTGAGCGCTATGACGGAGTCTACATCATTGATAATGATGAACCCCTCACTTATGCGGATGCGGTCAGTGGACCGGAGTCAGCTAGATGGCTTGAAGCTATGCGAGCCGAGATGGACTCCATGTCAGATAACCAGGTCTGGGATTTGGTTGATCCGCCTCCGGGAGTAATCCCTATAGGCTGTAAATGGATCTTCAAGAAGAAGATTGACATGGATGGTAACGTTGTTACCTATAAAGGCAGGCTAGTTGCGAAAGGTTTCAAACAAATCTACGGGTTAGATTATGATGAAACTTTCTCTCCTGTAGCCATGTTTAAGTCTATTCGGATTCTTTTCGCGATAGCAGCATATTATGATTATGAGATCTGGCAGATGGATGTGAAGACAGCTTTCCTTAATGGAAATCTGGATGAGGATGTGTATATGACACAACCTGAAGGTTTCACTAATCCATCAGATCGTCATAAAATATGCAAGTTAAAGAAGTCCATTTATGGACTTAAGCAAGCATCAAGAAGCTGGAATATTCGTTTTGATGAATCAATCTCTGAGTTTGGCTTCATCAAGAACGAAGATGACCCGTGCGTATATAAGAGGTTTAGTGGGAGCGTAATTACATTCCTAATCCTCTACGTCGATGATATCTTGATCATTGGAAATGATATTCCTGAAATGCATGCTGTTAAAGCATGGTTAAGGAAATGTTTCCAGATGAAAGATCTAGGAGAAGCAGCCTATGTATTAGGTGTGAAGATCTACAGAGATAGATCTAAGAGGCTTCTCGGGCTGTGCCAGAGTACTTACATCGATAAAGTCCTGGAGAGATTTCATTTAGAGAATTCTAAACGAGGATATCTTCCAGTCAGACATGGTCTGAATCTTTCGAAGAGTCAGTGTCCACAAACACGGACTGAGAAAGATGAAATGGACAATACGCCTTATGCTTCGGCTATTGGGTCCATTATGTATGCGATGTTGTGTACTCGCCCAGACGTCGCTTACGGGTTAAGCGTGACCAGTCGATTCCAAAGTAATCCAGGTTTGGCGCACTGGATTGCAGTCAAGAACATTTTAAAATATCTGCGGAGGACCAAAGATATGTTCTTGATATATGGTGGTCAGGAAGAACTCAGTATAGAAGGATATACTGACGCTTCATTCCAGTCAGACCAGGATGATTTCCGATCGCAATCAGGCTATGTTTTTAGCTTGAATGGTGGAGCAGTGGTGTGGAAGAGTTTCAAACAGTCAACTGTTGCTGATTCCACAACAGAAGCCGAGTATGTTGCAGCCTCGGAAGCATCCAAGGAGGCAGTGTGGATTCGTAAGTTCGTGAGAGAACTTGGTGTTGTTCCTTCGAGTGCAGATCCTTTGGTTATCTTCTGTGATAACACTGGAGCAATCGCACAAGCAAAGGAACCACGGTCGCACCAGAAGTCCAAGCACATACAGAGACGGTTTCATTTGATCCGGGAGATCATTGATCGAGGCGAGATCAAGATTTGCAAGGTTCATACAGATGACAATCTGGCAGACCCGCTTACCAAGCCTCTGGCGCAGCAGAAGCATGAGAAGCACTGTAACAATATGGGTTTGAGATTTCTCAACCATTAGATTAAGTGCAAGTGGGAGATTGTTGGGGTATGCCCTTAAGGCTAATGTTTGAGGCCTTGGGATTGTAAAAGTATCATGTAATAAACTCTTATGTTTATAAAGGCATGGTTATTATTCAGGTTGCTACCTTGTCTGCTGTAATAAGTGTACTTCTGAATAATGTCTCAAAGCTGTTCAGCTAGGCTGACATGCATATGTCCTTAGTCGAGATATCTTGGTGAACATGAGACAGCCTTGATATGATTGAGACTAATATGTGTTCTAATCTTATAGGATGCTTCGAGCATGGAATAAGATGTAGACTCATGGGTACATTGGATGTACTGGACAGACCCTACTAGGATATTCAATTGCTTGTCACAATGTGAATGATCCTTGTAAGCACCAAGTGGCACATGTCCTCTGACTTGAGATCACTTGTGTTTCTAAATGATGATTGTCATTGTCTTGAGGTAGTTCAATATCATTTGAAACATAATGATTATAGACTATCTTGGATGGTGAGCTTGAATCAGGTTAGGGCACTAGTGATAGACATAGGATTGTCGTCTCCTTGTTTAAGGAGTGTGATGTTCTAAAGGGCCCCCCTATATGAGATGATTGAGATAGTGTATGGCCATACCCAGATGACTATGTTCATCTGATCTAATCATGCTCATCGTATTGGAGTTACAAGCTTGACCCGCTTGTCCAATAAGAACATCCAGTGGCAAAGGACACATGTATGCCTAGTGAAGTTGATTCACACTTGTGCTGTGGTTTGGGTGAAGTCTTGGAAGACTCTTTCCTTTATATCGGGAGACAGTGATGTGTTGCTAGATACCCCTCACTGATCGTGATAACGAAAGTTATCGTTACCGACATTTAAAGGAAACCCTCAGGGTCGCACAATTTGATGATATGGCTTACTTAAGTCAGATCGTGTGGACTGAATTGTTTGGGTTCAGTTTAAAGGGATAGAGGCTCTGATTGTAAGTGAGATCTGGTCTGATCATGTTTGATTGATTGGGACTTGAGATCGGTAAGCTTCGATCGAGAGTATTGATGCTAGATCGGTGAGATCAAGAGTATCACGAGATCAACGGTTAGATATTGAACCATTGGTTCAATGAGATCTAGACCATGGCTTGGGCTGGTTTAATTTGGTTCTTGAACCAAATTGAAATGGATTGAAGTGGCTTGAACCGGTTCACAAGGGTGAACGCTTGGTTCAAGGGGTTAGGCGTTTTGGTTCGGTAATGGGCGCATAGCTTCATCTCTTCCATTTATGGAAAGTATTGAAGGCGACTTCACCTTAACGCCAAAGCGTTTTGAACGCTCGACTTCACTCCTCTCTTCTCAACGTTCATCCTTGGAGGTGAGTGCATTCGGACGAGAAGAGGAGGAAGGTTGCTCTCGCCAAGCTTGATCTCCAAAACTCCTTCACGCGACAAGGGATACTTTGGAGCCTTGCTAGCACAAGGGACGTTCAAGGTGTAGGCCTTCTTCTTCTTGTGTGCGATTCCTTTGGAGAAGTTCTCTTTGAACTTTGCTTCCAAGCCGACATCCGATCTATGGCATTGGTATGATCACATTCTTGATCTAATGAAATATCATAGTTGATCATATGAGCACATAAGCGATTGAATTCTTGAAACCCTAGCGAAATGCATGCGCCCCCTTGTTTAGGGTTTTCGGCCCCCCTCTTGAAAGGCTATTTATCCACTTGCGCTCCCCCTTGAAGGGGACCCTATCAGAGTGATTCAACGGGCAGGAGATGGCGGCAACGAAACAAAAAGAAGAACTCTGGCGGTGGAATCCGGTGAATTGGCGGCGACTGAATGGCTACGAGTTGGACGACCGGAGGTAACAGAAGGGAGCTGAGGAAGGCTGAGGAGCAGCAGCGGCGAAAAAGGAACGGTGGTGGCCGGGCAACAGCTTGGAAGAAAACTAGCGGTGGCGCTTGAGGGAGAAAAATAGAGAGCTCAAGCAAAAACCGCAGATCTGGAAAACGGGGAGTGCTAGAAGGGTAAGGGAACTGGCGGCCGGCAATGGAGAAGACCAAACAACCGGCGGTGGCGAAATCGGGCGAAAATCAGCGGAGATCTGGTGATGGCAGCAAAATCCGGCGAACGGGCGGAGACTCGCCCAGAAAACCAGATTGGAGGGTAACTGAGAGGCGGAAGACAAAGTGGAAGCACCGAATGGCGGAGGATGACAGATCTGGAAGGTTGGAAGGCCGGAGACGAAGAGAGAAAGGGAGGCAGCGGACGAGCATGGGGCGTGAACGCTAATTTCCGCCGCCGCCATTTTGTATAAGTTGAGACCCGTGATACAAGCACGGGCATGACAAAGGGCACGACATCGCCGTGTATGACTCTGTAAAATCCGGGATAAGTGGCACGGGCGTGACGACAGGCATGGCTTCGTCGTGTTTGTCTCTGCAAAATTCAGGATAAGTGGCACGGGCATGACGACGAGCACGGCTTCGCCGTGTTTGTCTCTAGAAAATTTCAGACAAGTGGCACGGGCGTGACGAAGGGCACGGCATCATCGTGTTTGGCTCTGTAGACCATCTGCATTCGGACACGCCCGTGACGCAGAACACCCCCATGCCATGTTCACGGCGGCAAAAATACTCCATACACCGACGAGACGATCACGGCCATGACCGCCGGCACGGCCAGGTCTTGTTCATTGCGGCAACAAGCAAAAATTCTTGAAAAATCACAGAAAAATTCCTACTATCAGTAAGATGCTTAGAAGTATTTAAAATCATAAAAAGCTTGCCATGACAAAGAACATTAAGTTTGTCCAATCCACACATAACACAACTGATAAATCCATGGGGTGCCTCCCATGAAGCGCTGGTTTAAGGTCAACAGCTAGACCAATGTTTACTTTTATCATTCAGTGAATAGAGGGTCAGAGAGTTTAATGGCTACTCCCTTCTCAATAGGTTCCTGCACATAATAGGGATTGAGGCGCTGCCCATTCACTTTGAAGCTGCCAGGTCGTGCGCTCCATATCTCTACAGCACCATGAGGCAAAACTTCCTTGACCACAAAGGGTCCAGACCATCGGGTTCTGAGTTTCCCTGGAAACAATTTTAACCAGGAACATGATGAAAAACTTCTTGACAAGATGCTTGTCATGCCATCGTTTGGTTCGCTCTTTGTAGATTCTGCATTCTCACAGGCCGAGGTACGGATCTCGTCCAACTCATTCATCTGCAACTTCCTATGTTCCCCTGCACATTGCAAATCAAAGTTTAGCAATTTAATAGCCCAAAAGGCTCTATGTTCCATCTCAACTGGTAAATGACACGATTTGCCATAAATTAATTGAAATGGAGACATCCCCAAGGGTGTCTTAAATGCTGTCCTATAAGCCCACAATGCATCATCTAACTTGAGTGCCCAGTCGGTCCGTGAGGTAGAAAGAAACAGTCTTCTGTAAAATGGCCTTTATCTCTCTATTAGATACCGCAACCTGACCACACTGGTTTGGGGATGGTATGGAGTGGCCACCTTGTGTTTAACTCCATATTTTCTGAGTAAGGCTTCAAGCTTCTGAGTTAAGAAATGGGACCCGCCGTCACTGATGAGCACACGAGGTACTCCAAATCATGGGAATATTGTCTTTTTCAACTTCTTGGTCACCGTCTTAGAATCATTATAGGGCTCAGCCGAAGCTTCTACCCATTTAGAAACATAATCAACGACGACCAAAATATACCTGTTCCCACATGATGACGAGAAAGGACCCATATAATCTACCCCCCATATGTCAAAAACTTCCATTTCAAGGATTGTTGTCATAGGTAACTCATCCCTCTTTGATATACCACCAGATCTTTGGCATTGATCACAACTAAGGATGTAGCTTCTTGCATCTTTGAAGATAGTCGGCCAATAGAACCCAATTGCAAGATCTTGAAAGCAGTCTTGGTGGCACTAGCATTCCCTCCGTAGGGAGAAGAATGACAGTGGAATAGAATGTCCTTGACTTCCTCCTCTGGGATGCACCGTCTATAGATCCCATTGGCACATCGCCGAAACAATAATGGCTCATCCCAAAAGTAATGTTTCACATCAGATAAAAACTTCTTCTTTCTCTGAAAAGTCAAGTCAGGGGGAAAAACATCAGAAACAATATAATTAACATAGTCAGCGTGATGTGGGCTCAGGACACAGATCATGCAAACAACGATTTTTTTTTTTAAAGATTTTTGTAATAGGGATAATAGAGAAAACCGAGATTAACTAATGGATTTAGAAAATAGGTGTTTTTTAAATTATTATAAGGAAAGCCAAAATTAATCTACTTGCTGAAATAAATTGCTGAAGGAAAATACTAGAATTTTAAAGAGGACTTACAGTGGACCCCTTCAGAATAGAAGGGGTCACCTTCCCGTTCTTCACCGGTCCTACTCTGATGGAAGATGTCGGTTACACACAGGCATTCCAGCAATCCCACATAGGCGTGGTTGAGTTGTTTAAAGAAAATATTAAAGCTTTACAATCAAAAGGTGCAAGAGGGAGGTTAAGCCTCCAAGTTCTCTTGCCTAGACAATGTTTAAGACTAAACTAATATGATGGAGGGGTGGAGAAGAGAGATGCGCCAAAAGGTGATGTATCCCAAGTTGTTTGGCGTGTACCTAGGACTAATCCCCGGCAACATCGCCAAAAACTTGATGTGATCCGAAAGGACACACTTTTAAATACAAGCAGGTAGACTCATTTCAGGGGTCGCGGCCAAAGGTATTGGCATACAGGGCTATTGTCACTCCCTGGCATGGCTCCAAAAACTTGTTGTCCCTAACTTGTAGTGTCCGCAAGTGCACAGATACTCGAAGTTATAAAGAAAATATCGATCCCACAAAGACCCTATTATTAAGTACCAAATAATTGATTTCTCACTAGCTAAGCAAAATGAATATAATGGAAGTAAACTATGCAAGAAAAGTACGCTAAAAGATAATCAGAGAAAGAACTGGGACTATGGTTTCATCCACCTTGATTTCAATGACTAAATATGAGTAAAAGGTCGTCAGTCAAATCTTGTTATGATAAAGACTTAATTTACTTCATAAAGGGATTATCTCACTTTCGTGCAGACAATCATGCAGGGACCAATCCTCACTTTCGCACAAGATTTATCCCAGGCTAATGATAAGTAAATCATCAATCAAAGAATTCAAAGATCACTTTCGTGCATCTGAATTCTAAGTTGATTGTCTCGAGCGGAATCTCAAGGATCACTTTTGTGCATTTGAGATTGAACACAAGTTCTACCTATGGTTCTCCAACGTTCCAATCCTCACTTTCGTGCAAGATCTCCACGTTTGACACGCTAACTTAATCCTAGGTTCATAATTATCAACATGGCAATCACGTCACTAAAATAAAAAAATAAGAACTTTAACCTAATCTCTTACGGTGAGTTCCTATTTATCAATTTTAGGGTTCCAATTCTCAAGCAAGTCACCTTTCGGTCCTTATTGCGATAACTCTAAATATGATGACAAGAAGTAAACTAAGGAGAAATTTAGAACAATAATCACATAGGAAAAATTATCATGGCCAAATTATCTTGACGAAATAAAAAGTTATCTAATCATATAAAATCAAAGGGATTACACCCATGTCCCAAAATATGTTTAAGCTTGCATGGAGAAAGAAATACAATCAACCATAGTTTCACTGCGTCAGAAATCAAAAAGAAGGAGAGAATAGACATTACAACACGGCTGTAATAGAAATTATAGCCGTAATCACGCGTATGAACAGTGCCGGTGGCGTTCTTTCATTGATTCCTCCTCCAATCGAACTCCTTTTGCTCTAAAACTTCTGGTGTGTCCTCCTCTCCCCCAGGTGAAGCTTCTGAGTGAAAATCACAGCCTGAGATGCCCTCTATGCCTCTCGACGTGAGGCCAAACCCTAGATGCCTCTCTGTTGATTGCTCCCTCGATAGTGGATAAAATTCCTTCTTTTACTTTGTGTGTCTTTTCCTCTTAAATATGAGTCCGCAGCAACTTTTGGATCTCAATTTGGAGGTCTGGATCAAAAGTTATGGTCCACGCAAGATTCGGACCCGTGAAAATCGCATTTTTGAATGAGATTACGGTACCGTAATGAATATTACGGCAATGCCGTAATTTTGGCTCTATGAAGTATTTGTCAAGATTATGTCCCGTAAAAATATTTGCGGCCATTCCGTATTTGCATCTGTATATTTCTGGACCAAAGTATGGCTCGTAAAGATCATTACGGCAATGCCGTAATCTCTGAAATCTCTCGGGTGGAAAATCATCTAGCATTACGGCACCGTAAAGATTGTTACGGCGGTGCCGTAATCTCACAAAATTCTATCGTTGAAATCTTCCCAAATTACGGCACCTCTCAGGGATTACGGCTGTACCGTAATTCTGTGGTGTAATTACGGTATCGTAAAATCCATTACGGGGGTGCCGTAATTTGCTCTGAAGCTCTGATTCTTCTGAAATTTCACGTGTGACTTCGTTTTGATATCTGGAATCCATTGTTGTGCTCGAATCCTTCAAAATCCATTAAAATATAGCACTTTTTACCTGAAATTCATGAAAAACAAGAAATTATGTAGATTTCGTGATATTTAACAAATAATGGTTAAAAACAAACAAAAGTTCATAAATATGACACAAAAGATATATAAAATGGGATGAAATTTACTATAAATTTCGGTGTCATCAAACACATAAGGCTCAAACTTTGCTTATCCTCAAGCAAATAGAAAGAATAAAGAACTCTACTATGGAAAATATGCCTTTTCATGAAAAATAAATTTCTAAAATATAATCACTCTTGAAATTTTCCACTAACTTTTTGCACAAAATTTCAGATAAATACATCATCCTCTGAATTTAGTCTTTAAGATTCATTGCTTTGATCGAATAAAACTTCGCAACTCGAATAATAAACAGAATCTCAGTCTCATGATTTCTGTAAGATCCAAGGATCTTAAGTCCTGGTAAGTATTATTTTGATTTAAATAAAATCATTGACTGTGAATATTACGTTAAGCAGTATTGGATGTTAATTAACTAGCTTATTGGATGTTAATTAACTGGCTTATTGGTTGTTAATTTTAAGTTAATTAATTAGAGCTTATTGGTTGTTAATTTTAAGTTAATTAATTAGAGCTTATTGGTTAATTAATTAGACCTTATTGGATATTAATTAAATCCTTATTGGATTTTCGTTTAAGTGAATGGTTAATTGTTAGTTAATGGTTAAATTAATTAGTTATTGGGTTTGCACTTAAATTAGATGGATTTGAATTAATTAGTTAGTGGGTTAAACCCTATTTGGATTAATTGGTTAGCGGGTTTAAAAGTTAAAAATCGAAAATCTAAGAGGTGGACGGCTAGGGCAAAGAAGTTGGCGATTTTCTTGAAGGCTTGGGCGATTCTTGGAGGCTTGGGCGAAATTTCCTTTCTTTCTTCTCCCTTGGCCGGCGTTCTTGGGTGATTGGTGGCGTCTTTCAAGGCCTTAGACGAGTTTGTAAGAGAGTTTTTTTTTCATCTTGGTGTTCACGGTTGAGGTGAGTGGATGTTCTCCTTCACCTAGTTCACGAAAATTGGATGCATTGCTTGTTTTAGAGAAGATTAATGCATAGGAGTATGGCATGATCTCTTAATTTCAATTGTACATGTTTTCCTTGTTTTTCCCAAATTTTCGAAACCCTAGATTGCATGAAAATTAGGGCTTTTCGTTTTTAAGACTCTTAATCCTAAATTGGACTTTGATTAAACATGTATGTAGCTTTAGAATTTCAATTGCATGAAGATTAGGGCTTGAAGGAGAATTTCGACCCTTCTTCATGAAATTACGTCCAAATGCATGGGTAAAAATTGGGGAAAACTTGATATTCATGAAATTAGGTATATGAGGATTCTACTGTATTTTTTTGGGAATTTTTAGAAATAAAAGTTTCTGTTGACTGAAATTGACCTAGGGGTAATTCGGTAAATTTCCTAGTTAAAATTGGGGAAAACTTGAAATTACGAATCTAGGGATCATGAGGGACGTAATGAATATTTTTACGAAATTTTTGGATAACTTTTCGTGTATGACTTAAACTTTGAACTAGGGGTATTTCTGTCTTTTGTTATCAGAACTAGTAGAAAACTATGAATATGTGATATTCTGCATTTATGTTAATTGTGAACGAAATTTAGTGAATTTTCTGTATTATTATGTATTTTTAATTGAATGGTGTATGCAGAAAGTAATGACATGAAATATTGATTGATAACTTTGGGTGATAACTTAGCATGATTATACTGAACTGATCAGCATGAAATCTAAGGACTCTATAAAATATTATGTGATTTTTGAATATTATGTGATTATGTGATTTTTGAATATTATGTGGTTATGTGATTTTCGAATATTATGTGGTTATGTGATTTTCGAATAATATGTGTTGTGGTCATGGAATGGTTAGGACTAAGGCTAAGTGTAACTGAGTACTCAAGGGGATAGTCTATATGTGATATGTTAAGGGTTGGAGATTTCAGCCCTGTATTGTGATATGTGAGGGGGTTGTTGTTCAGCCTGCCTGATGTGATTATTGTGATAAAAATGACTATCCTAGAGTTTAGTTGACACTTAGGAGTCCACTTTTGTGAAATAAGATATAAGATGTGTCTGGTGTTGTCCAGTTAAGGAACCCTTTGGGAGAACGAGTGATATAAGACGCAAAGTGCCATGTCTTGGTCGGACAGGGGCCACCTCTTGATGTCATCACTCTTAGACGCTTAGATTTTTGTGATTATGGGGTGGTGTAGATCAAGGTATCACATCTTGACCGGGTGGTGATTACCTCTTGAGTCTACACACTGTCCATGTATATATGTTGCATGTGATTTGCAGGCTTCTCCCAGTGCTTAGGCCAAAGCCGGGTTGGACCATAATGGTCACTATTGATTATGCTGGACAACTAGGTCAATTAAGTCATTAGTTGGTTTAGAGTATAGCTCTAGAACCCTGGTTACTCTTTGGTGACAATGATGTCTTAGCAGTTTACACCTGATTGTTTTATATGAGTTCTGTTCTTTGTTTTTGTGATATGTTAACATGATGTTCTGCTAAATGTTTTTTTAAAATAATCTGCATGTATCTTTGATTGTATGTTGTGGATGGTCGATTGAGACTATCCACTCACTGGGCTGTGTAGCTCACCCCTCAATATTTTCAGGTGTAGAGCAGGGGCGCAGTACCAGTTAGCATTTTATATGGATGTTGTGATAAGACTTTTGTGCTTAATTATCTGGGGCCGGTTGTGGCTGGACTATGCGAACTATGTGAACTATGTGAACTTGTGTTGCCGGTTGTGGCAGTTTAAGATTTTGATTTTTGTGTCACCGCGGGCTTTGGCCTGGTTTCGGTGTTTGGTATCATTGATGTTAGTTATGAACTTATAAAATCGATATTGTGACTTTGGTTCTCATTTTGAGTCGATTGGTATTTTTGCAATCGGATTTGATATAAATGTGAACTTGCATATGTCTAGTGCAAGTATTGCCTGGTGGCAGGTACCTTTATGGATTTTATGGATTTTATGTGGCTTTGATATAACTGTTGACTTGCATATGTCTAGTGCAAGTATTGCGTGGTGGCAGGTACATTTGTGAAATTATGATTCGTGGAGATTTTTGTATGGATTTCTCGAAAATTTTCAGATCGTGTTTTCTTGAACTTGGTTTTACCTAGCATGTGAATCGATCTTGTATGATAACATCCTGTTTCTCTATGACTTGTGTTGCTTGTTTGGGGTTAAGATAACGGGATGTGACAGAATGGTATCAGAGCAGTTGGCTAGCTAAAACTTAGTTCGGGGGAAAACATGATTGTGTATTGCTAGACACCTAATAGGCTTATGTTTGCATTCCTAACTTTAGTATGTGTGTGTAGGAATTTAAGATGGTGCGATCCAGAGGAAATGCTAGCAGTGAGGGTGAGCAGACCTCGGATCTCACGAGAGCCATTGCGACTCTGACAGGCATGGTACAGCAACAGGGTGCCATGATAGAGAGGCAAGCTCAGATGTTGCAGCAGCAACAGACTGAGCATCAAGAAGCGCAGCAGCAATTGACTCAGGAGAGATCCCAGACTACTACTCGAGGGGTGGGGACTGACTCTCAGGAGGACACTCACAGGCGCTATGCCTCACTTGTGAGTGAATTCCAGAAACTGGGTCCTAGCTCTTTTTATGGGGGCTCAGAATCAAGTACTGCAGAGAACTGGCAGTTGGTCTTGGAAAAGATTTTCCAAGTCATGCGTTGCTCGGATGAGGACAAGCTGTGTCTGACCACCTATATGATGCGTGGTGACGCAGATGAGTGGTGGAAGGGCGTGGTGAGGCTTGCTGAAGAAAGACATGAAACAGTAAATTGGACCTATTTCTTGTCTCAATTTAATGAGAAGTACTTCCCCGATAGCTTGGTGGAGGACCGAGAGGTGGAATTTATTCATCTGGAGCAGGGTGATATGACTGTGGACCAGTACGAGTTACGGTTCACTAAGTTGGGAAAGTATGCCCCTCACCTGATAAACACTGAAAAGAGGAGGGCTACCAAGTTTCTCAGAGGTCTCAGATGGGACATTCGGGAGCAGGTTGGTGCTCAGCACTTGGAGACTTACGTTGAGACTGTTGGACGAGCACGCACCATTGAGAGGTACATATCTGAGAGGAGTTCTAGTGTGGCCGTGACGGTGGTTCCTGCAGCTGAGGCGGCGGCTCCTCAGTATGGTAATGGCGGCAAGGGTAAGAAGTACCCTAGGCATAAGGACTACAAGAAGAGCAGGTATAAGCCTTACTCTTACAAGGCACCGCAGCAGTCCAGGGATGCACCGCAGCAGTTCAGGGATACCAGGGATGTAAAGAACAGTATCACAGAGGACCGGAATTGTCATTATTGTGGGCTCAAGGGACATCTAATGAAGGACTGTTATAAAAAGAATGGTGTGTGCTTCAGGTGTAAGAAACCTGGGCACATGGTCAAGGACTGCAAAGAACCTGAGATGCAGCAGAGAGGCGCAGATAAGCCTACAGTCCAAACTCGAGTTTATGCCGTGGCTGAGAAGGATACACGAGCTTCCCGATCCGTCGTGGAAGGTACCTTATTTGTATTTGATCAGTTAGCTCGCATCTTATTTGACCCTGGTGCAAATTTATCTTTTGTATCTGTTAGATTTGCTGCATGTTTACCTGTATTGCCTAAGGTGATGGATTATGTTGTGTCTGTGAGTACTCCCTTAGGAAAATCATTATCTACAGATACTGTTTGTGCTGATTGTGTAGTGCATGTAGAGGGTTATGAGTTTCTTGTAGATCTAATCCTCTTAGACATGCAAGACTATGATGTCATCCTAGGTATGGATTGGTTATCCTCACATCATGCCACTGTGGATTGCTTTGAGAAAGTAATCACCTTGAATCTGCTAGATGAGAATCGGATTTTTGTGAGAGGTCTAGTGTCAGACCAAGGACCGCATGTGATATCTTTCCTGCAGGCCAGGAAGTTACTTGCTAGTGGGTGCAAGGGTTATCTTGCGCATGTTAAGGTGCAGGATGATTCTACTCCTGATTTGACTCAGATGGCGGTGGTGAAAGAGTTTCCTGATGTGTTCTCTGAAGAATTTTCAGGCTTGCCACCAATTTGAGAGGTAGAGTTTGGCATTGAGTTGGTGCCAGGTACTGCACCTATCTCCAGAGCTCCTTACCGCATGGCTACCTCAGAGTTGGCTGAACTTAAGAAGCAACTGGAGGAATTGCTGGAAAAAGGTTACATCCGGCCTAGTGCTTCTCCCTGGGGAGCACCAGTGCTGTTCGTAAAGAAGAAGGATGGAACCCTGAGGATGTGTATAGACTACAGGCAACTGAACCAAGTGACTATCAAGAATAAGTATCCTCTCCCCAGAATTGATGATCTATTTGATCAATTACAGGGAGCTACAGTGTTCTCTAAAATTGATTTGAGATCAGGGTATTACCAGCTTAGGGTAAAGGATGAGGATATATTTAAGACTGCTTTCAGGACCAGGTATAGGCATTTTGAATTTCTAGTTATGCCTTTTGGACTGACGAATGCACCTGCTGTCTTCATGGATTTGATGAACAGGGTATTTCATGAATTGCTCGATTCTTGTGTGGTGGTTTTCATAGATGATATCTTGGTGTACTCTCGGACTACTTCGGATCATGTCAGTGACTTACGCAGAGTGCTGGAGATCCTGAGGAAAAACCGATTATATGCCAAGGCTAGTAAGTGTGAGTTCTGGTTAGAAAAGATCAGTTTCCTTGGGCATGTGATTTCTGGTCAGGGGGTGTCTGTGGATCCAGTTAAAGTGCAAGCCATCCTTAATTGGGGAAGACCGACTAGTGCTACTGAGATCAGAAGTTTCCTGGGTTTAGCAGGTTACTACCGGAGGTTTGTTGAGGGATTCTCCAAGCTGGCGGGTCCTTTAACTAAATTGACCAGAAAGGAGGCCAAGTTTAATTGGGATGACAAGTGTGAAGAGAGCTTTCAGGAACTGAAGAGGAGGTTGACTAGTACACCGATCCTCATTATTCCTAGTGATGGGGAAAGGTTTACTGTCTATACGGATGCTTCAGGCAAGGGGTTGGGTTGTGTCTTGATGCAGAAGGGTTCTGTGGTAGCCTATGCTTCGAGACAACTGAAGGAGTATGAGTTGAACTACCCTACTCATGACTTAGAGTTGGCGGCCGTGGTCTTTGCTCTGAAGATATGGCGTCACTATTTGTTGGGTCAAGAGTTTGATCTGTTCACTGATCACCAGAGTCTCAAGTACATCTTCACTCAGAAGGAGTTGAACATGAGACAAAGAAGATGGATGGAGTTGATCAAAGACTATGACTTCACTATTCAGTATCAGGCTGGAAAAGCCAATGTAGTGGCTGATGCACTGAGCAGACATCCAGTTACTTCAGTAGCGGAACTACGGGTCAGTGAGTGGCGGTTATTGCAGGAGTTCAGAGATCTCAGGATCAGTGTTTCTCCTAGAGTTCAGTCGGGTTATGTGGCTTTCCTCAGAGTACAGTCTGCTTTGTTGCAGAAAATCAGAGATCAGCAGTCAGTGGATCCGAAATTAGTTCAGATCAGGGATAGTTTGGTTGCGGGTACAGTTCAGGATTTTAGCTTGTCTGATGATGGTGTTCTTCGGTTTCGTGGAAGGGTGTGTGTCCCTGAGGAACCAAGCTTGAGGAAAGAAATATTGGAGGATAGCCATAATTCCAAATATTCTCTACATCCTGGCATGACTAAGATGTATCAGGACCTCAAGAAAAGCTTTTGGTGGCCGGGTATGAAGAAAGAGGTAGTTGATTTTGTCTCTAGGTGTTTAACCTGTCAGACGGTAAAGGCTGAACACCAGAAACCTGGTGGTTTGTTGCAGCCCCTTCCTATTCCTGAGTGGAAGTGGGAATGCATCAGTATGGACTTTGTGTGTGGTTTGCCCAGGACCAGATTGGGTCATGATGCTATTTGGGTGATTGTTGATAGACTCACTAAATCAGCCCATTTTCTTCCGATCAAGATGACTTATCCTTTAGAGAGGCTGGCTAGATTGTATATTGACGAGATAGTCAGACTGCATGGAGTGCCTGTTGATATTGTGTCTGATAGGGACTCTCGGTTTCTGTCCAGGTTTTGGAAGAGCTTACAGGAGGGTTTGGGTACTAAGTTGAGTTTTAGTACAGCATACCATCCTCAGTCTGATGGCCAGACGGAGCGTACTATACAGACTCTAGAAGACCTGTTGAGAGCTTATGTGGTTGATTGGAGTTCCGAGTGGAATCGGGATCTATCTTTGATAGAGTTCACTTATAATAATAGCTTCCACTCCAGTATTCAGATGGCTCCATATGAGGCTTTGTATGGAAGAAGGTGTAGGACTCCCTTGTGTTGGGAGGAAACTGGTGACAGAATGATTTTGAGATCTGATGCAGTTCAGGAGACTACTGATAACGTCAGAGAGATACAGAATAAACTGAAGATTTCTCGGGACAGACAGAAGAGTTATGCTGATGACCGTCGTCGTCCCTTGGAGTTTATGGTAGGGGATCATGTTTTCTTAAAGGTGTCACCTACTAAGGGTGTTATGAGGTTTGGCAAAAAGGGCAAGTTGAGCCCTCGGTTTGTAGGCCCTTTTGACATTATTGAGAGAGTTGGTACAGTGGCTTACAGGTTAGCTTTACCTCCTGCTATGGATCATGTGCATAATGTGTTCCATGTTTCTGCCTTGAGGAAATATCATCCTGATCCATCTCATGTATTGGAATTGGAACCTCTTCAGATTCAGAGTGATTTGACCTTTGAAGAAAGACCTCTCCGGATTGTTGATAGAAAGGATAAGGTTCTGAGGAACAAGTCTATACCTTTGGTAAAGGTTATCTGGGGAAATCAGTCGGTTGAGGAGGCAACTTGGGAGACTGAAGCGGATATGAGGAAGTTTTATGCTTATCTTTTTGATGATATGAATGCTGAGCTTTAGAGGACTAAAGCTTTTTAAGGAGGGAGGGATGTAAGATCCAAGGATCTTAAGTCCTGGTAAGTATTATTTTGATTTAAATAAAATCATTGACTATGAATATTACGTTAAGCAGTATTGGATGTTAATTAACTAGCTTATTGGATGTTAATTAACTGGCTCTTTGGTTGTTAATTTTAAGTTAATTAATTAGAGCTTATTGGTTGTTAATTTTAAGTTAATTAATTAGAGCTTATTGGTTAATTAATTAGACCTTATTGGATATTAATTAAATCCTTATTGGATTTTCGTTTAAGTGAATGGTTAATTGTTAGTTAATGGTTAAATTAATTAGTTATTGGGTTTGCACTTAAATTAGATGGATTTGAATTAATTAGTTAGTGGGTTAAACCCTATTTGGATTAATTGGTTAGCGGGTTTAAAAGTTAAAAATCGAAAATCTAAGAGGTGGACGGCTAGGGCAAAGAAGTTGGCGATTTTCTTGAAGGCTTGGGCGATTCTTGGAGGCTTGGGCGAAATTTCCTTTCTTTCTTCTCCCTTGGCCGGCGTTCTTGGGTGATTGGTGGCGTCTTTCAAGGCCTTAGACGAGTTTGTAAGAGAGTTTTTTTTTCATCTTGGTGTTCACGGTTGAGGTGAGTGGATGTTCTCCTTCACCTAGTTCACGAAAATTGGATGCATTGCTTGTTTTAGAGAAGATTAATGCATAGGAGTATGGCATGATCTCTTAATTTCAATTGTACATGTTTTCCTTGTTTTTCCCAAATTTTCGAAACCCTAGATTGCATGAAAATTAGGGCTTTTCGTTTTTAAGACTCTTAATCCTAAATTGGACTTTGATTAAACATGTATGTAGCTTTAGAATTTCAATTGCATGAAGATTAGGGCTTGAAGGAGAATTTCGACCCTTCTTCATGAAATTACGTCCAAATGCATGGGTAAAAATTGGGGAAAACTTGATATTCATGAAATTAGGTATATGAGGATTCTACTGTATTTTTTTGGGAATTTTTAGAAATAAAAGTTTCTGTTGACTGAAATTGACCTAGGGGTAATTCGGTAAATTTCCTAGTTAAAATTGGGGAAAACTTGAAATTACGAATCTAGGGATCATGAGGGACGTAATGAATATTTTTACGAAATTTTTGGATAACTTTTCGTGTATGACTTAAACTTTGAACTAGGGGTATTTCTGTCTTTTGTTATCAGAACTAGTAGAAAACTATGAATATGTGATATTCTGCATTTATGTTAATTGTGAACGAAATTTAGTGAATTTTCTGTATTATTATGTATTTTTAATTGAATGGTGTATGCAGAAAGTAATGACATGAAATATTGATTGATAACTTTGGGTGATAACTTAGCATGATTATACTGAACTGATCAGCATGAAATCTAAGGACTCTATAAAATATTATGTGATTTTTGAATATTATGTGATTATGTGATTTTTGAATATTATGTGGTTATGTGATTTTCGAATATTATGTGGTTATGTGATTTTCGAATAATATGTGTTGTGGTCATGGAATGGTTAGGACTAAGGCTAAGTGTAACTGAGTACTCAAGGGGATAGTCTATATGTGATATGTTAAGGGTTGGAGATTTCAGCCCTGTATTGTGATATGTGAGGGGGTTGTTGTTCAGCCTGCCTGATGTGATTATTGTGATAAAAATGACTATCCTAGAGTTTAGTTGACACTTAGGAGTCCACTTTTGTGAAATAAGATATAAGATGTGTCTGGTGTTGTCCAGTTAAGGAACCCTTTGGGAGAACGAGTGATATAAGACGCAAAGTGCCATGTCTTGGTCGGACAGGGGCCACCTCTTGATGTCATCACTCTTAGACGCTTAGATTTTTGTGATTATGGGGTGGTGTAGATCAAGGTATCACATCTTGACCGCGTGGTGATTACCTCTTGAGTCTACACACTGTCCATGTATATATGTTGCATGTGATTTGCAGGCTTCTCCCAGTGCTTAGGCCAAAGCCGGGTTGGACCATAATGGTCACTATTGATTATGCTGGACAACTAGGTCAATTAAGTCATTAGTTGGTTTAGAGTATAGCTCTAGAACCCTGGTTACTCTTTGGTGACAATGATGTCTTAGCAGTTTACACCTGATTGTTTTATATGAGTTCTGTTCTTTGTTTTTGTGATATGTTAACATGATGTTCTGCTAAATGTTTTTTTAAAATAATCTGCATGTATCTTTGATTGTATGTTGTGGATGGTCGATTGAGACTATCCACTCACTGGGCTGTGTAGCTCACCCCTCAATATTTTCAGGTGTAGAGCAGGGGCGCAGTACTAGTTAGCATTTTATATGGATGTTGTGATAAGACTTTTGTGCTTAATTATCTGGGGCCGGTTGTGGCCGGACTATGCGAACTATGTGAACTATGTGAACTTGTGTTGCCGGTTGTGGCAGTTTAAGATTTTGATTTTTGTGTCACCGCGGGCTTTGGCCTGGTTTCGGTGTTTGGTATCATTGATGTTAGTTATGAACTTATAAAATCGATATTGTGACTTTGGTTCTCATTTTGAGTCGATTGGTATTTTTGCAATCGGATTTGATATAAATGTGAACTTGCATATGTCTAGTGCAAGTATTGCCTGGTGGCAGGTACCTTTATGGATTTTATGGATTTTATGTGGCTTTGATATAACTGTTGACTTGCATATGTCTAGTGCAAGTATTGCGTGGTGGTAGGTACATTTGTGAAATTATGATTCGTGGAGATTTTTGTATGGATTTCTCGAAAATTTTCAGATCGTGTTTTCTTGAACTTGGTTTTACCTAGCATGTGAATCGATCTTGTATGATAACATCCTGTTTCTCTATGACTTGTGTTGCTTGTTTGGGGTTAAGATAACGGGATGTGACAATTTCACCCAATTTTCAGTTTAAATTTATCTTACCTTTGTTTACAGGAATATGATATCCAAAATCTTTTCCACATTATTTTTTTTTGTTCTTTACTACTTTTCTTCCTCTTCTCTTTTTTTTTGACATGTACCCACATAGATACATATATAATTTTTTATTTGGACTTCAACTCTTATCTTCAGTACCAGTGTCAATTTTACACAGTGCCAAGTAGAGGAGTCATTTTCTTTTTCTCTCTCTCTTTTTATAGACTTCAACCCATGTCCTTTGGTACCACTGTCAATTTTACACTGTGCCAAGTAGGGGAGTCTCTCACTATTTTTGTGGATCTTGGAAACTTCCTTCCCAACAAATAGTAGAATAGACTAACCATCAACTAGGTTAATCAATTGACATCAATTCAAAAATTACACTCATATGCTCATTTTATTCAAGTAAGATGCTTTACTCTTGGATTGCATTCATCAAACAACATACCTACCCAAGAAACTTTATGCATCAATCAATGAAGAATTTCAACAAGTAGATATATATTGAAGAAATAAATTCAGCATAATAGGTATATCTCCATTCATAGGCATGCATGCATGAACATTCATCATGATATATAATAAAAATCTACCTATCTCTCATCACATGGAGTCATAAAAAATTTAAACCTCAAAAATATTATCATCAATGCAAAAGGTGTGAAGTATCAAGCTTATATAGTCATAGTCAAAAGTGTAACATGATAGAGGCAAGCAACCTTATAATCACATAAGGCTCGAACAATGCAAAGGGTGATAGAATTTTTAGAAGAAGAAAGGTGTAGATAATCATATCAAATCACAAGAGGGTGCAAACGATACTCATAAAACTATATAAGAAGCTCTGACCGAAAATATATAAGGCTCAGACCAAAAATAATGTCGGGCAAATGCTGCAAGGTCCAAAGATGTGCCTTTTGAAAATTTTACCTGCACAATTTAAGGTACATAAGGCTCAGTCTAAAAATAGTCTCTAAAAATAATAATGTTAAAAATAATTTTCTTAAAGAAGAATCAGAGATATCATCGATGGTCTAGAAGAGTGCTGGTGGAAAAAGCTGATGCAGCTAAGAAGCAGAAGTAGAACAGAGGCTAGCTGAAGAGCTGCTAGCAATGATGGTGATGGTGCCGACAGTATAGTGAGTAATCTCTAGTGGCATGCTAGAGAATACAGTACTGGAGGTGAGATTGTTGACCGGTGGGTGCCAAAAACAATGCTACATGGATAAAAAATTCAGTCACCAATGAAGTGTCTGCTGCATAAATAAATAAGATCAATAGAATAAGAGGTAGTAGAAGAAGTAAGAATCTGCAGATGGTATAATCCAGTGTCGACGGCTAGAAACAGTGATGTCAGAGGCAGATGCAATGGTGGCTAGTGGTGGAAGACAGTTGCTCTTAAAGATTTCTAAATCTGGAGTCAAAAGAAGCAATAACAAGTAGAAAGCAAACCAAGCACTTTTTCAATTTTTTATGAAAAGTAGCCATACTCTAGAATAAAATTAATTGATCCAAATAGAAAATGGACAGAACCAAGTTGTAGAATAAGATATGTTCTTTTCAGACGTATGAAAATTAAAGGATCAAAATCTGTTAGGAATTTAGGGTATCAACAGAAAGAAGGCTACTCAGATTACAAAACTGCACAAAAGTTAATCAGATTCAAAAAGTTACCATGTGTCCTAAAATGATCAGAGAATAAAATCATGAAAACAATTAATCCACAAGATAAAAAGACACGTGTTCTTCATATTCCATACGAAAAATCAGGTTTCCAAGTCATCGAAACATCTTAAATTGTAGCAGCAAAAGTGCTAATCAGATTAGTCAGAAAAAACTACTGTAGAAATTTATTAGAATCGAAAAGTTGCTACGGGTTTTAGAATGATCCATGGACTTTAAAATTCAGAAAAAATATCTAGATGATAGACAAAGATGAGTACTTCGTGATGGTGCCAAAGATCAAAAATTTTCGTGACCTAGATTCTTAAAATCGCAGCGAGAATACACCTACTCTGATAAGCATAAAGCAGTTCAAAAATTACGGGCATAATGTTCTCTACGGTAGTGCCGTAATGCACAAAATCGCTCGGGTCAGATTATACAGGAATACGGCACCATAAACAATCATACAGTACTGCCATAAAATCAGTCACAGAATTTTTTATTTTTTCAAAATTCAAAAAATTCAAAATTCACAAATTTAAAATTTCAAAATTTCAAAAATTCAAAAATTACGGCACCTTAAACAAATTTACGGTATGGTCGTAAAATGACTTAACTCTCGGGAGGATTTTGTCACAAAATACAGTACCGTAAAGAAATTGACGACAGTACCGTAACGGGTTAAAACTCTCTAGTTAAGAATAACTAGGATTAATATTACGGTAGTGCCGTAATTTCGCGCCAAATCTCGATTCCTACAGAAAAAATTGTAAAAATTAGTCCTAAAAGAAAATTAAAATAAAGTAAGCTAAGTGATAATGCTTGGGTTGCCTCCCAAGAAGCGTTAATTTTAGGTCCATAGCTTGACCAAAACTCAAAAATCATGGTGAAACAGGTGAATCAATACCAAAGTAAATAGCAAATAATTTTTTGTATTTCCTTTGTCCAAAAATTTTAGCCACTAATCCAAAAATCCAGAATTGCATATAAATCACAATCAAAGTGGCTTTCTTAAATATGCAGAAATCAATATATTCAAAATTTTCAACTCTACTAAAAGGATATTCAATTATCTTCCTAAATTTGTTAGTAAGCAAATCATAAGTCCTTTCTTCAAGTTTATATTTTTGATTGCCATAAGAGTAGGACTTTGATCAAAAGATATAAGCATTGGATCATGAAAATAATTTTTATGTCTTTCATTAGATTCCTCAATAAAACTCAAATTTTCAAATTCATCAAAAGATTCAACAAAAGATATGGGCAAAACACCAGAGTGAGATTCATCAGTGTTTGTAACATTCAAATCTTTATCAATTTCCTCAATCCCTTCATCAAATAACTTGTCAATTTCAAAATTATCATCAAAATCAAAGTGAGACTCTTCAAAATCATTTTCCCTAAGTCTTTTCACAAATAATTCATCATCAGAAGAGTCGAAATCAGAATCATTCAAAAAATCATAATGAGATTTATCAGAATCAATAGAATCAGAGTCAACCACAAAAGACTTATCATTAATCTCAGCAATAACACCAAAATCAAAGTGGGGCTCATTAATGTCTGTAATTTCCAACTCTTTATCAAACTCATCAGATTTAACCATAAATGATACAACATCAAAAGAATCGATTTCATCAAAAGAGGGTTTTTCAAAATCAATTTTCTCAAACTTTTTTATAAACAATTTATCAGAAGAATCAATTTTACAATCATCAAAATCAGAGTGAGATTCATTAATATTCACATAAGGCTCAATCTCAAAACAATCATAATCAGAGGGAGATTTTTCTAAATCAAGTTCTTCAGTTTTAAACTCAAATAAACATGCTTGTTGTGCTAACTGGGTTTCCAAAATTTCAGAATTAGCAGTTAAAGGTTCTACCCGAGAAGCAAGTTGACTTATTATTCCCATAAGATCCTCAATTTATTTATTTTGACTTCTCATAAATTGGTTTTGATTTGACATGAATTTTTCAAGCATAGTTTCTAACCTAGATTCTTCAGTGTCCTCAAAATAAGTTTCAGAAACATGATTAGAGCAATTATCATAAAAAGAAGTTTGGTTTTCCCATCCAGAATACAATTGATCAAATTCATTCCATGATAAATTGGGATTTAAAAATTAGCAATCAGAGGAATAATGATCAAAATATCCACAAATATCACATCTAATAGAAGAATAAGATGTTATAGCCGGTTGATTATAAGAGTCTAAAAGTTGATTTAACTTATCTTGAATAGTGCATGATGAATCATCTTTGTATGACATGTATTCCTCTCTCCTTTCAGTTGCCCAAGAGTTGTAATTAAAAGAAATATCTTCAAATCTATCAAAAACAGAGAGATAATCCAACACCAATCAATAAATTTTTTTTTCCAGAATATCTAACAAAAATAGAAAATCTAAAACACAAGTAAATTCACAAATTTTAGAAATTCTTAGTTATGTCACAACTGTGAAAATACAAAACCTGCAAAAAGGAAAAAAAAACAAAGTTAAATCTAAAACAAATAAAACCTAGTCTAGTAATACTAACAACTATTTTGATATTAACAAAACTAAGATCCCCGGCAACGGCGCCAAAAACTTGATGTACCCCAAGTTGTTTGGCTTGTACCTAGGACTAATGCCCGGCAACAGCGCCAAAAACTTGATATGATCCGAAAGGATACACTTATAAATACAAGCAGGTAGACTCATTTCAGGGGTCGCGGCCAAAGGTATTGGCGTACAGGGCTATTGTCACCCCCTGGCACGGCTCCAAAAACTTGTTGTCCCTAACTTGTAGTGTCCGCAAGTGCACGGATACTCGAAGTAATAAAGAAAATATCGATCCCACAAAGACCTTATTGTTAAGTACCAAATAATTGATTTCTCACTAGCTAAGCAAATTGAATATAATGGAAGTAAACTATGCAAGAAAAGTACGCTAAAAGATAATCAGAGAGAGAACTGGGACTAGGGTTTCATCCACCTTTATTTCAATGACTAAATATGAGTAAAAGGTCGTCAGTCAAATCTTGTTATGATAAAGACTTAATTTACTTCATAAAGGGATTATCTCACTTTCGTGCAGACAATCATGCAGGGACCAATCCTCACTTTTGCGCAAGATTTATCCCAGGCTAATGATAAGTAAATCATCAATCAAAGAATTCAAAGATCACTTTCATGCATCTGAATTCTAAGTTGATTGTCTCGAGCGGAATCTCAAGGATCACTTTCGTGCATCCGAGACTCAACACAAGTTCTACCTATGGTTCTCCAATGTTCCGATCCTCACTTTCGTGCAAGATCTTCACGTTTGACACACTAACTTAACCCTATGTTCATAATTATCAACATAGCAATCATGTCAATAAAATAAAGAAATAAGAACTTTAACCTAATCTCTTACGGTGAGTTCCTATTTATCAATTTTAGGGTTCCAATTCTCAAGCAAGTCACCTTTCGGTCCTTATTGTGAGAACTCTAAACATGATGACAAGAAGTAAACTAAGGAGAAATTTAGAACAATAATCACATAGGTAAAATTATCATGGCAAAATTATCTTGACGAAATAAAAAGTTATCTAATCATATAAAATAAAAGGGATTACACTCATGTCCCAAAATATGTTTAAGCTTGCATGGAGAAAGAAATACAATCAACGACAGTTTCAAAGCATCAGAAATCAAAAAGAAGGAGAGAATAGGCATTACAACGCAGCTGTAATAGAAATTACAGCCGTAATCACGCGTATGAATAGTGTCGGTGGCGTTCTTTCGTTGATTCCTCCTCCAATCAAACTCCTTTTGCTCTAAAACTTCTGGTGCACCCGCCTGTCCCCCAGGCGAAGCTTTTGAGTGAAACTCACAGCCTGAGGTGCCCTCTACACCTCTCGGCATGAGGCCAAACCCTAGATGCCTCTCTATTGATTTCTCCCTCGATAATGAATAAAAATTCTTTCTTTTACTTTGTGTGTCTTCTCCTCTTAAAGACGAGTCTACAGCAACTTTTAGATCTAAATCTGGAGGTCCGGATCAAAAGTTATGGTCCGCGCAAAATTTGGACCCGTGAAAATCGCATTTTTGAATGAAATTGCGGTACCATAATGAATATTATGACAGTGCTATAATTTTGGCTCTGTGAAGTATTTGTCAAGATTACGGCCAGCAAAAATATTTGTGGCCGTGCCGTATTTTCTTCTATATGTTTCTGGACCAAAATACGGCCCGTAAAGATCATTACGGCAGTGCCATAATCTCTTAAATCTCTCGGGTGCAAAATCATCTAGCATTACGGCACTGTAAAGATTGTTACGGCAGTGTTGTAATCGCACAAAATTCTTTGGTCAAAATCTTCCCAAATAATGGCACCTCTCAGGGATTACGGCTGTACCGTAATTCTATGGTGTAATTACGGTACCGTAAAATCCTTTACGGGGGTGCCATAATTTGCTCTGAAGCTCTGATTCTCCTAAAATTTCACGTGTAACTTCGTTTTGATATCTGGAATCCATTGTTGTTCTCGAATCCTTTAAAATACATCAAAATATAGCACTTTTTCCCTGAAATTCATGAAAAATAAGAAATTGTGTAGATTCCGTGATATTTAACAAATAATGCTTAAAAACAAGCAAAAGTTAATAAATATGACACGAAAAGATATATAAAATGGCATGAAATTTACTATAAATTTCGGTGTTATCAAAAGGGTCCAAAGTTCAAGCGCCAACCCCTACAAGATTCAGAAATTAGTGTAGGATTTGAACTTGAGGAGAAAAGAGAGAACCACAAGGTGAAAGAATATTTAGCTTGTGGGATTCTTCTTCAAGTAAGTTTCGGCCTCCATGTTCCTTCAAGATGATCTCGGCTTGATGGATTCCTTCAAGTGGTGATGCTTTGGCGTCGCTAAGGAGGGATGATGCTCACGGTTAGGTAGGGATGTAAGGGTGGAAGTGGAGGATGGAAGATGCGAATAGAGGGAGAGGAGGAGACTTGGTGACACAAGCACCGAGAGACTTCAATTTGCTAGAAACTACTTGACAAATTTCATTACATGCTAATGCATATGATGCATGAGGGCTACAATATATAGGCAAAGCAACTAGGGGTTACATATGTCTTTTCCCCCCCTAGGCGCCTAAGCAAGGATAAGAAAGAATTTTCAGCATTTAATTGCAAGAGGGCTACATGGAATGGGCGCACAAGCTAATGGTTGTCTTTCCTTCTTTGGCCGGCTCCTTCAAGGCAAGTTTTTGAATTTTGAATTCCAAGGGCTGGCGCATATTTGAGTTGAATGAATGGGTGGCTTGTATATTGATGAGCCTTCCATTTGTTGAGAGGAATTCGAATTCTTGCTTCAAGTGTTGGGCGCCAACTCCTTGATTCCTTGATTTGGGGAGAGAAATGTGGATCGTGATTGGATCTTGATTTTGTGGCTGGTTTCTTTGTTGATGTGGGCGCCCAAAGCTTGATTTGGCAATGGAGTTGAGGATTTATGAAGCCCCTTTAACTCAAGTCTTCAAAGTGTTGGAAGTTTGAACTGAGTTGAAACTGAACTTTCCTTTCTTGGAGCTCACTTGGTGAGTGAGATGTGAGCTGAATTTTCCTTTGTATTGTAGGTGCAAATACACTTGCTATGCTTCTAACCAACCATGATGCAACATTTTATTTAAACAGGAAAGTAAAACCTACATGTAACTACATGTTGGATTGGGGGTGGATCTAACCTATCATGATACGATGCAATGCAAATAAGGAAAGTAGGATCCAATGGAGAAAACCCAAACCTGAGAGGTTTCCTTCGGACCCTAGTGGACCTCCGCGGAGCTGGTCTTGGCCCCCAATCATTTCTCCCCGGGTGGAAAAAATTCTCCTCCGGAGAATTACCCTTGTACCCATGGAGTAACTCTGGGTTGGCTTGAACAAGCTCAACCTCAGGAAGCCAAATCTCCTCACCATAAGTGTATCGGACTCGGTAAAAGACTTGTACCTCGTCATGTGTGAGTCGAGTCTGGTCTTCCAAGATGGCGTCGATGGCTGGCTTGTGGCTATAGTCAGGCTCTGAGGTGGGAAGTGGCTCATGGTAGGGCGTGAGATCCTCTACGTTGATAGTAGCTGGGATCCCCAAATCAGGCGGCAGATCCAAGGCGTAGGCATTGTCGTTGATCTTGCCCGTGATCTTGAAAGGTCTGATCCCCTTTGCATCCAGCTTGCGTCCAGGTCCTTGTACTCATTCCTCGTGGACACGTAGGATCACCTGATCACCTACAGAGAATGCCCTTTCTCGGCGAATTTTGTTAGCATCATCACGATAACGATTAACAGAGTCTAAAATGGTATTGTACATCTCATGATGAAGTTGTGAAACATGAAAGGCTAAGTCTCTAGTAGATATAGAAACATGAAAATGCCTGGGTGTAGGGAAAAGGTCAATGGGTTTATTTGGTTGATACCCTAAATTGGCTTGAAAGGGGGAAAGGCCGGTGGTTCGGTTAGGCACACTATTGTAAGAGAACTCGGCAGTGGGCAACAGTTTGTCCCAATTGCCAGGGTGTTCTCCAACTAGGCTCCTAAGGATACTCCCAAGTGATCTGTTGACCACTTCTGTCTGACCATCCGTCTGGGGATGATAGGCAGTGGAGAATTTTAAGTTTGTGCCTAGAACTTTCCACAGAGTTCTCCAAAAGTGGCTAACAAACCTAGTATCCCTATCAGACACAATAGTGAGAGGGGTACCATGATGTTTAACTACTTCCTTAAAGAATAGTCGGGCTATATAGGAAGCATCAGAAGTTTTCCAATAGTGAAAGAAATGGGCCATCTTGGTAAACCTATCTACAACCACAAAGATAGAGTCATACTTAGAGGGGGTTCTAGGTAAACCTAAGATGAAGTCCATACTTAGATCTTGCCATGGGGCTCTAGGGATAGGAAGGGTTGTGTAAAGCCCAAAGTTATGTTTCTGAACCTTAGTGGTTTGGCAAGTCTTGCAGTGTCTAACTACCCTGGCCACATCTTTATAGAGGTTCGGCCAATAGAACCGTTCCTCTACCAAGGCTAGGGTTTTCTCTCGTCTGTGGTGCCCAGCAGATCCCCCTCCATGGATTTCCCAAAATAGGAAGTCCCGGATAGAAGTCTTGGGCACACAAAGTGTCGGACCAAGAAATAGGTATCCATCCCTAAGGGTATACAGAGAATGGCTATGGGCATCTTGATTCAAATCATGTTATACAACAGAAAAATCAGGACAATCAATATAAGCAGATTTCATGCGATCAAAGCCAATAAGTTCAAGTTGCAGTTTATTAATAAGCAAAGTAACTCTACTCAAGGCATCAGCTACCTTATTTTCAATTCCAGATTTATGTTTAAGCACAAAGGTAAACTGTTGAAGATATTCTACCCACTTAGCATGCCTAAAGTTGAGCTTCTTTTGGGCACTTAAGAAAGATAAGGCTTGGTGATCACTGTGGAGGGTGAACTCAGTGTGAATAAGGTAGTGTCTAAAATGCCTAATGGTCTGAACTACAGCATAAAACTCTTTGTCAAAAGTCGAGTACTTCTGCCTGGCTTCATTCAGCTTTTCACTGAAGAAGGCAATACGGTGACCTTCTTGGTTGAGGGTCCCACCTATGCCTATGCCAGAGGCATCACAATCGACCTCAAAGACTTTGCTGAAGTCTGGGAGCCTAAGAACTGGGGCTGAGGTCATTCTAGACTTGAGTTCAACAAAAGCATTACTAGCAGGTTTGGTCCAAGCAAAATCACCTTGTTTCATGCAACTGGTGATTGGGGCAACTATGGAGATAAAGTTCTTGATGAACCTACGGTAGAAAGTAGCTAGGCCATGGAAACTCCTAACTTCAGTGAGGCTCCTAGGTTCAGGCCAGTCTAAGATAGCTTGGACCTTAGCAGGATCAGCTTGTAACCCTAACTCAGAGACAATGAACCCTAGGAAGACAACCTTATAAGAGAGGAAAGAGCACTTCTTTAGGTTGATGTATAGCTTCTCAGTCCTAAGTAGATCAAGGGTCAACCTTAAATGTTCTAGGTGTTCTTCCTTAGTCTTACTGTATATTAGGATGTCATCAAAATAGACTACTAGGAATTTACCTATATAGGGTCCAAGCACTTGGGTCATCAGTCTCATAAAGGTTGAGGGGGCATTGGTAAGCCCGAAGGGCATAACCAACCACTCATAGAGACCATCCTTCCTTTTGAATGCAGTCTTCTATTCATCCCCTAACCTTATTCAGACTTGGTGATAACCACTCCTAAGGTCAAGTTTGCTAAACCATTTGGATCCTATAAGGAGGTCTAGCATGTCATCTAGTCTTGGGATAAGGAACCTATATTTCACAGTTATCTTATTTATAGTCCTACAATCAATACACATGCGCCAGCTTCCATCCTTCTTTGGGGTAAGAAGGGTTGGGACTGTGCAAGGGCTTTGGCTTTCCCTAATGTGTCCCTTAGATAGGAGGTCATCTACCTGTCTCTTAAGTTCCTCATGTTCAGTGGGGCTCATCCTATAATGGGGTAGGTTAGGTAAGGTTGAGCCTGGGACAAGGTCTATGTTATGCTGGATGTCCCTAAGAGGTGGTAAGCCTATGGGTAGCTCCTCTAGGGTCAACTCACTATAGTTTGAGAGGAGGGCTTCTATCTCAGGGGATGGCTTATCCTCTTGGTCAGGGTTGGGTTCCTTAAGGACTAAGGAATAGATAGGTTGGGTTTCTTGGATTTCCTTAGTGAAAGCTTGGGGACGGATAAGTTGGATGGCCGGTGTGCTAGACTTGGTTTCCTCTATCTTACCCTTATTGGTTGAGGCTCTAAGCTCCTTGGGTAGGGTAGGTTTCAACCTAATCTTTTGCCCATCTTGGATAAAGACATATGTATTGGTGCGACCATAGTGGATCAAATCCATGTCATATAGCCAGGGGCGACCTAGAAGGACTTGTTCGACGTCCATGGTGATGACATCACACCAAATCTGTCCTAGATAGGTGCTGAATTGGAGGGGCATAAGACATCTATGGGTGACAGGTACACTATTTTGGTTAACCCATGAGATGCTATAGGGGTTTGGATGTGTCTCTAGTTTTAACTTAAGTTTGACCACAGCTACATGAGAAACGGCATTGACACTGCTTCCTCCATCGATTACAACCTTGCACATGTGACCATGGCATTTGGTGTAAGTATGGAAGATTCTTGTCCTTCTCCAGTCCTCAGTGGGAATAGGTTTGACTAGGTTGCATCTTACTACCCCTAGGGTGTTCTGGGCAAAGTCATCAGTGTCAAGATCATGGTATTCTATGTTTTGAAGGTTGGGATTTTGGTCTAATTCTTCTTCAGGGGTTGCCTCAGGTTCAAAGGGGTCTTCTTCTATGATGAGAAACCTTTTGGTGCAGTCTCTAGCTATGTGTCCAGGCTGTTTATAGTTGTGGCAGACAAATCTACTGGTTCCTGTGGCTTGGTTTGGTTTGGGTTGAGGTTTACTTGATTCTACAGTTGGAATTGGCCTAGTTCGAGGTTGACTTGGGCTAGGAGAATTAGTTTGGGAAGTCCTAATGAAAGGTCTATTGGGTGTGAACTCCCTTCTAGTCTTAATTTCTTGTTCAACCTCTAGAGCTCTTTGGTAGGCTACTTCTAAGCTATCTATCTAGTAATAGGTTAGGCTTCTCTTGATGTTTGGTCTAAGGCCATTTTTAAACCTACTCAGAGTGAGGTTTGGGTCTTCAGTGATTTAACATCTAAGGAGAAGCTCTTTTAACTTGGTCATGTACTCGGAGACAGTTGAACTACCTTGGGTGTGACTGCTAAGTTGGTCAAGAAGCTTATTTCGATAGTATTGAGGAACATACTTTTCTCTCAACCGAAAACGCATGTGCTCCCATCGCTCAATAGGGTATTGGAGTGTTCTTTCTACATGGGTCCAATATAACCTAGCTGATCCTTCTAGGAGACATGTCGCTAGGTTCACTTTGTCTTGATCAGGAACTTGGCTCCACACAAAATATCGCTCAAGCTAGGTGACCCAGTCTATGAATTGCCTAGAATCTAGGGTTCCACTAAAAGCAGGTGGGTTAAGCTTGATGGCATGGTGCACATCAAAGTTCCTAGGTCTTTGGTTGAGTGGGGTTTGAGCAAGTTGCCCATTCCACTCGGTATGGGGAGTAACCATAGGATTGGGAGTAGGTTGGCGGCTCATGTCTTCCAAAGGTTCCAAGTTTGCCTCGCTCGGAGGTTGGCTTGGGGTCCTTTGTTGGGTTTCAAAGGTGTCAAACCTAGTGTTGAGGTTTTGGAGATCATTTTTGCATGACATCTAACTTTTGTGTAAGTTGTCTAATCGCCTCAGATAAATCCATGGGTTGATTCTCTTGTTGGGCTCTAGCTCTAGTTTGCATGATGTAGTTTTGAAATGAATATATCTTTTCAAAAAATGTATGAACCCTAGTGTGTTATGGAATCAATTGTGTCAAACACCCTAAACCACAAGAATCGTTCTAGTAGTAGAAAAATAAGTTTTGGGCTTAAAAAATTTACTCTAGAGGCTATGCTCTGATACCAAACTATTGTGGGCTCAGGACACAGATCATGCAAACAACCATTTTTTTTAAAAGATTTTTGTAATAGGGATAATAGAGAAAATCGAGATTAACTAACGGATTTAGAAAATAGGTGTTTTTGTGATTTTTATAAGAAAAGCCAAAATTAATCTACTTGCTGAAATAAATTGCTGAAGGAAAATACTAGAATTTTAAAGAGGACTTACAGTGGACCCCTTGGGAATAGAAGGGGTCACCTTCCCATTCTTCACTGGTCCTACTCTGATGGAAGATGTCGGTTACACACAGGCATTCCAGCAATCCCACATAGGCGTGGGTGTGTTGTTTAAAGAATATATTAAAGCTTTACAATCAAAAGGTGCAAGAGGGAGGTTAAGCCTCCAAGTTCTCTTGCCTAGACAATTTTTAAGACTAAACTAATATGATGGAGGGGTGGTGATGAAGGACCGAATTCCTATCGCCCTAGATCACCTTAGGTATGTGGCTCCTAATGGCAACGATAAGCGCAAGTAATAATGAGTGAGGGAAAGATTGCGCCTAGGCCCCCTAAGGAGAGGGGGCCGGACTCCCTTTGGACTCCGCCAATCAATAAGTTTTCGTCAGGTGTCCTCCCAGGTGCTTGTGTGAAGATCTCTGAATGTCAATCCACTTCAAATCCGAGAGATGATTGGCTGGAAGCTTGGAAACCAGCAATGGAACAGTGACACAATCCCGGTAAAGAACAGTAGCGCAGCCTGTGATGAATGAAGGAAAAATGATTGGCAGGGGAAACAGCAGCTTCGAATGGTGATGGACGTGAATAGGTGACAGGGGAACGTGGGAGCGTAGGATGGAATGAACAGAAGAGTAACCGGGGTGGAGAGCAAGCTCGATCCAATGAGGGGCAAGCTCAACTCAAGAACAAACACAAGGTTTCAAGATTCAAAATATTTCGACTGAAGAGTGCAAAGTGTACAACACAGCTTAAAACCTAAGTTTTCCCAACGTTACAATTTTGTGACCCTTGGCATTCTTTGACCGAAACGATGTGAGTGTTTCTGGCTCTGATGTAATCTTCTAGCCGTTGGAAAAGGTTGTGTGTGGTGTGTATTGATTGGGTTGAAGAGAGGCTACTTGTCGGATGCTTGAGTGGACTGGACTTTACTGGTCTTGGGCTGATGTTGTACGGGCTGGTCTGATGTGGAGCCGGCTGGATTGAGTGTTGATGATGGCTGAGCATAAGTTGCATAGGAACCGGTCCTTGCTGGATTTTGGGCTGGTGTTGAGTGGTCTGAATGCGGTCTGGCTTGAGCTGAGTATTGATGATGAATGAGTCATGCCAAGGTCACCATACTTTGGGTAAACTAGGTGCTGCATGTGCAATACATGTGTGCATGATCCTAGTCTAGAACAACCTATTACATCCACTAGAAAATAAACAAAGATTTCCAAAATAAACCTAGGCTAATCCTAGCTACAACATAATATCAAAGGCTGAAAATAAGATAGTTTGTAGCAACATTACAATCACATGAAGTGCATGAAATTAACAAGTTCAAAACATAAACATGCAATAACTTTCCAAAATGATGTCACGCATAATTAACACTTGAAGATGTCCCTACATCAGGTGGAGAAGAGAGATGCGCCAAAAGGGTCCAAAGTTCAAGCGCCAACCCCTAAAAGATTCAGAAATTAGTGTAGGATTTGAACTTGAGGAGAAAAGAGAGAACCACAAGGTGAAAGAATACTTAGCTTGTGGGATTCTTCTTCAAGTAAGTTGCGGCCTCCAAGTTCCTTCAAGATGATCTCGGCTTGATAGATTCCTTCAAGTGGTGATGCTTTGGCGTCGCTAAGGAGGGATGATGCTCACAGTTAGGCAGGGATGTAAGGGTGGAAGTGGAGGATGGAAGATGCGAATAGAGGGAGAGGAGGAGACTTGGTGACACTAGCACCGAGAGACTACAATTTGCTAGAAACTACTTGACAAATTTCATTACATGCTAATGCATATGATGCATGAGGGCAACAATATATAGGCAAAGCAACTAGGGGTTACATGTGTCTTTCCCCCCCTAGGCGCCTAAGCCAGGATAAGAAAGAATTTTCAGTATTTAATTTTCAGTACTAGGGGTTACATGTGTCTTTCCTTCTTTGGCCGGCTCCTTCAAGGCAAGTTTTCGAATTTTGAATTCCAAGGGTTGGCGCATCTTTGAGTTGAATGAATGGGTGGCTTGTATATTGATGAGCCTTCCATTTGTGGAGAGGAATTCGAATTCTTGCTTCAAGTGTTGGGCGCCAACTCCTTGATTCCTTGATTTGGGGATAGAAATGTGGATCTTGATTTTGTGGCTGGTTTCTTTGTTGATGTGGGCGCCCAAAGCTTGATTTGGCAATGGAGTTGAGGATTTATGAAGCCCCTTTAACTCAAGTCTTCAAAGTGGTGGAAGTTTGAACTGAGTTGAAACTGAACTTTCCTTTCTTGGAGCTCATTGAGTGAGATGTGAGCTGCATTTGCCTATGTATTGTTGGTGCAAATACACGTGCTATGCATCTAACCATCCAAGATGCAACATTTTATTTAAACAGGAAAATAAAACCTACATGTAACTACATGTTGGATTGGGGGTGGATCTAACCTATCATGATGCGATGCAATGCAAATAAGGAAAGTAGGATCCTATGGAGAAAACCCAAACCTGAGAGGTTTCGTTCGGACCCTAGTGGACCTCCGCAGAGCTGGTCTTGGCCCCCCATCATTTCTCCTCGGGTGGGAAAAATTCTCCTCCGGAGAATTACCCTTGTACCCTTGGAGTAACTCTGGGTTGGCTTGAACAAACTCAGCCTCAGGAAGCCAAATCTCCTCACCAGAAGTGTATCAGACTCGGTAAAAGACTTGTACTTCGTCATGTGTGAGTCGAGTATGGTCTTCCAAGATTGGGTCGATGGCTGGCTCGTGGTTATAGTTAGGCTCTGGGGTGGGAAGTGGCACATGGTAGGGCGTGAGATCCTCTACGTTGACAGTAACTGGGATCCCCAAATCAGGCGGTAGATCCAAGGTGTAGGCATTGTCATTGATCTTGCCCGTGATCTTGAATAGTCCGATCCCTATTGCGCCCAGCTAGCCTCTAGGTCCTTGTACTCGTTCCTCGCGGACATGTAGGATCACCTGATCACCTACAGAGAATGCCCTTTCTCGGCGTATTTTGTTAGCATCATCACGATAACGATTAACAAAGTCTAAAATGGTATTGTACATCTCATGATGAAGCTGTGAAACATGAAAGGCTAAGTCTCTAGAAGATATAGAAACATGAAAATGCCTGGGTGTAGGGAAAAGATCAATGGGTTTATTTGGTTGGTACCCTAAATTGGCTTGAAAGGGGGAAAGGCCGGTGGTTCGATTAGGCACACTATTGTAAGAGAACTCGGCAGTGGGCAATAGTTTGTCCCAATTGCCAGGGTGTTCTCCAACTAGGCTCCTAAGGATACTCCCAAGTGATATGTTGACCACTTCGGTCTAACCATCCGTCTGGGGATGATAGGCAGTGGAGAATTTTAAGTTTGTGCCAAGAACTTTCCACAGAGTTCTCCAAAAGTGGATGACAAACCTAGTATCCCTATCAGACACAATAGTGAGAGGGGTACCATGATGTTTAACTACTTCCTTAAAGAATAGTCGGGCTATATAGGAAGCATCAGAAGTTTTCCAATAGTGAAAGAAATGGGCCATCTTGGTAAACCTATCTACAACCACAAAGATAGAGTCATACTTAGAGGGGGTTCTAGGTAAACGTAAGATGAAGTCCATACTTAGATCTTGCCATGGGGCTCTAGGGATAAGACGGGGTGTGTAAAGCCCAAAGTTATGTTTCTGAACCTTAGTGGTTTGCCAAGTCTTGCAATGTCTAACTACCTTGGCCACATCTTTATAGAGGTTCGGCCAATAGAATCGTTCCTCTACCAAGGCTAGGGTTTTCTCTCGTCCGTGGTGCCCAGTAGATCCCCCTCCATGGATTTCCCAAACTAGGAAGTCCCGGATAGAAGTCTTGGGCACACAAAGTGTCAGACCAAGAAATAGGTATCCATCCCTAAGGGTATACAGAGAATGGCTATGGGCATCTTGATTCAAATCATGATATATAGTAGAAAAATCAGGACAATCAATATAAGCAGATTTCATGCGATCAAAGCCAATAAGTTCAACATGCAGTTTATTAATAAGCAAAGTAACTCTACTCAAGGCATCAGCTACCTTATTTTCAATTCCATATTTATGTTTAAGCACAAAGTTAAATTGTTGAAGATATTCTACCCACTTAGCATGCCTAAAGTTGAGCTTCTTTTGGGCACTTAAGAAAGATAAGGCTTGGTGATCACTGTGGAGGGTGAACTCAGTGTGAATAAGGTAGTGTCTAAAATGCCTAAGGGTCTGAACTACAACATAAAACTCTTTGTCATAAGTCGAGTACTCCTGACTTCATTCAGCTTTTCACTGAAGAAGGCAATAGGGTGACCTTCTTGGTTGAGGGTCCCACCTATGCCTATGCTAGAGGCATCACAATCGACCTCAAAGACTTTGCTGAAGTCTGGGAGCCTAAGAACTAGGGCTGAGGTCATTCTAGACTTGAGTTCAACAAAAGCTTTGCTAGTAGGTTTGGTCCAAGCAAAATCACCTTGTTCTATGCAACTGGTGATTGGGGCAACTATGGAGCTAAAGTTCTTGATGAACCTACGGTAGAAAGTAGCTAGGCCATGGAAACTCCTAACTTCAGTGAGGCTCTTAGGTTCAGGCCAGTCTAAGATAGCTTGGACCTTAGCAGGATCAGCTTGTAACCCTAACTCAGAGACAATGAACCCTAGGAAGACAACCTTTTGAGAGAGGAAAGAACACTTCTTTAGGTTGATGTATAGCTTTTCAGTCCTAAGTAGATCAAGGGTCTTCCTTAAATGTTCTAGGTGTTCTTCCTTAGTCTTATTGTATATCAGGATGTCATCAAAATAGACTACTAGGAATTTACCTATATAGGGTCTAAGCACTTGGGTCATCAGTCTCATAAAGGTTGAGGGGGCATTGGTTAGCCCAAAGGGCATAACCAACCACTCATAGAGACCATCCTTCGTTTTGAAGGCTGTCTTCCATTCATCCCCTAACCTTATTCTGACTTGGTGATAACCACTCGTAAGGTCAAGTTTGGTAAACCATTTGAATCCTACAAGGAGGTCTAGCATGTCATCTAGTCTTGGGATAGGGAACCTATATTTCACAGTTATCTTATTGATAGCCCTACAGTCAATACACATGCGCCAGCTTCCATCCTTCTTTGGGGTAAGAAGGGCTGGGACTGCACAAGGGCTTAGGCTTTCCCTAATGTGTCCCTTAGATAGGAGGTCATGTACCTGTCTCTTAAGTTCCTCATGTTTAGTGGGGTTCATCCTATAATGGGGTAGGTTAGGTAAGGTTGAGCCTGGGACAAGGTCTATGTTATGCTGGATGTCCCTAAGAGGGGGTAAGCCTATGGGTAGCTCCTCTAGGGTCAACTCACTATAGTTTGAGAGGAGGGCTTCTATCTCAGGGGATGGCTTATCCTCTTGGTCAGGGTTGGGTTCCTTAAGGACTAAGGAATAGATAGGTTGGGTCTCTTGGATTTCCTTAGTGAAAGCTTGGGGACAGATAAGTTGGATGGTGGGTGTGCTAGACTTGGTTTCCTCTATCTTACCCTTATTGGTTGAGGCTCTAAGCTCCTTGGGTAGGGTAGGTTTCAACCTAATCTTTTGCCCATCTTAGCTAAAGACATATGTATTGGTGCGACCATAGTGGATGACCTCCATGTCATATAGCCAGGGGCAACCTAGAAGGACTTGTGCGACGTCCATGGTGATGACATCACACTAAATCTGTCCTTGTAGGTGCCGAATTGGAGGGGCACAAGACATCTATGGGTGACAGGTACACTATTTTGGTTGACCCATGAGATGCTATAGGGGTTTGGATGTGGCTCTAGTTTTAACTTAAGTTTGACCACAGCTACATGAGAAACGGCATTAACACTGCTTCCTCCATCGATTACAACCTTGCACATGTGACCATGGTATTTGGTGTGAGTATGGAAGATGCTTGTCCTTCTCCAGTCCTCAATGGAAATAGATTTGACTAGGTTGCATCTTACTACCCCTAGGTTGTTCTGGGCAAAGTCATCAGTGTCAAGACCTTGGTATTCTATGTTTTAAAGGTTGGGATCTTGGTCTAATTCTTCTTTAGGGGTTGCCTCAGGTTCAAAGGGGTCTTCTTCTATGATGAGAAACCTTTTGGTGCAGTCTCTAGCTATGTGTCCAGGCTGTTTACAGTTGTGGCAGACAAATCTACTGGTTCCTGTGGCTTGGTTTGGTTTGGGTTGAGGCATACTTGAATCTACAGTTGGAATTGGCCTAGGTCGAGGTTGACTTGGGCTAGGAGAATTAGTTTGTGAAGTCCTAATGAAAGGTCTAATGGGTGAGAACTCCCTTCTAGTCTTAATTTCTTGTTCTACCTCTAGAGCTCTTTGGTAGGCCACTTTCAAGCTATCTATCTAGTAGTAGGTTAGGCTTCTCTTTATGTCTGGTCTAAGGCCATTTTTAAACCAACTAAGAGTGAGGTTTGGGTCTTCAGTGATTTCACATCTGAGGCGAAGCTCTTCTAACTTGGTCATGTACTCGGAGACAATTGAACTACCTTGGGTATGACTGCTAAGTTGGTCAAGAAGCTTATTTCGATAGTATTGAGGAACATACTTTTCTCTCAACCGAAAATGCATGTGCTCCCATCTCTCAATAGGGTATTGGAGTGTTCTTTCTACATGGGTCCAGTATAACCTAGCTGATCCTTCTAGGAGACATGTCGCTAGGTTCACTTTGTCTTGATCAGGAACTTGGCTCCACACAAAATATCGCTCAATCTGGGTGACCCAGTCTATGAATTCCCTAGGATCTAGGGTTCCACTAAAAGCAAGTGGGTTAAGCTTGACGGGACGGTGCACATCAAAGTTCCTAGGTCTTTGGTTGAGTGGGGTTTGAGTAAGTTGCCGATTCCACTCGGTATGGGGAGTAACTGATGGGGGCAATAGGCATGCACACATTCAAACAACGCGATTTAAAAACATTTTGCTAGTTAGTATAAGTTAATGAAACCCTTTATGCTAACGTAGTTGAAAATAGCTTGTTTAGGTATTTTGTAGGTAAAACCGAAACTAGACAAGTAGTAAGCTGAAGTTAAATCCTATCATGCAAGTCTAAGGCAAGTGTTAAAACCGAAGTTGAAACCTAGCATGCAATCTAGAGCTTGAAAAATAACACTATTCTAAGGGAGAGGCTCACCTTGCGCCCTTTGAGAATAGAAAGGGCGAACTTCCCGTTCTTCACCGGTCCAATGGTTGAAACTCACGAAGTAGGGCCCTATGAGCTTACAAACATGGCATTACAGCATTCCCACACATGTGTGGGTGAGTATTTGAAAGAATATTACGAGGCCAAGTTACAAGAACAATCAAGGGGGAGGCTAGCCTCCAAATTCCCTTGCTAACACATTTGGGACTAACTAGATTAGAGGGGAAAGGAGGGGAATGCGCTTGACATGTTCCAAGACCTTGCGCCACCTGTGAGGGTTCAACGTAAGTGCAGGTGGGTGCTCAAAACATCAAGAGAACAGCAACCAAAGTAAAGAAAGACTTAGCTTGCTTGGGGAAGTCCCTTGGTCTCGGCATGGTGAGGGGGTCACCATTTGATCCACGGCTTGGCCCAGCTCCTCCTCATGGCTAGAGACTCTTCAAGGCTGATGGAGAGGGTGAGGCGTGTGCTTCCCACTTCAGGGCTTGAACAAGTGGGGAGAAGATTGGAGAAGGGAAGAGGAGGGGAACTCTCGGCTAGGGTTGGAAGAGGGGGAGAGTTGAGGTGACACACACCCTTGAAGACACACTTCAGAAGTTTTTTTCAAAAGTATTCAACTCTACCTTCTGTCCAAGAAGTTACAAGGTTATAATAGCAAAGCCAAGCAAGGAAACAGGTCCTTTGGCGCATATGCAAGCTAAGCATTCAACAAACAATCGGTACAAGGAGCTGGCGCATAGAAGGCTGAGTTTCCCCATTTGTGGACTGGTCTTCTAGGGCTTCTCTTGGAGCGTTTCTTCAAGTGGCAAGAGTGAGTCTTGGGCTGCTGCAAAGGCTGACCTGCTGGAGGCTTTGGGGGGGCGAGAACAGCAGCAATTCCCTAAATAGGGGGGGCAGCAACCTGCACTTGTAAGGGGGAGGCTGCCGGTTGCTTCTTTGCTTTGATGGGCTGGTATGCTTCCTTCTTTGGGGCTGTAGAAAGCTGAGATGTGGCTGGCTTGGTTCCCTTTGCTCCCAAGGGAAAGTGACGGTTGAGGATGAGGACAAATAACTCCACATGGATGCCAACTTGGATGGTGGAAACTTGGGTGGATTTGTTGAGGGTGCTCTTCAAGATGGGTTGGGTTTGAGCTTGGCGCCTCCTTGATAGAGCTAGACCTGATCTTAGCTTAAGTCCCAAAATGGAGTTGACCTAATCTATTACATCAATTGCATGCACTAATCCTACCATACATAAGTGGCGGAACCTAGAAATGTAACTACATGGTGTAATTGGAAGGTGGATCTAACCTACCACATGATGCACCCTATTCTAAGACAAAACAAGCAAAATGGGGTCCTAAGGAAGCCATGTCTAGGGGCTAGGATAGCCATACCTAGAGGGCTTCTTTCGAACCTGGGCGGACCTCCGAAGATCCCGCCTCGGTCCCACATCAGTAACCATAGGATTGGGAGTAGGTTGGCGGTTCATGTCTTCTAAAGGTTCCAAGTTTGCCTCGCTCGGAGGTTGGCTTGGGGTCCTTTGTTGTGTTTCAAAGGTGTCAAACCTAGTGTTGGGGTTTTGGAGATCATTTTGCATGCCATCTAACTTTTGTGTAATTTGTCTAATAGCCTCAGTTAAATCCATGGGTTGATTCTCTTGTTGGGCTCTAGCTCTAGTTTGCATGATGCAGTTTTGAAATGAATATATGTTTTCGAAAAATGTATGAACCCTAGTGTGTTATGGAATCAATTGTGTCAAACACCCTAAACCACAAGAATCGTTCTAGTAGTAGAAAAATAAGTTTTGGGCTTAAAAAATCTACTCTAGAGCCTATGCTCTGATACCAAACTGATGTGGGCTCAGGACACAGATCATGCAAACAATGATTTTTTGTTTACAAGATTTTTGTAATAGGGATAATAGAGAAAACCGAGATTAACTAACAGATTTAGAAAATAGGTGTTTTTGTAATTTTTATAAGAAAAGCCAAAATTAATCTACTTGCTGAAATAAATTGCTGAAGGAAAATACTGGAATTTTAAAGAAGACTTACAGTGGACCCCTTGAGAATAGAAGGGGTCACCTTCCCGTTCTTCACTGGTCCTACTCTGATGGAAGATGTCAGTTACACATAGGCATTCCAGCAATCCCACACAGGTGTGGGTGAGTTGTTTAAAGAAAATATTAAAGCTTTACTATTAAAAGGTGCAAGTGGGAGGTTAAGCCTCCATGTTCTCTTGCCTAGACAATGTTTAAGACTAAACTAATATGATGGAGGGGTGGAGAAGAGAGATGCGCCAGAAGGGTCCAAACTTCAAGTGCCAACCCCTACAAGATTCATAATTTAGTGTAGGATTTGAACTTGAGGAGAAAAGAGAGAACCACAAGGTGAAAGAATACTTAGCTTGTGGGATTCTTCTTCAAGTAAGTTTCAGCCTCCAAGTTCCTTCAAGATGATCTCGGCTTGATGGTTTCCTTCAAGTGGTGATGCTTTTGTTGGGAAACGCCGGGGATTTTAAAACTTTTATAGACAAGCACAACGGAAGTAATCCCCGAAATAGGCCAGTCCCAAAAACCCAGAAGATCGAGTCTTGCGAGGAGATCGACACGGTGAGTAGGAGATGATACCTTGATGAAAATTAAGTGATGCGATGCAGGTGCCCAAATGTGTGCCCTCTGCAGTCTCGCACACAGCCGAACCTCGAATCCTCTTATTCCACACCCGGTGCTAGCCTCGGGAAGAAGATCCACGCCTTTGAGAGACTTCCTCAATCACTTGCGCCAACTCCAGAGGAGATGCCAAGGAGAGGAGGTGGAGCTTCGTCGGAGTCCAACTCTTGAAGCACTCCACCAAGATCCGAACCAGAATCAACCGAAGCCAAAGTCCAACTTTGGAGAGGAGGGCGCCAAGGAACTTCCAAAGTTCCGAACTCATTAAAGGGAAGAGGAGAGGCAATGAGCGAACATCCCTCTCCCTCTTTCCAGGAGTGGCGACAAGGGGACAAGTGTGCAAGAGTTCAAGAGTTGCGACGAGGAGGGAGGAAGGGGGTTTATATACCCATGAATAGATGCGCCTCTTCACTAGTGAAGAGGCACACCTCTTCATGAAGAGACACACGTCTTCAAGAGGTAAAACCCATTTCGCCCACTCCAAGTGCCATGCGCCCAAGTACATTCACCCACTCCAAGTGAGAAGGTCCAAGCTTCTCACCATAAGAAGATGTCCAACTTGGATTTGTCCACTTCAAGGAAATGCACCAAGCTCACTCCAAGTAGCTTGCGCCATTCCATTTGGCCCATTGGCCCAAATGGCTTATTGAGCCATTTGGCCTATTAGCCCAACTTGGTCTATTAGGCCCATTTGGCTAGCTCCAAATGATTCCTTTCATCTCATCCAGCACAGTGGTGCTGATGGATTATCCCAAACAGATCTGAGTTATCCAATAACTCAATCAATAGGCTACCCGATCAATACGAGAACCAGAGTTTCAAGTTGTGCGACCCTATAGGTTCCTCAGACGTTGGCAGAGATGAACCGAGTCATCACAAGCAGTGATTGGCACCTAGCAGTGCATCGCTGCTACCCAAGTCATCGGAATGGATATCAACATCGACATCCCCATCATCGCAACAAGGTACCGATGCATTACAATCTCTTTGCCGAACTGATATCCGATTGGACAAAGTGTGTCACCACTTTATTTTAACCCAATCTCATGGTCATGACTAAATCAGGCTTTCACCTGGGTATGGCCATACACTTTCAGTCATGCAACCATAGGGGGGCCCCGTGGATATCAAGCTTCCCGTAGGAAGGGGCAAATCCTATATCTGTCCATTGATCTTCTCATATGGGACGTGACATACCCAAAGACAATTGTTATGACCTACCTACTACGGCGAGGCGTTAGGTTGTATCAAAGTATGTCCCTAACCATATAGAAGAGTCAATGACCTCAAGTCGAGAGATCAATGCATCTCCTATCACTTGTAAGCTTAACTCATGACACCAAGCTAAAACCTCACAGCGGGTCGGTCCAGTATATCCACCACTGATATACCTATATGCCTGCGTTAGTGCGTAACTAGCCCATATACCAGTCTCACATGTACCAGAGCTGTCCTTTATCCACTCAGGTATTCGACTGGGGACACACCGTTTGAGCACAGATACAATATATCTCCAGGGACATTATTATCCATGTACATAATCACAGATGTAAACATAGCATAATAACGACAATGCCAGAATGATATATTAAATATCAATGTCAAGTAGTACAAGATGGACCAACAACGGGTCCAAGAGCATATACACCAACAGCTTTGGCGTCGCTAAGGAGGGATGATGCTCACGGTTAGGCAGGGATATAAGGGTGGAAGTGGAGGACGGAAGATGCGAATAGAGGGAGAGGAGGAGACTTGGTGACACAAGCACCGAGAGACAACAATTTGCTATAAACTACTTGATAAATTTCATTACATGCTAATGCATATGATGCATGAGGGCTACAATATATAGGCAAAGCAACTAGGGGTTACAAGTGTCTTTCCCCCCCTAGGCGCCTAAGCAAGGATAAGAAAGAATTTTCAGCATTTAATTGCAAGAGGGCTACATGGAATGGGCGCACAAGCTAATGGTTGTCTTTCCTTCTTTGGCCGGCTCCTTCAAGGCAAGTTTTTGAATTTTGAATTCCAAGGGCTGGCGCATATTTGAGTTGAATGAATGGGTGGCTTGTATATTGATGAGCCTTCCATTTGTGGAGAGGAATTTGAATTCTTGGTTCAAGTGTTGGGCGCCAACTCCTTAATTACTTGTTTTGGGGAGAGAAATGTGGATCTTGATTGGATCTTGATTTTGTGGCTGGTTTCTTTGTTGATGTGGGCGCCCAAAGCTTGATTTGGCAATGGAGTTGAGGATTTATGAAGCCCCTTTAACTCAAGTCTTCAAAGTGGTGGAAGCTTGAACTGAGTTGAAACTGAACTTTCCTTTTTTGGAGCTCACTAGGTGAGTGAGATGTGAGCAGAATTTGCCTATGTATTGTAGGTGCAAATACACATGCTATGCTTCTAACCAACCATGATGCAACATTTTATTTAAACAGGAAAGTAAAACCTACATGTAACTACATGTTGGATTGGGGGTGGATCTAACCTATCATGATGTGATGCAATGCAAATAAGGAAAGTAGGATCCTATGGAGAAAACCCAAACCTGAGAGGTTTCCTTGGGACCCTAGTGGACCTCCGCGGAGCTGGTCTTGGCCCCCCATCAAATAAACTTCATCAAAGGTGGCGCATCCTTGCATGGGGCGCAAGTTGGGGTTTGGCTGAACCTTGTGCTTGTGCGCTATCCCCTCTTGTGGCTTGCATAATGGCACACCTTCCTTAGAGGAAGGCCATGGCATTGGCCGAACCATGGGGGTATCCTTCTAGGGTTTCCCTAGAACTACCTCTTGGGTTTGAGAGCTGAACCATGGAAAGGAGGACCTTGCAGCCAACCTTGAAGACCAAGCTAGAGGTCGGCTAGGCTAGGTCTATTGTTAGGGGCTTGAGTCATAGGTCAAGAGTTGAACCTCTTTTTGGCATGGGTTGGTTCAATGTCTTGAATGGGCTATGATCACATCATCCATTTATTGCTTTCTTTGCAAAAGCTAAAGCATGCCTGTGATGTTTTATCGTTATGTTATCACTATATGATTGCATGCCTGTAATGTTAGACATAAGATAAAACTGAAATGATGAGAACTCAAAAACCCTCAATCAAAATATCAAGTCTAGTAGCCTTCTAACGTGTAGCCCTCATCAAACTATCGATCAGTGGTGTTGTGAACTATTTCCCACCCTCGTGGGACACACCCATTTTTCTTTAGAAGGTGTGTGGTGATAATGGTTTCCCTAATCCAATTTTAACCTGGGCGTGCCTTTGCAAGGATACTCGTTATCCCTGAGCATAACAGTTACGAATGGACTTGACTAGATTTTTATATGTGCGGGGCACATGATGAAACTCTAGAGGCATAATTGAGAGGTTAAGGTTTCATGCTGTATCCAGCCCTCAGTGGACATGGAATGCCTAGATTGTCTCAATAAGGGGAGTTGCTTAGAGCAATCGGCCGGCATGCCCACCTTAAGAAGCATGGGTCCCTTTGTGCATCTCATCCCACCCTCGTGGGACGCGAAGCCCTATGTGGAATAAGGATCCCATCTAACTAGGAAATCTCGCATTTCCCGATTCACTTTGTGGGTTGTCAATTCGATTAAAATAGTAGGAGCCATGATCGTTTAATACAAGTCCAGATTAAATGATATGAAAGTAGTACTAATATGTTGTTTCTTGGTTGTTGTAGAACAATGGTTGTGAACAATGACAAATGGTCACTACAATCTACCCTGGAATGGGATAAGTTGGTTGGATCCAACTTATTGGATTGGTATATGAACTTGAAAAATGTGCTCAAGCTCGAGAGGAGGCTCTATGGCCTTGAGCAGCCTATTCTAGAGCCACTTCCATGCTCGGCCGTAGCGGCTGAGACGGATGCTTATGATAAGCATCAGGCTGATACTTTGGAGGTTGCTAATTTGATGCTAACCAACATGTCGCCCGAATTAAGAAGGCAATATGAACCTAAGAGTGCCTCTAAGATTATCTCTAATCTAAGACACCTCTTTAATGAATTAGTTATGCTCAACCTTCCTAAAGTAGACATTCAATGTGTTGAGCCCAAAGGCTTAACTAAGACATTGAAGATAAAGATGGAGGGAATCAGGAATAATAAATGCTACTCATGTGGAGGACCACCTCACATGATAAAGGACATAGTGCGACTTTAGAATGAGAAGAAGAGTGGCAAGGCTTTGTCTTCATGCTCAAGTATTTATGTCACTGAAGTCAACCTTTCTACTTCTATGTCATGGGTATTGGATACCGCATGTGGAGCTCATATTTGTACAAATATGCAGGGGTTCAAGAAAAGCAGATCGGTGCGGCCTGGAGAGATTGACCAATGGGTTGGAAACGGGGCACAAGTTGCTGCTGTTGCTCTAGGAGTTTTGACTCTCTCCCTGCTTTCTGGACTTTAATTAGAACTAGATCATTGCTATTATGTACCTTCGCTTACTTAAAACATTGTATCCATTCCTTGCTTGTCAAAGAAAGGATTTAAGTTTGAAATAAAGGAGAACTCTTGTTCTTTCTCATTTGCACACATGTTTTATGGGAAGGGTACTTTGTGCAATGGAATATATATTTTGGACTTCGATAGTTCTATTTGTAATATAAATAACAAAAGGATAAAACTGAGTGGTACAGTTGGTGCTTTCCTATGGCATTGTCAATTAGCCCATATAAACATGAATCGCATCCAACAACTCCATGCAAATGGGTTGTTAGATTCAAGTTCCTTGGAGGAATTTGATACTTGTGAGACTTGTTTATTAGGGAAGATGACAAAGGCGCCCTTCACCAAGATCGGTGAGAGGGCAGGAGGTTTATTGGATCTCATACATACTGATGTGTATGGGCCATTCAATAAACAAAGCCAGAGGAGGACACAACTACTTCATTACATTCACTGATGACTTCAGTAGATATGGTTATGTCTACATGATGAGACATAAATCTAAATATTTTAAGAAATTCAAGGAGTTCAAAAATGAAGTAGAGAACCAGCTTGGGAGATCAATTAAAACTCTTCAATCAGATCATGGTGGAGAGTACCGGAGTAGTGAGTTCTTTGACTATCTGAGAGAGTGTGGGATTTTATCCCAACTCACTCCTCCTGGAACACCTCAATGGAATGGTATATCTGAAAGGTGAAATCGAATCTTGTTGGACATGGTTCGATCTATGATGAGTCATGCAACTCTACCACGCTCATTCTGGGGTTTTGAACTGGAGACAACTTCTCTTATACTCAATAACATGCAATCTAAGAGTGTCTCCAAGATACCATATGTGGTATCAAGTGAGAGACGCCCTAACCTCTCTTTTATCAGGATCTGGGGATGTGAGTGATGCAGGGGGGTTCACTCACAAGCAGGGTACATTCAAACGACGCTTTGAGAAAATATGTTTTTGTATTTTCTAATAAAACCCGGAATTACTCTAACGAAGTTGAAAAATATTTTTGTAATTTTATGTAAGAAAACCGACTTTAAACTACTTGCAAAAAATAAATGACTTGAAAATAAACACTCACCTTGGACCCCTTGAGAATAGAAGGGGTCACCTTCCCGTTCTTCACCGGTCCAATGGTTGATGGCAACGAAGTATGGCCCTATGAGCTTACACACTTGCAATCATCCAAAGCCCACACATGCATGGGTGAGTGTTAAAGAAAAATAAACGTCCAACAAGAAATCAAATCAAGAGGGGAGAAAGGCTCCTAAGTTCTCTTGCTAACATGTTCATGGGACTATCTAATGTTGATTGGGGGAGGGGGGGGTGGAAGAGAGGTCTTGCGCCAATATGATGGATCTTCAAGCCTTGCGCCCACCTACAAGATGCACTTTGATTAGTGTAGAATCAAGTTCTAAAACAAAGTGAAGATGAGGGGAAAGAACATAGCAAAATGTGTTCATGATGCAATCCTTCTTGTTAGCCGAGAGTGTTCAAGCTTCCAAGGGCCTTCTAATGTTTTGCCGAGACCAAGGTTGAAGGATCTTCTTTAGGGCTCACCAAGGGTGTGTAAGAGATCCTTCAAGACTTCGGTTGTGTAGGGATTTTAAGGAGAAAAGAGAAGAGAGGAAGGGAAAGGGCTCGGCCCTTTAGAAGAGGGGGAGATAGAGATTCTTAGGCGACACAAGCACCATTGCAAACTCAATTTTTTTCATCTAGGCAACTAATCGACAATAAGCATGGGAATTACAAGTTATAGGTTTTTTGAACCAAGGGCAAGGATGGCATTCCACCCTAGGCGCAATTACAAGATAGGGAAGAAGTAAATGTCACAATTAAACATCTCCTCCTATAGCATTGACTTTGAAATTCGAATTTGTTCTAATCGTTTGAGCTCTCCTTGTGGCCGAAATCTTTAGAGCTCCTTCCTTGTTTGCTTGGATGAAATGGCGTCTTCATGCATTGAACCCTTTTGAATTTGAAAATCCTTCCTTGAAGGGCTTTGGCGGCTAGGAGGTTTCCAAAGATGGTTCCACAAATTAGGGATCTAGATAGGAATCCCTTGATTTGTGGATCTTGATTGATCTTTGATGGCTTGGTGCAATTTTGTACAGTATGGGCTGGTCTCCTCTTGTATTCGAATTCCTTTTAATTGTTGGCCAAATCCTTCTTCATAGTGGCTTTGAATTTTGAATCCCTTCCTTTCATGGCTTCCCCACTTTGTGGATCTTGATTGGGGCATTGATGGATTGGCGAAACTGGAAGGACCTTGGGCTGAATTTGATTCCTCTTCTTATGGTTGGCGCCTAGGCTTGATTTGGGATGGTGGAGTTGCATTGATTGTAAGCATCTTCAAGTTGAGGTCTTTAGTTGAAGTGTTGAAGTGCCTCTTTCCATAATTAGAGGTCCACTTGGGTAGCTTAGCTTGAGCTTCTTTGGCCTCCCTTTGAGCTGGGCTTTAACCTGCCCAATTATTGGTGCAAAAACCAATAGACTATTATAGAAGGCAATGCATGACCTAATAAGGAAAATACGAGGTGCACTAGAACTAAAGCTTATTCTTACCAAAGCAAATTGCAAATATGGAAAGTGCAAATAATGAAAGAAGGGGTGACCAAGGAGGAAAAGCCATATATGATGGGCTTCCTCCTGGTCCTACCAGACCTTCTAGGGGCAGGGTTGGTGATGTAGGAGAGAGCCATGTCTGCCTCACAAGGGCCGTCCGGACATGTATGTCTGCCTCACAAGGGCCGTCTGGACATAAGCGACCCATGCCTGCCTCATTCGGCGTGTCTGACATGTTCGCCCCCCTCCCCTACAACACTAAGGACCGGCGGAGCTCCACCGATCCCCTCAAGGTTAGGCATCCCAGAGACCTAACCCGCAAGGTCCAGGGTGTCGAATCCTGGCACAATTATACCCCATGCCTGGGCTGTGCAAATTTCGTCTGCAGCAGGATTCGAACCCTCGACTTGGCCTTCACAAACCAAGTCCCTCTAACCCATTGCTTCCTTGAAGATGCGCCCAACAAAAGTAGCAAGTGAGTTATGACATGGATTGAAGTGAGCTTGGGCTTTGAAGTCCTCTTTTCCTTTTCTAGAGCTGAACTTGATGAGTGGAGCTTGAGTGACCTTGAGCTGGATCTTGAGCTGCTCCTTTCCTGATTGACCTGCCAAAATGATCCTAATGCCTACATGCACTACTTTACTATGATGCAAGAGTACATAAAGTTGTATGAATTACAATGCACTACCTACTACAAGTGGAATTGCCATAATGACTACATGATGCATGACTTTATTTGAAAGCTTAAACTAACCTAAATGCCATGAAATGCAATGCAAAACAATAGATAGCAAGTGAGCTCTAGGTGAACCCATGTTGAGGGGGTTTCCTCCGAGCCCAAGCATGTCTCTTTAAGGCAGGGCTGCTGCCTCCATCAGCTCTCCCCGGGTTGAAAAAATTCTCCTCTGGAGAATTGTCCTTGTACCCTTGGAGTAACATAGGGGCGGCCTTATCAAGTTCTTCCTCAGAGAGCCAGTCCTCATCACCATTGAGGAATCTAACTCTGTAAGTCACTTGTATCTCGTCGGTGGTCAGTCGGGTTTGATCCCCAATGATAGCCTCAATCTCTAGCTCATGGTTAACATTTGAATCAGGCATAAAGAGGGGCTCTTGGTAGAGAGGGGGATCCTCCTTATGGATAGGGGTGGGAATCTTGGGTTCAGGGTCTCCTACATTAGAGTACCTTTTCCGGCCATGCTTATTAGTACACTTAGGATAAAGCTTCATAGTGCTACTAAATTGGCTAGGCATAACAAAGTCTATGTGTTCAACAACATGTAGGGGAAGTAAAGTAGTATCAATGTTATTTAACCCTGAAGTCTTGGGACCAAGTTCTATAAGACAGGATCTATAGTTCAGAGGATGAGGATCTAAAAGTCCTAAGTCAAGAGATGGTTTAGAGGACTTAGGGTCTAGGTCAATTCCTAGCTTTGGAAACTCATAAGGGTCTTGGTAGGGTATGGGTGTTTCAGTAGGAGGGTCTATCTCAAGGAGTGGCTTTGGTTTGGGTTGTTCACCTAGGTCGGTTTCCTTAAGGACTATGGGGCATAAGGGTTGATTAGGTTGGGTGTCCCTAAGTAATTCTTGAGGTATCATCAGCTGGAGGGTTGTTTGGGTTGATTTAGACTCAGCTATGACTCCCTTGTTGGTTGACGCTCTAAGTTCTCTAGGCATGGATGGTTTTAATTTGATCTTCTGACCTGAGTGGCTGAAAACATACGTGTTAGTCCGGGCATAGTGGACTACATTCATGTCATATAGCCAAGGTCTGCCTAGTAGGACTTGTGCAACATCCATAGTGATGATGTCACACCAGATTTGTCCTTCATAGCTACCAAACTGTAATGGCACAAGACTCCTATGGGTTACAGGCACATTTGTTTGATTGACCCAGGAGATATTGTAAGGTATAGGGTGAGCCTCTACCTTAAGCTTGAACTTGGTGGCAGCAGAGTGGGAGACTGCGTTGAGGCTACTACCCCCATCTATCACTACTTTGCACATGTTTCCATTGCATTTCGTGTAAGTATGGAAGATACTAGTTCTTCGCCAGTCATCAGTGGGTGAGGGTTGGATCAAGTTACACCTAATGACTCCTAAGGTGTTTTGGGCTGATTCTCCACTACTATCATATTCTAGTTCTTCAAAGATTTGGCATTCAGAGTCAGGGTCATTAAGATCTTCAAGGCTAGGGGTTTGGGTTTCTTCTCCTAAGTACAAGACCCTTTTAGGGCAGTCTTTCATAAAATGCCCAGGTTGCCTACAAGCATGACATGTGACCCTAGATAGTTCTTGATAGCTAGAGGGCTTGGGTTTGGGAGTGCTGGAGCTAGAGGGATTGGTGGGTTTAGGACTTGGATTAGGGGTACTAACTTCTTTCCTAAAGGCATTCTTAATTTCTTGTTCTATTTCCTTAGCTCTAAGATGGGCGACCTCTATGGAGTCTATTTGGTAGTAGGTAAGGCCTTTCCTAATTTCAGATCTGAGGCCATTCTTATACCTACTAAGGGAAAATTGGGGTTCTTCCCTTATGTTACCTCTAAGGAGCAACTCCTCAAAACTAGCAGTGTATTGGTCTACAGTCATGGCTCCTTGGGTTAGGCTGCTAGCTTGGTCATACAACTTGTTTTGAAAGTATGAGGGAACATACTTCATTTTGAGTTGCTGACGCATCTCTATCCAGTTGTCTATGGGAGGTCAGTTGGATCTCTCTAGGTTGTTTTCTATGTTGGTCCAGTACAACCTAGCATTCCCTTCTAGGAGACATTTGGCAAATCGAACTTTGCTATGGTCGGGTATCATGCTCCATTCAAAGTACTGTTCAAGCTTGGTTGACCAATCTAGGAAGTCACGGGGATCTAAGGACCCATTGAAGGTTGGGGGATTGAGTTTGATGGCGCGGTGCACATCATCCTCCCTAAATCTGGGTTGAGGTGGAGTTGGAGCTGGGTGTCCATTCCACATAGGTGGTTGATGGGTTCCTACATGGTTTGGATTGGGATATCCATTCCACATAGAGGGTGGTTGGGTTCCTACATGGTTTGGATTGGGATATCCATTCCACATAGGGGGTGGTTGGGTTCCTACATGGGTTGGAACTTGTTGTCCATTCCACATAGGGGGTGGGTTTCCTACTTGGGTTGGGTTTTGGTGCCCATTCCAAATAGGTGGGGCATGGTTCCCTACATGGTTTTGAGGTCCATTCCATATAGGTGGTTGTTGAGTCCCAGCATGGTTTGGACTTTGAGGCCCATTCCATACAGGTGGTTGTTGAGTTTCCACATGATTTGGACTAGGGGGCGGTTCACTAGCATGACTTGGAGATCTACCCCTAGCATTGTTAAGCTGGTTGAGGTTTTGGTTGATGGTTTCTATTTGAGCGGCCAAAAGGTGAAATTGGTTAAGACTCTGAGTAATGGTTCCTACTTGCTCAGTCAAAAGATCAATCTTATCATTCAAGGCAGCATTATCCATTGTGGAATCTTGTTGAGTTTTAGACCGGGTTTGCATGGTATTTTTGAAAGATATAAGTTTTGAAAATAGGGCCAAAATGATAGATAAAATAAGTAGTCAACTTCTTTCAAACACCTAATTCCAAAGATCGCTTAGAAGTAGAAAGTAAGTTTTTGAGGCTTACAAAAATCTAGTCTAAGAGCCTATGCTCTGATACCAAGCTGATGTAGGACGGGGAACTAAAAACAATCAAACAACGCTTTTGAAAACGGATTTTGATAGATAGCTTAATAATAAGGAAAACCGAGATTAAACTAACGAGGTTTAGAAAACTAATTTTTTTTGTATTTTAAATAGATAAGAAAATTCGAGTTTAACTAAGAGCAGTAAGAAAGTTCTACACTAGAAAGCAGTAACTGCAGGAAATAAACTTACAGTGCAGCCCTTGAGAATTGAAGGGCTGTGCTTCCCGTTCTTCACCGGTCCAACTCTGATGGAAGGTGTAGGGTGGAGCTTACAAGCAAACACAGAAGATCCGTACAAGCCACGGATTTTAATACAGGAGTAAATCAAGGGGTGAGGTTAAGCCTCACAAATTCCCTTGCTAATATTAAGCAACTAAAGAGAAGGAGGGGGAGAAAGAGAAGGAAGGGGGAAGGCGCCCCTTCTTTACTCACTCCAAGCGCAAGCTACAATGTAAATAAACCAATATGAGTGTAGAGAAGAGTTCTTAGAGTCAAAATAAGAAGTGTAAAGAAGAAGAAGACTTATCCGAGAGGGTGAGAACTCCTTGAAGCCGAGGATGCTTCTCTTCTTGCTCCAAACCGAGGGTGAAGAAGGGTTCCTTGTGGTGGCGCACACAAACAAGAAGGAGGCTTCTTAGGATTTCGGTGAAGAACTAGAAGAGGGAGAAGAGGCTCGGCTAAAGAGAACTTGAACACTAACACAATTAATTAAGCTAGGCAACTAATAGACAATATATTTCATCAAGAGGTAATCGAAAATACAAGGGGGGGAAGGTCATGCTTTTATAGGTGAGATGAGACTAGGGCAGGATAGTAATTATATTCCATGCGCCTATTACAAAAATGGATGGAGTTTGAATTTCAAATTCATGGTGATGTGAGCGCAAATCTTCTTCATGAGTTTCCTTCTTTGGTGATCTTTGTTTGGCAACTATTTAAATGCTTGAGGGGGTTGTCTTCTTATCTTTGGCGACAAGCTTGTTGGCGCATGGACAAGGGATTTCAAAATTTGAATCCTTTCCATGAGGGCATGGGCGGCAACAAGAGATGGAATCTTCTCATTAATGTCTTCATAAATGCTCTCCTCTAATTGTGGATCTTGATGAGTAATCCCTTTGATTGTGGATCTTGATGGAGGAGATTTGAACTCATTCCTCTAGTGGTTGGCGCATATAACTTGATTTGATGATGAGGTGGTTGATTGCTTCCTTGAAGATGCGCCCAACAAAAGTAGCAAGTGAGTTATGACATGGATTGAAGTGAGCTTGGGCTTTGAAGTCCTCTTTTCCTTTTCTAGAGCTGAACTTGATGAGTGGAGCTTGAGTGACCTTGAGCTGGATCTTGAGCTGCTCCTTTCCTGATTGACCTGCCAAAATGATCCTAATGCCTACATGCACTACTTTACTATGATGCAAGAGTACATAAAGTTGTATGAATTACAATGCACTACCTACTACAAGTGGAATTGCCATAATGACTACATGATGCATGACTTTATTTGAAAGCTTAAACTAACCTAAATGCCATGAAATGCAATGCAAAACAATAGATAGCAAGTGAGCTCTAGGTGAACCCATGTTGAGGGGGTTTCCTCCAAGCCCAAGCATATCTCTTTAAGGCAGGGCTGCTGCCTCCATCAGTTGGTCCCTCCATTAGTGAGGCTCATGTCAAACGTCAGGATTCTAGCAAGCTAGAACCTAGATCTGATAAATGTTTATTTGTGGAGTATCCTAAGGAAACTAAAAGATACTAGTTCCACATCCCTACCGAGAACAAAGTTTTTGTTGCTCGAGGTGCTGTCTTTCTAGAGAAAGAATTTCTCATGAAAGAAGTCAGTGGGAGCAAGTTTGACATGGATGAGGTCCAAGTGCAACCACAAGATATAGAGATGGAACTTGAGCCACCTACACAGGTGGCTAGGCAGCTTGAGGCTGAGACACAGGCCCCACGTAGGTCTGGGAGGATTCATTGTGCGCCTGAGAGGTAAGGGTCACTGCCGACCCAACACGACGTGATCTTCATCATTGAGGATGAGCCCAAGACTTATGATGAGGCGGTCACTGAACCGGACTCCGAGAGATGGCTTGAAGCCATGCGATCCGAGATGGATTCCATGTCAGCTAACCAAGTCTGGCATTTGGTTGAGCTGCCTGATGGGCTAAAGCCCATAAGGTGTAAATGGGTCTTCAAGAGGAAGACTAACATGGATGGCAACATAGTTACCTATAAAGGTAGACATGTGGCTAAAGGATTTAGACAAGTCCACGGGGTGGAATATGATGAAACCTTTTCACTAGTTGCCATGATCAAATCCTTTCGGATTCTGCTTGCTATAGCTACATATCACATGACAGATGGATGTTAAAATAGCTTTCCTTAACGGGAAGCTAACAGAGGATGTGTATATGACACAACCCGATGGATTCGTCCATCCTGCAGATGCTAGTAAGGTCTGCTAGCTAAATAAATCCATTTATGGATTGAAGCAAGCATCTCGAAGTTGGAATCTTCGATTTGTTGAAGCTGTGAGAGATTATGGTTTTATCAAAAGCGAAGATGATGCCTATGTATATAGAAAATTTAGTGGGAGCTTGGTGACTTTTCTACTGTTGTATGTCGTTGACATACTGCTAATTGGAAACGACATCACTAGTCTTCAGTCTGTGAAGAAATGGTTGGGGAAGTGTTTCGAGATAAAGGACTTAGTGGAGGCCACCTATATCTTAGGCATGAAGATCTACCGAGATAGATCCAAGAGACTCTTGGCCCTGAGTCTAAGTACCAACATTGATAAGGTCCTGGAGAGGTTCAACTTGGAACAATCTAATAAAGGGTACCTTCTAGTGAGACATGACCTTACTCTCTCAAAGAGCTACTGTCCCACCACACAGGCTGAGAGGGATGACATGAGTTGTGTGCCTTATGCTTCGGCAGTAGGCTCGATCATGTATGCGATGTTATGTACTACACCAGATGTGGCTTATACTGTGAGCATAACCAACCGATACCAATCCAATTCGGGTCTGCAGTACTGGGTGGCTGCAAAGAACATCCTAAAGTATTTGAGAAGAACTAAGAATTTATTCTTGGTCTACGCGAGACAGGAAGAGCTCAGTATTCAGGACTACACTAATGCGTCATTCCAGTCTATCCCTGACGACTTTAGATCGCAGGCTGGCTACGTGTTCAAATTAAATAGAGGCGCTGTTTGCTAGAAAAGCTTCAAGCAGTCCACCATAGCAGATTCTACAACCGAGGCTGAGTATGTCGCTGCTTTTGAGGCAGCCAAAGAAGCTATTTGGATAAGGAAGTTCATTTCAAAGCTTCAGGTGGTTTCAAGTGTAGTGGATCCCATTGAGCTCTATTGTGACAACAATGGGGCAATTGCATAAGCCATGGAACCACGGTCTCATCAAAGGTCCAAACACATACTAAAAAGATTTCTCCAGGTCAGAGAGATCATTGATCGAGGCAATGTCAAGATTAGCAGAGTTGACACATAGAACATCTAGCAGACCCACTAACCAAGGCCTTGGCGCAGCAGAAGCATGATGGTCACGCTAGAGATATGGGGTTGAGATTCTTCCACCTCTATGTCTTAGTGCAAGTGGGAGATTGTTGGTGTGTATGCACTGAGACCTAGTTTTGGTCTATCTTTGTACTACTTGACTCTGATATTTATATCATTATGGTATTATCATTATCAATGTTTGTCTACATCTGCGATTGTGTACTCACATAATAATTTCCCTATAGACAGATTGGATCTGTGCTCAAATGGTAGTCCCCAGTCGATATACCTGAGTGGATATGGGACAGCTCTGGTACTTGTGAGACTGGTATATGGGCTGGTTAGGCACGAGGTGCTAACGTAGACATATGGGTATATTAGTGGTGGATATACTAGACCGACCCACTGTGAGGCTATGACTTAGTGTCATGAGTTATCCTCACAAGTGACAGAACATGCATTGATCCCTTGACTTGAGGTCATTGACCATTCTATATAGTTAGGGACATGTTTTGATACAACCTAACTCCTCGCCGTAGTTGGGAGGCAATAACGGTTGTCATTGAGCATGTTACGACCCATATGAGAAGGTCAATGGATAGACAAAGGATTTGCCCCTTCCTGAGGGAAACTTGATATCCATGAAGCTCCTATATGGTTCTATGACTGAAAGTATATGGCCATGCCCAGGTGAGAACTTGATTTAGTCATAACAATAAGATTGGGTGAAAACAAGTGATGACACACTTGTCCAATCGGATATCAGTTCAGCAAAGAGACTGTAATGTATTTGTACCAAGTTGCAATGATGGGGATGTCGATGTCGATATCCATTCTGATGACTTGGGTAGTAGCGATGCACTGCTAGGTGCCACTCATTGCTTGTGGTGACATTAAGTCAGCACTGCCAACGTCAGAGGAACCTACAGGGTCGCACACCTTGATACTTTAGTTCTCGTATTGATCGGGAAGCCTTATGATCGAGTTATTGGATAGCTCAGATCTATTTGGGAGACTTCATCAGTGCCAATGGGCCCGATGAGATGGAAGAATGTTATTGTGGAGCCCAATTTCATTTTTGGTAGGTTGACCCAAAATTAACCATGGTTGGTCACATTTGGATTAGGGTTGCATTGGATTGGATCCAATTGCTTAATCAACCCATATAATAAAGTTTGGGCTAGCTCATTACCCAATGAGGCCTAATAATAAGTTGTCATGAAGACTTAATGGGCTAAAGGGTAAAATGGGGAGAATTCTCCACCCCATTCGCGCCTAGGGGCATAATGGCATGGAGTGGGCGATTTTGCTTCATTCTGAAGTAAAGGGCGCCTCCCCCTTTGTTCCTTGATGGTAAGCTTGCCTCTTAGGCAAGTCTTGGGGTTGATATGGCTTGAAGGACTTCTTAGGAAGGTCCTTGACACATATGGGAAATTAGGAAGTGTTTATGGTAAAGTCTTGGAGACTTTCCAAACCCTAAACCCTAATTGCTCCCATAACCGCATCCTTCATGATATTTGAGCCTCCACACCTTGTTCTTGCCACCGCCTCTTGCATCTATATATCTAGATGCGTGCGTGAGCCCGTGATGATGATTACATTGATGTGAGCAAGTAGAAAGGGGCGAGAACAAGGGAATAGGCGCTTCCATGCTCCATCAAGCCGCAAGCAAGTCTTCTTCCGTTTCTCCTCTTGGTGCAAGAAGGACTTCTCCTGTTGGGAAACCCCGGGGACATTTTACAATTTTCAGAGTGATAGACATACATTTTTACGCAGCGGAAGAATGTCCCCGAAACAGACCGGTCCCAAAAACCCAGTGAAGATCGCAAGTAAGGGAGTCGACACGATGAGTTAGTAAGTACCTTAGGAGCAATGTGGAGCGATGCCGATGTAGGCGTCCAAGTGTGCGCCCTTTGCAGTCTCGCACACACGGATCTCTTGAGTTCTCTTCTTCCACGCCCGGTGCTAGCCTCGGGAAGAAGATCCAAGCCTTAGGAAGATGCTTTACTTCTCTTGCGCCACCTAGAGAAAAGATGCGCCAAGTGAAGAGGGAAAACTACCCAAGCCGCCAAGCCTTAGATCTCTTTGCGCCAAGAGGAAAGGAGGAAGAGGCTTGCGGTTATGGAAGATGCGCCCTTACTCCAAGCATTCGCCCCTCTCCTTGTGTTCACGCCTTCAAGGATTGATTACCCACAAGAGGGGGCGACTAGGGTCACATTTATAGGGCAAGAGGCGGTTAGGGTAATGGCTAGGATCATGACAAGTGTAGGGCTAGGATGAGGAGGTTTGAGACAAGGAAAGTCTCCAAGACATTTCCATAATTCTCTTTCAACCTTTCCTTTTGTTCCCACGCCTTTCCTTGTGCGCCAAGGCCTTGCCTTGCACCTCAAGCAATGCCATAGAGGCATTCATTCCATCCTAGCAAGAGAGGGGAGGCGTCATTTACTTCCATAATGGAGCAAAGGCGCCAACATGACCCCATTATGCCCCTAGGCGCCTAATGGTTCATGTTTCTCCCCATTATACCCTTTTAGCCTCTCATCTCTTCATGAGAACTTGTCATTGGGCCTCATTGGATAATGAGCTAGCCCAAACTTCATTACATGGGTTGATTAAGCACTTGGATCCAATCCAATGCAACCCTAATCCAAATGTGACCAACCATGGTCAAATACGGGTCAACTTGCCAAAAATGAAGTTTGGCTCCAATAACATTCTTCCATCTCATCAAGCCCATTGGCGCTGATGAAATCTCCCAATTAGATCCGAGTTATCCAATAACTCGATCATAAGGCTTCCCGATCAATACGAGAACTCAAGTATCAAGGTGTGCGACCCTGTAGGTTCCTCTGACGCTGGCAGTGCTGACCAGAGGTCATCACAAGCAGTGAGTGGCACCTAGCAGTGCATCGCTGCTACCCAGGTCGTTGGAATGGATATTGACATCGACATCCCCATCATCGCAACTAGGTACAGATGCATTACAGTCTCTTTGCCGTACTGATATCCGATTGGACAAGTGTGTCAACACTTGTTTTCATCCAATCACATGGCTATGACTAAAACAGGTTCTCACCTGGGTATGGCCATACACTCTCAGTCATAGAACCATAAAGGAGCTCCATGGATATCATACTTCCCTAGGGAAGGGGCAAATCCTATGTCTGTCCATTGATCTTCTCATATGGGTCGTGACATGCTCAATAACAACTGTTATGACCTCCCAGCTACGGCAAGGTGTTAGGTTGTATCAAAGCAAGTCCCTAACCATATAGAATGATCAATGACCTCAAGTCAAGGGATCAATGCATCTCCTGTCACTTATGAGGATAACTCATGACACCAAGTCATAGCCTCATAGCGGGTCTATCCAGTATATCCTCCTATGATATACCCATGTGTCTGCGTTAGCACCACGTGCCTAACTAGCCCACATACCAGTCTCTCAAGTACCAGAGCTATCCCATATCCACTCAGGTACATCGACTAGGGACAATTATTTGAGCACAGATCCAATCTGTCTCCAGGGATATTATCATGTAAGTACACAATCGCAGGTGTAGACAAACAATGATAACGACAATGCCAGAATGATATATAAATATCAATGTCAAGTAGTACATAAGTTGACCAAAACTAGGTCCTAGGTCATATACACCAACAATCTCCCACTTGCACTAAGACCTAGAAGTTGAGGAATCTCAACCCCATATCTCTAGCGTGACCATCATGCTTCTGCTGCGCCAAAGCCTTGGTCAATGGTTCTGCCAGATTGTTCTCTGTGTCTACTCTGCTAATCTTGACATCACCTCTGTCAATGATCTCTTTGATCAGGTGAAATCTTCTGAGTATGTGTTTGGATCTTTGATGAGACCATGGTTCCTTGGCTTGTGCAATTGCTCCATTGTTGTCACAGTAGAGTTCAATGGGATCCATTGCACTAGGCACCACTTGAAGATCACATAAGAACTTCCTTATCCAAACAGCTTCCTTGGCTGCTTCAAAAGCAGCCACATACTCAGCTTCGGTTGTAGAATCTGCTATGGTGGACTGCTTGAAGCTCATCCAGCATACAGCGCCTCCATTTATCTTGAACACATAGCCGGCCTGTGATCTAAAGTCGTCAGGGTCAGACTGGAACGATGCATCAGTATAGCCCTGCATACTGAGCTCTTCCTGTCCCCCATAGACCAAGAACAGATCCTTAGTTCTTTTCATATACTTTAGGATGTTCTTTACAGCCACCCAGTGCTGCAGACCTGGATTGGATTGGTATCGGCTGGTTATGCTCACAGCATATGCCATATCTGGTCTAGTACATAACATTGCATACATGATCGATCCTACTGCCGAAGCATAAGGAATTCGACTCATGTCATCCCTCTCAGCCTGTGTTGTAGGACACTGGCTCTTTGAGAGAGTAAGGCCATGTCTCACTGGAAGATATCCTTTCTTGGATTGCTCCATGTAGAACTTCTCCAGTACCTTATCAATGTAAGTACTTTGGACTAAGGGCCAGAAGCCTCTTGGATCTATCCCGGTAGATCCTCACGCCTAGAATATAGGCGGCCTCCCCTAAGTCTTTCATCTTGAAACACTTCCCCAACCATGTGTTCACAGCTTGAAGACTAGGGATGTCGTTTCCGATGAGCAGTATGTCATCAACATACAAGACCAAAAAAATCACCAAGCTCCCACTGAATTTTCTGTATACACAGGCGTCATCTTCGCTTTTGATAAAGCCATAATCTCTCACGGCCTCATCAAATCGAAGATTCCAACTTCGAGATGCTTGCTTTAATCCATAAATGGACCTCTTTAGCCTGCAGACCTTATTAGCCTCTACAGGATGGATGAAGCCATCAGGTTGTGACATATACACATCCTCAGTCAGCTTCCCGTTAAGGAACGCTGTCTTCACATCCATCTGCCATATCTCATAGTCATGATATGCAGCTATAGCAAGCAGAATCCGAATGGATTTAATCATGGCAACCGGCGAGAAGGTTTCATCATAGTCCACCCCGTGGACTTGTTTAAATCCTTTAGCCACTAGTCTACCCTTATAGGTAACTATTTTGCCATCCATGTCTGTCTTCTTCTTGAAGACCCATTTACACCGTATGGGTTTTACCCCATCAGGCAGCTCAACCAAATCCCAGACTTGGTTAGCCGACATGGAATCCATCTCGGATCGCATGGCGTCAAGCCATTTCTCGGAGTCCGGTCCACTGACCGCCTCATCATAGGTTCTAGGTTCATCCTCAATGATGAAGATCCCATCGTGTTGGGTCGGTAGCGACCCATACCTTTCAGGTGCACGACGAATTCTCCCAGATCTACGCGGAACCTGTGTCTGAGCCTCAGGTTGCCTAGCAACCGGTGCAGGTGGCTCAGATTCCATCTCTTTGTTTTGTGCTTGCACTTGGTCCTCATCCAAGTCAAACTTCCTCCCACTAACTTCTTTCATAAAAAATTCTTTCTCTAGAAAGACAGCACCCCGAGCAACAAAAACTTTGTTCTCGGTTGGGACATAGAAGTAGTATCCTTTAGTTTCCTTAGGATACCCCACAAACACACACTTATCAGATCTAGGTTCTAGCTTGCTAGAATCCTGACGTTTGACATAAGCCTCACATCCCCAGATCCTGATAAATGTGAGATTAGGGCGTCTCCCACTCCACACCTCGTATGGTATTTTGGAGACACTCTTAGATGGAACATTATTCAGTATCAGAGAAGCTATTTCTAGTGCATGCCCCCAGAATGATGAAGGTAGAGTTGCATGACTCATCATGGATCGAACCATATCCAATAAAGTTCGATTTCTCCTTTCAGACACACCATTCCATTGAGGTGTTCCAGGAGGAGTGAGTTGGGATATGATCCCACACTCTCTCAGATAGTCAAAGAACTCACCACTCAGGTATTCTCCACCTCGATCTAATCAAAGAGCTTTAATGGATCTTCCAAGCTGGTTCTCTACTTCATTCTTGAAACACCTTGAATTTCTCAAAGGATTCAGATTTATGTCTCATTAAGTAGACATAACCATACCTACTGAAGTCATCAGTGAAGGTAATGAAGTAGTTGTACCCTCCTCCGGCTTGTTTATTGAAGGGCCCACATACATCAGTATGTATGAGATCCAATAAACCTTCTGCCCTCTCACCAATCTTGGTGACGGGTGCCTTTGTCATTTTCCCTAATAAACAAGGTTCACAAGTATCAAATTCCTCCAAGGAACTTGAATCTAACAATCCATTTGCATGGATTTGTTGGATGCGATTCTTGTTTATATGGGCTAATCGATAGTGCCATAGGAAAGCACCAACTGAACCACTCAGTTTGGTCCTTTTATTGCTTATGTTACAAACAGAACTTTCCATATCCAAGATATACAGACCATTGCATAAAGTACCCTTCCCATAGAACATATTTGCAAATGAAAAAGAACAGGAGTTCTTATTTATTTCAAATTTAAATCCTTTCCTTGCCAAGCAAGGAATGGATACAATGTTCTTTGTTAGCGAAGGTACACAAAAGCAATTGTCTAGTTATAATTGAAGTCCAGAAGGCAAGGAGAGAGTCAAAACACCTACAGCAACAGCATCAACCTGTGCCCCGTTTCCAACGCGTAGGTCAATCTCTCCAAGCCGCACCAATCTACTTTTCTTGAGCCCCTGCATATTTGTACAAATATGAGCTCCACATGCGGTATCCAATACCCATGACATAGAAGTAGAAAGATTGACTTCTGTAACATAGATACCTGAGCTAGAAGTTAAGGCCAAGCCTTTCTTCTGCTCATTCTGAAGCTGCTTGCAGTCCCTTCTCTAGTGGCCCTGCTCGCCACAGTGAAAACACCTCTGTTCCTTTGACTTCTTCGCCTTTTTCTTCAGTGCTTTGATAGGACCTCTGGCACTGCTCTTAGCACGTGCCTTACCCTTCTTCTTTATCTTCTTGGTCGCAGGGACCAAAAGAACAGAATTGGGTTTGGTCTTACCCATCTCTCGCTCGGCTGTTTGGAGCATATTCATCAATTCCTCCTGTGTGCATTCAATCCGGTTCATGTTGAAGTTAATGATAAACGGACTGAAGCTAGGGGGCAGGGAATGAAGAATAAGATCCACAACCAGCTCGTTGTCTATGGTGTGTCCCAGTCTACTGAGATGATCCACATTCCCAATGAGTTTGAGAACATGGGGTCTCACTGGTGCACCTTCAGACAACTTGCACCGAAAGACTGCTTTGGCTGTGTCAAATCTCTCAATTCTAGCCTGAGCCTAGAACATCTGTTTCAGACGAGTAATCATCTGAAAAGCGTTCTGCTCCTCATATTGCACCTGCAGTTCAGGTGCCATACTGGCTAGCATAAGACATGCAACCTCCAAAGAGTCATCCTGATGCTTTCTATAAGCATCTCTGTCTGCCGTTCGGGCATTAGGCGGAGGAGCCGCAGGAAGAGGCTGTTCAAGGACATACAGCTTCTTCTCGAGCTTGAGGACTATCCTCAAATTCCGATGCCAGTCCATAAAGTTACTTCCAACTAACTTATCCTTATCAAGGAGTGATCGCAGTAATAATCCGCCAGTGTTCGTAGCCATTGTTCTACAACACCCAAGAAGAACAGATTAGTACTACTTCAAATCATTTAAACTGGACTTGTTTTAAATGATTTCTGCTCTCACTATTTTAAATTCGCTTTGACAACCCACAAAGTCAATCGGGAAGTTTAAGACTTCCTAGTGAGATGGGATCCTTATTTCACATGTGGCTTCGCGTCCCACGAGGGGTGGGATGAGATGCACAAAGTAACCCATGTTTCCTAAGGTGGGGCGCGCCGGCCGGTTGCTCCAAGCAACTCCCCTTGTTGAGACAGTCTGGGCATTTCATGTCCAGCGAGGGCTGGATACAACATGAAACCTTTACCTCTCAACGATGCCTCTAGACTTTCACCATGTGCCCAGCACTTGTGAACTTCTAGTCAAGTCCATTCCTAACCGTTATGCCCAGGGCCAACGAGTTTCCTTGCGAAGGCACGCCCAGGTTAAAACTGGACTGGGGAAACCATTGCCACCACGCACTTTCTAAAGATAAGTGGGTGTGTCCCACAAGGGTGGGAAACAATTCACAACTCCACTGATCGATAGCTTAGTGAGGGCTACGCGTTAGAAGGCTACCAGACTTGATATTTTAATTGAGGGTTTTGTTTAAGGTCTCATCATTTCAGTTTTATCTTATGTCTATCATTACAGGCATGCAATCCTATAGTGATAACATAACGGTAAAACATTTCAGGCATGCTTCTGCAGATAATAATAAAAGCAGTAAAGGATGATGTGATCATATCCTATACAAGACATTGAACCAATCCATGCCATGAAATAGGTTCAACTCTTGTCCTAGAACTCAAGCCCCAAAAACTAGACCTAGCCTAGCCGACCTCTAGCTTGAACTTCAAGGTTGGCTCCAAGGTCCTTCTCTCATGGTTTAGCTCTCAAACCGTAGAGGAATACTTTTCGAAGTTCCCATAGGTTCGGGCAATGCCCTGGTCTTGCGCCACTAAGCAGGTTTGCGCCTCTTGCTTGTTGCATCACCATCCAAGGTATGCATGCGCTAAGCTCCAAGTACATGCGCCACCCTAATCTTCTTCTTAGTCAAAATCAAAAAGAAAAAGCGGCACGCAGGCCTCACGAGGATACATTGCAGGCATGCAAAGGGGGCTTGACTAATGATCACAACATCATGCACAATCAAGGTATTTACTCATGCAATTCTACATGCTCATGAAAAACATAAAATCTGAAATTTTATTTTTTCATAAAACCAGTTTCTTTTTCTCATCTTCTTCTCACAAATCCTTTGGTTTATTGCGATTTATTTTTCATGATGATTTTAGAGATCCTTTCGGCTGGCAATTTTGTCAGATCAAGAGACTTGGCCAGTCCGAAGACACAATGCCCGTCCTACTTGACAAAATTACGTGCGCCTTTGATCTTTAAATCAAACAAGAAAAATAGTCCATAAATCCAAAAGAGATTGAGAGGATGATAGAAACAAGAAACCCTAATTTTTCTACTTTTAGAAAAATTGTTTGCCATGCATCATGCTATTTACGAAAATAGAGATATGGCATGTGAGCAGGGAAGAAAAGCATAAAACATCGTTCGAGTATTGCAAGTCGCTCTGATACCACTGTTGGGAAACCCCGGGGACATTTTACAATTTTCAGAGTGATAGACATACATTTTTACGTAGCGGAAGAATGTCCCCGAAACAGGCCGGTCCCAAAAACCCAGTGAAGATCGCAAGCAAGGGAGTCGACACGATGAGTTAGTAAGTACCTTAGGAGCAATGCGGAGCGATGCCGATGTAGGCATCCAAGTGTGCGCCCTCTGCAGTCTCGCACACACGGATCTCTTGAGTTCTCTTCTTCCACGCCCGGTGCTAGCCTCGGGAAGAAGATCCAAGCCTTAGGAAGATGTTTTACTTCTCTTGCGCCACCTAGAGAAAAGATGCACCAAGTGAAGAGGGAAAACTACCCAAGCCGCCAAGCCTTAGATCTCTTTGTGCCAAGAGGAAAGGAGGAAGAGGCTTGCGGTTATGGAAGATGCGCCCTTACTCCAAGCATTCGCCCCTCTCCTTGTGTTCACGCCTTCAAGGATTGATTACCCACAAGAGGGGGCGACTAGGGTCACATTTATAGGGCAAGAGGCGGTTAGGGTAATGGCTAGGATCATGACAAGTGTAGGGCTAGGATGAGGAGGTTTGAGACAAGGAAAGTCTCCAAGACATTTCCATAATTCTCTTTCAACCTTTCCTTTTGTTACCACGCCTTTCCTTGTGCGCCAAGGCCTTGCCTTGCACCTCAAGCAATGCCATAGAGGCATTCATTCCATCCTAGCAAGAGAGGGGAGGCGCCATTTACTTCCATAATGGAGCAAAGGCGCCAACATGACCCCATTATGCCCCTAGGCGCCTAATGGTTCATGTTTCTCCCCATTATACCCTTTTAGCCTCTCATCTCTTCATGAGAACTTGTCATTGGGCCTCATTGGATAATGAGCTAGCCCAAACTTCATTACATGGGTTGATTAAGCACTTGGATCCAATCTAATGCAACCCTAATCCAAATGTGACCAACCATGGTCAAATACGGGTCAACCTGCTAAAAATGAAGTTTGGCTCCAATAACATTCTTCCATCTCATCAGGCCCATTGGCGCTGATGAAATCTCCCAATTAGATCCGAGTTATCCAATAACTCGATCATAAGGCTTCCCGATCAATACGAGAACTCAAGTATCAAGGTGTGCGACCCTGTAGGTTCCTCTAACGCTGGCAGTGCTGACCAGAGGTCATCACAAGCAGTGAGTGGCACCTAGTAGTGCATCGCTACTACCCAGGTCGTTGGAATGGATATCGACATCGACATCCCCATCATCGCAACTAGGTACAGATGCATTACAGTCTCTTTGCCGTACTGATATCCGATTGGACAAGTGTGTCACCACTTGTTTTCATCCAATCACATGGCTATGACTAAAACAGGTTCTCACCTAGGTATGGCCATACACTCTCAGTCATAGAACCATATGTTGGGGTATGCCCTTAAGGCTAATGTTTGAGGCCTTGGGATTGTAACAGTATCATGTATAAACTGTGATGTTTATAAAGGCAATGGTTGTTATTCAGTATGTTACATTGTCTGCTGCAATAAGTATACTTCTGAATAATGTCTCGATGCTGTTCAGCTAGGCTGACATGCAGTGAAGTCCTTAGTCGAGATATCTTGGTGAACATGAGACAGCCTTGATATGATTGAGACTAATATGTGTTCTAATCTTATAGGATGCTTCGAGCATGGAATAAGATGTAGACTCATGGGTACATTGGATGTACTGGACAGACCCTACTAGGATATTCAATTGCTTGTCACAATGTGAATATTCCTTGTTTGCACCAAGTAGCACATGTCCTCTGACTTGAGATCACTTGTGTTTCTAAATGATGATTGTCATTGTTTTGAGGTAGTTCAATATCATTTGAAACATAATGGTTATAGACTATCTTGGATAATGATCATGAGTCAGGTTAGGACACTAGTGATAGATATAGGATTGCCGTCTCCTTAAGGAGTGTGATGTTCTAAAGGGGCCCCCCCGAATGAGATGATTGAGAAAGTGTATGGCCATACCCAGGTGACTATGTTCACCTGATCTAATCATGCTCATCATATTGGAGTTACAAGCTTGACCCGCTTGTCCAATAAGAACATCCAGTGGCAAAGGATACATGCATGCCTTGTGAGGTTGATTCACACTTGTGCTGTGGTTTGGGCGTAGTCTTGGAAGACTCTTTCCTTTATATCGGGAGACAGTGATGTGTTGCTAGATACCCCTCACTGGTCGTGACAACGTAAGTTATCGTTACCGACATTTAAAGGAAACCCTCAGGGTCACACAATTTGGTGATATGGCTCACTTATGTCAGATCGTGTGGACTGAATTGTTTTGGTTCAGTTTAAAGGAGTTTAGACTCTGATTGGAAGTGAGATCTGGTCTGATCATATTTGATTGATTAGGGCATGAGATCGGTAAGCTTCGATCGAGAGATCTGATGCTTGATCGATGAGATCAAGTGCATCAAATGATGTGTGGTTAGATCTTGACCCCTTTTGGTTTAATGAGATCTAGACCATGTCTTGGTTTGATCTTGGTTTGATTTGGTTGTTGAACCAAAGTCAAATTGAACCGGTTCACTTATGTGAACGCATGGTTCGTTTTGATGGGCATTTTGATTAGTTCACCATGCGTGAACATGTGAAGATTTAAGACTTACCATATTTGGAAGTCTCAACGCCAAAACGCCTCAAGCCATGAAAACGCCTCAATGCTTCAATGCTTTTGGCGTTGCCCTCTCTTGAGTGTGGTTGGTCTCGACGAGAGGTAGAGAAGAAAAAGCATTCGGCTATCCAAGAATACATCGATCTCCTTCACATGGTTAGGAGACTTGGCGTTCCTTGCTAGCACAAGGAGTAACAAGAGGGGGCTATCTCTCATCTAGTCTGTGACTTCTTTGGAGGAGAGCTTGTTTGCCCTCTTGCTTTCAAGCCGCATCCAATCTAATGGCTATGGTATGAGTTGATTCTTTGCAATCCTCGTTTACAAGTTAATCATGTGTCATGCTAACCGATCTTGAAGCCCTAGCTTCCGCTATGTGCACATATATGTGCCTAATTAGGGTTTGCGCTCCCCCTTGATGGGGACCCAACAATTGGTATCAGAGCATGGTATCGTATGTTCATATGATTGCTTGTTGTTTATGTGTGATCCTTGTATGTGCTTATAGCTTTGATCTAAGGTTTGTTATCATGCGCATAGTTTACATGCAAGTTTTCATGTTGCGCATGTATTGGCGCATGCTTAAGTTTACATGCAAGTTATCATGTTGCGCATGTATTGGCGCATGCTTAAGTTTACATGCAAGTTTTCTTGTTGCGCATATGTTGGCGCATACTTTGTTTTCTCAAATCAAAAGAACTTGCGCGCCCTTCATTAGATCTAATAAGCGCCTACTATAAACCCTTAGACGGGTTGATAGGGTTGAAAGCATCATCTTGAATAGATCCAACCAGTCTGATCAGACCATCTGACAGCCTAGATGGGTCGACCAGATGGCACCTGTGCGCAAGCACGAGGTGGCTATAGGTCGACTGCATCACAGGCGTGTAGCGAGGTCTGGTTGAGACAACCATTGAACACACATGAGTTAGGCCCGGGGTCACACCCGCTTGTCAGGACTCATATTGGTTGTTCAGCCCTTGGCGCATGCATGGTTGACCATTAGGTCAACGCGAGTCAGTTATGACTTGGTTGCATGCAAAGGGCATGGATCTAACTAGACATGATGAGTGGATCCCTATCAATGGACCGTTGTAAGGTTGTAGGGCACATAAGAAAATTGAAATTGATGCCAATGGGTTTTCAAAATTTTATTTTCTTTGTAATGGATCACATGTTGATTGAATGATGCCATGATGCTTGTTTATTTAATCTTATGTGGGTTGCCCTTTTATTGTGTGCTGTGTTGGGGCCTGCGAGCCTGGTAAATTATTATTATTTTGTGATCTGCGAATCACAATTTTAATTAATTTATTGTATAATTGACCTGCGAGTCAAGCTTGTCTAGATAGATTAAAATGTATTTTAATTAGACAAGAGCACAAAAGCACACAGCGCAGAGGCGCATTCAGCTGGTGGGCGCACCTGAGCTGCATTGAGCGCTAGGGCCCTGGGTTGGACCAGATGAGATGCAAAAGACCCAAGAAGAGCAAGTGAAGACTTAAGTTGATTTAAGGTCTTACTTAGGCTCTATGGGCTTTTACCACATAAGATCCATGCTTTCTTTTATTTTCTAAATAATTAGAATTGCATGAGTTATTTATCTTCTGCTATAGCCATAGGATTTGCCTGATAGTAAGAAGATAAAAGACCGTTAAAATCCAACGCTAAAATATCAAGCACGTAATGCCTTCTGGCGCGAAACCTCACTGTTCTGACTATCGTTGGGGCCGTGTTGTACCCACTCAGTGGGCACGTGAAGAGTCCCCTTCGAGGGGGAGCGCAAGTAGATGAAAAACCCTAATTCAGGGGGCGCAAGCATTTTGCTAGGGTTTCATCAAGACAATCGCTTATATGCTCATATAATCAACTTAGATCTATTGATTGGATCAAGAAGGAGATTCATACCAACGCCATTGCCTTGGAGGTCGGCTTGGAAGAAGAGAGCAACTTAGATCTCCTCCAAAAGTTCACACACAAGATGAAGAGCGCTTACTTCCTTGGCGTCCCTTGTGCTAGCAAGGCACCCAAGCTTTCTTGTCGAATGGAAGGGGATGATGAGAGATCAAGCTTGGCCGAGAGCTCCACACCTTCGTCCACCACTTCTTTCACACGCAAAAATTGCAAGAAGCCAAGTGAAGTTCGATCAACCCCCATTTACCACATGGAGGCATTTTGGTTTTCAACATAGAAAACCGCCATCCACAAATGGTAAGTGTTTATGGTTCATGCGTTCACTCCAAGTGAACGCTCGAAACTTCTCACTAATTGAACCAAACGTTCACATAGTGAACCGGTTCTATTAGATTTGGTTCAAGATCTCAATTAAGCCAAGCCACTTGGTCTAGACCACATTGAACCCTAAGGCTCAAGATCTAACCGTTCATCTCCTGATGCTCCTGATCTCACCGATCTAGCATCATCTCTCTCGATCGAAGCTTACCGATCTCAAGCCCTAATCAATCAAACATGATCAGACCAGATCTCACTTACAATCAGAGATTAAACCCCTTTAAACTGAACCCAAACAATTCAGTCCACACGATCTGACTCAAGTAAGCCATATCATCAAATTGTGCGACCCTGAGGGTTTCCTTTAAATGTCGGTAACGATAACTCACGTTATCACGATCAGTGAGGGGTATCTAGCAACACATCACTGTCTCCCGATATAAAGGAAAGAGTCTTCCAAGACTACTCCCAAACCACAGCACAAGTGTGAATCCATTCACAAGGCATGCATGTATCCTTTGCCACTGGATGTTCTCATTGGACAAGTAGGTCAAGCTTGTGACTCCAATATGATGAGCATGATTAGATCAGATGCACATAGTCACCTGGGTATGGCCATACACTTTCTCAATCATCTCATCTAGGGGGCCCCTATAGAACACCACACTCCTTCAACAAGGAGACGGCAATCCTCTATCTATCACTAGTGCCCTAACCTGACTCATGATCATTATCCAAGATAGTCTATAACCATCATGTTTCAAATGATATTGAACTACCTCAAAACAATGACAATCATCATTTAGAAACACAAGTGATCTCAAGTCAGAGGACATGTGCCACTTGTTGCAATCAAGGATCATTCACATTGTGACAAGCAATTGAATATCCTAGTAGGGTCTGTCCAGTACATCCAATGTACCCATGAGTCTACATCTTATTCCATGCTCGAAGCATCCTATAAGATTAGAATACATATTAGTCTCAAGCATATCAAGGCTGTCTCATGTTCACCAAGATATCTCGACTAAGGACTTTATAGCATGTCAGCCTAGCTGAACAGCTTTGAGACATTATTCAGAAGTACGCTAATTGCAGCAGACAAGGTAACAACCTGAATAACAACCATGCCTTTATAAACACAAGAGTTTATTACATGATACTGTTTCAATCCCAAGGCCTCAAACATTAGCCTTAAGGGCATACCCCAACAATCTCCCACTTGCACTTAATCTAATGGTTGAGAAATCTCAAACCCATATTATTACAGTGCTTCTCATGCTTCTGCTGCGCCAGAGGCTTGGTAAGCGGGTCTGCCAGATTGTCATCTGTATGAACCTTGCATATTTTGATCTCGCCCCGATCAATGATCTCCCGGATCAAGTGAAACCGTCTCTGTATGTGCTTGGACTACTGGTGCGACCGTGGTTCCTTTGCTTGTGTGATTGCTCCAGTGTTATCACAAAAGATAACCAAAGGATCTGCACTCGAAGGAACGACGCCAAGTTCTCTCACGAACTTACGAATCCACACTGCCTCCTTAGATGCTTCCGAGGCTGCAACATACTCGGCTTCTGTTGTGGAATCAGCAACAGTTGACTGTTTGAAACTCTTCCACACCACTGCTCCACCATTCAAGCTAAAAACATAGCCTGATTGCGATCGGAAATCATCCTGGTCCGACTGGAACGAAGCGTCAGTATATCCTTCTATACTGAGTTCTTCCTGACCACCATATATCAAGAACATATCTTTGGTCCTCCGCAGATATTTTAAAATGTTCTTGACTGCAATCCAGTGCGCCATACCTGGATTACTTTGGAACCGACTGGTCACGCTTAACCCGTAAGCGACGTCAGGGCGAGTACACAACATCGCATACATTATGGACCCAATAGCCGAAGCATAAGGCGTATTGTCCATTTCATCTTTCTCAGTCTGTGTTTGTGGACACTGACTCTTCGAAAGATTCAGACCATGTCTGACTGGAAGATATCCTCTTTTAGAATTCTCTAAATGGAATCTCTCCAGGACTTTATCGATGTAAGTACTCTGGCATAGCCCGAGAAGCCTCTTAGATCTATCCCTGTAGATCTTCACACCTAATACATAGGCTGCTTCTCCTAAATCTTTCATCTGGAAACATTTCCTTAGCCATGCCTTAACCGCATGCATTTCAGGAATATCATTTCCAATGATCAAGATGTCATCGACGTAGAGGATTAGGAATGTAATCACGCTCCCACTAAACCTCTTATATACACACGGGTCATCTTCGTTCTTGATGAAACCAAACTCAGAGATTGATTCATCAAAACGAATATTCCAGCTTCTTGATGCTTGTTTCAGTCCATAAATGGACTTCTTTAACTTGCATATTTTATGACGATCTGATGGATTAGTGAAACCTTCAGGTTGTGTCATATACACATCCTCATCCAGATTTCCATTAAGGAAAGCTGTTTTCACATCCATCTGCCAGATCTCATAATCGTAATATGCTGCTATCGCGAAAAGAATCCGAATAGACTTGAACATAGCTACAGGAGAGAAAGTTTCATCATAATCTATCCCGTAGATTTGTTTGAAACCTTTCGCTACAAGCCTGCCTTTATAGGTAACCACGTTACCATCCATGTCAATCTTCTTCTTGAAGATCCATTTACAGCCTATAGGGATTACTCCCGGAGGCGGATCAACCAAATCCCAGACTTGGTTATCTGACATGGAGTCCATCTCGGCTCGCATAGCTTCAAGCCATCTAGCTGACTCCGGTCCACTGACCGCATCCGCATAAGTGAGGGGTTCATCATTGTCAATGATGTAGACTCCGTCATAGCGCTCAGGCTGACGACGGATCCTTCCCGATCTTCGCGGTTCCCGTGATATCTGAGCCTTAGGTTGTTCAATAACCCGTTCTACTGGCTCAGGCACATCCACTTGTGCTTGACTACTTTGTCCTTCCTCTGGATTCTCATCCAGTTTTATTTCTCTCCCACTGGCTTCTTGCAGAAGAAATTCCTTCTCAAGAAATATTGCCATCCGAGCAACAAATACTTTGTTCTCTTTGGGATCGTAGAAATAATAACCCTTAGTTTCCTTAGGGTAACCGACAAAGATGCATTTCTCAGATCTGCTCTCCAGTTTCCCAGAGGCGAGCTTTTTGACATAAGCCTCGCAACCCCAGATCCTGATAAATGTCAAGCTCGGCTGTTTCCCATACCATAACTCGTATGGAGTCTTAGAAACTGCCTTGGATGGCACTCGGTTTAGTACCTTTGCAGCTGTTTCCAGTGCAAATCCCCAAAAGGAGTATGGAAGAGTAGCCTGACTCATCATAGAATGAACCATATCAAGTAACGTTCTATTTCTCCTCTCGGACACACCATTCCATTGCGGTGTTCCTGGTGGAGTGAGCTGTGAGATAATCCCACACTCCTTTAGATAGTCAGTGAACGCATGACTCAGGTATTCTCCACCTCGATCAGAACGAAGCGCCTTGATATTTCGGCCTAGCTGATTTTGTACTTCATTTCTGAACTCTTTGAACTTGTCAAAAGATTCACTTTTATGTCTCATTAAATAGACATACCCATACCTACTGAAATCATCAGTAAAGGTAATGAAGTACTGATAGCCACCTCTGGCATGTTTACTAAACGGCCCACACACATCACTGTGTATAAGGTCAAGTAAACCTGAAGCCCTTTGACCTTTGTTAGGAAAAGGTGACTTCGTCATTTTACCCATTAAACAAGCTTTGCATGTATCAATCTCCTCATAGGAGAATGATCCCAGCAGTCCATGATCATGCAACCGCTTAATGCGCTTCTTGTTGATATGGCCTAAACGACTATGCCATAACAAGGTGCTGTCTTCAGCATACTTGGCTTTCTTAACATCAACATTTTGTATAGAACTTTCCATGTCCAACATGTATAACCCATTGTTAATTGAACCAGTTGCATAAACAATATTATCTAAAGATAAAACACACTTTGAAATATTGCATTCAAAGGCAAATCCTTTCCTGACAAGAGCAGGAATAGAGACAATATTTTTAGTAATACTGGGAACAAAGTAACAACTGTTTAGTTCTAATACAATGCCAGATGGTAATGAGATGAAATAGTCTCCTACAGCAACAGCAGCAACCCGTGCCCCGTTTCCAACGCGTAGGTCCACCTCATGCTGTCCCACCTGTCTTCTTCTCTTGAGTTCCTGTATGTTTGAACAAATGTGAACTCCACATGCAGTGTCCAACACCCATGAAACAGAAGAAGATGATATCATGACCTCAGTCACAAATATACCTGAGCCAGAAGCAATGCTTCCCCTCTTGTCTCCTTGGAGCGCTTTACAGTCCTTTTTCCAGTGACCCAGCTGGCCACAGTGGAAACACCTGTTGTCCTTTGACCGCTTAACCTTCTGTTTCAGAGCCTTGCTGTAACTCTTGACAGGGGCCTTGCCCTTCTTCCCCTTCTTCTTGTTCCTGGAAGGAACCATTAAGACAGAGGTTGAAGGCTTTCCCTTCAGAGTCTCCTCAGTTGTCAAGAGCATATTCAACAGCTCTGCCGGAGTACAATCGATTTTGTTCATATTAAAGTTAATAATGAACGCATCGAAAGAGGGCGGGAGAGACTGCAGAATAATGTCTACAGCAAGCTCCTGGTTGATGGTATGCCCCAGTTTCTCCAGAGCCTCCTTGTGCCCAATCATCTTGAGCACGTGAGCTCCCACTGGGCTCCCTTCAGCCAGTTTGCTCTGAAAGAAAAGCTTTGTCAGATTATAGCGTTCTGTCCTCGCCTGTGCAGCATACAGCATCTTGAGGTTCGCTATAATTTCTATAGCCGACATATCCTCATGCTGACGCTGCAGCGGTGGCGTCATAGACGCTAGCATCAGGCAAGCGACATCAATGCTATCATTGACGTGCTTTTCATAGGCATCACGAACCGCCCTTGCGGCGTTCGCAGCGGGTTGAGGCGGCACAGCCGTCTCGAGGACATACAGTTTCCTCTCAGCCTTAAGAACGATCTTAAGGTGTCCGAACCAGTCTGAGAAGTTTGGCCCAGCAAACTTCTCCCTTTCCAGTAGGGATCGCACATTGAAGCTCATGGTGTTCGTTGCTGCAGGAATCTACAACAATGCAAGAACAGCAAGGTCAGTATCAATGTTTAGAATCAATCCAGGACTTAAGAAAGATTCTTTTTCTCACTATTTTATCTGACTGAAAAATCCATTAAACAGTCCGAAAGAGTAATACTCTTTTAGTGAGATGGGATCCAGATTTCATACTTGGTCTCCGCGTCCCGCTCAGGCGAGATAAGATGCACAGAGATGACAAGCACTAATTTCTGGTAGGCTGTCCCAGCCAATCGCCAACCCGTGCGATTCCCCTTCACCTGGGCAATCCAGCAGACTGTGCCAACTGAGTTGGTACAACACAGTCTCTGATCCCACAGATGGCTGCCTCCATGCACTACCATATGCGCCACATATGTAGCCTACATGGTCAAGCTGACCCGACCTACTCCCTGGACCACGACGTGCTATGCTGAGCAACGAGAAGCGATAAATCCCTTCTCTGTAACACGCAGGTGTAATCTAGCACCGTCTGAAGATAGATGGACGTGCCCACTGAGTGGGTACAACACGGCTCCAACGATAGTCAGAACAGTGAGGTTTCGCGTCAGAAGGCTTACGAGCTTGATATTTAAGCGTTTGGATTTTAACGGTCTTTTATCTTCTTCACTATCATGCAATTCCTATGGTGATAGCAGAAGATAAATAAATCATGCTGTTCTACTTATTTAAACAATAAAAGAAAGCATGGATCTTATGTGGTAAAAGCCCATAGCCTAAGTAAGACCTTAAGATACATAAGTCTTCACTTGCTCTTCTTGGGTCTTTAGCATCATCTGGTCCAACCCAGGGCCCTTGCGCCAAGAGCACCTCAGGTGCACCACCAGCTGAATGCCCCTCTGGGATGTGTGCCTTTGTGCTCTTGTCTAATCAAAATACATTTTGATCTATCTAGACAAGATTGACTCGCAGGTCAATTATACAATAAATTAATTAAAAAGTGATTCGCAGATCACAATAATATTAATTTACAGGTTTAATTCCAGGCACGCAGGCCCCAGCACAGCACACATTTAACATGGGCAACCCACATAAGAATAAATAAACAAGCATATGGCATCAATCAATCATCATGTGATCCCTTACAAAGAAAATAAAATTTTGAAAACCCCATTGGCATCAAATTTTAATTTCCTTATGTGCCCTACAACCTTACAACGGTCCATTGATAGGGATCCACTCAACAATCTAGTTAGATCCATACCCTTGCATGCACCAAGTCCTTACTGACTCGAGTTGACCTAATGGTCAACCATGCATGCGCCAAGGGTTGAACAACCAACATGAGTTCTGGCAAGCGGGTGTGACCCCGGGCCTAACTTATGTGTGTTCACAGGTTGTCTCAACCAGACCTCGCTACACGCCTGTGATGCAATCGACCTATAGCCACCTTGTGCTTGTGCACAGGTGCCATCTGGTCGATCCATCTAGGCTGTCAGATGGTCTGATCAGACTAGGTTGATCTAAACTAGATGATGCTTTCAACCCCATCAACCCGTCTAAGGGTTTACAGTAGGCGCAACTTAGATCTAGTCAAAGGCGCGCAAGGAAAGTTTTTGATAAAACAACAACATGTAACATGCGCAATAATGTAAGCAATATACATGTATCAACAAAATCACCCTTACACATGCGCCACCAAAACAATCTCATATATGCGCCACAAAAAATACTTTCAACTAGTATTATCGCATGATGAGAAAACTTAGATCATAAGCGCAAACAAGGATCACCTTAAGCAATCATATGAAACATATAAGATCCTACCTCTGATACCAATTGAAGAGTCCCCTTCGAGGGGGAGCGCAAGCAGATGAAAAACCCTAATTCAGGGGGCACAAGCATTTTGCTAGGGTTTCATCAAGACAATCGCTTATATGCTCATATAATCAACTTAGATCTATTGATTGGATCAAGAAGGAGATTCATACCAACGCCATTGCCTTGGAGGTCGGCTTGGAAGAAGAGAGCAACTTAGATCTCCTCCAAAAGTTCACACACAAGATGAAGAGCGCTTACTTCCTTGGCGTCCCTTGTGCTAGCAAGGCACCCAAGCTTTCTTGTCGAATGGAAGGGGATGATGAGAGATCAAGCTTGGCCGAGAGCTCCACACCTTCGTCCACCACTTCTTTCACACGCAAAAATTGCAAGAAGCCAAGTGAAGTTCGATCAACCCCCATTTACCACATGGAGGCGTTTTGGTTTTCAACATAGAAAACCGCCATCCACAAATGGTAAGTGTTTATGGTTCATGCGTTCACTCCAAGTGAACGCTCGAAACTTCTCACTAATTGAACCAAACGTTCACATAGTGAACCGGTTCTATTAGATTTGGTTCAAGATCTCAATTAAGCCAAGCCACTTGGTCTAGACCACATTGAACCCTAAGGCTCAAGATCTAACCGTTCATCTCCTGATGCTCCTGATCTCACCGATCTAGCATCATCTCTCTCGATCGAAGCTTACCGATCTCAAGCCCTAATCAATCAAACATGATCAGACCAGATCTCACTTACAATCAGAGATTAAACCCCTTTAAACTGAACCCAAACAATTCAGTCCACACGATCTGACTCAAGTAAGCCATATCATCAAATTGTGCGACCTTGAGGGTTTCCTTTAAATGTCGGTAACGATAACTCACGTTATCACGATCAGTGAGGGGTATCTAGCAACACATCACTGTCTCCCGATATAAAGGAAAGAGTCTTCCAAGACTACTCCCAAACCACAGCACAAGTGTGAATCCATTCACAAGGCATGCATGTATCCTTTGCCACTGGATGTTCTCATTGGACAAGCAGGTCAAGCTTGTGACTCCAATATGATGAGCATGATTAGATCAGATGCACATAGTCACCTGGGTATGGACATACACTTTCTCAATCATCTCATCTAGGGGGCCCCTATAGAACACCACACTCCTTCAACAAGGAGACGGCAATCCTCTATCTATCACTAGTGCCCTAACCTGACTCATGATCATTATCCAAGATAGTCTATAACCATCATGTTTCAAATGATATTGAACTACCTCAAAACAATGACAATCATCATTTAGAAACACAAGTGATCTCAAGTCAGAGGACATGTGCCACTTGTTGCAATCAAGGATCATTCACATTGTGACAAGCAATTGAATATCCTAGTAGGGTCTGTCCAGTACATCCAATGTACCCATGAGTCTACATCTTATTCCATGCTCGAAGCATCCTATAAGATTAGAATACATATTAGTCTCAAGCATATCAAGGCTGTCTCATGTTCACCAAGATATCTCGACTAAGGACTTTATAGCATGTCAGCCTAGCCGAACAGCTTTGAGACATTATTCAGAAGTACGCTAATTGCAGCAGACAAGGTAACAACCTGAATAACAACCATGCCTTTATAAACACAAGAGTTTATTACATGATACTGTTTCAATCCCAAGGCCTCAAACATTAGCCTTAAGGGCATACCCCAACAGCACGCCCATCTATCTTTAGACGGTGTGTGATTTCACCTGCGTGTTACAGAGAAGGGATTTATCGCTTCTCGTTGCTCAGCATAGCACGTGGTGGTCCAGGGAGTAGGTCAGGTGAGCTTGACCATGTAGGCTACATATGGGGCATATGTTAGCTATATGGAGGCAGCCATCTGTGGGATCAGAGACTGTGTTGTACCAACTCAGTTGGCACAGTCTGCTGGATTGCCCAGATGAAGGGGAATCGCACGGGTTGGCGATTGGCAGGGACTGCCTACCAGAAATTAGTGCTTGTACTCTCTGTGCATCTTATCTCGCCTGAGCGGGACGCGGAGACCAAGTATGAAATCTGGATCCCATCTCACTAAAAGAGTGTTACTCTTTCGGACTATTTTAATGGATTTTTCAGTCAGATAAAATAGTGAGAAAAGAATCTTTCTTAAGTCCTGGATTGATTCTAAACATTGATACTGACCTTGCTGTTCTTGCATTGTTGTAGATTCCTGCAGCAACGAACACCATGAGCTTCAATGTGCGATCCCTACTGGAAAGGGAGAAGTTTGCTGGGCCAAACTTCTCAGACTGGTACGGACACCTTAAGATTGTTCTTAAGGCAGAGAGGAAACTGTACATCCTCGAGACGGCTATACCGCCTCAACCCGCTGCGAACGCTGCAAGGGCGGTTCGCGATGCCTATGAAAAGCACGTCAATGATAGCATTGATGTCGCTTGCCTGATGCTAGCGTCTATGACGCCACCGCTGCAGCGTCAGCATGAGGATATGTCTGCTATAGAAATTATAGCAAACCTCAAGATGCTATATGCTGCACAGGCGAGGACTGAACGCTATAATTTGACCAAGCTTTTCTTTCAGAGCAAACTGGCTGAAGGGAGCCCAGTGGGAGCTCACGTGCTCAAGATGATTGGGCACAAGGAGGCTCTGGAGAAACTGGGGCATACCATCAACCAGGAGCTTGCTGTAGACATTATTCTGCAATCTCTCCCGCCCTCCTTCGATGCGTTCATTATTAACTTTAATATGAATAAAATCGATTGTACTTCAGCAGAGCTGCTGAATATGCTCTTGACTGCTGAGGAAACTCTGAAGGGAAAGCCTTCAACCTCTGTCTTAATGGTTCCTTACAGGAACAAGAAGAAGGGGAAGAAGGGCAAAGCCCCAGTTAAGAACTACAACAAGGCGCTGAAACAGAAGGTTAAGCGGTCAAAGGACAACAGGTGTTTCCACTGTGGCCAGCTGGGTCACTGGAAAAAGGACTGTAAAGCGCTCCAAGGAGACAAGAAGGGAAGCATCGCTTCTGGCTCAGGTATATTTGTGACTGAAGTCATGATATCTTCTTCTTCTATTTCATGGGTGTTGGACACTGCATGTGGAGTTCACATTTGTTCAAATGTACAGGAACTCAAGAGAAGAAGACAGGTGGGGCAGCATGAGGTGGACCTACGCGTTGGAAATGGGGCACGGGTTGCTGCTGTTGCTGTAGGGGATTATTACATCTCATTACCATCTGGCATTGTATTAGAATTAAACAATTGTTATTTTGTACCCAGTATTACCAAAAATATTATCTCTATTCCTGCTCTTGTCAGGAAAGGGTTTTCCTTTGAATGCAAGATTTCAAAGTGTTATCTTACTCTTGATAATATTGTTTATGCTACTGGTTCAATTAACAATGGGTTATTCATGTTGGACATGGAATGTTCTATACAAACTATTGATAATAAGAAAGCCAAGTATGCTGATGACAGCACCTAGTTATGGCATAGTCGTTTAGGCCATATTAACAAGAAGCGCATTAAGCGGTTGCATGATCATGGACTGCTGGGATCATTCTCCTATGAGGAGATTGATACATGCAAAGCTTGTTTAATGGGTAAAATGACGAAGTCTCCTTTTCCTAATATAGGTCAAAGGGCTTCAGGTTTACTTGACCTTATACACAGTGATGTGTGTGGGCCATTTAGTAAACATGCCAGAGGTGGCTATCAGTACTTCATTACCTTTACTGATGATTTCAGTAGATATGGTTATGTCTATCTTATGAGACATAAGAGTGAATCTTTTGACAAGTTCAAAGAGTTCAAGAATGAAGTACAGAATCAGCTAGGCCGAAATATCAAGGCACTTCGTTCTGATCGAGGTGGAGAATACCTGAGTCATGCGTTTACTGACTATCTGAAGGAGTGTGGGATTATCTCACAGCTCACTCCGCCAGGAACACCGCAATGGAATGGTGTGTCCGAGAGGAGAAATAGAACGTTACTTGATATGGTTCGTTCTATGATGAGTCAGGCTACTCTTCCTTACTCCTTTTGGGGATTTGCACTGGAGACAGCTGCAAAGGTACTAAACCGAGTGCCATCCAAGGCAGTTTCAAAGACTCCATATGAGTTGTGGTATGGGAAACAGCCGAGCTTGACATTTATCAGGATCTGGGGCTGCGAGGCTTATGTCAAAAAGCTCGCCTCTGGGAAACTAGAGAGCAGATCTGAGAAATGCATCTTTGTCGGTTACCCTAAGGAAACTAAGGGTTATTATTTCTACGATCCCAAAGAGAACAAGGTATTTGTTGCTCGAACGGCCATTTTTCTTGAGAAGGAGTTTCTTCTGCAAGAAGCCAGTGGGAGAGAAATAAAGCTGGATGAGAATCCAGAGCAAGGACAAAGTAGTCAAACACAGTTGGATGAGCCTGAGCTGGTAGATCAGGTTACTGAACAACCTGAGGCTCAGATACCACGGGAACCGCGAAGATCGGGAAGGATCCGTCGACAGCCTGAGCGCTATGACGGAGTCTACATCATTGATAATGATGAACCCCTTACTTATGCAGATGCGGTCAGTGGACCGGAGTCAGCTAGATGGCTTGAAGCTATGCGAGCCGAGATGGACTCCATGTCAGATAACCAAGTCTGGGATTTGGTTGATCCGCCTCCGGGAGTAATCCCTATAGGCTGTAAATGGATCTTCAAGAAGAAGATTGACATGGATGGTAACGTAGTTACCTATAAAGGCAGGCTAGTAGCGAAAGGTTTCAAACAAATCTACGGGATAGATTATGATGAAACTTTCTCTCCTGTAGCCATGTTCAAGTCTATTCAGATTCTTTTCGCAATAGCTGCATATTATGATTATGAGATCTGGCAAATGGATGTGAAGACGGCTTTCCTTAATGGAAATCTGGATGAGGATGTGTATATGACACAACCTGAAGGTTTCACAAATCCATCAGATCGTCATAAAATATGCAAGTTAAAGAAGTCTATTTATGGACTAAAACAAGCATCTAGAAGCTGGAATATTCGTTTTGATGAATCAATCAGTGAGTTTGGTTTCATCAAGAACGAAGATGACCCGTGTGTATATAAGAGGTTTAGTGGGAGCGTGATTACTTTCCTAGTCCTCTACGTCGATGATATCTTAATCATTGGAAACGATATTCCTGAACTGCATGCTGTTAAAGCATGGTTAGGAAAATGTTTCCAGATGAAAGATCTAGGAGAAGCAGCCTATGTACTAGGTGTGAAGATCTACAGGGATAGATCTAAGAGGCTTCTCGGGCTGTGCCAGAGTACTTACATCGATAAAGTCCTGGAAAGATTTCATTTAGAGAATTCTAAAAGAGGATATCTTCCAGTCAGACATGGTCTGAATCTTTCAAAGAGTCAGTGTCCGCAAACACAGACTGAGAAAGAGGAAATGGACAATACGCCTTATGCTTCGGCTATTGGGTCCATTATGTATGCGATGTTGTGTACTCGCCCAGACGTCGCTTACGGGTTAAGCGTGACCAGTCGATTCCAAAGTAATCCAGGTCAGACACACTGGATTGCAGTCAAGAACATTTTAAAATATCTGCGGAGGACCAAAGATATGTTCTTGATATATGGTGGTCAGGAAGAACTCAGTATTGAAGGATATACTGACGCTTCATTCCAGTCTGACCAGGATGATTTCCGATCGCAATCAGGCTATGTCTTTAGCTTGAATGGAGGAGCAGTGGTGTGGAAAAGTTTTAAACAGTCAACTGTTGCTGATTCCACAACAGAAGCAGAGTATGTTGCAGCCTCGTAAGCATCCAAGGAGGCAGTGTGGATTCGTAAGTTCATAAAGGAACTTGGTGTCGTTCCTTCGAGTGCAGATCCTTTGGTTATCTTCTGTGATAACACTGGAGCAATCGCACAAGCAAAGGAACCACGGTCGCACCAGAAGTCCAAGCACATACAGAGACGTTTTCACTTGATCCGGGAGATCATTGATCGTGGCGAGATCAAAATATGCAAGGTTCATACAGACGACAATATGGCTGACCCGCTTACCAAGCCTCTGGCGCAGCAGAAGCATGAGAAGCACTGTAATAATATGGGTTTGAGATTTCTCAACCATTAGATTAAGTGCAAGTGGGAGATTGTTGGGGTATGCCCTTAAGGCTAATGTTTGGGGCCTTGGGATTGTAACAGTATCATGTATAAACTGTGATGTTTATAAAGGCAATGGTTGTTATTCAGTATGTTACATTGTCTGCTGCAATAAGTATACTTCTGAATAATGTCTCGATGCTGTTCAGCTAGGCTGACATGCAGTGAAGTCCTTAGTCGAGATATCTTGGTGAACATGAGACAGCCTTGATATGATTGAGACTAATATGTGTTCTAATCTTATAGGATGCTTCGAGCATGGAATAAGATGTAGACTCATGGGTACATTGGATGTACTGGACAGACCCTACTAGGATATTCAATTGCTTGTCACAATGTGAATATTCCTTGTTTGCACCAAGTGGCACATGTCCTCTGACTTGAGATCACTTGTGTTTCTAAATGATGATTGTCATTGTTTTGAGGTAGTTCAATATCATTTGAAACATAATGGTTATAGACTATCTTGGATAATGATCATGAGTCAGGTTAGGACACTAGTGATAGATATAGGATTGCCGTCTCCTTAAGGAGTGTGATGTTCTAAAGGGGCCCCCCCGAATGAGATGATTGAGAAAGTGTATGGCCATACCCAGGTGACTATGTTCACCTGATCTAATCATGCTCATCATATTGGAGTTACAAGCTTGACCCGCTTGTCCAATAAGAACATCCAGTGGCAAAGGATACATGCATGCCTTGTGAGGTTGATTCACACTTGTGCTGTGGTTTGGGCGTAGTCTTGGAAGACTCTTTCCTTTATATCGGGAGACAGTGATGTGTTGCTAGATACCCCTCACTGGTCGTGACAACGTAAGTTATCGTTACCGACATTTAAAGGAAACCCTCAGGGTCACACAATTTGGTGATATGGCTCACTTATGTCAGATCGTGTGGACTGAATTGTTTTGGTTCAGTTTAAAGGAGTTTAGACTCTGATTGGAAGTGAGATCTGGTCTGATCATATTTGATTGATTAGGGCATGAGATCGGTAAGCTTCGATCGAGAGATCTGATGCTTGATCGATGAGATCAAGTGCATCAAATGATGTGTGGTTAGATCTTGACCCCTTTTGGTTTAATGAGATCTAGACCATGTCTTGGTTTGATCTTGGTTTGATTTGGTTGTTGAACCAAAGTCAAATTGAACCGGTTCACTTATGTGAACGCATGGTTCGTTTTGATGGGCGTTTTGATTAGTTCACCATGCGTGAACATGTGAAGATTTAAGACTTACCATATTTGGAAGTCTCAAAGCCAAAACGCCTCAAGCCATGAAAACGCCTCAATGCTTCAATGCTTTTGGCGTTGCCCTCTCTTGAGTGTGGTTGGTCTCGACGAGAGGTAGAGAAGAAAAAGCATTCGGCTATCCAAGAATACATCGATCTCCTTCACACGGTTAGGAGACTTGGCGTTCCTTGCTAGCACAAGGAGTAACAAGAAGGGGCTATCTCTCATCTAGTGTGTGACTTCTTTGGAGGAGAGCTTGTTTGCCCTCTTGCTTTCAAGCCGCATCCAATCTAATGGCTATGGTATGAGTTGATTCTTTGCAATCCTCGTTTACAAGTTAATCATGTGTCATGCTAACCGATCTTGAAGCCCTAGCTTCCGCTATGTGCACATATATGTGCCTAATTAGGGTTTGCGCTCCCCCTTGAAGGGGACCCAACACCATAAAGGAGCTCCATGGATATCATACTTCCCTAGGGAAGGTGCAAATCCTATGTCTGTCCATTGATCTTCTCATATGGGTCGTGACATGCTCAATAACAACTGTTATGACCTCCCAGCTACGGCAAGGTGTTAGGTTGTATCAAAGCAAGTCCCTAACCATATAGAATGATCTATGACCTCAAGTCAAGGGATCAATGCATCTCCTATCACTTATGAGGATAACTCATGACACCAAGTCATAGCCTCATAGCGGGTCTATCCAGTATATCCTCCTATGATATACCCATGTGTCTGCGTTAGCACCACGTGCCTAACCAGCCCACATACCAGTCTCTCAAGTACCAGAGCTGTCCCATATCCACTCAGGTACATCGACTAGGGATAATTATTTGAGCACAGATCCAATCTGTCTCCAGGGACATTATCATGTAAGTACACAATAGCAGGTGTAGACAAACAATGATAACGACAATGCCAGAATGATATATAAATATCAATGTCAAGTAGTACATAAGTTATCCAAAACTAGGTCCTAGGGCATATACACCAACATCTCCTTGGCGGCTTTCTCCTCCCCTCTCATTCTACATTGGCTCCTCATCCTTGGAAGTGGCGCAAGATTTGAAGAAGGAGACCAAAGGCTTGGATCTTCTTCCTAAGGCTAGCACCGGGCGTGGAAGAAAAGGGCTCGAGGAATCCATGTGTGCGAGATTGCAGAGGGCAGACGCTTGGGCGCCTACCTCGACATCGGCCTCTCATTGCTTAAAGGTACTTACTATCACATCGTGTTGACCCCCTCGCATGATGATCTTCACTGGGTTTTTGGAACCGATCTGTTTCGGGAATATTCTTCCGCTGTGCACTTGTATGTATTTGTCATCTCTGTGAAAAGTAGTAAAATATCCCCGGGGTTTCCCAACAATAACACTCCTCTTTTTGTGGTCCACTGGTTATGGTTGAGAGACATCTCTTCAATCAATGTGTAAGCATCATCAATGCTCTTATTCATAAGAGCTCCGCCTGCAGCAGCATCAACAGTGAGATGAGTACTATAAAGAAGACCATTATAAAAAGTATGAATTAAAACCCATTTTTCTAAGCCATGGTGAGGACACTTCCGCTACAATTCATTAAAGCACTCCCATGCTTTACTTAGTGACTCGCCATCCCTTTGTGCAAAACTAGTAATCTGGTTTCTCAACTGGATCGTCTTACTTGGTGGGAAGTACTTAGATAAGAAAGCATTTAAAACTTGATCCCATGTGGTGAATGTTCCAGTTGGCTGGGATTGTAGCCAGGTGCGTGCTCTATTCCTGAGGGAAAAAGAAAACAATCTCAGTTTTAAAGTATCATTAGATACACCATTAATCTTAATGGTGTCACAATATTTAAGAAAAAGAGAGAGATGTTGATTAGGATCCTCAAGTGGTGATCCTCCAAACTGATTCTACTGTATCATTGATAGCAAGGCCGATTTAATTTCAAAGTTATTAGCCTCAATCGCTGGCCTAGCTATACTAGAGTGTATTCCCTGTGGATTTGATGCTGTATAGTCCCTACGCAATCTTCTTCCTTCCATAGTTGGTTCCTTCTCCTTTTTCTCTTCAAATATGAGTTTTTTACGCGATCTAAAAGTTTTTTTAATTTCAGGATCTAATAGAATTAGTGGTCCTAATCTAAGGGTCCTGCGCATAAACAAGTAAAAGAATCAAATAAACTCAAAATCTCAGAAAAACAGCAAAAAGAATTCCCAACTCAAAAATCACAACCTTGTGAAATTTTTCACAAGGGTGTGAAAAAGCACAACCTGTAAAAATAGATAGCAAAGTTAAACCAAAGACAATCAAAACTTAGTCTAGCAATACTATCAACTATTTTGATATTAACAAAACTAAGGTCCCCAACAATGGTGCCAAAAACATGATGTGTCCGCAAGTGCACGGATACGTCGAAGTAATAAAAGATATCGAACCCATATGGACCTACGTGTTAAGAACCAAATTATCAAGTTCTCACTAGCTAAGCAGACGATATGTAATGAAATAGGTCGGAAGCAAACAATTAAATTTGTTTTAAATTTCAGAGAGAAATATGGGACTAAGGTTTTATCCTCCTTAATTTCTATGACTAGACATAAATAAGTTTTTGTCAATTAATCTTATCATGATAAAGATAAAAATTTACTTGTAAAGAAATTGCCTCCTATCGGACGAACAATTTACACTAAACAAGTCTTCACTCTCGTGACTTACTGTTCAATGTTTAATAAAAGTAAATCTGACTAAAAATTAAACCTATTCTCATAAATTTAATTTTCAAGTCAAAATCTCAAGTAAAATTAAATACCCTTGTATCTTAATTTTAAATGTTTTACTTTAGGAGTTATAACAATCAAATTTACCTCTCGGTTAGTCTTATGATGTCTGAAACAATAAAATTTCTAGGTCTAAATTTTAACATGCAAAGATGCTTCAAAAATTAGTATTTTTTAGAACAAATCTATTCTCATAGACTAAATTCTTAAAATCACAATTTAAGGGTTCCGAGTTCGTAAATCACCTCTCGGTCTATATTACGAACTCTGTGACATGCTAATATTTCAGAACTAGAAAGTTTAAAGACAATAATCACTAAAGTAAAATTATCATTCAAATAAAAACTTGACAAATAATGATTACCTAGTCATTTCAGAAATTAAGAGAGATTACTCCCTCTGTCCCAAAAGGTTTTTATGCAATCATGATGGAAGTAATATAATAATAAATCATCTTAGAAAAATCAAAATTAAAAAAGGAGTAAAAATAATAGTTTACTGATTTCACAGGGGTGTGAAATATTTCACGACCCGTGATTTCTATGAAAGACAATTCTAGATTTGTCGATGAATAGTAGCAGTGTCCAGGTTTTCGCTGATTTGTCCTCCACTTGAACTCCATTTGATCTAAAACTTTCTGTGTATCTTCTCCTCCACTAGGTGCACCTTCCCTGAAGATTTGGTCAGCGAAGATGAGCTCGTTGATTCCCGACGAGGAACCCTACTGCAGCGGCGCTTCTCTTTGTGTTAATTAAAATTCACAATAAATTCTCGCCAAAAAGTCCTAATAATTGCTCCATATATTTTTTATATACTTCTGCATCCTTCGAATAGGTTTACAAAAAATATAGAGTGAAATAGAATCAAATCGAAGAAAAACTGACTCAAACTCAAAACTGGCGGACGAAATTACGGCCGTGAAAATAATCACGGTAGTGTCATAATCTATTATGTGTATTTTTCTGGGATAATTATGGCTGTGATAATTATTAAGGTAGTGCCGTAATTCTCTCTGTGTAAAATCTCCAAGAAATCACAATCGGGAAAATAATCACGGTAGTGCCGTGATTCTTTCTGTAAACTTCAATAAAACCACGGTCGTGAAAATAATCACGGCAGTGCCGTAATTTCGCTTAAACTCTAATTTGCTTGAAAATTGACAGGTAATTTCCTCTTGATGACCGGATTTCGTTCATACATTCAGTTCATTTAAAAATTCATCAAAATTTGGTCATTTTTCCTGAAAAATGTCAAAACAAAATAAAGGTGAAGATTCCGAACAAACACAAGGTTTTAAGTCTAATTGAGTTAAAATATGTTCAAAATAGGGGAGATTATGCATAAAAATCATAGTAAAAATACTATATAAATATGATACATCAACGTCTAGATTGGACAAGCGTGTGACACTTATTTAACCTAATCAAATGGTCGTGACTAAATCAAACTTTACCTAGGTGTGGCCACATGCTTTCAATTATGCATCCATATGGGGGGGGGGGGGGCCAAGGACATCAAGCTTCAAGTTAAGGAAGGGGTAAATCCTCTAGTTGCGAGATATATCTCTCATACGGCTTATTATATGCCGAATGACAACCGTTATGACCTCCTTGCTACGGCATGATGTTAGGTTATATCAAAGTATACCCCTTACCATAGAGAGAAACAAACTCTCTTAAGTCAAAGGACAAATGCACCTCTATCACCGTGAGTTTTAACTTGAGATACCAAGTAACAACCTCATAGTAGATCGGTCTAGTATATCTATCTTGAAATACTCATGTGTCTGCATTTAGCACATTGTGCTTAACCAGTGCATAAACTAGTCTCACCTACACTATTTCTATCCCTTAGCCACTATGGCACTCGACTAGGGACATAATATTTGAGATATGATATATCTATAGGGACATCATCATGTAAACATACATATGCGCATATTTATAAAAAACACTGAGAATGACAATGCCATGATATATATAAATATTACAAGTAAATGTAGTACAAATGTCTGGACCAACAATAGGTCTTAGGGCATACACTAATAACCCAATTGTAGACAAGGACTAATGATTGTAGATACAAGCAACCCAATCGTGGATAAGGATTGGGCGGTCGTAGATATAGGCTGCTGGATGGTAGATATCCTTAACTCAATAGTAGATATTGAGGTGACATATATATCAAGCACACAAATATAAATATACACATGAAGAAGATATCCACATGTGAATCCATTTGTTAATTATTCAAATATTTACACTTATCAACAACAATATAGTTCACACTAATTCATACTTATCTACAACATATCTAAAGACTTAAAGATCCATTAAATAGTTGCACTTATGAATACATTAATTGATATTATTCAAATATTTACACTTATTCAAGATTAAACAAGCACACTTATTTACATCAATGGATTTGATTAGCTATAGTTTATAACTCTATTGCTTTAAAATTCATCCTGTCTCTTGGGAATTTTTGATGCAACATCTAAGCAATGGATAGAAAATAAGATATTAGTTAGAGGTTAGCAATTATCCTACATAGGTGATAGGTCGTACCGCAAGTACACAGTTCTATCGTGTAATAAAAAGTATCGATCCCACTTGGACTAGGGGGTCAAGTACAAACTAATTAGTCTATTGAAAGCCAGACGGTCAAATAATGATAAGATTGTCTAGTATCCTAATGCAAGAAAGTAAATTGAACTAATCAAAAGCAAACAAGGGTGCGAAAATTCTTGAGAGAAAATAAGGGTTTTATGTTTCACCACACTGAAGGGTAATGGAAAGATGATGCTAAGTGTTTTAATTCGTTTATTCTAAGCTCTTAAGGACATTCTTCCTAGGGTACATTGTTGGGGTATGCCCTTAAGGCTAATGTTTGAGGCCTTGGGTTATTATCAGTATCATGTATAAACTCTATGTTTATAAAGGCAATGGTTGTTATTCAGGTTGTTGCATTATCTGCTGCTATATGTATACTTCTGAATAATGTCTCAATGTTGTTCAGCTTCACTGACATGCAGTATAGTCCTTAGTCGAGATATCTTGGTGAACATGAGACAGCCTTGATATGATTGAGACTAATATGTGTTCTAATCTTATAGGATGCTTCGAGCATGGAATAAGATGTAGACTCATAGGTGCATTGGATGTACTGGACTGACCCTACTTAGGATATTCAATTGCTTGTCATAATATCAATAATCCTTATTTGCAAACAAGTGGCATATTTCCTCTGACTTGAGATCACTTGTGTTTCTAAATGATGATTGGCATTGTCTTGAGGTAGTTCAATATCATTTGAAATATAATGGTTATAGACTATCTTGGATAATGAGCATGAGTCATGTTAGGACACTAGTGATAGATATAGGATTGCCTTCTCCTTGTTTGGAGTGTGATGTCCTAAAGGGGCCCCCTGTATGAGATGGTTGAGAAAGTGTATGGCCATACCCAGATGACTATGTTCATCTGATCTAGCCACTCTCATCATGTTGGAGTTACAGGCTTGACACGCTTGTCCAACGAGAACATCCAGTGGCAAAGGAAACACATATGTCAAGTGACTTGGGTTCACACTTGTGCTATGGTTTGGGAGTAGTCTTGGAAGACTCTTTCCTTTATATCGGGAGACAGTGATGTGTTGCTAGATACCCCTCTCTGATCGTGATAACGTAAGTTATCGTTACCGACATTTAAAGGAAACCCTTAGGGTCGCACAATTTGATGATATGGCTTACTTATGTCAGATCGTGTGGACTGAATTGTTTTGGTTCAGTTTAAAGGAGTTTAAACTCTGATTGTAAGTGAGATCTGGTCTGATCATGTTTGATTGATTAGGGCTTGAGATCGGTAAGCTTCGATCGAGAGAATTGATGCTTGATCGATGAGATCAAGAGCATCAAGAGATGTGTGGTTAGATCTTGAGCCTTTTTGGTTTAATTAGATCTAGACCATGTCTTGGTTTGATTTGGTCTTTGAACCAAAGTCAATTGAACCGGTTCACTTATGTGAACGCATGGTTTAATTAAAGGGGGTGTTTTGATTGGTTCACTAAGCGTGAACGTATGAAGTCATGACTTACTATTTTTGGAAGCCATGACACTTCCCCACGAATTGAGAACGCCTCAACGCCTCTCTCGCCTTAAGCTCTCTCGTGTGTCTCGTCTCCACGGGGGTGAAAGAAGGTATTCGGCCAGCCAAGAAAACATCTGATCTCCTTCATACGGCTAGGACACCTTGGAGAGCTTTGCTAGCACAAGGTTAACGCCAAGGAGGAAGCCATCGCCATCTTGTGTGCGTCCACTTTGGAGGAGAGCCGCATCGCCCTCTTGCTTCCAAGTCGCAATCCAAACAAAGGCAACGGTAAGATCACAAATTGATCTTTGCAAGTTTTAAGTTGATCATATATTCATGCCACATGCGATCCACATGAAACCTAAAGTTTCCGCCCATGCAAGTCTTTAGAAGTGCATGCGTTTAGGGTTTCACCCCCCACTTTCAATTGGTATCAGAGCATAGTTTCGGTATGATCTATATGATTGCTTTTTGTGTGATCCATGTATGCGTTGAAGAGATCTAAACCTAAACATCATGCGAAAAATACATGCTAGTCTTTAGATGTATGTTTTTGTTTGTGGCGCATGTATGTTATTCTTGTTGGCGCATGTTGAAGATTTTTTTTCAAAAACTTAACTTCTTGCGCGACTCCACTTAGATCTAAAAGCGCCTACTTGAAATACTTAGACGGGTTACTAGGGTTGAAGTCATCAGTCTAGTCTAGACCCAACAGTCTGATTAGACCATCTGACAGCCTAGATGGGTCGACCAGATAGCACCTATGCGCAAGCATTAGGTGGCTATAGGTCGACTGCAGAAAGGCGTGTAGCGATGTCTGATTGAGGCGACCAGTGAACGATAATGATTAAGGCCCGGGGTCACACCCGCTTGCCAGAAATCATGTGGGACGTTCAGCCCTTAAGGCATGCATTGTTGACCATGAGGTCGACGCAAGTCAGTTATGACTTGGTGCATGCAAGGGCAGTGGGTCTGACTTGGTCTGATGAGTGGATCCCTATTAATGGACCGTTGTAAGGTAGTAGGGCACATAAGGAAATAAAATTGATACCATGGGGTTTTCCAAAATTTTATTTTCCTATTTGGATCACATGTTGTTTGTTTAACCTCATTGGATGTCTATTTCATCTGATGTGGGATGCCCTATTTATGTGCTGTGCTGGGGCCTGCGTGCCTGGATTAATTAATTATAAATTTTTATTGTGATCTGCGCATCGCATTTTTAATTTATGTTAATGTGTAATTGACCTGCGAGTCAAATCATGTCTAGATAGATTAAAATGTAAATTAATCAGACATGAGCACAGAGCACACATGGCTAAAGCGCTTGCAGCAAGTGGCTTCACCAGTGGGAGGTCTAGAGTTCGACTCTAGAACAGGCGCAACCAATCTGGTGGGCGCATTTGGACTGCAGGGGGCACTTGGGCCCGGGGTGGGCCAGATGAAATGCAAAAGACCCATGAAGAGCTCAAGTGAAGACTTGTGTAAAACTAGGGTTTTACTTAGGCTTAATGGGCGTTTACCACATAAGATCATTGTGCTTTCTATTTACTGTTTAAGTAATATTAGCACCTGCATGATTTATCTTTCTGCTATCACCATAGAATTTGTATGATAGTAAGAAGATAAAAGGACCGTTAAAATCCAACGTTAAATATCAAGCACGAAAGCCTTCTGACGCGAAACCTCACTGTTCTGACTATCGTTGGGGCCGTGTTGTACCCACTCAGTGGGCACGCCCAGCTATCTTCAGACGGTGTGTGATTACACCTACGTGTTACAGAGAAGGGATTTATCGCTTCTCGTTGCTCAGCATAGCATGTGGTGGTCCAGGGAGTAGGTCAGGTCAGCTTGACCATGTAGGCTACATATTGAGCATATGTTAGCTATATGGAGGCAGCCATCTGTGGAATCAGAAACTGTGTTGTACCAACTCAGTTGGCACAGTTTTCTGGATTGCCTAGATGAAGGGGAATCGCACGGGTTGGCGATTGGCATGGATAGCCTACCAGTGATTAGTGCTTGAACTCTCTGTGCATCTTATCTCGCCTGAGCGGGACGCGGAGACCAAGTATGAAATCTGGATCCCATCTCACTAAAAGAGTTTTACTCTTTCGGACTGTTTTATTGGATTTTTCAGTCAGATAAAATAGTGAGAAAAGAATCATTCTTAAGTCCTGGATTGATTCTAACATCGATACTGACCTTGTTGTTCTTGCTTTGTTGTAGATTCCTACAGCAACGAACACCACAGGGTTCAATGTGCGATCCTTACTGGAAAGGGAGAAGTTTGCTGGGCCAAACTTCTCAGACTGGTACGGACACCTTAAGATTGTTCTTAAGGCTGAGAGGAAGTTGTATGCCCTTGAGACGGCAATACCGCCTCAACCCGCTGCGAACGCCGCAAGGGCGGTTCGGGATGCTTATGAGAAGCATGTCAATGATAGCATTGATGTCGCTTGCCTTATGCTTGCGTCTATGACGCCAGAGCTACAGCGTCAGCATGAGGATTTATCTGCTATTGAAATTATAGCAAATCTCAAGATGTTGTATGCTGCACAGGCAAGGACAGAACGCTATAACTTGACAAAACTTTTCTTTCAGAGCAAACTGACTGAAGGGAGTCCAGTGGGAGCTCACGTACTCAAGATGATTGGGTACAAAGAGGCTCTTGAGAAACTGGGACATACCATCAATCAGGAACTTGTTGTAGACATCATATTGCAGTCTCTCCCGGTCTCTTTCGATCCGTTCATCATTAATTTTAATATGAACAAGATCGACTGTACACCGGCAGAGTTACTGAACATGCTCTGTACTACAGAGCAGACTCTTGAAAAGGGAAAGCCTTCATCTTCTGTCTTGATGGTTCCTTCAAGGAACAAGAAGAAGGGGAAGAAGGGCAAAGCCCCTATCAAGAGCTATAACAAAGCTCTGAAACAAAAGATGAAGCGGTCAAAGGAATACAGATGTTTCCATTGTGGCCAGTTGGGTCACTGGAAAAAGGACTGTAAAGCGCTCCAAGAAGATAAGAAGGGAAGCAAGGCTTTCGCTTCTGGCTCAGGTATTTTCGTGACTGAAGTCATGGTATCTTCTTCTATTTCATGGGTGCTGGACACTGCATGTGGAGTTCACATTTGTTCAAATGTACAGGAACTCAAGAGAAGAAGACAGGTGGGACAGCATGAGGTGGACCTACGAGTTGGAAACGGGGCACGGGTTGCTGCTGTTCCTGTAGGACAATATAACATCTCTTTACCATCTGGTCTTGTATTAGAACTTGACAATTGTTATTTTGTGCCGAGCATAACTAAGAATATTATCTCTATTCCTGCTCTTGTCAGGAAAGGGTTTTCCTTTGAATGCAAAACTTTAAAGTGTTGTATTTCATTTGATAATATTGTTTATGCTACTGGGTCGATTAACAATGGGTTATTCATGTTGGACATGGAATGTTCTGTACAACAAATTGATAATAAGAAAGCCAAGTATGCTGATGACAGCACCTTGCTATGGCATAGTCGTTTAGGCCATATTAACAAGAAGCGCATTAAGCGGTTGCATGACCATGGACTGCTGGGATCATTCTCCTATGAGGAGCTTGATACATGCAAAGCTTGTTTAATGGGCAAAATGACGAAGACTCCTTTTTCCAACAAAGGTCAAAGGGCTTCAGGTTTACTTGACCTCATTCACAGTGATGTGTGTGGGCCATTTAGTAAACATGCCAGAGGTGGCTATTCATACTTCATTACCTTTACTGATGATTTCAGTCGATATGGTTATGTCTATCTAATGAGACATAAGAGTGAATCTTTTGAAAGTTCAAAGAGTTCAAAAATGAAGTACAGAATCAGTTAGGCCGGAATATCAAGGCACTTCGATCAGATCGAGGTGGAGAATACTTGAGTCGAGAGTTTACTGACTATCTGAAGGAGTGTGGGATTATCTCACAGCTCACTCCGCCAGGAACACCGCAATGGAATGGTGTGTCCGAGAGGAGAAATAGAACCTTATTGGATATGGTTCGTTCAATAATGAGTCAGGCTACTCTACCTTACTCCTTTTGGGGATTTGCACTGGAAACAGCTGCAAATGTACTAAACCCAGTGCCATCCAAGGCCGTTTCAAAGACTCCATATGAGTTATGGTATGGGAAACAGCCGAGCTTGACATTTATTAAAATCTGGGGTTGCGAGGCTTATGTCAAAAAGCTCGCCTCTGGGAAACTAGAGAGCAGATCTTATAAATGTATCTTTGTTGGTTACCCTAAAGAAACTAAGGGTTATTATTTCTACGAACCCAAAGAGAACAAAGTATTTGTTGCTCGTACGGCTATTTTTCTTGAGAAGGAATTTCTTCTGCAAGAAGCCAGTGGGAGAGAAATAAAGCTGGATGAGAATCCAGAAGAAGGACAAAGTAGTCAAGCTCAGTTGGATGAGCCTGAGCAAATAGAACAGGTTAATGTTCAACCTGAGGCTCAGATATCACGGGAACCGCGAAGATCGGGAAGGATCCGTCGACAGCCTGAGCGCTATGACGGAGTCTACATCATTGATGATGAACCCCTTACTTATGCGGATGCGGTCAGTGGACCGGAATCAGCAAGATGGCTTGAAGCTATGCGAGCCGAGATGGACTCCATGTCAGATAACCAAGTCTGGGATTTGGTTGATCCGCCTCAGGGAGTAATCCCTATAGGCTGTAAGTGGATCTTCAAGAAGAAGATTGACATGGATGGTAACGTAGTTACCTATAAAGGCAGGCTAGTTGCGAAAGGTTTCAAACAAATCTACGGAATAGATTATGATGAAACTTTCTCTCCTGTAGCTATGTTCAAGTCTATTCGGATTATTCTCGCGATAGCAGCATATTATGATTATGAGATCTGGCAAATGGATGTGAAGACCGCTTTCCTTAATGGAAAACTAGAAGAGGATGTGTATATGACACAACCTGAAGGTTTCATCAATCCATCAGATCGTCATAAAATATGCAAATTAAAGAAGTCCATTTATGGACTAAAACAAGCATCTAGAAGCTAGAATATTCGTTTTGATGAATCAGTTTGTGAATTTGGTTTCATCAAAAATGAAGATGACCCGTGTGTATATAAGAGGTTTAGTGGGAGCGTGATTACTTTCCTAGTCCTCTACGTCGATGATATCTTGATCATTGGAAACGATATTCCTGAACTGCATGCGGTCAAAGCATGGTTAAGAAAATGTTTCCAGATGAAAGATTTAGGAGAAGCAGCCTATGTATTAGGTGTGAAGATCTACAGAGATAGATCTAAGAGGCTTCTCGGGTTGTGCCAGAGTACTTACATCGATAAAGTCCTGGAGAGATTCCATTTAGAAAATTCTAAAAGAGGATATCTTCCAGTCAGACATGGTCTGAATCTTTCAAAGAGCCAGTGTCCTCAAACACAGTCTGAGAAAGATGAAATGGACAATACGCCTTATGCTTCGGCTATTGGTTCCATCATGTATGCGATGTTGTGTACTCGCCCAGACGTCGCTTGCGGGTTAAGCGTGACCAGTCGATTCCAAAGTAATCCAGGTAAGGCACACTGGATTGCGGTCAAGAACATTTTAAAATATCTTCGGAGGACCAAAGATATGTTCTTGATTTATGGAGGTCAGGAAGAACTCAGTATTGAAGGATATACTGACGCTTCGTTCCAATCTGACCAGGATGATTTCCGATCGCAATCAGGCTATGTTTTTAGCTTGAATGGAGGAGCAGTGGTGTGGAAAAGTTTCAAACAATCAATTGTTGCTGATTCCACAACAGAAGCCGAGTATGTTGCAGCCTCAGAAGCATCCAAGGAGGTAGTGTGGATTCGTAAGTTCGTTCAAGAACTTGGTGTTGTTCCTTCGAGTGCAGATCCATTGGTTATCTTCTGTGATAACACTGGAGCAATAGCACAAGCAAAGGAACCACGGTCGCACCAGAAGTCCAAGCACATACAGAGAAGGTTTCATTTGATCCGTGAGATCATAGATCGTGGAGAGATCAAGATCTGCAAGGTTCATACAGATGACAATCTAGCTGACCCGCTTACAAAGCCTCTGGCGCAGCAGAAGCATGAGAAGCACTGTAATAATATGGGTTTGAGATTTCTCAACCATTAGATTAAGTGCAAGTGGGAGATTGTTGGGGTATGCCCTTAAGGCTAATGTTTGAGGCCTTGGGTTATTATCAGTATCATGTATAAACTCTATGTTTATAAAGGCAATGGTTGTTATTCAGGTTGTTGCATTATCTGCTGCTATATGTATACTTCTGAATAATGTCTCAATGGTGTTCAGCTTCGCTGACATGCAGTATAGTCCTTAGTCGAGATATCTTGGTGAACATGAGACAGCCTTGATATGATTGAGACTAATATGTGTTCTAATCTTATAGGATGCTTCGAGCATGGAATAAGATGTAGACTCATAGGTGCATTGGATGTACTGGACTGACCCTACTTAGGATATTCAATTGCTTGTCACAATATGAATAATCCTTATTTGCAAACAAGTGGCATATTTCCTCTGACTTGAGATCACTTGTGTTTCTAAATGATGATTGGCATTGTCTTGAGGTAGTTCAATATCATTTGAAATATAATGGTTATAGACTATCTTGGATAATGAGCATGAGTCATGTTAGGACACTAGTGATAGATATAGGATTGCCTTCTCCTTGTTTGGAGTGTGATGTTCTAAAGGGGCCCCCTGTATGAGATGGTTGAGAAAGTGTATGGCCATACCCAGATGACTATGTTCATCTGATCTAGCCACTCTCATCATGTTGGAGTTACAGGCTTGACACGCTTGTCCAACGAGAACATCCAGTGGCAAAGGAAACACATATGTCAAGTGACTTGGGTTCACACTTGTGCTATGGTTTGGGAGTAGTCTTGGAAGACTCTTTCCTTTATATCGGGAGACAGTGATGTGTTGCTAGATACCCCTCTCTGATCGTGATAACGTAAGTTATCGTTACCGACATTTAAAGGAAACCCTTAGGGTCGCACAATTTGATGATATGGCTTACTTATGTTAGATCGTGTGGACTGAATTGTTTTGGTTCAGTTTAAAGGAGTTTAAACTCTGATTGTAAGTGAGATCTGGTCTGATCATGTTTGATTGATTAGGGCTTGAGATCGATAAGCTTCGATCGAGAGAATTGATGCTTGATCGATGAGATCAAGAGCATCAAGAGATGTGTGGTTAGATCTTGAGCCTTTTTGGTTTAATGAGATCTAGACCATGTCTTGGTTTGATTTGGTCTTTGAACCAAAGTCAATTGAACCGGTTCACTTATGTGAACGCATGGTTCAATTAAAGGGGGCGTTTTGATTGGTTCACTAAGCGTGAACGTATGAAGTCATGACTTACTATTTTTGGAAGCCATGACACTTCCCCACGAATTGAGAATGCCTCAACGCCTCTCTCGCCTTAAGCTCTCTCGTGTGTCTCATCTCCACGGGGGTGAAAGAAGGTATTCGGCCAGCCAAGAAAACATCTGATCTCCTTCATACGGCTAGGACACCTTGGAGAGCTTTGCTAGCACAAGGTTAACGCCAAGGAGGAAGCCAACGCCATCTTGTGTGTGTCCACTTTGGAGGAGAGCCGCATCGCCCTCTTGCTTCCAAGTCGCCATCCAAACAAAGGCAACGGTAAGATCACAAATTGATCTTTGCAAGTTTTAAGTTGATCATATATTCATGCCACATGCGATCCACATGAAACCTAAAGTTTCCGCCCATGCAAGTCTTTAGAAGTGCATGCGTTTAGGGTTTCACCCCCCACTTTCATACATATCCTTCCCTCTCAGGCCACGATCCAGTATCTAACTCAACCCAAGTCTCCTACTCTCGTGACTTACTAGGTTAAGCAGATCTAATGGGTTCCGTGAAGAATTATTAACTCATCGACTAATTTCGACCTACTTTCGAAATCGAAAATAAAAGTTGAATCCTAAGGGTTCCAACATTCTGGTTCACCTCTCAGTACTTCCCACAACGTCTAATACATATGAAAGCATGGCCAGTGCAATAATATGAAATAGATGGGATTAGGATTGAATAAGGACAACAATAAACTCTAGCAATGTATTAATTAAGTATTATTAATCAACATCCTTACAACGGGCTACGCCTAAACCCCGAAAATAAGTTACGCTACAACTTTCATCGTAGAATACATAAGATTTCTCAAGAAAAAATTCTACAAAACTAGAGGAAAGGCTGGTGTTAGGGAATACCAGGTGTAATTTAAAATTTTGCAGTCCCAGGACACAGCGGAATAGTCATTACACCCGAAACATATTCCTTTCCCAAGGATCCATGCGAGAGAGAAGACACAAGGATGTGTTAGAGATGTACCTCTTTTGCTTGCTTAGTCGTTGAAGCCATGTTGAAGGCGCCCAAGTGTTTGCCCTCTACAAGTATCCACGCGTCGACCATCTCAACGTTGCTCCCTTCCACGCTTGGTGCTAGCCTCAGGAATAGAATCTATCCTTTGTCACTCTCTTCAATTCTTGCGCCACCTCTAGGGTATAGGCGCCAGGAAGAGATGAGGAGGAAGAAGATGCGCCAAGCACTTCCTTCTTCTTCTATGCTTGCGCCACCTTCTTCTTCTATGCTTGCACCACCTCTAAGCTATTGGACCATTGAGCACCAGGAACTAAATCAAGTTCAAGTAAATGAAGCTGCTTCCTTGGCTGCCACAAGAAGCTGCAATGTACTCAGCCTTAATTGTAGAATTTGCCACTATGGTTTGTCTAATGCTCTTCTAGCACACAACACCACAACAAGGCAAAACGCAAATCCTGGCTGTGATCAATAGTCATTAGACTGGAACGAAGTGTCAGTGTACCCCTGTACACAAAATTCTTCCTGTCTATCATAGACTACAGCTCAATCCTTTGTACTTCCCAAGTATATATAAGGATTGCTTTCACAGCTATCCAGTGTCAAACACTGGGATCTGATTGAAACTTGCTAGCTATGCTCCAAGCATCTGCCACAAATGGTCTTGTGTATATTACACAAAACATGATCTATCCTATACCCAATGTATCAGGATTTTATACCCATGTTACTACTCTCCAGCTGTGTTATAGGACATAGCATCTTTGTGAGAGTCAGACCATATCTTCCTGGAAGGTATTATTATTTGGTTTCACCCAATATGAACCTCTCCAGAAACTTCTGGATGAACATAGATTGACCAAAGGGCAATGACATTCTTGGATCTCTATCTATAGATCCTCATGCCTAGGATGTAGGCATCATTCCCTAGATCATTCTTCTCGAAATACTTCCCAAGCCTTGTCTTCACCGTGTGAAGAGCTGGGATGTCATTTCATATGAGGAGAATATTGTCAATCATGTAGAACAAGAAATATTATGATGCTCCCACTGATCTTCTTGTAAACATAGGCTCTTTCAACATGCTTGCATAAGACTATGCATATCTTTATAGCCTTGATATGAAAACCTTTCAGCTATTTCCATGTAGACATCCTATTCCAGACGTCCATTTAAGAAAAGCAGTTTTCATAACAACACGCCATAACTGATCATGCAATTATAACAAGCAGATTCCTAATGTACTTAAAACACAGCTATTGATGAAAAATTTCATAATTATCTACCTAGTGGATTTGCCTAAAATTTTTGTTCACAAGCTTGCCTTTCATGGTAACAATGTTACCTTCCATGTCTATCTTCCTTGAAGATTTATTTACAGCCTATGGGTGTTACCCTTTTGGCGGCTCATCCAAGTCCCAGACTTGATTAGCAGACATGGAGTCCATTATGTTTCTCATGGCGTTTAGCCATTTCTTGGAATTTGGTCCATCGACCGCTTCCATTTCCTCATAAGTCTTAGGTTCATCCTTGATGAAAAATTTGTCATGCCCAGCATTTCGAATCCATCCAGACTTATGTGGTTCCTGTGTTACTTGAATTGCATGTTACTTTGAACTTGCATGTGAGATTCTACTCTCCATTTGTGTCTAATTGTATTGTGGTTGATTCTAGACCATGTCCCAATTAAATCTACTCCCACTAGCTTCTTTCAGAAGAAATATCTTCTCAAGAGAGACAGTAGTTTGAGCAACAAATATTTTGTTGTCTCTGGGATAGAAATAGCACTCTACAGTGCCCCACAAACTCATACTTTTGAATCCCCGCATATTACATTCCCAAATCCTTTGAAGAAATGGGATATTTGCAGTTTCCAACTCAAAAGCTATCTTAGACACACTTTCCAATAGAGTGACAGTACATCTGATTGCATGGCGTCATAGTAGTATATTTGCATGACTATTCAAAGATGGAACCACATCCAATGGGTTCCTCTTTTGAAATTAACCATACAGTTGTGGTGTTCCAAGTAAGTTGTGAGATAATACCCACACTCCTTAGGATAGTCATCAAATTCTCCACCAATCACCTTGATCCAATCAAAGTGTTTTAACAGATTCTCCAATTTGATTCAATACTTCATTTGTGAACTTCTTGGATCTCTCCAAAGTTCTTATGTTGGATAAGGTATACCCACACCTAATGAAGTATACAACTCCTCTTGGTGCTTGTATTCATGGGTCCATATACATTGCTGTGTAATAGATCCAACAAGCCATCAACCCTTCCACCTTTTATGGTGAAGGCAGCATCTGTCTTTTTGTTTCTTTGAACAAGGCTCACATGTATCATAATCCTGAAAGGATAAAGATCCCAATAGTCCATGGACCATTGGATGTGACCATTGTTCAATGGTTCAAGAGACAATGCTATAAAAGGATGTTTATTGAATCATTGGATCTGATCTTTTGTTACACATAGAACCACAAACTATTATCAACTGTATCACTTCAATAGAACATCTCAGATTTAAAGAAAAATATCATTTATTATTTCAAACAGAAGTCCTTTCCAAAAGGAATGATGTTCTAATACATAAGCTGATACATAATAGAAAAGTTCTAGATAAAGTTTTCAAGGCAGTGAGATGATATCAGCAGCATCCAATGCTTCGTCCTTGACCCGAGAGTCGATCCCACCAAGCCTCATTCTCCTACTTCTTTTGAGCTCTTGCATACGTAAAACATATGTGAGCCTCACATGCGGTACCCAGTACCCATGAGTAAGAAGTAGACATAAAGACCTTGGTAACACAATACCTAAAGCAGATGGATTACATCCCTTCTTCTTTGCCATGCTCTTCTTGGGCCTCAATCCTCTTCGAAATACCCATGCATTCCCAGTCTTCCGAAGTATTAGCTTCGAAATTGATGTAGGGGGGGAAGCGTGGAGTAAAACTACTGATATAAAATTCAGTTATTTTTTTTAAAATTTTCAGAAAAACATATTCATGAGAAAGCAGCAAGAAATCCAAGCAAGAAAATTAATCAATTTTGATAAGTTGTTATGCCATGTAGGAAAATCCATAAATCCAAAATAAGAACCAAGTTAACCAAGATGTATAACAAGATTAATTCTTTTGAATCGTGTAAGAATAGTAGCGTGAAGAGCTGTCAGTCATTTATAATACTTGCAACAATATAGCTATTCAGATTGGTAAATTAACATAGCACAGAAAATTATCAGAATGCAAAATTTGCTATGCTTCATAGGATGAACCGTTCATTCTTTCATGGAGACAACTAGTCCCAGGAGCAGAACAAGTTGTGTACTTCTTAATCATGCCAAAGTTGTAAATTTTTATCGCACCAATTTCTTCAAATACCTACAAGAAAAACACTACTCAGATTAGTTCATAAAATAATTGTAGGAGTTATATTGGATATGAAAAGTTGCTAGGTAGCATTGGATGATCTGATGAGTTTTAATTCATCCCAACTAATCGAGATGGTAGATCAACATTTGTTCATTCTAATAGCACCAAAATCGGGAGGATGAGGCGTGTCTGAGCGCATTAAATTCCTGTGAGAATAAGCTTAATCAGATTAGATTTGAATAGAAAATACAATACAGAGAACGAAGAACAGGGGACGGCAGGGATCGTCGGCGTTCATTCGGTTGTGCACGGACGTCGAAACTGCTACGACTGGAAGTGCTCGTGTTGGGGACGAAGCTATGGTCAGAGTTTGGGGATGAACGGTGGCTTCCCGGAGGAGGACGGCGTCAGAACGCTGGCGGAGGTGAAGTAGCAACTATTCAGGTGGAACAGGGGAGGTCCGCGCGTGAAGCAGGGGTGGTCGCCGAGAATCCGGTGATGCACCAAATCAGAACCTGCTACAACTGGGGGTTCTTGTGATGTATGATAAGTCGTGGCCGGAATTTGGAGTCGAAAGATAGCCGGACGGAGGAGAGCAGCAGTGAAGAGCGAAACTAGGGTGGAAGCAAGGCGTTAACAGGGAAAGTGGTCGGCTATTTTGATTCCGGCGATCGGGGTGGTGGATGGATGGATACTAGCGGCTGTGGCTTTGCCTTGGGGAGGAGGAGTGATGCCCAAAGTTTTGTGAGGATCAGAACGGCGGATCGTCGATGGCGTGCTCACAAAGTTCCAAAAAATCTGGGAGCTGTTGAAGTGTGCAGGTGTTTGCAGCAAAATAGATAGAATTGGAGGGAGAAGAGAAGATTAGAGAAGAGAGGAAGAGGGAGGGGCTCAGCCCTAGAAGGAGGAGAAGAGAAGGGTAGGCGACACAAGCGCCTCAGAGGTGAAAGGATACATCCGATTCCATGGACGAAGAAACTATTTCATTCAACAAATTCTGCTCTTACAATCGTACTTGCAAGTGATACATATAGGCTGAAGCTTTGAAGGTGAACGTTGGAGCGAGGAGACGTTGATGTTTCCTTCTTTGAGCGGCTGCAGAGATGGCGTTGAACTTCCTCTGAATGCTGTAGAGAGACGTTGCTCTTTCCTTGTTCGTGCGAAGGAGAGACGTTGAGAATTGAGCAAAGGTGGCTGCACGTTGAGCTTTCCTTGTTGGCGAATGTTGCAAGTTTCCTTTCTTTGCAGCCTTGGCTTGATGAGGTAAGCGTTGTGCTTGATTGGCTGATTTGCAGCTGAGATTCTTTCCTCCGTTGCTTGGCATGAATGGTTGTCACGATTGTGGAATTGATTTGAGCATGCAGCAACTTTTATTTGGAAGGTGTCTTGAGCATAACTTGATATAGTTATTTATTGAGCTAGCTTTAAGAGTGACCATGCTAGCTTATTTGAGGGCTTGTAAGCATTTGACTAAGGTACTCGTAGACTCCACCTGTACCTACATGGCGTATGATCCCTGCCCCCATCAATGATACTGAACAATGGTCATTCTCAGATTCAGGCATATACTCTGAAGATCCAACAGAACTTTCCTGATCTTTGTCTATAGAGCATGGTGTGAAGAGACATTTGAGATGTGTGATAGGATCATAAATCTCCATCTCATCACACTCAATCTTGACCTCTAGGGTCATGCACTCTAAGACAAGAGCAGTGTACTCTTTGTAATCTTCACAATGTTCAAGATAGACATTCCACTCCCACTCAGTAATGAAATACATACTGGGCTGGGATGAAGGTCTTTCAAGAAGATACACCTTATTTTCTTTTTCGAGTATCTTGGACAAAATCTTGAACCACTTTGTCCAATTTGTCCCATCCAATTTGTTTTTATAGAGTTTCAATCTTAGATTAGGAGATGCCATCATCTACAATAAGCAAATAAGTAAGATAAGTACAATGATAAAGCATTTAAGCAGGACTTTAATTAAATGCTATGCTCCCACTATTTCCAAAACAAGTTGAGAACTCTCAAACTCAACATGGAAAGAAGTGAGTAGGATCCTAATTTCATATGAGGTCTCTGCGACTCACGAGTGTGAGTTGGGATGCACAGAGTGATCTCATGCTTCTTTAGGTAGGCATGCCAGCCAATTGTGCCATGCACAACTCCTCTAAGTTAAGACTGACTAGGAGCCCTGTGTCCAACGAGGGCTAGATACAACACAGAACCCTATCCTTTCAATAGCTGCCTCTAGTGATTCATCATGTCAGTGACATATGAAAAACTAGTCAAGTCTGAACCTAATCGTTATGCCCAGGGTCAATGAGTTTCCTTACGAAGGTGCGCCTAGTTAAAACAGAATGGGGAAACCATTGCCACCACACACCTCCTAAAGATAAGTGGGTGTGTCCCATGAGGGTGGGAAACAGTTCACAACACCACTGATCAATAGTTTGATGAGCGCTACGCGTTAGAAGGCTATCTGACTTGATATTGTAGTGAGAGTTTTTGCATATTTGTTTTATTCTTTTCTAGCATGCAGTTTTCCTATGGTTATGGCATCAAAGGAAAAACATCACAGGCATGCTGTGGACAGAATAATAAACCATCACAGGCATGCTAGTTTGGTCGATATTGATGTAGGACGGGAGCGTGTGAAAATGATACTAATTCAATTATTTATTTTTGTTTTTTGACGTGGAACCATGTAACAAAGCTAATGATTTCAGATCAATTATTTTTTTTTTTTTCTTTTCAGAATAAAGCTCAAAATTTAGGAAAATAATAAAGAAACAGATTAGAATTCTAGGGCAAAATGTAATCATTTACAAAGAATTACTATGCCCTGTAGAAAAATCCATATATCCAAAATTCAAATCGAGTATGTCGAATAATAGAATAAAAGTAATGATTTTGAGGTGTGTCAAAAATATGGATTCATGAGTTGTCAGGCATGTAGGGTAATTGCAACAATATAGCTAGTCAGATCAAAAAATTAACACAGCACAGAAAATTATCAGGTAGTAATTCTTGCGATGCCTTCTATGATGACTCGTTGCCTCTAAAATGAAACCATCTGATCCGAGAGGTAGAACAAGATTTGTGTTTCCTAATCGTGCCAAGGTTATAAACTTTTGTTCTGCCAACTTCTTAAAATTCCTGCACAAAGAAGACTAATAAGTTTAGTAGAAGAAACTGGTGCAGAAAAGTATATAGGTATTCAAAAGTTGCTAGATGGTGCAAGATGATCTAATGAATCTGGTTTCAATCCAACTAATCTATATGGTAGATCAAGATTTGTTCTTTTCAGAAGTATCAAAATTAGTGAGCGATGTTCTTTCAGGCAAGTAGGACATCTGCACAAACATGGCTAATCAGAATACTAAATAAACTAGTACAGAAGTTTATCAGAGTTCAAAAGTTGCAATGTGTTTCTAGTTGATCCCTTGTCGCTCGAGTTGGATCAACTTGTCCATCTATAAGATCAAGATGAGATCTTCATGTTGATGCCACAGATCATGAGTTTTGTTGTGTCAAATGCTCAAGATAGCTGCGAAAACAAGGTTAATCAGATTAACTTTGAGTAAAACAAACTTGAAAATAGGAGAAGGAAAAATAGGGGACGTCGCGAAAGTTGAGCAGGGATCGTCGACGTTCGTCTGGTGGTGCACGAACATCGAAGCTGCTACAACTGGGAGTCCTTGTGAATGTTGTGACGGCATGGCAGAAGTTTGGAGGCGAATGGAGGTTGGTCGGAGGAGAACGACGCTGAATGGCAGATCTAGGGCGAAAACAGGGGTTGGTGGGCGAGTTGCAGGGCTCCTTGCGCGGACGCCGAACCTGTACAGTTGGGAGTTGATGTGGTGATGGCGAACAGGTGGCCGGAGTTTCGGGTCGAGTGGTGACCGGTCGGAGGAGGGTGACGATGAAACGCAGAACCGAGGTGGAAGGCTGGCGAGAACAGGGGATCTTGGTCGGAATTTTGATTCCGGAGATTGGAGAGTCGGATGGACGGATGCCGGCGGTTGATGGTTCTATGGCGGAAGGCGAAGCGGTGGCTGAACTTGCGTGGAGATCCGCCGGCTGGATCGTCGGCGGTGATGTTGCAAAGTTTCAAAATCTGGGGGAAGTTGCGAACCGGGTTGTCGAGAGGAAGGAGATGAAGGAGGAGAGGAGAAGAGGGGGAGGAAGGGAAGAGGGCTCGGCCCTAGAAGGAGAAGAAGAAGGAGAACATCCGATAGAAGAGGAAGATTACTAGAAAACTATTTCATTACTCAATTTTATCAAATCTATCTGTTCGTAACAAGGCTGTAAACATGATACAAATAGGGTGAAGCTTGGAAACGAACGTTGCTGGGTGAACGTTGCAATTTCCTTCTTCGTCAGCAAAGAGACGTTGGAGGAGTTTCCTTCTGGGCTGAGCGAAGGTGGCTGGAGACGTTGGTGTTTCCATTCTTTGGAGCGTTGAAGTCTAGCGTTGATTTGGCTGCAAGGAGATCCTTAATTGGCTGATTTGAACGTTATTGCTTGCTTTGTTTCCTTTGGCGTGGATGCAGGTCACGACTGGAGTATGCAGCAACTTGTTATTTGGAAAGTGTCTTGAGCTTCACTTGAAGTATTTGATGGTAGTTCTTTCCCCATTATTGTGCTAGCATTATGATTGAGCTTGCTAGCTTATTTGAGAGCTTCCGAGCCTTTGACTAGGGTAGTCAAAGGCTCCACTTGTATCTTCGAGGCACGTGATCCCTGCCTCCATCAGTTCTCCCCGGGTGAAAAAAATTCTTCCCCGAAGAATTGTCCTTGCATAGGTGGAGGAGTTCAACAGTCAATATCCATAGTCTAAGCTGCAAGTTAGGGACACCTGTAGAAAATTCCCTTTCTCGGCCATACTCATTAGTAAGTTTGTCAAAGAAAATCATAGGAGTTAGAAAAGAACAAGGAATGATGAAATCAATATACTCAATTTCAATAAGAGCATAGTGCAAAGTATGTTTGAGTTCATTATGTTTTGTTAATACTAATGGTGGCTTAAGGGTGTGGGTAGAAGGACCTAAAAGACAAGATTCAAGGATCATAGGGTCATGATAGAAATTTTCTAAGTTTATGGGTGTTCCTAGGGGTTGACATTTAGGATCCAGGTCAAGCTCAAAAGGCTGTAATTTAGGTTCAAAATATGGTTCAAGCGAACTTATGGGTTCGGGTTCATTTTTAGGTTTTCTAATAGTAGTGCAAATTTGGGTTTGGAAACCTATGGGTATGGGCCCCAGAATTGAAGGTAATTGTGATGGTTCTATTTCACTCTTAAGTTGAGACAAGTCTACAACGGTCTCTATGGGCAACTTAGGGGTAGTTTGACTCTCAGACAAGTGAACTATGGGTTCTTTAGCTGGAATGCTAGACTCAAGTTGAGAACCTGTGGGTATGGGCCCAAAAATTGAAGGTAGAGGAATGGGTTCTACCTCATGGTTTGCCTGTTGAGTTTCACATGTGTTATCTGGGCTTGTTTTTGTTCCCATGGTAGACTCTAAGGTTTGTATAGTCTCTTGAAAGTTGGAGGGAGTAGGTACCTTAGGGGTTCTAGGTTTGGACCTCTTGTTCTTAATCTTTGGGTTTTGGCACCTTAAGACATATGAATCATCTTGCCTTTGGTAATACCCATTGACATCATATAACCAAGGTTCTCCTAGGTGGACATGGTATGTACCTTCTAAGGGTAAGACATAACACCAAACTTCTAGTAGAAGGGTACCTAACAAAATAGGAACTATGCACATATGGTTCACTAAGGTTTTGGTTACATCATCCCTACTAATGGTGTAAGGGTTTGGGTTAGGCTCTGTGGCAAGGCTAAATCTATCAATGGCAATAGGAGTTATGAAGTTGAAGCCTATGGACTCATCTATGGCTACCTTACACATCTTATCTTTCATTTTGATGTAGGTATGGAAAATTTTTTTCCTAAGGGTTACCCTATATGTTGGGAGTTTCTCTAGGTATTGGCTGTGGTTTTCCTCTTGAGTTTCACATGTCGCATCTGGACTTGTTTTAGACTCAATTGTAGACTCTGAGGTTTGAGCAAGTTTTTGTTGGAGTGGTTGGCTTTGTGTTCTAGGTTGGTCAAGTCCTTTCCTATATGTTGCCTTAATATGTTGTTCTACCATACTAGCTATTTGAAAAGCATCTTCTATTGTGTGTATGGGGTAGTAGGTGAGACCTCTCTTAATCTCAAAGTTAAGACCATCTATAAACCGGTTACGCACAACCCAAGGATGTTCTCTAGCTCTACTCCTATGGTTGAGGGTCTTAAACTTTAGAATGTATTCTGCTACAGTCATGTTCTCTTGTGTAAGAAATCTTTTAGGGAGAGAGGAAGGATCATATTTTTCTCTGAGTTTATGAAGCATGTCATCCCATCTCTCAATAGGCAGCATATTGTCTCTTTCCAAGGTTTGTTGAACAGTGGTCCAGTAATATCTCGCAGATTCTTGTAAAAGTAACTTGGTGAACCTAACTTTGCAATGCTCAGGCATGGCAGTAGAATAAAAAGAATGCTCAAGTTTTGTTGACCAATCATTAAAATCCTTAGGGTTAAGAGAACCACTAAAGATAGGGGGTTGGAGTCTAGTGGCCATGAGATGTTTTGAAAACACAATATAACCTTTTGAAAAATAGAGCTCCTTAAGATTTCAGCTAGTATGAAAAGATATACCTGAGAATAAATATACTAGCATGCAGATGCAATGAACAACTAAGCATGAAGGCACATAATAAGTTTTTTTTTAATATTAAAGAGCAAAAGTATGCAAACTAAATAATATGAACAATGAAACATGAAAGCGTGTAATTTTTTTTTCTCAATTGCAAGTAAATAGCAAATACATAACTAACATGCAAAAACAATGGAAGCAACAAAACTAACAATTTTTTTTTTGTATGCAAAGAGCAAAGCAAAGGATCGTGTGGGCAGACAAGAGTTGCCCACAAACTTGCTCTGATACCAAACTGTTGTAGGACGGGAGCGTGTGAAAATGATACTAATTCAATTATTTATTTTTGTTTTTTTGATGTGGAAGCCAGTAACAAAGCTAATGATTTCAGATCAATTATTTATTTACTTTTTTTCTTTTTAGAATAAAGCTCAAAATTCAGGAAAACAATCAAGAAACAGATTAGAATTCTAGGGCAAAATGTAATCATTTACAAGGAATTACTATGCCCTGTAGAAAAATCCATATATCCTAAATTCAAACCGAGTATGCCGAATAGTAGAATAAAAGTAATGCTTTTGAGGTGTGTCAAAATATGGATTCATGAGTTGTCAGGCATGTAGGGTAATTGCAACAATATAACTAGTCAGATCAAAAAATTAACACAGCACAGAAAATTATCAGGTAGTAATTCTTGCGATGCCTTCTATGATGACTCGTTGCCTCTAAAATGAAACCTTCTGATCCGAGAGGTAGAACAAGATTTGTGTTTCCTAATCGTGCCAAGGTTATAAACTTTTGTTCTGCCAACTTCTTAAAATTCCTTCACAAAGAAGACTAATAAGTTTAGTAGAAGAAACTGGTGCAGAAAAGTATATAGGTATTCAAAAGTTGCTAGATGGTGCAAGACGATCTAATGAATCTGGTTTCAATCCAACTAATCTATATGGTAGATCAAGATTTGTTCTTTTCAGAAGTATCAAAATTAGTGAGCGACGTTCTTTCAGGCAAGTAGGACATCTGCACAAACATGGCTAATCAGAATACTAAATAAACTAGTACAGAAGTTTATCAGAGTTCAAAAGTTGCAATGTGTTTCTGGTTGATCCCTTGTCGCTCGAGTTGGATCAACTTGTCCATCTATAAGATCAAGATGAGCTCTTCATGCTGATGCCACAGATCAAGAGTTTTGTTGTGTCAAATGCTCAAGATACCTGCGAAAACAAGGTTAATCAGATTAACTTTAAGTAAAACAAACTTGAAAATAGGAGAAGGAAAAAACAGGGGACGTCGCGAAAGTTGAGCAGGGATCGTCGACGTTCGTCCGGTGGTGCACGGGCGTTGAAGCTTCTACAACTGGGAGTCCTTGTGAATGTTGTGACGGAGTGGCAGAAGTTTGGAGGCGAATGGAGGTTGGTCGGAGGAGAACAACCCTGAATGGCGGATCTAGGGCGGAAACAGGGGTTGGTGCGCGAGTTGCAGGGCTCCTCGCCGGACGGCCGGTGATGCGCGAACGCCAAACCTGTTACAGTTGGGAGTTGATGTGGTGATGGCAAACAGGTGGCTGGAGTTTCGGGTCGAGTGGTGGCCGGTCGGAGGAGGGTGACGATGAACGGCAGAACCGAGGCGGAAGCCTGGCGAGAATAGGGGATCTTGGTCGGAATTTTGATTCTGGTGATCGGAGAGTCGGATGGACGGATGCCGGCAGCTGATGGTTCTATGGCGGAAGGCGAAGCGGTGGATGAAGTTGCGTCGAGATCCGACGGCTGGATCGTCGGTGGTGAGGTTGCAAAGTTTTGAAATCTGGGTGAAGTTGCGATCTGCATTGTCGAGAGGAAGGAGATGAAGGAGGAGAGGAGAAGAGGGGGAGGAAGGGAAGAGGGCTCGGCCCTAGAAGGAGAAGAAGAAGGAGAACATCTGATAGAAGAGGAAGATTACTAGAAAACTATTTCATTACTCAAGTTCATCAAATATGTCTGTTCGTAACAAGGCTGTAAACGTGATACAAATAGGGTGAAGCTTGGAAACGAACGTTGCTAGGTGAACGTTGCAATTTCCTTCCTCGTCTGCAAAGAGATGTTGGAGGAGTTTCCTTCTGGGCTGAGCAAAGGTGGCTGGAGACGTTGGTGTTTCCATTATTTGGAGCGTTGAAGTCTAGCATTGATTTGGCTACATGGAGATCCTTAATTGGCTGATTTGAACGTTATTGCTTGCTTTGTTTCCTTTGGCGTGGATGCAGGTCACGACTGGAGTATGCAGCAACTTGTTATTTGGAAAGTGTCTTGAGCTTCACTTGAGGTGTTTGATGGTAGTTCTTTCCCCATTATTGTGCTAGCATTAGGATTGAGCTTGCTAGCTTATTTGAGAGCTTCCGTGCCTTTGACTAGGGTAGTCGTAGGCTCCACTTGTATCTTCAAGGCCTGTGATCCCTGCCTCCATCAGATATGGTCATAGCCCTTTTCATACACATAACTTCTCACGAGCCATGTGACATGTTATCGTGCATCCAAGGGTTGCGAGTCCCTGAAGCAAATCAGCCCATGCCAGAAGCCGAAAGCAAGTGTCCTTCCTTCAGCCGCAAGTCCATCACCACGCTTCCAAAGCTGGCGCCACTACTGACTTCAGTTGAAGAAGACTCCTTGTTGTCAAGATGAAGCCTTAACCTATCTTCTAATTCTACATCTATTCTAAAACAAGATGAAAAATCTTTACATCAAGATAGGGAGAGAACCACACGTAGGTGGAAAGAGATTTTACAAGCATTAATCACAAGTGGAAACATGCTTCCACACATCACAACACAGGAGGGCACTCGTTATGACCATATCAACCCAATCAAGTGGCGCATGTAAAATTTGAAAAGCCAGGAAAAACAAATTTTAGCCTCTTATGCGCCTTCATCATCCAAAGCACTATCTTAACCAAATTTATGCTAAAATTTAGACCAAGTCCCATGATGATTTCATAGACCCCATCGGCTAGCGGTTATTGTCAGATCAAGAGACCCAGCCAGTCCGAAGACACAATGCCCGTCCTACTTGACAAAACCACATGCGCCTTTGGTCTTAAATCAATCATAAAACACAATCAAATTTCGGCCATAAAATTGAAAAGAGATGTTTAGATGAAAAACGCTTTCTAGGTGAAATGCGCATGGATGAAAGAAAAATTTTCCAAAAATTTTTCACACAAGCAAACGTACACCTTGTGTTTCTCGCAAGTACCTCTGATACCACTGTTAGGGAATACCGGGTGTAATTTAAAATTTTACAGTCCCAGGACGCAGCGGAATAGTCATTACACCCGAAACATATTCCTTTCCCAAGGATCCATGCGAGAGAGAAGACACAAGGATGTGTTAGAGATATACCTCTTTTGCTTGCTTAGTCGTTGAAGCCATGTTGAAGGCGCCAATGTGTTCGCCCTCTACAAGTATACTCGCGTCGACTGTCTCAACGTTGCTCCCTTCCACGCTTGGTGCTAGCCTCGGGAAGAGAATCTTGCCTTTGTCACTCTCTTCATATCTTGTGCCACCTCCAAGGTATAGCTGCTAGGAAGAGATGAGGAGGAAGAAGATGTGCCAAGCACTTCCTTCTTCCTCTATGCTTGCGCCACCTTCAAACAAGGTGCGCCTATGGCAAAGGGAGCAAGAAGGCTTGCGGCAATAGAAGAGAATGCCCCCAAGCACAAGCACCCTTTGCGCCAAGAAGAAAGGGAGAGGAAGAGGAACTTGCTTGCGCCTATGATGGAAGAAGGAGAGCTCCAAGCTCTGAAGTTGTCGCCCCTCTATGCCTTCACACCTCCAAGAGATTAGTCTATCAAAGAGGAAGCGACAAGGGCATATTTTATAGAGATCAAGGGCGGTTAGGGTTAATTGGAAGGTCAATGTGATTTGGGCATAAATCAGGGAATTTGAACAATTAATTATCTTGATTGAATTCTCAATCATAATTAATAAATCCTTGATTACATATGTGCCAAGCAATGCCATGCAAAGGACCGCCATATGCGCCCAAACATAGGGTTCTAATTATTTTAAGTGATTAAATTCAAATCCAATTTGAATCAATCACTTAGGAGATACCAAATATGGCATTAGCGCAAATCCTAGTCCAACTAGGAATCTATAAGTGCCTATCCCATTATTTCATCCCCATTATACTCTTTTAGCCTCTTGGCTTCACATTACAACTTATTAGCAAGCCCCATTAAGCAATGGGCTTGGGTTAAGGTCCATTATGCATGCTAACCATGTAACTGGATCCAATACAATTTAACCCATGGTCAAATGAGGCTAACCATGGTTAATTTGGTCCATATGCCAAAAATGGAAGTAGACCCTAATAAGTTTCTTCCATCTCATCAGGCCCATTGGCGCTGATGAAATCTTCCAAACTGATCCAAGTTATCCAATAACTTGATCCTAAGGCTTTGGATTAAAGCAACGTCAAGAGTCTATTGCGTGTGACCCTGCAGGATCCATATGACGATGGCAATGATGTAAACATCATAAGTAGTGAGGGGTATCTAGCAACACATCACTACTACCCATGTCATAGGACTTAAGTCATATAGCAACAACTCCTAAACAAGCAACGAAGATTCCCATGCATTATATATATATCCCTTTACCTAAACTGATATCCTGCCATTGGATTAGTCTCATGTTTATCAATCCAATCTATTGGTCATTACTCAATCAGTGTGACCACACATTCCTGTCATGCACCAATGAGGTGGGGCGCCCCGAGTGGATATCATGCTTCCTCTGAAGGAAGGGGCAAATCCTACTGTTGGTCATCCATGTTTTTACATGACTAATGACATGCCCAATGACAGTTGTTTTAGTCTCCCAATTACGGAGAGACGTAAGACTGCATCAAAACATATCCATCATCAAATATAGACATGAATACCTCAAGTCTAAGGATCAATGCAAACCTCTGGCATGTGAGATTAACTTGTTGACTAGACAAGTCAATCCTCACGGTGGATCCCTCTAGTGCATCCAATGCACCTATATGTCTGTGTTACTGTGCCCCGGACCTAACCAGCCCATACACCAGTCTCACATGTACCGAAGCTGTCCTATATCTGCTAAGGTACCTTGACTGGGGATAGCTTATGAGAATGGATCCAACCAAACTCCTGGGACATTATTTATGCAACTCCATACATCAACGTAGGTAGAAAAGTCTGCATAATAATGACCATGTCTTTATAAAGAATAATAATTCTATCAAAGTACATTCAAACAATGTGTGACCATGTCCATACATTGGTCTGCCGGGCATATACACCAACAGCTGGATCTATGCCGTGAGAGTATGGAGCACGATCTTCAGCATCAAAACGGAGAAGAAATCATGATGGAACAGCCTTCTGTAGCCAAAATCATCATCTAAACCCTAGTTTCACCTTTCGCCCTCGTTCTCCTTGATCAGTCCACAAAATGGCATGATTCCTGTCCCAAAATGTCTGTGGCTATGTTAGGAAGGTCTCCACAAAGGTTCCCCAAATTTTGTACCAAGAACAACATGAATCTGGTGAAAACTAGATGGGTATTGCGCACTGCAAGAGTTTTCACGGCCGTGCATGGATGCACGAGCTTGCCCGTGAAGACCTCGGAGAACTCTATTTTTGGATTGCGAACTCTTCACGCTGTGAATGCGTTCACCGGTGTGCCCGCGAACTTCTCATTAAATTCTAAAAAGTTGGGCTGACATATTCATGGGCGTGCATAGATGCACGGGCACACCTATGAAGTACTCAGTGGAGTCTGGAAATGTAGGATCATACACGGCCGTGCATGGATGCACGGCCATGCCTGTGAATAGTGTATAAAACTCCGTTTGATTTAAAAATTGACAAGTAGCTTCCTCTCATCATGAGGAGTCATTCCATGTCTTTAAATCTTCTAAATAACACTAATTTTGGGCGAAAATCCCTACATTTCATTAAAACCAGGGAAATGTGAAGATTCTAAAGAATATGAAGTATTTTAGCAAGTAAATGGGACAAAACTATGATTTTACTCTAAAATAATAATAAAACTAAGCCACAATGTACTATATATTTGTATGATATCAAAATACATCAGACTCAGAATTTTGTTTGTCCTCAAGCAATTGAATTCTTTAGAACACAGTGATGAAATGAAATAAGGAATCTCAATTAACTAAGTAAGTCAGGCGAGGTTATAATTTGGTCAACAACAAGTCTCACGTTATAATGCATTATTGAAATCAAATTAAATCAAATATTACTAATACAATCTATTAGAGTATGCAAAGTTGACAGTACTAAAGCTTTTATAGCACATCTCACACGAATGATATATTTGATTAAGCATTCATAAATCAACATCAAGTCATGAGAAAATAGCATCGGTGCAATATAATACCTATGCGGTGCCCTTTTTTTTTTACCCAAAATAGTGCCAAGCTAGATGAATGAATGGGAACACCTTAGCTTCGGTAGCATTGCTATTATTACTGGATAGGGGATAGTGCCAAGCATGAAGGAGATAATGTGCTTAGGTACCACTGTCACCCTCTTTTCTATGCGAATGCTAAGAATAGTGCCAAGTGAAAGAACTAGGTAAAATAACACTTTAGTACCACTGTTATTATTTCTGATTCCCACGACAAGATATATAATAAGAATGGAACTATGAAGTCAAGATACAAGTAATCATTGCACATGAGATGCATATTAGGGTCAAGATAAAACAACAAGCATACTCTCCAGGATCATAGAAGTAATGAATTGAGATAATTAAATCTTTCCACTACATTAAACAAAAAGCCAAGTGTGTAAACTATAACCAAATATGACTTCTAAAAATAGTCAAGAGTCTCATCCCAATCATTTAGGTATTCATAGAACAATGCAATTCCAAAGACAAACAAATAGCATAAATAAGGGGTAGGCAAACACCTAAGGTGTTGGAGCAAAGTAACTACAATACAAAGATAAAGCAATGCATGAAAAGAGAAACCAACTAACTGTGATTTTGCAAAGGACAGAGTAAGAACTACTAGAACTGTAAAAGTTGACCAAGTAGTGGTGAAACCAATGCTGCTCATCCCCATCGCTGATGCAGCCTCTGCTAAAGCTCATGTATGGACTCCAGGATGGAAGACTGGACTCGTCCTTGGAATCACACCTCAGCCTCAAGGTTACGGAGCTACGCAAGCCCGTTATCAATGGTGATCTCGGTGTCATGCTGAGTGTCCCGGACAAACCTGATCATCATGTCCATGTGGTCCAACTTGGTGGTAGGTGGCTAAGAAGGGGGTGGTGGAGCAGTGTCAAGAGGAACATCATGATCCTCAACTACCTACACCCTCCAATTCTACTGCTCGCGGATTGTGGTGCATGTAGGATTTAGCAGTGGCAAGTTGGCATCGCTCCTAGGGAAGAGCAGATTGTAGAGCTCTCTCTCCTTGATGATCATTTCCATCGAGATGCAGGAATCAAGGTCAAGGTGGGAGTTGCCCCGGGCTTGCTCCATCTAGTAGAGTTGAATCCCTACCGCAAGAGTAAATGGGGTGAGGAGTCCCCCGAGAGCAATGGCACCCTTTGGCACCCGAGAGACCTTTTGGAGTTGCTTGATAAAGAAGAAGGTTGCGTTGAGGCGAACCCCATGCAGCATCCCCTAGAGAAATAACAACGCAGAAGACCGCATAACACCATCGGACTCCCCTTGGCGAAATATAGTATGCACAAGGACTCGATGCACATACTTGAGAACTGGGTTGCCAAGGGATATGGCTCTGGCAGTCCTGGTATGAAAAGGCTGAGCACTAGTGAGAAGCCCCCAGAAAGTATTCGCATCAAATTCCCTTTGGGTCATTTTCATCCCATCCAAATCTATAAATCTGGTTCAGCTCGGAGAGAGTAAGCACAAACTCAGTGTTGTTGAGCCGGAAAGATAAACTGCCATCATCATTGTCAGTGGGGATGTTGGCGTGAAACTCCATAGAAGATAAGTACTCCAGCACTATAGGGATGTACATTGGGTCAGAGATGGTAAAGCACTGGTCCGATCCCATGCGCTGGAATAACCACTGGACATCGTCGTGAAAACCCAATGTGCTGAGTGTTGAATGATCAAGGAAGTTGGTTGTGATCACTTGCCGGCGCATCAGCACATTTAGCTTGGCCATCTTCTCCAGAGAATGGAAAAGAATACCATAGGGTGTAGGTGGCCATCATCTTTGTCACTTGCTTGTGTGAGGCCATGCTAGTGTAATGCAGGAGAATACAACATAGAAGAAGGGGAAAATCTAGCCCAGATGGTGCCCCCAAAAAGTTTCCATATAAAGTTCCTCGGGGCACCTAGCGACGGAAGCCATGCCCCATGAGTCCTGCGGACAACTACCCAGTTCGAGGGCGGCTTCACATGCTCAAGTCAAGTTTTCCACAGAATGTTCCTTAGGGTACTCAGCGACGAAAACCTCGCCCCGTGAGTCCTACGGACAACTACCCGATTCGGCGGCGGCTTCACATGCACAAGTTAAATTTCCCACAGAATGTTCCTCGGGGTACCCAGCGACAAAAACCTCACCCCATGAGTCATGCAGACAACTACCTGAAGAAGCCGCCGAACTACCCCGACGACCCCGTTTCGATGACAACAACCCTCCGTACCACGTTGAACCCTCCATGGAGGGTCCAAAGGAGCCCAACACAGTGGAGGTACAGCGATCTCAATGCACTTCTCAACCACCGGACCATTTTGTAGGAGTTATCAGCCCATTGTCGATCCACAACAAGGCCCTTCCGCCCAAGGGCATGGGCAACTGTCCACCTGAAGGCCAAACACCTGAGGGGCCGCACAATCATCTTAGCAACATGGCCCAAGAGCGCACCACATCCGTCGTAACCCAGCCTACGACGTCCAAATTCTGCTGCTTTGTCGCGGTATGCTCTGAATGCATCTGATCACCCAACCGCCTCCGTACGAAGACCAGAAGACCATGCGCCAGCTTCATAGAATATTAGGTAGAAGTTTGTTTTCCTTTGTCTTGTAGTAGCAGCTTGACCACCTTTTTGGCCTGCAGGGGTAGTTAGTTGTTAAACTAGCTTGTCTTTTTCTGCTTTGTCTTGTTCCCTCCCCTCTTGTTCTATAAAAGAGGAGGCTGGGGTGTTGTGTTCCTTCGTTCCCTTCGTGGTAGAGTACTCCTAGTGAGTTGAGAACCTCCAGTGCGTGTAGAACTCAAAGTCGGCGTTTCGCCTTCAAAGTTTGTAAGAGTCATGGTCGGTGCCTCGACTCCAAAGTGTTTCCTTCCTAGTTTTCGAAGTAGTAAAGTAAATCCGACCACCTCCGGTGGGTCAAGTCTGCCTATCCTTTCATTTCAACATGTTCTTTGCTTTGTTTCAAGCGCATAGGCGTGCGAGCTGTGCCCTGCCGATCTGCTACACCCCATTGCGACGTGCTAAGCTTAAAATATGTGGCATAAGTGCGCTAAATTGCTACGAGGTTATTGTGTTACATTTTGTAGTTGAGTGTCGTTGCATTCCTTCGTATTTGTGTTGCCCCGATCGAACTCAACGCTGATTTTATCGTGTTTCTACTGCATTTCTAAAATGATTTTCACTTCCCTCATCTAAAGACCCTATCCCGTTTTCACATGCATTGTGTAAAATCTTAGAGTACGGCCGTAAGGACCATCCCTCCTACGGTAGCTCCATCATTTATGGTATCCGAGGAGTTGCGCGTTCTATTCTTATCGTTCGCACAGTCCAACTCTGTTGCGTCACATATTTCTGCATTGATTTTGCGTTTTCAGCATCCTGCACTTAGTCATTTTCAGCCTTGATTGTGCATGGTAACCACAAGGTCGCAACTCATGTCTTCCCAATTCCCCAACACTATCCCGGAAACCCAAGAGTCGGTCAAACCTTCGGAAGGGATTAGCACTTACTGCATGAGTGGACGCGCTGACTACGCAGCTCTCTGCGTATAAGCAGTCCACGGATACCACCATGCAGCAACTCAAGCTGTCATCGGAGACTATGTTCTAGCAACTTTTGGCTAGTTTCCAAGACCTTACTGAAGCTGTTAATGCGTCGGGGCAAAGGCGCCCCAACTTGAGTCAACCCCCTCACTCCGCTCGGACTGCTCCGACTAGGGAGTTACTGCCGGTAGTCACGCTCGTTCGGCGCCAACGCCTTATGGATGGATCTGACCACCATGGGCCCTATGTGGCTCGTGAAGGCCTAGGTTATGAGGATGAGTCTTTCGACGAAGATGACGTGTGGGCCGCACACCGGCCCGCGACCCAACCCTGGTTCGATCGACATCGAGCCGATGTCGACGTCAATCATTTTATCAGTGAGACCCCCCCACACTTTGCGGGTGGTCTGATCCCACTAAGTTCCTAGATTGGGTCACCACGGTAGATACCTTCCTTGATTTGAGTGACACCCCTAAGCACATGCGAGTCCGAATAGTCTGCACCTTGCTAGATGGCCCCGCGCGCCTACATTGGCAAAATGTGGAGCGCTAAAAGGAGTAGAATGCTCTCCCTCCCATCACTCGATGGGACAAGATGAAGTATCGCCTTCACGAGTGATACGTCCCGCCCTCATATAGATAGCGTCTCCTTGACCAATATAGCAGCCTTCAAGGTTCAGGCACCGTTGCGGAGTACTGCATGACTTTCGACACGTTGCAACTCCATTGCAACTTGCAAGAGGATCCCGAGTTGGTTTTGTCCAAGTTCAAGAACGGGCTCCGTTCAGATATCTGACGGGCCTTACCTGCGTATGGGTCCGAGTCCCTTGACCAAACTTACCAGTGCGCGTTAGACATTGAGCAGGACCTCTGCGCAGCGACCCGTCACAGCGAGTTTGTTCCCCCCCCCCCCCCCCCGGCGTCCGCACAATGGCAGGCCACCGCATTCCCACCATAGGTCTGAACATGTTGAGCCGCGTTCAGACTCTCGTCTCGGGCCTAGACCTCATGGTTCCCCTCGGTGCCCAGCCCAGGAGGTTGCGCCTTCTCACCCCACTTGGGTGGAGAAGGGCAAGGCCCCCGCCATTGGGCCGGTCGAGCACGTCCATTGCTACAATTGTTTGTAGCTGGGCCACTACTCTAGGGACTGCCCTAAGAAGTCCACCGCCGTAGACAAGACCCGTGTAGCCACTATTACACACGAGCGCGATGAGCGCGATGAAGAAGCTAAGTGTTACACGAGTGGTGAGGAGTCGGGTCATCCCACACTTGCGGTTGTGAGGTGCACCCTTGTCTAAACCCCACCCTTCGAGGACTGGAGGCCCACGAGCATATTCACAACTTACATTAAGTGCAATGAGCACTCATGTAAGATTGTCATTATTGGGGGAAGTAGTTTGAACATGGTCTCCCAGACCGCAATCACTCGCTTCGGACTTCCTCTAGAACCCCACCCCAAGCCCTACTCAATCGCGTGGGTTGACGCGTCGAGCCTCCCAGTTACCCATCATTGCCAAGTTCCCATCGCATTTGGGGACTATCGTGAGAAGGTGCGGTGTGACGTGGCGGTAATGGATGTTTCCCACGTCCTTTTAGGACGCCCCTGGCTCTATGATCGAGATGTGGTTCACTACGGCTGATCGAACACATATGTGTTTGATCACGGTGACCAAAAGATGTGTTTGATCCCGACCCCACCCAAGGAACTGCGCGCGTCCACATCCAAGGGCGTGATCGTTCCCCGTACCGCTGCCCCGCCGACACCCGCTATGGTGTCCCTCATGCGCACGTCTGCACTTATGTGCGAGGCCACATAATCCAAGGTCGTCTACGCCTTGATGTTGTGTGAGTCCCCAGAATCCTCCCCTCTAATAGACACGACACCACCCAGGGAAGTCTCTGCCCTTTTAACTGAGTTTGCTGACATTAGCCTGGAGGACCTACCCCATGGTCTCCCACCGGAATGGGAGATCCAGCATGCTATTGACCTTGTTCATGGAGCACCCCTCCCGAATCTGCCCCACCATCATTTGAACCCCATTGAGCACGCTAAACTGCAGCGTCAAGTGGATGACCTCCTCACTAAGGGATATATACAAGAGTGTCTAAGTCCCTGCGCTGTCCCTACATTGCTCACACCCAAGAAGGATGGGTCTTGGCACATGTGCATTGACAGCCGAGCCATTAATAGGATCACCATTAAGTATAGGTCCCTATACCTCGACGTCATGATATGCTGGACTTAGTTTCCAGGGCATCCTGGTTCTCAAAACTGGACTGTCGCAACGGATATCACCAAGTCTGCATCCGCGACGGTGATGAGTGGAAAACCGCGTTCAAGACCAAGGACAGTCTTTATGAATGGCTTGTCATGCCATTCGGGTTGTCCAACGCCCCATCCACTTTCATGCGGCTCATGAACCAAGATCTCAAGCCCTACATGGGCAAGTTCCTGGTCGTCTATTTTGGCGACATCTTGATCTTCAGCCGGACCCTAAAAGAACACCTAGAGCATCTTCACTCCACGTTTAACCTCCTCCGCAAGGAGCGCCTCTTCTTTAACACGAAGAAGTGCTCCTTCATGACCAACTACGTCCACTTCCTAGGCTACATTGTGTCCGACGAGGGTCTTTCTGTTGACCCATCCAAGGTTGAAGCCATCTGGCATTGGCACGAACCCCACACCATATTCGACGTCCGCAGGTTTTTGGGCCTCATGGGCTTTTATCGCCGCTTCATTCAGGGCTTCAGCACGATTGTGACCCCACTGACCCAACGTTTGTCCAAATAGGACTTTGAATGGACTGCCGCCACTCAACATGCCTTTGAGACCCTTAAGGACGCCATAACCTCAGCCCCCGTTCTCCGACTTCCAGACTTTTTGAAAGTCTTTGAAGTTGCATGTGATGCCCTCGGTACAGGCATCGGAGGAACATTGAGCCAAGAAGGCCACCCGGTCGCCTTCTTTAGTGAGAAGTTGAACGCTGTCCGCCAGCGTTATTCGACGTATGACAAGGAGTTCTATGACATTGTCCAGTCGCTCCGTCAGTGGAAGCACTACCTCCTCCACCGTGAGTTCATCCTCTATAGCCTTGGCCCGGTCCTGATTTCGGCACCACATATACGGCCTTGGCCCGGTCACTTGACCCTGAGTCCCCGTATTAGCTGTATGAGGGCTACCTCTTTTTGGGGAGTCGTCTGTGCATTCCCCGCATTTTGCTTCGAGATCATCTTTTGCTCGAGCTGCATGTGGGTGGCATTGCCGACCACCATGGCCGGGACAAAACCCTTGAGTTAGCGGAGGAACACCTCTTTTGGTTGTCCCTCCGCAAGGACATCAAGCGTATTGTGCGCCATTGTGACACCTGCCAAATGGCCAAACCCAGACCAGCGAACACCGGCCACTACACTCCATTGCCGGTTGCCGAGGGTCCGTGGCGTGACCTCAGCATAGACTTCGTCCTTGGGTTACCTCGGACCGTGTCCCGATTTGACTCCGTCTACATGGTTGTAGACCGCTTTTCAAAGATGGCGCATTTCATCCCGTGTTCGCGTATCGCAGATGCGTCCCACGTGGCGCATCTTTTCTTCAAGGAGATTGTCCGTCTCCATGGTCTTCCCTCCTCCATTGCGTCCGACCGTGACACCCAGTTCGTGAGCCACTTCTGGCGCTCACTTTGGGCCATCATGGGCTTCACCCTGAAATTCTCCATTGCTTACCACCTGCAAACTGATGGGAAAACTGAGGTGGCTAATCATAGTTTGGGTAACCTGCTCCAATGTCTTATCAGTGATCACCCGAGGTCTTGGGACAACATTCTCCCCATGGCGGAGTTCACGTACAACAACGCGGCTAATAGGTCTATGGGTCTTAGTCCCTTCCAGATTGTCACGGGCTGTCAACCCCGCAAACCCATTGACCTGCAAGACCTATCCATGGAGTCCCATTTGTCTGAGCATCCATACTCCTTTGCCCAGCATATAGCTAGTTTGCATGATGAAGTTCGATATCATATCTTTTTGGTCAACACTCATAATGCGATGAAGGCCAACAAGCACCATAGGCCACATCATTTTTCTGTAGGTGAGTTGGTGAGGGTGCGTATCCACCCTGAGAGAGTGTCAAACAGGGTTCATTTTAAGCTCCAGCCATGTTACATGGGGCCCTACGCGGTGGTGCGGCGGATCGGCTCACTATTTAAACGGGGGGGGGGGGGGGGGGAGTTGATGCAGGAGAAGATAGCATGGAAGAAGGGGAAAATCTAGCCCAGATGGCGCCCCAAAAATTTTCCACAGAAAGTTCCCCGGGTCACCTAGCGACGGAAGCCATGCCCCGTGAGTCATGCAGACAACTACTCGATTCGGTGGCGGCTTCACATGCGTCCAAAATCTGCTGCTTTGTCGTAGTATGCTTCGAACGCATCTAACCGCCCAACCGCCTCCGTACGAAGACCAGAAGACCATGCGCTAGCTTCATTGAATATTAGGTTGAAGTTTGTTTTGCTTTGTCTTGTAGTAGCAGCTTGACCACCTTTGTGGCCTGCAGTGGTAGTTAGATGTTAAAGTAGCTTGTCTTTTTCTGCTTTGTCTTGTTCCCTCCCCTTTTGTTCTATAAAAGAGGAGCTTGGGGTGTTGTGTTCCTTAGTTCTCTTGGTGGTAGAGTACTCCTGGTGAGCTGAGAGCCTCCAGCACGTGTAGAAGTCGAAGTCGGTGCTTCGCCTTCAAAGTTTGTAAGAGTCGTGGTCGGTGCCTCGACTCCGAAGTGTTTCCTTCTTGGTTTTCAAAGTAATAAAGTAAATCCCACCGCCTCCGGTGGGTTAGGTCCACGTGTCTTTTCATTTCATCGTGTTCATTTCCGCTACGATTTCCAACCTTCCAGGGGTATCCGTTCGCCGGAGACGTGGACGTTCCGCTATTATTTGGTTTGTTTTAGGTGCATAGGCATGCGAGCTGTGCCCTGCGGATCTGCAACTCCCCATTGCGACGTGCTGAGCTTAAAATCTGCGGCGTAAGCACGCTAAATTGCTACGAGGTTAGTGTGTTACATTCCGTAGTTGAGTGCTGTTGCGTTCCTTCGCATTTGTGTAATATCTTAGATTACGACCTTAAGGACCATCCCTCCTACAGTAGCTCCATCATGGTGCCTGAGAGCTGATGGGGAGGAGGAGATGGGCCGGAGGTGTCACCGGAGACATCGGCGGTAGAGAGGCGAGGTCGGCAGCGACAGATCAGCAGGCGGTGGTTGGAATCATGAGAGGGGCCGCGGCGCGTCGAGAAGCCCTAATCGGCATCGAAGAACGGTGAGGAAGGGTCACCGGAGGTTCACGGAGGTAAGAGAGAGAGGCCGGAGGTCGATCGAGCACCGGAGGTGGCGGCGCAGCTAGGGTTTTGCACGGGCATGTAAAGGGGGCGGGCATAGCGCCCGATTTTTATAACAGAGGCATGCACGGCCGTTCACACATACACGACTCAGCCTGTGAAAACTTAGGTGTAGAAATTTCCTAACTTCACTAACCCATCACGGCCATGGCCAATGCACAGGCACACTCATGCACATCTCGATGCAAAGTGCACATTTCCATCACAGCCGTGCGTGAATGCACGACCTAGCCAATGAAAGTCTCGGCACAGAGTTAGAAAAACTTGATGAGCCATTCACGGTCGTGCATGGATGCATGGATATTGAAAGTCCCCTTCAAGGGGGAGCGAAACCCTAAAGTGGCGCATGTTGATTCTTTTGGCAGCAGAATTAGGATTTCATAAGGATCGCATGTAATATATTCATAAGATCAACTTCAAAACCTTGTAAAGATTCATACCATAGCCATTGATTCGAATGGCGCCTTGGAAGAAGAGAGCGAATGGGATCTCCTCCAAAGGATGCGCACACAAGAAGATAGATGGCTCCTACTTGATGATCTTTGTGCTAGCAATGATCTTCAAGTGCCCTAGATGCGTGAAGGAGATTGAGATGAATCCTCTTGCTTGCCGAATGGTAGGCCTTCTTCTTCTCTCTTCTCGTCAAGACCAAGTCTCCCACGAAAAGATCACCTCAAGAGAGAAGAGGCAATTGCACTTTGGCGTTATCAAGTGTGGCGTTACATGACTTCCCAAAATGGAAAGTCATGAAGCCATGCGCCAACGCCTAAACGCCTTCATTCATGAACCATGCGTTCACTTATGTGAACCGGTTCAAACCAATTCGGTTCCTTTGCATTTGGTTCAAAGACCAAATCAAACCAAGCCAAGCCATGGTTTAAATCTTATATGAACCATGAAGGTTCAAGATCTAACCATACATCTCCTGATGCTCTTGATCTCACCGATCTAGCATCCAATCTCTCGATCGAAGCTTACCGATCTCAAGCCCTAATCAATCAAACATGATCAGACCAGATCTCACTTACAATCAAAGTTTAAACTCCTTTAAACTGAACCAAAACAATTTAGTCCACACGATCTGACTTAAGTAAGCCATTTCATCAAATTGTGCGACCCTGAGGGTTTCCTTCAAACGTCGGTAACGATAACTTACGTTATCACGATCAGTGAGGGGTATCTAGCAACACATCACTGTCTCCCGATATGAAGGAAAGAGTCTTCCAAGACTACACCCAAGCCACAGCACAAGTGTGAATCAACTCACTAGGCATACATGTTTCCTTTGCCACTGGATGTTCTTATTGGACAAGCGTGTCAAGCCTGTAACTCCAATATGATGAGCATGATTAGATCAGATGAACATAGTCACCTGGGTATGGCCACACACTATCTCAATCATCTCATTTAGGGGGCCCCTTTAGAACATCACACTCCAATCAAGGAGACGGCAATCCTATATCTATCACTAGTGTCCTAACCTGACTCATGATCATTATCCAAGATAGTCTATAACCATTATATTTCAAATGATATTGAACTACCTCAAAACAATGTCAATCATCATTTAGAAACACAAGTGATCTCAAGTCAGAGGACACGTGCTACTTGTAGCAAACAAGGATTATTCACATTGTGACAAGCAATTGAATATCCTAGTAGGGTCTGTCCAGTACATCCAATGTACCCATGAGTCTACATCTTATTCCATGCTCGAAGCATCCTATAAGATTAGAACACATATTAGTCTCAATCATATCAAGGCTGTCTCATGATCACCAAGATATCTCGACTAAGGACAATACTGCATGTCAGCCAAGCTGAACAGCATTGAGACATTATTCAGAAGCACACTTATTGCAGCAGACAATGTAACAACCTGAATAACAACCATTGCCTTTATAAACATTGAGTTTATACATGATACTGAAAGAATCCCAAGGCCTCAAACATTAGCCTTAAGGGCATACCCCAACAATCTCCCACTTGCACTTAATCTAATGGTTGAGAAATCTCAAACCCATATTATTACAGTGCTTCTCATGCTTCTGCTGCGCCAGAGGCTTGGTAAGCGGGTCAGCCAGATTGTCATCTGTATGAACCTTGCAGATTTTGATCTCACCATGATCAATGATCTCCCGGATCAAGTGAAACCTTCTCTGTATGTGCTTGGACTTCTGGTGCGACCGTGGTTCCTTTGCTTGTGCGATTGCTCCAGTGTTATCACAGAAGATAACCAAAGGATCTGCACTCGAAGGAACAACACCAAGTTCCTGAATGAACTTACGAATCCACACTGCCTCCTTAGATGCTTCCGAGGCTGCAACATACTCGGCTTCTGTTGTGGAATCAGCAACGATAGACTGTTTGAAACTTTTCCATACCACAGCTCCTCCATTCAAGCTAAAAACATAGCCTGATTGCGATCGGAAATCATCCTGGTCAGATTGGAACGAAGCATCAGTATATCCTTCAATACTGAGTTCTTCCTGACCACCATACACCAAGAACATATCTTTGGTCCTCCGCAGATATTTCAAAATGTTCTTGACTGCAATCCAGTGCGCCTGACCTGGATTACCTTGGAATCGACTGGTCACGCTTAACCCGTAAGCGACGTCTGGGCGAGTACACAACATCGCATACATAATGGACCCAATAGCCGAAGCATAAGGCGTATTTTCCATTTCATCTTTCTCAGTCTGTGTTTGTGGACACTGACTCTTTGAAAGATTCAGACCATGTCTGACTGGAAGATATCCTCTTTTAGAATTTTCTAAATGGAATCTCTCCAGGACTTTATCGATGTAAGTACTCTGGCACAGCCCGAGAAGCCTCTTAGATCTATCTCTGTAGATCTTCACACCTAATACATAGGCTGCTTCTCCTAGATCTTTCATCTGGAAACATTTTCTTAACCATGCTTTAACAGCATGCAGTTCAGGAACATCGTTTCCAATGATTAAGATATCATCGACGTAGAGGACTAGGAAAGTAATCACGCTCCCACTAAACCTCTTATATACACACGGGTCATCTTCGTTCTTGATGAAACCAAATTCACAGATTGATTCATCAAAATGAATATTCCAGCTTCTAGATGCTTGTTTAAGTCCATAAATGGACTTCTTTAACTTGCATATTTTATGACGATCTGATGGATTAGTGAAACCTTCAGGTTGTGTCATATACACATCCTCATCCAGTTTTCCATTAAGGAAAGCGGTCTTCACATCCATCTGCCAGATCTCATAATCGTAATATGCTGCTATCGCGAGAATAATCTGAATAGACTTGAACATGGCTACAGGAGAGAAAGTTTCATCATAATCTATCCCGTAGATTTGTTTGAAACCTTTCGCAACTAGCCTACCTTTATAGGTAACCACGTTACCATCCATGTCAATCTTCTTCTTGAAGATCCATTTACAGCCTATAGGGATTACTCCCGGAGGCGGATCAACCAAATCCCAGACTTGGTTATCTGACATGGAGTCCATCTCGGCTCGCATAGCTTCAAGCCATCTAGCTGATTCCGGTCCACTGACCGCATCCGCATAAGTAAGGGGTTCATCATTATGAATGATGTAGACTCCGTCATAGCGCTCAGGCTGTCGACGGATCCTTCCCGATCTTCGCGGTTCCCGTGATATCTGAGCCTCAGGTTGTTCAGTAACCTGTGCTAGTGGCTCAGGCTCATCCAATTGTGCTTGACTACTTTGTCCTTCTTCTGGATTCTCATCCAGCTTTATTTCTCTCCCACTGGCCTCTTGTAGAAGAAATTCCTTCTCAAGAAAAATGGCTGTCCGAGCAACAAATACCTTGTTCTCCTTGGGATCGTAGAAATAATAACCCTTAGTTTCCTTAGGGTAACCGACAAAGATGCATTTCTCAGATCTGCTCTCTAGTTTCCCAGAGGCGAGCTTTTTGACATAAGCCTCGCAACCCCAGATCTTAATAAATGTCAAGCTCGGCTGTTTCCCATACCATAACTCATATGGAGTCTTAGAAACTGCCTTGGATGGCACTCGGTTTAGTACCTTTGCAGCTGTTTCCAGTGCAAATCCCCAAAAGGAGTAAGGTAGAGTAGCTTGACTCATCATTGAATGAACCATATCTAGTAAGGTTCTGTTCCTCCTCTCGGACACACCATTCCATTGCGGTGTTCCTGGCGGAGTGAGCTGTGAGATAATCCCACACTCCTTCAGATAGTCAGTAAACTCTCGACTTAGGTATTCACCACCTCGAACTGAGCGAAGTGCCTTGATATTTCGGCCTAGCTGATTCTGTACTTCATTTTTGAACTCTTTGAACTTGTCAAAAGATTCACTCTTATGTCTCATTAGATAGACATACCCATATCTACTGAAATCATCAGTAAAGGTAATGAAGTATGAGTAGCCACCTCTGGCATGTTTACTAAATGGCCCACACACATCACTGTGTATAAGGTCAAGTAAACCTGAAGCCCTTTGACCTTTGTTAGGAAAAGGAGACTTCGTCATTTTGCCCAATAAACAAGCTTTGCATGTATCAATCTCCTCATAGGAGAATGATCCCAGCAGTCCATGATCATGCAACCGCTTAATGCGTTTCTTGTTAATATGGCCTAAACGACTATGCCATAGCAAGGTGCTGTCATCAGCATACTTGGCTTTCTTATTATCAATATTTTGTATAGAACATTCCATGTCCAACATGAATAATCCATTGTTAATTGATCCAGAAGCATAAACAATATTATCATAAGAAATCACACACTTTGAAATATTGCATTCAAAGGAATAACCTTTCCTGACAAGAGCAGGAATAGAGATAATATTTTTCGTAATACTCGCAACAAAATAACAATTGTCCAGTTCTAATACAAATCTAGATGGTAATGAGATGTAATAAACCCCTACAGCAACAGCAGCAACCCGTGCCCCGTTTCCAACTCGTAGGTCCACCTCATGCTGTCCCACCTGTCTTCTTCTCTTGAGTTCCTGTACATTTGAACAAATGTGAACTCCACATGCAGTGTCCAACACCCATGAAATAGAAGAAGAAGATATCATGACCTCAGTCACAAAAATACCTGAGCCAGAAGCGATGCTTCCCTTCTTGTCTCCTTGGAGCGCTTTGCAGTCCTTTTTCTAGTGACCCAGCTGGCCACAGTGGAAACATCTGTTGTCCTTCGACCGCTTAACCTTCTATTTCAGAGCCTTGTTGTAGTTCTTGACAGGGGCTTTGCCCTTCTTCCCTTTCTTCTTGTTCCTAGAAGGGAACATCAAGACAGAGTTTGAAGGCTTGCCCTTTAGAGTTTCCTCTGTAGTCAAGAGCATATTCAGCAACTCTGCCGGTGTACAGTCGATCTTGTTCATATTAAAATTAATAATGAACGGATCAAAAGAGGCCGGGAGAGACTGCAGAATAATGTCTACAGCAAGCTCCTGATTGATGGTATGCCCCAGTTTCTCTAGAGCCTCTTTGTGCCCAATCATCTTGAGCACGTGAGCTCCCACTGGACTCCCTTCAGCCAGTTTGCTCTGAAAGAAAAGCTTGGTCAAATTATAGCGTTCAGTCCTCGCCTGTGCAGCATATAGCATCTTGAGGTTTGCTATAATTTCTATAGCAGACAAATCCTCATGCTGACGCTGTAGCTGTGGCGTCATAGACGCTAGCATCAGGCAAGCGACATCAATGCTATCATTGACATGCTTTTCATAGGCATCCCGAACCGCCCTTGCGGCGTTCGGAGCAGGTTGAGGCGGTATAGCCGTCTCGAGGACATACAGTTTCCTCTCTGCCTTAAGAACGATCTTAAGGTGTCCGTACCAGTCTGAGAAGTTTGGCCCAGCAAACTTCTCCCTTTCCAGTAGGGATCGCACATTGAAGCTCATGGTGTTCGTTGCTGCAGGAATCTACAACAATGCAAGAACAGCAAGGTCAGTATCAATGTTTAGAATCAATCCAGGACTTAAGAAAGATTCTTTTCTCACTATTTTATCTGGCTAAAAAATCCAGCAAAACAGCTCGAAAGAGTAAAACTCTTTTAGTGAGATGGGATCCAGATTTCATACTTGGTCTCCGCGTCCCGCTCAGGCGAGATAAGATGCACAGAGAGTACAAGCACTAATTTCTGGCAGGCAGTCCCTGCCAATCGCCAACCCGTGCGATTCCCCTTCATCTGGGCAATCCAGCAGACTGTGCCAACTGAGTTGGTACAACACAGTCTCTGATCCCACAGATGGCTGCCTCCATATAGCTACCATATGCGCCACATATGTAGCCTACATGGTCAAGCTGACCCGACCTACTCCCTGGACCACCACGTGCTATGCTGAGCAACGAGAAGCGATAAATCCCTTCTCTGTAACACGCAGGTGAAATCACACACCGTCTGAAGATAGATGGATGTGCCCACTGAGTGGGTACAACACGGCTCCAACGATAGTCAGAACAGTGAGGTTTCGCGTCAGAAGGCTATCGAGCTTGATATTTCAGCGTAAGATTTTAACGGTCTTTTATCTTCTTAACTATCATGCAAAACCTATGGTGATAGCAGAAGATAAATAAATCATGCAAGTCTAATTATTCAAACAATAAAAGAAAGCATGATGATCTTATGTGGTAAACGCCCATTAAGCCTAGGTAAGACCTTAAGTTAACTTAAGTCTTCACTTGAGCTCTTCTTGGGTCTTTTGCCTCTCATTTGGCCCAGCCCAGGGCCATAGCGCCCAGTGCAGCTCAGGTGCGCCCACCAGGTAAATGTGCCTGTCTTAGGGTCAAACCCTAGACTTCCCACCTGGTCAAGCCTCAAGCTGCATGCGCCTCATCCATGTGTGCTTTGAGCTCTTGTCTGATTAAAAATACATTTTAATCTATCTAGACAAGATTGACACGCAGGTCAATTACACAATAAATTATTTAAAATGTGATGCGCAGATCACAAATATAATAATTTACATTTTTGTTTTAATCCAGGCACGCAGGCCCCAGCACAGCACACATTAAAAGGGCAACCCACATAAGATGAAATAGTCATACATCATGGTATTCATTCATCATGTGATCCAATAATAAAATAAATTTTTGAAAACCCCTTGGCATCAATTTTATTTTTCTTATGTGCCCTACTACCTTACAACGGTCCATTGATAGGGATCCACTCATCATGTCTAGTCAGATCCACTGCCCTTGCATGCACCAAGTCCTAACTGACTTGAGTCGACCCAATGGTCAACCATGCATGTGACAAGGGCTGAACAACCATCATGAGTTCTGGCATGCCGGTGTGACCCCGGGCCTAACTCAAGAGTGTTCACTGGTTGTCTCAACCAGACCTCGCTACACGCCTGTCTGCAGTCGACCTATAGCCACCTTGTGCTTGCGCACAGGTGCCATCTGGTCGACCCATCTAGGCTGTCAGATGGTCTGATCAGACTATTTGGATCTTATCTAGAGGATGATATCAACCCCATCAACCCGTCTAAGGGATTACAGTAGACGCTTAGATCTAACAGGATGCGCGCAAGATATGATAAGTTTTGATCAAAACTACATTCAAGCGCCATCATTCAACATACATGCGCAAACCAAAACATACATCATACATGCGCCAATAATAAACATACTAGCATGTAGTTTCGCATGATGATCTATCATGTAATATCGCATGTAATTTAGATCTACACAAACATGGATCACAAAGACATGAAGCAATCATATGAATCATTCGTAACAACCATGCTCTGATACCAATTGAAAGTCCCCTTCAAGGGGGAGCGAAACCCTAAAGTGGCGCATGTTGATTCTTTTGGCAGCGGAATTAGGATTTCATAAGGATCGCATGTAATATATTCATAAGATCAACTTCAAAACCTTGTAAAGATTCATACCATAGCCATTGATTCGAATGGCGCCTTGGAAGAAGAGAGCGAATGGGATCTCCTCCAAAGGATGCGCACACAAGAAGATAGATGGCTCCTACTTGATGATCTTTGTGCTAGCAATGATCTTCAAGTGCCCTAGATGCGTGAAGGAGATTGAGATGAATCCTCTTGCTTGCCGAATGGTAGGCCTTCTTCTTCTCTCTTCTCGTCAAGACCAAGTCTCCCACGAAAAGATCACCTCAAGAGAGAAGAGGCAATTGCACTTTGGCGTTATCAAGTGTGGCGTTACATGACTTCCCAAAATGGAAAGTCATGAAGCCATGCACCAACGCCTAAACGCCTTCATTCATGAACCATGCATTCACTTATGTGAACCGGTTCAAACCAATTCGGTTCCTTTGCATTTGGTTCAAAGACCAAATCAAACCAAGCCAAGCCATGGTTTAAATCTTATATGAACCATGAAGGTTCAAGATCTAACCGTACATCTCCTGATGCTCTTGATCTCACCGATCTAGCATCCAATCTCTCGACCGAAGCTTACCAATCTCAAGCCCTAATCAATCAAACATGATCAGACCAGATCTCACTTACAATCAGAGTTTAAACTCCTTTAAACTGAACCAAAACAATTTAGTCCACACGATCTGACTTAAGTAAGCCATTTCATCAAATTGTGCGACCCTGAGGGTTTCCTTCAAACGTCGGTAACGATAACTTACGTTATCACGATTAGTGAGGGGTATCTAGCAACACATCACTGTCTCCCGATATGAAGGAAAGAGTCTTCCAAGACTACACCCAAGCCACAGCACAAGTGTGAATCAACTCACTAGGCATACATGTTTCCTTTGCCACTGGATGTTCTTATTGGACAAGCGTGTCAAGCCTGTAACTCCAATATGATGAGCATGATTAGATCAGATGAACATAGTCACCTGGGTATGGCAACACACTATCTCAATCATCTCATTTAGGGGGCCCCTTTAGAACATCACACTCCAATCAAGGAGACGGCAATCCTATATCTATCACTAGTGTCCTAACCTGACTCATGATCATTATCCAAGATAGTCTATAACCATTATATTTCAAATGATATTGAACTACCTCAAAACAATGTCAATCATCATTTAGAAACACAAGTGATCTCAAGTCAGAGGACACGTGCCACTTGTAGCAAACAAGGATTATTCACATTGTGACAAGCAATTGAATATCCTAGTAGGGTCTGTCCAGTACATCCAATGTACCCATGAGTCTACATCTTATTCCATGCTCGAAGCATCCTATAAGATTAGAACACATATTAGTCTCAATCATATCAAGGCTGTCTCATGTTCACCAAGATATCTCGACTAAGGACAATACTGCATGTCAGCCAAGTTGAACAGCATTGAGACATTATTCAGAAGCACACTTATTGCAGCAGACAATGTAACAACCTGAATAACAACCATTGCCTTTATAAACATTGAGTTTATACATGATACTGAAAGAATCCCAAGGCCTCAAACATTAGCCTTAAGGGCATACCCCAACAGATATGACCGTGAATGTCTCGTAGGTACCTAAAAAATCCAAAAAAAAATACCATCTACCATCAGCTGGGTACAATATAAGAAGCACTAATATGAAAGAAATTCTAAAATCTACAAATATTAAGTAACAAAAATAAATATAAACTATGTAAAGTTTAAACAAGAGATTGGGTTGCCTCCCAATAAGTGTTTCTTTAAGGTCACAAACTTGACCATATATGAGTATCATAGTATTTCTGGTGTAGCAGAGGTGAAATAAATGATGTGTAGCCTCTGCCTTATTCGTCTCCCAAAGATTGACCCTATTAAAATAAGCACAAAATATGATAGTTCAACTACAATTGTTCTCAAATGACATGAAATAGAATGATGGTGAAACTCATGAGTCCTCTCAATATCTATCAAATCTTTATCTTCAAGCGCTCCTAATGTTCTCTTCCTGAAGTTATCTTCCAGACAATCCTCGGTTGAAATTGTAATAGCCATCATCGCATCCTTCTTCAGACTAGCAGAGTTGTCAAGCTCATCCTTGAAATGCTCTGGAAAAGCATCTAGAAAAAATTCTGTCTTGCCACTTGAGGGTGTAGTATTCCCTTCTACCACCACTGTGCTGCAACTAGAACCTGAAAAGGATAATTCCTTGTTATTAACAGAAAGATCATATGATAGAATATTTCCACCAATGTTTAACGTCAACTTTTTGTGCTGAACATCTACCATGGCTCTGGCTGTAGCAAGGAATGGCCTACCCAATATAAGAGGAAAAGTATAATTCTCTGTCATATCCAAAACCATAAAATCCACTGGAACAAAGAATCCTTCGATTTGGATGGGCACATCCTCATCAATTCCTAGTGGTTGAAGTCTAGAACTATTGGCAAGCTGAAGAACTTTAGATGTCAATTTAAGATTTCCCATATCTAACTTCTTGAAGATGGAGAGCGGCATGACACTGACGACAGCCCCTAAGTCCAAGAGTACTTTTTCTAATGGAACACTACCAATCTTGTTGGGAAACCCCGACGATATTTTAAGTTTTACATGAAGAGTCCCCTTCGAGGGGGAGCAAAACCCTAAAGTGGCGCAATCAAAGTAGGGGGCAGCGGATAAAGGGTTTCATAGATCGAAGAGCATGTATCATATGATCAACTTAACAAAAACCGATTGTAAAAGAAGTGATTCGATCCATACCATTGCCATTTCTAGATGGCGCCTTGGAAGAAAGAGAGCAATGAAGATCTCCTCCAAATCGTCACACACAAGATGAGTCTTGGCTCCTTCTTGTCGTCCCTTGTGCTAGCAAGAGTCGTCCAAGGTGTCTCTGATCGAATGCAAAAGGGAAAAGAGAGCTTTTTCTTTCTTGGCGTTTTTCTCTTGTCGCCTTAGACTTCCTCACACGAGAATGCCGCTCGATGACAACCCAAGGAGGCGTCAATTGCGTGAAGAGGCAAGAGAGGGGCGACGTGAGTTCATGGCCACGTTTGAGAAGTGCTAAAAATAGCATCCCACTTCTCCATATGCGATCTTGGGTTTACCCCAATCGCAAATGCCACATCACCATTGAACCATGCGCTCATCATGAGCTGGTTCAAACCGATTTGGTCCACTAACCAAATAAACCAAGAAATAAGTCCAGATCAAAATAAACCCAAAGGCTCTCGATCTGACCGTCAATCTCTCAATGCTTCTGATCTGACTGATCTAGCATTAATTCTCTCGATCGAAGCTTACCGATCTCAAGCCCTAATCAATCAAACATGATCAGACCAGATCTCACTTTCAATCAGAGATTAAATCCCTTTAAACTGAACCCAAACAATTCAGTCCACACGATCTGACTTAAGTAAGCCATATCATCAAATTGTGCGACCCTGAGGGTTTCCTTTAAATGTCGGTAACGATAACTCACGTTATCACGATCAGTGAGGGGTATCTAGCAACACATCACTGTCTCCCGATATAAAGGAAAGAGTCTTCCAAGACTACACCCAAAAACAGCACAAGTGTGAATCAACATCACTAGGCATGCATATTTCCTTTGCCACTGGATGTTCTTATTGGACAAGCCTGTCAAGCCTGTAACTCCAATATGATAAGCATGATTAGATCAGATGAACATAGTCATCTGGGTATGGCCATACACTTTCTCAATCATCTCATCCGGGGGGCCCCTTTAGAACATCACACTCCTTAAACAAGGAGACGGCAATCCTATGTCTATCACTAGTGCCCTAACCTGATTCAAGTTCACCATCCAAGATAGTCTATAATCATTGTGTTTCAAATGATATTGAACTATCTCAAAACAATGACAATCATCATTTAGAAAACACAAGTGATCTCAAGTCAAAGGAAATGTGCCACTTGTCTCACTCAAGGAATATTCACATTGTGACAAACAATTGAACATCCTAGTAGGGTCTGTCCAGTACATCCAATGTACCCATGAGTCTACACCTTATTCCATGCTCGAAGCATCCTATAAGATTAGAACACATATTAGTCTCAATCATATCAAGGCTGTCTCATGTTCACCAAGATATCTCGACTAAGGACTTATAGCACGTCAGCCTAGCTGAACAGCTTTGAGACATTATTCAGAAGAACATATATTGCAGCAGACAATGTAAACAACTGAATAATAACCATGCCTTTATAAACATAACAGTTTATTACATGATACAGATACATTCCCACAGGCCTCAAACATTAGCCTTAAGGGCATACCCCAACATTACTAGCATTACAATTGCACAGTGGAAGATTATCCCCGAAATAGGCCAGTCCCAAAAAGCCAATGGATCAAACTTACTAGGGGTTCGACACGATGTAGTGAGAGAGTACCTAGTAGCAAGAGGAGAAGCAATGTCGAGGTAGGTGCCCAAGTGTATGCCCTCTGTAGTTTCACCCACATGGATGTATCGAGTCCGCTTCTTCCACGCCCGGTGCTAGCATCAGGAAGAAGATCCAAGCCTTTGTGTGTCTCCTACACCACTTGCGCCACCTTCAAAGGAAGAAGCGCCAAGAGGAAGGAGAGGAAGATGATGCCGCCAAGGTGTTTCTTCACTTGCGCCAAGAGGAGGAAGGGAAGAAGACTTGCGGCTGTGGAAGAGATGGATGCGCCACTTGCTCTTGCTCTTGCCCCTATTTGGTGGTTCATGCCAATAGATTATTCTTCTAGGGCTCCCGCAAGTATGCTGATATATAGATGCAAGAGGGGGCAGCAACACAAGGGGTGGAGGCCCAAATCTCATGAAGCATGCAGCTAGGGTTAGGGTTTGGAGCAATTAGGGTTAGGGTTACGGAAACTCTCCAAGAGCTTTCCATAAACCCCTTCCTATCAGCCATATGCGCTAAAGACCTTCGAAAGAAGTTCAACCAGCCATATCAACCCCTGGACTTACCATAGAGGCAAGCATGCCATCCAAGGAACAAAGGGGAGGCGCCGATTGCTTCCTTATGAAGCAAATTGCTCCAACTCCTCTCCATTTTGCCCAAAGGCGCCAATGGGGTGAGATTTCTTTCCATTATACCCTTAAGCCCTATTCTCTCTTCATGATGACCTGTTATTGGGCCTCTTTAGGTAATGAGCTAGCCCAAACTTCATTGCACAAGTTGATTAAGCCATTAGCTCCAATCCAATGCAACTCTAACTCAAATGTGACCAACCATTGTCAATTTTGGGTCAACCTGCCAAAAATAAAGTTTGGCTCCAATAAGTCTCTTCCAACTCATTAGGCTCATTGGCACTGATGAAATATCTCAAATAGATCCAAGCTATCCAATAACTCAATCATAAGGCTTCCCAATCAATACGAAAACTCTAGTATCAAGGTATGCGACCCTGTAAGTTCCTTTGACGCTGGCAGTAATGACCTAAGGTCATCACAAGCAGTGAGTGGCACCTGCAGTGCATCGCTGCTACTCAAGTCATCGGAATGGATATTGACATCGACATCCCCATCATCACAATTTGGTACAAATGCATTACAGTCTCTTTGCTAAACTGATATCCGATTGGACAAGTTTGTCACCACTTGTTTTCACCCAATCTCATGGTCATGACTAAAGCAGGTCCTCACTTGGGTATGGCCATACACTTTTAGTAATAGAATCATAAGGGGGCCCCATGGATATCAAGCATCCCTCAGGATGAGGCAAATCCTCTATCTGTACATTGATCTTCTCATATGGGTCGTGACATACTCAATGACAACTGTTATGACCTCTCAACTACGGTGAGGTGTTAGGTTGTATCAAAGCATGATGTAGGACGGGGGGGTCTAAAGCATTCAAACAACGCCTTTTGAAAATGGTTTTGATAACTAGCTTAATAATAAGAAAACCGAAGTTACACTAACGAGGTTTGAAACTAATTTTTTTGTATTTTAGAATATATAGGAAAACCGAGAACAAGTAGAACAGTAAACCCTAGAAAGCAGTAAATGCAGGAATTAAACTTACAGTGCAGCCCTTGAGAATTGAAGGACTGTGCTTCCCGATCTTCACCGGTCCAACTCTGATGGAAGGTGTAGGGTGGAGCTTACAAGCAAACACAGAAGATCCGTACAAGCCACGGATTTTAATACAAGAACAAATCAAGGGGTGAGGTTAGGCCTCACAAATTCCCTTGCTAATCCTAAGCAACTAAGGAAGGAGGGGGAGAAAGAGAAGGAAGGGGAAGGCGCCCCTTCTTTACCCACTCCAAGCGCAAGCTACAATGTAAATAAACAAGATTTAGTGTAGAGAAGAGTTCTTAGAGTCAAAATAAGAGGTGTAAAGAAGAAGACTTATCCGAAAGGGTGAGAACTCCTTGAAGCCGAGGATGCTTCTCTTCTTGCTCCAAACCGAGGGTGAAGAAAGGCTCCTTGTAGTGGCGCACACAAACAAAGAGGAAAGCTTCTTAGGGATTCGGTGGAAGAGCTAGAAGAAAGGGATAGAGCTCGGCTAAAGAGAACTTGAACACTAACACAATTAATTAAGCTAGGCAACTAATAGACAATATATTTCATCAAGAGGTAATCGAAAATACAAGGGGGAGGTCATGCTTTTATAGGTGAGATGGGGCTAGGGCAGGATAGTAATTGTCTTCCATGCGCCTATTACAAAAATGGATGGAGTTTGAATTTCAAATTCATGGTGATGTGGGCGCAAATCCTCTTCATGAGTTTCCTTCTTTGGTGATCTTTGTTTGGCAACTCTTTAAGTGCTTGAGGGTTGTCTTCTTATCTTTGGCGACAAGCTTGGTGGCGCATGGAGAAGGGATTTCAAAATTTGAATCCTTTCCATGAAGGCATGGGCGGCAACAAGAGTTGGAATCTTCTCATTAATATCTTCATAAATGCTCTCCTCTAATTGTGGATCTTGATGAGTAATCCCTTTGATTGTGGATCTTGATGGAGGAGATTTGAATTCATTCCTCTAGTGGTTGGCGCATATAACTTGATTGGATGATGAGGTGGTTGATTGCTTCCTTGAAGATGCGCCCAACAAAAATAGCAAGTAAGTTATGACATGGATTGAAGTGAGCTTGGGCTTTGAAGTCCTCCTTTCCTTTTCTGGAGCTGAACTTGATGAGTGGAGCTTGAGTGACCTTGAGCTGGATCTTGAGCTGCTCCTTTCCTAATTGACCTGCCAAAATGATCCTAATGCCTATATGCACTACTTATGATGCAAGAATACATAAGTTCATGAATTACAATGCACCACCTACTACAAGTGGACTTGCCATAAAGGTCTACATGATGCATGTTTTTATTGAAAAGTAAATTATCCTAGATGCCATGCAAAAAATGGAACCCTAAGGGAACCCATATCGATTAGGTACCCTACGGGTCCGACCAGATCTCCTCAGAGCAGGGCTACTGCCTCCATCAGCTCTCCCCGGGTTGAAAGAATTCTCCTCTGGAGAATTGTCCTTGTACCCTTGGAGTAACTCAGGGGCGGCTATAGCTAGCTCAGACTCAGGAAGCCATACCTCTTCACCATTAATGAGTCTAACGCGATAAAACATTTGTACCTCATCAGTGGTGAACTTGGTTTGGTCTTCAAGAATAGCCTCAATCTCCATTTTGTGAGGGTCACTTGGATCTGGTATGGAGAGGGGCTCTTGATAGAGAGTGAGATCCTCCACGTTGACGGTAGTGGGGATCCCCAGTTCAGGTGGCAGGTCGAGGACATAGGCATTGTTGTTGATTTTGTCTACAATGGTGAAGGGGCCTAGTCCTTTTGCTTCCAACTTGTGTCCAATCCCATGGATGCGCTCTTCCCGTGCTCGTAGGATCACCTTATCACCTGTAGAAAATAACCTTTCTCGGCGATGTTTGTTAGCAGCTTCGCGATATTGATTAACAGATTCTAGCATTTTTGAAAATATTTCAGCATGCATTTGCGAGGTATGTAATGCAAAGTCACGAGCAGGTAAAGAGGTTCTAAAGTGTCTAGGTAGGGGGAAGAGATCTATGGGTTTGTTGGGTTGATATCCTAGGTTGGCTTGGAAGGGGGAGAGACCTGTGGTCTTGTTGACTGTACTGTTGTAGGAGAACTCGGCAGTGGGTAAGAGTTTATCCCAGTTGCCAGGGTGTTCACTCACCAAACTTCTAAGGATACTCCCAAGTGATCGGTTGACCACTTCAGTCTGCCCATCCGTCTGGGGATGGTAGGCTGTGGAGAACTTGAGCTTTGTTCCTAGAAGGGTCCAGAGGGTTCTCCAAAAATGACTTACAAACCTAGGGTCTCTATCAGACACTATAGTTAAAGGTGTTCCACGTAGCCTTACAACTTCCCTAAAGAAGAGTTTAGCAACATGGGAGGCATCAGTGGTTTTGGTGCAAGCTATGAAATGGGCCATCTTAGTAAATCTATCAACTACCACAAATATAGAATCATGTTTAGCTGAGGTTCGGGGTAGTCCTAGAATGAAGTCCATACTAAGGTCTTGCCAAGGGGCTTGGGGAATAGGTAAGGGAGTGTACAGGCCGGGACTATGCTTGTGGACTTTGGTGAGCTGACAAGTTCTACAATGTTTCACAACCTTGGCTACATCTTGGTAAAGGTTCGGCCAGTAGAACCGTTCCTTTACAAGGGCTTGGGTCTTATCTCGACCGTGGTGCCCGGCAGACCCGCCTCCGTGCAATTCCCAAACAAGGAATTCTCGGATGGAAGTCTTCGGCACACAAAGGGTTGGGCCCAGAAAGAGATACCCATCCCTAAGGGTGTAGAGGGGGTGGCTTAATCGGTCTTGACGAAGGTCAGCATATAAAGTAGAAAAATCAGGACATTCAAGATAAGCATTTTTCATGGATTCAAAGCAGGTAACTTCAACATGCATTTTATTCAAAAGTAAAGTTACTCTACTAAGGGCATCTGCTACTTTATTCTCAGATCCTGATTTATGTCTAAGCACAAAAGTGTATTGTTGTAAGTATTCGACCCACTTAGCATGCCTTGAGTTTAACTTTTTCTGAGCACTTAGGTAGGAGAGGGCCTGGTGGTCACTGTTAAGGGTAAACTCCCTATGGATGAGGTAATGTCTCCAATACCTTAGGGCTTGGACTACAGCATAAAATTCCTTATCATAGGTAGAGTATTTTTGTTTTGCCTCGTTGAGCTTTTCACTAAAGAAGGCTATGGGATGACCTTCTTGGCTTAGGGTTCCCCCTATGCCAACTCCAGAGGCGTCACAATCTACCTCAAAGACTTTACTGAAGTCAGGCAATCTAAGGACCGGGGCGGTGGTCATCTTATCCTTAAGTTCTTGGAAGGCTTTGCTAGCAGCTTTGGTCCAGGAGAATTCACCTTGTTTTAGGCAACTAGTGATAGGTGCCACTATAGAGCTGAAGTTCCTTATGAATCTCCGATAGAAGGTAGCTAGGCCATGGAAACTTCTGACCTCAGTGATGGTCTTAGGTTCAGGCCAATCTTTGATGGCTTGGATTTTGGATGGGTCGGCTTGAAGGCCATGCTCAGACACTATGAATCCTAAGAAGATCACACTATGTGACAGAAAGGAGCATTTCTTGAGATTGATGTAGAGTTGCTCTTCCTTAAGAAGGTCAAGGGTCTTCCTAAGGTGCTCTAGGTGTTCCTCTTTAGTCTTACTATAGATGAGGATATCATCAAAGTAGACTACCAGGAATTTTCCAATGAAAGGCTTCAAGACTTGAGTCATGAGTCTCATGAATGTGGAAGGGGCATTAGTCAAGCCAAAAGGCATGACTAACCATTCATAGAGACCATCCTTGGTCTTGAAGGCTGTCTTCCATTCATCACCTAGCCTTATCCTGACCTGGTGATATCCACTCCTTAAGTCAAGCTTACTAAACCACTTAGAGCCAACTAACATGTCTAGCATGTCATCAAGTCTAGGAATAGGAAACCTATACTTTACTGTGATTTTGTTTATGGCTCTACAGTCTATGCACATGCGCCAACTGCCATCCTTTTTAGGGGTGAGCAGAGCAGGCACGGCGCAAGGGCTTAGACGTTCTCTGATATGTCCTTTCTCTAATAGGTCATCTACCTGCCTCTTAAGTTCTTGATGCTCAGTAGGGTTCATCCTATAGTGGGGTAGATTGGGAAGGGTTGAACCAGGGACAAGATCTATTGCATGCTGGATGTCCCTAAGAGGTGGGAGACCTGTGGGTAGTTCTTCAGGGGTAAGCTCACTATATTGTTCTAAGAGGGCTTCTACTTCAGGGGGTGGTTTGCTCTCTTCCTCTTGGTTGACTTCCTTCAGGACTAAGGTGTATAAAGGTTGATCAGGTCTATAATCCTTAGGTCTCATGAGCTGAAGGGTTGGTTGTATGGTTTTGTTCTCTTCTATTTTTCCCTTATTGGTTGAGACTTTAAGCTCTCTAGGCATAGATGGTTTAAGTTTGATCTTTTGACCTGAGTGACTAAAGACATAGGTGTTAGTCCGACCGTAGTGGACTACATCCATGTCATATAGCCATGGTCTGCCTAGGAGGACTTGGGCGACATCCATGGTGATGATGTCACACCAAATTTGTCCATCATAGGTACCAAACTGTAAAGGCACTAGACTCCTATGGGTTACTGGCACACTAGACTGGTTGACCCAAGAGATGTTATAAGGGGTTGGGTGAGCTTCCATCTTAAGCTTAAACTTGGTGACAGCAGAGTGGGAGACAGCGTTGAGACTACTACCCCCATCTATCACTACTTTGCACATGTTTCCATTGCATTTCGTGTAAGTATGGAAGATACTAGTTCTTCGCCAATCATCCGTGGGTGAGGGTTTGATCAGGGTACACCTAACAACTCCTAAGGTGTTTTGGACAGGTTCCTCACTACTATCATAATCATTATCTTCTAGGATTTGGCAGTCAGTATCTGGATCATTAATATCTTCAAGCCTAAGGGTTTGGATTTCCTCACCTAGGTATAAGACTCGTTTGGGACAGTCTTTCATATAGTGTCCATATTGTTGACACCCATGGCATTTGACTCTAGATGCGTCTGGATAACTAGAGGGCTTGGGTTTAGAAGTACTAGAGCTTTGAGGTTGAGTTGGTTTAGGAGAGCTTTGAGGTTGGGTTGGTCTAGGACTTGGTCTAGAGGCACTAAACTCTTTCCTATAGGCAACCTTAAGTTCTTGTTCAATCTCCTTGGCTCTAAGATGGGCAACTTCTATGGAGTCTATCTGGTAGTAGGTAAGGCCCTTTCTAATCTCAGATCGGAGACCATTTTTATACCTGCTAAGGGTAAATAGAGGGTTTTCTCCTGGGTTTCCCCTAAGGAGGAATTCCTCAAAGCTAGCAGTGTATTGGTCAACGGTCATTGCTCCTTGGATTAAGCTAGAGGCTTGGTCAAATAACTTACTCTGAAAATATGAGGGAACATATTTCAGTTTAAGTTGTTGGCGCATTTCTAGCCAGGTGTCTATGGGAGGAAGGTTGAGTCTTTGTTGGTTGTTCTCTACATTGGTCCAATACAACCTAGCATTTCCCTCAAGAAGGCACTTTGCAAGTCGGACCTTGCTGTGCTCAGGGATCATACTCCACTCGAAATATTGTTCGAGTTTGGTTGTCCAGTCCAAGAAGTCTCGGGGTTCTAGAGAGCCATTGAAGGTTGGTGGGTTGAGTTTGATGGCACGGTGCACATCATCCTCCCTGAATCTGGGTTGAGGTGGGGTTTGAATAGGAGGTCCATTCCACATATTGGGTTGGTGGTTTCCCGCATGGTTTGGATTGGGGTATCCATTCCATGTTGGTTGAGGATGGGTTCCTTCATGGTTTGGATTTGGGTATCCATTCCACATAGGTTGGATGCCTGCACGGTTTGGGGTTTGATGCCCGTTCCACGCAGGTGGTTGTTGGGTTTCTACATGATGAGGGCTAGGCGGTTCACTAGCATGATGGGAAGACCTCTCCCTAAAATCATGAAATTCAGTAGTAAGTTGGTTAAGGCTTCGGGTAAGGGTCCCTATCTGCTCAGTTAAGAACTCAAACCTTTCATTTGTAGCATTGTGATCCATGGTGGGATTTTGTTCTTGTTGTTGGGTTTTAGACCGAGTTTGCATGGGTGTTTTGACAAGGTATAAATTTTGAAAATAAGGCCAGAATGATAGATAAGATAAGTAGTCAACTTATTTCAAACAACCTAATTCCAAAGACTGCTTAGAAGTAGAAAAATAAGTTTTTGAGGCTTAAAATTTCTAGTCTAAGAGCCTAAGCTCTGATACCAAGCTGATGTAGGACGGGGGGGTCTAAAGAATTCAAACAACGCCTTTTGAAAATGGTTTTGATAACTAGCTTAATAATAAGAAAACCGAAGTTACACTAACGAGGTTTGAAACTAATTTTTTTGTATTTTAGAATATATAGGAAAACCGAGAACAAGTAGAACAGTAAACCCTAGAAAGCAGTAAATGCAGGAATTAAACTTACAGTGCAGCCCTTGAGAATTGAAGGACTGTGCTTCCCGATCTTCACCGGTCCAACTCTGATGGAAGGTGTAGGGTGGAGCTTACAAGCAAACACAGAAGATCCGTACAAGCCACAGATTTTAATACAAGAACAAATCAAGGGGTGAGGTTAGGCCTCACAAATTCCCTTGCTAATCCTAAGCAACTAAGGAAGGAGGGGGAGAAAGAGAAGGAAGGGGAAGGCGCCCCTTCTTTACCCACTCCAAGCACAAGCTACAATGTAAATAAACAAGATTTAGTGTAGAGAAGAGTTCTTAGAGTCAAAATAAGAGGTGTAAAGAAGAAGACTTATCCGAAAGGGTGAGAACTCCTTGAAGCCGAGGATGCTTCTCTTCTTGCTCCAAACCGAGGGTGAAGAAAGGCTCCTTGTAGTGGCGCACACAAACAAAGAGGAAAGCTTCTTAGGGATTCGGTGGAAGAGCTAGAAGAAAGGGATAGAGCTCGGCTAAAGAGAACTTGAACACTAACACAATTAATTAAGCTAGGCAACTAATAGACAATATATTTCATCAAGAGGTAATCGAAAATACAAGGGGGAGGTCATGCTTTTATAGGTGAGATGGGGCTAGGGCAGGATAGTAATTGTCTTCCATGCACCTATTACAAAAATGGATGGAGTTTGAATTTCAAATTCATGGTGATGTGGGCGCAAATCCTCTTCATGAGTTTCCTTCTTTGGTGATCTTTGTTTGGCAACTCTTTAAGTGCTTGAGGGTTGTCTTCTTATCTTTGGCGACAAGCTTGGTGGCGCATGGACAAGGGATTTCAAAATTTGAATCCTTTCCATGAAGGCATGGGCGGCAACAAGAGTTGGAATCTTCTCATTAATATCTTCATAAATGCTCTCCTCTAATTGTGGATCTTGATGAGTAATCCCTTTGATTGTGGATCTTGATGGAGGAGATTTGAATTCATTCCTCTACTGGTTGGTGCATATAACTTGATTGGATGATGAGGTGGTTGATTGCTTCCTTGAAGATGCGCCCAACAAAAATAGCAAGTAAGTTATGACATGGATTGAAGTGAGCTTGGGCTTTGAAGTCCTCCTTTCCTTTTCTGGAGCTGAACTTGATGAGTGGAGCTTGAGTGACCTTGAGCTGGATCTTGAGCTGCTCCTTTCCTAATTGACCTGCCAAAATGATCCTAATGCCTATATGCACTACTTATGATGCAAGAATACATAAGTTCATGAATTACAATGCACCACCTACTACAAGTGGACTTGCCATAAAGGTCTACATGATGCATGTTTTTATTGAAAAGTAAATTATCCTAGATGCCATGCAAGAAATGGAACCCTAAGGGAACCCATATCGATTAGGTACCCTACGGGTCCGACCAGATCTCCTCAGAGCAGGGCTACTGCCTCCATCAAAGCATGCCCCTAACTATATAGAAGAGTCAATGACCTCAAGTCAAGGGATCAATACATCTCCTGTCACTTGTGAGGATAACTCATGACACCAAGTCATTGCCTCACAGCGGGTCAGTTCAATATATCTACCACTAATATACCCATATGTCTGCATTAGCATCTCGTGCCTAACCAGCCCATATACCAATCTCACAGGTACCAAAGTTGTCCCATATCCACTCAAGTACATCGACTAGGGACAAGAGTTTGAGCACATATCCAATATGTCTCTAGGGACAATATTATGTAAGAACACAATCGCAGTTGTAAACTAAATATGATAACGACAATGCTAGTGATATATAAAAAATATCAATGTCAAGTAGTACAAAATAAAGACTAAATTGGCTCTCAGGGCATAAACACCAACAATCTTCCACTTGCACTTAGACCTAGAGGTTGAGGAACCTCAACCCCATATCTCTCATATGACCATCATGCTTCTACCACGCCAAAGCCTTGGTCAGTGTGTCTTATAGATTGTTCTCTATGTCAACTCTGCTAATCGTGACATCACTTTGGTCAATGATCTCTTTGATCAGGTGAAATCTCCTGTGTATATGTTTGGACCTTTGATGAGACCGTAGTTCCTTTGCTTGTGCAATAGCCCCATTATTGTCACAATAGATCTTAATGGGATCCACAACAGTTAGAACCACCTCAAGATCAGAAATGAACTTCCTTATCCAAATGGCTTCTTTAGCTGCCTCAGAAATGGCGACATACTCAGCCTCAGTTGTAGAATCAGCTACGGTGGATTGCTTGAAGCTTTTATTGCAAATAGCGCTTCCATTCATCTTAAACACATAGCCTGCCTGCGATCTGAAGTCGTAGGGATCAGACTGGAATGACGTATCAGTGTAGCCATGAACACTGAGCTCTTCCTGTCCCCCATAGACCAAGAACAAATCCTTAGTTCTTCTCAGATACTTTAGGATGTTCTTTATAGCCACCCAGTGTTGCAGACCTATATTGGATTGGTATCGGCTGGTTATGCTTACAGCATAAGCCACATTTGGTCTAGTACACAACATTGCATATATGATCAATCCTACTACCGAAGCCTTGGGAACTTGACTCATGTTATCCCTCTCAACCTATGTTGTGGGACACTGGCTCTTCAAGAAAGTAAGGCTATGTCTCACTTGAAGGTATCCTTGCTTGGATTGCTCCAAGTTGAACCGCTTCAGGACCTTATCAATATGGGTACATTGACTAAGGGCCATGGGCCTTTTGGATCTATCCTGGTAGATCCTCACGCCTAGAATATAGGCGGCCTCCCCTAAGTCCTTCATCTCGAAACACTTCCCCAACCATGTCTTCATAGACTAAAGACCAGGGATGTCGTTTCCGATGAGCAGTATGTCATCGACATACAAGACGAGAAAAGTCTCCAAGCTCCCACTAAATTTTTTGTATACAAAGGCATCATCTTCATTTTGATAAAGCCATAATCTCTCAAAGCTTCATCAAACCAAAGATTCCAACATTGAGATGCTTCCTTTAATCCATAAATGGATTTCTTTAGCCTATAGACCTTACTGGCATCTGCAGGATGGATGAAGCCATCAGGTTGTGTCATGTACACATCCTCTGTCAGCTTCCCATTAAGGAATGCTTCCTTAATATCCATCTGCCATATCTCATAGTCATGATATGCAGCTATAGAAAGCAGAATCCGAATGGATTTGTTCAAGGCAACTGGCGAGAAGGTTTCATCATAGTCCACCCCGTGGACTTCTCTGAATCCTTTATCCACAAGTCTACCCTTATAGGTAACTATATTGCTATCCATGTCAGTCTTTCTTTTGAAAACCCATTGACAGCCTATGGGTTTCACCCCATTAGGTAGCTCAACCAAATCCCATACTTGGTTAGCTGACATGGAATCCATCTCATATCTCATGGCCTCAAGCCATCTCTCGGAGTCCAGTCTAGCGACCGCCTCATCATAAGTCATGGGCTCAATCTCAATGATGAAGATCCCATCATGTTGGGTCGGCAACGACCCATACCTCTCAGGTGCCTGATAAATCCTCTTAGACCTACGTGGGACCTATGTCTGAGCATCTGGTTGCCTAGCAACTGGTGCAGGTGGATCAGGTTCCATCTCAGTGTCTTGTGGTTGCACTTGGACCTCGTCCAAGTCAAACTTCCTTCGACTAACTTCTTTCATGAGAAATTCTTTCTCTAGAAAGACAGCACCCCGAGCAACAAAGGCTTTGTTCACGGTAGGGACATATATGTAGTATCCTTTAGTTTCCTTAGGATACCTCACAAACACACATTTATCAGATCTGGGTTCTAGCTTGCTAGAATCCTGACGTTTGACATAAGCCTCACATCCCCAAATCCTAATAAAAGAGATGTTACAGCATCTCCCACTCCATACCTCGTATGGAATCTTTGGGACACTCTTAGATGGTACGTTATTCAGTATGAGAGAAGCTGTCTCAAGTGCAAAACCCAAAATGAGGGAGGTAGAGTTGCATGACTCATTGTAGACCAAACCATGTCCAATAAGGTTCAATTTCTCCTCTCAGACACACCATTCCATTGAGGTGTTCCAGGAGGAGCTGGTGGGATAAGATCCCACACTCTCTAAGATAGTCAAATAACTCACCGCTCAAGTACTATCCACCACGATCTGATCGAAGAGTTTTGATAGATCTACCAAGCTGGTTCTCTACTTCATGTCTGAACTTCTAAAATTTCTCAAAGGATTTAGATTTATGTCACATCAAATAGACATAACTATATTTACTGAAGTCATCATAAAATGTGATGAAGTAGTTGTACCCTCCTTTGGCATGCTTACTAGATAGCCAAGACACAACACTGTGTATGAGATCCAATAAACCTCTTGCCCTCTCACCAGTCTTGGTAAAGGGCGCCTTTGTGATATTCCCTGATAAACAATGTTCACAAGTATCAAATTCCTCTAAGGAGCTTGATTCAAGCAACCCATTTGCATGGAGTTGTTGAATGCGATTCTTGTTTATATGGGGCTAATCGATAATGCCATAGGAAAGCACGAATTGAACCCTTCAGTTTGATCCTCTTATTATTTATGTAAAAAATAGAGCTATCCATGTCCATGACATATAATCCATTGCATAGAGTACCCTTCCCATAAAACATATTTGCAAATGAAAAAGAACAAGAGTTCTTCTTTATTTCAAATTTAAATCCTTTCTTTGCCATGCAAGGAATGGATACAATATTTTTAGTAAGCAAAGGTATATAGTAGCAATGATTTAGCTCTAACTAAAGTCTAGAAAGTAGAGAGAGTGTCAAAATTCCTATAGCAATAGCAGCAACCTATGCCCGTTTCCAATTCGTAAGTCAATCTCTCTAGACCGGACAGATCTACTTTTCTTGAGCCCTTGCATAATTGTACAAATATGAGCTCTGCATGAAATATCCATTACCCATGACATGGAAGTAGAAAGGTTGAGTTTGGTAACATTAATACCTGAGTTAGAAGACAAGGCCTTGCTTTTCCTCTCCTCATTCTGAAGTTGCTTGCAATCCCTTCTCCAGTGACCTTGCTCGCCACAATAGAAGAACTTCTATTCCTTTGACTTCCTGGCCTTTTTCTTTAGTGCTTTGGTATGACCTTTGGCACTGCCCTTAGCACGTGCCTTACCCTTCTTCTTCATCTTCTTGGTCGTAGTGACCAAAAGAATAGAATAGGGCTTGGTATTACTCATCTCTCGCTCGGTTGTTTGGAGCATATTCAATAGTTCCTCCCTAGTGCACTCAGTCTGGTTCATGTTAAAATTCATAATAAACGGACTGAAGCTAGGGGGCAGGAATGTAGAATAAGATCCACAACCAGCTCGTTCTCTATAGTGTGTCCCAGTCTCCTAAGATGATCCACATTCCCAATTATCTTGAGCACTTGGGGTCCCACTGGTGCACCCTCAAATAACTTGCATCGAAATAATGCATTGGCAGTGTCATATCTCTCAGTTCTAGCTTGAGCCTCGAACATCTGTTTCAAATGAGTAATCATCTGAAAAGCATTCTACTCCTCATATTGCACCTGAAGCTTAGGTGCCATAGTGGCTAGCATGAGACATGCTATTTCCAAAGACTCATCCTGATGCTTTCTAAAAGCATCCCTATCTGCCACTTGGGCATTAGGCGCACGAGTGTTGTGTCCACAAGTGCACGGATACTTCAAAGTAATAAAAATATTGAACCACAGAGACCTACGTGTTAAGTATCAAATAATCATTTTCTCGCTAGCTAAGCGAACCGAATATGATGAAAGTAAACGATCGAAAAGTGCACGGGAAAATATCAGAGAAGAAAACTGGGACTAGGGGTTCATCCACCTTGATTCTAATGACTAGAAATAAATAAAGGCTGTAAATCAAATTTCATTATAATAAAGATGTAATTTACTTCATAAAAGGATCAACTCGCTCTCGCGCAGTCAATCATACAAAGGACCAATCCTCACTCTCGTGCAAGATCTATCCAATGCTGAAAATAAGTAAATCATTGAACAAAGAACTCAAGAATCACTCTCGTGCATCCGAATTCTAAGTCAAAAATCTCAAGTTGAAACTCAAGGATCACTCTCGTGCATCCGAATCTCAACACAGGTTCTACTTAAGGTTTTACAACGTTCCGATCCTCACTCTCGTGCAAGATCTTCACGTCTAACACATTAACTCAATCCAAACAATCAGAAACTCAACATGGCAATAAAATCACTAAAAATCAGAATTCAAATAACTACCTAATTTCTTACGATAGTTCCAAACTCAACAATTCTTAAGGTTCCAAATTTCACAATCAACCTCTCGGTCTATTTCGCAAAATTCTAAAACATGCTGATATTTATAAAAGTAAGGAGAATCAAAGAACAATCAATCACAAAAGTAAAATTATCATAATAAAATTATCATGACAAAAATTAATATTTTCTAGTCATTAACAAACCATGGGGATTACACCCCATGTCCCATAAAAAGATCTAAGCTTGCATGGTGAAAGGATTACAATAAACCATAATTTCAGAGGATTAGAAATCAAAAAAAAAAAAGAAAAGTTACAAAATAGGTGCTGTAATGAAATTACAGCATAGTAATTGCCTTTGAATAGCGCTGTCACCGCTATTTTGTTGATTTCTCCTCTGATCAAACTCCAAACGCTCTGAAACTTCTGGTGTGTGCTCTCCTACTCTAGACAAAGCTTCCATGTAAATTTCACGGCCTGAGGTGATCTCTACGCCTCTCGGCGCGAGGCCGAACCCTAAGCACCTCTCTATCAATTTCTCCCTCAATAGTGAATAAAAATTAGGGCTTTAGCTTCGTGTGTCTTCTCCTCTTAACGTTGAGTTCGCAGAAAGTTTTGGATCTCAATTTGGCATTCTGGATGAAAAGTTATGGCCCGCACAAGTTTCGGGCCCAAAAGTGTCGCGCGTCCAGGATAAAAATACGGCCGTGTTATATTTTACGGTAGTGCCGTATTTTGGTTCTGTGAACCATGAGTCAAAATTACGGCTTGTAAAATGCTTCTAGATCGTGCCATAAAATCGGATGAGTTCACTGGTCTGAATAGCCAGGGAAATACGGCACCGTGAAATAGTTTACGGTTGTGCCGTAATTTCTGCAAAAGTCTTTGGTCTGAAGTGCTGCAAAATACGGGCTGTGGAATGGTTTACGGTAGTACCGTATTTTACACAAAATCTTATGTTCTGAAAATCCACCAAATGATGGCAGTGCTCTTGATTTTACGGTAAGTATCGATCCCATAGGGACTAGGGGGTCAAGTCCTAACAAATCAGTCTATCGAAAGCTAGGTGGTCAACTAATGATAAGAGTGCCTAGTATCCTAATGCAAGAAAGTAAAATTGAACTAATCAAAAGCAAACAAGGGTGTGAAAATTCTTGAGGGAAAATCAGGGTTTTAGGTTTCACCACACTGAAGGATAATGAAAGGAAGATGCTAAGTCATTTATTCTATGCTCTTAAGGAAATTCTTCCTAGGGTACAGATCGTTCCCTCTCAGGCCATGATCCGGTTTCTAACTCAACCCATGTCTCCTATTCTTGTGGCTTACTAGGTTAAGCAGATGCAGTGGGTTCTATGAAGAATTATTAACTCCTCGAGTAATTTCGAGCTACTTTTATTTTCGAAATTACAAGTCCAATCCTAAGGGTTCCAACGTTGTGGTTCACCTCTCAGTAGTTCCCACAACGTCTAAAGCATATGAAAGCATGGCCAGTGCAAGAATATGAAATAGATGCGATTAGCATTGAACAAGGACAACAATAAACTCAAGCAATGTATTAATTAAGCATTATCAATCAACATCCTTACAGTGGACTATGCCCAAACCCTGAAAATAAGTTACGCTACAACCATCATTGTAGAATACATAGGATTTCTCAAGAAAAAAGTCAACCAAACTAGAGGAAAGGCTAGATCTATGTCGTGAGAGGATGAAGCAAGATATTCAGCATCAAAATGAAGAAGAAATCATGCCGGAACAGCCTTCTGTCCACAAAATCATCGCCTTTCACCCTAGTTTCGACTTTCACCCTTGTTCTCCTTGATCGGTCCATGAAACGGTGTGATTCTTGTCCCAAAATGTTCATGGCTAAGTTAGAAAGGTCTCCATGAAGTTCCCCAAATTCCGCTCCAAGAATAGCAAGAATCGGGTCAAAAACCGAACGGGTGTTGTGAACTGCGGGAGTTTTAGGGCTGTGCATGGATGCACGGGCATGCCTATGAAGACCTCGATGAACTCTATTTCTGAATTGCGACCTCTTCACGGCCATGAATGTGTTCACGGGTGTGCTCGTGAACTTCTCATCGAATTTTGAAAAGTTAGGCCATCATCTTCGTGGTCATGCATGGATGCACGGGCATGGCTGTGAAGATCTCGGCATAGTTTGGAAATGCACGATCATACACGGCCATGCCCGTGAAGAGTGTAGAAAGCTCCATATCTTTAAATCTTCCAAATTTCACCAATTTTTGTCAAAAATCCCTTCATTTCAATAAAACTAGAGAAAAGCGAAGATTCTAAAGAATATGAAGTATTTGAGCAAATAAATGGGACAAAACTATGATTCTACTCTAAAATAATAATAAAAGTAAGCCACAATGTATTATATATTTGCATGATATGAATAGATTACATCATTTACTTGAATAATAGAATGTAGCTCTCATCAACATTTCGGTAAAAGAAAATATGGGTGGGACAGGCATCGAGCAACCTTCTTGCGGTTCCTATGATCACAAACCTGTCATTCTATTAGTGTAAATAAATATTTACAAATATTGATAATCCCATGTACATTAACAAACCTGTGTGGGTGTGACCTTGAGAACATGAGGTTTGGTTGATTTTTGGATAGATGACTTGGTTGTCTTTCGTTCAAGCACACTCTTCTTTCTTTTTTTCTTTTGGACCCTTCTTAGCAATTGGGTTTTTTATTGTAATATTTGGTTCATCAGCTAACTCATTTCTATCATTATTTGGGACCTCATCTTGGTCTCATCATCAGTGTCCAATATCTCCTCAACTTCTATTGGGAGTTGGTCCATTGATTTTTCTATCCTTTGAAGTCCCTTTGTAGAATGCATACTTCTTATTGATATACTAGATGATTTCTGACATACCCGGCCATATATAGAAGACAAACTTTCTTTTCCAATTGATTCTATCGTGGTTGCACATATATTTGATCCATTGCCTTCCTTAGCATACTTTGTCCGCCTCTTCAATACATATTGCTCTCGTAATCGCACTATCTTGCTAAAATTTAGTACCTTCAAAGCATGCATACATAAAAAACTTTTGCATTCAAACATCTTGCATCCACAAGTGATAGTAATCGTAGATGGGTTATAAGTGACTAACTCTTCCCTACTACCATATGATGTAGTAATCTTATATGTGGTGGTACCATTATCAGAACTGATGATGTTAATAAAATAATCTAATTGAATCATAAACTACTTTGTAAACTTTTCATAGATAACTCTAGTGTAATCCATAGATGTTTCTCTTAGGACCCGTATGTTGCCAAATATTTGAATTGTATAATTTATAGACCTAAAATCTGCTTTTACTTCTTTGTCATAGAAGAAATTTGCTGCCTTATCATATTGCTCAAAAATATTAAACGTACATAATTTTCTCTTAAAGAATTGCTTGAAGTGATAATTCATGCTTTCACTTCATTGTGTAGTTGGCATATCAGCATAGAATGTCTCCACATGGTAACATGCCGCCCATTTCTCACGAAGTCGGTAGAAGTTTAACATCCATGTATTTTCCCCTCTTACTGTATTTATTTAATAAATCATCCCATAGCTTTGAAAAAATTTGCACACTACACCGCACGTATATGCAATGGCTGAAATCTTATACAAAATTATAGAAGCTATGAATCACCTAAGATAAATTGGTGGCCACATTATGAAAGATATGCCATAAGTAAAGTCGATGTGCTGAATTTGGCATCGTAACTTGTATTGCCTTTGAGATTGCTGCTTATTGATTAGTAAATATGGTTACATGTTACTTTCCAGACATGTCTTATAAAAATGTAGTGAATAGCCAAATCAATAAATTAGCTTACTCATCATACAATAATGTGGCACCAAATATAACAGTTTACGTGTGATTATTCAAGCCAACAATTGGTACAAAGGGCATGTCATACTCGTTAGTTTGAAAAGTAGTATAATAAATGATATCCCTAAAGTAGACATAATCTATAATGGATTTTGTAACATCCCTCAGAATCACACCCCACACGCATACAAGTAAAATACGGGGTTTCAAAAATTTTTTACTCTTCCATTAAAACACAAGAAGAAAGCGGCATCGAAGGACATTACTACGGAACAGAAAACCGCACAGAACTGAATAGGATCGATTACTAGGAAATAGAAATCCGGAAATCCAGAAAAAATCCGGCAGCAAGTATTCTAAACTACTGCTGCACAGACACACATATCTTGTAACAACAACAAACGTCCACACTACACATATGTGGAATTTCAGAAATATACAGAACTGATTATTCAGATACTAAAATAAACAACACAAATTCGGTTACACATCTCAAATCGGACATTTCAAAATAAGAACCAATTCAATAAAAGAATCCAAGACTTGTATCCAATAATTTAAACGAAACAACTATAATATAATATCCTGAAAACAGGCATAAGCCCTCAGGAGATAAAACATGTCATATAGGTCATAATAAATTAGGCACGCAGGCCTGATAAATCTTTAGAAGACTATTCTTAGAAATGACATCAAACATTAGCGTCATATTAGCTGTAGCAATTACTGTCTTGATGTCTCACCTGAAAACATTTAAACAACGGAGGTGAGCTAAAAAGCTCAGTGAGTAAAAGACACTAAAAGTCATCCATAGTACACATCAAAAATATCATACTTAAGTTGAAATTCTTTTTATTTAACAGATAAGATAAATCAACTTAACATGCATGCTCATATCAGAAACAAACACAATCAAATACAGATACTTGTAACAATAGGCATCAAACAGGTAGGATATGAATATACCAACCCATACCAACTAACCACACCGCCTAATACATCTAAATACAGATCGAAACAGAACTACAGAAATCAGAACTGACAGACAGAAAATCAGAATTTTCAGAGTCCAAACGGATAGTCTACATCGGAAACAGAAAGGCCACAGAAGGCCTGAAGACCACAGAAGGTCTGACCCCACCTCTGCCGAGGACGAGACAATGCATGCATATCAGAAACAGAATGGTAGAGGAGATATCAGTGGGTGGCCCCCGTCTTGTCAGGACGTGGCACTCTGGTCTCCAATACCCAGAACAGAATGGTAGAGGAGGTATCAGTGGGTGGCCCCCGTCTTGTTAGGACGTGGCACTCTGGCCTCCAAAACCCAGAACTGAATGGTAGAGGAGGTATCAGTGGGTGGCCCCCGTCTTGTTAGGACGTGGCACTCTGGCCTCCAAAACCCAGAACTGAATGGTAGAGGAGGTATCAGTGGGTGGCCCCCGTCTTGTTAGGACGTGGCACTCTGGCCTCCAAAACCCAGAACTGAATGGTAGAGGAGGTATCAGTGGGTGGCCCCCGTCTTGTTAGGACGTGGCACTCTGGCCTCCAATACCCAGAACAGAAATAGTGTCTCAAGGGTCGTAGTAGACTATCAGCACCATTACAGCGCCACAAAAGGAGGGTAAGGACACGGAAGAGTGCTACACTAGGGCATAATTTTACAGAACAGATTATACTGAAACAGAGAAGTAGGATCAACCACTACTTAATTCTTACATTATGCCCAAAGTCTAACAAACCAGAAAATGACACACCCCAATATCCAGTCCTTAAACACAGAACAGAAATTATATGAGTGAATTCCTTACAACTAACCTTAATTCATGTCAAACCATTCTATGTTCTCACAAATGTTTTAACACATTCAAGGTTTTCAGAAAATTCACAACATATAAACAGAACAGGAAATATCCACATAACAAACAATTAAATACAGAACAGAAATTATTCATATAACAAACATTTAAACACAGAACAGAAATTATTCATGAAATAATCTCCTCAAAATTCCTAAAACCGTGAGCTATAAAATTACTGTAAGGGGCGCCACTTTCAGAACCTTAACAGAACGTACAAATTTCATGTAATTAATTTCAGTCCCCCACTACAGATAATTTTAATTACACGCTCGTGAAGAAAATTGACAAAAGCCCCAAAATTGGCTCGAACTATATTTTCGAAAATTCCTAAGTTCTTAGTTAAATCCCCAATTTTGTTTTCTCTAAAATTTCTCATCAAACAAATAAATTTTAGAAGAACTACAGACCACAATTTAAGAGGTTAAACCATACAATGTAAATTTTTCTCACAAAGGAATATTCGTCTAACCAAAACATAGCAGATTTATATTGTCAGTTTGCAAAATATATTTTTAGTCCAATTTCGAACCAAAGCTAGTCAATATTGTATTCAAAATGAAGCTCTCTGAATCTAGTTTCCAATAAAACTGGTTTCACAAGATTTCGAATTTTAGACAGGAAGATATAAGGGTTCGAACATAGGAAGGTCAGAATTTCAGATTTCAAGAAAACAGATTCATATATCAGACTTGCGACATTTATTTCAGATCCAATAACTAATCGAAAATAGGCTTTATGGGAGTCAAAATAAAGCTCTTCGAGCCTACGGTCTAATAAAACTGATTTGACAAGATTTCGAGCTATACCTAGGGAGATATGATGGTTCGAACACATAAAGGTCGAAATCCAGATTTCCAGAAAACTGATTTTGTACAGCTAGATTGCAATACAGATTGAAATACGAATACAGCTCGGATATGGTCGATATCAGATTCAAATTAAAGCCGAATGTATCTAGTTTCATACAAAATTTATTTCGTGCGATTTGGATCTATAGACCATGAGATATTGGGGTTATAGTACACAAAGGTCAGATTAACGAATGCAGATTTCAGCAGAACAGGATTTTAAAACCCTATAATTATTTGAATTCAACCCCATACGAATAATCATGGCAAATAACGAATTTTAATTCGGATTAGACTCCTTAGGATCGAATTACTCACCAGAAAAATCGCCCACAGAGAAAACGCCAAAACAGGGGATCAGGGGTCTCCAGAAAGTTCGTCCACCACCAGTCTGCCACCACCAGCGTCAGAAATTTTGCAGGAGCGCCAAGCACAGTGAGGGGCGACAACACAGGCGGCTAGGGCAAGAAACAAACCAAAAATCGTGAGGGAGAGGAGCTCTAACGAATTTTCCCCCTTTTTTTATTTTTTTTCCACCCCAAACGGATCCAAGATCCAATAACCTAATTAACTTAAGTGGAAATCGGCTTTAATGGGCTTACCTGGGCTTAACCACCATGCGCCACTCCAATAACACAGAAATATGCGCCACCATGGTGGAAGAATTCCAGGAGCAAATAGCCAAGGTTGAGGGTTCGAAGCCCCAACGAAAATAATTATTTTTGCCCTGTAAGAAAAAGTCCTACAATTAGGCAAAAATCCCAAAATTTTAACCGATAAAAATACAGAAACTGAATTTCTAACCTTAAATCATAATTCAGAAAATCAAGGGCGTTACATCCTCCCCCCCTTATAGAGCTTTAGTCCTCTAAAGCTGACCAAGCCCGTCACTGAACAGGTGAGGATGCTCCTTTCTCATCTCTGCTTCAACCTCCCAAGAGGCTTCTTCAACAGACTGATTTCCCCAGATGACTTTCACAAGTGGAATAACCTTATTCCTCAGCACTTTCTCTTTTCTATCTTCAATTCTGAGAGGTTTCACCACAAAAGTCATGTTCTCTTCAAGCTGGAGAGGTTCCAACTCCAGAACATGAGAAGGATCAGAACAATATTTTCTGAGTGCAGAAACATGGAACACATTATGGAGGTGTTCCAGTGATGGGGGCAGAGCAAGTCGATATGCCACAGGTCCAATCCTCTCAATGATATCAAAGGGACCAATGTACCTGGGACTCAATTTTCCTCTCTTCCCAAATCTCATCACCCCTTTCATAGGCGAGACCTTTAGGAAAACATGCTCTCCCACCAAAAACTCAAGAGGACGCCGCCTCACATCAGCATAACTCTTCTGTCTATCCTGAGCAATCTTCATCTTTTTCTGAATTTCTCTGATCTTCTCAGTGGCTTCCTGAACAGCATCAGACTTTAGCACTGTTCTGTCCCCAGTTTCCTCCCAGCATATAGGTGTTCTGCATTTCCTCCCATATAGGGCCTCATACGGAGCCATCTGTATGCTAGAGTGGAAGCTATTGTTGTAGGTGAACTCTATCAGTGATAAGTCCAGATCCCACTCAACAGACCAGTCAATCACATAAGATCTCAGAAGATCCTCAAGTGTCTGAATAGTTCTCTCTGTCTGACCATCAGATTGAGGATGATATGCAGTGCTGAAACTCAGATTAGTTCCCAAATCTTCCTGTAATTTCTTCCAAAACCTGGATAGAAATCGAGGATCACGATCAGAGACAATGTCCAAGGGAACTCCATGTAATCTGACAATCTCATCGATGTACAGTTTTGCTAACCGATCCAAACTGTAAGTCATTTTGATCGGTAAGAAGTGAGCCGACTTCGTGAGTCTGTCCACAATCACCCATACGGCATCATGATTCCTTCTGGTATTGGGCAGCCCACACACAAAGTCCATACTGATATGCTCCCACTTCCACTGAGGAATAGGGAGAGACTGCATCAAACCGCCCGGCCTCTGATGCTCAGCCTTCACGGTTTGGCAAGTCAAACATCTGGACACAAACAAATGCACATCCTTCTTCATACCATGCCACCAGAAAGTCTTTTTCAGATCCTGATACATCTTGGTACTACCAGGATGAACGGTATACTTAGTGCAATGACTTTCCTTAAGAATTTCATTTCTCAACTCAGGGTCCTCAGGGACACAGACCCTTCCACGAAATCTGAGGAGACCATCATCCGACATACTGAAATTCTCATCCCAGCCTTGCTCAGACCTCTCTTTCCACCGTAGAATATCCTGATCTGACTGTTGCCCTGATCTCAGTCTCTGCAGTAAGTCTGACTGAACCCTGAGAGAAGCCAGAAGACCGCCTCTCTCACCCGGAGTCACACTCAGATGCATGTCACTGAACTCCTGCAATAGTCACCACTCCTGGACTCGCAGTGCAGCTATCTGAGTCACAGGATATCGACTAAGCGCATCAGCCACCACATTGGCTTTACCAGACTGATATTGGATGGTGAAGTCATAATCCTTTATCAATTCAAGCCATCGCCTCTGTCTCATATTCAGCTCTTTCTGAGTGAAGATATACTTCAAGCTCTGGTGATCTGTAAACAATTCAAATGTCTGTCCAAACAGATAGTGCCTCCAGATTTTCAAGGCAAAAACTACAGCTGCCAACTCCAGATCATGAGTGGGGTAGTTTACTTCGTAATCTTTGAGTTGCCTTGAAGCATAAGCGACTACTTTTCCTTGCTGCATCAGTACAGCACCCAGACCCTTACCAGAGGCATCAGTGTAAACAATGAACTTCTCTCCATCACAGGGAATGATGAGGATAGGAGCACTGGTCAGTCTCTTTTTCAGTTCCTGAAAACTAGACTCACAATCATCAGACCACTCAAACTTCAGATTCTTTCTAGTTAGCTTAGTCAGAGGACCTGCCAGCTTGGAAAAACCTTCCACAAAACGGCGGTAGTATCCAGCTAAGCCCAGAAAACTTCTGACCTCAGTCGCTGTAGTTGGTCTTCCCCAGTGAAGAATGGCCTCCACCTTCACTGGATCCACAGACACACCCTGGCTAGAAATAATGTGCCCCAGAAAACCAATCTGATCTAGCCAGAACTCACATTTGCTGGCCTTAGCATATAGCCGCTTCAGCCGCAGAATCTCCAGCACCTTGCGCAAATCCTGAGAGTGGTCTTGCGCATTCTTGGAGTAGATCAGAATATCATCAATGAAGACGACCACACATTTGTCCAGGAGCTCATGAAATACCCTGTTCATCAGATCCATAAACACCGCAGGAGCATTTGTCAGTCCAAAGGGCATAACAAGAAATTCATAGTGCCCATACCTGGTCCTGAATGCAGTTTTAGGTACATCCTCCTCCCGAACACTCATCTGATAATAGCCAGACCTCAGGTCAATTTTAGAGAATACAGTAGCACCCTGCAACTGATCAAAGAGATCATCAATACGGGGTAATGGGTACTTATTCTTAACAGTCACTTGATTGAGTTGACGGTAATCGATGCACATGCGCAAAGTACCATCCTTCTTCTTCACAAATAACACAGGTGCTCCCCATGGAGAAACACTGGGCCGAATATACCCCTTCTCTAATAGTTCTTCCAGTTGCTTCTTCAGCTCTGTTAGTTCTGAAGTTGCCATCCTGTAAGGAGCTTTAGATATCGGTGCTGTGCCTGGCAACAACTCGATACCAAACTCAACTTCTCTGCTGGGTGGTAACCCAGATAAATCAGAGAAGACGTCAGCAAACTCTCTTACCACAGGAATTTTAGCCAGATCCAAATCAGGCTCAGTCTGCACCTTGACATGCGCCAGATACCCCTTGCAGCCCTGGGCTAAAAGCTTCCTGGCCTGCAGATGAGATATCACCAAAGGCTCTTGTTCTGAAATCCGGCCTTGGATAACCAGTTGCTGTCCATCACTTAGATGCAGAGTAATTAGCTTTTCAAAACAATCTAAAGTAGCATGATAGGCAGACAGCCAATCCATGCCCAGAATGATGTCATAGTCTTTCATAGAAAGACTAATCAAGTCAATAGGTAAATCATATCCTTCTACCTTAATCAAACAGTCAGGGTATGTTATATCTGTAGATACGGCCTCACCCATAGGTGTATGAACAGAAATATAGAAATCAAGTATCCTAGGCAACACAGGCAGACATGATGCAAAACATGTAGACACAAAGGATAAATTGGCACCAGGATCAAAAAGAATGCGTGCCAAATAACTAAACACATAAAGTGTACCTTCCACCACAGACTTCGAAGCCGAAGCATCCCTCTCCGCGATGGCATACACGCGAGTCTGCACAGTAGGCTTCTCACCCTGACCCTGTCCTCTAGCATCCGGCATAGGACAGTCCCTAATCATATGCCCCGCCTTACCACATCTGAAGCAAGCGCCAGTCTTCCTGTAGCACTCATTATCCTGATGTTTAGTGCTCCCACAGTGGAGACACTTCTTGCCATTCTGAGAAACTGTGCTGGCTGGCTTCTGATAAGGTTGGTATCTGCCCTTATTGTCTTTCTTCCTCTTGAAATTCTTCTTATCCTTACCACCCAGAGTGGGTGCGTAAGTCACAGAAGTAGGGGCGGGTGCAGTGACTGGAATAGTATCTGCAGCCATCTCCGCAATGCACCTCTCAGCAGTGCGAGCCCTATCTACCACTTCAGCATAAGTTTCCAAGTGTAGCATAGCTACCCTTGTCCTGATATCTTTCCTCAAACCCCGCTGAAACTTCTTGGCTCTTCTTTCCTCGGTGTTGACTAAGTGAGGAGCATACCCCGACAACCGAGCGAATGTGGCCTCATACCGATCCACCGTCATGTCACCCTGCTCAAGATGAATAAACTCCACCTCGCGCTCCTCAGATAAGCTAGAGGGGAAAAACTTGGCATTGAACTTCATCATGAAGTACTGCCAATCAACATCTCTGGATTCAGTTGCCGCCAGTCTGACGACTCCCTTCCACCAGTCTTCAGCATCTCCACGCAACATAAAGATAGACAAACATAGCTTGTCTGCATCATCACAGCGCAAAACCTGGAAAATCTTTTCCAGTGTCAAAAGCCAATCCTCAGCAGCTCTAGGCCCCGGACTACCATAAAATGCAGTCGGGTTCAGGTGCTGAAACTCTCGAACCAACCGAGCATATCGTTGATGTGCGCCATCACCCAGAGGAGAACCAGCCGGTTGTGCTTGTGACTGAGACTGTGTCTGCGACAGCCGCTGCAATAACTGTTGCTGAACCTCCATGTGCTGCGCCTGCTGCTGCTGCATCATCTGAGTTTGCTGCTGAATGAATGCGTTCTGTTGTTGCATCATAGCAGTCATAGCCTCCATGGTCTGCCTCAGATCAGGCTGTTGATCACCGTTGCTACTGCTAGCTCTTGGTCGCACCATTTTTACCTGCATCACATAACACAGTAGAATAACAACCAATATTCAATCACAAATCAGATCCTAACTTGGTTTCTAGCAATACACAAACAGAGTTTTCCTTCCCCGGAGTTTCTAATTGCTAGTAAAATTCCTCTGATACCATCTGTAACATCCCTCAGAATCACACCCCACACGCATACAAGTAAAATACGGGGTTTGAAAAATTTTTTACTCTTCCATTAAAACACAAGAAGAAAGCGGCATCGAAGGACATTACTACGGAACAGAAAACCGCACAGAACTGAATAGGATCGATTACTAGGAAATAGAAATCCGGAAATCCAGAAAAAATCCGGCAGCAAGTATTCTAAACTACTGCTGCACAGACACACATATCTTGTAACAACAACAAACGTCCACACTACACATATGTGGAATTTCAGAAATATACAGAACTGATTATTCAGATACTAAAATAAACAACACAAATTCGGTTACACATCTCAAATCGGACATTTCAAAATAAGAACCAATTCAATAAAAGAATCCAAGACTTGTATCCAATAATTTAAACGAAACAACTATAATATAATATCCTGAAAACAGGCATAAGCCCTCAGGAGATAAAACATGTCATATAGGTCATAATAAATTAGGCACGCAGGCCTGATAAATCTTTAGAAGACTATTCTTAGAAATGACATCAAACATTAGCGTCATATTAGCTGTAGCAATTACTGTCTTGATGTCTCACCTGAAAACATTTAAACAACGGAGGTGAGCTAAAAAGCTCAGTGAGTAAAAGACACTAAAAGTCATCCATAGTACACATCAAAAATATCATACTTAAGTTGAAATTCTTTTTATTTAACAGATAAGATAAATCAACTTAACATGCATGCTCATATCAGAAACAAACACAATCAAATACAGATACTTGTAACAATAGGCATCAAACAGGTAGGATATGAATATACCAACCCATACCAACTAACCACACCGCCTAATACATCTAAATACAGATCGAAACAGAACTACAGAAATCAGAACTGACAGACAGAAAATCAGAATTTTCAGAGTCCAAACGGATAGTCTACATCGGAAACAGAAAGGCCACAGAAGGCCTGAAGACCACAGAAGGTCTGACCCCACCTCTGCCGAGGACGAGACAATGCATGCATATCAGAAACAGAATGGTAGAGGAGATATCAGTGGGTGGCCCCCGTCTTGTCAGGACGTGGCACTCTGGTCTCCAATACCCAGAACAGAATGGTAGAGGAGGTATCAGTGGGTGGCCCCCGTCTTGTTAGGACGTGGCACTCTGGCCTCCAAAACCCAGAACTGAATGGTAGAGGAGGTATCAGTGGGTGGCCCCCGTCTTGTTAGGACGTGGCACTCTGGCCTCCAAAACCCAGAACTGAATGGTAGAGGAGGTATCAGTGGGTGGCCCCCGTCTTGTTAGGACGTGGCACTCTGGCCTCCAAAACCCAGAACTGAATGGTAGAGGAGGTATCAGTGGGTGGCCCCCGTCTTGTTAGGACGTGGCACTCTGGCCTCCAATACCCAGAACAGAAATAGTGTCTCAAGGGTCGTAGTAGACTATCAGCACCATTACAGCGCCACAGAAGGAGGGTAAGGACACGGAAGAGTGCTACACTAGGGCATAATTTTACAGAACAGATTATACTGAAACAGAGAAGTAGGATCAACCACTACTTAATTCTTACATTATGCCCAAAGTCTAACAAACCAGAAAATGACACACCCCAATATCCAGTCCTTAAACACAGAACAGAAATTATATGAGTGAATTCCTTACAACTAACCTTAATTCATGTCAAACCATTCTATGTTCTCACAAATGTTTTAACACATTCAAGGTTTTCAGAAAATTCACAACATATAAACAGAACAGGAAATATCCACATAACAAACAATTAAATACAGAACAGAAATTATTCATATAACAAACATTTAAACACAGAACAGAAATTATTCATGAAATAATCTCCTCAAAATTCCTAAAACCGTGAGCTATAAAATTACTGTAAGGGGCGCCACTTTCAGAACCTTAACAGAACGTACAAATTTCATGTAATTAATTTCAGTCCCCCACTACAGATAATTTTAATTACACGCTCGTGAAGAAAATTGACAAAAGCCCCAAAATTGGCTCGAACTATATTTTCGAAAATTCCTAAGTTCTTAGTTAAATCCCCAATTTTGTTTTCTCTAAAATTTCTCATCAAACAAATAAATTTTAGAAGAACTACAGACCACAATTTAAGAGGTTAAACCATACAATGTAAATTTTTCTCAAAAAGGAATATTCGTCTAACCAAAACATAGCAGATTTATATTGTCAGTTTGCAAAATATATTTTTAGTCCAATTTCGAACCAAAGCTAGTCAATATTGTATTCAAAATGAAGCTCTCTGAATCTAGTTTCCAATAAAACTAGTTTCACAAGATTTCGAATTTTAGACAGGAAGATATAAGGGTTCGAACATAGGAAGGTCAGAATTTCAGATTTCAAGAAAACAGATTCATATATCAGACTTGCGACATTTATTTCAGATCCAATAACTAATCGAAAATAGGCGTTATGGGAGTCAAAATAAAGCTCTTCGAGCCTACGGTCTAATAAAACTGATTTGACAAGATTTCGAGCTATACCTAGGGAGATATGATGGTTCGAACACATAAAGGTCGAAATCCAGATTTCCAGAAAACTGATTTTGTACAGCTAGATTGCAATACAGATTGATATACGAATACAGCTCGGATATGGTCGATATCAGATTCAAATTAAAGCCGAATGTATCTAGTTTCATACAAAATTTATTTCGTGCGATTTGGATCTATAGACCATGAGATATTGGGGTTATAGTACACAAAGGTCAGATTAACGAATGCAGATTTCAGCAGAACAGGATTTTAAAACCCTATAATTATTTGAATTCAACCCCATACGAATAATCATGGCAAATAACGAATTTTAATTCGGATTAGACTCCTTAGGATCGAATTACTCACCAGAAAAATCGCCCACAGAGAAAACGCCAAAACAGGGGATCAGGGGTCTCCAGAAAGTTCGTCCACCACCAGTCTGCCACCACCAGCGTCAGAAATTTTGCAGGAGCGCCAAGCACAGTGAGGGGCGACAACACAGGCGGCTAGGGCAAGAAACAAACCAAAAATCGTGAGGGAGAGGAGCTCTCACGAATTTTCCCCCTTTTTTTATTTTTTTTCCACCCCAAACGGATCCAAGATCCAATAACCCAATTAACTTAAGTGGAAATCGGCTTTAATGGGCTTACCTGGGCTTAACCACCATGCGCCACTCCAATAACACAGAAATATGCGCCACCATGGTGGAAGAATTCCAGGAGCAAATAGCCAAGGTTGAGGGTTCGAAGCCCCAACGAAAATAATTATTTTTGCCCTGTAGGAAAAAGTCCTACAATTAGGCAAAAATCCCAAAATTTTAACCGATAAAAATACAGAAACTGAATTTCTAACCTTAAATCATAATTCAGAAAATCAAGGGCGTTACAGATTTACCATCTACCCAAAACAAATTGGCGATTTCTCCCATTTCATAGACTTTAATAACCTAGAAAAATGAGGGGTCCATAGCCTGTCAATCCTATAAGTACTTAAGAATACCACGAGCTTGTTTACTGGCCAAAATTTTTCTTTTGCGCTTCTAAATATAGTTTATACTATCATCTCTTATAAAACCCACATTAGTATAGCTTACCCCTGACTGAAAATATGTGTAAATATTATGAGCTTTCATTCCCACTTATGCCATTTTGTCAATAATAGTTCATTGAAAGGGTAAAATTTTCTTATGGGAACTATGTACTTGTCTTAACCCTTGATTGATACAAACAAACTTATGAAATTTCAAACTATTATCTTTTGTTCGCTAAACATGATCTTTCCTTATACTGAAACCTTGTCTTTTCGCATACTGATTGTAAAATTTGTATGCTTTATCCTCACTATACAAAGTCATACTAACTGTTAGGATTAAAGATGAGTGGCATTTAGCTTCCTAGTTTTTAATAGATGTAGGTGCAAATGGGTCCATATTCTCAACTTTATTGATGAAATAGGTGTAATTTTCTCCTCTATTATTTCATCATCCTCTTCCTATAAAAATATATCTCCCTAAATTCAATTGCATATTGATGCACCCAAAATTACTGTCATAAATAAATTGTTCCTTACCATTTTCATGTTCCTTGGGTCAAAATCAGGTAACATCATATTTTGCTCATCTTTATCAAACGCCTACCCGATGAGATCATTGCATGTCATGACTTTACGCTTATCCATTATGTGTATCTAGATCTAGATACATGATGTGAGATTAATTGGGGTCATATGATGAACACCTACTCATCTACGTTAAACCTTATGATGATAAATGCAATTCCTATAACCTTATATACAATCACCCAGCCCAGCTCTATGATTCCTCATGTCATATGTACCATCACTCAACCTAGGTCTACTATCCCCCAACACATATCTACAATCCCTCAAGCCATATCTAGCATCCTAGGTCTACAAAACCTAGGTGTTTATCTATGATCACCTAGCCCATGTATACAAACCCTCATGACATATCTACCATCACCCAGCCCAAGTCTACGATTCCTATTACCATATCTACGATCCCCCAACCCATGTCTATGATCCCTATTACCATATCTACGATCCCTCATCCCATGTCTACAATCCCCAACTCAATATCTAAAATCGCCGAGCCGATGTCGACGATCCTCAACTCAATGTCTACAATCCCCTAGCCTAGGTCTATGATCCCTACTACCATAGCTATGACCATATGACCTTATCTATGAAAAATCTGAGCATGTAAATGAATATATTAAGCCTATCAACAAAATAATGTGTCGTACAAAATTTGCACAAATTACAATGTTATTTCAAATAAATATTTTTGTATAAAAAAAATTTGCACAATAATTGCTCAAAGCTTATAATGCTAGTACACAAATGTGTTTGTTTATAAAAAAATTGCACATAATTTGCACAAAGCTTGGAATAAGGGAATAACCCTCTAAAAGTTCATGCATTATGGAACATGGGAGGAAATAAAAGGATACTTCTTATGGAAAGTGACGTGCAATGGCAAGGTCTCAATCAAAATCTTGCCATAGCCTTGGATGGGATGGAGAGCAAAAATTTGCTTTAGAGCTTTTCATAGGGGATCCCTTACCTCAAGAAGTTTCCCTCTATGTCCTCTGAAGTTCCATCATGCATACACTTTTAGGGGGTTATTCTCCCATTCTAAGCTTACAATGTGTTTGTTTACAAAAAATTACACAAAGTTTAGATTGGGAGAATAACCCACTAAATGTGCACGCATTATGGAACTTTAGAACGCACCGAGGGATATTTCTTAAGGAAATGGATGCGCTATGGCAAGGTCTCAATCAAAATCTTTCCATAGCCCTAGATGGGATTGAGAGCAAGAATTTGCTTCAGAGCATGCCATTGGGCATCCCTTTCCTCTAGAAATTTCCATGGTGCCATATGAATTTCCATCATGCGGGCACTTTTAGGGGGTTATTCTCCCACTTTAAGCTCAGTTGGAATTCTCTCGTGTAGCTTTAGAGTCTTGAAACATAGATTACGGCCTGCTTAGACCATTTTCTCATCCTCCTCTTCCTCTTCATGTGAAAATATTTATATCTCCCTCAAATCAATTGCATATTGAAGCCCCACAAATTACCTTCATAAATAAATGATTCCTTACCATTTTCACGTTCATTGGGTCGAACTTAGGTAACATCAAATTTTGCTCATCTTCATTATAAACTAGCAATAAGTTCATTGCATGTCACGACTTCACGTTTATCCATTCTATGTATCCAGATACATGATTTTAGATTAATTTGGGGTCATATGGATGAACACCTACTCATCTACGATAAACCCCCTATGGCCATATCTATGATGCCCCCTAGCTGATGCAACGACTATAGGTGGGTTGGTCCATAGTTCCGTACTCTAGGGTGAATGAGATGATGTGTGGAAAATAGGAGAGGGTGTGGAGACGAGGGATGTAAAAATGCTTCGAACAATGAGCAACGGGAAGCCACGAGGAAACAGTGTGGAAGAAAACGATGAATACATTTGGCGGCAACATGGAAGAAGAAGAAACCAATGGCACCCAACTACTAAAATAAACTCACTAACCTCTTGGCGAGCAACTTTAAGCATAGCATGATTACAAGGGCAGCGGGTCATGGGCGGTGACTTAGCTCTCGTGCCTATGCACATGCGATCACACCACAAACATGGGAACGTTCCACGTCTCCGGCGTACGGATACCCGTGGGTGAGAAAACCAAATAAGTGTGCACAATGAGATGTGAAAACAGGCAAACTTGACTCATAGGTGGTGCGATTTACTTCTTGAAAAGCGAGAACGATTACAACAAGTAGGCAAGGAATCGGGACTGAGCCAAAGAACAAACACCTTGCTCCATACTATAACCTCACAACAAACTACTGAGTCAATGATCGAACACCTTGCACCACACTCCTCACACTATGAGCTTCCATCACACAAGAGAGCTCTCGAACACACTAGCTCCATCTCCCCTTTATAAGCTAAGAAAGGGAGTAAGACAACAGGGAATAAGACAAAACACAAATACTGCAAATCCTACCTACTCTAACAACCAAAAAGTAGTGAAGTTGCTGCACAAAACTACCTTCTACTATGTCTAACAACTAAAGCAAAAGGAATCTTCTGAAGCTGGCACATTGGACAAGCCTCTTGCGTTATGGCTAGGCCTTCAAACTAGCTCAGAGCAAGCGGCGTCAAAAACAGCAGAATTTGCTGATCGTTGGCTGGTTCATCATTGTGCTTGCTTGTTCATGAGCCATGTAAGTCAAGTGGTTGTGATATCTATCTTAGATCGGGACTTCTGATTGTCAAGGAATGAGGCACATGGGCCAGATTAACTTTGTTTAGACTGATAATGGGCTAATAACACCCATATATCGATCCGGTCGTTGACTTGTGCGTTGAGATCACCGAATTGTGGTTGTATCGGGTGCCTTTGATCCAGAGGAAAATATGATCCAGAGGAAAGCCTACATCAAAACGTGGTTGCCGGGTTGATTCTAGAGCTTTAGGGAAGAACACACCCTGCCTGTGTCTGTCTTCATGCATGTGTCTTTGTTCGCATTTGAAATCACCGATTTTTCTAGATTTTGCGGAGGAGAACATGGCTTGCCCGTGTTCTTCTTCACAGTCATGACTGTCTACACCTGAATCCGCCAAAGAGAACATGGCCTGCCTGTATTTTGACATATGGCTATGTCTTTGTTCACGAGCAAGTTTCTTTGTTCACGAGCCTGTGTTTTGACATGTTCTTCTTCACACTCGTGAACATGTCGGCCAAAAATTTTTTAGGGTGAATTTTTTTCTAGATTTTTTCCCTCTTCAGCACTAGATCCTCCTGCATCAATCTCGCCTACTTTGAAGAGTTCCCCTTCAGAGAACTTAGGGGATGCTCATCGGTGTCGAGGGGCTCCTCAAGTGGGCCATAGAATGGAAGGATGTTTGCCATGTTGAAGATAGGGTTGATCTCCATGCTTTCTGATAGATTGAGGACATGGGCGTTCGAGCCTACAAGCCGCATGACTGCATAAGGCCTCATGTACCGTACTAGGAGCCTAAAGTGCGCTCGGTTGGTCACTCACTCTAGGTAGATGTGCACTCTCACCAATTATCTTACATGAAAATGTTGTGGCATACAGTGTTCATTGGCCTTCATAGCATTCCGAGTGTTGCTAAAAAGATCTGATGTTGAACCTCCTCATGTAAACTCACGACATGATGGGCAAAAGAGTATGCATGCTCAGAGAGGTGGGACTCAATGGAATGGTCATGCAAGTCAATGGGCTTATGAGGTTGCTATCCAAGGACCACTTGGAAGGGACTTAGTGTTGGGAATCCCCGAACCTTATAAAATTTTAAATGCAGCGGAAGAAAAGGTCCGAAACAGAATTCCCAGAAATACTAGGATCTCTTACGAGTGAAAACTGAAGGATGTGAAGAGTAATACATTTGTCTAGTAATTTTTTGGAGCATTGCCGATGACTATTGTGTCCGCAAGTGCACGGATATTAGAAGTAATAAAAGATATCGAACCACAGGGACCTATGTGTTAAGTACCAAATAGTTATTTTCTTACTAGCTAAGCAAATCGAATACGACGTAAGCGAAAGATCGAAAAGTGTATGGATTATCAGAGAGGAAAAGTTGAGAGTAGGGTTTCATCCACCTTAATTTCAATGACTAGATAGTAATAAGTGTTCGTCAGTCTATTCTTAACACGATAAAGATGAAATTTACTTATAAAGAAATTGTCTCGCTCTCACAACAACAATTTACAAAGAACAACCCTCACTCTCGCGACTGATTATTCAATGTTAAAAATAAGTAAACTTTGACAAAGGGATTTGAAATCACTCTCGTGTGTAACTCTCAGTGACAATATCTCGAGTGAAACTAAATATTTTCATATCTTAGTTTCACATGTTTTACTTAAGGGTTTCCAACAATCCAATACATAATCTCTTAGCATATTTTTATGTCTATCTCAATAATATTTCCTAGATTAGTTTACCAACAAGAATTATACTTCAAAATTCAAGAATTTAAGAACCAACCTAATCTCTTAGCATAAGTTCATAAATCATAATTTTAGGGTTCCAAGTTTTGCAAATCACCTTTCAATACATATTACAAAACTCTAAAACATTCTGATAATTGAAACTATAATGGTCTGTTTCAAAGAAAGGATATAAATAAAGAAGGAAGAGAAATGAGGATAGAATGGAAATAGAAAGCAAAGAAATAATTTCTTTCCCTTTCATGCCTCGTGTTTCGGTGGTGAAAGGAAAAAAACATTTTAATTTTTCACCAGTCAAAATCAACCTAAATCCTCATCTCCATCGCCAGGATCGTCGGTGCCTGCTACCTTCATGGTCACCTACAAGGGCAGATATGGAGCGGGCAATAGTGACCAGGTCTTCATACGCGCCTTCGTACCGTCGGCTCCTGCTTTCCTGCTCAAGGGTCGGCGAGATTGTTGGAGCTGAAGGAGTCGACCTTCCCCAAAATCCAGTTGCAACCTCTCCTTCATCTCTTCTAAGGCTCCCGACCTCGGTGAGAATGTAGCAAGATTTCCGCAGATGAGCTCAGGCGTCGAGCTCGGGCTATTTTGTGGAATGGTAGCAGCGTCGACTGGAGGGGTGAGAGGGGACAGTGACCTCGAACGAGAGGGTGAGGGGGGGGGGCCGAGATGGTGAGGCCCGGCGAGAAGAAGAGGGGCAGCTGCAAGCTCGGGCGGAGGGACGACTGTAAGCTCGGGAGGAGGGGCGGCTGCAAGCTCGGACGGAGATGGGCGAGCGCAACGAGCTCGGGAGGGAGGCTTGGTGAGAGGGGAGAGCAGCGTGGCAGAGCTCCCAGTTTGTCTCAGGCGGCGAGGGGCGGCGAGGGGTGGCGAGGGTTGGCGATGGTCATGGTGAGAGGCGAAGATGCGAAGAGGTGACTGCGAGGGGCAAAGTCACAATGACATGTGAGATCAAGAGAGTCGGGCGAGAGAACGGAAATACGTTTTCGTCTCTTTTTGAAGGAACAAAAAAGGAGAGAAAGGAAATAGATTTTGTTCCCTTCCTTCTCTCGTTCCCTTCTTTGAAACTAGGGAAATGGAAGGAAAGAAATCCATTTCTTTCCTTTCTCTCCTGATTTCCTTTATTTGAAATAGACCATAAAAGATCAAAGACAATAATCACTTAAGTAAAATTATAACATTATAGAACAACTGACGAAATAAAAACTATTCAGTCATTAAGAAATTAAAGGGATTACACCCCCTGTGCTAAAGAAAAGAATTACAGTACCAAGGTCATATGAACACAATAAATTTCATAAAAATATTCAGAATTCAGAAAAAGAGAAAGCAAGGAAGTACTGTAATCTCAGGGGTGTGGAAAAAAATCACAGCCCTATGATTTTGGAAAATTTCAAGTTGCTACAGTACTACTACAGTGTTGCTACATTACCGCTACAGTGCCTGTGAATAGTAAATTGTGATTTTTCTCTTCTGCCCAAATATTCTTTCGCTGATTTCTCCCTCGATCAAACTCCTTTCGATCTAAAATTTCTGGTGCGCCTTCTCCTCCCTTGGGTGAAATGCTCTTGAAAATTTCACTGCCAGAGGTCGCCTCTACGCCTCTCGGCGAGAGGCCGAGCCCTAGTGGTGCCCTTTTCAAATTCTCCCTTGATTGGTGATGAAATTGGATGATTCTTGTCCTCAAATCCTCTCCTCGATTTATAGAAGAGCTCGGTTCTTTCAGATTTTGAATTGGTCCTAGGATCTTTCTAATTTTGCATCGGAAGAATCGGACTTGGAGCGGCTGTGGAAGACTCGGTGGATACAATTACGGCCGTAATTTTAGTTACGGTAGTGCCATAATTTGTTCTGTGTATTATGGATCAAAAATTACCGCCCCGCCATAATTTTCTCTGTACATCAAATTTATTCCCAAAAAAATCACAAACATAATATTTATTAGGGCAAGGCCATAATTCCTTCTATGTATTCTGGGCAGAAAATTACGGCGATGAAAATAATTACAGTAGGGTTGTAATTTTCAAACTATCTCCGATTTGCATGAAAATTGACGGGCAGCTTCGTCTCGACGTTTGGAATTTATTTGCGTGCTTATATCTTTCAAAATCCATTAAAATTAACCCCTTTTTAACCTAAATATGATAAAAAATGAGAAAAAGTGTAGATTCCAAAATATTTAACAAATAAGGGTTAAAAACAAGCAAAAGAGCATAAATATGACTCAAAAATAATATACAATTGATATAAAATTTAATATGGATTTTTGTGTCATCAATGACGAAGACGCACAAGTGCCCGTCCTCTACAATTGCACACACACAGGCTCATCGAACTCTCTCCAACCTTCATGCGTGGTGCTAGCCTCGGGAGGTGAGATCCATGCCTCTAGGATATTCTCAACTTGCACCATTCACCAAGATCCAGTGCTAAGGAGAAAAGGGAGTGTTGGTGACAAGGAGTGGGTAGCACTACCACTTGTCGCAACCTTGAAGCAAAAATTCTTCTATTTGTAATCACCTTCAGGACCCTCATGCCAAAGAGGAGAGGGGAGGCAACAATAGGAGATGAGAGAAGAGAACTAGTGCAAGAATCTCCCAAGAAAGCCTCTCTATTTATAATAAACGTACTAGCTATTCTTGGATATTATTTTTCATTAAATTCAATATATTAAATATAATGAAGAATGCGCCTAGGCCATGTATGAATTAAATCAATTAAATATATTAGCCAGATTGGTCAAGCATGAATAAAAATATTTCATTAAATTTGCTTAACCATAAATTAGCAAATATATTAATTATTTAAACTTGTATGCACCTATTTATATTTAACAATTAAATATATAAATATGTTTAATGAAAAATGCACCTAGCATAATTAATTAACGAAGAGAAAAATTCTCTTGTAAATTAATAAATTTTATTTATTCATGCGACTTAAGTGCTAAGTCCCAAATATTCACTAAGTCCCTTGTTTAACTCATTTTGACAACACAAGTCATAGAGGTCAAACGTGGTCCACTAGTGGTAAACTAGTGGTCAAATATGATAGATAAAATATCATCTCCATAGAAGAAATCTCAAAGCAACAGACTCCCAAAGTGATTCGAATCACACAATGATTCGATCAGAGGCTATCCGATCAGTATGAGACCTGGAGTGTCTAGGTATGCGATCTTGTAGGTTGTTCGAACGTTGGCAGTGATAATCTAAAATCATCACAAGCGATGAGTGGCACCTAGCAGTGCATCATGGCTACCCAAGTCATCAGAATTGAGTCTATTGGGAAACCCTGGGATTTTAAAATTTTAAAGACATGCACAGTGGAAGCCATCCCCGAAACTGGCTAATCCCAAAAACCCTGAAGATCGAGTCATGCGAAGGAATCAACACGGTGGGTAGGAGATGATACCTTGAAGCGAAGCAAAGGATTCAATGCAGGCGCCCAAATATTCGCCCTCTACAATCTCGCATGCAGCCGACGCTCAAGTTCTCTTCGTCCACGCCTAGTGCTAGCCTCCTGAAGAAGATCCATGCCTATGGGAGAAATCCTTAAGAGCATGTGCCACACTCTAATAGAGAATGCGCCAAGAGGAATAGAATGATGAAAAAATGCTACGAAGGTCCAACCTTGCAGCTGCCCAGAGGAGAGGAAAGAAGAGAGGAGAGGCGCCTAGGAGAAATTCTTCGAAAGAATGAAGTCGCATAACATAGGTGCAAAACCCTCTCAACCCATCCTTTTATAGAAATCAAGGTAACCTTTGGTATTTTGAAATAAATTCAGAATTAATGTCTGAATTAATTTGTCATTAATTATAGAATTAAATTTAGAATTAATTATAGAATTAAACTTTGAATTAAATCCTCATAATGACACATTCAAACTTTGAATTAAAGTTTCATAATGGCCATTAATACCATGACTCTATAAATTCAAAATTAAATTCAACATTAAACTCATAATTAATTACAGAATTAAATACAGAATTTAATTCTCATAATTAAATACAGCATTTAATTCACTATGATGTCTATTGGGCTAGGCAACTTATTGTCATGGCCCATTAGGCCTGACGGCCCATTGGGCCTCAAGGCCCAACTGGGCTTCATGCCCATTGGGTTTGGAGGCTTATTGGTCTACGCTCCAAGCTTAGACTTCATTTGGCTCATTTCTCCCAATTGGACTATTTGGCCTATTTGGCCCTTTTGGTCCAAAAATGAAGTTAGCTCCAATAAGTCCCTTCCATCTCATCAGGCACAATGGAGCTGATGAATTCTCCCAAAAAGATCTGAGTTATCCAATAACTCGATCAATATGAGAACCCGAGTTTCAAGTTGTGCAACCATGTAGGTTCCTCTGACATTGGCAGTGATGAACTCAAGTCATCACAAGCAACGAGTGGCACCTAGCAGTGCATCGCTGCTACCCAAGTCTTCGGAATGGATATCAACATTGACATCCCCATCATTGCAACAAGATACTGATGCATTACAGCCTCTTTGCCAGGCTAATATCCGATTGGACAAAGTGTGTTACCACTTTGTTTTCACCCAATCTCATGGTCATGACTAAATCAGGCTTTCACCTGGGTATGGCTATACACTTTCAGTCACGCAACCACAAGGGGGCCCCATGGATATCAAGCTTCCCGCAGGAAGGGGCAAATCCTATGTCTATCCATTGATCTTCTCATATGGGTTGTGACATACCCAATGACAATTGTTATGACCTCCCAGCAACGGCGAGGTGTAAGATTGTATCAAAGCATGTCCCTAACCATATAGAAGAGTCAATGACCTCAAGTCAAGGGATCAATGCATCTCCTGTCACTTGTGAGCTTAACTCATGACACCAAGTTAGAGCCTCACCGCGGGTTGGTCCAGTATGTCCACCACTGATATACCCATATGCTTGCGTTAGCACCCCGTGCTTAAGCAACTCATATACCAGTCTCACATGTACCAGAGTTGTCCCTTATCCACTCAGGTACTTGACTGGGGACACACCGTTTGAGCACAGATATAATCTGTCTATAGGGACATTATTATCCATGTATATAATTGCAGATGTAAACATAGCATAATAACGACAATGCCATAATGATACATTAAATATCAATCTTAAGTAGTACAAGATGGACCAACAATGGGTCCAAGGGCATATACACCAACAATGTCCCACTTGCACTTAGACTTAGTTGTTGAGAAATCTCAACCCCATGTCCCTCGTATGACCATCATGCTTCTGCTGCGCCAAAGCCTTGGTCAGTGGGTCTACCAGATTGTTATCTGTTTCAACTCTACTTATCTTGACATCACCTCGATCAATGATCTCTCAGACCAGGTGAAATCTTTTATGTATGTGTTTGGATTTTTGATGAGACCTTTGTTCCTTTGCCTGTGCAATTGCTCCATTGTTGTCACAATAGAGCTCGATCGGATCCACAACAATTGAAACCACCTGAAGTTCAAAAATGAACTTCCTTATCCAAACAGCTTCTTTGGCTACCTCAGAAGCAACATACTCAGCCTCGGTTGTAGAATCGGCTATTGTGGATTGCCTAAAATCAGCTATTGTGGATTGCCTCCGATCCGAAGTCATCAGGATCATTCTGGAATGATGCGTCAGTGTAGCCTTGAACTCTGAACTCTTCCTGTCCCCCATAGACCAAGAACAAATCCTTAGTTCTTCTCAGATACTTCAGAATGTTCTTTATAGCCACCTAGTGCTGTAGACCTGAATTAGATTGGTATCTACTAGTTATGCTCACAGCATAAGTCACGTCTAGCCTAGTACATAACATCGCATATATAATCGAACCTACTACCGAAGCATAAGGTCCATGACTCATGTAGTCCCTCTCAGCCTGTGTGGTGGGACACTAGCTCTTGGAGAGAATAAGGCAGTGTCTCATTGGAAGGTATGCTTTCTTGGATCGCTCCAAGTTGAACTTCTCCAAGGCTAGAAGCTTCTTGGATCTATCCCAGTAGATCCTCACACTTAGGATATAGGCGGCCATCCCTAAGTCTTTCATTTCGAAACACTTCCCCAACCATGTCTTCACTGCTTGAAGACTAGGGATGTCGTTTCCGATGACTAGTATGTCGTCGACATACAAGACCAGAAATGTCACCAAGCTCTCATTGAATTTTCTGTATACACAGGCGTTATCTTCGCTTTTTATGAAGCCGTAATCTCTTACTGTCTCATCAAATTGAATATTCCAACTTCGAGATGCTTGCTTTAATCCATAAATGGATCTCTTTAGCCTGTAGATCTCATTGGCTTCTACAGGATGGATGAAACCATTAGGTTGTGCCATATACACATCCTCTGCTAGCTTTGTGTTAAGGAATGCTATCTTTACATCCATCTGTCATATCTCATAATTGTGATATGTAGCTATAGCAATCAAGATTTGAATGGATTTGAACATGGCAACTGGCGAAAAGGTTTGATCATAGTCCACCCCGTGGACTTGTTTGAATCCTTTAGCCATAAGTCTACCCTAATAGGTAACTATGTTGCCATCCATGTCTGTCTTCCACTTGAAGACCCATTTATGCCCTATGGGCTTTACCGCATTAGGTAGATCAACCAAATCCCATACTTGGTAAGCCAACATGGAATCCATCTCGGATATCATGGCCTCAAGCCATTTCTCAGAGTCTGGTCCAGCGACCGCCTCATCATAGGTCCTGGGTTCATCCTCAATGATGAAGATACTATCGTGTTGGGTCGGCAGTGACCCGTACCTCTCAGGTGCACGACGAATCCTCCCAGACTTACGCGGGGCCTGTGTCTAAGCCTATAGTTGCCCGGCAACCGGTGCAGGTGGCTCAGGCTCCATCTCAGTCTATTGTGGTTGCACTTAGACCTCGTCCAAGTCAAAAACTTTGTTCTCTAGAAAGACAGCACCCCGAGTAACAAAAACTTTGTTCTTGCTAGGAATATAGAAGTAATATCCTTTAGTTTCCTTAGGATACCCCTCAAACGCGCATTTATCATATCTGGGTTCTAGCTTACTAGAATCCTGATGTTTGACATAAGCCTCACATCGCCAGACTCTGATAAATGAGAGATTCGGGCGTCTCCCACTCCATACCTCATACGGAATCTTGGAGACACTCTTAGATGGAATATTATTCAGTATGAGAGAAGCTGTCTCAAGTGCATGGCCCCAAAACGAGGGTGGTAGAGTTGCATGACTCATCATAGATCGAACCATGTCCAATAAGGTTCGATTTCTCCTCTTAGACACACCATTCCATTGAGGTGTTCTAGGAGAAGTGAGTTGGAATAGAATCCCACACTCTCTAAGATAGTCAAAGAACTCACCGCTCAGGTACTCTCCACCACGATTTGATCGAATAGTCTTAATAGATCTACCAAGCTGGTTCTCTATTTCATGTCTAAACTCCTTAAATTTCTCAAAGGATTCGGACTTATGGCTCATCAAATAGACACAAGCATATCTACTGAAGTCATCAGTAAATGTGATGAAGCAGTTGTACCCTCCTCTGGCTTGTTTACTGAATGGCCCACACACGTCGCTATGTATGAGTTCCAACAAACCTCCTACCCTCTCACCAATCTAAGTGAAGGGTGCTTTTGTCATCTTCCCTAATAAACAAGGCTCACAAGTATCAAACTCCTCCAAGGAGGTTGAATCTAATAATCCATTTATATGGAGTTGTTGAATGCGATTCTTGTTTATATGGGCTAATCGACAATGCCAAAGGTACGCACCAGCTGAACCACTTGATTTGATCCTTTTATGATTTATGTTACATATAGAGTTATCCATGTCCAAAATTTATAATCCATTGCACAAGGTACCCTTCCCATAAAACACATTTGCAAATGAAAAAGAACAACAATTCTCTTTTATTTCAAATTTAAATCCTTTCCTTGCCATGCAAAGAATATATACAATGTTTTTGGTAAGGGAAGGTACACAATAGCAATTATTCAACTCTAGTTGAAGTCCAGAAGGCAGGGAAAGCGTCAAAAGTCCTACGGCAATAGTAGCAACCTGTGCTCCATTTCCAACACATAGGTCAATCTCTCTAGGCTGGATCGATCTACTTTTCTTGAGCCCCTGCATATATGTACAAATATGAGCTCCGCATGCGGTATCCAATACCCATGACATAGAAGTAGAAAGGTTGACTTTGGTAACATAAATACCTAAGCCAGAAGACAAAGCCTTGCTTCTCTTCTCCTCGTTCTAAAGTCGCAATATGTCAATCATGTGAGTTGGCACTCCACATGAATCCTATTGTTCCTGACCTTTTCCATCTTTATCTTCAATGTCTAAGTTATGTCTTTCGGCTCAGCACATTGAATATTTACTTTCGGAGGGTTGACCCCAACCAATTCATCGAGGAGCTATTGGGAAACCCCGGGGATATTTTACAAATTTTGGCATTACATAGATTACATACGCAGCGGAATAATATCCCCAAAATAGGCCAGTCCCAAAAGCCCAGTGAAGATCGTCTTGCGAGGGAGTCGACACGATGAGATAGAAAGTACCTAGAGCAAGAGGATGCCGATGTCAAGGTAGGCGCCCAAGTGTTCGCCCTCTACAGTTTCACACACACGGATGCCTCGAGCTCTCTTTTTCCTCGCCCGATGCTAGCCTCGGGAAGTAGATCCAAGCCTTAGGTTGGCTTCTACTTCACTTACGCTACTTCAAACAATCGATGCGCCAAGAGGAAAAGTAGAAGAAGGAGATGCTGCCAATGCCTTCAAGTCCTTGCCCCAAGAGGGAAGGAAGATGAAGGCTTGCAACTTGATGGAAGAAGGATGTGCCACCCTTGTTGCTCTCGCCCCCTTACTTGCTCACGCCTTCAAGAGAATTAGTTCATCAAGAGGGGGCGACAATGGGTCTCTTTTATAAGAGCAAGAGGCAGTTTGGGATAGGCGCAAATCATGACAAGTGTGCGGCTAGGAAGAAGGGGTTGACAATTATGGTTTGAGGTAAGGAAAGTCTCCAAAACTTAACCATAAACCTCTCCCACTTAGCCATATGCGCGCTGAGAGTTTCCTTAGAAGCTCTCAAGGCATATCAGCCCCAATACTTGCCTTAGAGGCAAGCATACCATCAAAGGTTCAAGGGCTAGGCGCATAATGCTTCCTAATGAAGCAAAAGGCGCCTCCTTCACCCCATTATACCCTTTTAGCCTATTACCTCTTCATGACAACTTGTTATTGAGCCTCATTGGGTAATGAGCTAGCCCAAACTTCATTATATGGGTTGATTAAGCATTTGGATCCAATCCAATGCAACCCTAATCCAAATGTGACCAACCATGGTCAAATTAGGGTCAACCTGCCAAAATTGAAGTATGGCTCCAATAACATTCTTCCAACTCATCAGGCCCATTGGCGCTGATGAAATCTGCAAAATAGATCCGAGCTATCCAATAACTTGACTATAAGGCTTCCCGATCAATACGAGAACTCGAGTATCAAGGCATGTGACCCTGTAGGTTCCTCTGACGCTGGCAGTGCGGATGAAAGGTCACCACAAGCAGTGAGTGGCACCTAGCAGTGCATCACTGCTACCCAGGTCATTGGAATGGATATCGACATCGACATCCCCATCATCGCAACTAGGTACAAGCGTGTGATCACTTGCTTTTACCCAATCACTTGCTTTTACCCAATCACATGGTTATGACTAAATCCGGTTCCCACCTGGGTATGTGTTGGTGTCCGCAAGTGCACGGATACTCGAAGTAATAAAATAGATATCAAACCACAGAGACCTTGTTGCTAAGTACTGAATAATTGATTTCTCGCTAGCTAGGCAATCGGAAAATAGTGAATCAAACTATCGAAAAGAACACGGAGAAAATATCAGAGAAGGGATCGGGACTAGGGGTTCATCTACTTTAATTTCTAATGGATAGATTAAGATAAGTGTCTGTCAATCCAATTTTATCATGATAAAGGTATAGTTTACCTCATAAATAAATTGTTTCGCTCTCGCGTAAACAGTCATACAATGAACCGATCTTCACTCTCATGCAAGACCTATTCAATGCTAAAAATAGGTAAACCATCAACTAAGAATACAAGGATCACTCTCGTGCATCCGAATTCTAAAGTTGACAACCTCAACTAGAAACTCAAGATCACTCTCGTGCATTAGAGTCTCAACACAAGTTTTACTCAAGGTTCTCTAACGACTCGATACTCAATCTTTTGCAGCATCAAATCAAGTCTACAATATTAACTCAATTCAAAGAATCATAAAATCAACAAGGCATTAAATTTCTCTAAGAATTATAATTCGAAGAACAACCTAATCTCCTACGATAATTCCAAACTCGATAATTCCTAGGGTTCCGAAATTCAAGCAATCAACTTCTCAGTTTATTTTTCAAAATTCTAAAACATGCTGATATTTATATAACTAAGGAGAATTAAAGAGCAATTAATCACAAAAGTAAAATTATCACAATAAAATTGGTTTGACAAAATTATGGTTTTCTAGTCATTAAGAAACAAAGAGATTACACCCCCATGTCTCAAAGAAAGATTAAGCTACCATGATGAAGGAATAACAACAAAACATGTTTCTATATGAATAGGAATTGAAAAGAAGATGAGAAGAGTTACAAAACAGTGCTGTAATGAAATTACAGCACCGTAATTGCCTAGAACAATGCTGTCACCGCTGTTTCGTAGATTTCTCCTCCAATCGGAATCCTTTTGCTTTGAAACTTCAGATGTACGTTCTCCTTCACCAGGCGAAGCTCTCTGTCAAATTTCATGGCCGGATGTAGTCTGTAGGCTGAGAACCAATGAACCCTAGCAATTCCGCCCCTCTATGAACCCTGTGTCAAAATTTCATGAAAAGAACACGGCAGTGTCGTATTTTGGTTCTGTGAACCCTGTGTCAAAATTATGGCCAGTAAAATGCTTCTCAACCGTGCCATAAAATCAGACGAGTTCTTTGGGCTGAATCGCCTGGAAAATACGGCACATGGAATGGTTTACGGCAATGCCGTAATTTCGGCAAGTGTCTCTGTTCTGAAGCGATCCAAATTACGGCAGTGTAATGCTTTACGGCGGTGCCGTAAAATCAAGACAATTCTCTAATTTGAAAATCCACCAAAATACGGCAGGTGCTCCGATATTACGGTATTGTACCATAATACGGTACTGTAATATATATTACGGCACTGCCGTATTTTGGTCTTTTGCTCTGATTTGTGTGAAATTTGTTATCTGGACTCCTCTTGATGATGGTAACTCTTCCATGTATTTGATTTTGCTCAAAAATGCCTCAAAATAGTGCCTTTTTACCTAAAATTGATCAAAAACCAAAGATGGTGTAGATTCCGAAGCATTTGGTATAAAAAAGTATAAAAACAAAGCAAAAGAGTAAGATTATGGTTCAAAAGACTACCAAATAAGTATGAAAAACACTATGAAATTTAGTGTCATCAAACACATAAGGCTCAAACTTTGCTTGTCCTCAAGCAAATAAAGAAATCAATACCAAAAAAATAAATTTTCACATGATGAATAAATTTCTAAAATATTATCATCCATAGAAAATTTCATTAATCCCACACAAAAATTTCAAGTAAATACATCATCTTTTGAAATTAATCTTTAAGACTCAAAAGTTCAATCAAATAAAATTTCGCAATATGCATAGTAATAGAATTTCAACCTTGTGAATTAATCTTGTTTTTGATATTTTCATCCAATATGTGTTTATTTACAGGAATAAGATTTCGAAATCTTTTTCCATTCATTTTTTTTTTGTTGTCCTTGACATTCTCTAAATCGATTACCACCCTTTTTCCGATGACGAATTTAGAGTATGTTGGTCACATAACCACACATAATAGAACTCATATCTCATAGGTAGAAAGAATTTTCTTGAGACAGAGGAGTCAATGTCAAAGGAACTCTCTCTTGGCATGCATCTACATAGATACACACTTTTGCAATGAACTTCAACTCTTGTCTTATGTACCATTGTGAACACAATGCCAAGAAGAGGAGTTATTCTTTTTCTTTTTGTGGACTTCAACCCATGTCTTTAGGTCCCACTGTTAATTTTATACAGTGCCAAGTAGGGGAGTCATTCTTTCTCATGGATTTGGATTTCTTTTTCCCAACAAATAACATAAAAGATTATAAAGAATAACTAGATTAATCACTTGATATCAACTCAATAACATGTGCAAATATGCTCATTTTATTCAAAAGAATTATTTCACTTCAAGATTGCATTCACTAAACAATGCATTTACCTAGAATTTCATGCATCAATTAATGAAAAATTTCCAACAAATAGATTATATCAGAGAAATAAATTCAACATATAAAATCTATTTCCAATTTCCAGAAATTGATATGCATGATAATAGATTAAAAATTTTGGCATGGTGTTTGTAGTATTTTCAGAAAAATCCTTCTACACATCATCATCATATTATGTCAACACAACCAAATCGAAATATCTATCAATAAAATCAAAAGGCGAGGATCCGTGGCATGTGAGCACAAGAAGTTTGAAGTATTCATCTTCCATTTGAACACATGGATTATCAGAAAAATACAAAGGATGGAATGCAAATGAGTAGGAAGAAAATACTCACAGAGGTCTATTAGTATGTGTCAGACCTAATCATCCTTTGTGTCTTCGGGTTCAAACCACCAAAGCCATTTTTTTTATTATTATTTTTTTTAAAAGCAAAATTAATTTTCACCTACAAAAAGAAAAGAAAAATTAGTGCTAAGTAAAAAACAACAAAAACAAAAAAAAACTAGAGTAAAAGTGCTTGGGTTGTCTCCCAAGAAGTGCTAATTTTTGGTCATTAGCTTGACCGTTCAACACTCAGATTGGATCGTGCTTGTGTGTTTGGTCGCCATCCTGATTTCTCTATGTCTGGTTCAGGGTTCTCAAGAACATAAGGCTCAGACTTAAAACAGTGTCTAAATTTACTTATGAGCTTTTTTCCTTTCTCAAGCAACTTTGATTTTCCTCTCCTCCTTCGTCTCTTCCTCTTCTTCTTCGCTGCTCTTTCCTGAGATTCTTTATTAGCACACTCAGAAGATGTATCAGTTTCAAAATCAGAAGGTTCATCAAATAAACTATGCATGTCACAAACAACATCATCATTAATTGTTTCTATGCTACAACATGTCCCTGAGTGTGATGTCTTTTTTAAAGAATCAGTCAAATAAATTCAATTATATCACTACAAATATCAAAAGTCAATTTTCCCTTTCTTACATCAATGAGTGCTCCAGATGTAGCCAAGAAAAGGTCTACCAAGTATAATAGGGTTTTTCAAATTTTCTTCCATCTCTAAAACTATAAAATCAGCAGGTATGAAAAACTTACCAATTTGTACAGGAATATTTTCTAATATACCAACCGGATGCTTTATTGATGAGTCAATGAGTTGCAAAGTCATTGAGGTTGGTTTGAGCTCTCCAACATCCTGTTTCTTGTAAAGAGAATAATGTTGGGGTATGCCCTTAAGGCTAATGTTTGAGGCCTTGGGATTGAAACAGTATCATGTAATAAACTCTTGTGTTTATAAAGGCATGGTTGTTATTCAGGTTGTTACCTTGTCTGCTGCAATTAGCGTACTTCTGAATAATGTCTCAAAGCTGTTCAGCTAGGCTGACATGCTATAAAGTCCTTAGTCGAGATATCTTGGTGAACATGAGACAGCCTTGATATGCTTGAGACTAATATGTATTCTAATCTTATAGGATGCTTCGAGCATGGAATAAGATGTAGACTCATGGGTACATTGGATGTACTGGACAGACCCTACTAGGATATTCAATTGCTTGTCACAATGTGAATGATCCTTGATTGCAACAAGTGGCACATGTCCTCTGACTTGAGATCACTTGTGTTTCTAAATGATGATTGTCATTGTTTTGAGGTAGTTCAATATCATTTGATGAAGAGTCCCCTTCAAGGGGGAGCATAACCCTAAAGTGATGGCGCATATAAAACTTTGTCTTGCGGAAATTAGGGTTATAGGATCAACTTGCATGTTAAATGATCAACTCGATAAAAGGCTAATAAAGATTAATGAAAACGATCATACCATCGCCATAGCCTAGATGTTGCCTTGGAAGCAAAGAGTCAATTGCTTCTTCTCCAAAGGGATTCGCACACAAGAGGATGATGGCAAACTCTTTGTCGCTCCTTGTGCTAGCAAGGCTCCAAAGTGTCCTTGATCGAATGGAAAGGGATGAAAACTTCTTGGCAAATTTTCTTTTCCTTCTTCGTCCACCTTCTTCACGACACAAGAGAAAACTTGTTTCGACTAGTGGAGAGGCGAGGCGAGAAGAGGCGTCAAGAAGAGAAGCGTGGAGCGTGGTCACGTTTAGGGAGTTGCTATCTAAAAATAGCAAACCACCTCTCAACGTTCACATGCGCACACCAAGTCGCAAATCTCTCTTCACCCTTTTGAACCATGCGCTCATTTGAGCTGGTTCACTTTGGTTCGGTTCACAAACCAAATAAGCCAAGCAACTAGTCCAAATCATAATTAAACCACAAGGTTCTTGATCTGACCGTTGATCTCTTAATGCTTCTGATCTGACCGATCTAGCATCCAATCTCTCAATCGAAGCTTACCGATCTGAAGCCCTAATCAATCAAACATGATCAGACCAGATCTCACTTACAATCAGAGATTAAATCCCTTCAAACTGAACTCAAACAATTCAGTCCACACGATCTGACTTAAGTAAGCCATATCATCAAATTGTGCGACCCTGAGGGTTTCCTTTAAATGTCGGTAACGATAACTGACATTATCACGATCAGTGAGGGGTATCTAGCAACACATCACTGTCTCCCGATATAAAGGAAAGAGTCTTCCAAGACTACACCCATACCACAGCACAAGTGTGAATCAAATCACAAGGCATGCATATTTCCTTTACCACTGGACGTTCTTATTGGACAAGCGTGTCAAGCTTGTAACTCCAATATGATGAGCATGATTAGATCAGATGAACATAGTCACCTGGGTATGGCCATACTCTTTTCTCAATCATCTCATCCAGGGGGCCCCTTTAGAACATCACACTCCTTAAATAAGGAGACGGCAATCCTATGTCTATCACTAGTGCCCTAACCTGACTCAAGCTCATCATCCAAGTTAGTCTATAATCATTATGTTTCAAATGATATTGAACTACCTCAAAATAATGACAATCATCATTTAGAAAACACAAGTAATCTCAAGTCAGAGGAAATGTGCCACTTGTCATATACAAGGAATATTCACATTGTGACAAACAATTGAACATCCTAGTAGGGTCTGTCCAGTACATCCAATGTACCCATGAGTCTACATCTTATTCCATGCTCGAAGCATCCTATAAGATTAGAACACATATTAGTCTTAACCATATCAAGGCTGTCTCATGTTCACCAAGATACATCGACTAAGGACTTAACTGCATGTCAGCCTAGCTGAACAGCTTTGAGACATTATTCAGAAGAACATATATTGCAGCAGACAATGTAGCTAACTGAATAACAACCATGCCTTTATAAACATAACAGTTTATTACATGATACAGATACATTCCCACAGGCCTCAAACATTAGCCTTAAGGGCATACCCCAACAATCTCCCACTTGCACTTAATCTAATGGTTGAGAAATCTCAAACCCATATTATTATAGTGCTTCTCATGCTTCTGCTGCGCCAGAGGCTTGGTAAGCGGGTCTGCCAGATTGTCATCTGTATGAACCTTGCAGATTTTGATCTCGCCACGATCTATGATCTCCCTGATCAAATGAAACCTTCTCTGTATGTGCTTGGACTTCTGGTGCGACCGTGGTTCCTTTGCTTGTGCGATTGCTCCAGTGTTATCACAGAAGATAACCAAAGGATCTGCACTCGAAGGAACGACACCAAGTTCTCTCACGAACTTACGAATCCACACTGCCTCCTTGGATGCTTCCGAGGCTGCAACATACTCGGCTTCTGTTGTGGAATCAGCAACAGTTGACTGTTTGAAACTCTTCCACACCACTGCACCTCCATTCAAGCTAAAAACATAGCCTGATTGCGATCGGAAATCATCCTGGTCTGACTGGAACGAAGCGTCAGTATATCCCTCTATACTGAGTTCTTCCTGACCACCATATATCAAGAACATATCTTTGGTTCTCCGCAGATATTTTAAAATGTTCTTGACTGCAATCCAGTGCGCCATACCTGGATTACTTTGGAAACGACTGGTCACGCTTAACCCGTAAGCGACGTCTGGGCGAGTACACAACATCGCATACATAATGGATCCAATAGCCGAAGCATAAGGCGTATTGTCCATTTCATCTTTCTCAGTCTGTGTTTGTGGACACTGACTCTTCGAAAGATTCAGACCATGTCTGACTGGAAGATATCCTCGTTTAGAATTCTCTAAATGAAATCTCTCCAGGACCTTTTCGATGTAAGTACTCTAGCACAGCCCGAGAAGCCTCTTCGATCTATCCCTGTAGATCTTCACACCTAACACATAGGCTGCTTCTCCTAGATCTTTCATCTGGAAACATTTCCTCAGCCATGCCTTAACAGCATGCATTTCAGGAATGTCATTTCCAATGATCAAGATATCATCGACGTAGAGGACTAAGAAAGTAATCACGCTCCCACTAAACCTCTTATATACACACGGGTCATCCTCGTTCTTGATGAAACCAAATTCACTGATTGATTCATCAAAACGAATATTCCAGCTTCTAGATGCTTGCTTAAGTCCATAAATAGACTTCTTTAACTTGCATATCTTATGACGATCTGCTGGATTAGTGAAACCCTCAGGTTGTGTCATATACACATCCTCATCCAGATTTCCATTAAGGAAAGCTGTTTTCACATCCATCTGCCAAATCTCATAATCATAATATGCAGCTATCGCGAAAAGAATCCGAATAGACTTAAACATAGCTACAGGTGAGAAAGTTTCATCATAATCTATCCCGTAGATTTGTTTGAAACCTTTCGCAACTAGCCTGCCTTTATAGGTAACTACGTTACCATCCATGTCAATCTTCTTCTTGAAGATCCATTTACAGCCTATAGGGATAACTCCCGGAGGCGGATCAACCAAATCCCAAACTTGGTTATCTGACATGGAGTCCATCTCGGCGCGCATAGCTTCAAGCCATCTCGCTGACTCCGGTCCACTGACCGCATCCGCATAAGTGAGGGATTCATCATTATCAATGATGTAGACTCCGTCATAACGCTCAGGTTGTCGACGGATCCTTCCCGATCTTCGCGGTTCCCGTGATATCTGAGCCTCAGGTTGTTCAATAACCTGATCTACCGGCTCAGGCTCATCCAATTCTGCTTGAGCACTTTGTCCTACCTCTGGATTCTCATCCAGCTTTATTTCTCTCCCACTGGCCTCTTGCAGAAGAAACTCCTTCTCAAGAAATATGGCCGTCCGAGCAACAAATACCTTGTTCTCCTTGGGGTCGTAGAAATAATAACCCTTAGTTTCCTTAGGGTAACCGACAAAGATACATTTGTCAGATCTGCTCTCTAGTTTCCCAGAGGCGAGCTTTTTGACATAAGCCTCGCAACCCCAGATCCTGATAAATGTCAAGCTTGGCTGTTTCCCATACCATAACTCATATGACGTCTTTGAAACGGCCTTGGATGGCACTCGGTTTAGTACCTTTGCAGCTGTTTCCAGTGCAAAACCCCAAAAGGAGTTGGGTAAAGAAGCCTGACTCATCATAGAACGAACCATATCAAGTAACGTTCTATTTCTCCTCTCGGACACACCATTCCATTGCGGTGTTCCTGGCGGAGTGAGCTGTGAGATAATCCCACACTCCTTCAGATAGTCAGTAAACGTATGACTCAAGTATTCACCACCTCGATCTGAGCGAAGTGCCTTGATATTTCGGCCTAGCTGATTCTGTACTTCATTTTTGAACTCTTTGAACTTGTCAAAAGATTCACTTTTATGTCTCATCAGATAGACATACCCATACCTACTGAAATCATCAGTAAAGGTAATGAAGTACTGATAGCCACCTCTGGCATGTTTACTAAATGGCCCACACACATCACTGTGTATAAGGTCAAGTAAACCTGAAGCCCTTTGACCTTTGTGAGGAAAAGGTGACTTCGTCATTTTACCCATCAAACAAGCTTTGCATGTATCAATCTCCTCATAGGAGAATGATCCCAGCAGTCCATGATCATGCAACCGCTTAATGCGTTTCTCGTTTATATGGCCTAAACGACTATGCCATAGCAAGGTGCTGTCATCAGCATTCTTGGCTTTCTTAATATCAATTTGCTGTATCGAACATTCCATGTCCAACATGTATAACCCATTGCTAATTGAACCAGTTGCATAAACAATATTATCAAAAGACAAAATACACTTTGAAATATTGCATTCAAAGGAAAATCCCTTCCTGACAAGAGCAGGAATGGAGATAATATTTTTAGTAATACTGGGAACAAAATAACAATTGTTTAGTTCCAATACAATTCCAGATGGTAAAGAAATGAAGTAGTCTCCTACAGCAACAGCAGCAACCCGTGCCCCGTTTCCAACTCGTAGGTCCACCTCATGCTGTCCCACCTGCCTTCTTCTCTTGAGTTCCTGTACATTTGAACAAATGTGAACTCCACATGCAGTGTCCAACACCCATGATATAGAAGAAGAAAACATGACCTCAGTCACGAATATACCTGAGCCAGAAGCGAAGCTTCCCCTCTTATCTCCTTGGAGCGCTTTACAGTCCTTTTTCCAGTGACCCAGCTGGCCACAGTGGAAACACCTGTATTCCTTGGACCGCTTGACCTTTTGCTTCAAAGCCTTGCTGTAGCTCTTGACAGGGGCTTTGCCCTTCTTCCCCTTCTTCTTGTTCCTTAAAGGAACCATTAAGACAGAGGTCGAAGGCTTTCCCTTCAGAGTCTCCTCAGTAGTGAGGAGCATATTCAGCAGCTCTGCCGGAGTACAATCGATTTTGTTCATATTAAAGTTAATAATGAACGCGTCGAATGAAGGCGGGAGAGACTGCAGAATAATATCCACAGCAAGCTCCTGGTTGATGGTATGCCCCAGTTTCTCTAGAGCCTCCTTGTGCCCAATCATCTTGAGCACATGAGCTCCCACTGGGCTCCCTTCAGCCAGTTTGCTCTGAAAGAAGAGCTTCGTCAAATTATAGCGTTCAGTCCTCGCCTGTGCAGCATACAGCATCTTGAGGTTCGCTATCATGTATATAGCAGACATATCCTCATGCTGACGCTGCAGCGGTGGCGTCATAGACGCTAGCATCAGGCAAGCGACATCAATGCTATCATTGACGTGCTTTTCATAGGCTTCCCGAACCGCCCTTGCGGCGTTCGGAGCGGGCTGCGGCGGTATCGCCGTCTCGAGGACATACAGTTTCCTCTCTGCCTTAAGAACGATCTTAAGGTGTCCGAACCAGTCAGAGAAGTTCGGCCCAGCAAACTTCTCCCTTTCCAGTAGGGATCGCACATTGAAGTTCATGGTGTTCGTTGCTGCAGGTATCTACAACAATGCAAGAACAGCAAGGTCAGTATCAATGTATAAGAATCGATCAGGACTTAAGAAAGATTCCTTTTTCTCACTATTTTATCTGGCTTGAAAAATCCAACAAAACAGCCCGAAAGAGTAGACACTCTTTTAGTGAGATGGGATCCGGATTTCATACTTGGTCTCCGCGTCCCGCTCAGGCGAGATAAGATGCACAGAGAGTACAAGCACTAATCTCCGGTAGGCAGTCCCTGCCGATCGCCAACCCGTGCGATTCCCCTTCATCTGGGCAGTCCAGCAGACTGTGCCAACTGAGTTGGTACAACACAGTCTCTGACCCCACAGATGGCTGCCTCCATGTGCTACCATATGCGCCACATATGTAGCCTACATGGTCAAGCTGACCCGACCTACTCCCTGGACCACCATGTGCTATGCTGAGCAACGAGAAGGGATAAATCCCTACTCTGTAACACACAGGTGTAATCCCACACCGTCTGAAGATAGATGGACGTGCCCACTGAGTGGGTACAACACGGCTCCAACGATAATCAGAACAGTGAGGTTTCGCGTCAGAAGGCTTACGAGCTTGATATTTAGCGTTGGATTTTCACGGTCTTTTTATCTTCTTCACTATCATGCAATTCCTATGGTGATAGCAGAAGATAAATTAAAACATGCTGTTCTACTTATATAAGCAATAAAAGAAAGCATGGTTCTTATGTGGTAAAAGCCCATAGCCCTAGAAGACCTTAACCTAGTTTAAGTCTTCACTTGCTCTTCATGGGTCTTTTGCTGCTCATCTGGCCCATACCAGGGCCCAAGCGCCAATTGCAGCTCTGGTGCGCCCACCAGGAAAATGCGCCTGGTCCTAGGGTCGAACCCTAGACCTCCCACCTGGTCAAGCCACTGCTGCATGCGCCTCTGCCAAGTGTGCTCTGTGCTCTTGTCTAATTAAATTACAAATTTAACTATCTAGACAAGATTGACACGCAGGTCAATTACATTTTATAAATTAAAGCAATGTGATGCGCAGATCACAATAATTAATTTACAATTTAAATCCCAGGCACGCAGGCCCCAGCACAGCACACAATTAATATGGGCAGCCCACATAAGACTAAATAGACAAACATATGCATCCATTCAGCAATCATGTGATCCAACATAAAAATTAAAATTTTCGAAAAACCCCATGGGATCAATTTTAATTTTTCCTTATTTGCCCTACAACCTTACAACGGTCCATTACTAGGGATCCACTCATCCAACCTAGTCAGATCCACTGCCCTTGCATGCACCAAGTCCTAACTGACTTGAGTCGACCATAAGGTCAACCATGCATGCGCCAGGGCTGAACAACCACACTGAGGTCTGGCAAGCGGGTGTGACCCCGGGCCTAACTCAGGTGCGTTCATGGGTCGTCTCAATCAGACATCGCTACACGCCTGTCTACAGTCGACCTGTAGCCACCAGGTGCTATCGCACAGGTGCTACGTGGTCAACCCATCAAGGCTGTCAGATGATCTGATCAGACTTTTGGATCCAACCTAGGGGGTGACTTCAACCCTAATAACCCGTCTAAGGGTTTACTGTAAGGCCTTGATCTAATGATATACGCGCAAGTGTTTAAGTTTTAAAGAAACAAAACTATTACAAGCGCATACTATGTACATGCGTCAAAATACAACAAATGTTCTACAACAAGTATGTAGTTACGCATGTCATGAAAACATTAGATCTATTGACTAGCACATTTATGGATCACGTAAAGCATCAAGCAATCAACATAACATACATTAAGAACCTGCTCTGATACCAATTGAAGAGTCCCCTTCAAGGGGGAGCATAACCCTAAAGTGATGGCGCATATAAAACTTTGTCTTGCGGAAATTAGGGTTATAGGATCAACTTGCATGTTAAATGATCAACTCGATAAAAGGCTAATAAAGATTAATGAAAACGATCATACCATCGCCATAGCCTAGATGTTGCCTTGGAAGCAAAGAGTCAATTGCTTCTTCTCCAAAGGGATTCGCACACAAGAGGATGATGGCAAACTCTTTGTCGCTCCTTGTGCTAGCAAGGCTCCAAAGTGTCCTTGATCGAATGGAAAGGGATGAAAACTTCTTGGCAAATTTTCTTTTCCTTCTTCGTCCACCTTCTTCACGACACAAGAGAAAACTTGTTTCGACTAGTGGAGAGGCGAGGCGAGAAGAGGCGTCAAGAAGAGAAGCGTGGAGCGTGGTCACGTTTAGGGAGTTGCTATCTAAAAATAGCAAACCACCTCTCAACGTTCACATGCGCACACCAAGTCGCAAATCTCTCTTCACCCTTTTGAACCATGCGCTCATTTGAGCTGGTTCACTTTGGTTCGGTTCACAAACCAAATAAGCCAAGCAACTAGTCCAAATCATAATTAAACCACAAGGTTCTTGATCTGACCGTTGATCTCTTAATGCTTCTGATCTGACCGATCTAGCATCCAATCTCTCAATCGAAGCTTACCGATCTGAAGCCCTAATCAATCAAACATGATCAGACCAGATCTCACTTACAATCAGAGATTAAATCCCTTCAAACTGAACTCAAACAATTCAGTCCACACGATCTGACTTAAGTAAGCCATATCATCAAATTGTGCGACCCTGAGGGTTTCCTTTAAATGTCGGTAACGATAACTGACATTATCACGATCAGTGAGGGGTATCTAGCAACACATCACTGTCTCCCGATATAAAGGAAAGAGTCTTCCAAGACTACACCCATACCACAGCACAAGTGTGAATCAAATCACAAGGCATGCATATTTCCTTTACCACTGGACGTTCTTATTGGACAAGCGTGTCAAGCTTGTAACTCCAATATGATGAGCATGATTAGATCAGATGAACATAGTCACCTGGGTATGGCCATACTCTTTTCTCAATCATCTCATCCAGGGGGCCCCTTTAGAACATCACACTCCTTAAACAAGGAGACGGCAATCCTATGTCTATCACTAGTGCCCTAACCTGACTCAAGCTCATCATCCAAGTTAGTCTATAATCATTATGTTTCAAATGATATTGAACTACCTCAAAATAATGACAATCATCATTTAGAAAACACAAGTAATCTCAAGTCAGAGGAAATGTGCCACTTGTCATATACAAGGAATATTCACATTGTGACAAACAATTGAACATCCTAGTAGGGTCTGTCCAGTACATCCAATGTACCCATGAGTCTACATCTTATTCCATGCTCGAAGCATCCTATAAGATTAGAACACATATTAGTCTTAACCATATCAAGGCTGTCTCATGTTCACCAAGATACATCGACTAAGGACTTAACTGCATGTCAGCCTAGCTGAACAGCTTTGAGACATTATTCAGAAGAACATATATTGCAGTAGACAATGTAGCTAACTGAATAACAACCATGCCTTTATAAACATAACAGTTTATTACATGATACAGATACATTCCCACAGGCCTCAAACATTAGCCTTAAGGGCATACCCTAACATTTGAAACATGATGGTTATAGACTATCTTGGATAATGATCATGAGTCAGGTTAGGGCACTAGTGATAGATAGAGGATTGCCGTCTCCTTGTTGAAGGAGTGTGGTGTTCTATAGGGGCCCCCTAGATGAGATGATTGAGAAAGTGTATGGCCATACCCAGGTGACTATGTGCATCTGATCTAATCATGCTCATCATATTGGAGTCACAAGCTTGACCTGCTTGTCCAATGAGAACATCCAGTGGCAAAGGATACATGCATGCCTTGTGAATGGATTCACACTTGTGCTGTGGTTTGGGAGTAGTCTTGGAAGACTCTTTCCTTTATATCGGGAGATAGTGATGTGTTGCTAGATACCCCTCACTGATCATGATAACGTGAGTTATCGTTACCGACATTTAAAGGAAACCCTCAGGGTCGCACAATTTGATGATATGGCTTACTTGAGTCAGATCGTGTGGACTGAATTGTTTGGGTTCAGTTTAAAGGGGTTTAATCTCTGATTGTAAGTGAGATCTGGTCTGATCATGTTTGATTGATTAGGGCTTGAGATCGGTAAGCTTCGATCGAGAGAGATGATGCTAGATCGGTGAGATCAGGAGCATCAGGAGATGAACGGTTAGATCTTGAGCCTTAGGGTTCAATGTGGTCTAGACCAAGTGGCTTGGCTTAATTGAGATCTTGAACCAAATCTAATAGAACCGGTTCACTATGTGAACGTTTGGTTCAATTAGTGAGAAGTTTCGAGCGTTCACTTGGAGTGAACGCATGAACCATAAACACTTACCATTTGTGGATGGCGGTTTTCTATGTTGAAAACCAAAACGCCTCCATGTGGTAAATGGGGGTTGATCGAACTTCACTTGGCTTCTTGCAATTTTTGCGTGTGAAAGAAGTGGTGGACGAAGGTGTGGAGCTCTCGGCCAAGCTTGATCTCTCATCATCCCCTTCCATTCGACAAGAAAGCTTGGGTGCCTTGCTAGCACAAGGGACGCCAAGGAAGTAAGCGCTCTTCATCTTGTGTGTGAACTTTTGGAGGAGATCTAAGTTGCTCTCTTCTTCCAAGCCGACCTCCAAGGCAATGGCGTTGGTATGAATCTCCTTCTTGATCCAATCAATAGATCTAAGTTGATTATATGAGCATATAAGCGATTGTCTTGATGAAACCCTAGCAAAATGCTTGCGCCCCCTGAATTAGGGTTTTTCATCTGCTTGCGCTCCCCCTCGAAGGGGACTCTTCAATTGGTATCAGAGGTAGGATCTTATATGTTTCATATGATTGCTTAAGGTGATCCTTGTTTGCGCTTATGATCTAAGTTTTCTCATCATGCGATAATACTAGTTGAAAGTATTTTTTGTGGCGCATATATGAGATTGTTTTGGTGGCGCATGTGTAAGGGTGATTTTGTTGATACATGTATATTGCTTACATTATTGCGCATGTTACATGTTGTTGTTTTATCAAAAACTTTCCTTGCGCGCCTTTGACTAGATCTAAGTTGCGCCTACTGTAAACCCTTAGACGGGTTGATGGGGTTGAAAGCATCATCTAGTTTAGATCAACCTAGTCTGATCAGACCATCTGACAGCCTAGATGGATCGACCAGATGGCACCTGTGCGCAAGCACAAGGTGGCTATAGGTCGATTGCATCACAGGCGTGTAGCGAGGTCTGGTTGAGACAACCTGTGAACACACATAAGTTAGGCCCGGGGTCACACCCGCTTGCCAGAACTCATGTTGGTTGTTCAACCCTTGGCGCATGCATGGTTGACCATTAGGTCAACTCGAGTCAGTAAGGACTTGGTGCATGCAAGGGTATGGATCTAACTAGATTGTTGAGTGGATCCCTATCAATGGACCGTTGTAAGGTTGTAGGGCACATAAGGAAATTAAAATTTGATGCCAATGGGGTTTTCAAAATTTTATTTTCTTTGTAAGGGATCACATGATGATTGATTGATGCCATATGCTTGTTTATTTATTCTTATGTGGGTTGCCCATGTTAAATGTGTGCTGTGCTGGGGCCTGCGTGCCTGGAATTAAACCTGTAAATTAATATTATTGTGATCTGCGAATCACTTTTTAATTAATTTATTGTATAATTGACCTGCGAGTCAATCTTGTCTAGATAGATCAAAATGTATTTTGATTAGACAAGAGCACAAAGGCACACATCCCAGAGGGGCATTCAGCTGGTGGTGCACCTGAGGTGCTCTTGGCGTAAGGGCCCTGGGTTGGACCAGATGATGCTAAAGACCCAAGAAGAGCAAGTGAAGACTTAAGTATCTTAAGGTCTTACTTAGGCTATGGGCTTTTACCACATAAGATCCATGCTTTCTTTTATTGTTTAAATAAGTAGAACAGCATGATTTATTTATCTTCTGCTATCACCATAGGAATTGCATGATAGTGAAGAAGATAAAAGACCGTTAAAATCCAAACGCTTAAATATCAAGCTCGTAAGCCTTCTGACGCGAAACCTCACTGTTCTGACTATCGTTGGAGCCGTGTTGTACCCACTCAGTGGGCACGTCCATCTATCTTCAGACGGTGCTGGATTACACCTGCGTGTTACAGAGAAGGGATTTATCGCTTCTCGTTGCTCAGCATAGCACGTGGTGGTCCAGGGAGTAGGTCGGGTCAGCTTGACCATGTAGGCTACATATGTGGCGCATATGGTAGCGCATGGAGGCAGCCATCTGTGGGATCAGAGACTGTGTTGTACCAACTCAGTTGGCACAGTCTGCTGGATTGCCCAGGTGAAGGGGAATCGCACGGGTTGGCGATTGGCTGGGACAGCCTACCAGAAATTAGTGCTTGTCATCTCTGTGCATCTTATCTCGCCTGAGCGGGACGCGGAGACCAAGTATGAAATCTGGATCCCATCTCACTAAAAGAGTATTACTCTTTCGGACTGTTTAATGGATTTTTCAGTCAGATAAAATAGTGAGAAAAAGAATCTTTCTTAAGTCCTGGATTGATTCTAAACATTGATACTGACCTTGCTGTTCTTGCATTGTTGTAGATTCCTGCAGCAACGAACACCATGAGCTTCAATGTGCGATCCCTACTGGAAAGGGAGAAGTTTGCTGGGCCAAACTTCTCAGACTGGTTCGGACACCTTAAGATCGTTCTTAAGGCTGAGAGGAAACTGTATGTCCTCGAGACGGCTGTGCCGCCTCAACCCGCTGCGAACGCCGCAAGGGCGGTTCGTGATGCCTATGAAAAGCACGTCAATGATAGCATTGATGTCGCTTGCCTGATGCTAGCGTCTATGACGCCACCGCTGCAGCGTCAGCATGAGGATATGTCGGCTATAGAAATTATAGCGAACCTCAAGATGCTGTATGCTGCACAGGTGAGGACAGAACGCTATAATCTGACAAAGCTTTTCTTTCAGAGCAAACTGGCTGAAGGGAGCCCAGTGGGAGCTCACGTGCTCAAGATGATTGGGCACAAGGAGGCTCTGGAGAAACTGGGGCATACCATCAACCAGGAGCTTGCTGTAGACATTATTCTGCAGTCTCTCCCGCCCTCTTTCGATGCGTTCATTATTAACTTTAATATGAACAAAATCGATTGTACTCCGGTAGAGCTGTTGAATATGCTCTTGACAACTGAGGAGACTCTAAAGGGAAAGCCTTCAACCTCTGTCTTAATGGTTCCTTCCAGGAACAAGAAGAAGGGGAAGAAGGGCAAGGCCCCTGTCAAGAGTTACAGCAAGGCTCTGAAACAGAAGGTTAAGCGGTCAAAGGACAACAGGTGTTTCCACTGTGGCCAGCTGGGTCACTGGAAAAAGGACTGTAAAGCGCTCCAAGGAGACAAGAGGGGAAGCATTGCTTCTGGCTCAGGTATATTTGTGACTGAGGTCATGATATCATCTTCTTCTGTTTCATGGGTGTTGGACACTGCATGTGGAGTTCACATTTGTTCAAACATACAGGAACTCAAGAGAAGAAGACAGGTGGGACAGCATGAGGTGGACCTACGCGTTGGAAACGGGGCACGGGTTGCTGCTGTTGCTGTAGGAGACTATTTCATCTCATTACCATCTGGCATTGTATTAGAACTAAACAGTTGTTACTTTGTTCCCAGTATTACTAAAAATATTGTCTCTATTCCTGCTCTTGTCAGGAAAGGATTTGCCTTTGAATGCAATATTTCAAAGTGTGTTTTATCTTTAGATAATATTGTTTATGCAACTGGTTCAATTAACAATTGGTTATACATGTTGGACATGGAAAGTTCTATACAAAATGTTGATGTTAAGAAAGCCAAGTATGCTGAAGACAGCACCTTGTTATGGCATAGTCGTTTAGGCCATATCAACAAGAAGCGCATTAAGCGGTTGCATGATCATGGACTGCTGGGATCATTCTCCTATGAGGAGATTGATACATGCAAAGCTTGTTTAATGGGTAAAATGACGAAGTCACCTTTTCCTAACAAAGGTCAAAGGGCTTCAGGTTTACTTGACCTTATACACAGTGATGTGTGTGGGCCGTTTAGTAAACATGCCAGAGGTGGCTATCAGTACTTCATTACCTTTACTGATGATTTCAGTAGGTATGGGTATGTCTATTTAATGAGACATAAAAGTGAATCTTTTGACAAGTTCAAAGAGTTCAGAAATGAAGTACAAAATCAGCTAGGCCGAAATATCAGGGCACTTCGTTCTGATCGAGGTGGAGAATACCTGAGTCATGCGTTCACTGACTATCTAAAGGAGTGTGGGATTATCTCACAGCTCACTCCACCAGGAACACCGCAATGGAATGGTGTGTCCGAGAGGAGAAATAGAACGTTACTTGATATGTTTCGTTCTATGATGAGTCAGGCTACTCTTCCATACTCCTTTTGGGGATTTGCACTGGAAACAGCTGCAAAGGTACTAAACCGAGTGCCATCCAAGGCAGTTTCTAAGACTCCATACGAGTTATGGTATGGGAAACAGCCGAGCTTGACATTTATCAGGATCTGGGGTTGCGAGGCTTATGTCAAAAAGCTCGCCTCTGGGAAACTGGAGAGCAGATCTGAGAAATGCATCTTTGTCGGTTACCCTAAGGAAACTAAGGGTTATTATTTCTACGATCCCAAAGAGAACAAAGTATTTGTTGCTCGGACGGCAATATTTCTTGAGAAGGAATTTCTTCTGCAAGAAGCCAGTGGGAGAGAAATAAAACTGGATGAGAATCCAGAGGAAGGACAAAGTAGTCAAGCACAAGTGGATGTGCCTGAGCCAGTAGAACGGGTTATTGAACAACCTGAGGCTCAGATATCACGGGAACCGCGAAGATCGGGAAGGATCCGTCGTCAGCCTGAGCGCTATGACGGAGTCTACATCATTGACAATGATGAACCCCTCACTTATGCGGATGCGGTCAGTGGACCGGAGTCAGCTAGATGGCTTGAAGCTATGCGAGCCGAGATGGACTCCATGTCAGATAACCAAGTCTGGGATTTGGTTGATCTGCCTCCGGGAGTAATCCCTATAGGCTGTAAATGGATCTTCAAGAAGAAGATTGACATGGATGGTAACGTGGTTACCTATAAAGGCAGGCTTGTAGCGAAAGGTTTCAAACAAATCTACGGGATAGATTATGATGAAACTTTCTCTCCTGTAGCTATGTTCAAGTCTATTCGGATTCTTTTCGCGATAGCAGCATATTACGATTATGAGATCTGGCAGATGGATGTGAAAACAGCTTTCCTTAATGGAAATCTGGATGAGGATGTGTATATGACACAACCTGAAGGTTTCACTAATCCATCAGATCGTCATAAAATATGCAAGTTAAAGAAGTCCATTTATGGACTGAAACAAGCATCAAGAAGCTGGAATATTCGTTTTGATGAATCAATCTCTGAGTTTGGTTTCATCAAGAACGAAGATGACCCGTGTGTATATAAGAGGTTTAGTGGGAGCGTGATTACATTCCTAATCCTCTACGTCGATGACATCTTGATCATTGGAAATGATATTCCTGAAATGCATGCGGTTAAGGCATGGCTAAGGAAATGTTTCCAGATGAAAGATTTAGGAGAAGCAGCCTATGTATTAGGTGTGAAGATCTACAGGGATAGATCTAAGAGGCTTCTCGGGCTGTGCCAGAGTACTTACATCGATAAAGTCCTGGAGAGATTCCATTTAGAGAATTCTAAAAGAGGATATCTTCCAGTCAGACATGGTCTGAATCTTTCGAAGAGTCAGTGTCCACAAACACAGACTGAGAAAGATGAAATGGACAATACGCCTTATGCTTCGGCTATTGGGTCCATAATGTATGCGATGTTGTGTACTCGCCCTGACGTCGCTTACGGGTTAAGCGTGACCAGTCGGTTCCAAAGTAATCCAGGTATGGCGCACTGGATTGCAGTCAAGAACATTTTAAAATATCTGCGGAGGACCAAAGATATGTTCTTGATATATGGTGGTCAGGAAGAACTCAGTATAGAAGGATATACTGACGCTTCGTTCCAGTCGGACCAGGATGATTTCCGATCGCAATCAGGCTATGTTTTTAGCTTGAATGGTGGAGTAGTGGTGTGGAAGAGTTTCAAACAGTCAACTGTTGCTGATTCCACAACAGAAGCCGAGTATGTTGCAGCCTCGGAAGCATCCAAGGAGGCAGTGTGGATTCGTAAGTTCGTGAGAGAACTTGGTGTCGTTCCTTCGAGTGCAGATCCTTTGGTTATCTTTTGTGATAACACTGGAGCAATCGCACAAGCAAAGGAACCACGGTCGCACCAGAAGTCCAAGCACATACAGAGACGGTTTCACTTGATCCGGGAGATCATTGATCGGGGCGAGATCAAAATATGCAAGGTTCATACAGATGACAATCTGGCAGACCCGCTTACCAAGCCTCTGGCGCAGCAGAAGCATGAGAAGCACTGTAATAATATGGGTTTGAGATTTCTCAACCATTAGATTAAGTGCAAGTGGGAGATTGTTGGGGTATGCCCTTAAGGCTAATGTTTGAGGCCTTGGGATTGAAACAGTATCATGTAATAAACTCTTGTGTTTATAAAGGCATGGTTGTTATTCAGGTTGTTACCTTGTCTGCTGCAATTAGCGTACTTCTGAATAATGTCTCAAAGCTGTTCAGCTAGGCTGACATGCTATAAAGTCCTTAGTCGAGATATCTTGGTGAACATGAGACAGCCTTGATATGCTTGAGACTAATATGTATTCTAATCTTATAGGATGCTTCGAGCATGGAATAAGATGTAGACTCATGGGTACATTGGATGTACTGGACAGACCCTACTAGGATATTCAATTGCTTGTCACAATGTGAATGATCCTTGATTGCAACAAGTGGCACATGTCCTCTGACTTGAGAGCACTTGTGTTTCTAAATGATGATTGTCATTGTTTTGAGGTAGTTCAATATCATTTGAAACATGATGGTTATAGACTATCTTGGATAATGATCATGAGTCAGGTTAGGGCACTAGTGATAGATAGAGGATTGCCGTCTCCTTGTTGAAGGAGTGTGGTGTTCTATAGGGGCCCCCTAGATGAGATGATTGAGAAAGTGTATGGCCATACCCAGGTGACTATGTGCATCTGATCTAATCATGCTCATCATATTGGAGTCACAAGCTTGACCTGCTTGTCCAATGAGAACATCCAGTGGCAAAGGATACATGCATGCCTTGTGAATGGATTCACACTTGTGCTGTGGTTTGGGAGTAGTCTTGGAAGACTCTTTCCTTTATATCGGGAGACAGTGATGTGTTGCTAGATACCCCTCACTGATCGTGATAACGTGAGTTATCGTTGCCGACATTTAAAGGAAACCCTCAGGGTCGCACAATTTGATGATATGGCTTACTTGAGTTAGATCGTGTGGACTGAATTGTTTGGGTTCAGTTTAAAGGGGTTTAATCTCTGATTGTAAGTGAGATCTGGTCTGATCATGTTTGATTGATTAGGGCTTGAGATCGGTAAGCTTCGATCGAGAGAGATGATGCTAGATCGGTGAGATCAGGAGCATCAGGAGATGAACGGTTAGATCTTGAGCCTTAGGGTTCAATGTGGTCTAGACCAAGTGGCTTGGCTTAATTGAGATCTTGAACCAAATCTAATAGAACCGGTTCACTATGTGAACGTTTGGTTCAATTAGTGAGAAGTTTCGAGCGTTCACTTGGAGTGAACGCATGAACCATAAACACTTACCATTTGTGGATGGCGGTTTTCTATGTTGAAAACCAAAACGCCTCCATGTGGTAAATGGGGGTTGATCGAACTTCACTTGGCTTCTTGCAATTTTTGCGTGTGAAAGAAGTGGTGGACGAAGGTGTGGAGCTCTCGACCAAGCTTGATCTCTCATCATCCCCTTCCATTCGACAAGAAAGCTTGGGTGCCTTGCTAGCACAAGGGACGCCAAGGAAGTAAGCGCTCTTCATCTTGTGTGTGAACTTTTGGAGGAGATCTAAGTTGCTCTCTTCTTCCAAGCCGACCTCCAAGGCAATGGCGTTGGTATGAATCTCCTTCTTGATCCAATCAATAGATCTAAGTTGATTATATGAGCATATAAGCGATTGTCTTGATGAAACCCTAGCAAAATGCTTGCGCCCCCTGAATTAGGGTTTTTCATCTGCTTGCGCTCCCCCTCGAAGGGGACTCTTCAAATAAGGTATTAGACTAACCCTTGCACCGAGGTCACATAAGGCTCGGTCAAAAGCCATATCACCAATAGAACAAGGAACAGAAAAACTACCTAGATCCTTTAGCTTAGGTGACAATTTATTCTGTATGATAGCACTACATTCCTCAGTAAGTGCTACAGTACTGTAAGATCCAGAAATTTATTAGCAGGTAAGAAAAATGAAATTTTGTTTATCTGGCATTTTTGTGGAAGTTCTTATGAGAAAATGTGTTGATTTATGTATGTTTCCTGCATTGTAAAAATATGTGTCGCGGAGAGGACTCGAACCTGCGGCTTAAGGCGTGGAATGTGTGCTGCACGCCACTAGGCTAGTGGTGTCTATCTGTTAGAAAAGGGTAAGAGCCCTTGATAAGGGTGAAGTGGGGAATAACTTATACTAAAGGGTTATTGGATCTTCCACTTAGGGTTAAGTTATTGGGTTTGGATCTTGGAGGCTTAGTGGGTAGAAAACTAAAACCTTAGAGGGATCCATTTTACCATTCACGATTTTCCCTCATTCCCTCTTGCTCACGACTTTTCTTCCTTGGGGTGAAGGTGGCGGCTTGCTTCCTTCTTCCTTCTCCTCCTCTTGTGGCCGGCGGCGAGTGGTGGTGGAGGCGGTTTCCGGTGACTCTTGCCGGCGATCCTTGTGTGCTTCCGGCGACGCGTGTGTGGCGTGAGGGCGTGGCTTGGAAGAACCGAAATCAGGTGAGTGGATCTTCTCTTCCTCCTAGTTCACGTATTTAGGGATTGTTGCTTGTTAGAGAAGATAAATGCTTAGATCTATCACATGATCTCTTGATTTCAAAGTTGTGTATGTTTCATTGAGTTTCCCCAAATTTCAAAACCCTAGTTGCATGGAAAATTAGGGCTTTTCATCTCTAAGGCTTCTAATCATCAATTAGACTTGATTAATCATGTATGAGACCTTAGATTTTTCAATTGCATGAAGATTAGGGCTTGAATGAGAATTTTGCCCCTTCTTCATGAAATTACGCCCAAATGTAAGGGTAAAAATTGGGGCAAACCTGATTATTATGAAATTAGGTATAGGAGGACTCTACCGTATTTTTTTGGGGAATTTTTGGAAATAAAAGTTTCTGTTGACTGAAATTGACCTAGGGGTAATTCGGTAAATTTGCTAGTTAAATTGGGGGAAAACTTGAAATATCGAATCTAAGGATCATGAGGGACGTAATGACTATTTTTACGAAATTTTTGGATAAGTTTTCCTGCATGACTTAAACTTTGAACTAGGGGCATTTCTGTCTTTTGTTATGAGAACTAGGAGAAAACTATGAATCTGTGATATCCTGTATTTATGTTATCTGTGGATGAAATTTGGTAAATTTTCTGTATTAGTATGTATTTTTAGTTGAATGTTGTATGTAGAAAGTAGTGATGTGAAATATTGATTGATAACCTTGGATGATAACTTAGAAAAGGTTAAACCATGTTTGCATGAAATCTAAGGACCTTTCCTGAACTTGATTGATGTGATGTCCGAGACAATGTTCGTGTTGTATGCGTTCGATAAGGGTCCTAGACTTGGGTGGACTGAACCTAAGGGTTAACTAGAGCACTCAATGAACAGTCATTCTGATTTGGGGTTGGAAAATCCAGCCATCCTATTCTGATTTGTTTCCGGTAATGGAGGGACTGTTCTAGAGTCTAGTGACTAGGTTAGAGGTTCAGGTTACCGGTTTGTGTTAAGGGTATTTTGTCCATGTGATAAACCTTTTGAGAGTTGGGTGTTTGAAGCAAAGTGCCACGTCTTGGTCGGACGGGGGCCACCTCTTGAATTCATTCACCTTCCGTTCCCGGTTGTGGGGGTGTTGTGTTCCCGGTAAAAGGGGGTGTGGTTGAGTGTCGTAGAGCAAAGTGCCACGTCGTGACCTGGCGGGGGCCACCTCTTGAATCTACGCCTCACCATTGTTCGTTACATGTTACTCTCAGTGCCTTGACGAAGGCCGGGTTGGACCCTCGGGGTCAATTCTGAAATCACTGGACAATAGTTGTGTAATCCTAGTCTGTTAGCCGGATAGGCTGTTTCGTGATCTTGTTGCCCGGGGTGGTGGGTGTATTGTTTTCTGATTATGATTGTGATTTTGTGGTTATCGGCTTCATTATGTTGTTTATGTTGTATTGACATCTTCCGTTAAAAGTTTTGAAAAGATATCTGCATCTATTTCTGATTGTATATTCGTGGATGGTCGAACGAGACTATCTACTCACTGAGCCGTGTAGCTCATTCCACGATATTTCCAGATGCAGGGCAGGAGCCTACAGCTTGAGTGGATACATAGTTTTCTGACTTGATATTTTGGGGCCTGCGAGCCTGTACTATTTGTGGGCCGGATGTGGCCAGGGTTTTTGTGATTTTATTCATGGACATGTTAGCCGGATGTGGCTGGTATGCTGATTTTTGATTTCTGTGATATTGTTGCCGGGTTGGCAATTGTTTTGATACGACTATTAAACCGAGGGCTTAAGCCTGTTTTCGGTGAATTCTGTGTTATCCAGTATTTTTCGATTATCGTGGTTTATTATTTCGCTGTTGTGATAAGGAATGAGAACTTTTGATTTTGGAAATGTTGTGTTTCAGTTTGTGGTCGGCATGTCGACCCGTATTGTGATATTAGTGAGCATGTACAGGAATTTCCTTGGTTTTCCTGGGGACATGCTGCCGAAATTTTTCCGAATCGATTTCCGTAAGCTATTATTCCCTAGCATCTGTTTTGTTATTTGTGTGTGACGTCCCCTATCTTCCGCGTTTTCTGTCCGTGATTGGGGTTTATTCTGAGGGGGCGTGACAGAATGGTATCAGAGGGATGGGCTAGCTAATAATAGCTGTATTGGGGGTGGAAAACCTTGCTTGTGTATTGCTAGACAGCTAGGAACTTTGTTGAGAAATGACTTGATTGTAACTTTGATCTATGTGTATTGAAGGAGCCAGTATGGTGCGCCCCAGGTCGAGTGCTGGTACTGGCAGCAGTGATCAGACCGCTGAATTCCTACGGGCTATGGAGTCTTTGACTGGTATGGTGCAGCAGCAGAACGCACTAATCCAGCAACAGGCTCAGATGCTGCAGCAGCAGCAGACCCAGCACCAGGAGGTGCAGCAGCAGCTGTTACAGCAGAATCGCGAATAGCAGCGCGAGTTCAGAGAGCAGTTGCAGCTTCTATCTCAGACACAGACACCGACGCAGGGGCGGGGGTCTGAGTCTGGCTCGGGCTCGGGGGTTAGCTTGCCGGAGGACACCCATAGGCGCTATGCCTTGCTTGTGGGTGAATTCCAGCGGTTGGGCCCTAGCTCTTTTTATGGGAGTCCAGATTATAGGACGGCAGAGGACTGGCTTTTGGGCTTGGAGAAGATCTTTCAGGTGATGCGATGTTCAGATGAGGACAGATTATGTTTGGCCACTTATATGATGCGTGGTGACGCAGATGTGTGGTGGAAAAGTGAGCTGAGACTCGCGGTGGACAAATCTGAACCGGTGACATGGCAATACTTCTTGTCCCGGTTCAATGAGAAATTCTTCCCCACCAGCCTGGTTGAGGATAGGGAGGTGGAGTTTATCCACTTGGAACAAGGGGACATGACGGTGGATCAATATGACTTGATGTTCTCAAAGCTTGGGAAGTATGCTCCACACTTGATAAATACTGAGGATAGACGAGCTAAGAAATTTCTCAGGGGTCTCAGAAGGGATATCAGACAGAAGGTAGGATTGCAGCACTTGGAGACTTATGCTGAGATGCTGGATCGTGCCCGCACCGCGGAGAAGTACATCCTGGAGGAGCAGGCCGAGACGGCCCTAGTTGTAGCCCCTATAGCTGAGGCACCGGTTCTCCAGCAGACTGGTGGAGGCAGTAGGAAATCTCATAAGGGGAAGGACCAGAAGAAAGGCCGATACAGACCTCACCAGGGGAAAGGAATTCAGAGACCGCAGCAGGCATCTCAACCACAGCAGCGGGGTACTGATGGCCGGTTAGAGGACAGAGTCTACTACCATTGTGGGGCCAAGGGTCACCTGAAGGCGGACTGCCACAAGAAGTCCGGGGCGTGCTTCAAGTGCGGAAAAGTGGGGCACAGGGTTAAAGATTGCACGGCGCCTGAGCCACAGATCCGGGGGTACCGAGAGACCAGCTGTCCAGGCCAGAGTCTATGCTATAGCAGAGAAGGACACTCGAGCTTCCCGATCCGTCGTGGAAGGTACCTTACTTGTATTTGATCAGTTAGCTCGTATTTTGTTTGATCCGGGGTCCAATTTGTCCTTTGTGTCTGCTAACTTTGCTTCTAAACTACCTGTCTCACCTAGAGTGCTAGGTTACACAGTTTCAGTATGTACACCCCTGGGGGATAGTTTATCCACTGACATAGTCTACCCTGACTGTGTTATTCATGTAGAGCAGTACCAGTTTATAGTTGATTTGATACTGCTAGGCATGCAGGATTATGATTTGATCCTAGGCATGGATTGGCTATCTTCTCACCACGCTACAGTGGATTGCTTTGAGAAGATTATTGCTCTGCACCTGCATGATGGGAGTCATCTGCTGGTAAGGGGCCTGGTGTCTGATCAAGGGCCACATATGATATCATTTGTGCATGCCAGCAGGTTGCTAGCCAGTGGGTGCAAAGGATACCTTGCACATGTTAAGGTGCAAGAAGACTCAGATCCAGACTTAGCTCAGATGGAGGTAGTCTGTGAGTTTCCTGATGTATTCTCAGATGAGTTTTCAGGTTTGCCTCCCCACAGGGATGTGGAGTTTGGTATTGAGCTGGTGCTTGGTACAGCTCCAATATCAAAGGCTCCTTATCGTATGGCCACCTCAGAGTTAGCTGAGTTGAAGAAGCAGTTAGAGGAACTGCTTGAAAAGGGGTATATCAGACCGAGTGCTTCACCCTGGGGAGCGCCAGTCTTGTTTGTAAAGAAAAAGGATGGAACGCTGAGGATGTGTATAGATTACCGCCAGCTGAATCAGGTGACTGTATGGAACAAGTATCCCCTTCCGAGGATAGATGATCTGTTCGATCAGCTGCAGGGTGCCACTGTGTTCTCCAAGATCGATTTGAGGTCAGGATACCATCAGCTCAGGGTCAGGGATGAGGATATCCTGAAGACTGCTTTCAGGACCAGGTATGGTCACTACGAGTTTGTAGTTATGCCTTTTGGACTGACCAATGCACCTGCTATTTTTATGGATCTGATGAACAGGGTGTTTCACCAGCTGTTAGACACTTGTGTGGTGGTATTTATAGATGATATACTGGTATACTCCCGTACTTATCAGGATCACGCTAGGGACTTGCGCAGGGTACTAGCAATTCTGAGGAAGCACCGGTTGTATGCTAAGGCCAGCAAGTGCGAGTTTTGGTTGGATCAGATCAGCTTTTTGGGGCATGTGATATCTGGTCAGGGCGTGTCTGTGGATCCAGTGAAGGTACAGGCTATCCTGAACTGGGGAAAACCAACTAGTGCCACAGAGATCCGGAGCTTTTTGGGATTAGCAGGATATTACAGGAGGTTTGTGGAGGGGTTCTCCAAGTTGGCGGGTCCCTTAACCAAGCTGACTAGGAAAGAGGCTAAGTTTGTTTGGGGCGAAGCGTGTGAGGAAAGTTTCCAGGAGCTAAAAAGGAGATTGACCAGTACACCCATCCTTATCATTCCTACTGATGGGGAGAGGTTTACTGTTTATACTGATGCCTCAGGCAAAGGACTGGGCTGCGTCCTGATGCAGAAAGGGGCCGTGGTAGCTTATGCTTCGCGGCAACTGAAAGTGTATGAGTTAAACTATCCCACACACGATTTGGAGTTGGCGGCAGTAGTTTTTGCACTGAAGATATGGCGCCACTATCTATTGGGACAGGAGTTTGACTTGTTTACTGATCATCAGAGTCTCAAGTACATTTTCACTCAGAAAGAGTTGAATATGAGGCAGAGAAGGTGGATGGAGCTGATAAAGGATTATGATTTCTCTATTCAGTATCAGGCCGGGAAAGCCAATGTGGTAGCTGATGCATTGAGCAGACACCCAGTTACTTCGGTAGCAGCACTAAGAGTCAGTGAGTGGCAGCTACTACAGGAGTTCCGAGAGCTCAGGGTTGAGGTGTCTCCCAGAGTCCAGTCTGGATATGTGGCTTTTCTCCGGGTTCAGTCTGCTTTACTACAGAGGATCAGGGATCAGCAGCTAATAGATCCGAGTCTAGTTCAGATCAGAGAGAGGTTGGCTGCCGGGCCAGTGGAGGATTTCAGCTTGTCTGGTGATAGTATTCTGCGGTTCCATGGAAGGGTGTGTGTCCCTGAGGAACCTAGTCTGAGGAGAGAGATCTTGGAGGAGAGTCATAACTCCAAGTATTCCTTGCATCCCGGAGTCACAAAAATGTATCAAGATTTGAAGAAGGATTTCTGGTGGCCGGGCATGAAAAAGGAGGTCGCGGTGTTCGTATCTCGGTGTTTGACCTGTCAGACTGTGAAGGCCGAACACCAGAGGCCTGGGGGATTATTGCAGCAGCTCCCTATCCCGCAGTGGAAGTGGGAGTGCATTAGTATGGATTTTGTCTGTGGGCTGCCTCGGACTAGGAGAGGGCATGACGCGGTTTGGGTCATCGTGGACAGGCTCACGAAGGCTGCACACTTTTTGCCTATTCGGATGACTTATCCACTCGATCGGCTGGCTAAGCTGTACATCGATGAGATAGTCAGATTACACGGAGTGCCTGTGGATATTGTATCAGATCGCGATTCCAGATTCCTTTCCAGATTCTGGAAGGGCTTGCATGAGGGTCTTGGCACTAAGTTGAGTTTTAGTACCGCCTACCATCCGCAGTCAGATGGTCAGTCAGAGCGTACTATACAGACTTTGGAGGATTTGCTGAGGGCTTATGTTGTAGATTGGAGCTTGGAGTGGGACAGTGATTTATCCCTGATAGAGTTCACCTACAATAACAGCTTTCACTCCAGTATTCAGATGGCTCCGTACGAGGCTCTGTATGGCAGGAAGTGCAGGTCACCTCTGAGTTGGGAGGAATCAGGAGACCGGATGATTCTGAGATCAGAGGCTGTGCAGGAGGCTACAGATAGAGTCAGAGTGATCCAGGAAAAACTGAAGGTTGCTCGGGACAGGCAGAAGAGTTATGCAGATAATCGCCGTCGTCCCTTAGAGTTTATGGTGGGAGATCATGTGTTTCTGAAGGTCTCACCAACTAAGGGTGTCATGCGGTTTGGTAAGAAGGGAAAGTTGAGCCCGAGGTTTGTTGGACCTTTCGATATTATAGAGAGGGTTGGTCCTGTAGCTTACAGACTAGCTCTGCCACCATCTCTGGAGCATCTTCATAATGTATTTCATGTGTCAGTTCTGAGGAAATACTGTGCAGATCCATCACATGTGCTTGATTTTGCTCCCCTGCAGGTCCAGAGTGATCTGACTTTTGTAGAGAGACCACTGAGGATTGTGGATAGGAAAGATAAAGTCCTAAGGAACAAGGCAATACCACTGGTGAAAGTTATCTGGGGAACCAGTCAGTCGAAGAAGCTACTTGGGAGACAGAGTCAGATATGAGAAGAGAGTTCCCTCAGCTGTTCGATGATTTGGGTGGTGAGCTTTAGAGGACTAAAGCTTTTTAAGGGGGAAGGAATGTAAGATCCGGAAATTTATTAGCAGGTAAGAAAAATGAAATTTTGTTTATCTGGCATTTTTGTGGAAGTTCTTATGAGAAAATGTGTTGATTTATGTATGTTTCCTGCATTGTAAAAATATGTGTCGCGGAGAGGACTCGAACCTGCGGCTTAAGGCGTGGAATGTGTGCTGCACGCCACTAGGCTAGTGGTGTCTATCTGTTAGAAAAGGGTAAGAGCCCTTGATAAGGGTGAAGTGGGGAATAACTTATACTAAAGGGTTATTGGATCTTCCACTTAGGGTTAAGTTATTGGGTTTGGATCTTGGAGGCTTAGTGGGTAGAAAACTAAAACCTTAGAGGGATCCATTTTACCATTCACGATTTTCCCTCATTCCCTCTTGCTCACGACTTTTCTTCCTTGGGGTGAAGGTGGCGGCTTGCCTCCTTCTTCCTTCTCCTCCTCTTGTGGCCGGCGGCGAGTGGTGGTGGAGGCGGTTTCCGGCGACTCTTGCCGGCGATCCTTGTGTGCTTCCGGCGACGCGTGTGTGGCGTGAGGGCGTGGCTTGGAAGAACCGAAATCAGGTGAGTGGATCTTCTCTTCCTCCTAGTTCACGTATTTAGGGATTGTTGCTTGTTAGAGAAGATAAATGCTTAGATCTATGACATGATCTCTTGATTTCAAAGTTGTGTATGTTTCATTGAGTTTCCCCAAATTTCGAAACCCTAGTTGCATGGAAAATTAGGGCTTTTCATCTCTAAGGCTTCTAATCATCAATTAGACTTCATTAATCATGTATGAGACCTTAGATTTTTCAATTGCATGAAGATTAGGGCTTGAATGAGAATTTTGCCCCTTCTTCATGAAATTACGCCCAAATGTAAGGGTAAAAATTGGGGCAAACCTGATTATTATGAAATTAGGTATAGGAGGACTCTACCATATTTTTTTGGGGAATTTTTGGAAATAAAAGTTTCTGTTGACTGAAATTGACCTAGGGGTAATTCGGTAAATTTGCTAGTTAAATTGGGGGAAAACTTGAAATATCGAATCTAAGGATCATGAGGGATGTAATGACTATTTTTACGAAATTTTTGGATAAGTTTTCCTGCATGACTTAAACTTTGAACTAGGGGCATTTCTGTCTTTTGTTATGAGAACTAGGAGAAAACTATGAATCTGTGATATCCTGTATTTATGTTATCTGTGGATGAAATTTGGTAAATTTTCTGTATTAGTATGTATTTTTAGTTGAATGTTGTATGTAGAAAGTAGTGATGTGAAATATTGATTGATAACCTTGGATGATAACTTAGAAAAGGTTAAACCATGTTTGCATGAAATCTAAGGACCTTTCCTGAACTTGATTGATGTGATGTCCGAGACAATGTTCGTGTTGTATGCGTTCGATAAGGGTCCTAGACTTGGGTGGACTGAACCTAAGGGTTAACTAGAGCACTCAATGAACAGTCATTCTGATTTGGGGTTGGAAAATCCACCCATCCTATTCTGATTTGTTTCCGGTAATGGAGGGACTGTTCTAGAGTCTAGTGACCAGGTTAGAGGTTCAGGTTACCGGTTTGTGTTAAGGGTATTTTGTCCATGTGATAAACCTTTTGAGAGTTGGGTGTTTGAAGCAAAGTGCCACATCTTGGTCGGACGGGGGCCACCTCTTGAATTCATTCACCTTCCGTTCCCGGTTGTGGGGGTGTTGTGTTCCCGGTAAAAGGGGGTGTGGTTGAGTGTCGTAGAGCAAAGTGCCACGTCGTGACCTGGCGGGGGCCACCTCTTGAATCTACGCCTCACCATTGTTCGTTACATGTTACTCTCAGTGCCTTGACGAAGGCCGGGTTGGACCCTCGGGGTCAATTCTGAAATCACTGGACAATAGTTGTGTAATCCTAGTCTGTTAGCCGGATAGGCTGTTTCGTGATCTTGTTGCCCGGGGTGGTGGGTGTATTGTTTTCTGATTATGATTGTGATTTTGTGGTTATCGGCTTCATTATGTTGTTTATGTTGTATTGACATCTTCCGTTAAAAGTTTTGAAAAGATATCTGCATCTATTTCTGATTGTATATTCGTGGATGGTCGAACGAGACTATCTACTCACTGAGCCGTGTAGCTCATTCCACGATATTTCCAGATGCAGGGCAGGAGCCTACAGCTTGAGTGGATACATAATTTTCTGACTTGATATTTTGGGGCCTGCGAGCCTGTACTATTTGTGGGCCGGATGTGGCCAGGGTTTTTGTGATTTTATTCATGGACATGTTAGCCGGATGTGGCTGGTATGTTGATTTTTGATTTCTGTGATATTGTTGCCGGGTTGGCAATTGTTTTGATACGACTGTTAAACCGAGGGCTTAAGCCTGTTTTCGGCGAATTCTGTGTTATCCAGTATTTTTCGATTATCGTGGTTTATTATTTCCTGTTGTGATAAGGAATGAGAACTTTTGATTTTGGAAATGTTGTGTTTCAGTTTGTGGTCGGCATGTCGACCCGTATTGTGATATTAGTGAGCATGTACAGGAATTTCCTTGGTTTTCCTGGGGACATGCTGCCGAAATTTTTCCGAATCAATTTCCGTAAGCTATTATTCCCTAGCATCTGTTTTGTTATTTGTGTGTGACGTCCCCTATCTTCCGCGTTTTCTGTCCGTGATTGGGGTTTATTCTGAGGGGGCGTGACAAGTACGATGATCATCAATCTTTCTCTTATTAGACAAAATCTCCCTCAAAAATTTTGCATAAGTTGGCATTTGAGTCAAAACTTCAGTAAATGGAACATTAATATAAAGTTTTTTAAGAACATCAAGAAACATGCCAAATTGTTTGTCAAGTTTTGCTTGCACCAACCTCTGAGGAAAGGGTACAGGTGGCCTATAGGGTGTTGATGAACTTGGTTTAGAATCATCAACCTTACATGGCAATTCACCTTTAGGTTTATCATCCTTGTGAGGTGAAAAACTAGTTTGGGACTGCTCATGTGTAGGTTGTGATTCCAGCACAGGTTCACTAGTTTCAAGTCTTAGTTCTACCTTATCATCATCATCGGGAGATTCCTGAGGATCTTCTAGTTGTTTCCCACTCCTAGTTATGATAACATTGCAATATTCCCTAGGGTTAGGTTCAGGTTTGGCAGGTAATTTTCCTAGGGGTCTAGATGAAGTGCTAGCTTGCTAGGCAATTTGTGTTTCTAGCATTTTGCTGTGGGCAACAATACCATCTAGTCTAGCATTAATCTGTCTAAAATTCTCGTTGGCATCATCATTCTGTTTTTTCTGAAAACCCATAAATTGTGTAAACATCTCTTCTAGAGTGGGTTTCTGGGGTTGGTCCTGGGTTTGAGATCTTTTTTGGAATCCCCTATTTTCATTTTGCCTATTATCATGATTATTGCTCCTCCATGAAAGGTTAGGGTGGTTCCTCCATCCAGGATTATAGGTATTAGAGTACGGGTCATTAGATCTACTTTGATTGTAATCCCCCACTACATTCATTTGTTCCTCACCCCTATCACCAACAATCTTACACTCTTCAGCATAGTGCCCATGATTTCTACAAATTTGACATGTAACAGAGGAAACAACATGAGTTTGCATTTGAAACGTATCAAAACGTTTGCACAGAGAATCTACCTTCTCAGCCAATGTGCGCCAGCTATCATTATCAGTCTTACCATGTGGAGGGCGATAAAGAACTCCTCTCTCAGTAGTCCACTAGTTATGATTTAGTGCCATTTCCTCAATCAATGTATAGGCTTCTTCCATCGTCTTGTTCATCAGGGCTCCACCTGCAGCAGCATCAACAGTAAGTCGGGTGTTATAAAGAAGACCATAATAAAAAGTCTGAATCAAAACCCATTTCTCTAAGCCATGGTGAGGACACTTCTGTTGCAAGTCATTAAATCGCTCCCATGCTTCACTCAAAGACTCTCTATCCTTTTGTGCAAAATTTGTAATTTGATTTCTCAGTTGGATGGTTTTGCTAGGCGGGAAGTATTTCATCAAAAATGCGTTAGAAAGCTGATCCCAAGTAGTGAACGTCCTTGATGGCTGTGAATGAAGCCAATCGCGTGCTTGGTTCCTAAGGGAAAAAGTAAACAATCTCAATTTCAGTGCATCATCAGAAACACCATAAATTTTCATTGTATCACATAATTCAAGAAAATGAGATAAATGGATATTAGGATCTTCAAGAGGTGCTCCTCCAAATTGGTTTTGTTGAATCATAGATAGGAACGCTGGTTTGATTTCGAAATTGTTCACATCAATAGCCGGCCTGGTGACACTAGAATGAATTCCCTGTGAATTAGGGGCAGCATAGTTGCGCAAAGATCTTCACTTGTTATTCGCCATATCCAAAATATCTTCTTGTATCTCCTGTGATGTTTCTTGTAAATCTTCTTCCAGTCTTAACTTTCTGCGCAGTCTAAGGGTTTTGTTAATTTCAGGATCCAATGGAACAAGGGGTCTTGACCTAAGACTCCTACGCATGCAAAGTAGGTAGATCAAGTGATTTCAAGAAAAATAGAAAATAAACAGTAAGTAAATAAATAACAAAAAAAATAGTAAATAAAAACCTAGTCTAGAAATACTTTCAATATCTTCAATATCAACAAAAACAAGGTCCCCGGCAACGGTGCCAAAAACTTGTTGGTGTTAGTAAGTGCACGGATACTCGAAGTAATAAAATAGATATCAAACCACAGAGACCTTGTTGCTAAGTACTGAATAATTGATTTCTCGCTAGCTAGACAATCGGGAAATAGTGAATCAAACTATCGAAAAGAACACGAAGAAAATATCAGAGAAGGGATCGGGACTAGGGGTTCATCTACTTTAATTTCTAATAGCTAAATTAAGATAAGTGTCTGTCAATCCAATTTTATCATGATAAAGGTATAGTTTACCTCATAAATAAATTGTTTCGCTCTCGCGCAAACAGTCGTACAAAGAATCGATCTTCACTCTCGTGCAAGACCTATTCAATGCTGAAAATAGGTAAACCATCAACTAAGAACTCAAGGATCACTCTCGTGCATGCGAATTCTAAAGTTGACAACCTCAAGTGGAAACTCAAGATCACTCTCGTGCATTAGAGTCTCAACACAAGTTTTACTCAAAGTTCTCTGACGACTCGGTACTCAATCGCTTGCAGCATCAAATCAAGTCTAAAATATTAACTCAATTCAAAGAATCATAAAATGAACAAGGCATTAAATTTCTCTAAGAATTATAATTCGAAGAACAACCTAATCTTTTACGATAATTCCAAACTCGATAATTCCTAGGGTTCCGAAATTCAAGCAATCAACTTCTCAGTCTATTTTGTAAAATTCTAAAACATGCTGATATTTATAAAACTAAGGAGAATTAAAGGGCAATTAATCAGAAAAGTAAAATTATCACAATAAAATTAGTTTGACAAAATTAGGGTTTTCTAGTCATTAAGAAACAAAGAGATTACACCCCCATGTCCCAAAGAAAGATTAAGCTACCATGATGAAGGAATAACAACAAAACATGTTTCTATATAAATAGGAATCGAAATGAAGATGAGAAGAGTTACAAAACGGTGCTGTAATGAAATTACAGCCCCATAATTGCCTAGAATAGCGCTATGATGGCTCTTTCATTGATTTCTCCTCCAATCAGAATCCTTTTGCTTTGAAACTTCAGATGCACGTTCTCCTACACCAGGCAAAGCTCTCTGTCAAATGTTGTGGCCGGAGGTGCTCTGTAGGCTGATAACCAATGAACCCTAGCAATTCCGCCCCTCTATCGATTGCTCCCTCAATACTGGATAAAAATTCCTCCTTTTACTTTGTGTGTCTTCTTCTCCTAAATACAAGTCTGTAGCATCTTTCGGATCTCAATTTTGAGGTCTGGATCAAAAGATATGGTCCGCGCAAGTTTCGGGTCCGTAAAAATCACGTTTTTGAATAGAAATTACGGCCATAAAATATTTTATGGCAGTGCCGTATTTTGGTTATGTGAACCCTATGTAAAAATTATGGCCCGTAAAATTCTTCTCAACCGTGCCATAAAATCGGATGAGTTCTCTGATCTGAATCGCCTAGGAAATACGGCACGTGGAATGGTTTACGACAGTACCGTAATTTCGGCAAGTGTCTCTGTTCTGAAGCGATCCAAATTACGGCAGTGTAATGCTTTATGGCAGTGCCGTAAAATCAAGACAATTCTCTAATTTGAAAATCCACCAAAATACGGCAAGTGCTCCGATATTACGGTATTGTACCATAAAACGGTACCGTAATATATATTACGACATTGCCATATTTTGGTCTTTTGCTCTGATTTGCGTGAAATTTATTATGTGGACACCTCTTGATGATAGTAACTCTTCCATGTATTTGATTTTGCTTGAAAATACCTCAAAATAGTGCCTTTTTTATTTGACATTGATCAAAAACCAAAGATGGTGTAGATTCCGAAGCATTTGGCAAAAAAAAGTATAAAAACAAAGCAAAAGAGTAAGATTATGGTTCAAAAGACTACCAAATAAGTATGAAAAACACTATGAAATTTAGAGTCATCAGTATAGCCATACACTTTTAGTCAAAGAACCATAGAGGAGCTCTATGGATATCATGCTTCCTTTAGGAAGGGGCAAATCCTCAATCTGTCCATTGACCTTCTCATATGGGTCGTGACATGCTTAATGACAACCGTTATTTCCTCCCAATTGCAGTGAGGTGTTAGGTTGTATCAAAGCATGTCCCTAACCATATAGAATGGTCAATGACCTCAAGTCAAGGGATCAATGCATCTCCCGTCACTTGTGAGGATGACTCATGACACCAAGTCATTGCCTCACAGCGGGTCTGTCCAGTACATCCACCACTAATATACTCATATGTCTGCATTAGCATCTCGTGCATAACCAGCCCATATACCAGTCTCACAAGTACTAGAGATGTCCCATATCCACTCAGGTACATTGACTGGGGACAAACATTTGAGCACAGATCCAATATGTCTCCAGGGATATTATCATGTATGTACACAATCGCAGATGTAGACAAACATTGATAATGACAATGCTAGAATGATATATAAATATCATAATTAAGTAGTACAAAAATGGACCAATACTAGGTCTCAGGGCATATACACCAACAAGAGCTGCCTTAGATTATAAATATTCACAAAAGCACTATTTCGATCATATTGCCCTCATAATTCAGGTGATATGTTGGTTAACATCAAATTAGCAACCTCCAAAGTATCTACCTGATGCTTATTAAAAGCATCCTTCTCAGCCACTGAGGCCAAGCATGGAAGTGGCTCAGCAATAGGCTACTCAAGGACATATAGCTTCCTCTTGAGCTTGAGGACCATTCTCAAGTTCTGCTACCAGTCCATAAAGTTGGATCCAACCAACTTATCCCTTTCCAGGATAGATCGCAGTGACCATCTGCTATTGTTCGTAGCCATTGATCTACAACAGCCAAGATAGCGGATTAGTACTACTTCGAATCATTTAATATAGACTTGCATTAAATGATCATGACTCCCACTATTTTCATCGAATTGATAACCCATAAAGTCAATTGGGAAATCTGAGATTTCCTAGTGAGATGGGATCCTTATTTCACATGAGGCTTCACGTCCCACGAGGGTGGGATGAGATGCACAAAGTGACTCATGCTTATTAAGGTGGGCATGCCAGCCGATTGCACCAAGGCAATTCCCCTTCTCAAGACAATTCAAGCATTTTGTGCCCAGCGAGGGCTGGAACAACACAAAACCCTATCTTATCGAGACTGCCTCTAGAGTTCCATCTTGTGGCCACCACATATGAAAAACTAGTCAAGTCTAACCTGACCGTTATGCCAGGGCCAACGAGTTTCCTTGCAAAGGCACGCCCAGGTTTTTAACAGGACTGGGGAAACCATTGCCACCACATGCCTTCTAAAGATAAGTGGGTGTGTCCCACAAGGGTGGGAAATAGTGCACAACAGCACTGATCGATAGCTTGACGAGGGCTACGTGTTAGAGGGCTACAGACTTGATATTATTTTGAGGGTTCTTTTTGAGGTCTCATCTTCTTAGTTTTATCTTTTGTCTAACATTACAGGCATGTAATCCTATAGTGATAACAAAATGATAAAACACATCCAGGCATGCTTATGCAGATATGGAAAGCAGTAAATAAGTGATGTGCTCATAGACTAATCAACACATTGAACCATCACATGTCAAAGGATGTTCAATGCTTGACCTAGGTGACAAGCCCCAACCAGACCTAACCTAGCCGCCACTAAGCTTTATCTTCAAGTGTGGCTCAAAGGTCCTCCACACCAGGGCATAGCACACAAACCCTAGGGTTCGGCCAAGACCTTGGTGGCTCCTCCAAGCATGATGCGCCATCATGCTTGTGCTAAGAGGGATAGCTCACGAACCCTACGGTTCGGCCATGCCCTTACTTGCGCCACCTAGCAAGATGCGCCATCATGGTTGATGCGCCAAGATGCATTCTTCATGAGGGATGCACCCTTAATCTTCTTTGTGCATTTACAAAACAAAAAGAAAAAGCGGCACACAAGCCTCACATAAATACATCACAGGCATACAAGGGGCTTGACTATGACCACAACACGATGCACAATCAAGATATCTATCTCATGCTTTTCTATATGCTCATGAAAACATAAAACCTCAGTTTTAGTTTCTTAGAAAACATGTCTTTCAACCACAACGTCCGTTAACAAATCTAGGATTTTTCGTTTCTCTCGGGAGTCTACAAGTGGTGCATGCATGCTCCAAGCACGCTTGCCACCTACCCTTGCAATCCTTACTCTGCCAAGACTAGGACAATCACCATGCCCCATAATCTTCGACAAGTCACATACTGTAGGCCTATCCTATAAGCATGGGGAGAAATTAATTCACTCACATATGAGTCTATCTAACCATGTGAAGAAAGCAAAAAACCAAAGAAATATAATATATGTTTGGAATGAAAAACTTATAATTTTTCCTACTGAGAAAAACCATATGCATATACAAATTTTCAAAAAATTTCAGATGTGATGTAGTCAGGCGCCACGATCCAAGGAGGTACAAGTGGAGTTTAAGGTTACCCTAAACTCCTAACACTCCATTTACCTTGCATTGCATAGCATGGCATCTTAGATTAGATAATTTTAAATTAGCATGCATCTCATTTTATGCATTGTAAACATTATTAATGTAATCATGCATCATGGTAGTTTAGGACAAATTTGCATCTTATTTTGGTAAGCTCAAGCTAGTTCAAGTCAAAGAAAATTCAGCTCAAGCTCAACTTAAGCTCAAGCCAAGACTTCATCTAGCCCAAAGATGAAGCTTAAATTCAGCAGGCAAAAAGAGTTGAAGACCAGCCCAAAGAAGAAGCCCAATGGAGCCTACAAGACATCAAGAGTGACAAGTTGATTCCAGCTTGTTTACGTGCCTAGCTCAAAGAAGAATTTTTGGTCAATCTCTCCGCTTTCAGTCATTGAAGCAAATGCAGGAAGCTGCTAATTTGAAAGCATGGAAGACAGAAGTTGCAGCTTGCCAGAAAGAGAAGTAAACGTTGGGGACTGCAACCAACGGCTAGAAGGTTTAGAGATTCACAGCAACAAGACTTGCCTATAAAGATGTATTCTCCCATGTAATCGAGTAGACCAGATTTTGAAAATGAAATTGATGCTTTAGCTTCTTGTTCTCCCATGGATTTGGGATCTTCCCTCCTCTAATCTCCCATGGATTTGGGATCTCCTCTTGTTCTCTAAACTTCCATGGATTTGGAAGTTCTATCCTGCTGCATCAACCCATCACGCAAGTAACACACCTCTGCCGCGTCGTCACTATCGTGCTGCCGATCCAGGAAGCGGATCGAGCTGAAATCTTGACCACGCCTTCTTCTCCTCCGGACGAACCCACAGTCGGAAGGATCTCTCCATCCGACGGCTGGATCGCCGGAATCGGGAGATTTCCGGTGACGCCCAGCCTTCCGCCCCTGTTTTCGCCTCCTCCAACTGTTTGACGTCGATCGCCTCCGACCGGCCACCGCTTGCTCCCAAACTTCGGCCACGAGTTTGCCCTGACCTGAGGAGCCTTCAGTTGTAGCAGATCGGGCATTCGTGTAGCGTACGATGGACGCCGGCCACCCCTGTTCCTAGCCGCATTTCCTGGCGGAAGCAGTGCAGCGCTATCGCCGCCTGTCTTCCAACGCCCAGGCGCAGCCTCTGACCATTAGAACTCGTCGGAAAGCGTCGACGACGAAGGTCCTCGCATCCTACAATCACCGCCAGCCGACGGTGCCACCGGAGGAGGCTCACCGCCCAAACCAGTTCGCCCCTACTCCTGATCTTGCTCGTCACCAGCGCCTGTCTCCTCCCTGCAGCCTCGAGTTCTGCTGGCCGTCCTTCCCCTCGCCTCTACAACCATCAACGACGCGAGAGCTGCAGCCGGAATTACTATTCCGGTGATCCCCCTCCCAGCCGACGGGAGCCGAGGGTTCACGCCAACTCTCAGCTTGCTTGCTTGCCAACTCAGCTAAGTCCTTCCTTCCCTATTTTGTTCCTATGCATAATGGAGAACACGTCTCTACACTCTTGCTTAATTATTGTAGGATTATGGCGTATGGAATGGAGGTCCATCTTGGTGCAAGTTCCCGCTCTCTCTAAATAGCTTAGTCTATTCTTTGTTAGGCAAGAGAACTAGGAGGCCTAACCTCCCTCTTGAAGTTTTGCTTGTAAAGACATTTAACCTTTTATCACTCACTCACCTACACATGTGTGGGATGCTGTAATGCCATGGATGTAAGCTCATAGGGCCCTACTTCGTGTTGTTCCACCATTGGACCGGTGAAGAACGGGAAGGTTGGCCCTTCCATTCTCAAGGGCCGCAAGGTGAGCATTCTTTACAATTTTGTCATTTATCGCATTCTTACAATTGCATGAATAGATTTACCGCTTTCCTAGAACAGCATGTTTAATTTCGATTTTCTTATTATAAAATTACAAAAAAACTATGGTGCAAAAGCGTTAGTTTAAATGGGTTTTCATAGTTATATCCTAAATAGCAAATGTTTTCAAAATACGATGTTTGAATGCTTGCATGATTCCCACCCCCATCAAGATGCCATGTGAGCATACAATCAAAGCATAAAATCACCGTTTGAGTTTCGCAAGTTAGCTCTGATACCACTGTTGGGAAACCCCGGGGATTTTAAAATTTTAAAGACATGCACAGCGGAAGCAATCCCCTAAATAGGCCAGTACCAAAAACCCAGAAGATCGAGTCATGCGAAGGAATCGACACGGTGAGTTAGAGATGATAGCTTGAAATAAAGTAAAGGATGTGATGCAGGCACCCAAATGTTCGCCCTCTGCAGTCTTGCACACAGCTGACGCTGGAGTTATCTTCTTCCATGCCCGGTGCTAGCCTCGGGAAGAAGATCCATGCCTATGCGAGAAATCCTCAAGAGCTTGCGCCACCCTCTGATAGAGAATGCGCCAAGAGGTATAGAATGATGGAAAAACGCTGCCAAGGTCCAACCTTGCAGTCGCCCAGAGGAGAGGGAAGAAGAGAGGAGAGGCGCCTAGGAGAAATTCTTCCAAAGAATGAAGTCGCATAGCATAGGCGCAAAACCCTCTCAACCCATCCTTTAATAGAAATCATGGTAACCTTTGGTATTTTGAAATAAATTCAGAATTAATGTCTGAGTTAATTCGTCATTAATTATAGAATTAAATTTAAAATTAATTATAGAATTAAACTCTGAATTAAAGCCTCATAATGACCCATTAAAACTTTGAATATAATGGCAATTAATAGCATGACTCTATAAATTCAGAATTAAATTTGAAATTAAATTCAGAATTAAATTCATCATTAAACTCAGAATTAATTACAGAATTAAATACAGAATTTAATTCCCATAATTAAATATAGCATTTAATTCACCATGATGTCTATTGGGCCATGCAGCTTATTGTCATGGCCCATTAGGGCTGACGGCCCATTGGGCCTCGGGGCCCATTAGGCCTCACGCCCCAACTGGGCTTCAAGCCCATTGGGCTTGCAGGCCTATTGGTCCACGCTCCAAGCTTAGACTTCATTTGTCCCATTTGGCCCAAAAATGATGTTAGCTCCAATAAGTCCTATCCATCTCATCAGGCACAATGGCGCTAATGAATTCTCCCAAAAAGATTTGAGTTATCCAATAACTCGTCATAAGGCTACTCGATCATGAGAACTCGAGTTTCAAGTTGTTCAACCCTGTAGGTTCCTCTGATGTTGGCAGTGATGAACTCAAGTCATCACAAGCAGCGAGTGGCACCTAGCAGTGCATCACTGCTACCCAAGTCTTCGGAATAGATATCAACATCGACATCCCCATCATCACAACAAGATACTGATGCATTACAATCTCTTTGCCAGACTGATATCCAATTGGACAAAGTGTGTCACCACTTTGTTTTCACCCAATCTCATGGTCATGACTAAATTAGGCTTTCACCTGGGTATGGCCATATACTTTCAGTCATGTAACCATAGGGGGGCCCCGTGGATATCAAGCATCCTGCAGAAAGGGGAAAATCCTATGTCTGTCCATTGATCTTCTCATATGGGTCGTGACATACCCAATGACAACCATTATGACCTCCCAACTATGGTGAGGTGTTAGGTTGTGTCAAAGCATGTCCCTAACCATTTAGAATAGTCAATGACCTCAAGTCAAGGGGTCAAGGCATCTCCTGTCACTTGTGAGCTTAACTCATGACACCAAGTTAGAGCCTCACAGTGGGTCGGTACAGTATATCCACCACTAATATACTCATATGCATGCGTTAGCACCCCGTGTGATGCAGGAGAAGACAGCATGACAAAAGGGGAAAATCTGGCCCAAATGGCGCCCAAACAATGTTCCATATAAAGTTCCTCGGGGCACCCAGCGACGAAAGCCACGCCCCGTGAGTCCTACGGACAACCACCCGATTCGGGGGCGGCTTCACATGCACAAGTCAGATTTTCCACAGAAAGTTCCTCGGGGTACCCAGCGATGAAAACCACGCCTCGTGAGTCCTGCGGACAACCACCGGGTGCAACAGTCAGATTTTCCACAAAAAGGTCCTCGGGGTACCCAGCGACGAAAACCTCGCCCCGTGAGTCCTGTGGACAACTACCTGATGCACAAGTTAGATTTTCCAAAGAATGTTCCTCGGGGTACCCAGCCACGAAAGCCATGCCCCGTGAGTCCTGTGGACCACTACCCGATTCGGGGGCAGCTTCACATACACAAGTTCGATTTCCCATAGAAAGTTCCGCGGGGTACCCAGCGACGGAAGCCACACCCTGAGTAAAATGCCACGGGTAGGCCGTGACTTCCCTTGAAGCTGCAAATCTACCCCGTCGACCCTGTTTCGACGTCCATAACCCTCCGTACCATGGTGAACCATCAATAGAGGACCCGAAGGAGCCCAACATGGTAGAAATACTGTGATCTCAATGAACTTCTTGACCGCCGGACCGTTTCGTGGGAGTTATCAACCCATTGTCAATCCACACCGAAGCCCTTCCCCCCAAGCGCAAGGGCGGATATCCATCTGAAGGCCCAACACCGGAGGGGCCGTGCAATCATCTTAGCAACACGGCCCAAGAGCGCGCCACATCCGTCGTAACCCAGCCCACGACATCCAAATTCTACTGCTTTGTCGCGGTATGCTCCAAACACGTCCGACCGCCGAACCGCATCCGTACGAAGACTAGAAGATCATGCGCCAGCTTCATTGAATATTACGTAGAATTTTGTTCTGCTTTGTCTTGTATTATTAGCTTGACCACCTTTGTGGCCTACAGGAGTAGTTAGTTGTTAAAGTTGTTTGTCTTTTCTGCTTTATCTTGTTCCCTCCCCTCTTGTTCTATAAAAGAGGAGGCTGGGTGTTGTGTTCCTTAGTTCTCTTAGAGGTAGAGTTCTCCTGGTGAGCAAGAGTGCCTCCAGCTTGTGTGGAAGACGAAGTAGCTGCGTCTTCAGAATTTGAAAGAGTCGACGACCGATGTCTCGATTCGAAGTCTTTCCTGCTCATGTTTCCTACTTTTCGAGAAGTAAATCCCATCGTTCTGGGTGGGTCAGGTTCGCCTGTTTCTAGATGCTCTTTCCATGTTGAGTTTCTTTCGCCCTCTCACCCACGAGCATCGGAGCGCAGGAGTCATGGACTGTTTCCTTGTTCGTTGGATTGTTTGTAGGTGCATAGGCGCGCGAGCTGACCTCGCGATTCACAAACCCCTTTCGTGCTATGCTTAAAATTTCTCTAGAGGTCAGTGAGTGAATTTTAGTAATTTTGGGTGCCGTTGGATTTCTCTCGCATTAGTGTTGCCTCAAAACAAATTCGCGCCGATTTCCCGTATTTCTTGCTATACTTTCTGAGTGATTTGACTTACCTCATCTCAAGACCCTCTCACAATTTCTGTCCATTGTGTAAACACCGTAGAGTACGGCACTGAGGACCAAACCTCCTATAGTCTCTACATTATTTTGGTATCAGAGGCAAGCTGCACGTTCGATTCTTATCGTTTGCACGGTCCGACCATTGCATAGCATATTACAGTATCGTTTCTGTGTTTTCAGCATCCTACACATAGTCATTTTTGGCCTTGTTTGTGCATGGTGACTACATGGTCACAAGTTATGTTGTCCCAATTTCCAGACACTATCCCTGAAACCCAAGTGTCGGTCCCACCCTCGGAAGGGAGTAGGACCCATTTAGAATCTTTGGCTGCGCTTGAAGCGCATGTAGACGCCAAGTTGGATGCGCTGTCCGCGCGCTTGGAATCCCACGAAGGGAATACAAGCGCGATTTTCTAGCAAATTATGGCTAGGATCCATAGTCTCGCTAGTCGCCATGAGCCATTGGTCCACAGGCTCTCCAACCCGGTTAACCCACCTCCGTCTGCAAACCCAGCCCCACCGACTAGAGAGTTGCCTCCGATGACCGCGCCCCTGCGGCCGCGAGTCTTCGAGGATGAGTCCGGTCACCGGCGACCTCATGAGGTCCAGGGGGACCTCGGTTATGGGGATGAACCCTTGGATGAGGATGACATGTTGGCCGCACAAGGGCCCCAACCTAATGGTCGCTTTGGGCATGCTTGGGCTGGGCAAAGGGCCCCAACCCGACACCATGTAGAGCGTCCTCGCTTGGAGGACGATTTCGGTCGCTACATTCGGAACACCCCCGTGCCTTTTACGGGTGGTCTCAACCCGTCACAATTCCTTGACTGGGTTGTGTCTGTCGACTCTTACTTTGACCTTAGTGACCGGCCTCCCCACTCGCGTGTTAGGTATGTGTGCACCTTACTCGAGGGCTCTACGCATTTGCATTGGGAAACGTGGAGCGCCAAAATGCGCAGCAAGCCCTTCCTCCCATCACCACTTGGGAAGAATTGAGGTATCGCCTCCGCGAGTGATACGTACCCCCCTCCTATAGGCAGCGTCTCCTTGATCAGTATAGTAGCCTACAGAAAGGATCGGGTACCGTCGAGGAATATCGCCTCACCTTTGAAACACTACAACTCTGGAGCAACTTACTGGATGACCCCAGGTTAGTTTTGTCGAAGTTTAGGAATGGTCTCCGTGCAGATATCCGTCGTGCCCTACCCACGTATAGCTCAGAGACATTCGACCAAACCTTCTAGCGCTCTCGCGATATCGAGCATGACCTTAGGGCTGTGAATAGGCGTAGCGAGTCTAGACCCCCCCAGGTGCCCTCATTTGGGTGGTCCTCCTCATGCCCACTCTCGAGCCAAGCGCCACGAGCCTCGCTCTGACCCACGTCCTACACCTGCGGCCCATCACTCCCCTAGGCGTTCAGCCCCCGATGCCCCATCTTCTCAGCCCACTTGGGAGGAGAAGGGGAAGGCCCCACTTGTCGGTCCGACTAGTCGAGTCAACTGTTATAACTGCTTGAAGCTGGACTGCCCTAAAAAGTCTGCCACAACGGACAAAACCCCTGCCCGTGTTGCCACTATCGCCCGCGAGCCTACGGAGCACAATGTAGAGGCCGAGTGCTACACGAGTGGCGATGAGTTGGGTCACCCCACACTTGCAGTTGTGCGATGCACCCTTCTCCACACCCCACCCTCCGAGGAATGGAGGTGCTCTAGTATATTCATGACTTACATCAAGTGTAATGGACACTCGTGTAAGATCGTCATTGATGGGGGTAGTAGCCTGAACGTGGTCTCACGGACCGCGATTCCACGCTTTGGTCTTCTCCTTGAACCCCACCCCAAGCCCTATTCCATCGCGAGGGTGGACACGTCGAGTCTTCCGGTCACCCACCGGTGTCAAGTTCTCATTGCTTTTCGGGCCTATCGTGAGAAGGTGTGGTGTGACGTGGCGACCACGGATGTCGCCCACATCCTCTTAGGATGTCCTTGGCACTACGATAGGGATGTGACCCACTATGGCCGGTCGAACACTTACATGTTTGACCACAATGACCAGAAAATCTGCTTGATCCCGGCTCCGCCAAAGGAGCTTAGCGCGTCCACGTCTAAGGGACTGATTACCCCATCGGTACCTACCCCTTCCACCCCTGCTAGAGTATCCCTCATGCATGCCCCCGCACTTGTGCGCGAGGCCCATGAGTCCCAAGTCATGTATGCGCTCATGATTCGTGAAGCGCAAGATCCTGTTGCGTCAGTGGGCATGACGCCTCCAGTTGAGGTGTCTGCCCTCCTGATGACACCGAAATTTATAGTAAATTTCATGCCATTTTATATTTCTTTTCGTGTCATATTTATTAACTTTTGCTTATTTTTAAGCATTATTTGCTAAATGTTACGGAATCTTCATAATTTCTTATTTTTCATGAATTTCAGATAAAATTGCCATATATTGATGGATTTTGAAGGATTTGAGCGCACGAATGGATTCAGGATGTCGAAACGAAGCCGCTAGCTAATTTTCATGCAAATCGGAGCGAGTTTGAAAAATACACCGCGGGTGTAATGGATATTACGGGTGTAATTTCGGCCCAAAAATATGGCAGTGCCATAAACAATAACATGGGCTGTAATTTATAGCAATTTTCGACCAGGAAGTTCAGTTGATTTTACGGCACTGCCGTAATTTATTTTACAGCCGTAATTTGCACCTGGTCGCGCGACTCTTACGGGCCCGAAACTTGCCAGGGCCATAACTTTTGATCCTGAGTTTCAAATTGAAATCTGAAAGATGTTACGGACTCGTATTTAAGAGACGAATATGCTAGAAGTAGAAGGAGGAACGTTTATCTAGTATCGAGGGAGCAATCAATAGAGAGGTGGTTAGGGTTTGTTCTTGCGTTGAGAGGCATAGAGGGCACCTCAGGCCATGATTTTCTCACAGAAGTTTCGCCTGGAGGAGAGGAAGACACCACAGAAGTTTCAGAGCGTTTGGAGTCCAATCGAAGGAGGAATCAATAAAACAGCGGTGACAGTGCTGTTCATCGAAGCAAATTAAGGTTGTAAAGGATTTTACAGCCGTGTTGTAACGTTGTTTCTCCTTTCTTTTTATTTTTTGATCACTCTAAGACTATGATTTATTGTATCTCCTCCTTCATGCAAGCTTAATACTTCGAGCATCTTCTTCTCTTAAAGACGAGTCCGGAACATCTTTCAGATTTCGATTTGGAGCTCTGGATCAAAAGTTATGGCACTCGCAAGTTTCGGGCCTGTAAGAGTCGCGCGACCAGGTGCAAATTACGGCCATAAAATAAACTACGGCAGTGGCATAAAATCAACTAAATTTTTTGGTTGGAAATTGCTCTAAATTACGGCCCGTGTTATTGTTTACGGCACTGCCATATTTTTGGGCAGAAATTACACCCGTAATATCCATTACACCCGTAATATCCATTACACCCGTAATATCCATTACACCCGGGGTGTATTTTTCAAACTCGCTCTGATTTGCATGAAAATTAGCGGGCGGCTTTGTTTCGACGTCCTGAATCCATTCGTGTGCTCAAATCCTTCAAAATCCATCAAAATATGGCACTTTTATCTGAAATTCATGAAAAATAAGAAATTTTGTAGATTCCATAATATTTAGCAAATAATGCTTAAAAACAAGCAAAAGTTAATAAATATGACACGAAAAAAAAATATAAAATGGCATGAAATTTACTATAAATTTCGGTGTCATCACCTCCTCTCCGAATTCTCCGACATTAGCCTTGAGGACTTGCCCCTTGGTCTTCCCCCAGCTAGGGAGATCCAACACGCGATTGACCTTCTCCCGGGAGCACCCCTCTGCAACCTGCCACATCATCGTCTCAACCCAACCGAACATGCTGAATTGCAATGTCAAGTTGATGACCTCCTCACAAAGGGGTACATTCGCGAGAGCTTGAGTCCTTGCGCCGTCCCAGCCTTGCTCATGCCCAAGAAGGATGGCTCGTGGCGCATGTGCGTGGATAGCCGTGCCATTAACAGGATCACCGTCAAGTATAGGTTCCCTATACCGCGACTTGACGATATGCTGGACCTAGTCTCTTGTGCATCCTAGTTTACCAAACTGGACCTCCGAAGCGGATATCACCAAGTCCACCTTCGTGACGGCGACGAATGGAAAACCGCATTCAAGACCAAGGAAGGTCTCTATGAGTGGCTCGTAATGCCATTTGGGCTGTCTAACGCACCGTCTACCTTCATGAGGCTTATGAGCCATGTCCTCAAGCCCTACATGGCAAATTCTTGGTCGTCTACTTTGACGACATCTTGATTTTTAGCCGAACCCAAGAGGATCATTTGGACCACCTTCGCGCTACATTTGACCTCCTGCGCAAGGAGCGCCTCTTCCTTAACACGAAGAAGTGCACCTTCATGGCCAACCGAGTCCACTTCTTGGGCTACATCATCTTTGACGAGGCCCTTTCTATCGACCCCACTGTGGTCGAGGCCATCCGGCACTAGCTCGAGCCTCGCACTGTCTTTGATATTCGTAGTTTCCTGGGTCTTGCGGGTTTTTACTACCACTTCATTCGCGGGTTCAGTATGTTGGTGTATATGCCCTTGGACCCGTTGTTGGTCCATCTTGTACTACTTGACATTGATATTTAATATATCATTCTGGCATTGTCGTTATTATGCTATGTTTACATCTGTGATTATGTACATGGATAATAATGTCCTTGGAGACATATTGTATCTATGCTCAAACGGTGTGTCCCTAGTCGAGTACCTAAGTGGATAGGGGACAGCTTTAGTACATGTGAGACTGGTATATAGGCTGGTTACGCACGGGGTGCTAACGCAGGCATATGGGTATATCAGTGGTGGATATACTGGACCGACCCGCTGTGAGGCTTTAACTTGGTGTCATGAGTTAAGCTCACAAGTGACAGGACATGCATTGATCTCTCGACTTGAGGTCATTGACTCTTCTATATGGTTAGGGACATGCTTTGATACAACCTAACGCCTCGCCGTAGCAGGGAGGTCATAACGGTTGTCATTGGGTATGTCATGACCCATATGAGAAGATCAATGGACAGACATAGGATTTGCCTCTTCCTGCGGGAAGCTTGATATCCATGGGACCCCCCTATGGTTGCATGACTGAGAGTGTATGGCCACACCCAGGTGAAAGCCTAATTTAGTCATGACCATGAGATTGGGTGAAAATAAAGTGGTGACACACTTTGTCCAATCGGATATCAGTTCGGCAAAGAGACTGTAATGCGTTTGTAGCTTGTTGCGATGATGGGGATGTCGATGTTGATATCCATTGCGATGACTTGATAGCAGCGATGCACTGCTAGGTGCCAATCACTACTTGTGATGACTCGGTTCGTCACTGCCAACGTCTGAGGAACCTACAGGGTCGCACAACTTGAAACTCGGGTTCTCGTATTGATCGGGTAGCCTATTGATTGAGTTATTGGATAACTCAGATCTGTTTGAGAGAATCCATCAGCACCACTGTGCTAGATGAGATGAAAGGAATCATTTGGAGCTAACTTATTTTTGGGCCTAGTAGGCCAAATGGGCCCAACAGACCAAGTTGGGCTAATAGGCCAAATGGGCTCAATAAGCCATGTGGGCCAATGGGCCAAATGGAATGGCGCAAGCTACTTGGAGTGAGCTTGGCGCATTTCCTTGAGGTGGACAAATCCAAGTTGGACATCTTCTTAAGGTGAGAAGCTTGGAGCTTCTCACTTGGAGTGGCTGAATGTACTTGGGCGCATGGCACTTGGAGTGGGCGAAATGGGTTTTACCTCTTGAAGAGGTGTGTCTATTCATGAAGAGGTGTGCCTCTTCACTAGTGAAGAGGTGCACCTATTCATGGGTATATAAACCTGTTGGTGTATATGCCCTAAGGACCTAATTCTGGTCCGTTACTTGTACTACTTGACATTGATATTTATATCATACTGGCATTGTCGTTATCATTATTTGTTTACATCTGCGAACATGTACTTATAAGATAATGTCCCTAGAGACAGATTGGATCTGTGCTCAAACTATTGTCCCTAGTTAATGTACCTTAGTGGATATGGGACAGCTATGGTACTTGTAAGACTGGTATATGGGCTAGTTAGGCACGGGGTGCTAACGCAGGCATATGAGTATATCAGTGGTAGATATACTGGACTGACACACTGTGAGGCACTAACTTGGTGTCACGAGTTATCCTCACAAGTGAGAGGAGATGAATTGATCCCTTGACTTGAGGTCATTGGCCATTCTATGTGGTTAGGGATATGCTTTGATACAACCTAACGCCTTGCCGTAGTTGGGAGGTAATAACGGTTGTCATTGGGCATGTCACGACCCATTTGAGAAGGTCAATGCACAGACATAGGATTTGCCCCTTCCTAAGGGAAGCTTGATATCCATGGAGCTCCTCTATGGTTCTATGACTGAAAGTGTATGGCCATACCCAGGTTAGACCTGATTTAGTCATAGCCATGAGGTTGGATGGAAACAAGTGGTGACACACTTGACCTATCAGATATCAATTCGGCAAAGAGACTGTAATGCATCTGTACTTGGTTGCGATGATGGGGATGTCGATGTCGATATCCATTCCGATGACTTGGGTAGTAGTGATGCACTGCTAGTGCCACTCACTGCTTGTGATGACCATGGGTCAGCACTGCTGTAACGCCCTTGATTTTCTGAATTATGATTTAAGGTTAGAAATTCAGTTTCTGTATTTTTATCGGTTAAAATTTAGGGATTTTTACCTAAGTGTAGGAATTTTCCTACAGGGCAAAAATAATTATTTTGGTTGGGGATTTGAACCCTCAACCTTGATTCTTTGCTTCTGGAATTCTTCCACCGTGATGGCGCATATTTCTGATGTTATTGGAGTGGCGCATGGTGGTTAAGCCCAGGTAAGCCCATTAAAGCCGATTTCCACTTAAGTTAATTGGGTTATTGGATCTTGGATCCGTTTGGAGTGGAAAAAAAAAAAAAGGGAAAAATTCGTGAGAGCTCCTCTCCCTCACGATTTTTGGTTTGTTTCTTGCCCTAGCCGCCTGTGTTGTCACCCCTCACTGTGCTTGGCGCCTCCTGCAAATTTCTGACGCTGGTGGTGGCAGACTGGTGGTGGACGAACTTTCTGGAGATCCCTGATCCTCTGTTTTGGCGTTTTCTCTGTGGGCGATTTTTTTTCTGGTGAGTAATTCGATCCTAAGGAGTCTAATCCTATTTGCAATGATTATCTGTATGAACCAAAAATCTGCAAGTAGATCCTGTGTTTTTTTTCTATTCTATAGGTCGGATCTGAATATGCATGATGATTCAGAAATTTTGTCCTGCTGAAAATTGTGGTCGCCAATCTGACCTTACTGCGCTTTAACCCCAATATCTCATGACATATAGATCCAAATCACACGAAACAAATTTTGTATGAAACTAGATTCGCTCAGCTTTGAATTTTATGTAATATCGACCATATCAGAGCTGTATTCGTATTTCAATCTGTATTGCAATCTAGCTGTACAAAATCAGTTTTCTGAAAATCTGGATTTCGACCTTTATGTGTTCGAACCATCATATCTCCCTAGGTATAGCTCGAAATCTTGTCAAACCAGTTTTATTAGACCGTAGGCTTGAAGAGCTTCATTTGACTCCCATAAAGCCTATTTTCGATTAGTTATTGGATCTGAAATATATGTTGCAATTCTGATATATGAATCTGTTTTCTTGAAATCTGAAATTCTGACCATCCTATGTTCGAACCCTTATATCTTCCTGCCTACAATTCGAAATCTTGTGAAACCAGTTTTATTAGACCGTAGGCTTGAAGAGCTTCATTTTGACTCCCATAACGCCTATTTTCGATTAGTTATTGGATCTGAAATATATGTTGCAATTCTGATATATGAATCTGTTTTCTTGAAATCTGAAATTCTGACCATCCTATGTTCGAACCCTTATATCTTCCTGCCTACAATTCGAAATCTTGTGAAACCAGTTTTATTAGAAACTAGATTCAGAGAGCTTCATTTTGAATACAATATTGACTAGCTTTGGTTCGAAATTGGACCAAAAATATATGTTGCAATCTGACAATATAAATCTGCTATGTTTTGGTTAGACGAATATTCCCTTGTGAGAAAAATTTATCCTGTATGGTTTAATCTCTTAAATTGTGGTCTGTAGTTCTTCTAAAATTTATTTGCTTGATGAAAAATTTTAGATAAAACAAAATTGGGGATTTAACTAAGAACTTAGGAATTTTCGAAAATCATGGTTCGAGCCAATTTTGGGGCTTTTGTCAATTTTCTTCACGAACGTGTAATTAAAATTATCTGTAGTGGGGGACTGAAATTATTTACATGAAATTTGTACGTTCTGTTAAGGTTCTGAAAGTGGCGCCCCTTACAGTAATTTTATAGCTCACGGTTTTAGGAATTTTGAGGAGATTATTTCATGAATAATTTCTGTTCTGTGTTTAAATGTTTGTTATATGAATAATTTCTGTTCTGTATTTAATTGTTTGTTATGTGGATATTTCCTGTTCTGTTTATGTGTTATGAATTTTCTGAAAACCTTGAATGTGTTAAAACATTTGTGAGAACATAGAATGGTTTGACATGAATTAAGGTTAGTTGTAAGGAATTCACTCATATAATTTCTGTTCTGTGTTTAAGGACTGGATATTAGGGTGTGCCATTTTCTGGTTTGTTAGACTTTGGGCATAATGTAAGAATTAAGTAGTGGTTGGTCCTACTCCTCTGTTTTTGTACAATCTGTTCTGTAAAATTATGCCCTAGTGTAGCACTCTTCCGTGTCCTTACCCTCCTTCTGTGGCGCTGTAATGGTGCTGATAGTCTACTACGACCCGTGAGACACTATTTCTGTTCTGTTCTGGGTATTGGAGGCCAGAGTGCCACGTCCTAACAAGACGGGGGCCACCCACTGATACCTCCTCTACCATTCAGTTCTGGGTATTGAAGACCAGAGTGCCACGTCCTAACAAGACGGGGGCCACCCACTGATACCTCCTCTACCATTCAGTTCTGGGTATTGGAGGCCAGAGTGCCACGTCCTAACAAGACGGGGGCCACCCACTGATACCTCCTCTACCATTCTGTTCTGGGTATTGGAGACCAGAGTGCCACGTCCTGACAAGACGGGGGCCACCCACTGATATCTCCTCTACCATTCTGTTTCTGATATGCATGCATTGTCTCGTCCTCGGCAGAGGTGGGGTCAGACCTTCTGTGGTCATCAGGCCTTCTGTGGCCTTTCTGTTTCCGATGTAGACTATCCGTTTGGACTCTGAAAATTCTGATTTTCTGTCTGTCAGTTCTGATTTCTGTAGTTCTGTTTCGATCTGTATTTAGATGTATTAGGCGGTGTGGTTAGTTGGTATGGGTTGGTATATTCATATCCTACCTGCTTGAAGCCTATTGTTACAAGTATCTGTATTTGATTGTGTTTTGTTTCTGATATGAGTGTGCATGTTAAGCTGATTTATTTTATCTGTTAAATAAAAGAATTTCAACTTAAGCATGATATTTTTGATGTGTACTATGGATGACTTTTAGTGTCTTTTACTCACTGAGCTTTTTAGCTCACCTCCGTTGTTTAAATGTTTTCAGGTGAGACATCAAGACAGTAACCGCTACAGCTAATTGTTATGATGCTAATGTTTGATGTAATTTCTAAGAATTTTCTTCTAAAAATTTATCAGGCCTGCGTGCCTAATTTGTTATGACTTATGTGACACGTTTTATCTCCTGAGGGCTTATGCCTGTTTTCAGGATATTATATTATAGTTGTCTCGTTTAAATTTTTGGATACGAGTCTTGGATTCTTTTATTGAATTGGTTCTTATTTTGAAATATCCGATTTGAGATGTGTAACCAAATTTGTGTTGTTTTAGTATCTGAATAATCAGTTCTGCATATTTCTGAAATTCTACATATGTGTAGTGTGGACATTTGTTGTTGTTACATGTGTGTCTGTGCAGCAGTAGTTTAGTATACTTGCTGCTGGATTTTTTTCTGAACTTCCGGATTTCTATTTCCTAGTAAATCGATCCTACTCAGTTCTGTGCGGTTTTCAGTTCTGTAGTAATGTCCTTCGATGCCGCTTTCTTCTTGTGTTTTAATGGAAGAGTAAAAAAAAATTTTTAAACCCCGTATTTTACTTGTATGCGTGTGGGGTGTGTTCTGAGGGATGTTACAGATGGTATCAGAGCAATTTACTGGCAATTAGAAACTCCGGGAAAGGAAAACTCTGTTTGTGTATTGCTAGAAACCAAGATAGGATTTGAAAACTCTGTTTGTGTATTGCTAGAAACCAAGTTAGGATCTGATTGTGATTGAACATTGGTTGTTATTCTACTGTGTTATGTGATGCAGGTAAACATAATGGTGCGACCAAGAGCTAGCAGTAGCAACGGTGATCAACAGCCTGATCTGAGGCAGACCATGGAGGCTATGACTGCTATGATGCAACAACAGAACGCATTCATCCAGCAGCAAACTCCGATGATGCAGCAGCAGCAGGCGCAGCACATGGAGGTTCAGCAACAGTTATTGCAGCGGCTGTCGCAGACACAGACTCAGTCACAGGCACAACCGGCTGGTTCTCCTCTGGGTGATGGCGCACATCAACTATATGCTCGGTTGGTTCGAGAGTTTCAGCACCTGAACCCGACGGCATTTTATGGTAGTCCGGGGCCCAGAGCGGCTGAAGATTGGCTTTTGACACTGGAAAAGATTTTCCAAGTTTTGCGCTGTGATGATGCAGACAAGCTATGTTTGTCTGTCTTCATGTTGCGTGGAGATGCCGAAGACTGGTGGAAGGGAGTTGTCAGACTGGCGGCAACTGAATCCAGAGTTGTTGATTGGCAGTACTTCATGATGAAGTTCAATGCCAAGTTTTTCCCCTCTAGCTTATCTGAGGAGCACGAGGTGGAGTTTATTCGGCTTGAGCAGGGCGACCTGACGGTGGATCAGTATGAGGCCACATTTGCTCGGTTGTCGGGGTATGCTCCTCACTTAGTCAACACCGAGGAAAGAAGAGCCAAGAAGTTTCAGCGGGGTTTGAGGAAAGATATCAGGACAAGGGTAGCTATGCTACACTTGGAAACTTATGCTGAAGTGGTAGACAGGGCTCACACTGCTGAGAGGTGCATTGCTGAGATGGCTGCAGATACTATTCCAGTCACTGCATCCGCCCCTACTTCTGTGACTTACGCACCCACTCTGGGTGGTAAGGATAAGAAGAATTTCAGGAATAAGAAGAAAGACAATAAGGGCAGATACCAACCTTATCAGAAGCCAGCCAGCACAGTTTCTCAGAATGGCAAGAAGTGTCTCCACTGTGGGAGCACTAAACATCAGGATAATGAGTGCTACAGGAAGACTGGCGCTTGCTTCAGATGTGGTAAGGTGGGGCATATGATTAGGGACTGTCCTATGCCGGATGCTAGAGGACAGGGTCAGGGTGAGAAGCCTACTGTGCAGACTCGCGTGTATGCCATCGCGGAGAGGGATGCTTCGGCTTCGAAGTCCGTGGTGGAAGGTACACTTTATGTGTTTAGTTATTTGGCACGCATTCTTTTTGATCCTGGTGCCAATTTATCCTTTGTGTCTGCATGTTTTGCATCATGTCTGCCTGTATTGCCTAGGATACTTGATTTCTGTATCTCTGTTCATACACCTATGGGTGAGGCCGTATCTACAGATATGGCATATCCTGACTGTTTGATTAAGGTAGAAGGATATGATTTACCTATTGATTTGATTAGTCTTCCTATGAAAGACTATGACATCATTCTGGGCATGGATTGGCTGTCTGCCTATCATGCTACTTTAGATTATTTTGAAAAGCTAATTACTCTGCATCTAAGTGATGGACAGCAACTGGTTATCCAAGGCCGGATTTCAGAACAAGAGCCTTTGGTGATATCTCATCTGCAGGCCAGGAAGCTTTTAGCCCAGGGCTGCAAGGGGTATCTGGCGCATGTCAAGGTGCAGACTGAGCCTGATTTGGATCTGGCTAAAATTCCTGTGGTAAGAGAGTTTGCTGACGTCTTCTCTGATTTATCTGGGTTACCACCCAGCAGAGAAGTTGAGTTTGGTATCGAGTTGTTGCCGGGCACAGCACCGATATCTAAAGCTCCTTACAGGATGGCAACTTCAGAACTGACAGAGCTGAAGAAGCAACTGGAAGAACTATTAGAGAAGGGGTATATTCGACCTAGTGTTTCTCCATGGGGAGCACCTGTGTTATTTGTGAAGAAGAAGGATGGTACTTTGCGCATGTGCATCGATTACCGTCAACTCAATCAAGTGACTGTTAAGAATAAGTACCCATTACCCCGTATTGATGATCTCTTTGATCAGTTGCAGGGTGCTACTGTATTCTCTAAAATTGATCTGAGGTCTGGCTATTATCAGATGAAAGTTCAGGAGGAGGATGTACCTAAAACTGCATTCAGGACCAGGTATGGGCACTACGAATTTCTTGTTATGCCCTTTGGACTGACAAATGCTCCTGCGGTGTTTATGGATCTGATGAACAGGGTATTTCATGAACTCCTGGACAAATGTGTGGTCGTCTTCATTGATGATATTCTGATCTACTCCAAGAATGCGCAAGATCACTCTCAGGATTTGCGCAAGGTGCTGGAGATTCTGCGCCTGAAGCGGCTATATGCTAAAGCCAGCAAATGTGAGTTCTGGCTAGATCAGATTGGTTTTCTGGGCACATTATTTCTGGCCAGGGTGTGTCTGTGGATCCAGTGAAGGTGGAGGCCATTCTTCACTGGGGAAGACCAACTACAGCGACTGAGGTCAGAAGTTTTCTGGGCTTAGCTGGATACTACCGCCGCTTTGTGGAAGGTTTTTCCAAGTTGGCTGGTCCTCTGACTAAGCTAACTAGAAAGAATTTAAAGTTTGAGTGGTCTGATGATTGTGAGTCTAGTTTTCAGGAACTGAAAAAGAGACTGACCAGTGCTCCTATCCTCATCATTCCCTGTGATGGAGAGAAGTTCACTGTTTACACTGATGCCTCTGGTAAGGGTCTGGGTGCTGTACTGATGCAGCAAGGAAAAGTAGTCGCTTATGCTTCAAGGCAACTCAAAGACTATGAGGTAAACTACCCCACTCATGATCTGGAGTTGGCAGCTGTAGTTTTTGCCTTGAAAATCTGGAGGCACTATCTGTTTGGACAGACATTTGAATTGTTTACAGATCACCAGAGCTTGAAGTATATCTTCACTCAGAAAGAGCTGAATATGAGACAGAGGCGATGGCTTGAATTGATAAAGGATTATGACTTCACCATTCAATATCAGTCTGGTAAAGCCAATGTGGTGGCTGATGCTCTTAGTCGGTATCCTGTGACTCAGATAGCGGCACTGCGAGTTCAGGAGTGGCGACTATTGCAGGAGTTCAGTGACATGCATCTGAGTGTGACTCCGGGTGAGAGAGGCGGTCTTCTGGCTTCTCTCAGGGTTCAGTCAGACTTACTGCAGAGACTGAGATTGGGGCAGCAGTCAGATCCGGACATTCTACGGTGGAAAGAGAGGTCTGAGCAAGGCTGGGTTGAGAATTTCAGTATGTCGGATGATGGTCTCCTCAGATTCCGTGGAAGGGTCTGTGTCCCTGAGGACCCTGAGTTGAGAAATGACATTCTTAAGGAAAGTCATTGCACTAAGTATACCGTTCATCCTGGTAGTACCAAGATGTATCAGGATCTGAAAAAGACTTTCTGGTGGCATGGTATGAAGAAGGATGTGCATTTGTTTGTGTCCAGATGTTTGACTTGCCAAACCGTGAAGGCTGAGCATCAGAGGCCGGGCGGTTTGATGCAGTCTCTCCCTATTCCTCAGTGGAAGTGGGAGCATATCAGTATGGACTTTGTGTGTGGACTGCCCAATACCAGAAGGAATCATGATGCCGTATGGGTGATTGTGGACAGACTCACGAAGTCAGCTCACTTCTTACCGATCAAAATGACTTACAGTTTGGATCGGTTAGCAAAACTGTACATCGATGAGATTGTCAGATTGCATGGAGTTCCCTTGGATATTGTCTCTGACCGTGATCCTCGATTTCTATCCAGGTTTTGGAAGAAATTACAGGAAGATTTGGGAACTAATCTGAGTTTCAGCACTGCATATCATCCTCAATCTGATGGTCAGACAGAGAGAACTATTCAGACACTTGAGGATCTTCTGAGATCTTATGTGGTTGACTGGTCTGTTGAGTGGGATCTGGACTTATCACTGATAGAGTTCACCTACAACAATAGCTTTCACTCTAGCATACAGATGGCTCCGTATGAGGCCCTATATGGGAGGAAATGCAGAACGCCTATATGCTGGGAGGAAACTGGGGACAGAACAGTGCTAAGGTCTGATGCGGTTCAAGAAGCCACTGAGAAGATCAGAGAAATTCAGAAAAAGATGAAGATTGCTCAGGATAGACAGAAGAGTTATGCTGATGTGAGACGGCGTCCTCTTGAGTTTTTGGTGGGAGAGCATGTTTTCCTAAAGGTCTCACCTATGAAAGGGGTGATGAGATTTGGGAAGAGGGGAAAATTGAGTCCCAGGTACATTGGTCCCGTTGATATCATTGAGAGGGTTGGACCTGTGGCATACCGACTTGCTCTGCCCCCATCACTGGAACACCTCCATAATGTGTTCCATGTTTCTGCACTCAGAAAATATTGTTCTGATCCTTCTCATGTTCTGGAGTTGGAACTTCTTCAGCTTGAAGAGAACATGACTTTTGTGGTGAAACCTCTCAGAATTGAAGATAGAAAAGAGAAAGTACTGAGAAACAAGGTTATTCCACTTGTGAAAGTCATCTGGGGAAATCAGTCTGTTGAAGAAGCCTCTTGGGAGGTTGAAGCAGATATGAGAAAGGAGCATCCTCACCTGTTCAGTGACGGGCTTGGTCAGCTTTAGGGGACTAAAGCTCTATAAGGGGGGGAGGATGTAACGCCCTTGATTTTCTGAATTATGATTTAAGGTTAGAAATTCAGTTTCTGTATTTTTATCGGTTAAAATTTAGGGATTTTTACCTAAGTGTAGGAATTTTCCTACAGGGCAAAAATAATTATTTTGGTTGGGGATTTGAACCCTCAACCTTGATTCTTTGCTTCTGGAATTCTTCCACCGTGATGGCGCATATTTCTGATGTTATTGGAGTGGCGCATGGTGGTTAAGCCCAGGTAAGCCCATTAAAGCCGATTTCCACTTAAGTTAATTGGGTTATTGGATCTTGGATCCGTTTGGGGTGGAAAAAAAAAAAAAAGGGAAAAATTCGTGAGAGCTCCTCTCCCTCACGATTTTTGGTTTGTTTCTTGCCCTAGCCGCCTGTGTTGTCGCCCCTCACTGTGCTTGGCGCCTCCTGCAAATTTCTGACGCTGGTGGTGGCAGACTGGTGGTGGACGAACTTTCTGGAGATCCCTGATCCTCTGTTTTGGCGTTTTCTCTGTGGGCGATTTTTTTTCTGGTGAGTAATTCGATCCTAAGGAGTCTAATCCTATTTGCAATGATTATCTGTATGAACCAAAAATCTGCAAGTAGATCCTGTGTTTTTTTTCTATTCTATAGGTCGGATCTGAATATGCATGATGATTCAGAAATTTTGTCCTGCTGAAAATTGTGGTCGCCAATCTGACCTTACTGCGCTTTAACCCCAATATCTCATGACATATAGATCCAAATCACACGAAACAAATTTTGTATGAAACTAGATTCGCTCAGCTTTGATATTTATGTAATATCGACCATATCAGAGCTGTATTCGTATTTCAATCTGTATTGCAATCTAGCTGTACAAAATCAGTTTTCTGGAAATCTGGATTTCGACCTTTATGTGTTCGAACCATCATATCTCCCTAGGTATAGCTCGAAATCTTGTCAAACCAGTTTTATTAGACCTTAGGCTTGAAGAGCTTCATTTTGACTCCCATAAAGCCTATTTTCGATTAGTTATTGGATCTGAAATATATGTTGCAATTCTGATATATGAATCTGTTTTCTTGAAATCTGAAATTCTGACCATCCTATGTTCGAACCCTTATATCTTCCTGCCTACAATTCGAAATCTTGTGAAACCAGTTTTATTAGACCGTAGGCTTGAAGAGCTTCATTTTGACTCCCATAAAGCCTATTTTCGATTAGTTATTGGATCTGAAATATATGTTGCAATTCTGATATATGAATCTGTTTTCTTGAAATCTGAAATTCTGACCATCCTATGTTCGAACCCTTATATCTTCCTGCCTACAATTAGAAATCTTGTGAAACTAGTTTTATTGGAAACTAGATTCAGAGAGCTTCATTTTGAATACAATATTGACTAGCTTTGGTTCGAAATTGGACCAAAAATATATGTTGCAATCTGACAATATAAATCTGCTATGTTTTGGTTAGACGAATATTCCCTTGTGAGAAAAATTTATCCTGTATGGTTTAATCTCTTAAATTGTGGTCTGTAGTTCTTCTAAAATTTATTTGCTTGATGAGAAATTTTAGAGAAAACAAAATTGGGGATTTAACTAAGAACTTAGGAATTTTCGAAAATCATGGTTCGAGCCAATTTTGGGGCTTTTGTCAATTTTCTTCACGAACGTGTAATTAAAATTATCTGTAGTGGGGGACTGAAATTATTTACATGAAATTTGTACGTTCTGTTAAGGTTCTGAAAGTGGCGCCCCTTACAGTAATTTTATAGCTCACGGTTTTAAGAATTTTGAGGAGATTATTTCATGAATAATTTCTGTTCTGTGTTTAAATGTTTGTTATATGAATAATTTCTGTTCTGTATTTAATTGTTTGTTATGTGGATATTTCCTTTTCTGTTTATGTGTTATGAATTTTCTGAAAACCTTGAATGTGTTAAAACATTTGTGAGAACATAGAATGGTTTGACATGAATTAAGGTTAGTTGTAAGGAATTCACTCATATAATTTCTGTTCTGTGTTTAAGGACTGGATATTAGGGTGTGCCATTTTCTGGTTTGTTAGACTTTGGGCATAATGTAAGAATTAAGTAGTGGTTGGTCCTACTCCTCTGTTTTCGTACAATCTGTTCTGTAAAATTATGCCCTAGTGTAGCACTCTTCCGTGTCCTTACCCTCCTTCTGTGGCGCTGTAATGGTGCTGATAGTCTACTACGACCCGTGAGACACTATTTCTGTTCTGTTCTGGGTATTGGAGGCCAGAGTGCCACGTCCTAACAAGACGGGGGCCACCCACTGATACCTCCTCTACCATTCAGTTCTGGGTATTGGAGACCAGAGTGCCACGTCCTAACAAGACGGGGGCCACCCACTGATACCTCCTCTACCATTCAGTTCTGGGTATTGGAGGCCAGAGTGCCACGTCCTAACAAGACGGGGGCCACCCACTGATACCTCCTCTACCATTCTGTTCTGGGTATTGGAGACCAAAGTGCCACGTCCTGACAAGACGGGGGCCACCCACTGATATCTCCTCTACCATTCTGTTTCTGATATGCATGCATTGTCTCGTCCTCGGCAGAGGTGGGGTCAGACCTTCTGTGGTCATCAGGCCTTCTGTGGCCTTTCTGTTTCCGATGTAGACTATCCGTTTGGACTCTGAAAATTCTGATTTTCTGTCTGTTAGTTCTGATTTCTGTAGTTCTGTTTCGATCTGTATTTAGATGTATTAGGCGGTGTGGTTAGTTGGTATGGGTTGGTATATTCATATCCTACCTGCTTGAAGCCTATTGTTACAAGTATCTGTATTTGATTGTGTTTTGTTTCTGATATGAGTGTGCATGTTAAGCTGATTTATTTTATCTGTTAAATAAAAGAATTTCAACTTAAGCATGATATTTTTGATGTGTACTATGGATGACTTTTAGTGTCTTTTACTCACTGAGCTTTTTAGCTCACCTCCGTTGTTTAAATGTTTTCAGGTGAGACATCAAGACAGTAACCGCTACAGCTAATTGTTATGATGCTAATGTTTGATGTAATTTCTAAGAATTTTCTTCTAAAAATTTATCAGGCCTGCGTGCCTAATTTGTTATGACTTATGTGACACGTTTTATCTCCTGAGGGCTTATGCCTGTTTTCAGGATATTATATTATAGTTGTCTCGTTTAAATTTTTGGATACGAGTCTTGGATTCTTTTATTGAATTGGTTCTTATTTTGAAATATCCGATTTGAGATGTGTAACCGAATTTGTGTTGTTTTAGTATCTGAATAATCAGTTCTGCATATTTCTGAAATTCTACATATGTGTAGTGTGGACATTTGTTGTTGTTACATGTGTGTCTGTGCAGCAGTAGTTTAGTATACTTGCTGCTGGATTTTTTTCTGAACTTCCGGATTTCTATTTCCTAGTAAATCGATCCTACTCAGTTCTGTGCGGTTTTCAGTTCTGTAGTAATGTCCTTCGATGCCGCTTTCTTCTTGTGTTTTAATGGAAGAGTAAAAAAAAATTTTTAAACCCCGTATTTTACTTGTATGCGTGTGGGGTGTGTTCTGAGGGATGTTACAACTGCCAACGTCAGAGGAACCTACAGGGTCGCACACCTTGATACTAGAGTTCTCGTATTGATCGGAAAACCTTATGATCGAGTTATTATATAACTCGGATCTATTTTGGAGATTTCAACAGCGCCAATGGGCCTGATGAGATCGAAGAGGTTTATTGGGGCCAACTTCCATTTACGGCATATTAACCATGGTTAGCCCAATTTGACCTAGGGTTAAATTGGATTGGATCCGTGGGCTTGGTTAACATGCATAATGGACATTGGGCTGGACCCATTGATAAGTTGGGATTAATGGGCTTAAGGAGGGGAAAAGGGATGGCGTGTGCATGGCGTGTGCTTAACCCTAGTTAGACTAGGGTTAGCGCCTATGCATTATGAGGTTTGAAATTAATCTTGGGGCTAATTATTCGAATTAATTAGAGTCCTAATTTTATAGGATTTTATGGGCTGATTTATTTGAATTAATAAGAGTCCTAATTAGATTAGGATTTAATTCAAATAAGTGATTAGAGTCCTAATTGGATTAGGACTTAATCAAAACCGCCCACTTAAAGTCCTAGTTGGATTAGGACTTGAGTTTGATCAAATCCTAATTGGATTAGGAATCAAGCTTGATCAAATCGTCCACATGAATCCTAGCCTTGATCAAACCGTTCACATCAGTCCTAATTGGATTAGGACATGATAAAGTCACCCAAATTAAGTCCTAATTGGATTAGGACTTAATTCCCTATTTTCTCTCCTAGCCGCACATTCAATTTGAATGGTGGCCACACATTAAGCCGCCCTTTGCCTTATATATACCCCCCAAGCCGCCCCTTTCAAGATACTAATTCTCTCCTTGGAGGCGTGATCAAGAGAAGAGGCGAGCACTAGAGGGCGAGTTCTTGAGGCCGAAAGCAAGAGGCTAGTGGCGCAACTCTTCTTCCATCCAACCCTAGCCGCAACACACCTTCTTCTCTTCCTCTTGGTGTGAGGAACTTGGTGGTGTTTGGCGACTTCCTTCTCCTCATCTTACTCTTGGCGCATACACCTTGGAGGTGGCGCAAGGCTAGAGGAATAAGCACAAGGCTTGGACCTTCTTCCCGAGGCTAGCACCGAGTGAGGAAGAAGAGAGCTCGAGGCATCCATGTGTGTGAGACTGCAGAGGGCGCACGCTTGGGTGCCTACTTCGACATCAGCCTCACGTTGCTTTAGGTATTTTCTTTCTCATCGTGTCGACTCCTTCGCATGCGATCTTCACTGGATTTTTGGGACTGCCCTGTTTCGGGGATATTCTTCCGCTGCGCAATGTTTTTGTGTCCATAAACCTCTAAAAAATTGTAAAATATCCCCGGGGTTTCCCAATAGTGGTATCAGGGGGACTTGCGAAACTCAAACGATGTTTTTCATGCTTTTCATGCTCACATGCCATATTTCAATTTTCAAAATTGTATGATGCATGGCGCACGGTTTTTCTAAAGTAGAAAAATTAGGGTTTCTTGTTTCTATAACCTTTTCAATCTCTTTTGGATTTTTGGGTTATTTTTCTTGCATGATTTAAGGATCAAAGGCGCACGTGGTTTTGTCAAGTAGGACGGGCATTGTGTCTTCGGACTGGCCGAGTCTCTTGATCTGATAAAATTACCAGCTGAGAGAATATTTGAAATCAACATGAAAATTAATCGCGAATAACTGAAAGATTTGTGAGAAGAAGATGAGGAAAAGAAACTAGTTTTATGGAAAAGTAAAATTTTAGATTTTATGTTTTTCATGAGCATGTAGAATTGCATGTGTAAATACCTTGATTGTGCATAATGTTGTGATCATGAGTCAAACCCCCTTGCATGCCTGTGTTGTATCCTTGTGCGGCCTGCGTGCCATCTTTTTCTTTATTTTTGTAAAAGTAAGATGAAGATTAAGGGAAGGAGCTTGGTGGCGCATCTTGGATGGTGGCGCAATAAGCACCTTACTTGGATTGGTGGCGCATGCAAGATGGTGCAAGCTTGCTTGGTGGCGCAAGCATAGCATGGACGAGCCTTAGGGCTTGTGAGCTAGCTATGTTGGAACTTGCAATATGGCGATTCACCTTTGGAGGACCTTGGAGCCAACCTTGAAGTTCAAGATAGAGGTTGGCTAGGTCTAGTCTTGGGCTTGAGTCCTAAGTCAAGAGTTGAACCTCCTTCTTGGCATGGGTTGGTTCAATGTCTTGAATAGGTCATGATCACATCATTCTTTTACTGTTTTCAAACATATCTGCTAAAGCATGCCTGTGATGTTTTATCGTTATGTTATCACTATAGGATTGCATGCCTGTAATGCTAGACATAAGATAAAACTAAATGAGACCTCAAAAACCCTCATTCTAAATATCAAGTCTAGTAGCCTTCTAATGCATAGCCTTCATCAAGCTATCAATCAGTGGTGTTGTGAATTGTTTCCCACCCTCGTGGGACACACCCACTTATCTTTAGAAGGTGTGTGGTGGCAATGGTTTCCCCAGTCCGTTTTAACCGTGCGCCTTCGCAAGGAAACTCGTTGGCCCTAGGCATAACGGTTAGGAATGGACTTGACTAGAAGTTCATATGTGCTGGGCACATGATGAAAGTCTAGAGGCATCGTTGAGAGGTTAGGGTTTCATGTTGTATCCAGTCCTCGCTGGACATGAAATGCCTATACTGTTTAAATAAGGGGAATTGCTTGGAGCAATCGGCCGGCGTGCCCACCTTAGGAAGCATAGGTCACTTTGTGCATCTCATCCCACCCTCGTGGGACGCGAAGCCTCATGTGGAATAAGGATCCCATCTCACTAGGAAATCTCAGATTTCCCGATTGACTTTGTGGGTTGTCAATTTGATTAAAATAGTGGGAGCCATAATTATTTAAAACAAGTCCAGTTTAAATGATTTGAAGTAGTACTAATCTGCTGTTTCTTGACTGTTGTAGAACAATGGCATCGAACAATAGCGGTTGGTCACTGCGATCTATCCTGGAAAAGGACAAGTTGGTTGGATCCAACTTGATGGATTGGTATATCAACTTGAGAATTATACTCAAGCTTTAGAAGAAGCTCTATGTCCTTGAGCAACCTAATCCTGACCCACTTCCATGCTCGGCCTCAGCGGCTGAGAAGGATGCTTATGATAAGCATCAGGCTGATACTTTAGAGGTTGCACAATTGATGCTAACCAACATGTCGCCCGAGCTTCGAGGGCAATATGAATTAAAGAGTGCTTCTGAGATTATTTCTAATCTAAAGCAGCTCTTTGATGAATTGGTTAGGCTCAATCCTCCTAAAGTAGAAATTCAGTATGTTGAGCCAAAAGGCTTGACTAAGGAACTGGAAATAAAGCTGGAAAGGCTCAGGAATAACAAATGCTATTCATGTGGAGGGCCACCTCACATGTTAAAGGACATGGTGCGACTTCAGAATGGGAAGAAGAGAAGCAAGGATTTGTCTTCATGCTCAGGTATTTATGTTACTGAAGTCAACCTTTCTACTTCTATGACATGGGTATTGGATACCGAATGTGGAGCTCATATTTGTACAAATATGCAGGGGCTCAAGAAAAGTAGATCGGTGCGGCCTGGAGAGATTGACCTACGAGTTGGAAACGGGGCACAGGTTGCTGCTGTTGCTGTAGGAGTTTTGACTCTCTCCCTACCTTCTGGACTTCTGTTGGAGTTAGATCATTGCTATTATGTACCTTCCCTTACCAAAAACATAGTATATATTCCTTGCTTGGCAAAGAAAGGATTTAAATTTGAAATAAAAGAGGACTCTTGTTCTTTTTCGTTTGCAAATGTGTTTTATGGGAAGGGTACATTATGCAATGGTCTATATGTGTTGGACATGGATAACTCTATATGTAACATAAATAATAAAAGGACTAAACTGAGTGGTTCAGTTGGTGCTTTCCTATGGCATTGTCGATTAGCCGATATAAACAAGAATCGCATTCAACAACTCCATGCAAATGGATTGTTAGATTCAAGTTCCTTGGAGGAATTTGATACTTGTGAGCCTTGTTTATTAGGGAAAATGACAAAGGCGCCCTTCACCAAGACAAGTGAGAGGGCAGGAGGTTTATTGGACCTTATACACAGTGATGTGTGTGGACTATTCAATAAACAAGCCAAAGGAGGACACAACTACTTCATTACCTTTACTGATGATTTCAGTAGGTATGGTTATGTCTACTTGATGAGACATAAATCTGAATCCATTGAGAAATTCAAGGAATTCAAGGATGAAGTAGAGAACCAGCTTGGTAGATCCATTAAGGCTCTTCGATCAGATCGTGGTGGAGAGTACCTGAGTGGTGAGTTCCTTGACTATCTAAAAGAGTGTGGGATTCTATTCCAACTCACTCCGCCTGGAACACCTCAATGGAATGGTGTGTCTGAAAGGAGAAATCGAACTCTATTAGACATGGTTCAATGTACGATGAGTCATGCAACTATACCTCCCTTATTCTGGGGACATGCACTAGAGACAGCTTATCTGATACTGAATAACATTCCATCTAAGAGTGTCTCAAAGATTCCATATGAGGTATGGAGTGGGTGATGCCCTAATCTATCTTTTATCAAGATCTGGGGATGCGAGGCATATGTCAAGCGTCAGGATTCTAGCAAGCTAGAACCTAGATCTGATAAATGTGTGTTTGTGGGGTACCCTAAGGAAACTAAGGGTTACTACTTCAATGTTCCCACCGAGAACAAAGTTTTTTGTTGCTCGGGGTGCTGTCTTTCTAGAGAAAGAATTTCTCATGAAAGAAGTTAGTGGGAGGAAGTTTGACTTGCATGAGGTCCAAGTGCAACCACCAGACATAGAGATGGAACCTGAGCCACCTGTACCAGTTGCTAGGCAACCTGAGGCTCAGACACAGGCCCTACGTTGGTCTGGGAGAATTCGTCATGCACCTAAGAGGTATGGGTCGCTGCCGACCCAACATGACAGAATCTTCATCATTGAGGATGAACCCAGGACTTATGATGAGGCGGTCAGTGGACCGGACTCCGAGAGATGGCTTGAGGCCATGCGATCCGAGATGGATTCCATGTCAACTAACCAAGTCTAGGATTTGGTTGAGTTACCTGATGGGGTAAAGCCCATAGGGTGTAAATGGGTCTTCAAGAGGAAGACAGACATGGATGGCAACATAGTTACCTATAAAGGTAGACTAGTGGCTAAGGGATTCAAACAAATCCACGGGGTGGATTATGATGAAACCTTCTCGCCTGTTGCCATGTTCAAATCCATTCGGATTCTGCTTGCTATAGCTGCATATCATGATTACGAGATATGGCAGATGGATGTGAAGACAGCTTTCCTTAATGGGAAGCTAGCTGAGGATGTGTATATGACACAACCTGATGGCTTCATCCATCCTGCAGAGGCCAATAAGGTCTGCAGGCTAAAGAGATCCATCTATAGATTAAAGCAAGCATCTCGAAATTGGAATCTTCGATTTGATGAAGCTGTGAGAGATTATGGCTTTATCAAAAGTGAAGATGACGCATGTGTATACAGAAAATTTAGTGGGAGCTTGGTGACTTTTCTAGTCTTGTATGTCGATGACATACTGCTCATCGGGAACGACATCCATACTCTTCAAGCTGTGAAGACATGGTTAGGGAAGTGTTTTGAGATGAAAGACTTAGGGGAGGCCACCTATATCCTAGGCGTGAGGATCTACAGGGATAGATCCAAGAAGCTCCTAGCCCTTAGTCAGAGTACATACATTGATAAGGTCCTAGAGAGGTTTAGCTTGGAGCAAACCCTAGTTCACATGCGCATCTAGGAGATCTTGCATAGGCAAAAAACTAGGTTTGATAGGATCGAGAGGCAAGATAATATGAGCAACCATAAAAATGCGTTACCATTGCCATTGATCGAGTGGCGACTTGGAAGAAGAAAGGGCGAGCGGCTCTTCTCCAATGGAAATCCCACATAAGAAGATGATGACTTCTTCCTTGTATTCCTTGTGCTAGCAAAGATCCAAGGAGTCCTAGATCGTGTTTGAGGAGATGTCTTTCTCCCTTTTGCTGGCCGAACTTCCTCTTGTCGTGAAGATCATCCACACGAGAGGAGAGGGGGCGAGAGAGAGATAGGCGTTCGAACGTGGGGGCGTTTTCTCAAAGAAAACGGCTTCCAAAAAATAGTAAGTCCATAACCCCATGTTTAACTCCACTTGAAGCCATCGATAACTCCTCTCTCAAATTGAACCATGCGTTCACCAAGTGAACCGGTTCAATTCTATTTGGTTCAAAGACCAAATCGAACCCACCATGGTCTTGATCTCTTTAAACCAAATGGTTCAAGATCTAACCACACATCTCTCGACCCTCTTGATCTCTATGATCAAGCATCAATTCTCTCGACCGAAGCTTACCGATCTCAAGCCCTAATCAATCAAACATGATCAGACCAGATCTCACTTCCAATCAGAGTTTAAATTCCTTTAAACTGAACCAGAACAATTCAGTCCACACGATCTGACACAAGTAAGCCATATCATCAAATTGTGCGACCCTAAGGGTTTCCTTTAAATGTCGGTAACGATAACTTACGTTATCACGATCAGAGAGGGGTATCTAGCAACACATCACTGTCTCCCGATATGAAGGAAAGAGTCTTCCAAGACTACACCCAAACCATAGCACAAGTGTGAATCCAATTCACTCGGCATACATGTTCCCTTTGCCACTGGACGTTCTTATTGGACAAGCCTGTCAAGCCTGTAATTCCAACATGATGAGAATGGTTAGATCAGATGATCATAGTCATCTGGGTATGGCCATACACTTTCTCAACCATCTCATCCAGGGGGCCCTTTAGAACATCACACTCCAACTAGGAGAGGCAATCCTATATCTACCACCAGTGTCCTAACATGAGTCATGCCCACCATCCAAGATAATCCTTAACCATTATCTTTCAAATGATATTGAACTACCTCAAAACAATGCCAATCATCATTTAGAAACACAAGTGATCTCAAGTCAGAGGGAGTATACCACTTGCTTTCTTATAAGGATTTATTCACATTGTGACAAACAATTGAATATCCTAAGTAGGGTCAGTCCAGTACATCCAATGCACCTATGCGTCTAAATCTTATTCCATGCTCGAAGCATCCTATAAGATTAGAACACATATTAGTCTCAATCATATCAAGGCTGTCTCATGTTCACCAAGATATCTCGACTAAGGACAATACTGCATGTCAGCCAAGCTGAAACACCAATGAGACATTATTCAGAAGTATACATACAGCAGCAGATAATGTAACAATCTGAATAACAACAATTGCCTTTATAAACATATACATAGTTTATACATGATACTGATAACAGCCCAAGGCCTCAAACATTAGCCTTAAGGGCATACCCCAACAATCTCCCACTTGCACTTAAACTAATGGTTGAGAAATCTCAAACCCATATTATTACAGTGCTTTTCATGCTTCTGCTGCGCCAGAGGCTTTGAAAGCAGGTCAGCTAGATTGTCATCTGTATGTACCTTGCAGATCTTGATCTCTCCCCGATCTATGATCTCACGGATCAAATTAAACCTTCTCTGTATGTGCTTGGACTTCTGGTGTGACCGTGGTTCCTTTGCTTGTGCAATCGCTCCAGTGTTATCACAGAAGATAACCAGTGGATCTGCACTCGAAGGAACAACACCAAGTTCTTGAATGAACTTACGAATCCACACTGCCTCCTTTGATGCTTCTGAGGCTGCAACATACTCGGCTTCTGTTGTGGAATCAGCAACAATTGATTGTTTGAAACTCTTCCACACCACTGCTCCTCCATTCAAGCTAAAAACGTAGCCTGATTGCGATCGGAAATCATCTTGGTCAGATTGGAACGAAGCGTCAGTATATCCTTCAATACTGAGTTCTTCCTGACCTCCATAAATCAAGAACATATCTTTGATTCTTCGAAGATATTTCAAAATGTTCTTGACTGCAATCTAGTGTGCCTTCCCTGGATTACTTTGGAACCGACTGGTCACGCTTAACCCGTAAGCGACGTCTGGGCGAGTACACAACATCGCATACATGATGGACCCAATAGCCGAAGCATAAGGCATATTGTCCATCTCATCTTTCTCAGACTGTGTTAGAGGACACTGGCTCTTTGAAAGATTCAGACCATGTTTGACTGGAAGATATCCTCTTTTAGAATTTTCTAAATGAAATCTCTCCAGGACCTTATCGATGTAAGTATTCTGGCACAGCCCGAGAAGCCTATTAGATCTATCTCTATAGATCTTCACACCTAGTACATAGGCTGCTTCTCCTAAATCTTTCATCTGGAAACATTTTCTTAACCATGCTTTGACTGCATGCAGTTCAGGAATATCGTTTCCAATGATTAAGATATCATCGACGTAGAGGACTAAGAAAGTAATCACACTCCCACTAAACCTTTTATACACACACGGGTCATCTTCATTTTTGATGAAACCAAATTCACAAACTGATTCATCAAAACGAATATTCCAACTTCTTGATGCTTGTTTAAGTCCATAAATGGACTTCTTTAATTTGCATATTTTATGACGTTCTGATGGATTGATGAAACCTTCAGGCTGTGTCATATACACATCCTCTTCCAGTTTTCCATTAAGGAAAGCGGTCTTCACATCCATTTGCCAGATCTCATAATCATAATATGCTGCTATCGCGAGAATAATCCGAATGGATTTGAACATGGCTACAGGAGAGAAAGTTTCATCATAATCTATCCCGTAGATTTGTTTGAAACCTTTCGCAACTAGCCTGCCCTTATAGGTAACTACGTTACCATCCATGTCTGTCTTCTTCTTGAAGATCCACTTACAGCCTATAGGGATTACTCCCGGAGGTGGATCAACCAAATCCCAGACTTGGTTGTCGGACATGGAGTCCATCTCGGCTCGCATAGCTTCAAGCCATCTTGCTGATTCCGGTCCACTGACCGCATCCGCATAAGTAAGGGGTTCATCATTAATGATGTAGATCCCGTCATAGCGCTCAGGCTGACGACGAATCCTTCCCGATCTACGCGGTTCCCGTGATATCTGAGCCTCAGGTTGAACATTAACCTGTTCTATTTGCTCAGGCTCATCCAACTGAGCTTGACTACTTTGTCCCTCTTCTGGATTTTCATCCAGCTTTATTTCTCTCCCACTGGCCTCTTGCAGAAGAAATTCCTTCTCAAGAAAAATAGCCGTTCGAGCAACAAATACTTTGTTCTCTTTGGGATAGTAGAAATAATAACCCTTAGTTTCTTTAGGGTAACCGACAAAGATACATTTATCTGATCTGCTCTCCAGTTTCCCAGAGGCGAGCTTTTTGACATAAGCCTCGCAACCCCAGATTTTGATAAATGTCAAGCTCGGCTGTTTCCCATACCATAACTCATATGGTGTCTTTGAAACGGCCTTGGATGGCACTCGATTTAGCACCTTTACAGCTGTTTCCAGTGCAAATCCCCAAAAGGAGTAAGGTAGAGTAGCCTGACTCATCATAGAACGAACCATATCCAATAAGGTTCTATTTCTCCTCTCGGACACACCATTCCATTGTGGTGTTCCTGGCGGAGTGAGCTGTGAGATGATCCCACACTCCTTCAGATAGTCAGTAAACTCATGACTCAAGTATTCGCCACCTCGATCTGAACGAAGTGCCTTGATATTTCGGCCTAACTGATTTTGTACTTCATTTTTGAATTCCTTGAACTTGTCAAAAGATTCACTCTTATGTCTCATTAGATAGACATAACCATACCTACTGAAATCATCAGTAAAAGTAATGAAGTATAAATAGCCACCTCTGGCATGTTTACTAAAAGGCCCACACACATCACTGTGAATAAGGTCAAGTAAACCTGAAGCCCTTTCACCTTTATTAATAAAAGGAGTCTTCGTCATTTTACCCATTAAACAAGCTTTGCATGTATCAAGCTCCTCATAGGAGAATGATCCCAGTAGTCCATGATCATGCAACCACTTAATGCGCTTCTTGTTAATATGGCCTAAACGACTATGCCATAGCAAGGTGCTGTCATCAGCATACTTGGCTTTCTTATTATCAATTTGTTCTATAGAACATTCCATGTGCAACATGTATAACCCATTGTTAATCGACCCAGTTGCATAAACAATATTATCATATGAAATACAACACTGTGAAGTTTTGCATTCAAAAGAAAAACCTTTCCTGACAAGAGTAGGAATAGAGATAATATTCTTAGTTATGCTTGGTACGAAATAACAATTGTCAAGTTCTAATACAAAACCAGATGGTAAAGAGATGTTATATTCTCCTACAGCAACAGCAGCAACCCGTGCCCCGTTTCCAACTCGTAGTTCCACCTCATGCTGTCCCACCTGTCTTCTTCTCTTGAGTTCCTGCACATTTGAACAAATGTGAACTCCACATGCACTGTCCAACACCCATGAAATCGAAGAAGCTACCATGACTTCAGTCACGTAAATACCTGAGTCAGAAGTGAAAGGCTTGCTTCCCTTCTTCTCTCCTTGGAGCGCTTTACAGTCCTTCTTCCAGTGACCCAGCTGGCCACAATGGAAGCATCTGTTGTCCTTTGACCGCTTCAACTTTTGTTTCAAAGCCTTGTTGTAGCTCTTGATAGGGGTTTTGCCCTTCTTCCCCTTCCTCTTGTTCCGTGAAGGAACCATCAAGACAGAGGATGAAGGCTTTCCCTTCTCAAGAGTCTGCTCTGTGGTGCAGAGCATGTTCAGTAACTCTGCCGGAGTACAGTCGATCTTGTTCATATTAAAATTAATGATGAACGAATCGAAAGAAGCCGGGAGAGACTGCAGGATAATGTCCACAACAAGTTCCTGATTGATGGTATGTCCCAGTTTCTCTAGAGCCTCCTTGTACCCAATCATCTTGAGTACGTGAGCTCCCACTAGACTCCCTTCAGTCAGTTTGCTATAAAAGAAAAGTTTTGTCAAGTTATAGCGTTCAGTCCTTGCCTGTGCAGCATACAGCATCTTGAGATTTGCTATAATATCAATAGCAGACAAATCCTCATGCTGACGCTGTAGCTCGGGGGTCATTAACGCAAGCATAAGGCAAGCGACATCAGTACTATCACTGACGTGCTTCTCATAAGCATCCCGAACCGCCCTTGCGGCGTTCGCAGCGGGTTGAGCCTGTATTGCCGACTCAAGGACATACAGCTTCCTCTCAGCTTTAAGCACAATCTTAAGCTGTCTGTACCAGTCTGAGAAGTTTGGCCCAGCAAACTTCTCCTTTTCCAATATGGATCGCAAATTGAGCTCTGTGGTGTTCGTTGCTGCAGGAATCTACAACATGGCAAGAACAACAAGGTCAGTATCCATGTTAGAATCATTCCAGGACTTAAGAGTGATTCTTTTCTCACTATTTTGTTTGACTGAAAAATCCAATAAAACAGCCCGAAAGAGTGAAACTCTTTTAGTGAGATGGGATCCAGATTTCATACTTGATCTCCGCGTCCCGCTCAGGCGAGATAAGATGCACAGAGAGTTCAAGCACTAGTCACTGGTAGGCTATCCATGCCAATCGCCAACCCGTGCGATTCCCCTTCATCTAGGCAATCCAGAAGACCGTGTCAACTGAGTTGGTACAACACAGTCTCTGATTCCTCAGATGGCTGCCTCCATACAGCTATCATATGCTCTATATGTAGCCTATATGGTCAAGCTGACCTGACCTACTCCCTGGACCATCACATGCTATGCTGAGCAATGAGAAGAGATAAATCCTTTCTCTGTAGCATGTAGATGTAATCGCACACCGTCTGAAGATAGCTGGGCATGCCCACTGAGTGGGTACAACACGGCCCCAACGATAGTCAGAACAGTGAGGTTTCGCGTCAGAAGGCAATCAAGCTTGATATGGTCGTTGGATTTTAACGGTCCTTTTATCTTCTTACTATCATGCAAATTCTATAGTGATAGCAGAAGAATATAAACATTCATGTGCTGATATTACTTAAAATAATAAGTAGAAAGCACAATTATCTTATGTGGTAAATGCCCATAAAAGCCTAAGTAAAACCCTAGTTTTACAAAAGTCTTCACGTGAGCTCTTTATGGGTCTTTTACATTTCATCTGGCCCAGCTCGGGCCAAAGCGCCCTGCAGGCAGTATGCGCCTGTTCTAGAGTCGAACTCTAGACCTCCACCTGGTGAAGCCACTGACTGCAAGCCCCTCTGCCATGTGTGCTCATGTGCTCATGTCTGATCAAATTACATTTTAATCTATCTAGACATGGTTTGACTCGCAGGTCAAATATACATTTTCATAAATTAAAGTGTGATTCGCATATCACAGTAAAATTTATAAATTAATTCCAGGCACGCAGGCCCCAGCACAGCACACCAAAAATAAGGGCGGCCCACATAAGATTAAATAAACACCCAATGAACATGTCAAACATGCATACATGTGATCCAAACAGAAAATAAAATTTTTGAAATACCCATGGCATCAATTTTATTTCCTTATGTGCCCTACTACCTTACAACGGTCCATTAACAGGCATCCACTCATCAGACCAAGTCAGACCCACTGCCCTTGCATGCACCCAGTCATAACTGACTTGCGTCGACCTGATGGTCAACTATGCATGCCTTAAGGGCTGAACGTCCCACATGATTTTTGGGAAGCGGGTGTGACCCCGGGCCTAAATCATGATCATTCACTAGGCGCCTCAATCAGACATCGCTACACGCCCTTCTGCAGTCGACCTATAGCCACCTGTTATGCTTGCGCACAGGTGCTATCTGGTCGACCCATCTAGGCTGTCAGATGGTCTGATTAGGCTGTTGGGTCCAGACTTGACTAACGACTTCAACCCTGTTAACCCGTCTAAGAGTTTAAAGTAGGCGCTTAGATAGATCTAAATGAGGGGGCGCGCATGATAATATTTTGGTTGAAAACTATCATGAAGAGCGCAAACAAACATTACATGCGCAAGCTTACATCTAACATATAGCATGTATTTTCGCATGACATCATGAAGTTCTATCCAACGCATAAAACAAACATGGATCACAACAAGATGGCGATCATATATATCAAGCCAAAAACCCTAGCTCTGATACCAATTGATGGTCAAACCCTAGTTCACATGCGCATCTAGGAGATCTTGCATAGGCGAAAAACTAGGTTTGATAGGATCGAGAGGCAAGATAATATGAGCAACCATAAAAATGCGTTACCATTGCCATTGATCGAGTGGCGACTTGGAAGAAGAAAGGGTGAGCAGCTCTTCTCCAAAGGAAATCGCACACAAGAAGATGATGACTTCTTCCTTGTATTCCTTGTGCTAGCAAAGATCCAAGGAGTCCTAGATCGTGTTTGAGGAGATGTCTTTCTCCCTTTTGCTGGCCGAACTTCCTCTTGTCATGAAGATCATCCACACGAGAGGAGAGGGGGTGAGAGAGAGATAGGCGTTCGAACGTGGGGGCGTTTTCTCAAAGAAAATGGCTTCCAAAAAATAGTAAGTCCATAACCCCATGTTTAACTCCACTTGAAGCCATCGATAACTCCTCTCTCAAATTGAACCATGCGTTCACCAAGTGAACCGGTTCAATTCTATTTGGTTCAAAGACCAAATCGAACCCACCATGGTCTTGATCTCTTTAAACCAAATGGTTCAAGATCTAACCACACATCTCTCGACCCTCTTGATCTCTATGATCAAGCATCAATTCTCTCGACCGAAGCTTACCGATCTCAAGCCCTAATCAATCAAACATGATCAGACCAGATCTCACTTCCAATCAGAGTTTAAATTCCTTTAAACTGAACCAGAACAATTCAGTCCACACGATCTGACACAAGTAAGCCATATCATCAAATTGTGCGACCCTAAGGGTTTCCTTCAATGTCGGTAACGATAACTTACGTTATCACGATCAGAGAGGGGTATCTAGCAACACATCACTGTCTCCCGATATGAAGGAAAGAGTCTTCCAAGACTACACCCAAACCATAGCACAAGTGTGAATCCAATTCACTCGGCATACATGTTCCCTTTGCCACTGGACGTTCTTATTGGACAAGCCTGTCAAGCCTGTAATTCCAACATGATGAGAATGGTTAGATCAGATGATCATAGTCATCTGGGTATGGCCATACACTTTCTCAACCATCTCATCCAGGGGGCCCTTTAGAACATCACACTCCAACTAGGAGAGGCAATCCTATATCTACCACCAGTGTCCTAACATGAGTCATGCCCACCATCCAAGATAATCCTTAACCATTATCTTTCAAATGATATTGAACTACCTCAAAACAATGCCAATCATCATTTAGAAACACAAGTGATCTCAAGTCAGAGGGAGTATACCACTTGCTTGCTTATAAGGATTTATTCACATTGTGACAAACAATTGAATATCCTAAGTAGGGTCAGTCCAGTACATCCAATGCACCTATGCGTCTAAATCTTATTCCATGCTCGAAGCATCCTATAAGATTAGAACACATATTAGTCTCAATCATATCAAGGCTGTCTCATGTTCACCAAGATATCTCGACTAAGGACAATACTGCATGTCAGCCAAGCTGAAACACCAATGAGACATTATTCAGAAGTATACATACAGCAGCAGATAATGTAACAATCTGAATAACAACAATTGCCTTTATAAACATATACATAGTTTATACATGATACTGATAACAGCCCAAGGCCTCAAACATTAGCCTTAAGGGCATACCCCAACACATAACCAGCCGATACCAATCCAATCCTGTACTACAACACTGGGTGGCTGTAAAGAACATCCTAAAGTATCTGAGAAGAACTAAGGATTTGTTCTTGGTCTATGGGGGACAGGAAGAGCTCAGTATGCAGGGCTACATTGATGCGTCTTTCCAGTCTGAATCTGACGACTTCAGATCGCAGGCCAGCTATCTGTTCAAGATAAATGGAGGCACTGTATGCCGGAAGAGCTTCAAGCAATCCACCATAGCTGACTCTACAACCAAGGCTGAGTATGTGGCCGCTTCTGAGGCAGCCAAAGAAGCTGTTTGGATAAGGAAGTTCATTTCTGAACTTCAGATGGTTCCACGTGCAGTGGATCCCATTGAAATCTATTGTGATAACAATGGAGCAATTGCACAAGCCAAGGAACCATGGTCTCATAAAAAATCCAAACACATACTCAGGAGATTTCACCTGATCAGAGAGATTATAGACAGAGGTGATGTCAAGATTAGCAGAGTTGACACAGAGAACAATCTAGCAAACCCATTGACCAAGGCTTTGGCGCAGCAGAAGCATGATGGTCATGCTAAAGATATGGGGTTAAGATTTCTCAACCACTAGGTCTTAGTGCAAGTGGGAGATTGTTGGTGTATATGCCCTAAGGACCTAATTTTGGTCTGTAACTTGTATTACTTGACATTGATATTTATATCATACTGGCATTGTCGTTATCATTATTTATTTACATCTGCGAACATGTACTTATATGATAATGTCCCTGGAGACAGATTGGATCTGTGCTCAAACTATAGTCCCTAGTCAATGTACCTTAGTGGATATGGGACAGCTGTGGTACTTGTAAGACTGGTATATGGGCTGGTTAGGCACGGGGTGCTAACCCAGGCATATGAGTATATCAGTGGTAGATATACTGGACCGACCCGATGTGAGGCAATGACTTGGTGTCACGAGTTATCCTCACAAGTGATAGGAGATGCATTGATCCCTTGACTTGAGGTCATTGGCCATTCTATGTGGTTAGGGATAAGCTTTGATACAACCTAATGCCTTGCCGTAGTTGGGAGGTAATAACAGTTGTCATTGGGCATGTCACGACCCATATGAGAAGGTCAATGCATAGACATAGGATTTGCCCCTTCCTAAGGGAAGCTTGATATCCATTGAGCTCCTCTATGGTTCTATGACTGAAAGGGTATGGCCATACCCAAGTTAGACCTAATTTAGTCATAGCCATGAGATTGGATGGAAACAAGTGGTGACACACTTGACCAATCGGATATCAGTTCAGCAAAGAGATTGTAATGCATTTGTACCTGGTTGCGATGATGGGGATGTCGATGTCGATATCTATTCCGATGACTTGGGTAGCAGTGATGCACTGCTATGTGCCACTCACTGCTTGTGATGACCATGGGTCAGCACTGCCAACGTCAGAGGAACCTACAGGGTCGCACACCTTGATACTCGAGTTCTCGTATTGATCGGAAAGCCTTATGATCGAGTTATTAGATAACTCAGATCTATTTTGGAGATTTCATCAGCGCCAATGGGCCTGATGAGATGGAAGAGATTTATTGGGGCCAACTTCCATTTACGGCATATTAACCATGATTAGCCCAATTTGACCTAGGGTTAAATTAGATTGGATCTGTGGGCTTGGTTAACATGCATAATGGACATTGGGCTGGGCCCGTTGATAAGTCGGGCTTGATGGGCTTAAGGAGGAGAAAAGGGATGGCATGTGCATGGCGTGTGCTTAACCCTAGTTAGACTAGGGTTAGCGCCTATGCATTATGAGGTTCGAAATTAATCTTGGGGCTAATTATTCGAATTAATTAGAGGCCTAATTTTATGGGATTTTATGGGCTGATTTATTTGAATTAATAAGAGTCCTAATTAGATTAGGATTTAATTCAAATAAGTGATTAGAGTCCTAATTAGATTAGGACTTAATCAAAACCGCCCACTTAAAGTCCTAGTTGGATATGGACTTGAGTTTGATCAAATCCTAATTGGATTAGGAATCAAGCTTGATCAAATCGTCCACATGAATCCTAGCCTTGATTAAACCGTTCACATCAGTCCTAATTGGATTAGGACATGATCAAGTTGCCCAAATTAAGTCCTAATTGGATTAGGACTTAATTCCCTATTTTCTCTCCTAGCCGCACATTCAATTTGAATGGTGGCCACACATTAAGCCGCCCTTTGCCTTATATATACCCCCCAAGCCGCCCCTCTCAAGATACTAATTCTCTCCTTGGAGGCGTGATCAAGAGAAGAAGCGAGCACTAGAGGGCGAGTTCTTGGGGGCGAAAGCAAGAGGCTAGTGGCGCAACTCTTCTTCCATCCAAACCTAGCCGCAACACACCTTCTTCTCTTCCTCTTGGCGTGAGGAACTTGGTGGTGTTTGGCGAATTCCTTCTCCTCATCTTCCTCTTGGCGCATACACCTTGGAGGTGGCACAAGGCTAGAGGAATAAGCACAAGGCTTGGATCTTCTTCCCGAGGCTAGCACCGGGCGAGGAAGAAGAGAGCTCGAGGCATCCGTGTGTGTGACACTGCAGAGGGCGCACGCTTGGGCGCCTACTTTGACATCAGCCACACGTTGCTTTAGGTATTTTCTATCTCAACGTGCGACTCCTTCGCATGCGATCTTCACTGGGTTTTTGGGACTGGTCTGTTTCGAGGATATTCTTCCACTGCGCAATGTATTTGTGTCCATAAACCTCTGAAAAATTATAAAATATCCCCGGGGTTTCCCAACAAAACCCCCTTCCTCCCCCCCTCGTCGCAACTCTTGAACTCTTGCCCGCTTGTCCCCCTTGTCGCCACTCCTGGAAAGAGGGAGAGGGATGTTCGCCCATTGCCTCTCATCTTCCCTTTAGTGAGTTCGGAACTTTGGAAGTTCATTGGCGCCCTCCTCTCCAAAGTTGGACTTTGGCTTCGGTTGATCCCGGTTCGGATCTTGGTGGAGTGCTTCAAGAGTTGGACTCCGACGAGGCTCCACCTCCTCTCCTTGGCATCTCCTCTGGAGTTGGCGCAAGTGATTGAGGAAGTCTCCCAAAGCCGTGGATCTTCTTCCCGAGGCTAGCACCGGGCGTGGAAGAAGAGGATTCGAGGTTCGGCTGTGTGCGAGACTGCAGAGGGCGCACATTTGGGTGCCTGCATCGCATCACTTAATTTGCATCAAGGTATCATCTCCTACTCACCGTGTCGATCTCCTCGCAAGACTCGATCTTCTGAGTTTTTGGGACTGGCCTGTTTTGGGATTGCTTCCGCTGTGCTTGTCTGTAATAATTTTATAATCCCCGGGGTTTCCCAACACAGCACACTTGTGACCCTGCTGACCCAAGGGCTGTCTAAGGAGGACTTCGAGTGGACTCCGACAACTCAACGCGCCTTTGAATCCCTTAAGGATGCCATCACCACCGCCCCTATCCTACGCCTCCCTGACTTCACCAAAGTCTTTGAGGTCGCGTGTGACACCTCTGGTACCGATATCAGAGGTTGCCTTAGTCAAGAAGGTCACCCGGTTGCCTTCTTCAGCGAGAAACTAAACGCTGCTCGCCAGCGTTATTCGACCTACGACAAGGAGTTTTACTTCATAGTTCAGTGGCTTTGGTAGTAGAGGCACTATCTCCTCCACCGAGAGTTTGTCCTGTATAGCGACCACCAAGCCTTGTCTTTTCTCAATGCTCAAAAGAAATCGAGCGCCCGCCATGCCAAGTGGGTCGAGTACTTGCAACAGTACTCCGTTGTGATCAATCACAAGGCGGGTAAAGAAAACATTATCGCGGACACTCTGAGTCGAGTTCGGAACCTTCTTTGTGTTATGCGTGCCAGGGTCAATACTTTTGACCACGTTAAGTATTAGTACGCCACCTGTCCTAATTTCAGCGCCACATATGTTGCCTTGACTATGTCATCTGATCCCGAGTCATCGTATCAGCTCTGTGAAGGGTAACATTTCCTTGGGAATCGCCTGTGCATTCCCAGGTTATCCCATCGTGACCACCTGCTCCTCGAGCTACACGCGGGTGGCATCGCCGGCCACCATGGCCGCGACAACACCTTCGAGATGGCCGAGGAACGCCTCTTTTGGCCATCCCTTCGTAGGGATGTAGAGCGCATTGTGCGTCATTGTGGCATGTGTCAATCGGCCAAGCCTAGTCCTCTGAACACGGGTCTCTACACACCCCTGCCTGTGGCCGATGCTCCATGGCACGACATCAGCATAGACTTTGTCCTAGGGCTACCCCGGACCGCCTCACGCTTCGATTCCATCTATGTGGTTGTAGATCAATTCTCGAAGATGGCCCACTTTATCCCCTATTCGCGGACAGCGGACGCATCCCACGTAGCACATCTCTTCTTCAAGGGGATTGTTCGTCTCCATGGCCTCCCTAAGACCATCATGTCCGATCGTGACACACGCTTTGTGAGCCACTTCTAGCGCTCACTTTGGGCTCTCTTGGGCACCACTTTGAAGCTATCCATAGCTTACCACCCTCAAATCGACGGCCAACCCAAAGTCATTAATCGTAGTTTGGGCAATTTGCTTCGGTGCCTCATTGACGACCACCCGAGGTCTTGGGACACCATCCTCCCTATGGCAGAATTCACATATAATAGTGCAGCCAATAGGTCTACGGGTCTTAGTCCCTTCCAAGTGGTTTCAGGCCATCAGCCACGTAAACCCATTGACTTGCGTGACCTGCCCATGGAGTCCCATCTTTCCGAGCATGCATACCCTTTCACTCAGCATATAGCTAGCTTGCATGAGGAAGTTTGGCATCGAATCTTTTTGGGCAATACTCGTAATGCTTAGAGGGCCAACGAGCACCGTAGGCCACAACACTTTTCTGTAGGCGAGCTGGCAAGGGTGCGCATCCACCCCGAGCGTGTTCCCCACCGAGCATATTTTAAGCTTCAGCCACGATACATAGGCCCTTATGCGGTGGTGCGAAGGATCGGCTCCAATGCCTATGTGCTGGACCTACCCGAGGACATGGGAATCCACCCCATCTTCAACGTGGCGGATCTGCTTCCATTTTATGGTTCTTTGGAGTAGCCCCTCGACACCGATGAGGCTCTTCCTCATAGTTCTCTGGAGGAGAACTCTTCAAATGGGGGTGGGGGGGGGGGAGTTGATGCAGGAGAAGACAGCATGACAGAAGGGGAAAATCTAGCCTAGATGGCACCCCAAAAATTTTCCACAGAAAGTACCTCGGGGCACCCAGTGAAGGAAGCCACGCCCCATGAGTCCTGTGGACAACCACCCGATTCGGGGGCGGCTTCACATGCACATGTCAAATTTCCCACATAAAGTTTCTCGGGGTACCCAGTGATGAAAACCACGCCCTGTGAGTCCTGCGGACAACTATAGGGTGCACAAGTCAGATTTTCCATAGAAAGTTCCTCGGGGTACCCAGTGACGTAAACCTCGCACCGTGAGTCATGTGGACAACTACTCTAGGCACAAGTCAGAATTTCCACAAAATGTTCCTCGAGGTAACCAGTGACAAAAGCCACGCCTCGTGAGTCCTGTGGACCACCACCCGATTCGGGGGTGGCTTCACATACACAAGTCATATTTCCCACATGAAGCTCCTTGGGGTACCCAACGACGGAAGCCACACCCCGAGTAAAATGCCATGGGCAGACCGTGACTTCCCCTGAAGTTGCAGATCTGCCCCATCGACCCCGTTTCAACGTCCACAACACTCCGTACCATGTTAAACCATATCAGAAGGAACCGAAGGAGCCCAACAAGGTAGAGATACGGCGATCTCAATGCACTTCTCGACCGCCAGACCATTTCATGGGAGTTGTCAACCCATTGTCAATCCACACCGAAGCTCTTCTGCCCAAGGGCATGGGTGGATATCCACCTGAAGGCCCAACACTGGAGGGGCCGCACAATCCTCTTAGCAACACGGCCCAAGAGCACGCCACATCCGTTGTAACCCAGCCCACAACATCCAAATTCTGCTGCTTTGTCGCGGTATGCTCCGAAAGTGTCTGACCACTCAACCGCCTCCGTATGAAGATCAGAAGATCATACATCAGCTTCATAGAATACTAGTTAGAAGTTTGTTCTGCTTTGTCTTGTAGTAGCAGCTTGACCACCTTTGTGGTCTGCAGGAGTAGTTAGTTGTTAAAGTTGTTTGTCTTTTCTGCATTGTCTTGTTCCCTACCCTCTTGTTCTATAAAAGAGGAGGCTGGGGTGTAGTGTTCCTTAGTTCTCTTAGAGGTAGAGTTCTCCTGGTGAGTAAGAGTGCCTCTAGCTTGTGTGGAAGACGAAGTAGCTTCTTCTTCAGAATTTGTAAGAGTCGGCAACCGGTGTCTCGACTCGAAGTGTTTCCTGCTTTTTGAGAAGTAAATCCCACCGTTCTGGGTGGGTCAGGTTCGCCTATTTCTAGACGCTCTTTTCGTGTTGAGTTTCTTTCGCCCTCTCACCCACGAGCATCCGAGCGCCGGAGTCGTGGACGGTTTCCCTGTTCGTTGGTTTGTTTGTAGGTGCATAGGCGTGCGAGCTGACCTCATGATCCGCAAACCCCGTTCGTGCTATGCTTAAAATTGCTCTAGAGGTTAGTGAGTGAATTTTAGTAATTTTGGGTGCCGTTGGATTTCTCTCGCATTAGTATTGCCTCAAAACGAATTTGCGCCGATTTCCCATGTTTCTTGCTATACTTTCCGAGCAATTTGACTTCCCTCGTCTCAAGACCCTCTCACGATTTTTGTGCATTGTGTAAACACCGTATAGTATGGCACTAAGGACCAACTTTCCTATAGTCTCTACATCACCATGCCTATCCAGCCCATATACCAGTCTCACATGTACTAGAGTTGTCCCTTATCCACTCAGGTACTTGACTGGGGACATACCATTTGAGCACAGATACAATCGGTCTCTAGGGATATTATTATCCATGTACATAATTACAGATGTAAACATAGCATAATAATGACAATGCCATAATGATATATTAAATATCAATGTCAAGTAGTACCAGATGGACAAATAATGGGTCCAAGGGCATATACACCAATAGAGTCATCATCGACATCTCATAAAATTGTGACAAACTACATGTATGTATTTGTCCTTTTGCTAGGCTAATGTCTAGATTGGACAAGTGTGTCACACTTCTTTAAATCAAATGGTCATGACTAAATCAGGATCTCACTTTCGTATGGTTATACACTTTTAGTCATGCATCCATATAGGGGTGCCATGGACGTCAAGCTTCCTCATAAGGAAGGGGCAAATCCTCTCTTGGCACATTGAATCTCTCCTATGGATTATGATATACCCAATGACAACCGTTATGACTTCCCTATCATGGCGAAGCATTATGTTGTATCAAAGTAAATTCCTCACCATATAGAGATATCAATGTCCTCAAGTATAGGACAAACATACATCTGTCACTGTGATATTCATCTTGTGACACCAAGATGAATCCTCTCAGTGGGTCGATCCAATATATCTCTCTTTATATACCAATATGCCTGCGTTAGCAACCCGTGCACAACTAGCGCATATACTAGTCTCAGGTGTATCATAGCTGTCCTATATCCACTATGATACTCGACCGGGGATAAACATAGAGACTAGATAATATATATCTCTTAGGGACATTGTTTATGTAAATGCACATGTGCGCATATGTACAAATTTGCATAGCAACGACAATGCCAAGATAACTCATTGATAGCGATCTGCAAGTGTATGTATTTATCGAAGTAATAAAAAGATTATTGTTACCAATGAGGATCTGGCAATCAAGTACCGATTACATGATTGAATTATATCTAGACGATTCAATTGATGGTTTTTGTTTTCGAAACTTCTAATGCAAGAAAACAAAAAGGTGGTTTTAGGGTTTTGGCTAAAAATCAATTCAGATAAAATCGGGACTCAGGGTTTCACCACGTTGACGATTATGAAATTAATAAAAATAAATCTTTTACAGAAAATTAAAGCGTTGAAAGGGATTTTTCCTGAGGTACAGATTATCTCCTCTCAAAACGTAATCCGGTATCTATTTATATTAATTCCCTACTCTCGTGACAATTAACATAAATAGACCCATTAAGTTATATGAAAAACCATGTTAATGCTTCAAATGAATCCAAATTACTCTCGTGATTGGATTCATAGGTTTGAAAAGAATAGATCTGACGTTGCGATTCTCCTCTCGATCCGTCTCGCAACGTCAAGGACGTAAAATTACGCGGCCAAAGTAAATTAAGGAATAAACACAATTCTAATCAAATCAAATCTATAAAATTCATGTAAAAGATTTAAAACAATATATTCAATCCATAAATCGTCAACGGGCTATTCCCCAAATCCCAAAAATAGAGTTTACTCGTTCATATTCAAAGCAAACATCATGTTCATCGATGAATTACACGTGTAATCTCTCAAAAATAATGCAAAGAGACACTAGGAAAGTAATTAGAACTCTTCCCCTTGATCTGGTGATGAAGATGAAGTGATCAAACTCCTCCTTTGCATGATCTCTCGCCGGATTTCTGCCCTATAATTGAATCTTGCCGTCACCACCGCCTCCTCTTGTTTTCGTGCCTAGAAGCCCCCGAAACCCTTCCAAAACCCTTCTTTTTATAGTCTAATCAGTATAGAACCCATCTAGGAAGGTTTCTAGAGAGTTTGGTTCAATTCTAGTTCGATTTGGAGTCGAATCGAGTGAAAAACCAAAAAGGTGAACGTTTTTACGACCCATGATGAAATTACGGCCGAGGCCGCAATTGTTTATGTGTGTACAACACCTTTGTACACATAAAGTTTCACAGACCGTGATGGATTCACGGCCTCACCCGTAAATGTTTCTATGGACTTTTTAACTTAGCCTGTCACACCCCTAGATGAAGGTAATCAATTCATATCATAAAAATCAGAGGCAATTTGAATTCACAAAGGAAGAAAAGATAAGTTCTCATAAATGAAGCAATAGGCAAAATATTAACAAAGAAAGAAGAAGAACTTGCCTAATATGCCTAAAATCACTTTCTAATGGATTTCTCCCTTTTTCTTTCTCTTCCCTTTCGTATGATTTCTTCTCCCCCAAGGCTGGAACGAAGCAAAAGGGAGGCTTGACCAAAAATTCTCAATACTTATCTCCTCATGCATGAGGAGATGAGGTGTGCGCAAGAAGACACTTCCAATAGCATGAGGTGGCAAGGTTTTGTCCTTAATGCTATTTTGTCTTTTACTCATTTCCACTCAACTTCACAAGTTCTCATCCACTTAACTTCATAACTCTCTTCCAATCTCAACACCTAGTATTCAAGTTATTCCATAAGGTGAAGCACTACAATAAAAAGAGCATAGTATTTGCGACAAAAGCATAATGACTATTTTACCCTTTTTTGTGAGTGTATTATAGCTGTTTTTTGTCTCCTTTCGAAGCCAAAATTACATCCAGCCCAAAATTATGGCCAAGGGCATGAAAATCGAAATCTCCACCCTTTTCGCTCTAAATTTGACGTGTAAGTTCGTAGTTTCCTCGGGAATCGTATTATAGCTTCAAATCTCCCAAAATCCATCATTTTTGTGCCATTTTACCTACATTTTCATAAAAACAAAGAAAAATGAAGATTCTGTGCAAAGTGAAGTAAAAACACAAAAAATTGCATAAAATCATTCAATTAAGCCCAAAATATGATCTAAAATATAGGCAAAAATATGGTGTAAATGCAACTCATCACTCATATATCAAATAGATGTGATACACATATCCTATTGGACCATCCAAAGGTCTTAGGGCGTAAACATTAACACTTAGACCGGTGGACCGATTGACCGCACTATTTTACGCGAATTCTGCTATGGGGAGCACGGTGTCCCAACTCCTAGGGTGATCACCAGCGAGACACTGAAGCAAATTACCTAACTCTATTTGACAACCTCCATTTGTCCGTCGGTTTGGGGGTGAGAGGCCATGGAAAATTTCAGGGTGGATCCCAAATGGTGCAAACGGTGACCGTTGTAAGTGGCTCACAAAGCGGGTGTCGCGATCGAACACTATGGTGAGGGGTATACCATGGAGGTGTACGACCTCCCTAACAAAAGCATGGGCCACATGGGAAGCATCTGTTGTCCGAGTGCACGGGACGAAATGGGCCATTTTCGAGAATCAATCCTTGATGACGTAGTCTGAATCAAATCAAGAAGCAGTGCAAGGTAGACCAAGGACAAAGTCCGTACTAAGGTCGGGGCTTGGACCTTCATAAATGGGTAGCGGGGTGTATAGACCAGTATTCGGGGGGCCAGGGCTTAGCCATTTGACACGTGCCACAATGGCGAGCTATACGCTCCATGTCCGTGCCCAAGGAGGACTAAAATACGTGCTTATCGGTCATCTCATAAGTCTTGTCATGGCCATGGTGGCCAGCAACACCACCCATGTGTAACTCTAGCACAAGATGGTCGCGAAGGGAGGACCGGAGAATGCACAACTAGTTCCCAAAGAGGAGATATCCTTCACACAGTTGGTAAGGAAGAGATGTTGCACCAACACATGTAGGAATCAAAGTAGGAGCTTTGCCTTCAGAGTCTTGTTCGAGTCGAGGTCGTCGCCTCGATTCAACAGTTGTTTCTAGTTTCCTGCGTATAAGAAGTAAATCCCACCACTTCCAGTGGATCAGGTTTGCCTGTCTTTTCAAGTTCGTTGTGTTCTTCCACTGTGGTTTTCATCTCTTCACCCACGAGTATCCATTCATCGGAGGCGTGGTTGGTTTCTTCTCTCTTTGGTGTGTTTCCAGCTACATAGGCGCCCGAGCTGAATCCTGCGCCATCGCTGCTCCTGAAACGTGCCAAGCTTAAAATTTGCTAAGAGGTTAGCGAATTATTTTCTATAGTTTGGGTGCTATTGATTCCCGCTTGCATTGGTGTTGCCCCAAAATGAGTTCTTTGCCGATTTCATCGTGTTTCTTGCAGCATTTTCGAAGCGCTTTTACTTCCCTCACCTAAAGACCCTCTCTCATTTTATGAGCATAGTGTAACACTGTAGAGTACAACACTGAGGATCAACCCACCCATCGTAGCTTCATCATTTTTGGTATCAGAGGGAGGTTGCGCATTTGATTCTTATCGTTCGTATGGTCCAACCCCGTTGCATAGCATATTTCCGCACGATTTATGCATTTTTAGCATTCTGCACTTAGTTTATTTCAGCCTTGTTTGTGCATGGTGACTACAAGGTCCCAAGTCATGTCATCCCAATTCCATGACACCATCCCGGAAACCCAAGAGTCGGCTTAACCCTCGTAAGGTATTAGCACACCGTTAGACTCTTTAGCTATGCTTGTCGCGCAAGTTCACGCACTGTTCGTGTGGTTTGACGCCCATGTGGGTAAGACGGACACCGCTGTCCAGTAACTTATAGCGGTGATCCGAGACCTAGTTGATCGTCTAGATGCATCAGAGCGTAGGTGCCCGAACTCGGTTCAACCCCCTCCCTCCGCCCAACCCGCTCTAACTAAGGAGTTTCCCCCTCTAGCCATGCCCATTAGGTGCCAACCCTTTGAATCCGAACCCGACCATCATATGCCTTACATGGCCCACAAAGGCCCGGATTATGGAGATGAACCCTTTGACGAAGATCATGTTTGAGCCACACAAAGGCCTCCAGTCCGACACCATTATGAGCAAGACCGAGCGGATTAGGACTTTCACCGCTTTGTCCGACACACTCCCGTGCCCTTCGCGGGCGACCGTGACCCTACGAAATTCCTAGATTGGGTCGCCCTCGTAGACTCTTACCTCGACTTGAGTAACTGCACCCCACACCTACGTGTTCAGTACGTCCACACCTTGCTCGAAGGGCCTGCACGCTTACATTAGCAAAACATGGAGCATCAAAACGAGTAGCTCACACTCCCTCCCATCACTCGTTGGGAGGAAATGAAGTATCGTCTTCGCGAGTAGTACGTGCCCCCTTTGTATAGGCAGCGACTCCTATACCAGTATAGTAGTCTTCAACAAGGGTCGAGTTTTGTTACAGAATATCATTTGACCTTCGACACATTGTAACTTCGTTGCAACTTACAAGAAGACCCTGAGCTAGTTTTGTCTAAGTTCAAGAATGGTCTCCGTGTAGAAATACGGTGTGCCCTCCCGGCGTATGACTAAGAATCATAAGACCAAACCTATCAGCGTGCCTTAGACATTCAGCAAGACCTTCGTGCTACATCCCAACGCATCGAGTTTGCCCCGCCGCGGCGCCCCTACACTGGTGGGCCTCCGCACACCCAACCTTGAGCCGAGCACCCCGAACCGTGATTTAACCCGCACCCTGCACCCAAAGTCCTTGGGGCCCCTCGTCGCCCAGCACCGAAGGTAGCCCCCTCTCGTCCCACTTGGGAGGAGAAGGGCAAGACCCCCCATCGTTGGCTCGACTGAGTGAGTCCATTGCTATAACTGTCTTCAACCGGGTCATTACTCTAGGGACTGCCCTAAGAAGTCCACCTCTACGGACAAAGGTACTCCCGTGTGGCCACCATTACCCGCGAGCATGCGGAGCATGGCGTTGAGGTTGAATGCTACATGAGTGGTGAGGAGTCGGGTCACCCCACTCTTGCGGTAGTTAGGTGCACCCATGTCCATACCCCGCCCTCGGAGGAATGGAGGCGCACGAGCATATTCACAAGTTACATCAAGTGCAATGGGCATTCATGCAAGATTGTCAATCATGGGGGAAGTAGCGTGAATGTGGTCTCCCGGATCGCGATTACTCGCTTTGGCCTTCCCCTCAAGCCCCATCCGAAGCCTTACTCGATTGCGTGCGTTGACGCATCGAGCCTCCCAGTCACACATAGGTGTCAAGTTCCCATTGCTTTTGGGGACTATCGTGAGAAAGTATGGTGTGACGTGGCAGCTATGTGAAAGTTTCTAAAGGGGGGGCGAAACCCTAATAGGCGCATATCAGAATTTGCAACAAGAGGAAATTAGGGTTTCCTAGGATCGCATGGATGAATATATGATCAACTTTAATAACATGTATAGATCGAAAAGGGGATCATACCAATGCCATTTCTTGGATGGCGACTTGGAATCAAAAGAAGCGTGTGCTTCTTCTCCAAAGGCACCGCACACAAGGTGATAGATCGCTTCCTCCTTGTCGTTCCTTATGCTAGTAAGGATCTCCAAGTCTCCTGATCGCTGAAGGGAATGAGATTACGAGATAATTTCTCTCCTTGGCCGAATACCTCTCTCCACACTCGTTATTACGAGTCACACGAGAGCAAGAGAGAAAGAGGGGCGAGAATAGGGGCGATCCCTCGAACGTGAGGCGTGCTACCTATTTTGGAAAGCATGACTTCCAAAAATAGTAAATCCTCACACGTTCAAGTGTTCACGCTTAGTGAACAAATCGCAATGTTCTCCCCTTTGAACCATGCGCTCACTTGATGAGCCGGTTCAATTACATTTGGTTCAAAGACCAAATCAAACCAAGCATTGGTCTAGATCAAATTAAACCATAAGGTTCAATATCTAACCATTCATCTCTTGATGCTCTTGATCTCACCGATCTAGCATCAATTCTCTCGATCGAAGCTTACCGATCTCAAGCCCTAATCAATCAAACATGATCAGACCAGATCTCACTTACAATCAGAGTTTAAATCCCTTTAAACTGAACCAAAACAATTCAGTCCACACGATCTGACTTAAGTAAGCCATATCATCAAATTGTGCGACCCTAAGGGTTTCCTTTAAATGTCGGTAACGATAACTTACGTTATCACGATCAGTGAGGGGTATCTAGCAACACATCACTGTCTCCCGATATAAAGGAAAGAGTCTTCCAAGACTACACCCAAACCACAGCACAAGTGTGAACCCAAGTCACTTGACATATGTGTTTCCTTTGCCACTGGACGTTCTTATTGGACAAGCGTGTCAAGCCTGTAATTCCAATATGATGAGAATGATTAGATCAGATGAACATAGTCATCTGGGTATGGCCATACACTTTCTCAATCATCTCATCCAGGGGGCCCCTTTAGAACATCACACTCCAAATAAGGATACGGCAATCCTATATCTATCACTAGTACCCTAACATGACTCATGCTCATTATCCAAGATAGTCTATAACCATTATATTTCAAATGATATTGAACTACCTCAAAACAATGCCAATCATCATTTAGAAATACAAGTGATCTCAAGTCAGAGGAAATATGCCACTTGTTTGCATATAAGGATTATTTACATTGTGACAAGCAATTGAATATCCTACGTAGGGTCTGTCTAGTACATCCAATGTACCCATGAGTCTACATCTTATTCCATGCTCGAAGCATCCTATAAGATTAGAACACATACTAGTCTCAATCATATCAAGGCTGTCTCATGTTCACCAAGATATCTCGACTAAGGACAATACTGCATGTCAGCCAAGCTGAACAGCATTGAGACATTATTCAGAAGTATACATATTGCAGCAGATGATGTAACAACCTGAATAACAACCATTGCCTTTATAAACATAGAGTTTATACATGATACTGATATATAATCCCAAGGCCTCAAACATTAGCCTTAAGGGCATACCCCAACAATCTCCCACTTGCACTTAATCTAATGGTTGAGAAATCTCAAACCCATATTATTACAGTGCTTCTCATGCTTCTGCTGCGCCAGAGGCTTAGTAAGCGGGTCAGCCAGATTGTCATCTGTATGAACCTTGCAGATCTTGATCTCTCCTCGATCAATGATCTCCCGGATCAAGTGAAACCTCCTCTGTATGTGCTTGGACTTCTAGTGCGACCGTGGTTCCTTTGCTTGTGCTATGGCTCCAGTGTTATCACAGAAGATAACCAATGGATCTGCACTCGAAGGAACAACACCAAGTTCCTGAACGAACTTACGAATCCACACTGCCTCCTTGGATGCTTCTGAGGCTGCAACATACTCGGCTTCTGTTGTGGAATCAGCAACAATTGATTGTTTGAAACTTTTCTACACCACTGCTCCTCCATTCAAGCTAAAAACATAGCCTGATTGCGATCGGAAATCATCCTGGTCAGATTGGAACGAAGCGTTAGTATATCCTTCAATACTGAGTTCTTCCTGACCTCCATAAATCAAGAACATATCTTTGGTCCTCCGAAGATATTTCAAAATGTTCTTGACTGCAATCCAGTGTGCCTTACCTGGATTACTTTGGAATCGACTGGTCACGCTTAACCCATAAGCGACGTCTGGGCGAGTACACAACATCGCATACATAATGGACCCAATAGCCGAAGCATAAGGCGTATTGTCCATTTCATCTTTCTCAGTCTGTGTTTGTGGACACTGACTCTTTGAAAGATTCAGACCATGTCTGACTGGAAGATATCCTCTTTTAGAAGTTTCAAAATAGAATCTCTCCAGGACTTTATCGATGTAAGTACTCTGGCACAGCCCGAGAAGCCTCTTAGATCTATCTCTGTAGATCTTCACACCTAATACATAGGCTGCTTCTCCTAAATCTTTCATCTGGAAACATTTTCCTAACCATGCCTTAACCGCATGTAGATCAGGAATATCGTTTCCAATGATTAAGATATCATCGACGTAGAGGACTAGGAAAGTAATCACGCTCCCACTAAACCTCTTATATACACACGGGTCATCTTCATTCTTGATGAAACCAAATTCACTGATTGATTCATCAAAACGAATATTCCAGCTTCTCGATGCTTGTTTTAGTCCATAAATGGACTTCTTTAATTTGCATATTTTATGACGATCTGATGGATTGATGAAACCTTCAGGTCGTGTCATATACACATCCTCCTCTAATTTTCCATTAAGGAAAGCGGTCTTAACATCCATTTGCCAGATCTCATAATCACAATATGCCGCTATCGCGAGAATAATCCGAATAGACTTGAACATAGCTACAGGAGAAAAAGTTTCATCATAATCTATCCCGTAGATTTGTTTGAAACCTTTCGCAACTAGCCTGCCTTTATAGGTAACCACGTTACCATCCATGTCAATCTTCTTCTTGAAGATCCACTTACAGCCTATAGGGATTACTCCCGGAGGCGGATCAACCAAATCCCAGACTTGGTTATCTGACATGGAGTCCATCTCGGCTCGCATAGCTTCAAGCCATCTCGCTGATTCCGGTCCACTGACCGCATCCGCATAAGTAAGGGGTTCATCATTAATGATGTAGACTCCGTCATAGCGCTCAGGCTGTCGACGGATCCTTCCCGATCTTCGCGGTTCCCGTGATATCTGAGCCTCAGGTTGTTCAGTAACCTGATCTACTGGCTCAGGCTCATCCAACTGTGCTTGACTAATTTGTCCTTCTTCTGGATTCTCATCCAGATTTATTTCTCTCCCACTGGCCTCTTGCAGAAGAAATTCCTTCTCAAGAAAAATAGCCGTTCGAGCAACAAATACTTTGTTCTCTTTGGGATCGTAGAAATAATAACCCTTAGTTTCCTTAGGGTAACCGACAAAGATACATTTATCAGATCTGCTCTCCAGTTTCCCAGAGGCGAGCTTTTTGACATAAGCCTCGAAACCCCAGATCTTGATAAATGTCAAGCTCGGCTGTTTCCCATACCATAACTCATATGGAGTCTTTGAAACGGCCTTGGATGGCACTCGGTTTAGTACCTTTGCAGCTGTCTCCAGTGCAAATCCCCAAAAGGAGTAAGGTAGAGTAGCCTGACTCATCATAGAACGAACCATATCCAGTAAGGTTCTATTTCTCCTCTCGGACACACCATTCCAATGTGGTGTTCCTGGCGGAGTGAGCTATGAGATAATCCCACACTCCTTCAGATAGTCAGTAAACTCTCGACTCAAGTATTCTCCACCTCGATCTGAACGAAGTGCCTTGATATTTCGGCCTAGCTGATTTTGTACTTCATTTTTGAACTCTTTGAACTTGTCAAAAGATTCACTTTTATGTCTCATTAGATAGACATAACCATATCTACTAAAATCATCAGTAAAGGTAATGAAGTATGAATAGCCACCTCGGGCATGTTTACTAAATGGCCCACACACATCACTGTGAATGAGGTCAAGTAAACCTGAAGCCCTTTGACCTTTATTAGAAAAAGGAGACTTCGTCATTTTGCCCATTAAACAAGCTTTGCATGTATCAAGCTCCTCATAGGAGAATGATCCCAGCAGTCCATGATCATGCACCCGCTTAATGCGCTTCTTGTTAATATGGCCTAAACGACTATGCCATAGCAAGGTGCTTTCATCAGCATACTTGGCTTTCTTATTATCAATTTGTTGTACAGAACATTCCATGTCCAACATGAATAACCCATTGTTAATCGACCCAGTAGCATAAACAATATTATCAAAGGAAATATAACACTTTGAAATTTTGCATTCAAAGGAAAACCCTTTCCTGACAAGAGCAGGAATAGAGATAATATTTTTAGTTATGCTCGGTACAAAATAACAATTGTCCAGTTCTAATACAAGACCAGATGGTAAAGAGATGTGATATTCTCCTACAGCAACAGCAGCAACCCGTGCTCCGTTTCCTACTCGTAGGTCCACCTCATGCTGTCCCACCTGTCTTCTTCTCTTGAGTTCCTGCACATTTGAACAAATGTGAACTCCACATGCAGTGTCCAACACCCATGAAATAAAAGAAGAAGATACCATGACTTCAGTCACGTAAATACCTGAGCTAGAAGCGAAAGGCTTGCTTCCCTTCTTATCTCCTTGGAGCGCTTTACAGTCCTTCTTCCAGTGACCTAGCTGGCCACAATGGAAGCATCTGTTGTCCTTCGACCGCTTCACCTTTTGTTTCAGAGCCTTGTTGTAGCTCTTGATAGGGGCTTTGCCCTTCTTCCCCTTCTTCTTGTTCCTAGAAGGAACCATTAGGACAGAGGATGAAGGCGTTCCCTTCTCACGAGACTGAGTCTGCTCTGTAGTCAAGAGCATGTTCAGTAACTCTACCGGCGTACAGTCGATCTTGTTCATATTAAAATTAATGATGAACGGATCGAAAGAGGCCGGGAGAGACTGCAGGATAATGTCTACAACAAGCTCCTGATTGATGGTGTGTCCCAGTTTCTCTAGAGCCTCTTTGTACCCAATCATCTTGAGTACATGAGCTCCCACTGGACTCCCTTCAGTCAGTTTGCTCTGAAAGAAAAGTTTAGTCAAATTATAGCGTTCAGTCCTTGCCTGTGCAGCATACAGCAACTTAAGATTTGCTATTATGTCAATAGCAGATAAATCTTCATGCTGACGCTGCAGCTCAGGCGTCATAGACGCAAGCATTAGGCAAGCGACATCAATGCTATCATTGACATGCTTCTCATAAGCATCCCGAACCGCCCTTGCGGCGTTCGGAGCGGGTTGAGGCGGTATTGCCGTCTCGAGGACATACAGCTTCCTCTCAGCCTTAAGAACTATCTTAAGGTGTCCATACCAGTCTGAGAAGTTTGGCCCAGCAAACTTCTCCCTTTCCAGTAGGGATCGCACATTGAAATTCGTGGTGTTCGTTGCTGCAGTAATCTACAACAATGCAAGAACAGCAAGGTCAGTATCAATGTTAGAATCAATCCAGGACTTAAGAATGATTCTTTTCTCACTATTTTATCTGACTAAAAAATCCAGCAAAACAGCCCGAAAGAGTAAAACTCTTTTAGTGAGATGGGATCCAGATTTCATACTTGGTCTCCGCGTCCCGCTCAGGCGAGATAAGATGCACAGAGAGTACAAGCACTAATCTCTGGTAGGCAATCCCTGCCAATCGCCAACCCGTGCGATTCCCCTTCATCTGGCAATCCAGCAGACTGTGCCAACTGAGTTGGTACAACACAGTCTCTGATCCCACAGATGGCTGCCTCCATATAGCTACCATATGCTCAATATGTAGCCTACATGGTCAAGCTGACCCGACCTACTCCCTGGACCACCACGTGCTATGCTGAGCAACGAGAAGCGATAAATCCCTTCTCTGTAACACGCAGGTGTAATCTCACACCGTCTGAAGATAGATGGGCGTGCCCACTGAGTGGGTACAACACGGCCCCAACGATAGTCAGAACAGTGAGGTTTCGCGTCAGAAGGCTATCGTGCTTGATATTTAACGTTGGATTTTAACGGTCCTTTTATCTTCTTACTATCATTCAACTCCTATGGTGATAGCAGAAGAATAAATCATGCAGTCTCTAAATTACTTAAATAGTAAATTAAAAGCATGATGATCTTATGTGGTAAAAGCCCATTAAGCCTAAGTAAGACCTTAATTTAACTTAAGTCTTCACTCGAGCCTTTTGCAATTCATTTGGCCCAACCCGGGCCCAAGCGGCCACTGCAGCTCAGGTGCGCCCACCAGGTAAAATGCGCCTGTCCTAGAGTCGAACTCTAGACCTCCCACTGGTGAAGCCAGCTGCTGCATGCGCCTCTGCCATGTGTGCTTTGTGCTCTTGTCTGATCAAATTACAATTTAATCTATCTAGACAAGATTGACTCGCAGGTCAATTATACATTAACATAAATTCAAATGTGATTCGCAGATCACAAAAATAATTTATAATTAATTAATCCAGGCACGCAGGCCCCAGCACAGCATACATTAAATTGGGCAACCCACATAAGATGAAATAAACATCAAACATGGTATACAATCAACATGTGATCCAAAAACAAGAAATAAAATTTTTGAAAAACCCATTGGCATCAATTTTATTTCCTTATGTGCCCTACTACCTTACAACGGTCCATTAATAGGGATCCACTCATCAGACCTAGTCAGACCCACTGCCCTTGCATGCACCAAGTCATAACCGACTTGAGTCGACCTAGTGGTCAACGATGCATGCGTTAAGGGCTGAACGACACTCATGAGTTCTAGCAAGCGGGCGTGACCCCGGGCCTAACTCATGTGCGTTCACTGGTTGTCTCAACCAGACATCGCTACACGCCTGTTTGCAGTCGACCTATAGCCACCTCATGCTTGTGCATAGGTGCCATCTGGTCGACCCATCTAGGCTGTCAGATGGTCTGATCAGACTGTTGGGTCTAGACTCGATTGATGACTTCAACCCTAATAACCCGTCTAAGATTTTAAAGCAGGCGCATATGTAGATCTAGGTAATGGGCGCGCATGATAAGTATATTGTGTTTGTAAAAACAACTTTCATATTCTCATGAGAAGAGTAACATGCGCTTAGCCATGTAAGAAACTTTCATCAAAGTTAACATGCGCAAACAAATATATCATATGCGCAAGCTTAATGAAAATTACATGTAGATCTATCAATCAAAAGCATTAGCATACTTGGATCACAACAAGCAATCATATGCATGAAGCCAAACCGTGGCTCTGATACCAATTGAAAGGGGGAAGAAACCCTATAAGGCGCATATATATAAATTTTCTAGGGTTTCATGAAGATCGGATGTGGCTTAACATATGATCAACTTAAGCATAGACATGAAACAAGGAGATGTTACCATGGCCATGAGTGGCGGCTTGGAAGAAGATAGAGAGCAAGTTGGCTCTCCTCCAAAGAAATCGCACACAAGGTGATGGAGCTTGCTTCCTTGCGCGTCCTTTGTGCTAGCAAAAACGCCAAGGTATCCTTTAGTGTGGAGGAGATGAGATGATGCTCTTGCTGGCCGAAAGCACTCTCTCTTTTCATCGAAAAAACAACAACAACACAAGAGAGACTTTCGAAGAGAAGAGGCGTTGAGGCGTTGAAGCATTACATGACTTCCAAAAATGGAAAGTCATGAAACCATGCGTTCATGTTTTGTGAACCAACCAAAACGCCAACTCAATTGAACCATGCGTTCACATATGTGAACCAGTTCAATCCTATTCGGTTCTATTACATTTGGTTCAAAGACCAAATCAAACCAAGCCATGGTCTAGATCTCATTGAACCAAATGGTTCAAGATCTAACCATTCATCTCTTGATGCTCTTGATCTCATCGATCAAGTATCAATACTCTCAATCGAAGCTTACCGATCTCAAGCCCTAATCAATCAAACATGATCAGACCAGATCTCACTTACAATCAGAGTTTAAATCCCTTTAAACTGAACCAAAACAATTCAGTCCACACGATCTGACTTAAGTAAGCCATATCATCAAATTGTGCGACCCTAAGGGTTTCCTTTAAATGTCGGTAACGATAACTTACGTTATCACGAACAGAGAGGGGTATCTAGCAACACATCACTGTCTCCCGATATAAAGGAAAGAGTCTTCCAAGACTACACCCAAACCACAGCACAAGTGTGAACCCAAGTCACTTGACATATGTGTTTCCTTTGCCACTGGACGTTCTTATTGGACAAGCGTGTCAAGCCTGTAATTCCAATATGATGAGAATGATTAGATCAGATGAACATAGTCATCTGGGTATGGCCATACACTTTCTCAATCATCTCATCTAGGGGGCCCCTTTAGAACATCACACTCCAAATAAGGAGACGGCAATCCTATATCTATCACTAGTACCCTAACATGACTCATGCTCATTATCCAAGATAGTCTATAACCATTATATTTCAAATGATATTGAACTACCTCAAAACAATGCCAATCATCATTTAGAAATACAAGTGATCTCGAGTCAGAGGAAATATGCCACTTGTTTGCATATAAGGATTATTCACATTGTGACAAGCAATTGAATATCCTACGTAGGGTCTGTCCAGTACATCCAATGTACCCATGAGTCTACATCTTATTCCATGCTCGAAGCATCCTATAAGATTAGAACACATACTAGTCTCAATCATATCAAGGCTGTCTCATGTTCACCAAGATATCTCGACTAAGGACAATACTGCATGTCAGCCAAGCTGAACAGCATTGAGACATTATTCAGAAGTATACATATTGCAGCAGATGATGTAACAACCTGAATAACAACCATTGCCTTTATAAACATAGAGTTTATACATGATACTGATATAATCCCAATGCCTCAAACATTAGCCTTAAGGGCATACCCCAACACGCAGGCCCCAGCACAGCACACATTAAATTTTTGGGCAGCCCACATAAGATTAAATAAACACTCATCATGTTATACAAACATCAAGTGATCCAATCAAGAAAATAAAATTTTCGAAAATCCCATTGGCATCAATTTTATTTCCTTATGTGCCCTACTACCTTACAACAGTCCATTAATAGGGATCCACTCATCAGACCTAGTCAGACCCACTGCCCTTGCATGCACCAAGTCATAACCGACTTGAGTCGACCTCATGGTCAACAATGCATGCGTTAAGGGCTGAACGTCCCTCATGAGTTCTGGCAAGCGGGTGTGACCCCGGGCCTTAATCATGAGCGTTCACTGGTTGTCTAAATCAGACATCGCTACACGCCTTTCTGCAGTCGACCAATAGCCACCACATGCTTGCGCATAGGTGCCATCTGGTCGACCCATCTAGGCTGTCATATGGTCTGATCAGACTGTTGGGTCTAGACTGGACGATGACCTCAACCCTAATAACCCGTCTAAGACTTTAAAGCAGGCGCTTAGATCTAATGAGAGGCGCGCAAGTAATGTTTTGAGAAAAAACTACAACAAGCGCCAAACATCATACATGCGCCAACAAGTAATAAACTTACATCTAGTTTCGCATGATGACCTATACCATTAGATCTATTCATAAGCGCAAACAAGGATCACATCAAGCAATCATATGATTCATACATGAACTCGGCTCTGATACCAATTGAAAGTTTCTAAAGGGGGGGCGAAACCCTAATAGGCGCATATCAGAATTTGCAACAAGAGGAAATTAGGGTTTCCTAGGATCGCATGGATGAATATATGATCAACTTTAATAACATGTATAGATCGAGAAGGGGATCATACCAATGCCATTTCTTGGATGGCGACTTGGAATCAAAAGAAGCGTGTGCTTCTTCTCCAAAGGCACCGCACACAAGGTGATAGATCGCTTCCTCCTTGTCGTTCCTTATGCTAGTAAGGATCTCCAAGTCTCCTGATCGCTGAAGGGAATGAGATTACGAGATAATTTCTCTCCTTGGCCGAATACCTCTCTCCACACTCGTTATTACGAGTCACATGAGAGCAAGAGAGAAAGAGGGGTGAGAATAGGGGCGATCCCTCGAACGTGAGGCGTGCTACCTATTTTGGAAAGCATGACTTCCAAAAATAGTAAATCCTCACACGTTCAAGTGTTCACGCTTAGTGAACAAATCGCAATGTTCTCCCCTTTGAACCATGCGCTCACTTGATGAGCCGGTTCAATTACATTTGGTTCAAAGACCAAATCAAACCAAGCATTGGTCTAGATCAAATTAAACCATAAGGTTCAATATCTAACCATTCATCTCTTGATGCTCTTGATCTCACCGATCTAGCATCAATTCTCTCGATCGAAGCTTACCGATCTCAAGCCCTAATCAATCAAACATGATCAGACCAGATCTCACTTACAATCAGAGTTTAAATCCCTTTAAACTGAACCAAAACAATTCAGTCCACACGATCTGACTTAAGTAAGCCATATCATCAAATTGTGCGACCCTAAGGGTTTCCTTTAAATGTCGGTAACGATAACTTACGTTATCACGATCAGTGAGGGGTATCTAGCAACACATCACTGTCTCCCGATATAAAGGAAAGAGTCTTCCAAGACTACACCCAAACCACAGCACAAGTGTGAACCCAAGTCACTTGACATATGTGTTTCCTTTGCCACTGGATGTTCTTATTGGACAAGCGTGTCAAGCCTGTAATTCCAATATGATGAGAGTGGTTAGATCAGATGAACATAGTCACCTGGGTATGGCCATACACTTTCTCAACCATCTCATCCAGGGGGCCCCTTCAGAACATCACACTCCAAACAAGGAGACGGCAATCCTATATCTATCACTAGTGCCCTAACATGACTCATGCTCATTATCCAAGATAGTCTATAACCATTATGTTTCAAATGATATTGAACTACCTCAAAACAATGCCAATCATCATTTGGAAACACAAGTGATCTCAAGTCAGAGGAAATATGCCACTTGTTTGCATACAAGGATTATTCACATTGTGACAAGCAATCGAATATCCTAAGTAGGGTCTGTCCAGTACATCCAATGTACCCATGAGTCTACATCTTATTCCATGCTCGAAGTATCCTATAAGATTAGAACACATATTAGTCTCAATCATATCAAGGCTGTCTCATGTTCACCAAGATATCTCGACTAAGGACAATACTGCATGTCAGCCAAGCTAAACACCATTGAGACATTATTCAGAAGTATACATATTGCAGCAGATAATGTAACAACCTGAATAACAACCATTGCCTTTATAAACATAGAGTTTATACATGATACTGATAACAACCCAAGGCCTCAAACATTAGCCTTAAGGGCATACCCCAACACTATGGATGTTGCCCACATCCTCTTAGGACGCCCTTGGCTATATGATAGAGACATAGTTGATACGCACCGCAAGTACACGGTGTTATCGAAATAATACAAAAGATATCGAATCCCATAGGGAACAAGGTGAGTACCAAAAAATCTAATTCTTTGAATCTAAGCTGATCAAATCGTGGTTTTTGGGACTTTAAAAACTAAAACTAAGCGAAATCGTAAGCAAGAAATCAAACAACTATGGCAGGGAAAATATATGAAAGAGAATATTAGGGTTTTGGTTTCCACCACTCTGACGATTTTAATTTGCGCTAAGAAATAAATGTTAGTTACATGGATTTATAAATATGCATAAGGAATCTACCCTATGATACAGGGTGCCCTCTTTCGAGTGTACACCCCAGTACTTACCCAGAACGTTTCCTACTTTCGCGGTGGTCCGTTCTAGACAAACCCAATGGGTTCCGTGGTAGATTATGGACCCTCGAGAGAAAAACAAGCACTTTCGTGTCGAGCCTTTGTAAGATTCACAAAGAGGTTACGTCGTTACAATCCTACTTTCGTTATGAACTGTAATAACTATGACATGATAATACTTGGCCAGAGTAAATATCAAGAAATTAATACTTCAAGTGAAATATGCTCAGAATATGATCCAAATAACAAAGTTAACACAATAATTGCAAATAGAAATCGTCAGAGGGCTTCAACCTAGCCCTGAAATAAAGTTTACGCTACAACCATCGTTGAATCGCTAAAAATTCTCTCTTTGTACATAGGAAATTCATAGGAAAAGGTTTCTAAGAGGCAGGAGACGATGAACCAAAAGAAATAAACAAGAATCACTGAGTTCCGATGGTTGAATCACTAGAAATCGCCTCGAAGTCGCCTGTTCGCCGTGTCCGTCCGCCCTAGCCGCTTCATTGCCAGATTCCTCGATGATTAGGTCACGGAAATTAGGGCTTTTAAACTCTATTTGTTCTCCTTCGAATAAGCTTTCCATAGAGTCTCACCTGCAAAATTTGGACTTGAATTGGGCCTGAAATCGACGAAAAACCGGGTGAAGGTCGGGCTGCTGCGATAGTATCACGGGTGAACCCCACTGGGTTCACCTACCAGTAAGTGTTATGTGCAGTTCTGTTGCGAAATAATCATACCAGTGAAGTCCACGGTATATTTTTGCGCAGGTTTTGTCAGACAGAATCATGTGAACCCCGTGGGGTTCACCTGGCCGTGAAGTCCAGAAAGAGCTCCGATTGAGCCCAAATTTTATAGGCAGCTTCGTCTTCTCATAAGGATTCACCCCATGATCTTAGATTCTTCAAAAGGACTTCAAAATTGGGTGATTTTACCTGAAATTTAATAAGACAGACGAGAAGTGAAGATTCTGAAGTTTTTAACTAAATAAGCTTTAAAGGAGTGTAAAAGTATTCAAATAAGCCCAAATTCATCATGGAATAATAATAAAAATCACTATAAAAATGCATGGCATCAAACACTCCAGACTTAAATCTTTGCTTGTCCTCAAGCAATAAAATAAGTTGAAATACACGCTTGGTATAAGAATAATCTTTTGTGTTGAAGTTCGCACCCAAGTTCAGAAAAATACTCTTTTAGCAATACAAGATCTAATCAGAATAAATTAACTAAAAGGAGTGTCTTAAGCATTCACTAGTTTGGTCCCACAGTTTCTAGATGTCAACCAATTCAGAAAGCAGTAAACATGAGATTCAATCAAGCATCCACAATACTCATTCCATCCCTATCCTTCCAATTCATAATGTTGGTGGGGTTGACTCAAATGTTTTATTCAGGATATGGAACACTGATCATTGCATTAGACTTCAACTCATATCCTTAGGTACCATTGCCAATTTTTCGCAATGCCAAGTAGAGGAGTCTTTTTATTGGATTTCAATTCACATTTCTTAGATTTCAACTCATATCCTTCGGTACCACTACCAATTTTTCGCAGTGCCAAGTAGTGGAATCTAAGTGTGATTTTTTTTTTTGAAATAACAGAAATCAACATATCCAGACTTTTAACAAATGCAGTGTTTCCCCAATACTATAAAAGAATTCAAAGTTTGAAAAGAGATTATGTATCCTGATATGTATCGAATGTAAATTGCAAACCAAAATCAATTGAAGAATCGTAAAAATGCTTGACCCACTAAATGAACAACCTAAAATCAATCCACTTAGAGAATTTCTAATTTATAGAATATATGGACATGACTATTGAGTAAATTTCCAACAAGTACTACATTCAACATGTCTTGATAAATTCCAACCAATCATGCATTTAACTTTAAGAGTTTTGCAAAGCTATCATTAGACAAGACTAGTGATATATACCTTAAAACAACTTCATGAAAACACATAGATCCACACATCATGTAACATGTAAAGAGGGTAATAGTATAATACCAAAGCTGAAAAACAAGCGGTTCAAATATGTGTTATACACTGTAGATGGTGGGGACTGTAGATGTGGAATAGGCCCATGAATAGTGGCATATAAGATACAATACCAATATCATAAAAACATCTATCATAAAGTATCATAACAAAACCATGAAGAGAAAAGCAGAAAATCAGGACAACCACAACAAAACAGAAGCTGGAGTCAAGACAGCTCACCCACTATAAAATGTTGCATAGTCCTCTATGCAACGTCGTATATGTGAGAAGAGAAGGTGGGAACGTCGGGTCGGGATGGACAGTGTACTTCACGGGTGAACCCCGCCGGGTTCACCAGGTGGTGAAGTGCACTGATCTTTAGTGAAAACCCAGCAAAAATCCCCTGTTCACATAGCTCATCTACATCACAGAAATAAACCTCTAATCAGCTTATATCAATATCAAAATTTCTTAGAATAAGCTAGATAAGCAAGAGAGAGTGGTACTCAACGATGATAAACTAAAAACTAAATGACAACCAATGCAAATAAATAAAAATGAAAACAACGAGAAAACTTGGGTTGCCTTCCAAGAGTGCTAGTTTTAGGTCAATAGCTCGACCATAGAAGTATCAAGTTATCGCATCAGTGGGGTCGAAAAGGGCGAGAACTTCCCCTTGTTTGACCCGTTCATCTTCAAAATATTGTTTAAGGTGGTGCCCGTTGACCACAAAACTTCTAGTGTGCTCAGCCCATATCGTGATTGTGCCATAAGGCTGAACGTGTTGTACTATGAACGGTCCAGACCATCTCATGCGGAGCTTCCCTGGGAAGAGGCGAAGTCTTGAATTGAAGAGCAGCACTTTGTCTCCTTCGTGAAACTCCTTCTTGAGTATGCGTTTGTCATGCCAATGCTTGGTACGAGCTTTGTAAATCTTGGCATTTTCATAAGCGTAGAGGCGCATCTCATCCAGTTCGTCTAGTTGCAGTCTTCTCCTTTCGCCGACACCTTTAAAGTCATAATTGATTTGCTTGATAGCCCAGTGCGCCCTGTGCTCAAGTTCAACAAGTAAGTGGCAAGATTTTCCATAAATAAGTTAGAAAGGAGACATACCTAGGGGTGTCTTGAATGCAGTTCTGTATGCCCATAGAGCATCGGGTAACTTCAATGCCCAATCCATCTGTGATCGAGATACAGTCTTTTCCAATATCTGCTTGATTTCCCTATTGGAGACTTCTACCTGACCACTCGTCTGAGGGTGATACGGCGTGGAAATCTTGTGTTTTACCTCATACTTCTTCAATAACGCTCCAAACCTTTGCTCAATGAAGTGGGACCCTCCGTCACTTATCAGTATGCGCGGGACTTCAAACCGGGGGAAGATTACTCGCTTCAATAACTTCATGACCACCCTAGAGTCATTGCTAGCTTCGGCAAATGCCTCAACCCACTTCGACACATAGTCAACGGCAACAATGATGTACCGCTTGCCACATGAGGATGGGAAGGGTCCCACAAAATCTACACCCCATGCATCAAAAATCTCCACTTCTAACATGTCATTTAGAGGCAACTCGTTCCTTCTTGAAATATTCCTAGTTCGTTGGCAGCTGTCACAAGTTGAAATAAATTGTTTAGCATCATGAAACAAAGAGGGCCAACACAAACCTGACTGTAGGACTTTGAATGCCGTTTTCGAAGCCGCGGCGTGTCCTCCATAGGGCGATGCATGGTAATGAGTCAACACGTCATGCATCTCCCCCTCTGGTACACACCGTCTATACAACCCGTCAGCACATCTCCAGTAAAAGTATGACTCATCCCAATAATATGACTTCACATCATGCAAGAATCTCTTCTTCTTCTGAAAGGAAAGATCAGGGGGAAATATGTTAGAGACTATATGATTAACAAAATCTGCATACCACGGCACTTGTTGTTCGAGTAAAGCGTATAAGTGTTCTTTATGGAACGTGTCATTAATTTCTAACTCGTGGTCAGTCCTTGCGTCAACATCTCGTTCCAGCCTAGAGAGGTGGTCGGCTACAAGATTTTCACTCCCCTTCTTGTCTCTAATTTCCATATCAAATTCTTGTAACAGGAGGATCCATCGAATAAGCCTTGGCTTGGCATCTGTTTTGTTGATCAAACATTTAATGGCTGCATGGTCAGTGAAAACAATTACTTTTGAATTAACTAAATATGAACAAAATTTATCCAAAGCGAAAACTATTGCTAGCAGCTCTTTCTCTGTGGTAGCATAGTTTATCTAGGCATCGTCGAGCATTCGACTGGCATAATAAATGGCGTGAAGCTTCTTGTCATTCCTTTTCCCTAACACCGCCCCCACTGCCTGGTCACTGGCATCGCTCATCAATTCAAAAGGAAGGGACCAGTCTGGAGGTTGAATTATTGGGGCGGTAGTTAATGCGTTTTTGAGTTTCATGAAAGCTTCCTCACAATCCCTATCAAAGCAAAAGATAGAATCTTTAGCAAGTAAATTAGTCAAGGGGCATGTTATCTTACAAAAGTCTTTAATAAAGCGTCGGTAGAAGCCAGTATGTCCCAGAAAACTTCTAATCCCTTTTACAGATGTTGGCGGCTTGAGATTCTCAATGATTTCAATTTTTGCTCTGTTCACCTCTATCCCTTGCTCTGAGACTAGATGACCCAGGACAATGCCTTCTTTTACGATGAAGTGGCACTCCTCCCAATTTAGCACCAGGTTCACCTCTTCACATCTCTGCAAAACCTTAGATAAGTTAGATAAACAATGATGAAAGGAAAAGCCATACACAGAAAAATCATCCATGAATATATCCATGAAATATTCATTAAAATCAGAAAATATGGCCATCATTGCTCTCTAGAAAGTCACAGGGGCATTGCAGAGGCTAAACGGCATCCTCCTATATGCATATGTGCCGTAGGGGCATATGAAGGTGGTTCGCTCCCGATCGTCTGGGTGGATGGGGATTTGAAAGAAACCTGAAAATCCATCCAAGAAACAAAAGTAAGAATTATGAGCTAATCTATCAAGAATCTGATCAATGAAAGGAAGAGGAAAATGGTCTTTTCTAGTCGCAGAGTTCAACTTCCTATAATCAATGCACATCCTATGTCCTGTAATTGTGCGTGTCGTTATTAACTCATCTGTGTCAGTCTTAACAACCGTGATGCCTCCCTTTTTGGGAACCACATGTACTAGACTCACCCATGAACTATCTAAAATCGGGTAGATCACGCCTGCATCTAACAATTTGAGTACCTCCTTCTTCACTACCTCTTTCAGGTGCGGGTTGAGTCGACATTGGAATTCCACAGAGGGCTTACTATTCTCCTCCAGCAGGGTCCTGTGCATGCAAATGATGGGTTAATACCTTTAATATCATCAAGAGAATATCCAATTACCTTCCTATGTAGACAGAGTCCTTGCAAAAGTAATTTAGTCTGTTCCTCATCCAATTCCGCGCTAACTATCACAGGGTAAGTATAATTTTCACCCAGGAATTCATATTTCAGATTTTTGGGTAAACTTTTGAGCTTGATTTTCTTTTGTCCATCTTCCTCTCGATTTACTCCTAGTTCCGCTCTCAAGTCTGGGTTTGCATCAAGTAGGGCAACGTAGTTCTCAACTTCCCCTTTACTGTCTTCATCAACAGTGCCAATAAGGGCGAGCTCCAATGGATCTCTCTTTTTCCTAGGTGGCTCGGATTGTTGGACAGTCTTTTCAATTATATCCATGCTGTGACATGTACCTACAAGAGAACGTTTTTGAGAGAGTTAGACAGGTCAAATTGAATAATATTGCCACCGATGTTTAAATCCAGTTTCTCATTTTTAACATCGATGACAACACTAGCTATGGCAAGAAAAGGTCTTCCTAATCCTCATTAATGTCTAACACAACAAAGTCAACAGGAATAAAATAATCCCCTACTTTAATAGATACATCCTCTAGAATACCCACTAGACTCCGAACTGATCTATCAGCAAGTTGCAAAGAAATATTAGTTGATTTTAAGTCACCCAAATCCAGCTTTTTACACAATGATAACGACATGATGCTGACACTCGCTCCTAAATCGCACAGCACTCTCTGAAAGGTCATCTCTCCTATCTGGCAAGGTATGGAAAAACTGCCAGGGTCCTTGAGTTTTTGTGGAAGCTTGTTCTGCAAAATCGCACTACACTCCTCAGTGAGTGCCATGGTTCCTTGGTCTTCTAGCTTCTGTTTATTTGAGATGATGTCCTTCACGAACTTCTCATAGGTCGGCATCTGCGAAAGGGCATCAACAAAGGGAATGTTAATATATAGTTTTTTTAATATTTCAAAAAACTTACTGAATTGCTTGTCTAGCTTGGCTTTGACAAGCCTCTGAGGGAAAGGTATTGGCGGCTTGTAGGCTGGCGGCCCAACATAGGGTCTCTCTTCCTCTGTTCGCTCAGGTTCCGCCGGTGTTAAATTTGCATGTGGCTCCTCTGGATTCGGTGTCACTTCATCCCTTGTTTCATTGGTCGGCATCTTAGGGTCTTCAAGTTGCTTGCCGCTCCGAGTGGAGATTGCATTGCAATGCTCCCTCGGGTTAACTTCTGGCTGTGATGGAAGCTTCCCTGGTGCTCTAGAGGATGAGCTAGCCTGTGGCGCTAGCTAGCTCTCCAACATTTTGTTGTGCGTCTCCATGGAGTCCATCCTTGTCATCATTAGTTTCATATCGGTCAGCCCTTCTATCTGCTTACTCAGTTGGGAGTCTTGGATCGGTCTTGGAGGAGAATTGTAATTTGCTTATTGAGGTGGAGGATTGTAGTTTCTCTGTTGGAACCCAGGTGGCTGCCTATAATTTTCTTGTTGCGGTGGCCTGAAGTTCCCCTGCTGAGGTTGAACTTGTGGTGGCACTTGCCCTAGTTGTATAGGCTGCGTGGTCCGGTAGGAGAAGTTCGGGTGGTTGTGCTAGCCAGGGTTGTAATAGTTGGAATAAGGGTTGTTCATGGGGTTTGCATTTCCAACTGCATTTAGATGTTCAGGCTGACCTTGGACTATTTGTCCATCTCCCACTCGGCACTCAGCACCTGCATGTCCTGTGACGCCACACAACTTACAAGATAATGAATTAGTGTCTAAAGAGTTAACAGACCATGAATCAAATTTCTTAGTCAGATTGTCTACCTTCGCAGTGAGAGCAGTTAATGAATCAAGATCGAATTTACCTGCTTTTCTGGAAGGTGTACCTCGCTCTGGATTCCATTGATGATAGTTCAGTGCCATGTCCTCCAGGAGGCTTATAGCATCTTCAGGTACTTTGCTCATTAACCCCGATCCTCCAGCAGTTGAATCGACTGTGAGCCTAGTATTGTATTCCAATACCATATAGAACGTGTGTACTAGGACCCAAGTCTCAATCCCATGGTGCGGACATATGTTGGTGTATATGCCCTTGGACCCGTTGTTGGTCCATCTTGTACTACTTAACTTTGATATTTAATATATATCGTACTGGCATTGTCGTTATTATGCTGTGTTTACATCTATGATTATGTACATGGATAATAATGTCCCTGGAGACAGATTGTATATGTGCTCAAACAGTGTGTCCCCGGTCGAATACCTGAGTGGATAAGGGACAGCTCTGGTACAAGTGAGACTGGTATATGGGCTGGTTACGCACAGGGTGCTAACGCAGGCATATAGGTATATCAGTGGTGGATATACTGGACCGACCCGCTGTGAGGCTTTAACTTGGTGTCATGAGTTAATCTCACATGTGACAGGAGATGCATTGATCCCTTGACTTGAGGTCATTGACTCTTCTATATGGTTAGGGACATGCCTTGATACAACCTAACGCCTCGCCGTAGCAGGGAGGTCATAACGGTTGTCATTGGGTATGTCACGACCCATATGAGAAGATCAATGGATAGACATAGGATTTGCCCCTTCCTGCGGGAAGCTTGATATCCACGGGGCTCCCCTATGGTTGCATGACTGAGAGTGTATGGTCATACCTAGGTGAAAGCCTGATTTAGTCATGACCATGAGATTGGGTGAAAATAAAGTGGTGACACACTTTGTCCAATCGGATATCAGTTCGGCAAAGAGACTGTAATGCATCGGTATCTTGTTACGATGATGGGGATGTCGATGCTGATATCCATTCCAATGACTTGGGTAGCAGCGATGCACTGCTAGGTGCCAATTACTGCTTGTGATGACTGGGTTCATCACTACCAACGTCTGAGGAATCTATGGGGTCGCACAACTTGAAACTCGGGTTCTCGTATTGATCGGGTAGCCTATTGATTGAGTTATTGGATAACTCATATCTGTTTGGGTGAATCCATCAGCACCACTGTGCTTGATGCGATGAAAGGAATCATTTGGAGCTAGCTTGTTTTTTTGGCCTAGTAGGCCATTTGGGCCAAATGGACCCAATAGACCAAGTTGAGCTAATAGGCCAAATGGGCCAAATGGGATAGGCGCAAGTCACTTGGAGTGAGCTTGGCGCATATCTTCGAGGTTGACAATTCCAAGTGGCGCATCTCACTTAAAGAAAGAAGCTTGGAGCTTCTTACTTGGAGTGGGTGAATGAACTTGGGCGCATGGGACTTGGAGTGGGCAAAATAGGTTTTACCTCTTGAAGAGGTGTGTCTCTTCATGAAGAGGTGTGCCTCTTCACTTGTGAACAGGTGCACCTATTCATGAGTATATAAACCCCCTTCTTCCCCCCTTGTCACCTCTAGCACTTGCCCCCTTGTCGCCACTCTTGAGATATTCGGCCATTGAGAGAGTTGGACTCTCCTCCTTGCTTGGTTCGGTTCTTGCAAGCTCCTTGTCGCCCTGCTCCCCAAAGTTGGACTTTGGCTTGGGTTGATTCCTGTTCAGATCGTGGTGGAGTGCTTCAAGAGTTGGACTCCGACGAAGCTCCACCTCCTCTACTTGGCATCTCCTCTGGAGTTGTCGCAAGTGATTGAGGAAGACTCCCAAAGGCATGGATCTTCTTCCCGAGGCTAGCACCAGGCGTGGAAGAAGAGGACACGAGGTTCGGCTGTGTGCGAGACTGCAGAGGGCGCACACTTGGGCGCCTGCATCGCGTCTCTTGATTTGCATCAAGGTATCATCTCCTACTCACCGTGTCGATCTCCTCGCAAGACTCGATCTTCTGGGTTTTTGGGACTGGCCTGTTTCGTGGATTGCTTCTGCCTGGCCTCATTCAGTTTTTCACTGAAGAAGGCAATAGGGTGACCTTCTTGGTTGAGGGTCCCACCTATGCCTATGCCAGAGGCATCACAGTCGACCTCAAAGACTTTGCTGAAGTCTAGGAGCCTAAGAACTGGGGCTGAGGTCATTCTAGACTTGAGTTCTTCAAATGCTTTACCAGCAGATTTGGTCTAGGAAAAATCACCCTGTTCCAAGCAACTAGTGATAGGGGCAACTATGGTACTGAAGTTCTTGATAAACCTACGGTAAAAGGTAGCTAAACCAAGGAAGCTCCTAACTTTAGTGAGACTCTTAGGTTCAGGCCAGTCTAGGATTGCTTGGACCTTAGCAGGATCAGCTTGTAAACCTAACTCAGAGACAATGAACCCTATGAAGACAACCTTATGAGAGAGGAAAGAGCACTTCTTAAGGATGATGTATAGCTTCTCACTCCTAGGTAGGTCAAGGGTCTTCCTTAAATGTTCTAGGTGTTCTTCCTTATTCGTACGGTATATCAGGATGTCATCAAAATAGACTACTAGGAATTTACCTATATAGGGTCTAAGCACTTAGGTCATCAGTCTCATAAAGGTTGAGGGGGTATTGGTTAGCCCGATGGGCATGACCAACCACTCATATAGACCATCCTTCATTTTGAAGGCAGTCTTCCATTCATCCCCTAACCTTATACTTACTTGGTGATAACCACTCCTAACGTCAAGTTTGCTAAACCATTTGGATCCTACAAGGAGGTCTAGCATATCATCTAGTCTTGGGATAGGGAACCTATATTTTACAATTATCTTGTTGATAGCCCTGCAGTCAATATACATGCGCCAGCTACCATCCTTCTTTAGGGTAAGAAAGGATGGGACTGCGCAAGGGCTTAGGCTTTCCCAAATGTGTCCCTTAGCTAGGAGGTCATCCACCTGTTTCTTAAGCTCCTCATGTCAGTGGGGCTCATCCTATAATGGGGTAGGTTAGGTAGGGTTGCGCCTGGGACAAGGTCTATGTTATGCTAGATGTCCCTAAGAGGGGGTAAGCCTATGGGTAGTTCCTCTGGGGTTAACTCACTATAGCTTGGGAGGACGGCTTCTATCTCAGGGGGTGGCTTATCCTCTTGGTCTTGGTTGGGTTCCTTAAAGACTAAAAAGTAGATAGGTTGGGTGATGTAGCAACTAATAGGTGTGGGGGGTACTTAAGCCGTACTCTAAGGTTTTACACAATGCGCAATAAAAATGAGAGAGGGTCGTGAGACGAGGGAAGAGAAAATGCGTCGGAAAGGTGCAGGGAAGCCGGTAGAAAACACAACGAAGATAGCGACGAGTTCGATTAGGGCAACACGAATGCGAATGAAGAGAATGGCACCCAACTAAATAATACAGCGCACTAACCTCGTAGCAAATTAGCAAATTCTTGCAGCTCTCTTAGCACGTTGTAAGCTTAGCCGGCATTGGGGTATTGCGGTTGTGCGGAGTTCAGCTCGCGCGCCTACGCAGCTGAAACAAACTGATGCAGGGGGCAAACACAGGGCAAGGTGCATGCAAACAACGCCTTTGAGAAAATATTTTTGGTATTTGTAATAGGGAAAACCGAAAACTAGATTACTTTAAACTACTTGCAAGAAGTAAAAAAACTTGAGATAAATGCTCACCTTGGACCCCTTGAGAATAGAAGGGGTCACCTTCCCGTTCTTCACCGGTCCAATGGTTGATGGCAATGAAGTAGGGCCCTATGAGCTTACACACATGCAATCCAAACAATCCCACACATGCGTGGGTGAATTTTAATAACAGTTTAAGCGTCCGACAATAACAACTAGGTCAAGAGGGGAGTTAGGCTCCCAAATTCTCTTGCTATCAAGCATTAGGACTATCTAGATTGATGGGGGGGGGGGGGTGGAAGAGAAGTCTTGCGCCAATATGGATCTCCAAACCTTACGCCAACCTGCAACAATCAACTTTAATTCAGTGTAGGAAGATGCTCTAGAAGATGCGAAAAGGAAACATCACAAGGAGAAAGTAAACTTAGCTTGTTCATTGAGATGTCTTCCTTTAGATTTCGGCTTCAAGAGTACCTCCACGCCTTTGGATGAAAGGAGTTTACTTGCGCTTGGAGAAGGCCTTGATGGTGAAGGGGAGATAGGGTTCTCGGCTAGAAGAAGAGAAGAGGTGAAGGGGGAAAGGGCTCAGCCCTTTTGGAAAAGAGGGAGATAGAAAATTGTAGGCGACACAAGCACCATTGAAAACACTCAAATTTTAACCTAGGCAACTAATCGACAATAAGCAAAGGGATTACAACTTATAGACTTGTTTAGACCATGGGCATGAAGGGTCCCCTTCGAGGGGGAGCGCAAGCAAATGAAACCCTAATTTAGGGGGGCGCATGCATGTTTGCTAGAGTTTCAATAATGCAATCGCATATATGCTCATATAATCAACTTTGATAGATTGATTAGAATGGTAGCGACTCATACCATGGCCATCGCTTAGATGGTGTCTAGGAAGTAAAGAGAACGATGGGGTTCTCCTCCAAAGCGCCACACACAAGATGAACGATGGCTTGCTCCTTGGACGCTCCTTGTGCTAGCAAGGTTCTCCAAGTGACCTTGTCGTGTGAGAAGGGATGAAGAAGATTGAGAGAACAAGCTTGGGCGAGAGCTACTTGCGCAAAACCTCCTTGTCATCCAAAGCCACACCTCACCACTCGACAAGAGTGAATGGAGAAGAGGAGCGCTTACGTTACAAGGTGGAAGCGTTTCTCCATTTGGAAAACTGACTTCCACATAAGGCAAGTCCTCAATGCATGCGTTCATGCATTGAACCATCGAAACCTTCTCTCATTCGAACCAAACGTTCACCTAGTGAACCGGTTCAAATCAATGGGTTTGGTTCAAAACAATTAACCCAAGCTACTTGGTCTAGATCACATTGAACCCTAAGGCTCAAGATCTAACCGTTTATCTCCTGATGCTCCTGATCTCACCGATCTAGCATCATCTCTCTCGATCGAAGCTTACCGATCTCAAGCCCTAATCAATCAAACATGATCAGACCAGATCTCACTTACAATCAGAGATTAAATCCCTTTAAACTGAACCCAAACAATTCAGTCCACACGATCTGACTCAAGTAAGCCATATCATCAAATTGTGCGACCCTGAGGGTTTCCTTTAAATGTCGGTAACGATAACTCACGTTATCACGATCAGTGAGGGGTATCTAGCAACACATCACTGTCTCCCGATATAAAGGAAAGAGTCTTCCAAGACTACACCCAAACCACAGCACAAGTGTGAATCTATTCACAAGGCATACATATTTCCTTTGCCACTGGATGTTCTTATTGGACAAGCGTGTCAAGCTTGTGACTCCAATATGATGAGCATGATTAGATCAGATGAACATAGTCACCTGGGTATGGCCATACACTTTCTCAATCATCTCATTCAGGGGGGCCCCTTTAGAACATCACACTCCTTAAACAAGGAGACGGCAATCCTTTATCTATCACTAGTGCCCTAACCTGACTCATGATCATTATCCAAGATAGTCTATGATCATTATGTTTCAAATGATATTGAACTACCTCAAAACAATGACAATCATCATTTTGAAACACAAGTGATCTCAAGTCAAAGGACATGTGCCACTTGCAGCATTCAAGGATCATTCACATTGTGACAAGCAATTGAATATCCTAGTAGGGTCTGTCCAGTACATCCAATGTACCCATGAGTCTACATCTTATTCCATGCTCGAAGCATCCTATAAGATTAGAACACATATTAGTCTCAATCATATCAAGGCTGTCTCATGTTCACCAAGATATCTCGACTAAGGACTTTATTGCATGTCAGCCTAGCTGAACAGCTCTGAGACATTATTCAGAAGTACACTTATTGATGCAGACAAGGTAACAAACTGAATAACAACCATGCCTTATAAACATAAGAGTTTATTACATGATACTTTTACAATCCCAAGGCCTCAAACATTAGCCTTAAGGGCATACCCTAACAATCTCCCACTTGCACTTAATCTAATGGTTGAGAAATCTCAAACCCATATTATTACAGTGCTTCTCATGCTTCTGCTGCGCCAGAGGCTTGGTAAGCGGGTCAGCCAGATTGTCATCTGTATGAACCTTGCAAATTTTGATCTCGCCTCGATCAATGATCTCCCGGATCAAGTGAAACCGTCTCTGTATGTGCTTGGACTTCTGGTGCGACCGTGGTTCCTTTGCTTGTGCGATTGCTCCAGTGTTATCACAGAAGATAACCAAAGGATCTGCACTCGAAGGAACGACACCAAGTTCTCTCACGAACTTACGAATCCACACTGCCTCCTTGGATGCTTCCGAGGCTACAACATACTCGGCTTCTGTTGTGGAATCAGCAACAGTTGACTGTTTGAAACTCTTCCACACCACTGCTCCACCATTCAAGCTAAAAACATAGCCTGATTGCGATCGGAAATCATCCTGGTCCGACTGGAACGAAGCGTCAGTATATCCCTCTATACTGAGTTCTTCCTGACCACCATATATCAAGAACATATCTTTGGTCCTCCGCAGATATTTTAAAATGTTCTTGACTGCAATCCAGTGCGCCATTCCTAGATTACTTTGGAATCGACTGGTCACGCTTAACCCGTAAGCGACGTCAGGGCGAGTACACAACATCGCATACATAATGGACCCAATAGCCGAAGCATAAGGCGTATTGTCCATTTCATCTTTCTCAGTCTGTGTTTGTGGACACTGACTCTTCGAAAGATTCAGACCATGTCTGACTGGAAGACATCCTCTTTTAGAATTCTCTAAATGAAATCTCTCCAGGACTTTATCGATGTAAGTACTCTGGCACAGCCCGAGAAGCCTCTTAGATCTATCCCTGTAGATCTTCACACCTAAAACATAGGCTGCTTCTCCTAGATCTTTCATCTGAAAACATTTTCCTAACCATGCTTTAACAGCATGCAGTTCAGGAATATCATTTCCAATGATCAAGATATCATCGACGTAGAGGACTAGGAAAGTAATCACGCTCCCACTAAACCTCTTATATACACACGGGTCATCTTCGTTCTTGATGAAACCAAACTCAGAGATTGATTCATCAAAACGAATATTCCAGCTTCTAGAGGCTTGTTTAAGTCCATAAATGGACTTCTTTAACTTGCATATTTTATGACGATCTGATGGATTAGTGAAACCTTCAGGTTGTGTCATATGCACATCCTCATCCAGATTTCCATTAAGGAAAGCTGTCTTCACATCCATCTGCCAGATCTCATAATCGTAATATGCTGCTATCGCGAAAAGAATCCGAATAGACTTGAACATGGCTACAGGAGAGAAAGTTTCATCATAATCTATCCCATAGATTTGTTTGAAACCTTTCGCAACTAGCCTGCCTTTATAGGTAACCACGTTACCATCCATGTCAATCTTCTTCTTGAAGATCCATTTACAGCCTATAGGGATTACTCCCGGAGGCGGATCAACCAAATCCCAGACTTGGTTATCTGACATGGAGTCCATCTCGGCTCGCATAGCTTCAAGCCATCTAGCTGACTCCGGTCCACTGACCGCATCCGCATAAGTAAGGGGTTCATCATTATCAATGATGTAGACTCCGTCATAGCGCTCAGGCTGTCGACGGATCCTTCCCGATCTTTGCGGTTCCCGTGATATCTGAGCCTCAGGTTGTTCAATAACCTGATCTACCGGCTCAGGCTCATCCAACTGTGCTTGACTACTTTGTCCTTCCTCTGGATTCTCATCCAGCTTTATTTCTCTCCCACTGGCCTCTTGCAGAAGAAACTCCTTCTCAAGAAAAATGGCCGTCCGAGCAACAAATACTTTGTTCTCTTTGGGGTCGTAGATATAATAACCCTTAGTTTCCTTAGGGTAACCGACAAAGACACATTTCTCAGATCTGCTCTCTAGTTTCCCAGAGGCGAGCTTTTTGACATAAGCCTCGCAGCCCCAGATCCTGATAAATGTCAAGCTCGGCTGTTTCCCATACCATAACTCATATGGAGTCTTTGAAACGGCCTTGGATGGCACTCAGTTTAGTACCTTTGCAGCTGTTTCCAGTGCAAATCCCCAAAAGGAATATGGAAGAGTAGCCTGACTCATCATAGAACGAACCATATCAAGTAACGTTCTATTTCTCCTCTCGGACACACCATTCCATTGCGGAGTTCCTGGCGGAGTGAGCTGTGAGATAATCCCACACTCTTTTAGATAGTCAGTAAACTCATGACTCAAGTATTCTCCACCTCGATCAGAATGAAGTGCCTTGATATTTCGCCCTAGCTGATTCTGTACTTCATTCTTGAACTCTTTGAACTTGTCAAAAGATTCACTCTTATGTCTCATGAGATAGACATAACCATACCTACTGAAATCATCAGTAAAGGTAATGAAGTACTGATAGCCACCTCTGGCATGTTTACTAAATGGCCCACACACATCACTGTGTATAAGGTCAAGTAAACCTGAAGCCCTTTGACCTTTGTGAGGAAAAGGTGACTTCGTCATTTTACCCATCAAACAAGCTTTGCATGTATCAATCTCCTCATAGGAGAAAGATCCCAGCAGTCCATGATCATGCAACCGCTTAATGCGCTTCTTGTTAATATGGCCTAAACGACTATGCCATAACAAGGTGCTGTCTTCAGCATACTTGGCTTTCTTATTATCAATGTTTTGTATAGAATTTTCCATGTCCAACATGAATAACCCATTGTTAATTGAACCAGTTCCATAAACAATATTATCATAAGATAAAACACACTTTGAAATATTGCATTCAAAGGCAAATCCTTTCCTGACAAGAGCAGGAATAGAGACAATATTTTTAGTGATACTCGGTACAAAATAACAATTGTTTAATTCCAATACAATGCCAGATGGTAAAGAAATGAAATAGTCTCCTACAGCAACAGCAGCAACCCGTGCCCCGTTTCCAACGCGTAGGTCCACCTCATGCTGTCCCACCTGTCTTCTTCTCTTGAGTTCCTGTACATTTGAACAAATGTGAACTCCACATGCAGTGTCCAACACCCATGAAATAGAAGAAGAAGATAACATGACCTCAGTCACATAAATACCTGAGCCAGAAGCAATGCTTCCCCTCTTATCTCCTTGGAGCGCTTTATAGTCCTTTTTCCAGTGACCCAGCTGGCCACAGTGGAAACACCTGTTGTCCTTGGACCGCTTTACCTTCTGTTTCAGAGCCTTGCTATAGTTCTTGACAGGGGCTTTGCCCTTCTTCCCCTTCTTCTTGTTCCTAGAAGGAACCATTAAGACAGAGGTTGAAGGCTTTCCCTTCAGAGTCTCCTCAGTTGTCAAGAGCATATTCAGCAGCTCTGCCGGAGTACAATCGATTTTGTTCATATTAAAGTTAATAATGAACGAAAGAGGGCGGGAGAGACTGCAGAATAATATCCACAGCAAGCTCCTGGTTTATGGTATGCCCCAGTTTCTCCAGAGCCTCCTTGTGCCCAATCATCTTGAGCACGTGAGCTCCCACTGGGCTCCCTTCAGCCAGTTTGCTCTGAAAGAAAAGCTTTGTCAGATTATAGCGTTCTATCCTCGCCTGTGCAGCATACAGCATCTTGAGGTTCGCTATAATCTCTATAGCCGACATATCCTCATGCTGACGCTGCAGCGGTGGCGTCATAGACGCTAGCATCAGGCAAGCGACATCAATGCTATCATTGACGTGCTTTTCATAGGCATCACGAACCGCCCTTGCGGCGTTCGCAGCGGGTTGAGGCGGCACAGCCGTCTCGAGGACATACAGTTTCCTCTCAGCCTTAAGAACAATCTTAAGGTGTCCGAACCAGTCTGAGAAGTTTGGCCCAGCAAACTTCTCCCTTTCCAGTAGGGATCGCACATTGAAGCTCATGGTGTTCGTTGCTGCAGGAATCTACAACAATGCAAGAACAGCAAGGTCAGTATCAATGTCTAGAATCAATCCAGGACTTAAGAAAGATTCTTTTCTCACTATTTTATCTGACTGAAAAATCCATTAAACAGTCCGAAAGAGTAACACTCTTTTAGTGAGATGGGATCCAGATTTCATACTTGGTCTCCGCGTCCCGCTCAGGCGAGATAAGATGCACAGAGAGTACAAGCACTAATCTCTGGTAGGCAGTCCCTGCCAATCACCAACCCGTGTGATTCCCCTTCATCTGGGCAATCCAGCAGACTGTGCCAACTGAGTTGGTACAACACAATCTCTGACCCCGCAGATGGCTGCCTCCATGTGCTACCATATGCCCCATATGTAGCCTACATGGTCAAGCTGACCTGACCTACTCCCTGGACCACCACGTGCTATGCTGAGCAACGAGAAGCGATAAATCCCTTCTCTGTAACACGCAGGTGAAATCACACACCGTTTGAAGATAGATGGACGTGCCCACTGAGTGGGTACAACACGGCTCCAACGATAGTCAGAACAGTGAGGTTTCGCGTCAGAAGGCATTACGTGCTTGATATGTTAGCGTTGGATTTTAACGGTCCTTTTATCTTCTTTACTATCATTCAATTCCTATGGTGATAGCAGAAGATAAATAAATCATGCTGTTCTACTTATTTAAACAATAAAAGAAAGCATGCATCTTATGTGGTAAAAGCCCATAGCCTAAGTAAGACCTTAAGTCTTCACTTGGTTTTCTTGGGTCTTTTGCCTCTCATCTGGTCCAAACCAGGGCCCTAGCGCCAAGAGCAGCTCAGGTGCGCCCACCAGCTGAATGCGCCTCTGCAATTGTGCTCTGTGCTCTTGTCTAATCAAATACATTTTGATCTATCTAGACAAGCTTGACTCGCAGGTCAAATATACAATAAATTAATGAATAATGTGATTCACAGATCACAATAAAATTAATTTACAATTTACCAGGCTCGCAGGCCCCAGCACAGCACACATTAAGGGCAACCCACATAAGATAAAATAAACAAGCAAATGGCATCAATCAATCATCATGTGATCCCTTACAAAGAAAATAAAATTTTGAAAACCCCATTGGCATCAATTTTAATTTTCTTATGAGTCCTACAACCTTACAATGGTCCATTGATAGGGATCCACTCAACAATCTAGTTAGATCCATACCCTTGCATGCACCAAGTCCTAATTGACTCGAGTTGACCTAATGGTCAACCATGCATGCGCCAAGGGCTGAACAACCCTCATGAGTTCTGGCAAGCGGGTGTGACCCCGGGCCTAACTCATGTGTGTTCAATGGTCGTCTCAACCAGACCTCGCTACACGCCTGTGATGCAATCGACTTATAGCCACCTAGTGCTTGCGCACAGGTGCCATCTGGTCGATCCATCTAGGCTGTCAGATGGTCTGATCAGACTAGGTTGATCTAAACTAGATGCTGCTTTCAACCCCATCAACCCATCTAAGGGATTATAGTAGGCGCATTAGATCTAATGGGCGCGCAAGGTAAGTTTTTCTTTTGAAAACAATGACAAGCGCTAACCACAAACATTATACATGCGCAAATCAAGATAAACCTACATCTAGGAGCTTAAACTAGCATGTAGTTTATTTCGGCATGTACATAGATCTATACTTTGCAAGCGCAAACAAGGATCACTCAAAGCAACCATATGATTCATATAAGATCCTAGCTCTGATACCAATTGAAGGGTCCCCTTCGAGGGGGAGCGCAAGCAAATGAAACCCTAATTTAGGGGGGCGCATGCATGTTTGCTAGAGTTTCAATAATGCAATCGCATATATGCTCATATAATCAACTTTGATAGATTGATTAGAATGGTAGCGACTCATACCATGGCCATCGCTTAGATGGTGTCTAGGAAGTAAAGAGAACGATGGGGTTCTCCTCCAAAGCGCCACACACAAGATGAACGATGGCTTGCTCCTTGGACGCTCCTTGTGCTAGCAAGGTTCTCCAAGTGACCTTGTCGTGTGAGAAGGGATGAAGAAGATTGAGAGAACAAGCTTGGGCGAGAGCTACTTGCGCAAAACCTCCTTGTCGTCCAAAGCCACACCTCACCACTCGACAAGAGTGAATGGAGAAGAGGAGCGCTTACGTTACAAGGTGGAAGCGTTTCTCCATTTGGAAAACCGACTTCCACATAAGGCAAGTCCTCAATGCATGCGTTCATGCATTGAACCATCGAAACCTTCTCTCATTCGAACCAAACGTTCACCTAGTGAACCGGTTCAAATCAATGGGTTTGGTTCAAAACAATTAACCCAAGCTACTTGGTCTAGATCACATTGAACCCTAAGGCTCAAGATCTAACCGTTTATCTCCTGATGCTCCTGATCTCACCGATCTAGCATCATCTCTCTCGATCGAAGCTTACCGATCTCAAGCCCTAATCAATCAAACATGATCAGACCAGATCTCACTTACAATCAGAGATTAAATCCCTTTAAACTGAACCCAAACAATTCAGTCCACACGATCTGACTCAAGTAAGCCATATCATCAAATTGTGCGACCCTGAGGGTTTCCTTTAAATGTCGGTAACGATAACTCACGTTATCACGATCAGTGAGGGGTATCTAGCAACACATCACTGTCTCCCGATATAAAGGAAAGAGTCTTCCAAGACTACACCCAAACCACAGCACAAGTGTGAATCTATTCACAAGGCATACATATTTCCTTTGCCACTGGATGTTCTTATTGGACAAGCGTGTCAAGCTTGTGACTCCAATATGATGAGCATGATTAGATCAGATGAACATAGTCACCTGGGTATGGCCATACACTTTCTCAATCATCTCATTCAGGGGGGCCCCTTTAGAACATCACACTCCTTAAACAAGGAGACGGCAATCCTTTATCTATCACTAGTGCCCTAACCTGACTCATGATCATTATCCAAGATAGTCTATGATCATTATGTTTCAAATGATATTGAACTACCTCAAAACAATGACAATCATCATTTAGAAACACAAGTGATCTCAAGTCAAAGGACATGTGCCACTTGCAGCATTCAAGGATCATTCACATTGTGACAAGCAATTGAATATCCTAGTAGGGTCTGTCCAGTACATCCAATGTACCCATGAGTCTACATCTTATTCCATGCTCGAAGCATCCTATAAGATTAGAACACATATTAGTCTCAATCATATCAAGGCTGTCTCATGTTCACCAAGATATCTCGACTAAGGACTTTATAGCATGTCAGCCTAGCTGAACAGCTCTGAGACATTATTCAGAAGTACACTTATTGATGCAGACAAGGTAACAAACTGAATAACAACCATGCCTTATAAACATAAGAGTTTATTACATGATACTTTTACAATCCCAAGGCCTCAAACATTAGCCTTAAGGGCATACCCTAACAGGGCAAGGGTGGCATTTTACGCTTGGCGCAATTGTAAGAAGGAAGAAATAAATGCTCTATTAAAACATTTCCTTCTAGGAATTTGAATTTGAATTTCGAATTTCTTTCTTTGATGGAGCTTTCTTGTGGCCGAATCCTCTTGGACTCTTTCCTTTTGTTGGCTTGATTCAAACGTTGGGATCGCCGGATTTCCACCTTGTTGGGCTCCTTTGGGTCGTCATGGGGTGGAGCAACATGGTAGGGGGGGTGGTGCACATCGAAGTGGGGTCGTCGAGGCTGCAAAGTGCCTTCAGGGTCGAAGACGGCCTGGCCATGATAGTGATCACGATCGTGTTCAAAGTCGACACAATTCACAGAATCGAGCACGGCCTGCCCGTGCTTGGGATCACGCCCGTGCTTGGCATTGCCGAAATCCACATAATCGAGCACGGCCAACCCGTGCTTGGAATCACGCCCGTGCTTGGTGATGACACCAAAATATGTAGTATGTTTTGCTTCATTTTGGATACCTTTTCATACTAAATTGAGGATCTTTTACTTGTTTTTATGTTAAATCCATCAAATATTGCAAAGTCTACTTCTATTTTGGTTTTTCATGTTTTTCAGGCAAAAAGGCACTATTTAAAGCGTTTTCAAGCGAAATCAAATACATGGAAGAGTTATCATCATCAAGAGGAAATCACCCAAAAAATTTCACGCAAAACGGAGCAATTCAGCAAATTACGGCAATGCCGTAACCCATTTTACGGTACCATAATTCCAGACAGTACCGTAAAATCCGAGCCCTGCCATATTTTGAGAAGTTTCCGAACAGAAAGATTTTTGGATTTTGCGGCACTTGCCGTAAGCAACATTACGGTACCATATTTCGGAGAGCTTCAGAATAGAAACTTCACCCGAAATTACGGCACTACTGTAAGAAACTACACGGGCCGTAATTTCCAGACGTTCGTGAACAGAGCGTTCAGCCGATTTTACGGCACTATCGTAAACCAGATTACGGTGCCGTAATTCCCGACGACATCAGAACAAAAGACTCGAGCAATTTTATGACAGTGTCATAAGACATTACACTACCGTAATTGCTGTTCTGAACGCGACACCCGATTCTTGCGGAGAAGATCGCGAGAGATCTAGAGCCTAAAATCGGATGCCGTAAGAAGCAGGGGGAGAGCTTTTTATGGGGGGATTACGGAGAGACCAAAAGCCCCAAAATTTCGTGTACTGTCGAGGGAGAAATCGCGATCCATGTCGCCGCCTAGGGTTTCACCGCCACGCTCGATCCAGACATCCTCTGGCCGTAATTTTCATACTGAAGCTTTGTCTGAAGGATGAGACAACATGCCAGAGGTTTCAGACCGAAAGGAGATCGATTGGAAGAGAAATCGAAGAACAAGGAGTCGCCGGCACTGTTCATCGGCGGTTCTTGCAAAATTACGGCTGTGAAATACTTCACAGCCGTGCTGTATTTTCTAAATTTCTCTTTTACTTCAATTTTTGATCCTCTGAAACCAAGATCTATTGTAATTCCCTCATGATGATAGCTTAAACTACTTTTGGGACATGGGGGAGTAATTCACTTGATTTCCAATGACTAGATGACTATTTTTACTATTTCGTTGAGTTTAATATTACCTTGATGATTTTGCTCATGTGATAATTGTACTTAGACTCTCTATAAGTTCATGTTACTAATTATGTTCTTAGAATTTTCACTTGAGACCGAAAGGTAATTGCTTGAGAATTTAGAACCCTAGAATTGCATGTTAGGATCCCTTCCTTAGGTTAGATCTAATTTGATCTGTTCTAGTAGATTAATTGCCATAATTATAACATGAACCTATAGATTGAGTTTATTTGTCAAACGTGGAGATCTTGTGCGAAAGCAAGGATCGGAACGTTGGAGATCCGTGAATAAAACTAGTGTTGAGACTTGGATGCACAAAAGTGATCCTTGAATCTCTACTACATATTATCAGCATTGAATTCGGATGCACGAAAGTGATCCTTGAATTCATTGTTTGATGATTTACTTATCTTCAACGTTGGGAAGAATTTTGCTCGAAAGCGAGGATAAATCCCTGTGCGGTTGTTTGCACGAAAGTGAAACAACCCTTTTATTTAGTAAATTACATCTTCATCATGATAAATTTAAACTGACGAAATCCTTATTCATATCTAGCTCATAAAAGTTAAAGTGAACGAAACCCTAGTCCCAGCTTTTCTCTCTGATAATTCCGTTTTTAGCTCTCAATTTCTATTCTCACAACTTCGATTAGCCTAGACAGCAAGAAATCAGATATTTAGTATTCGACTACATAGGTCCCTGTGGATTCGATACTTTCTTTATTACTTCGAGTATCCGTGCACTTGCGGATCATGACAAGTTTTTGGCGCTGTTGCCGGGGACCTTAGTTTTCGTCGATATTAGAGACGTTGAGATTATTGCTAGACTAGGTTTCACTTATGTTTTATCTTTTTATTCTTTTCTGCTTACTTACATCATTTGATCAGTTTGCTCTAGTGTGCGCAGGAAATTCATTTCTAATGGCTGATCAAAGATCACTGAGGGACTATGCATCCGCTAATCCTCAAAGGATACAATTTAGCATTGCTAGACCTGCAATTGAGGCCTCCAACTTTGAAATTAACCCTTCCTTCTTGTCTATGATCCAGCAGAACCAGTTTGGAGGATCATCAATCAAAGATCCTTACTCACATTTATATGTCTTTCTTGAATATTGTGATACCATAAAAATTCATGGAGTTTATGATGACGCATTAAAACTGATATTGTTCCCTTTTTCTCTCAGGGATCAAGCACGATCTTGGTTGCATTCTCGTCGACCCAATACCTTCACAACATGGGAACAATTGTCAAAAGCTTTTCTGATGAAATATTTTCCACCGAGCAATACTATCCAATTGAGGAATCATATCACGAACTTTCGACAGAAGTGCGGAGAATCACTCAGCGAGGCATGGGAGAGATTTAATGATCTACAACGGAAGTGTCCTAACCATGGCTTCGAAAATGAGTTTTTAATTCAGATATTTTATTATGTCTTAGTTTATAATATCCGTCTAATTATTGATGCTGCCGCAGGGGGATCCTTGATGAATAGAACATTTGACGATGCTTTCAAGTTGCTCAAGGAGATGTCCTTGAATCATAGCCAATGGGCTCCAGATGAAGGAATGTTATGTTGTCATCAACATGGTAAGAATGAGAATGAGGATCAGCAACCCTTGACTGAAGAGGTTAGTGAACCCATGCTAGAGAAACTTTCAGCTAGCCAAATTCAATCATTGCAAATTCAAAACACAAAAAAATTTGAGGATCTTGAAGAAACTGTTAGTCACCTTGCTTCTCAATTAGAATCTTTAGTGGCCTACAATAAAGTTCTAGAAGAACAAATATCTAGATTAAGCTCTGGGGAACATTGCAATGCCATTATCACTAGAAGTGGGAGACAATTAGGAGAACTTAAGGAGAAAGAGTCTATTAATGATCGTTATGAGGAATTAGAATTAGAAAAATGTTCTGAACATAAACAAGCACTACCTAGTTTAATGCCTAAAAGGGGAAGTAAACAAAAAGGGGGTGTGTCATGTAAAGAAGATGATTGTAAGACTAATCTACCTCCTCCCTATAGACCACCAGTACCTTTTCCCCAAATGATAATGCAAGAAAAGTTAGATAAGCAATTTGGAAAATTTCTTGATGTTTTGAAAAAGCTTTACATTAACATACCATTTACTGAAGCTTTATCTCAAATGCCCATATATGCTAAATTTTTGAAAGAAATCTTGTCTAACAAAAGAAAGATAGAGACCTATGGTACCGTAGCTTTAATCGAGGAATGTAATGCTGTTATTCAAAACAGGTTACCACCAAAATTGAATGATCCAGGTAGTTTTTCTATCCCATGTTTTATTGGTAGTATGGCTTTCGACCGAGCCTTATGTGATCTAGGGGCTAGTGTAAGTCTTATGCCTTTGTCTGTGTGCAGGAAATTGGACATGGGAGCTCCTAAACCGACCACAATTTCTTTGCAGCTCGCTAATCGATCGGTAAATTATCTAGTGGTTATTCTAGAGGATGTTCCTATACAAGTTGGTAAATACTTCATACCTGCTGATTTTGTGGTACTTGAAATGGAAGAGGATACTAAGATTCCTATTATTTTGGGTAGGCCGTTCTTAGCCACTGCTGGAGCCGTTATTGATGTACGGAACGGTAGACTTGCTTTAAGAATTGGCAATGATAAGATTGAGTTCGATTTGAATAATTCGTTGAAAAGACCTACATATGCTAGTTCTTGTTGCACTATTCATGCCATTGATGACACAGTTTATGATGTTAGTTGTTTGTTTGATGATTCTTCTGCTGATGTTCCTTTATCTGATTCTTTTTCTAATACCTCAAAAAATTCTTGTAAAAAAATTGATAATTCTGACTTTGAGAATGATTTTGATGAACTCGATGATGAAAAACAAGATATTTTAGACTGTGCTACGTTTGATAATGAAAGTGAAAAGATCCCTAAAGTTGAGTTGAAGGTTTTACCTGATAATCTTAGATATGAATTTCTTGGTCCTAACTCCATCTACCCTGTGATTGTGGATGCTAAATTAGATGCCAGGGAAACTGATCTACTCTTGTAGGAGCTAAGAATTCATAGAAAGGTAATTGAGTATTCCATTGATGACTTAAAAGGGATTAATCCTTCTTTTTGCATGCACATGATTCACATGGAGGATGAGCACAAACCGCATGTAGATTTTCAGAGAAGACTCAACCCGTCTATGAAGGAAGTGGTGAAGAAGGAAGTACTAAAATTGCTAGATGCAGGTATTATCTACCCTATCTCTGATAGTAAGTGGGTGAGTCTTGTACACTGTGTCCCAAAGAAGGGAGGTGTCACTGTAATGAAAAATAAAGATAATGAATTGATACCTGTTAGAAATGTCACTAGTTGGCGTATGTGCATCGATTATAGAAAATTAAATGTTGCCACTAGGAAAGATCATTTCCCCTTACCTTTCATTGATCAAATGGTGGAGAGACTTGCCAAACACTCTCACTTTTGTTTTCTTGATGGGTATTCCGGATTTTTTCAGATTCCTATTCATCCTGATGATCAGGATAAAACCACTTTTACATATCCTTATGGTACTTTTTCTTATAGAAGAATGCCCTTTGGTTTATGCAATGCACCTGCCACTTTTCAAAGGTGTATGATGGCAATTTTTTCTGAATTTATTGAAGACTTCATGGATGTTTTTTTGGATGATTTGAAGGTAAACCTAGGTCACATGCGCATCTAGAATGTGCAACGGCGGAAATGCTAGGTTTCAAAATCGCTTGACTTAAACATATGATCAACCTTGAAAAGATAGGTTAGAACATTACCATTGCCATGCTTTGAGTGGCGGCTTGGAGGAAGAAAGAGGTGAATGCTTCTTCTCCAAAGGAATCACACACAAGATGAAGTTTGCTTCTTCCTTGTGCTCCTTGTGCTAGCAAAGACACTAAGGAGTCTTTGATCGTGTGATGAGATGTTTTTCTTCTTGCTGGCCGAACTCCCTGGTGCTGATCGTGAAGACGAACCACACACACACACGAGAGAAGAAAGGGGCGAGAGGCGTTTACCGTTCGAAGACGTGGGGCGTTCCAAAAGAAAAATCGACTTCCATATATAGTAAGTACATAACTCCTTCTTTAAGTCCCCATGAAGCCATCGAAAACTCCTCTCCCCTTTGAACCATGCGTTCACATAAGTGAACCGGTTCAATTTCATTTGGTTCAAGAACCAAATCGAACCAGCCATGGTCTTGATCTCTCTGAACCTCATGGTTCAAGATCTCACCACACATCTCAATGAACCTCTTGATCTTTACGATCAAGCATCAATTCTGCCGATCGAAGCTTACCGATCATATGCCCTAATCAATCAAACATGATCAGACTAGATCTCACTTCCAATCAGAGTTTAAATTGCTTTAAACTGAACTAGAATAATTCCAGTCCACACGATCTGACAAAAGTAAGCCATATCATCAAATTGTGCGACCCTAAGGGTTTCCTTCATTGTCGGTAACGATAACTTATGTTATCACGATCAGAGAGGGGTATCTAGCAACACATCACTGTCTCCCGATATGAAGGAAAGAGTCTTCCAAGACTACTCCCAAACCATAGCACAAGTGTGAATCCAATTCACCCAGCATACTTGTTCCCTTTGCCACTGGATGTTCTCGTTGGACAAGCCTGTCAAGCCTGTAATTCCAACACGATGAGAATGGTTAGATCAGATGAACATAGTCATCTGGGTATGGCCATACACTTTCTCAACCATCTCATCCAGAGGGGGCCCCTTTAGAACATCACACTCCAACTAGGAGAGGCAATCCTATATCTATCACTAGTGTCCTAACATGACTCATGCCCACTATCCAAGATAATTCTTGACCATTATCTTTCAAATGATATTGAACTACCTCAAGACAATGCCAATCATCACTTAGAAACACAAGTGATCTCAAGTCAGAGGGAAATATGCCACTTGCTTGCTTATAAGGATTTATTCACATTGTGACAAACAATTGAATATCCTAAATAGGGTCAGTCCAGTACATCCAATGCACCTATGTGTCTAAATCTTATTCCATACTCGAAGCATCCTATAAGATTAGAACACATATTAGTCTCCATCATATCAAGGCTGTCTCATGTTCACCAAGATATCTCGACTAAGGACAACTCTGAATGTCAGCAAAGCTGAACATCATTGAGACATTACTCAGAGGTATACATACAGCAGCAGAGAATGCAACAATCTGAATAACAACAATTGCCTTTATAAACATATACTTAGTTTATACATGATACTGATAATAACCCAAGGCCTCAAACATTAGCCTTAAGGGCATACACTAACAATCTCCCACTTGCACTTAAATTAATGGTTGAGAAATCTCAAACCCATATTATTACTGTGCTTTTCATGCTTCTGCTGCGCCAGAGGCTTTGTAAGCGGGTCAGCTAGATTGTCATCTGTATGAATCTTGCAGATCTTGATCTCTCCTCGATCTATGATCTCACGGATCAAATGAAACCTTCTCTGTATGTGCTTGGACTTCTGGTGTGACCGTGGTTCCTTTGCTTGTGCAATCGCTCCAGTGTTATCACAGAAGATAACCAATGGATCTGCACTTGAAGGAACAACACCAAGTTCTTGAACGAACTTACGAATCCATACTGCCTCCTTTGATGCTTCTGAGGCTGCAACATACTCGGCTTCTGTTGTAGAATCAGCAACAATTGATTGTTTGAAACTCTTCCACACCACTGCTCCTCCATTCAAGCTAAAAACATAGCCTGATTGCGATCGGAAATCGTCTTGGTCAGATTGGAACGAAGCGTCAGTATATCCTTCAATACTGAGTTCTTCCTGACCTCCATAAATCAAGAACATATCTTTGGTTCTCCGAAGATATTTCAAAATATTCTTGACTGCAATCCAGTGTGCCTTCCCTGGATTACTTTGGAACCGACTGGTCACGCTTAACCCGTAAGCGACGTCTGGGCGAGTACATAACATCGCATACATGATGGACCCAATAGCCGAAGCATAAGGCGTATTGTCCATCTCATCTTTCTCAGACTGTGTTTGAGGACACTGGCTCTTCGAAAGATTCAGACCATGTCTGACTGGAAGATATCCTCTTTTAGAATTTTCTAAATGGAATCTCTCCAGGACCTTATCGATGTAAGTACTCTGGCACAGCCTGAGAAGCCTATTAGATCTATCTCTGTAGATCTCCACACCTAATACATAGGCTGCTTCTCCCAAATCTTTCATCTGGAAACATTTTCTTAACCATGCCTTGACTGCATGTAGTTCAGGAATATCGTTTCCAATGATTAAAATATCATCGACGTAGAGGACTAGGAAAGTAATCACGCTCCCACTAAACCTCTTATATACACACGGGTCATCTTCATTTTTGATGAAACCAAATTCACAGACTGATTCATCAAAACGAATATTCCAGCTTCTCGATGTTTGTTTTAGTCCATAAATGGACTTCTTTAATTTGCATATCTTATGATGTTCTGATGGATTGATGAAACCTTCAGGCTGTGTCATAATCATAATATGCTGCTATCGCGAGAATAATTCGAATGGACTTGAACATGGCTACAGGAGAGAAAGTTTCATCATAATCTATCCCGTAGATTTGTTTAAAACCTTTCGCAACTAGCCTGCCCTTATAGGTAACCACGTTACCATCCATGTCTTTCTTCTTCTTGAAGATCCACTTACAGCCTATAGGGATTATTCCCGGAGGCGGATCAACCAAATCCCAGACTTGGTTGTCTGACATGGAGTCCATCTTGGCTCACATAGCTTCAAGCCATCTTGCTAATTCCGGTCCACTGACCGCGTCCGCATAAGTGAGGGGTTCAACATTAATGATGTAGACTCCGTCATAGCGCTCAGGCTGACGACGGATCCTTCCCGATCTACACGGTTCCCGTGATATCTGAGCCTCAGGTTGAACATTAACCTGATCTATTGGCTCAAGCTCATCCAACTGAGCTTGACTACTTTGTCCCTCTTCTGGAATTTCATCCAGCTTTATTTCTCTCCCACTGGCCTCTTGCAGAAGAAATTCCTTGGGATCGTAGAAATAATAACCCTTAGTTTCTTTAGGGTAAACGACAAAGATACATTTATCTGATCTGCTCTCCAGTTTCCCAGAGACGAGCTTTTTGACATAAGCCTCGCAACCCCAGATTTTAATAAATGTCAAGCTCGGCTGTTTCCCATACCATAACTCATATGGCGTCTTTGAAATGGCCTTGGATGGCACTCGGTTTAGCACCTTTGCAGCTGTTTCCAGTGCAAATCCCCAAAAGGAGTAAGGTAGAGTAGCCTGACTTATCATAGAACGAACCATATCCAATAAGGTTCTATTTCTCCTTTTGGACACACCATTCCATTGCGGTGTTCCTGGTGGAGTGAGCTGTGAGATGATCCCACACTCCTTCAGATAGTCAGTAAACTCACGACTCAAGTATTCTCCACCTCGATCTGAATGAAGTGCCTTGATATTTTGGCCTAACTGATTCTGTACTTCATTTTTGAATTCTTTGAACTTGTCAAAAGATTCACTTTTATGTCTGACTGGATAGACATAACCATACCTACTGAAATCATCAGTAAAAGTAATGAAGTATGAATAGCCACCTCTGGCATGTTTACTAAACGGCCCACACACATCACTGTGAATAAGGTCAAGTAAACATGAAGCCCTTTCACCTTTATTAGAAAAAGGAGTCTTCGTCATTTTACCCATTAAACAAGCTTTGCATGTATCAAACTCCTCATAGGAGAATGATCCCAGCAGTCCATGATCATGCAACCGCTTAATGCGCTTCTTGTTAATATGGCCTAAACGATTATGCCATAGCAAGGTGCTATCATCAGTATGCTTGGCTTTCTTGTTATGAATTTGTTGTACAGAACATTCCATGTCCAACATGTATAACCCATTGTTAATCGACCCAGTTGCATAAACAATATTATCATATGAAATACAACACTGTGAAGTTTTGCATTCAAAAGAAAAACCTTTCCTGACAAGAGCAGGAATAGAGATAATATTCTTAGTTATGCTTGGTACAAAATAACAATTGTCAAGTTCTAATACAAAACCAGATGGTAAAGAGATGTTATATTCCCCTACAGCAACAGCAGCAACCCGTGCCCCGTTTCCAACTCGTAGGTCCACCTCATGCTGTCCCACCTGTCTTCTTCTCTTGAGTTTCTGCACATTTGAACAAATGTGAAATCCACATGCAGTGTCCAACACCCATGAAATAGAAGAAGCTACCATGACTTCAGTCACGTAAATACCTGAGCCATAAGTGAAAGGCTTGCTTCCCTTCTTCTCTCCTTGGAGCGCTCTATAGTCCTTCTTCCAGTGACCCAGCTGGCCACAATGGAAACATCTGTTGTCCTTTGACCGCTTCACCTTTTGTTTCAAAGCCTTGTTGTAGCTCTTGATAGGGGTTTTGCCCTTCTTCCCCTTCTTCTTATTCCTTGAAGGAACCATTAAGACAGAGGATGAAGGCTTTCCCTTCTCAAGAGTCTGCTCTGTGGTACAGAGCATGTTCAGTAACTCTGCCGGAGTACAGTAGATTTTGTTCATATTAAAATTAATGATGAACGGATCGAAAGAGGCCGGGAGAGACTGCAGGATAATATCTACAACAAGTTCTTGATTGATGGTATGTCCCAGTTTTTCTAGAGCCTCCTTGTACCCAATCATCTTGAGTACGTGAGCTCCCATTGGACTCCCTTCAGTCAGTTTGCTATGAAAGAAAAGTTTTGTCAAGTTATAGCGTTCTGTCCTTGCCTGTGCAGCATACAGCATTTTGAGATTTGCTATAATATCAATAGCTGACAAATCCTCATGCTGACGCTGGAGCTCGGGCGTCATTGACGCAAGCATAAGGCAAGCGACATCAGTACTATCACTGACGTGCTTTTCATAAGCATCTCGAACCGCCCTTGCGGCGTTCACAGCGGGTTGAGCCGGTATTGCCGACTCAAGGACATACAGCTTCCTCTCAGCTTTAAGTACAATCTTAAGCTGTCTGTACCAGTCTGAGAAGTTTGGCCCAGCAAACTTCTCCTTTTCCAATATGGATCGCAAATTGAGCCCTGTGGTGTTCGTTGCTGCAGGAATCTACAACATAGCAAGAACAACAAGGTCAGTATCCATGTTAGAATCAATCCAGGACTTAAGAGTGATTCTTTTCTCACTATTTTATCTGACTGAAAATCCAATAAAACAGCCCGAAAGAGTGAAACTCTTTTAGTGAGATGGGATCCAGTTTTCATACTTGATCTCCGCGTCCCGCTCAGGCGAGATAAGATACACAGAGAGTACAAGCACTAGTCACTGGTAGGCTATCCATGCCAATCGCCAACCCGTGCGATTCCCCTTCATCTAGGCAATCCAGAAGACCGTGTCAACTGAGTTGGTACAACACAGTCTCTGATTCCTCAGATGGCTGCCTCCATACAGCTATCATATGCTCTATATGTAGCCTATATGGTCAAGCTGACCTGACCTACTCCCTGGACCATCACATGCTATGCTGAGCAATGAGAAGAGATAAATCCTTTCTCTGTAGCATGTAGATGTAATCGCACACCGTCTGAAGATAGCTGGGCGTGCCCACTGAGTGGGTACAACACGGCTCCAATGATAGTCAGAACAGTGAGGTTTCGCGTCAGAAGGCTATCGAGCTTGATATTGACGTTGGATTTTAACGGTCTTTTATCTTCTTACTATCATGCAAATTCTATAGTGATAGCAGAAGATTAAAGCATGCATGTGCTAATATTACTTAAAACAGTAAATGAAAGCACCAAATATCTTATGTGGTAAACGCCCATAAATGCCTAAGTAAAACCCTAGTTTTACAAAAGTCTTCACTTGAGCTCTTTATGGGATTCTAGCACTTCATCTGGCCCAGCCCGGGCCCAAGCGCCCTCTGCAGCTCATATGTGCCCATCAGGTAGTATGCGCCTGTTCTAGAGTCGACCTCTAGACCACCTATCTAGAGAAGCCAATTGCTGCATGCGCATCTATCATTTGTGCTGTGTACTCATGTCATCTCAAAATACATTTTGAAACTATCTAGACATGGTTTGACACGCAGGTCAATTATACATTTTCATAAATGAAAGTGTGATTCGCAGATCACAGCAAATTTCTATTTAATTCCAGGCACGCAGGCCCCAGCACAGCACACAAGATAAGGGCAGCCCACATAAGATTAAATAAACACTCATTCAACATGTTAAACATGCATACATGTGATCCAAATAGAAATAAAATTTTTGAAAAAACCCATGGCATCAATTTTATTTCCTTATGTGCCCTACTACCTTACAACGGTCCATTAACAGGTATCCACTCGTTAGACCAAGTTAGACCTACTGCCCTTGCATGCACCCAGTCATAACTGACTTGCGTCGACCACATGGTCAACTATGCATGCCTTAAGGGCTGAACGTCCCACATGATTTCTGGCAAGCGGGTGTGACCCCGGGCCTTAATCATGATCGTTCACTAGGCGCCTCAATCAGACATCGCTACACGCCCTTCTGCAGTCGGCCTATAGCCACCTGTATAGCTTGCGCACAGGTGTTATCTAGCCGCCCCATCCAGGCTGTCAGATGGTCTGATTAGGCTGTTGGGTCCAGACTTGACTAACGACTTCAACATTGTAAACCCGTCTAAGTATTTAAAGTAGGCTTTTAGATAGATCTATGTGAGGGTCGCGCATGATGATAAATTTTAAAGGAAAACTTCTATGAACAGCGCAAACAAACAACATCATATGCGCAAGCTTAAAGGTAAACAAAATACATCTAACATGTGGCATGTATTTTCGCATGACAACAAAAAGCATGCGCATCATGAAGATCTATCCAAAGCATAAAACCAAACATGGATCACAAGACGGCAATCATATATATCAAGCCAAAACCATGCTCTGATACCAATTGAAGGTAAACCTAGGTCACATGCGCATCTAGAATGTGCAACGGCGGAAATGCTAGGTTTCAAAATCGCTTGACTTAAACATATGATCAACCTTGAAAAGATAGGTTAGAACATTACCATTGCCATGCTTTGAGTGGCGGCTTAGAGGAAGAAAGAGGCGAATGCTTCTTCTCCAAAGGAATCACACACAAGATGAAGTTTGCTTCTTCCTTGTGCTCCTTGTGCTAGCAAAGACACTAAGGAGTCTTTGATCGTGTGATGAGATGTTTTTCTTCTTGCTGGCCGAACTCCCTGGTGCTGATCATGAAGACGAACCACACACACACACGAGAGAAGAAAGGGGCGAGAGGCGTTTACCGTTCGAAGGCGTGGGGCGTTCCAAAAGAAAAATCGACTTCCATATATAGTAAGTACATAACTCCTTCTTTAAGTCCCCATGAAGCCATCGAAAACTCCTCTCCCCTTTGAACCATGCGTTCACATAAGTGAACCGGTTCAATTTCATTTGGTTCAAGAACCAAATCGAACCAGCCATGGTCTTGATCTCTCTGAACCTCATGGTTCAAGATCTCACCACACATCTCAATGAACCTCTTGATCTTTACGATCAAGCATCAATTCTGCCGATCGAAGCTTACCGATCATATGCCCTAATCAATCAAACATGATCAGACTAGATCTCACTTCCAATCAGAGTTTAAATTGCTTTAAACTGAACTAGAATAATTCCAGTCCACACGATCTGACAAAAGTAAGCCATATCATCAAATTGTGCGACCCTAAGGGTTTCCTTCATTGTCGGTAACGATAACTTATGTTATCACGATCAGAGAGGGGTATCTAGCAACACATCACTGTCTCCCGATATGAAGGAAAGAGTCTTCCAAGACTACTCCCAAACCATAGCACAAGTGTGAATCCAATTCACCCAGCATACTTGTTCCCTTTGCCACTGGATGTTCTCGTTGGACAAGCCTGTCAAGCCTGTAATTCCAACACGATGAGAATGGTTAGATCAGATGAACATAGTCATCTGGGTATGGCCATACACTTTTTCAACCATCTCATCCAGAGGGGGCCCCTTTAGAACATCACACTCCAACTAGGAGAGGCAATCCTATATCTATCACTAGTGTCCTAACATGACTCATGCCCACTATCCAAGATAATTCTTGACCATTATCTTTCAAATGATATTGAACTACCTCAAGACAATGCCAATCATCACTTAGAAACACAAGTGATCTCAAGTCAGAGGGAAATATGCCACTTGCTTGCTTATAAGGATTTATTCACATTGTGACAAACAATTGAATATCCTAAATAGGGTCAGTCCAGTACATCCAATGCACCTATGTGTCTAAATCTTATTCCATACTCGAAGCATCCTATAAGATTAGAACACATATTAGTCTCCATCATATCAAGGCTGTCTCATGTTCACCAAGATATCTCGACTAAGGACAACTCTGAATGTCAGCAAAGCTGAACATCATTGAGACATTACTCAGAGGTATACATACAGCAGCAGAGAATGCAACAATCTGAATAACAACAATTGCCTTTATAAACATATACTTAGTTTATACATGATACTGATAATAACCCAAGGCCTCAAACATTAGCCTTAAGGGCATACCCCAACAGATTTCTCTATCTATGGTTTCTCTTTTGATGACTATTTAGCTAATCTCTCTAGAGTTTTACAGAGATGCGAAGAGATTAACCTTGCCTTGAATTGGGAAAAGTGTCACTTTATTGTTAGACAGGGGATAGTTTTGGGCCATCTTGTTTCAGAGAGGGGGATTGAAGTGGACAAGGCCAAGATAGAAGTGATTGAAAAGTTAGCACCACCCACCACTGTCAAGGAGATCAGGAGCTTTTTGGGACATGCAGGGTTTTACAGGAGATTCATCAGGGACTTCTCTAAACTTACTAAACCTTTAACTGATTTACTCTATAAAGACACCAAATTCTGCTTCGATGAGAAATGCCTATTTGCTTTTCAGGAGTTAAAGAAAGCTTTGGTTTCAGCACCCATCATCTAGCCCCCAGATTGGGACTTGCCCCTTGAACTCATGTGCGACGCCAGTGATTATGCAGTAGGGGCAGTCTTGGGACAGAGAAAAGATAAGAAACCTCATGTCATTCGCTATGCCAGCAAGACTTTGGATGAGACACAGAAAAATTACACCACCACTGAGAAAGAACTATTGGCCATAGTATTTGCTTTTGATAAATTTAGGTCATACTTAATTAACTCCAAAGTGGTAGTATACACTGAGCATGCAGCTGTGAAATACTTAATGCAGAAAAAAGACAGCAAACCTTGATTACTCAGATGGATTTTGCTTCTGCAAGAATTTGATTTGGAGATTAAAGACAAAAAGGGATCAGAAAACCTTGTTGCAGATCATCTCTCAAGAATAATGGTAGACACTGAAAAGAATAATGAGATCAATGATTCCTTCCCTGAAGAACGACTTTTAACCATTGAACAAATCAAAGCTCCCTGGTATGCTGATATAGTAAATTACCTTGTTGCTAATGTTTTTCCTCCTGATTTGACCTACCAAAAAAGGAAGAAGTTCTTAGCTGAGGTAAAATACTATTTTTGGGATGAGCCTTATGTGTTTAGAAGATGTACATACGGTATTTTTAGAAGATGTGTACCTGAAGAAGAAGTCACAGATATTTTGTGCCAATGTCATGGATCCTCTTATGGTGGTCATGCCAGTACTGAAAAGACTGCTTATAAAGTGTTACAATCAAGATTTTATTGGCCTACCATTTTCAAAGATGCTAGAAACTTTGTGTTATCTTGTGACAGATGTCAAAGAACGGGGAACATTAGTAGAGAACATGAAATGCCACTATCTAACATTCTTGAAGTTGAAATTGAAGAGTCCCCTTCAAGGGGGAGCGAAACCCTACTTGGCGCAAATTAATTCTTTTGGCAGCGGAAATTAGGGTTTCAAAGATAAGATCGCATGTAGTTCATATGATCAACTTGTAACAATGGAATAGATCATAAGGGATCATACCAACGCCATTGGATTGGATGGTGTCTTGGAAGCAAAGACGCAATTGCTTCTTCTCCGAAGATGACGCACACAACGAATGAAGATGGCTTCTCCTTGTCGTCTTTGTGCTAGCAAAGCTTCAAGGGGTCCTTTGTGTGGAGGAAGATGGAGATGCGAGAGTGATGTTCACCTTAGCCGAAATCTTCTCAACTCTCTCGTGAAGACAAGCCACACACGAGAGCGCAATGAGAGAGGCGAGCGTTGAAGCGTTTTTGGCATTGAAGGGAACATGCGCTAATGACTTTCCAAAAATAGGAAAGACAAGAAGCCATGCGCCCATGATGTCAAAACCGATCAAAAATGCCTCAAGCATTGAACCATGCGTTCACTCTCTTGAACCGGTTCAATGCAATTGCATTTGGTCCAAAGACCAAATCAAACCAGCCCAAGCCATTTGGTCTAGATCATCTTAAACCCTAAGGCTCCAGATCTAACCGTTCATCTCCTGATGCTCTTGATCTCACTGATCCAGCATCAATTCTCTCGATCGAAGCTTACCGATCTCAAGCCCCAATCAATCAAACATGATCAGACCAGATCTCACTTACAATCAGAGTTTAAACTCCTTCAAACTGAACCTAAACAATTCAGTCCACACGATCTGACTTAAGTAAGCCATATCATCGAATTGTGCGACCCTAAGGGTTTCCTTTAAATGTCGGTAATGATAACTTACGTTATCACGATCAGTGAGGGGTATCTAGCAACACATCACTGTCTCCCGATATAAAGGAAAGAGTCTTCCAAGACTACACCCAAACCACAGCACAAGTGTGAATCCACTTCACTAGGCATACATGTTTCCTTTGCCACTGGATGTTCTTATTGGACAAGCATGTCAAGCCTGTAGCTCCAATATGATGAGCATGATTAGATCAGATGAACATAGTCATCTGGGTATGGCCATACACTTTCTCAATCATCTCATCTAGGGGGCCCCTTTAGAACACCACACTCCAATCAAGGAGACGGCAATCCTATATCTATCACTAGTGTCCTAACCTGACTCATGATCATTATCCAAGATAGTCTATAACCATTATTTTTTAAATGATATTGAACTACCTCAAAACAATGACAATCATCATTTAGAAACACAAGTGATCTCAAGTCAGAGGACATGTGCCACTTGTTGCAAACAAGGATTATTCACATTGTGACAAGCAATTGAATATCCTAGTAGGGTCTGTCCAGTACATCCGATGTACCCATGAGTCTACATCTTATTCCATGCTCGAAGCATCCTATAAGATTAGAACACATATTAGTCTCAATCATATCAAGGCTGTCTCATGTTCACCAAGATATCTCGACTAAGGACTTTATAGCATGTCAGCCTAGCTGAACAGCATTGAGACATCATTCAGAAGTACACTTGTTGCAGCAGACAATGTAACAACCTGAATAACAACCATTGCCTTTATAAACATAAAAGTTTATACATGATACTGATACAATCCCAAGGCCTCAAACATTAGCCTTAAGGGCATACCCCAACAGAAATATTTGATGTTTGGGGGATAGACTTTATGGGACCTTTCCCATCTTCAGGATGTAACAAGTACATTCTGGTAGCAGTTGACTACGTTTCAAAATGGGTTGAAGCTCTTGCTTCACCAACCAATGATTCAAGAGTTGTTGCTAAATTTTTCAAAAAGATCATATTTTCACGGTATGGGACCCCGCGAGTAGTAATCAGTGATGGAGGATCACATTTCATAGAACACAAATTTTCAGCCTTACTCAGAAAATATGGAGTGAATCATAGAGTGGCGACACCTTACCATCCTCAAACAAGTGGACAAGTGGAAATATCAAACAGAGAAATCAAGGGAATTTTAGAAAAGACCGTGTCAAGCACTAGGAAAGATTGGGCATTCAAACTTGATGATGCCTTGTGGGCATACCGGACTGCTTTCAAAACACCAATAGGTATGTCTCCATTTCAATTGATTTATGGAAAATCTTGTCACTTGCATGTGGAACTTGAACACAAAGCATACTGGGCAATCAAGATGCTGAATTTTGATTTAAAGAGTGAGGGGGAAAAACGGAAATTACAATTGAATGAGCTATATGAGATTAGACTCTCTGCATATGAGAATGCAAAAATTTACAAGGAGAGGACAAAAAGATGGCACGATCGACATATTTTCAGGAGAGATTTCCAACCAGGTGACTTTGTTCTTTTATTCAATTCTAGATTGAGACTTTTTCATGGAAAATTTAAGTCTCGATGGTCTGGTCCTTTTCAGGTAAAGAAAGCTTATCCTTATGGAACCGTGGATGTATGGAGTGAAGAAACAAGAGAATTCAAGGTTAATGGTCAGAGACTTAAGCACTATTATCAAGAAGAGCTAATTGAAGAAAAAGAGAGTTTTTATTTAGATGAACCACGATCAGGTCTGAGTGTTAAAGAGTCTAGCTAAAGACTTTTAAATTAGCGCTTCTTGGGAGGCAACCCAAGCTTTCTAACTATAGTTCACTTCCTTTTATTTACTTTTATCTTAGTTTTATCTTAGAATTAATTTTTATATCTGAAAAAGAAGCACGGAGAAGAGAAGAAAAAGAAAGCTCGGCACAAAAAGTTGATAAAATTTTGTAAGTATCCTCTCCCGTTCACCTTTTGGGTTTCATCATTTACTCATATTTTTGCGTCTACCACCACTACTCCATCTACATGATAATCTTTTGATTTAGATGATTGATTTGTGGCCTTGATCTACCTTTGGGATTATTGTATAGGGCTTGAATTGATGTTTGATGTTGATGAGTGAATTCAAAATCCATGATTAAAGACATAGCCCTATCATGTCAAAATTTTTTTCTTCAATACATATTTGTCTATTAAAATATGAAATTAGTTGATACATGAAATTTTGGATAGATGTATTGTTTGAAGAATAAAATCTAAAGGTGAAAATTTTCTTTCGAATAAAATGAGTATATGAGTATGATTTATGAATTGAGATCAATTGATCAACCTAGTAGGTGTTTAGTTTATTCTTGTTATTTGTTGGGAAATAAGAATCTAAGATCCCCAAAAATAAGGTGAGGACTCCCCTACTTGGCACTGTTGGAAAGCATAGTGGTACCGAAGGTCATGGGTTGAACTAATAAATAGGAAAAGTATGTATCTATGTGGGTACATGCCATGAGAAAAATCATTTCACATAAACTCCGCTGTCCTTAGTAAATTCTTTCCAAATTAGAGGATATGAGTTCCATTGCATTGATTATGTGATCCGTGCACTCTAATCTCGTCACCAGAAAAAAGGTGGTAATCGAGTTAGAGAATGTGAATGATGCCAAAAAAAAAAGAAAAAAAAAATCATGTGTGAAAAATGATCCTGGAAACCTTATTCCTGTAAACAAAAACATGATAGATTTGAACTGAAAATTTGGTGAAATCATGATTGAAAATTCTAATTATTGTACATGTTGCGAAGTTTTATTTGATTAAATTATGGATCTAGAGGATTGAGTTATAAAGATGATATATTGATTTGAATTTTTGTAAATCAATTGATAGAATTTTTCATCGATGAGTTGTATTTTAGAAATTTATTGAGCATGAAAAGGCTATTCTTTTAATCAAATTTTGATTTCAAAATTTTGATTTTTGCTTGAGGACAAGCAAAGTTTGAGCCTTATGTGTTTGATGACACCACAACATGTAGTGTGTTTTGTTTCATTTTGGATACCTTTTCATACTAAATTGAGGATCTTTTACTTGTTTTTATGTTAAATCCATCAAATATTGCAAAGTCTACTTCTATTTTGGTTTTTCATATTTTTCAGGCAAAAAGGCACTATTTAAAGCGTTTTCAAGCGAAATCAAATACATGGAAGAGTTATCATCATCAAGAGGAAATCACCCAAGAAATTTCATGTAAAACGGAGCAATTCAGCAAATTACCGCAGTGCCGTAACCCATTTTACGGTACCGTAATTCCAGACAGTACCGTAAAATTCGAGCCCTGCCATATTTTGAGAAGTTTCCGAACAAAAAGATTTTTGGATTTTACGGCACCTGCCGTAAGCAACATTACAGTACCGTATTTCGGAGAGCTTCAGAACAGAAACTTCACCCGAAATTACGGCACTACGGTTAGAAACTACACGGGCTGTAATATCCAGACGTTCGCGAACAGAGAGTTCAGCCGATTTACGGCACTTCCGTAATCCAGATTACGGTGCCGTAATTCCCGACGACATCAGAACAGAAGACTCGAGCGATTTTACGGCAGTGCCGTAAGACATTACACTGCCGTAATTGCTATTCTGAACGCGACGCCTGATTCTTGCGGAGAAGATCGCGAGCGATCCATAGCCTAAAATCGGATGCCGTAAGAAGCAGGGGAGAGCTTTTTATGGGGGGATTACGGAGAGACCAAAAGCCCCAAAATTTCGTGTATTGTCGAGGGAGAAATCGCGATCCATGCCGCCGCCTAGGGTTTCGCTGCCACGCTCGATCCAGACATCCTCCGGCCGTAATTTTCATATTGTAGCTTTGTCTGAAGGAGGAGACAATGTGCCAGAGGTTTCAGACCGAAAGGAGATCGATTGGAAGAGAAATCGAAGAACAAGGAGTCGCCGGCACTGTTCATCGGCGGTTCTTGCAAAATTACGGTTGTGAATCATAGCCGTGCTGTATTTTCTAAATTTCTCATTTACTTCAATTTTCCATCCTCTGAAACCATGATCTATTGTAATTCCCTCATGATGATAGCTTAAACTACTTTTGGGATATGGGGGAGTAATTCACTTGATTTCCAATGACTAGATGTCTATTTTTACTATTTCGTTGAGTTTAATATTACCATGATGATTTTGCTCCACTGATAATTGTACTTAAACTCTCTATAAGTTCATGTTACTAATTATGTTCTTAGAATTTTTGCTTGAGACCGAAAGGTAATTGCTTGAGAATTTGGAACCCTAGAATTGCATGTTAGGATCCCTTCCTTAGGTTAGATCTAATTTGATCTGTTCTAGTAGATTAATTGCCATAATTATAACATGAACCGATAGATCGAGTCTATTTGTCAAACGTGGAGATCTTGTGCGAAAGCAAGGATCGGAACGTTGGAGATCTGTGAGTAAAACTAGTGTTGAGACTCGGATGCACGAAAGTGATCCTTGAATCTCTACTAGAGATTATCAGCATTGAATTCGGATGCACGAAAGTGATCCTTGAATTCATTATTTGATGATTTACTTATCTTCAGTGTTGGGAAGAATCTTGCACGAAAGCGAGGATAAATCCCTGTGCGGTTGTTTGCACGAAAGAGAAACAACCCTTTTATTTAGTAAATTACATCTTCATCATGATAAATTTAAACTGACGAAATCCTTATTCATATCTAGCTCATAAAAGTTAAAGTGAACGAAACCCTAGTCCCAGCTTTTCTCTCTGATAATTCTATTTTTAGTTTTCAATTTCTATTCTCACTACTTCGATTAGCCTAGATAGCAAGAAATCAGCTATTTAGTATTCGACTACGTAGGTCCCTGTGGATTCGATACTTTCTTTATTACTTCAAGTATCCGTACACTTGCGAATCCCGACACTTGGCGTTGCCGAAATCCACAGAATTGAGCATGGCCTGCCCGTGCTTGGAATCACGCATGTGCTTGGCGTTGCTGAAATCCACAGAATCGAGCACGGCCTGCCCGTGCTTGGAATCACTCTCGTGCTTGGCGTTGTCGAAATCCACAGAGTCGAGCACGGCCTGCCCGTCACCAGAAGCACGGCCGTGTTTAGTGTGGCCGAAATCCACAGAACCGGGCATGGCTTGCCCGTGATCAGGAGCACGACCGTGTTCGGCGTTCGCGTCTTCGGGCGATCGTCACGGCTGTGATGGGGCGCACGGCCTGGCCGTGTCGGGGTCTGGGGAGCTCTAAATGAGGTGAAAATTATGGGGAAAATTCCTAGGGTCCTTGGGAGTCTCCCCAAGTGTCTTTTGGAGGGATTGGGCCACCCTCAAGTGTGTTCATGGGCCCATTTGCGCCTGCATCAGCTTCCGCTGCGTGATCTGACGAGTTCTCCTCCGGAGAACTGTGAGGGAGCGGGTCATCGGCGTCAGATGGGCCCTCCAAAGGGCTGTAGATGGGAAGGAGGTCCGCCACATTGAAGACGGGGTGGATCCCCATGTCCTTGAGCAAGTCCAGAATGTGGGCGTTGCAGCCGATCTGCCGCATCACTGCATAAGGTCCTATGTAATGCGGTTGCAGCTTAAAATGTGCTTTGTTGGGTAGACGCTCGGGGTGGATACGCATCCTCACCAGCTCACCTACAGAGAAATGACGTGGCCTACGATGCTCGTTGGCCTTCATTGCATTATGAATGTTGCCCGAAAAGATACGACACCGGACCTCATCATGCAGACTAGCAATATGCTGAGCAAAGGAATATGCATGCGGGGAGAGGTGAGACTCCATGGGAAGGTCATGCAGGTCTATGGGTTTACGCGGTTGATGGCCCGAAACGATCTGGAAGGGGCTGAGACCCGTAGACCTATTAGAAGCACTATTGTACGCGAACTCGACCATGGGTAGGATGGAATCCCACGACCTCGGATGGTCCCCGATGAGACAACGGAGAAGATTGCCCAAACTGCGGTCAACGACCTCGGTTTGCCCGTCGGTTTGGGGATGATAGGCCATAGAGAATTTCAGAGTGGTGCCCAAGAGGGCCCACAGTGAGCGCCAGAAGTGGCTCACAAAACGTGTGTCACGGTCGGACACAATAGTGGAGGGAAGGCCATGGAGACGCATGATCTCTCGGACAAATAGATGTGCGACGTGGGAAGCGTCCGCTGTGCACGAACAAGGGATAAAATGGGCCATCTTTGAAAACCGATCAACAATGACGTAAATTGAATCGACGCGGGAGGTGGTCCGAGGCCACCCAAGGACAAAGTTCATGCTCAGGTCACGCCATGGGCCACTAGCAAAGGGGTGTAGAGACCCGTGTTCGAACAATCGCGTAGAACTCCTTGTCGTACGAGGAGTAACGCTGTCGAACTGCATTCAGTTTTTCGCTAAAGAAGGCCACGGCATGGCCTTCTTGACTAAGGGATCCTCCGATGCCGGACCTGGAGGCATAGCATGCCACCTCGAAAACTTTCAAGAAATCAGGGAGGCGCATGACAAGAGCGGTGGTCAGGGCATCCTTAAGCGCATCAAAAGCCCGTTGAGCGGCAGGGGTCCACTCAATAAGTCCTTAGAGAGGTGCTGGGTTAAGGGGGGTGGCAATGGTGTTGAACCCACGGATGAACCTGCGGTAAAACCCCACAAGACCCAAGAAACTACGAACCTCAGTCACGGTGCGAGGCTCGGGCCAATGCCGGATGGCCTCAACTTTCGCAGGGTCAACGAACAGACCTTGGTCGGACACAATGAATCCAAGGAAATACACGCTGTTGGTCAGGAAGGCGCACTTCTTCATGTTAAGGAAGAGGCGTTCCTTGCGCAGTAGGTCAAAAGTGGAGCGAAGATGCTGCAAGTGTTCATCGCGGGTCCGACTAAAGATCAGAATGTCGTCGAAGTAGACGACCAAAAACTTGCCCATGTATGGCCTGAGGACCTGACTCATCATGCGCGATGAACGTAGATGGGGCATTGGACAACCCGAATGGCATGACCAACCATTCGTAAAGACCATCCTTGGTCTTAAACGTCGTCTTCTATTCGTCGCCCTCGCGAATGCGGACTTGGTGATATCCTCTTCGTAGGTCGAGCTTGGAAAACCACGACGCGCCGGATATCAAATCCAGCATGTCGTTAAGCCGAGGAATGGGAAACCGATACTTGACAGTGATCCGATTGACAGCATGGCTATCGACACACATGCGCCACGACCCGTCCTTTTTGGGCGTGAGGAGTGCAGGAATGGTGCAAGGGCTAAGACTCTTGTGGATGTACCCCTTAGTGAGGAGATCATCAACCTGACGCTGTAACTCAGCGTGTTCCACGGGGTTAAGGCGATGATGGGGCAGGTTAGGGAGCGGTGCTCCCGGGAGGAGGTCAATCGCGTGCTGAATTTCCCTTTCCGGGGGAAGGCCATGAGGCAAATCCTCGGGGGCTGATATCACTAAACTCGGCAAGGAGGGTAGACACCTCAACAAGAGGTGCCGGATCAGGGCAAGGGACAGGGTCCTGCACTTCGCGCACCATGAGCACATAGACGGTCTTGGCCGCATGAGCCTCGGGAACCAATGCGGGGGTGCGCATGAGGGAGACCATGGGGGATGGCAGAGGGGTAGGTGCCGAGGGCATAATTAGGCCCTTGGAGGTGGACGCACGAAGCTCCTTAGGCGGAGCTGGGATCAGGCGGATCTTCTGCTCATCGTGGTCGAACACATAAGTGTTCGACCCGGCCATAGTGGACGACGTCTCTATCGTACAACCACGGGCGGCCAAGGAGGATGTGGGCGACGTCCATAGTCGCAACGTCGCACAACACCTTCTCACGATAGTTCCCAAACGGGAAGGGAACCTGACATTGGTGGGTGACCGGAAGGCTCGTGGTATCGACCCAGGTGATAGAGTAAGGTCTCGGGTGGGGTTCTAGGGGAAGGCCGAAACACGTGACCGCGGTTCGAGAGACCACGTTCAGGCTACTACCACCATCAATGACGATTTTACACGAGTGCCCGTTGCACTTAATGTAAGTCGTGAAAATGCCCGAGCACCTACAATCCTCGATAGGCGCGGGCTGAACAAGGTTGCAACGAACGACAAGTGTTGACAGACCCGACTCCTCGCCACTAGTGTAACACTCCGCCTCAACATTGTGCTCAGCGGGGGTTATGGTGGCGACGCAAGTCGGACCTGTGTCGGCTCGAGCGGGCTTCTTGGGACATTCACGCGACATGTGACCTGGCTGCAAACAGTTGTAGCAGGTAATACGGCCAGAGGCACCGACCGCTGGGGCCTTGCCCTTCTCCTCCCAAGTGGGCCGAGAAGGCGAAGCCTCAGGGGGTGGGTGACTAGGGGGTTGAAGGGTCGGGGGTGTGGGTTGCGGGTCTGGACGAGGCTCCGGACGCTCAAGTCCGCGGGTGGGGTTGCGGGGGACCGCCCGCATGAAGACGCCTATGGGGGCCAAGGTCATTGCGCCTTGCAGCGACGCGAAGGTCTTGCTCGATGTCTCGAGCGCACTGAAAAGTCTGGTCAAGGGTCTCCGATCCATAAGCGGGTAAGGCTCGGCGGATATCTGCACGGAGCCCATTCTTGAATTTTGACAAAACTAACTCGGGGTCCTCTTGCAAATTGCAATGGAGTTGCAACGTCTCGAAGGTGAGTCGGTACTCCTCGACAGTTCCTGACCCTTGGTGTAGGCTACTATACCGATCAAGAAGGCACTGCCTATACGAAGGGGGTACATAACCCTCGCAGAGGTGATACCGCATTTCCGCCCACTCAGTGATCGAGGGAAGAGCCTGCTGCGCGTTTTGGCGCTCCACGTGTCACACCCCTAGGAATAATACATTATTATCTTTTCTATTTACCACAAATTCCCAAGATCCAAAATTCATTCGAACAAAATTTGAGAAACAACTTTGTTAACATAGTCTTAGGTGAATGACAATTCATGTAATCAAATCATTAATCATGAACCAACCACAAAGATAGATTAAACATCAAACTTCATTTACACAACTAGTTCATACATACAATGTGCTATTATATCCAAAATTTGCTCAATGTCATCTATACACAAGATATATACATGAGCATATCTTTCCATTACATTACTACAGCAACTAAACAAGAGCGTATTAGCAAAAGTTCTTCTCAACACCTCCTTCAATGCCCCCAAAGAAAAGCAACCAAAGCTAGCCTGTAGTATACAAAGCCAAAAGAGTGAGCTATAAAACTCAACAAGATCTACTTTGCCCATGCAACAAAATACATTTTTCAATACTTTTTAAACAAGCCATATAATATGCAAAAGAGAAGCATAACTACCGAATTTATCAAATGGATATCCAAAACTCATACCATAATGACAACCTATACATAGAGCATCAGGATGATATCAAGAACCCAAATAAATCATGATAAGTTAGTAAATCATTATGGATACAAAAGATGTACTTATCCCAGGAGTACCAAAATGTCACAATGGAACTAATATCAAAGTATCATAGACAGAGTAGTGGGAACAAAGCAAAACAATGTCCTCCACGTCTGGAAGCAAGACTAACCCACGTCTGGGAAAGCCCCAAAAAGCAAAACGCCGGCAAAGGGCTCGCCATGGCCCAACCAAATGTGAATGGAGGGATTCTAGAGGTGGCTCCCATGGATTCAAGAGGTGGCCCCCATTATTTCTAATGTGGCACTTTGCTCCATGTAGCACTTAGCTCCACATCCATCACTTAATTCCCACAAATGGGATCAAATCATTTTCCCACTAAAGTCACAAGGGCCAAAGACTTGTCATGATATAAGCAACATTATCAACTTTGGGATATTGCCCTTACAACATGATCATGGCTAAAAGTATCAAAAGTGACAAACCCCATGCATAAACTTATAATCGTCATACCAGGAAAGGACATTGATCCATTCATCAAAATCATGTGCATGGAATGTTGTTGTGTCTGCGAGTGCACGGATACTCGAAGTAATATTTAAGATATCGAACCACAGAGACCTCGTTGTTAAGTACTGACTAATTGAATTTTCACTAGCTAAGTAAATCGACTAATGATGCAGGTAAACAATTGAACGGCGTACGGAAAGAATCAGAGAGAAAAGCTTGGGACTAGGGGTTCATCCATCTCGAAATTCATGATTAGATATCATTAAATGTTCATCAATCTAATTCTTGTTATGGTAAAGATATTGCTTACTTAAGAAAGAAATGAACTCACTCTCGCGCAGTCAATTTACAAAGAACGATCATCACTCTCGCGTAAGATCAATTCAATGTTAAATATAAGTAAACTTTGATCAAAGAGATTAAAAATCACTCTCGTGCATTCCATCTCATTATCAAGATCTCAAGTAAAACTAAGCACTCTCGCACCTTAGTTTCATTGGTTTTACTCAAGGGGGTCTAACTTTCCAACATCTATCTCTAGCATGTTTTCAAGTCTAAAACAGTAATGATTTCTAGGTCATAAGCATCAACAAGAATTAAGCTTCTAAAATCTAAAAATAAGAACACAACCAATCTCTTGCGATGAATTCTTACTATAAATTTTAGGGTTCCAAGTCTTATGGTATCATCTTCTCAGTCCATAACATAAAACTCCTAAACATGTTAATGTATGATACTAGGAACAATTAAAGGCATTCATCACTTGAGTAAAATTACCATATCAAGAACAAATTGATGAGTAAAAATCATCTAACCATTAGAATATCAAGGGGATTATACCCCCATGTCCCAAAAGAAGGTTTAAGCTATCATGGCGAAAGAATCACAGTAAAACATCATTTAGAATGATTAGAAGTCGAAAAGAGGGAGTAAATAATTACAAAACAGAGATTGAAACCTAAATTTCAACCCGAAATACGAATTGGAGCTGCGATGAACAGTGCAGCGATCACGAATTTGATGATTCCTCCCTCGATCGGCTTCCTTTCAATCTGAAATTTTAGTGGCGTGTTCTTCTTCCTCATGGTGAGCTTCCTTCCAAAAATCAAGACTGGAGATGATCGGAACAGTGAACAGCGGTGAACCCTAGCACGGCAGCGATCTCCTCCAATTCTCTCTGAGTCGTTCATAAAAATTGGTCCTTTTGCTTCGAAATTACTCGCCTACTTATGCTAAGTCTTCCCCTTTTTTCGGATCTTCAATTGGGTCCATAGATCTTGAGAAATTGAGTTTTTAAATTTGCAACGGAAAACTCATAAATCTGGGTTTACAAATACGGTACCGTATACTGAATACGGTACCGTATACTGAATACGGTAGTGCCGTATTTTCTTTCTATGAGTTCTAGCTAGAAGATACGGTACCGTGACAATGTCGCCTCATTACACGGCAGTGCCATATTTTTGCTGAAATCTTCTGGTCAGAATTGCCACAAAATACGGCACCGTGCAATTTCTTATGGCAGTGTCATATTTTTGTCGAAACTCTCTGGTTGAAACTGCTGGAAAATATGGTGGCGTGTAAGTTCATATAGCAATGCCATTTTTCTTGTCGAAACTCTCTGGTTGAAACCGTTGGAAAATACAGGGGTCTGTAGTTTCATACAGCCGTGCCGTATTCCACCAAAAATGTTCTCTGCGAAATACGGTACCGTGACGGTTTTGCTCCAAAATACTGCAGTGCCGTATTTTTGCTAGAGGATCCCTTTTGAGTTGAAATTTGATGGGTAGACTCCTCTTGATGGTTAGAACTCATTCATGCATTGAGATTGCTTGAAAACCAGCGATAATGATGTCTTTTTACCTGAAATTGATCAAAAACTAAAGACGGTGTAGATTCCAAAGTATATGATAAAAAAGGTATAAAAACAAAGCAAAAGAGTAAGATCATGACTCAAAAGACTACTAAATAAGTATGAAAAACACTATAAAATTTAGAGTCATCAAACACATAAGGCTCAAACCTTGCTTGTCCTCAAGCGAAATCAAGAAATTGGTCAAAGGATAAAACTTTCTCATGACGAATAAATTTCTAAAACACAATCAACTATGAAAACTTTCATCAACTGTTCATGGAATTTCAAATAGACATCACCTTTTGATTTTTGATCTTCGAGTTTCATTACCTAATCAAATAAAACTTCACAATTTGTATAATAAGCAGAATATCAATCTCAAGATTACATCTAGTTTTCAATTCATAACCATCAACTTTTCTTTATAGGAATAGAGTCTCCTATATCTTTTTCCTCACAGAATCTCGCTTTTCTTGCCTCTCTCTTTTTCTTCTTTCATTTTTGAATAAATAGCATATACCCACATAGATACATACTTTTTATTTTAGACTTTAACTCTTGTCTTCGGTACCATTGTCAATTTTGCACAGTGCCAAGTAGAGGAGTCTTATTCTTTTTCTCTCTCATTATCTTTTAGACATAGACTTCAACTCATGTCTTAGGTACCACTATCAATTTTACATAGTGCCAAGTAGGGGAGTCTCTCACTATTTTTATGGATCAAGGAATCTTTCTTCCCAACAAATAGCAAATGGCATGAATATTAACTAAATTAATCTATCAACATCAATTCAAAAATCATACTCATTTGTTGATTTTATTCAAAGAAATAATTTCCCTCTAAAATCAAACTCATCAGACAATATGTTCATCCAAAACACCATTTATCAATCAATGAAAAATTTCAATATGTAGATATGTATTAGAGAAATAAATTCATCACAATAGGTCTAATCCTAATCTCAATTTTTAATATGTAAACCATCAAGAAAAATTTTGGCATGATAACGGCAGTATTTCCATGAATAAACAAACCACATCGGTGTATCAATCAACAATTATCAAATATCAAACATCTCATGGCATATCTAACCCATAATATCAATCCAGAATATCAAATATCAAATAGAAACTACAACCACATCGAATAGTAAATATAGCAAATCATCAAAATACGTAGGTACAACCAAATCGAAATCTTATAACAACACAATAGCGATTACGAAGCGATAATCCATGGCAGTAGGAGGCAAGAAGTTTGCAAAGTCATCTTCCCCTACACAAGTTTCAGATCAACATGAATTAGTAAACTCAAATAAAGTACGAAAATAGGGATGAGATACTCACAAAATCCTACTCATCTGACTGCATCTCCTCCTCATCCTCTTCAGCCGGGGCAACAGCTATGGGATCGTGAGATGCTCCCTCACCTGCATCGCCGTAGATACCACCTCTCCTGGGTTCCTCGTAGCCAAAACGATCATAGAGAAAATTCCCCATGTCTTCCATATAGTTTCCCAACGCCTCGATAACCATATGAATGTGACTTATCTGCTCGTGTATTCCTCCTATGCCTCCCATCACCCTCTCCATACGCTGCTCCTACCTATACAACTGTGCAGTGATAGTCTGAAACCCTGGGTCTCGGTAACTCTGCCAACCTCTCCGATCTAGGGCTGCGTGATGTGAGGATGATCCGGCGGCTCCTTGAGGCGGTGGCACACTGACTCTAGGAGGCGAGGAGTCAATACTCATACCAAACTGGTCATCACCCAAAGCAGGAGGTGGTGGTGGCAATGATGTCTCTGGTGCAGGTGTAGCATAGGATATACAGCTCGGCGATAGCTTCCAATTCTCGAGATTCTGTACTAAGGTCCGTTCGGGGTTAGGCAGTGGCAACATGGGAAGCCCAGGCTGTAGGATCAAACAATATGCATCTCCATCACGCTGGATCATCTTCATTGCAATGCATGACTCAATATCTATCCCATAGGGCGCAATCCCTAGATGTAGTGCTATAGGAGTAAGAAAACCTCCTATCACTATAGCTCCCTTCTTAGCCCTTGATACTTTACTCAGATGCCTCATGAAAAAGAAGGCTATGTCTACTGTGTAACCGTGTAGCATACTCCAAAGTAGGAATAGCTCAGCATGAGTGACTATACCATCGCTGTCCCCTCGCCCGAATATGGTGTGCGCGAGAATGCGGTGGGCATATCTGATGTAGGGGTTCGATATTCTTGAGGCTCTTGCTGTTGATGCTGAGAATCTGCTGTCTGATGATATCTGGTCCCAAAAAATGTGCTCAATGAATCCAATGGGTGGTTCAGTACATCCCTTTCGTGGAAGGTGGAATATACATCGAATTTCCATGAAGGAGAGTCTCCTCTCTTCATTCATCATCCTAAATCTGATCTCTCCTTCAGCTGTGTGATCCATGTATTCCTCCCAACTTACCTCCAGGCTACTGAGAACTTCTAGAACAATAGGTAAGTATGTTTCAGGTGTCATTTCAAAAAATTCCCTCAATCCTACCTTGTCATACATCCAAAATACATCATCCTTCAGTCCAAGGAGCTCTAAAGCTCTAACATTGGTGTATTTCGTTTTTACAATGCATCTAGCAAGTAGCATGTTGTATCTTTGCCCTTGCTCCTCATCTCGAAACATGATGAATGGATTCGGTGGTGGCACTGGAAGTTCAGCTAGGGCTTTCCCTTTCTTCTTTGACATCCTCTTGGTAGGCGACATGGTATAATGCAAAAGAAACAAGCACCAACTGAAGAAAAACTGGGAAGCTAAAAACGTTACCAAATGTCGTTCGCGGCTTCAAATCTGGATTTCTGGTGGAATATCGAGCTTCAAAATCTCTTTGGGCATGATCGCCTTCCTCCCTCGAAGATCTCTGAGCTTGGAAGCGAGCTAATCGTCGCTCGGTCGGGAAGAATCGAAAGAGGCAAAGTTGCGGCGGAAAAAATTTTAGCTCGCCTGAAAGCGAGCTCGATCGAGCTTGAAATCGTCAAGATCCTTGCTTGGAATCGAATGAAAGTTGTAGAGAGAGGTCGCACGAAGGTTTGGGAAGCGAAGTCTCAAAAAAATATCAGGGTCGGTGCGAAATCGGGCGAAGAAGCCCTAAGAATAGTGCGCCAAAACCTAAATACGGCACATGAAAATGTGGGGTCGGATGCAAATACGGTACCGTATGGCGAATACGGTAGTGTCGTATAACGGATACAGGTTCTGTGTAAGAAAGCGCGACAAATATGGCACCGTGCATTCTCCCACGGTGGTGCCGTATAATACAAAAACTCTCTGTTCAGATCTAGCCGAAAAATATGGTGCCGTGCAAAGGTTCGCGGTACTGCCGTGAAATCGCAAAAAACTTTCTGTTTGAAAATGGCAAAAAATACTGTACTGTGCAAATATCGCTTACAAATACGGTGGTGCCATATTCTGTAAAAAAAAATAGCTTAAAATACAGTACCGTGCAAATGTCCACGGTATTGCCGTATTTTGCAAGTAAAGATGAAAAAAAATCGTAAAAAAAACATAAAAAATTGAGAAAAGGGATTAACCCTAAATAAAACAAATTAAGGCAAAAACAAACCAAAAACAAAAGAAAAGAAAATTTTTTTTTTATTTTTTTATTTTTTTTGCTTGGGTTGCCTCCCAAGAAGCGCTAATTTAATAGTCCTTAGCTTGACCTTTTCACACTTGGACTTGCTTGTGTTTCATCAAGTAGATAATTCTCCCCTTCTTCAATTCGTTCTCCTTGATAGTAGTGTTTCAACCTCTATCTGTTAACCTTGAATACTCCTTTCTCTTCACTCCAAATATCAACTGCTCCATATGGATAAGTCTTCTTTACCTGAAAAGGCCCAGACCATCGAGACTTAAGTTTACCAGGAAAATGTCTTAATCTAGAATTAAACAAAAGAACGAAGTCACCTGGTTGAAATTCTTTTCTGAGGATGTGTCGATCTTGCCATCTCTTGGTTCTCTCTTTGTAGATTTTTGCATTCTCATAAGCAGATAGTCTAATCTCTTCAAGCTCACTCAGTTGCAATTTTCTCTTTTCACTTGCACTTTTCAAGTCAAAATTCAATGCTCTAATCGCCCAAAATGCTTTATGCTCAAGCTCTACAGGAAGGTGACATGATTTACCATAAATTAGTTGAAATGGTGACATACCTATTAGTGTTTTAAAAACAGTCCTGTATGCCCAAAGTGTATCATCTAGCTTGAAAGCCCAGTCCTTCCTTGTTCCTAACACTGTCTTTTCCAATATCCCTTTAATCTCTTTGTTAGATATCTCCACTTGTCCACTTGTTTGGGGATGGTAAGGTGTTGCAACTCTATGATTCACCCCATATTTTCTAAGTAAAGCTGAGAATTTGTGTTCAATAAAGTGGGATCCTGCATCACTAATCACAACTCGTGGTACTCCAAAGCATGGAAAGATAACTCTTTTAAACAATTTCACCACAACCCTAGAATCATTAGTAGGAGAAGCAATGGCTTCTACCCACTTGGAAACATAATCTACTGCCATGAGTATATACTTATTACCTCCAGATGATGGGAAAGGTCCCATGAAATCAATACCCCAAACATCAAATTTTTCAACTTCAAGTATTGTGGACAATGGCATCTCGTTCCTTCTATTAATGTTCCCCATCCTTTGACAATTATCACAAGACATTATAAAATTCCTTGTATCCTTAAATAGTGTGGGCCAATAAAATCCAGATTGTAATACCTTGAAAACTGTCTTCTCGGTACTAGCATGCCCTCCATATGATGATCCATGACACTGTGATAATATGTCTTTCATTTCTTCTTCGGGGATACATCTCCTAAATATTCCATCTGCACATCTTTTGAACATATAAGGCTCATCCCAAAAATAGTGTTTAACATCTGATAAAAATTTCTTCTTGCCTTGGTAACTCAAATCAATAGGAAATATATCAGCAACAAGATAATTCATAATATATGCATACCAAGGAGCCTTAATTTGTTCAACTCTCATCAGTTGTTCCCCGGGGAAGGAGTCATTAATATCACCTTTTTCATCTTCTACAATCATCCTTGAAAGGTGGTCTGCAACTAAATCTCAGTTCCTTTCTTATCTTTGATTTCCAGATCAAATTCTTGCAGAAGCAAAATCCATCTTAACAACCGTGGCTTACTGTCCTTCTTCTGCATCAAATATTTAACTGCAGCATGATCAGTATACACTACAACTTTTGAATTTATCAAGTAAGATCTGAATTTGTCAAATGCAAAAATTATAGCCAACAATTCCTTCTCAGTAGTGGTGTAATTCCTTTGTGTTTCATCCAAAGTTTTACTGGCATAAGAGATCACATAAGGCTTCTTTTTCTTCCTTTACCCTAGAACTGCTCCCACTGCAAAGTCACTAGCATCACACATAAGATCAAAAGGTAACTCCCAGTCAGGTGGTTGCATGATGGGTGCTGATGTCAAGGCCTTCTTCAGTTCCTGAAAAGCAAACAGACATTTCTCATCAAAGCAGAATTTGGCATCTTTACAAAGTAAATCAGTCAAGGGTTTAGCAAGTTTAGAGAAGTCCCTAATGAATCTCCTGTAAAATGCTACATGTCCCAAAAAACTCCTGATCTCCTTAACAGTGGTGGGTGGCGCCAACTTCTCAATCACTTCTATCTTGGCTTTATCCACTTCAATCCCTCTCTCTGAAATAAGATGACCCAAAACTATTCCCTATCTAACCATAAAGTGACATTTTTCCCAATTCAAGACAAGGTTAGTCTCTTCGCATCTCTGTAAAACTCGAGATAGATTAGCTAAACAGTCATCAAAAGAGAAACCATAGACAGAAAAATCATCCATAAAAACATCCATGAAATCTTCAATAAATTCATAAAAGATCGCCATCATACACCTCTGAAAAGTAGCAGGTGCATTGCACAAACCAAAGGGCATTCTTCTATAAGCAAAAGTACCATATGGGCATGTAAAAGTGGTCTTATCCTGATCATCAGGATGAATGAGAATCTGAAAAAATCCGGAATATCCATCAAGAAAATAAAAGTAAGAGTGTTTAGCTAATCTCTCAACCATTTCATCGATAAAAGGCAAGGGAAAATGATCTTTCCTAGTGGTAGTATTTAATTTTCTATAATCAATACACATACGCCAGCTAGTGACTGTTCTAACAGGTATCAACTCATTATCCTTATTTTTCATTACAGTGATACCTCCCTTTTTAGGAACATAATGTACAGGACTTACCCACTTACTATCTGAGATAGGGTAGATAACACCTGCATCAAGCAATTTCAGTACTTCTTTCTTCACCACTTCCTTCATAGATGGGTTAAGCCTCCTTTGAAAATCTACATGTGGCTTGTGCTCATCCTCCATGTGAATCCTGTGCATACAAAAAGATTGATTAATTCCTTTCAAGTCGTCAATGGTATATCCAATTACCTTTCTATGAATTCTCAACTCCTTCAAAAGCAGATCAGTTTCCCTGGCATCTAATTGAGCATCCACAATCATAGGGTAAGTAGAGTTAGGACCAAGAAATTCATATCTAAGGTTATCAGGCAATGCTTTCAATTCAACTTTAGGAATCTTTTCACTTTCATCATCAAAATTAGCACAATCTAAAATATCATGAGTTTCATCATCAAAATTATCATCAAAATCATTTTTAAAATTTTCCAAGGAATCCGAAAAAGAATCAGAAATAGAAACATCAATAGAAGGACCATCAAATAGACAACTAATATCATAAACTGTGTCATCAATAGCATGAATGGTGCAACAAGAACTAGCATATGCAGTTTCTTTCAATGAATTATTCAAATCAAACTCAATCTTATCATTGCCAATTCTTAAGGTAAGTTTACCGTTCCTTATATCAATAAGGGCTCCAGCAGTGGCTAAGAACGGTCTACCTAGAATAATAGGAATTTTGGCATCCTCTTCCATTTCAAGCACCACAAAATCAGCAGGTATGAAATACTTACCAACTTGGATGGGAACATCCTCTAGAATACCTACTGGATATTTTACTGATCGATCGGCAAGCTGCAAAGAAATTGAAGTTGGCTTGGGAGCTCCCATATCCAGTTTCCTGCACACAGACAAAGGCATCAGACTCACACTAGCCCCCAAGTCACATAAGGCTCGGTCGAAAGCAACATTACCAATTGAACAAGGAATAGAGAAACTACCTGGATCTTTTAACTTTGGTGGCAACTTGTTTTGAATAAGAGCACTGCATTCCTCAGTTAGTGCCACAGTACCATAGTCCTCTATTTTTCTTTTGTTGGATAAAATTTCTTTTAAAAATTTTGCATATGTAGGCATTTGAGATAATGCATCAGTAAAAGGAATATTATTGTATAACTTTTTCAGCACTTCCAAAAATTTCCCAAACTGCCTATCCAACTTAGCTTGCACAATTCTCTGGGGAAAAGGGATAGGTGTCCTATATGGTGATGGTGAACTAGGTCTAGGTACCTCAACTTCACAAGGTAAGTCACCTTTCTGTGAAGACTCATTCTCCTGAGAAGGAGAAGAATTAGAAAGGGGCTGCACTTGTGTGGGTTGTGGTTCCAAAACTGGTTCATCACTAGGCATGGCATCAGGCTCACCTTCATCATCATCTAATGGTCCCCTAGGATCTTCTAACTGTTTTCCACTCCTAATTATGATGGCATTACAATGTTCCCTAGGGTTAGGTTCAGGTTTTGCAGGTAATTTCCCTGGGGGTTTATAAACTGTGCTAGCTTGTTGTGCTATCTGAGTTTCTAACATCTTATTGTGAGCAACAACACCATCTAATCTAGAGTTAATTTGCTTAAAACTCTCTGTGAACTCCTCATTTTGTTTCATCTGGGCTCCCATAAATTTTTCAAACATATCTTCTAAGCTATATTTTTGGGGTTGACTCTGATTTGGATGTCTCTGATTATACCCTCTATTCTCATTTTGTCCACTAACATTGTTATTTCTCCAACCAGGGTTGTAGGTATTAGAGTAGGGGTCATTAGTTCTACCTTGATTGTAACCCCCTACTGCATTAACTTGCTCACTCCCCTGATTAACAACAACCCTACACTCTTCAGCACAGTGTCCTTGGTTCCCACAAACATCACAAGTAATAGAAGAAACTACAGCAGATTGCATATGAAAAGAATCAAAGCGATTGCACAAAGAATCTACCTTTTCTGCTAGAGATCACCAACCATCAGCATCGTTCTTACCTTGAGGAGGACGATACAACACTCCTCTCTCAGCAGTCCATTGGTTGTGATTTAGCGCCATCTCTTCAATCAAAGCGTAGGCGTCCTCTACAGTCTTCTTCATCAGTGCTCCCCCTACAGCAGCATCAACAGTTAAGTGAGTGTTGTAAAGCAAACCATTATAGAAAGTTTGAATCAAAACCAAATCTTCTAATCCATGGTGAGGGCACTTCCGTTGTAACTCATTGAAGCGCTCCCATGCTTCACTAAGTGATTCGTTGTCCCTCTATGCAAAGCCCGTGATTTGGTTCCTCAATTGGATCATCTTACTGGGTGGAAAGTATTTCAGTAAGAAAGCATTTGACAAGAGTTCCCAAGTCGTGAACGTTCCAGTTGGGTATGAATGTAGCCAAGCTTTTGCTCTGTCCCTGAGAGAAAAAGGGAACAATCTCAGTTTAAGAGCATCATCAGAAACACCATTAATTTTTATGGTATCATCAAATTCAAGAAAAAGAGATAAGTGTTGATTTGGATCTTCCAAAGGAGATCCTCCAAACTGATTCTGTTGGATCATTGACAAGAATGCTGGTTTAATCTCAAAGTTATTTGGATCAATTGCAGGCTTAGTAATGCTGGAATGAATTCCCTATGTATTCGGGGCTGCATAGTCACGCAATGTCCTTCTTTCAGCCAAGATGGATTCTTCTTCTCTCTCTTATGCAAACCTTAGTTTCCTGCACAATCTAAGCGTTTTATTAATTTCAGGATCAAAAGGAACTAATGGTCCTGACCTAAGATTTCTGCGCATAAACAAGCAGATTGTTAGAAAAGTTTAGATTTTGCAGAGCTTGAAAGAAAATGAGAATCTATCACAGAAAATAGTAGAGAAATTCAAACAAAATCTTAGTCTAGCAATATTATCAATTATATCAATATTAACAAAACCAAGGTCCCCGGCAATGGCGCCAAAAATTGTTATGTCCGCAAGTGCACGGATACTCGAAGTAATATTTAAGATATCGAACCACAGAGACCTTGTTGTTAAGTACTGACTAATTAAATTTTCACTAGCTAAGTAAATCGAGTAATGATGCAGGTAAACAATCGAACGGCGTACGGAAAGAATCAGAGAGAAAAGCTTGGGACTAGGGGTGGTTCATCCATCTCAAAATTCATGATTAGATATCATTAAATGTTCATCAATCTAATTCTTGTTGTGGTAAAGATATAGTTTACTTAACAAAGAAATTAACTCGCTCTCGCGCAGTCAATTTACAAAGAATGATCTGCACTCTCGCGCAAGATCAATTCAATGTTAAATATAAGTAAACTTTGATAAAAGAGATTAAAAATCACTCTCGTGCATTCCATCTCAGTATCAAGATCTCAAGCAAAACTAAGCACTCTCGCACCTTAGTTTCACAGGTTTTACTGAAGGGGGTCTAACTTTCCAACATCTATCTCTAGCATGTTTTCAAGTCTATAACAGTAATGATTTCTAGGTCATAAGCATCAACAAGAATTAAGATTCTAAAATCTAAAAATAAGAACACAACCAATCTCTTGCGATGAATTCTTACTATAAATTTTAGGGTTCCAAGTCTTATGGTATCATCTTCTCAGTCCATAACATAAAACTCCTAAACATGTTAATGTATGATACTAGGAACAATTAAAGGCATTCATCACTTGAGTAAAATTACCATATCAAGAACAAATTGATGAGTAAAAATCATCTAACCATTAGAATATGAAGGGGATTAAACCCCCATGTCCCAAAAGAAGGTTTAAGCTATCATGGCGAAAGAATCACAGTAAAACATCGTTTTAGAATGATTATATGCACCTGTACTTGCACTACAAGGCACCCTTGATCCCCTCAACAATCAACCCTCAAGCCAAAGTCAACTTCAAGACAAATTTCGAGCCAATTCAAGTCAACAGTCAGCACCCTAAAGCCATTCAGAGTCAAAGCCCAGCTTCAGTCAACATCCACCGCCAATGTTCATGCAAGTCTAAACAACATAGCCTCCACATCATCAAAATCACGTCAACATGCAGCTTCCCAATCCTGCTCAGCTAAAAATTCAAAGGCATCTCCTCAAAGCAACCCTTCAACGGTGCATGCAACTCCAACCAATCATCATCACCCATTTATTCCATCTCTTCAATGAGAATTCTGGTCAACACCTTTCAGCCCCAAGACCCAACTACAACCGCCACTCTCCACCAATGGGAAGACTCCATAATTCATTCAAAGCTCTCCACCTCTCCAAGCAACTCTCGGCTACACATCCAGCAAGGAACCGCCCATACCACCCAATGGAATAGCTAAAAGCAATACATCATCTCAGCCACCCAAATTCAAATCAAGAAACAACAGCCAATGGATGAAATTGAGGGAATTTGTAACGTTGAGGGAATAGGGTTTTAAGCCCTTGTATTTGTCACTTTTGCACTTAGTCTATGATTTGAGAAAAAAGAACATTATGTGTTGATGCGTGAGCATTGTCTTGGTTTGGTGGACTCCAAACGAAACTATTCTTCTCTTCCCCTTCTCTTCCTCTAAGTGCCGAGAGCTCCTTCCTCTCTTCTCCTCTTCCTTTTCTCCATAAAGTTACCTCTCTCTTCTTGAAGTCCTCTTACGTGTGGTCATCATCAAATAAGTTGTCCTTCATCTTCCTCTAACACCATGCAAAGGGGAAGCATCTTGAAGTAGCGGGAGCATGGGGATACAAAGAAAGGGGTCTTGGCCCCCTTCCCTAAAGGGGGCCCAGGTAATCTCTAATCAAGTAGATTAAATCCATAGGATGCATGTTAGAGAACATAGTTTTCTTTGTTGTGAAAACATCATTGGCGCATGCTTCATCTGCTGATAAGATAGTTTCTGCTGTTATTTAACCAAACTGCCTGCGCATGCTTAACCTTCCATAGAGCTACATACCTTAGGTAGATGCTTGGGAATTTTCCGTTCTTCTTCAGTGGTATCAGAGCAGCCCTAAGGTGCTCTTGTTGTGTGCGCAAGAAAGTGTTCTCCATTTTTTTGAAAGTCTCTGTTTTTCTGAAACTTCCTATGTGTCTGAAACTTCTGCTCTCTGAGATTTTCTGTTGTGTTTTCGTTGTTACTTGCGAGTCCTGTTCAGCTCTGATTTTGGGAAAATCCTACTCTAAATTGGGTTGTTAGATCTCGCTGCGCTCTGATATCTGAACTGCTGCTGCGTTTTGTTCTCTGAAATTTTTTTTGGTATCTAAACTGCTGCTGTGTTTCGTTCTCTGAAATTTTCACTTGTGAATTACTTGACTTTTCCTGGAAAAATCCTGCTGCTATTTCTGAACCTGCGCATGCTAATTTCTGTTTCTGAACGCCTAAGTCTTCTGTGTGAGTTTCTGAACTTCTGAACTTAGGTACTCCTTAAGCTACCTAATCAATAGGTAGTCTTTGGAATCTCTGCTTGCTAGGCGTTTCGACCACAACTCATCTGTTGTTGTTGGCCGAAACTAGAGCTCATTAAATCTGAAATCTGAAAATCTGATTTTACACTTGCGGCTACTTTCTGAATTTTATTTGCTTGGAGTTTTGTTTAACTTTTCTGAACCAAGAAGGGTATTTGGGATAACTAACCCATAGTCCATCCCCAAATCCCCTGACTCCATCAGTCTCGGACATAGTAGCTCTATACCGTGGCTGACATCTGAATTTCCAGGAAGTTAATTTTTATCTGCTGCTGATTTGGATTCCTGCGAGAGTTCATTGGATATTACGCTCTAATTGGGTCAACCTCTAAGGAACCGAGAGGTCTTACGAGTTACCTAGTTGATAGATAAGACTTTGAGGTCTCTATTTACCTAAGCTCAGCGCAGCAAAGTGATTGCTGTGGTTGAGTGCGGTAGTAACAGAAGCAAGGAAACCTGTTACCGTTCCTTACCATTTCTGGCTTCCACTTGCGATTGTGAAAATCTGGAGGATAAAAGACTATCCAAGATTATACACAGTACTCTGTTCCTTTCCAACATGTGCCCACAGCTTCAAAGTCCACAGCAGAATAGTTGCTGTGGGATTTTGAGAGCTGCGCAAAGCTGAGTTTTGATCTTACTATAGCTTACCAATTGTTGTTTCTGAACTTTGTATCTGGACTTTATTTGCTGAATAACATTTCTACATCATTTACCTATCTCAATCCATTGGCTGTGTTGAATATTAATGGTTGTTATAAGCATGTACTGTTCATTACCATTTGAAAGTATTGCACTTGCTGAAAATTTCTGCTAAACATGTTTAACTCTCTATTACATATTCTCGTTTGCTTAATCTGAATGTTCATGTTTAATGCTGCTTGGTATCCGTGTTCACCTTCAAATCAAGTTAACAATATGTCAAGAGGAACAAATAAATATTATCAAACCTATACCCAACCCAATGAACAACTCCATGATCACACTCATGATTACATCCCTAGGGCAACGTATGAACCAAAAGATCATAATCAACATAGGATTAATCTTGATTTTCATAATTCTAAAGGGATTCCCATGGATAATGTGACTAGAATGTTTGACCAACTCATGAGTCGCATGGCTAAATTGGAAGAAGGAAATCGACTCTTAAGAAGACAACAAACACAAAATATGAGCCAAGTTGTAAATCAACATATCCCTGTCCCAAATACTGAACAACTCCACTATCAATTTCCTAGAAAAGCCCAAGAAGATTCATGGGAAGAGGGACATAGTCAAACTGAACCTAGAGCTGGTAGGACTGAACCTCGAGATGATCAAACTAGAACCTACAACCAATATACGGAGAGACTTTCAACATATATGGTCACCCTTAGATCAGATTATTTTCATACTTACACTAAGATTGATTATAAGGCGTGTAAGATTGCCATTGATGAATGCATAGGGTTCAACTTTATAACTCCCCAAGCAATTGACAAGTTTCAGTTGACCACCAAGCCTATTCTTGACCCTTATACCATTACTTGGGAAGATGGAACCCGGACCTTAGTGGACCATAGTTGCCTTGTTCCCATCAAGTTTGCTGCCCATGAACAAGAGATTTGGTGTGATATCTTGCCCCTAAAGGGTACTTACCATGTCCATCTGGGTAAACCATGGTTAGATAATTTTGATGGATATTATCGCAGGTTAGATGATAGCTATGTTTTGAGGTCCTATGCACGAAGGCTTATAATTAAAAGACCCAATCCTAGAGCCCCCAAGGTAGACAACTTTCCTAAATAAACCATAGAACCTAGTCCACCTGTACCATCATCTGATAACAAATCCATAGCTGAACCTCAAGAACACATAATTGAAGGACAACCACCTCCTCTAGCTGTAGACCCTACTATGACCCCCTTAGAGTTATCCCAACCCAATCCCACTCTTGAAGGCAAAATTGAATCATACCATGAGGACATAAAAGGAACTCAACTTCCAGAAAATTCTCAATCCCTTACCATTATTTTTTAGCCTATAAAAGAATATAAAGTGGAGGTTCTTGTGATTGACCAAATCAAAACTCCCCTCTTGCATACATCTAGTGAGTTGAGTCCTCCTAAACCCATAATTTTCCATAGGTACCTGCTAGGACCCTCCTCATTGCCATCACTTTTAGGGCCGAGACCAGAACATCCAACATTATCCTTAGGTACACCTCAACCATCTCCTAAACTTGAACCAACTGGCATGGTTGTGGAGGATGAATTAGGGCAAGCTGAACTTGAACCACCTCTTGACCCAACTAGCACCGAGCCCTCTATGGACCTATTTTTAGAACCACCAACCTTGGGACCATCACCCTTAGGTTCAACCCAACTCATTCCTGCTCTTGACTTGACAACACTGCCAATCATACAATGGAAACCCAATATTGAACTTTGTCCTAAGCCATCCATGAACTTATACCATACTCTATTGGACTCCTCTTCCACAATTAAGGACTACCTAATGATGTACACGACCTTTTGCTATGATGCTTTTAAATTTGAAATTTGCTTTGACAAAACCATGACTGTGCATATGCTAAACATGAAATCATCTTTTGCACTGAATGAAAAGCTACATGGTAAAATTGCTCATGAATCTAATATTGGTTTAATTCTCCCAAATCATGCTTTAGAAAGAACATCATGCATAATGTCTAGAATTCCATGCTCATACCTGCCATGTCTCTCTTTCAAAGCTGTCATATTCAAATATCATATTTTTCAAAACAGATATTATTGCTTCATATGAGAATACCATTGCTTTCAGAGATTTCTTTTTTATTTGCAGGATTACCAATGTCAAGAAGGCTAATGACAACTGTCAAACATTGGGATGGCACTAGAACTAGGACTTGAAGTTGCAAAAATAAAGACACCCTCTAGACGGTCAATGCGAGATGATTTTTATACATTAGGGTGGCCCCCAAATTTGCAAGTTAATGACAAAGATTGCCCAAGTCATCCAGACCGTGATGATCTTTGTACCTTGGGGTGGCCACCTGAATCTTCAACATTGGAACTTCAATTTTAATTCTTCAGGAGAAGAATTCTTTTACCCCCGGGAAAGCTGATGTAGGAGCATCTCCCATGATTTAATTATGTTTTGATATTATGTTTGCTTGCAGCATTTAAACTTGTTTACATTTCACCATTCGGTTCTACCTAGTCTTGTTTGTTGCAAGACTAGCTTGTAGAACAATTTTGTAAGACAACTTAATTCTCTGCTTTGGATGTTTTATGTTGTAGTTAGGTTGTAGCCTAGGTTTATTGTCACATCTTTGTTTTATTTTGTAGTGATTGTAGTAGGATGTTTAGCCTAGGAATTATATGCACCTGTACTTGCACTACAAGGCACCCTTGATCCCCTCAACAATCAACCCTCAAGCCAAAGTCAACTTCAAGACAAATTTCTAGCCAATTCAAGTCAACAGTCAGCACCCTAAAGCCATTCAGAGTCAAAGCCCAGCTTCAGTCAACATCCACCGCCAATGTTCATGCAAGTCTAAACAACATAGCCTCCACATCATCAAAATCACGTCAACATGCAGCTTCCCAATCCTGCTCAGCTGAAAATTCAAAGGCATCTCCTCAAAGCAACCCTTCAACGGTGCATGCAACTCCAACCAATCATCATCACCCATTTATTCCATCTCTTCAGCGAGAATTCTGGTCAACACCTTTCAGCCCCAAGACCCAACTACAACTGCCCCTCTCCACCAATGGGAAGACTCCATAATTCATTCAAAGCTCTCCACCTCTCCAAGCAACTCTCGGCTATACATCCAGCAAGGAACCGCCCATACCACCCAATGGAATAGCTGAACGCAATACATCATCTCAGCCACCCAAATTCAAATCAAGAAACAACAACCAATGGATGAAATTGAGGGAATTTGTAATGTTGAGGGAATAGGGTTTAAAGCCCTTGTATTTGTCACTTTTGCACTTAGTCTATGATTTGAGAGAAAATAACATTATGTGTTGATGCGTGAGCATTGTCTTGGTTTGGTGGACTCCAAACGAAACTATTCTTCTCTTCCCCTTCTCTTCCTCTAAGTGCCGAGAGCTCCTTCCTCTCTTCTCCTCTTCCTTTTCTCCACAAAGTTACCTCTCCCTTCTTGAAGTCCTCTTACGTGTGGTCATCATCAAATAAGTTGTCCTTCATCTTCCTCCAACACCAAGCAAAGGGGAAGCATCTTGAAGTAGTGGGAGTAGGGGGATACAAAGAAAGGGGTCTTGGCCCCCTTCCCTAAAGGGGGCCCCAGGTAATCTCTAATCAAGTAGATTAAAACCATAGGCTACATGTTAGAGAACATAGTTTTCTTTGCTGTGAAAACATCATTGGCGCATGCTTCATCTGCTGATATGATAGTTTCTGTTGTTATTTAACCAAACTTCCTGCGCATGCTTAACCTTCCATAGAGCTACATACCTTAGGTAGATGCTTGGGAATTTTCTCCTTCTTCATTCCTCAGGGTGAGCTTCCTTCCAAAAATCAAGACCGGAGATGATCGGAACAGTGAACGGCGGCGAACCTTAGTGCGGCAGCGATCTCATCCAATTCTCTCTGAGTCGTTCATAAAAATTGCTCCTTTTGCTTCAAAATTACTCGCCTACTTATGCTAAGTCTTCCCCTTTTTCGGATCTTCAATTGGGTCCCTAGATCTTGAGAAATCGAGTTTTTAAATTTACGGCGGAAAACTCAGAAATCTGGGTTTACAAATACGGTACCGTATACTGAATACGGTAGTGCCGTATTTTCTTTTTGTGAGTTCTGGCTAGAAGATATGGTACCGTGACAATGTCGCCTCAAAATACAGCAGTGCCATATTTTTGCTGAAATCTTCTGGTCAGAATTGCCACAAAATACGGCACCGTGCAATTTCTTATGGTAGTGTCGTATTTTTGTCGAAACTCTCTAGTTGAAACTACTGGAAAATACGGTGGCGTGTAAGTTCATACAGCAGTGCCGTATTTCTTGTCAAAAACTCTCTGGTTGAAACCGCTGGAAAATACGGGGGTGTGTAATTTCATACGGTCGTGTCGTATTCCACCCAAAACGTTCCCTGCGAAATACGGTACCATGACGATTTTGCTCCAAAATACGACAGTGCCGTATTTTTGCTAGAGGATCCCTTTTGAGTTGAAATTTGATGGGTAGACTCCTCTTGATGGTTAGAACTCATTCATGCATTGAGATTGCTTGAAAACCGGCGATAATGATGTCTTTTTACCTGAAATTGATCAAAAACTAAAGACGGTGTAGATTCCGAAGTATATGATAAAAAAGGTATAAAAATAAAGCAAAAGAGTAAGATCATGGCTCAAAAGACTACTAAATAAGTATGAAAAACACTATGAAATTTAGAGTCATCAAATGTGCATAAGAATAACTACAAATTCTACCATAAGAGTTCAATAGAGAATATCAATTTGTTCAGCTCAATTCATTCAGATGAATCATAGGAAGATACTACATAAAACCATACAATATAGGATTCATTGAAACCATATTTTAGTCTATTTTCCAATAAGATTGGTTTGAGTCCATTTGACACAGTATACAAAAAGATATAAGGGTAATAGTAACAAAGGGTCAAACTGCCCTGTTCCCCAAAATTCCAGGGCATTGAACTAGAGAATGCAATCCGTTTATAACTACGATGCATATCAAAGATATACAATATATGATCCGTTGGAAAGATATATGAATCAACGTTCCGTTAATTTAAGAATCAGGCAAAACCGAGTGGTATATCAGAAGTTATACACAAAACCACACAAGTAGGTCAGTCTGGTTTTACCGCAAGTATATACTGAATGATGCTACATCATTGATGCCTGAGCTCAAAGTACCTATATCCAATATTGGATGCGTTGGAAAGGTGTTCAAGTCTTCTTTTATATAAATCAATTATTAGTTATAAACCATTTGTGTGTATAAAGATATAGAAGAAGAACCCTAACAAGGTCAGATTTACACACTCACATCACCTTAACCATGCTTTTAAAATTCTCCACATTCGTTTATGAAAAACACCTTGGAAATTCAGTTTGATTTCAACAAATCAGAGTATCAAATAAAGGATTTGAAGATCATTTGAGGATGAAATTATCATATTTATGAAACCATGAATTTAGGGCATAGGGTAGAAGCTTGCCTTATGAAAATTTGTGCTTTTCTAAGTCTTCTTCTTCTTTCACCACCTTCACTACTACTTCTACAAGCCCAACGAAGTTGCTGGTAAAAACCTATTTTTTTTCTTATTTTTACTTCATTTTACCTCATTAGTCACCCCTAGTATGAGGTGTCATCACCAAGTTCATCTTATCCTCATGACAAGCTTGAGGTGGCTCAAAGACAAGCATGAGGTGTTTTTCTTTTTATGCATTTCACTTAAACACTTATATCCTTTCTCTCTTATTTGTTTTGACTTTTCCAAATAAGGAGAAATCACTTATTCAAATTCTCACTTAAGTGCTCAACATGCATCCAAAATAATTACATTTATACTTTAGTCTTTTTCTTTATACATTATTCCTCTTGAGTTACTATGGGTATTTCTCTATAATTACTTCATAATCTTCATAATGATGTTAGAAGCTAAATCATGGATATCACACCATGTTTTCCCAATGTAAATGTGCAGGCCCCTCAAGGAAGGTGCCCACATACCGAACCCGCGAGTGTGGAGGCCAATCGATAAGATCAAAATACGCGTCAACGGACGCGACCCAATCTAAGAACCGTGTGGGATCAAGACCACCTGTGAATGGTGCAGGGGTGTTACGAATGAAATGACGGAAATTATCGTCCACCCGGGGGCGCTCAATGCGGGTATGGGCTGGGGTTTGAGGTGTGGCCCAAGCGTGGCCAAAATGGCCACCGGGTTGGGGCCCTTTTGCAGCCTAAACATCGTCCTCATCAAGGGGGTCATCACCGTAACTTGGGTTCCTAGGGACCTCATGAGGTCGCGTGTGACCCCATTCATCCTCGTGGGCGCGCCACTGTGTGGGCGCGGCCATCAGGGGCAACTCTCTAATGGGGCCTAGGTTCGCGGACACCGGAGGGTTAACCGAGTTCGGGCGACCAAGCTCCGCGGACTCGGGTTGACCAATAAGGTGTTGGATCCCAATCAAAATCTGCTGGACCATGGCATGTGCGCTTGCTTGTTGAGTGTCCTCTTGCGCGGATAGCGCATCAAGCTTCGCATCGATCCGCGCCTCAAGCGCAACCATAGACTCTAACCGGATGTTAGCCCCCTCCGAAGGCTGAACCGACTCTTGGGTTTCGGGGATGGTTTCCGGGTATTGGGACAACATAATTTGTGACCGCGTAGTCACCATGCACAAACAAGGGGGAGACGACTAAGGTAAAAATGCTGAAAACACCAAACGGATGCAGAAATATGCAATGCGATGCTGAGGGATCATGCGAACGATAAGAATCGAACGCGCAACGTCCTCTGATACCAGAATTGATGTAGCAACTAATATGTGTGGGGGTATTTAAGCTGTACTCTAGGGTTTTACACAATGCACGATAAAAATGGGAGAGGGTCGTGAGACGAGGGAAGAGAAAACACGTCAGAAAGGTGCAGGGAAGCCGGTAGAAAACACGACGAAGATAGCGACGAGTTCGATTAGGGCAACACGAATGCGAATGAAGAGAACGACACCCAACTAAATAATATAGCGCACTACCTTGTAGCAAATTTAGCGAATTCCTGCAGCTCTCTTAGCGCATTTTAAGCTTAGCCGGCATTGGGGGATTGCGGTTGTGCGGGGTTCAGCTCGCGCGCCTACGTAGCTGAAGCAAACCAAGACAAGAGATGCCACGCCTCCGATGGACAGACAGCCGTGGGTGAAGGAGAAAGGAGAAAAATTGCAGCAATGAAACGTGCAAGAGAATGACAAACAGGCAAACCTGACCCACCAGAAGGGTGGGATTTACTTCAAACCGAAAGCGGAACAACTTGGAATCGAAGAGACGTCTTCGACCCGAACACGATGAAGGCATGACTCCGGCTTGTCTTCACAACCGCTGGCGACTCTCAGCTCACCAGGAGATCTCTCAAACACCAAAGAGAACTACATAACACTTAGCCCTACCACCTCTTTTATAGAATAAGAGAGGAGGGAACAAACAAAATACACTAGAGACACTCAACTCGAACCACCTACCAACTCTTGCAGGCCACAAAAGTGGTCAAGCTGCAACTCCAAGACAAGGAATAACAACTACCTAATATTCTCCGAAGCTGGTCGCATGATTCTGCGTCCTTGTACGCGTGCGGTTTAGACGCGCTCCGAGCATACGGCAACAAAACAGTAGAACTTCGATGTTGTGGGCTGGGTCACCACCGTCGCAGCTCGTTCTTGGGCCATGTTGCTAATCAGATTACGCAGCCCACCTGGGGTTCGATCTTCAGGGGGTTGGCTCGTAGTGCCCTTGGGCTGCGCCACTTCGGTATGGATGGAAAGAGGGCTAATGACGCCCAATAAATGGTTCGGGGGCTTACTTTGGCGTTGGGATCGCTGGATTTCCACCTTGTTGGGCTCCTTTGGGTCGTCATGGGGTGGAGCAACATGGTAGGGGGGGCGGTGCACATCGAAGTGGGGTCGTCAAGGCTGCAAAGTGCCTTCAGGGTCGAACACGGCCTAGTCATGATAGTGATCACGGCCATGTTCAGAGTCGACGCGATCCACAGAATCGAGCACGGCCTGCCCGTGCTTGGGATCACGCCCGTGCTTGGCATTGCCAAAATCCACAGAATCGAGCACTACCTGCCCGTGCTTTGAATCACGCCCGTGCTTGGCATTGCCGAAATCCACAGAATCGAGCACGGCCAGCCCTTGCTTGGAATCACGCCCGTGCTTGGCGTTGCTGAAATCCACAGAATCGAGCACCGTTTGCTCGTGCTTGGAATCACGCCCGTGCTTGGCGTTGTCAAAATCCACAGAGTCGAGCACGGCCTGCCCGTGACCATAAACACGGCCGTGTTCGGTGTGGCCGAAATCCACAGAACCGGGCACGGCTTGCCCGTGATCAGGAGCACGGCCGTGTTCGGCGTTCACGTCTTCGAGCGATCGTGTCACGGCAGTGATGGGGCGCACGGCCTGGCCGTGTCGGGGTCTGGGGAGCTCTGACTGAGGTGAAAATTTTGGGAAAAATTCCTGGGGTCCTCGGGAGTCTCCCCAAGTGTCTTTTGGAGGGATTGGGCCGCCCTCAAGTGTGTTCATGGGCCCGTTTGCACCTGCATCATTGGGTCTCTTGGATTTCCTTAATGAAAGCTTGGGGTCGGATGAGTTGGATGGTGGGTTGGCTAGACTTGGTTTCTTCTATCTTACCCTTATTGGTTGAGGCTCTAAGCTCCTTGGGTAGGGTAGGTTTCAACCTAATCTTCTGCCCATCTTGACTAAGGAAATAAGTATTGGTGCGACCATAATGGATCACGTCAATGGCATATAGCCGAGGGCGACCTAGAAGGACTTGTGCAACATCCATGGTGATGACATCACACCAGATCTGTCCTTGATAGGTGCCGAATTGAAGGGGCACAAGGCACCTATGGGTGATGGGTACACTATTCTGGTTGACCCATGAAACGCTATAAGGGTTTGGGTGTGGCTCTAGTTTTAATTTAAGTTTGACCACAGCTACATGGGAGACAGCGTTGACACTGCTTCCTCCATCAATTACAACCTTGCACATGTGACCATGGCATTTGTTGTAAGTATGGAAGATGCTTGTCCTTCTCCAGTCCTAAGTAGGAACAGGTTTGACTAGATTGCATCTAACTACCCCTAAGGTGTTCTGGGCAAAGTCGTCAGTGTCAAGATCTTGGTATTCTATGTTTTGAAGGTTGGGATCTTGGTCTAATTCTTCTTCAGGGGTTGCCTCAGGTTCCAAGGGGTCTTCTTCTATGATGAGGAACCTTTTGGTGCAGTCTCTAGCTAGGTGTCTAGCCTGCTTACAGTTGTGACAAACAAATCTACTGGATCCTATAACTTGGTTTAGCTTGGGTTGAGGTTTACTTGATTCTATAGCTTGAGTTGGCCTATGTCGAGGTTGGCTTGGGCTAGGGGAACTGGTTTGGGGATTTTTATGGAAAGGTCTATTGGGTGTGAACTCCCTTCTAGTCTTGATTTCTTGCTCAACCTCTATAGCTCTTTGGTAGGCTACCTCTAAGGTATCTATCTGGTAATAGGTTAGACTTCTTTTGATGTCTGGTCTAAGGCCATTCTTAAATCTACTCAGGGTAAGGTTTGGGTCTTCAGTGATCTCACATCTAAGGAGAAGCTCATCTAAATTGATCATGTACTCAGAAACAGTTAGACTACCTTGGGTGTGGCTGCTAAGTTGGTCAAGAAGCTTATTTCGATAGTATGGAGGAACATACTTATCTCTCAACTGAAAGCATATGTGTTCCCATCTCTCAATAGGATACTGAAGGTTTCTTTCTACATGGGTCCAATATAATTTAGCGGATCCTTCTAGAAGACATGTGGCTAGATTCACTTTGTCTTGTTCTGGAACTTGTCTCCACACAAAATATCGCTCTAACTGGGTGATCCAGTCTATGAATTCCCTAGGGTCTAGGGTTCCACTAAAAGTAGGCGGGTTAAGCTTGACAGCACGGTGCACAGCAAAGTTCTTAGGTCTTTGGTTGAATGGGGTTTGAGCATGTTGCCCATTCCATTTGGTGTGGGGAGTAACCACAGGAATGGGAGTGGGTTGTTGTGCTATAGGTACAAACGGTTCCAAGTTTGCCTCACTAGGAGGTTGAGTTGGGGTCGGTTGTTGGGTTTCAAGGTTGTTGAGCCTAGTGTTGAAGTCTTCTCTCATTGCAGCCATTTGTTGGTTAAGCCCAGTGTTCATTTCAGCCATTTGTTGGGTAAGTTGTCTAATAGCCTTAGTAAAATCCATGAGTTGATTGTTTTCTTGTTGGGTTCTAGATCTAGTTTGCATGATGCAGTTTTGAAATGAGTATATCTTTTTAAAAATATGAGCCCTAGTAGATTATGGAATCAATTGTTTCTAGCAACCTAAACCACAAGAATCGTTCTAGTAGTAGAAATATAAGTTTTGGGCTTAAAATCTACTATAGAGTCTATGCTCTGATACCAAACTGATGTGGGCACAAGACACAAGCATGCAAACAATGTATTTTTAAAAAAGGTTTTGTAATAGATAGTAGGAGAAAAACCGAGATTACACTAACAAATTTGAAAATAGATGTTCTTGTAGTTTTAGATAAAAACACGAATTAACTCTAGTTGCAGAAAGGAAATGGCTGAATGTAAATTACTGAAAATTAAAGAAGACTTACAGTGGACCCCTTGAGAATAGAAGGGGTCACCTTCCCATTCTTCACCGATCCAACTCTGATGGAAGGTGTCGGTTACACACAGGCAATTCAGCAACCCACACAAGCGTGGGGGAGTTGAAGAGGAGTATTAAAATTTTACAAAGCAAAGGTGCAAGAGGGAGGTTAAGCCTCCAAATTCTCTTGCCTAGACAATGAGTAGGACTAAGCTAACATGAGGGAGGGGTGGAGGAGATGGGCTTGCACCCCAAAGGGCCTTCAAATTCCAAGTGCCTTCTTTCCTACAAGACCCAAACAAAGAGTAGAATTCTGAACTTGGAAAGGAAATAGAAAGAAGCGCAAGAAGGTGAAGACACTTATCTCATAGAAGTTTCTTCATGGGGGTGGCCTCGGCATCAAGGACTCCTTCAAGTCGGATCTCGGCCTTAAGGAGAATCTCCATCAGGTGTTGATTGAGGAGGAACTCTCGGCTTGCAACTTGGAAGGCTTGAAGGTCTCAGCTACAAGGTGACTATGTGGATGGGAGAGGCGAAGAGGGGAAGAGAGGAAGTTTTGGTGACACAAACACCGAGAGACTACAATTGCTATAAACTACTCGACAATATATTCATTCAAAGATGCAAATGATGCCATGAAGGCTACAATATATAGGGCAAAGCGAGCTAGGGTTACATAAGACATTTTCCCCTAGGCGCATAAGCAAAATTAAGAAAGAATAATTCAGCATTAAACACAAAGGAGAACAAGGAAGGGGCGCAAATGCTCTTGCTTGGACTTCCATCTTTGGCCGACTTCTTCAAGGTAAGTTCTTGAAATTCTTAGCTCCATGGGGCTGGCGCAAATGTTGAGAGGAGGAAGTAATCGGTTGTGGCTTGAGAAGGCTTCCATGTGTGGATGAATTTCGAATTACTCCTTTAAATGTTAGGCGCCATCTTGATGATCGCTTGATTTGGGGATGATTAATTGACTCCTTGATTTGTGGATCTTGACTTGGTCGAATTGATTGTTGATGTGGGAGCCCAAGGCTTGATTTGGCAAGGGAGTTGAGGATTTATGAAGCCCCCTTTAACTCAAGTCTTCAAGTGGGAGTAGTTGAACTGAGTTGAAGCTAAATTTCCTTCTGTGGAGCTCACAAGGTGAGTGAGTGGTGAGCTGAATTTTCTGAGTTGTCTCAAGCTGCTTCTCCACCTGCAGGGTTAGTTTCTATAACAAATATACTACCCTACATGCACTAGGAACTTCATGGCATTTTATTGAAGGTAAAACACTTACTCTAACAAAGCAAATTGCAAGTATGCAAATAAGGAAAGTGATATGCTTCTAATCTATCATGATGTGATGCAATGCAAGAAAGGAAAGTAGGATCCTAGGAAGAAAACCCATACCTAAGGGGATTCCTCCAAACCCTAGTGGACCTCCTCGGAGCTGGTCTTGGCCCCCCATCAGGGCGCCTTTTGCTTCATTAGGAAGCATTATGCGCCTAGCCCTCTACCTTGGATGGTATGCTTGCCTCTATTACAAGTATTGGGTCTGATATGGCTTGAAGGACTTCTTAGGAAGGTCTTGGGCGCATATGACAATATGGAAAGGGTTTATGCAAAGCTCTTGGAGAATTTCCTTAACCCTAACCCTAATTGTTTCCCCTCTCATACACTAGCCGCATACCTCCTCATGAATTGCGCCTACTACCCCCTTTACCTCACCACCTCTTGCCTCTATATATATCAAGGGATATGCGAGTGGCAATACACACAAACAATTGGCATGAGCAAAGGGTCTTGGCATAAGCTTTCTTTCATCAAGCCACAAGCCTTCCTTCTCCTTCCCTCTTGGCGGCTTCTATATTCCTCTCCTTCTCTTGGTGCCTCTACTCCTTGGTGATTGGCGCTAGTGATCAAGAGGTGCTCCTAAGGCATGGATCTTCTTCCCGAGGCTAGCACCGGGCGTGGAAGAAGAAAGCTCGAGGAATCCGTGTGTGTGAGACTGCAGAGGGCGAACACTTGGGCGCCTACCTCAACATCGGCCTCCACTTGCTCTAGGTACTTGCTATCACATCGTGTCGACCCCCTCGCATAATGATCTTCACTAGGATTGGCCTATTTCGGGGATATTATTCCGCTGCGTTTTGTAATCTGTAATGCAAAAAATTTGTAAAATATCCCTGGGGTTTCCCAACAGTAGTATCAGAGCGACTTGCGAGCCTCGAACGATGTTCTTTCATGCTTTTCATGCTCACATGCTGATGACACTGAAATTTATAGTACATTTTGTGCCATTTGATAGATATTTTTGTATCACATTTACACTATTTGCTTATTTTTATGCCTTTTTTATCAAATACTGCGGAATCTACATTCTTTTCAGTTTTTGATGATTTCAAGTAAAAAGGCATGATTTTCAGGCTTTTCAAGTGATTCCATATGCATGAATGAATTCCCTCCAGCAAGAGGAGATTACATGTCAAATTTTATGAAGATTGGAGCTTTAGACCAAAATACGGCAGGGCGGTAATTTATATTACGGTATCGTATTTTCACAGCTACCTTATTATCAGAGGACTACCGTAATTTGGGAAGTTTTCGTCCAGAAAGTTTTTCAGAAATTACGGCACTACCATAAGGAATTTCACGGGCCGTAATTTTAATCTATTTTTTGTTAGTGTTTATGCCCTAGGACCTCAGGATGGTCCATTGGGATATGTGTATCATATCTAGTTGATAGATGAGTTGTCCTGGCATTGTCATTGTCATGCAAGTTTGTACATCTGCGCATATGTATATTTGCATATACAATGTCCCTAAGAGATAGATTTTATCTAGTCTATGTGTTTATCCCTAGTCGAGAATCATGGTGGATATGGGACAGCTATGATTTGCTTGAGACTAGTATATGCGCTGGTTGAGCACGGGTTGCTAACGCAGGCATATGGGTATATCAAGGGGGACATACTGGATCGACCCGCCGTGAGAATTCATCTCAGTGTCACGAGATGAATATCACAATGATAGAGTTGTGCTAGTCCTATACTTGAGGGCATTGGTATCTCTATATAGTGATTTATGTACTTTGATGCAACCTAATGCTTCGCCGTAAAAGGGAAGTCATAACGGTTGTCATTGGGTATGTCATAACCTACATGAGGGATTCAATGTGCCAATAGAGGATTTGCCCCTTCCTTACGGGGAAGCTTGATTGTCCATGCCCCTATATGGATGACTGAAAGTGTATAGCCATACACAGGTGAGAACCTAATTTAGTCATGCCATATTATTGGGATTAACAAGTGTGACACACTTGCCCAATCTGGACATCAGTTGGCAAAAGGACAAAGCTGCACTTGTACTTTGTCACAATTTTAGGGGATGTCGATGATGACACCATTCTGATGACTTGGGTAGCAATGATTAACTGCTAGGTGCCACTCATTGCTTGTGATGATTTAGTCATCACTGCCAATGTTTGAAGAACCTACAGGGTCGCACACCTTGACACTCGAGTTCTCATACTGATCGTTTAGCCTCTAATCGAATCATTGTGTGATTCGGATCTTTTGGGGAACTGATGCCTTGAAACTTTTATAGAGAGGATGATATTTTATTTTAGTTCATGTTTGACCACTAGTTGACTCTAGTGGACCATGTTTGACCTATGTTGACCTATGTTGTCAAAATGAGTCAAACAAGGGTCTGGGTGCAAGTTTGGGCTTGGCACTTTAGTCATATGAATAAAATAAAATTATTAATTGGCAAGAGAATTTTTCTCTTGGCTATTTAATAAGCTTGGGCGCAATTTACAATTAATTGCCTCTGCAGGGATTCGATCCCATGATGCTTCATTGTGAGTAGGCGCCTATGCTTGGGCGCATTTATAATTAATTGCATATTCGGGGATTCGAACCCATGACGCGTAATTGTGAGTTGGCGCCTATGCTCATTATCCCACATGGGAAGTATTTCCAGTGTGCGTCTGGCTCTGTTATTATAAATAGAGAGGCCCACCTAGGAGATTCTTTGTACCAGACTCTTCTCTTGTCTCTAGTTGTCGCCTCCCCTCTGCTCCTTGGCGTGAGGGTCTAGGAGGTCACGACAGTAAAAGTTTTTCGGCATCAAAGGTTGGGACAAGTGGCAGTGCTACCCACTCCTTGTCGCCAACATCCCTTCTTCTCCTTGGCAGTGGCGCAAGTTGAGAAGGCTAGAGGCGTGGATCTCATCTTCCGGTGCTAGCACCCAACGCAGAGATTGGAGAGGATTCGAGGAGTCTGTGTGTGTGCGATTGTAGAGGACGGGCCCTTGCGCAGAGATTGGCATGGGCCCTTGGCTCATTGCCCTTGGTAGTGCTAGGTGGCTAGGACTAGGTTTTGGGGCTTGTTACCCATGTTTTGGGCTTTGATCACATCATATTTACTGTTTCTGCTCTATCATTCCTTTACTACTTTTTTTTATTCCACCATAGGATTGTATGCCTGTATTGGTAGAATAAGATACAAATTTGTGGTGCCGAGACCACAAAAATCCTCACAAAATTATTTCAAGTCTCGTTTTGCCTTCTGACGTGTAACCCTCGTCAAACTATCAATCAATGGTGTTGTGCACTGTTTCCCACCTCCGTGGGACACACCCATTTATCTTCAGGAGGCGTCTGGTGACAATGATTTCCCCGGTCTGGTTAAAACTCTAGACGCGCCTTCCGCAAGGAAATCGTTGGCCCTGGGTATAACGGTCAGGTCAGACTTGACTAGACTTTTCATAAGTGGTGGTTCACATGATGAAATTTCTAGAGGCACTCTTAAGAAGTTAAGGCTTTGTGCTGTATCCAGCCTCCGTTGGACACAAAGTGCTTGAACTGTCTTAAGAAGGCGAATTGCTGAGTTGCAATTGGCCAGGGGCCTACCTCATGAAGCATGCGTCACCTTGTGTAGTACATCCTAGCTCCGTGGGATGCAAGGCCGTGTACGAAATGAGGATCCCATCTCACTAATGAAGTCGGGCGATTTCTCGATCGATTTTGAGGATTATCAATTCGAATAAAATAGTGAGAAACAATCATTTATAAAAGGCCAGAATAAATGATTGAAATGTGATACTGATCTGCTCTTGTTTGTTTTGTAGATGGCTTCTACAAGCAATAACAATAGCGGACTGTCATTCCATTCTTTCCTTGAGAGGGAGAAGTTGACTGAAGTTAACTTCATGGACTGGTACCGGCACTTGAGGATAATCCTCGAGCAGGAGAAGAAGCTGTATGTCTTAGAGCAAGCGCTTCCTCCTCAACCGTCATCCACAGCCCGCACGGCTGAACGGGATGCTTTTCGCAAGCATCAGGATGATGCCCTAGATGTTGGCTGCCTTATGTTAGCCACGATGTCGTCCGAGTTGTAGATGCAGTGTGAGGATCAGAATGCATTACAGATCATCTCGCATCTAAAGCAACTATTCGAGTCGCAGGCTAGAACATAAAGGTTTGAGACATCCAAGGCTGCTTTTCAGTGCAAGATGCCTGAAGGTGCTCTAGTGGGACCACATGTACTCAAGTTGCTTGGGTACTTGTCTCATCTCACTAGGCTAGGACACCCGATGGATCAGGATGTGGCTACAGACCTTATCCTGCAGTCGCTGCCTCCGAGTTATAGCTCTTTTATCATTAACTTTAATATGAACAAAATTGCTTGTACTCATGAGGAGCTACTTAAACTGCTGGAATCGACTGAGAAGGAAATGGTCAGGTCCAAACCCAACTCCATTCTTATAGTCTCCAAGGATAGTAAGAAGCGGAAAAGGGGTAAGGGCAAGTCCAAGGCCAAAGCACTGAAGAAAGGCAGGGTGAGGGAGAACAAGTGCTTCAACTGTGGCCAGGAAGGCCATTGGCGCAAAGACTGCAAGCATCCTCAGAAAGAGATGAAGAGAAGTAACCCTTCATCTTCAGGCTCAGGTAATTTTATTACCAAATCCTATATTGTCTATTTCCATACATGGGTATTGTATACCGCATAGTGAGACTGATATTTGCAAAAAAATGCAGGAGCTCCAGAGAAATAGGACATAGATGACAGTAAGAAGATCTTGCTGGAGCATTGATGCTGCCGAGCGATTTTCCATTTGTCATTGATAGGATTGTTTTATTTTTGCAAACATGTAGTTGACATTGTTTCTATTCCTTTGGAATAAAAGGAATTTGACATTCTTTTCATTTGCAAATCTTTTGTCATTACATTGTGCAAAAATAATGAGGTAATAAAATAACTTGAATTTAATAAGTGGTTCAAATTGAATTCCAATCTTATGACTCAGATATTTTATCAAGTGATGCATCCACTGACTTCATGCACATGAATTCTTGGATTCAAACTCCTTCTAGGAGATTGACTATCTTAACCTCTTTCGAGATGTTATAGGTGGGCAAAGACTGGTTTGCTGATAAATGTTTTTCACCAAGTGAGGTGAAGTGGACTAAAAGGTCAAAAGATAGGAATTCGTGATTACCAAAACATTTATGGAACCAGCTTATCAAAATTTATAAGTGATCTTCAGTCCAGGTTGGATGAAGAGTACTTGAGCCACAAGTAACTATCATAGTGAGTATGAGGTTTGCTCATAGCTCATAACTCCTCAAGAACACTTTGGCAGGTGGTTCTAGTGGGAGGAATTGAAAGTCATCCATATCTCTACCGAGGTTATGCTTATAGTTTCTTCAACACTGAACTATTTCATCTTAAATGTATCTCGAAGTAAGGAGGTGACATGACTAATTATCAGGATCTATAGATGTGAGACTTTGGGGGTCATACATCGGAATCTAGTGATATAGAATCAAGATCTGATAAGTGTAGGTGAAGTATCCTAAATTGACTTAGGGATACTAATTTCCATAGACCCACAAGAAAACAAATGATTGTTGCTCTTGATGCTAGTTTTCTTGGAAATGTATTTCCTTGAAAATGACAAGTGGGAGGAAATTATGACTTGGATTCAGTCCAAGGTCAGCCACCTAGGACAGATGGTCAAAGATGGAATCTGAGCCTTGTATATAGGTTGTGGGGCAACCTAGGTTTAGAAAGTATGGGAAAAAGGCTGAATCGATTAATGTGTACCAGTGTTATGGGCAACTCCTAACTTGGACAAAGAATCTTCACCTTATAGTACCTAAGTTCAGAGGGAGCTTGATGACATCTCTGGTCTTGTATGTTGGGGACATACAGATCATCAAAGACGATATCCCGATCCTTCACTTGGTGAAGAGATGATTGGGAAATGTCTTGTGATGAATGACTTAATGGACATCACCTATGCGGTAGGTGTGTGAGTTTTTGGATAAGTCCAAGAAACGCCAAGTGCCAAGTCAAATAACATACATCGATGATGGTATGCTATAGACCAGATGTGGTTTGTGTCGAGAGCATAACTAATTGATACTAAGTCCAATCCAGGTGCATGGCACTGGATAAGGAATGAAGAACACACTTTGGTTCTATGTATAACTAAAAGGTGGTTCTTGGTCAGTAATGATAGGAAAAGCTCAGTGGATTCACTTAGCAGCTTGTTCCAGTCAGACCAATGAAAGTCTAGTTGTTTCTGTAGTGGTGCTAAAAGCTTTGGGAGCTTCAGAGCAGACTACTTGAAAGCAGAGTATGCAAGTGCTTTTGGGAAGTAGTGGGAGTTCTTTGTTGAACCTCATAGGCATACTCAGACGCTTATATCTTGTCTTGGGGACAGAGGTACTTGATATATAGTAGATATGAAAACTGATACAATCATGATAGGCCCATAGACTGATGCTCTGGCGCAGCAGGAGCGTGGCAGGTCGTGCTTAGGACACGGTGTTGAGGTTGCTCAATGCAAGGTCCTAGTACAAGTGGGAGATTGTTAGTGTTTATGCCCTAGGACCTCAGGATAGTCCATTGGGATATGTGTATCACATCTAGTTGATAGATGAGTTATCCTCGCATTGTCGTTGTCATGCAAGTTTGTACATCTGCGCATATATACATTTTCATATACAATGTCCCTAAGAGATAGATTTTATCTAGTCTCTGTGTTTATCCCTGGTCGAGAATCATGGTGGATATGGGACAGCTATGATTCGCTTGAGACTAGTATATGCGCTGGTTGAGCACGGGTTGCTAACGCAGGCATATGGGTATATCAAGGGGGATATAATAGATCGACCCGCCGTGAGGATTCATCTCAGTGTCACGAGATGAATATCACAGTGATAGAGTTGCGCTTGTCCTAGACTTGAGGGCATTGTTATCTCTGTATAGTGATTGATGTACTTTGATGCAACCTAACGCTTCGTCGTAAAAGGGAAGTCATAACTGTTGTCATTGGGTATGTCATAACCTACATGAGGGATTCAATGTGCCAATAGAGGATTTGCCCCTTCCTTACGGGGACGCTTGATTGTCCATGGCACCCCTATATGGATGACTGAAAGTGTATGGCCATACCCAGGTGAGAACCTAATTTAGTCATGCCATATTATTGGGATTAACAAGTGTGACACACTTGCCCAATCTGGACATCAGTTGGCAAAAGGACAAAGCTGCACTTGTACTTTGTCACAGTTTTAGGGGATGTCGATGATGACACCATTCTGATGACTTGGGTAGCAATGATGTACTGCTAGGTGCCACTCATTGCTTGTGATGATTTAGTCATCACTGCCAATGTCTGAAGAACCTACAGGGTCGCATGATGACTCTAAATTTTATCATATTTTTCATGCTTATTTGGTAGTCTTTTGAACCATAATCTAACTCTTTTGCTTTGTTTTTACACCTTTTTTGCCAAATGCTTTGAAATCTACACCGTCTTTGGTTTTTGATCAATTTCAGGTAAAAAGGCATCATTATCACCAGTTTTTGAGTAATGTCAATGCATGAATGAATTTTAACCATCAAGAGGAGTCTACCCATCAAATTTTAACTCAAAAGGGATCTTCTAGCAAAAATACGGCACTGCCGTATTTTGGAGCAAAACTGTCACGGTACCGTATTTCGCAAGGGATGTTTTAGGTGAAATACGACACTGACGTATGAAACTACATGGTGCCATATTTTTTAGCGTTTATGACCAGAAAGATTTGACAAGAATACGGCACTGCCATATGAAGATACACGACACCGTATTTTGTAGCGATTCTGACCAGAAAGTTCTAACACAAACACGGCACTACCGTATTTCTGCACGAAACTCTCACGGTACCGTATTTTCCATCAATTTCAAGCAGAAGGGTTTTAGGTGAAATACGGCACTGCTGTATGAAACTACACAGTACCGTGTTTTCTGCCCAGAACTCACTGAAAGAAATACGGCACTACCGTATTCAGGATACGGTACCGTATTTTGAAACCCGGAATTCTGATTTTTTTGCCCAAAAATTAAAAAGACCATATCTTTTGATTCAGAAGTCCAAATTGAGATCCGAAAGAAGGGGCGGACGCGTCTCAACGAGGAGAAGAAAAAGGCACTGAAAGCCCCAATTTTGATGAACCATCCACATCGAAATTAAGAGAGAGGTAGAATTGTTAGGGTTCATCGGTTCTCAGCCTGTAGACCACCCCTGGCCACAAAATTTGACAGAGATCTTCACCTGGTGAAGGAGAACTTGCATCTGAAATTTTAAAACAAAAGGATTTCGATTGGAGGAGAAATCAATGAAATAGCGGTGACAGCATTGTTCTAGGCGATTACGGTGCTGTAATTTCATTACAACACTGTTTTGTAACTCCTTTCTCCTCTTTTTGATTCCTATTCATACATAAATATGTTTTATTATAATTCCTTCATCATGGTAGCTTAATCTTTCTTTGGGACTTGGGGGTGTAATCTCTTTGTTTCTTAATGACTAGAAAACCCTAGCTTTGTCAAACTGGTTTTATTATGATAATTTTACTTTTGTGATTGATTGTTTTTTAATTCTTCTTTGCATCTTGATATCAGCATGATTTTGAATTTTGTGAAATAGACTGAGAAGTTGATTGCTTGAAATTCGGAACCCTATGAATTATCGAGTCTAGAACTATCGTAAGAGATTAGGTTGTTCTTTGAATTCTAATTCTTAGAGAATTTTATTGCCTTATTGATTTTATGATTCTTTGGATTAAGTTAATATTTTAGACTTGATTTGATGCTCCAAGAGATTGAGTATCGAGTCGTCAGAAAACCTTGAGTAAAACTTGTGTTGAGACTCGGATGCACGAGAGTGATCTTTGAGTTTCCACTTGAGGTTATCAATTTAGAATTCGGATGCACGAGAGTGATCCTTGAGTTCTTAGTTGATGGTTTACTTATTTTTAGCATTGAATAGATCTTGCACGAGAGTGAAGATCGGTTCTTTGTACGATTGTTTGCGCGAGAGCGAAACACTTTATTTATGAAGTAAACTATACCTTTATTATGGTAAAATTGGATTGATAGACACTTATCTTAATCTAGCCATTAGAAATTAAAGTAGATGAACCCCTAGTCCCGATCCCTTCTCTGATTTTTTGTCCGTGTTCTTTTCGATAGTTTGATTCACTATTTTCCGGTCGCCTAACTAGCGAGAAATCAATTATTCAGTACTTGGCAACAAGGTCTCTGTGGTTCGATATCTATTTTATTACTTCGAGTATCTGTGCACTTGCGGAGTACAACAACACACCTTGACACTCGAGTTCTCATACTGATCATTTAGCCTCTGATCGAATCATTGTGTGATTCGGATCTTTTGGGGAACTGATGCATTGAGACTTTTATAGAGAGGATGATATTTTATTTTAGTTCATGTTTGACCACTAGTTGACTCTAGTGGACCACGTTTGACCTCTGTTAACCTATGTTGACAAAATGAGTCAAACAAGGGTCTGGGTGCAAGTTTGGGCTTGGCACTTTAGTCACATGAATTAAATAAAATTATTAATTGGCAAGAGAATTTTTCTCTTGGCTAATTAATAAGCCTGGGCGCAATTTACAATTAATTGCGTCTGCGGGGATTCTATCCCATGATGCTTAATTATGAGTAGGCACCTATGCTTGGGCGCATTTACAATTAATTGCGTATGCGGGGATTCGAACCCATGACGCGTAATTGTGAGTAGGCGCCTATGCTCATTATCCCACATGGGAAGTATCTCTAGTGTGCGTCTGGCTCTGCTATTGTAAATAGAGAGGCCCACCTGGGAGATTCTTTTGTACCAGACTCTTCTCTTGTCTCTAGTTGTTGCCTCCCCTCTGCTCCTTGGCGTGAGGGTCTAGGAGGTGACGACAGTAAAAGTTTTTCGGCATCAAAGGTTGGGACAAGTGGCAGTGCTACCCATTCCTTGTCGCCAACATCCCTTCTTCTCCTTGGAAGTGGCGCAAGTTGAGAAGGCTAGAGGTGTGGATCTCATCTTCCGGGGCTAGCACCCAACGCGGAGATTGGAGAGGATTCGAGGAGTCCGTGTGTGCACGATTGCAGAGGACGGGCCCTTGCGCGTCTTCATCATTGGCCGCTTCTAAAAGTTGCTTCATAAGGTACTGCCCCTATCACATCCCTTGTATTCTTCGTAAGTCGGTCCTTGTTGAATTAGGAATCTCGTTTCGAGCTCGCTTCCACTGTTTTCGTTTTCTTATAGCCCGGGGATTCCCAACATTTTTCACCCGATAGATTTCCAGATATTACGGCAGGGCCGTAATCATTTCCATTGTGCCATATTTTGGTGCATTTTCTGACCCGAGAGATTTGGAGAAAATACGGTACTGCCGTAAGTAATTTTACGATACCGTAATTCTGGTCGAATCCTGTATAGAAGAACTTAAAGAAAATATGGCAGTGCCATAACAGAAACCACGGCCGTAATTCTATTCTAAACACGCGATTTTCACGGACTTTTTGAAGCCCGATTTTTGCGTGATCGATTGCGGACGATCCAGGCCATAATTCAAAGATCCATAAGAAGCAAAAGAGGAGTTCACAAGGTGGCGAACACACACAACCAAGAAGCCCTAATTTTCATCCACTCTAGAGAGAGATATTGAGTTACACGCCTTTGCCCTAGGTTTCACCGCCGGGAAGCATACAGCGCATCTCCGGCCGTGAAATTTGAGGGGAAGCTTCGCCTAGAAGAGGAGAACATACCCTAGAAGTTTTTGAGTGAAAGGAGATTGATCGGAGGAGAAATCAACAAAAGCACGCCGCCGGCACTATTCACACGCGGGCCGTGTGGTTATTTGTTTTTCTCTTTTTGCTTTGATTTCTTACACTTTGACACTATGGAATATTGTAATCTTTCTACCATGCTAGCTTAAACCTTTTATGGGACACGGGGGAGTAATTCCCTTTGATTTCTTAATGACTAGATGAATTTTCCATTATTTCATCAAGTATAATTTTAGTGTGATAATTCTACTTATGTGATGATTGTCTGTAATTCTCCATAGTTTTTTTTATTATCATGCATGTTTTTAGAGTTTTCGCAATATGGACTGAAAAATGATTTGCTTGAGAACTTGGAACCCTATAATTGAATATTAGGAACTCACCGTAAGAAATTAGGTTCGTTATTATTTCTTGATTTTAGAAGAATAATTGCCATGTTTGATAATTTGAATCTAGGATTGAGTTATTTTGTTAAACGTGAAGATCTTGCGCGAAAGTGAGGATCGAAATGTTGGAGAACCTTAAGTAGAACCTGTGTTGAGACTCGGATGCACGAAAGTGATCCTTAAGACTCCACTTTATATAATCAACTTAGAATTCGGATGCACGAAAGTGATCCTTGAGTTCTTTGATTGATGATTTACTTATTTTCAGCATAGGATAGATCCTGCGCGAAAGCGAGGATTGGTCCCCTGTATGATTGTCTGCATGAGAGTGAGACAATCCCTTTATGAAGTAAATTACATCTTTATCATAATAAAATTAGACTTGACGAACATCTTTTCATATCTAGTCATGGAAATTAAAGTGAATGAAACCCTAGTCCAAGATTCTCACTCTGATATTTTCGTGTAGCCTTCTATAGTTTACTTGCATATTTCAATTGCCTAGCTAGTAAGAAATTAATTATTCAGTACTTGACAAACGAGGTCTTTGTGGTTCGATATCTTTTTTATTACTTCGAGTATCCGTGCACTTGCAGACACAACAAGTTTTTGGCGTCGTTGCCAGGGACCTTGGTTTTTGTCAATATTGAAGATATTGAAAGTATTGCTAGACTAGGTTTTGTTTATTTCTTATTTATGTTCTATTTTTATGTTCTTTTCTATTTACTTGAGTTATTTGATCCATCTACTTTAGTGTGCACAGGAAACTTAGATCTGATGATAGACAAAATACCACTTAGGGACTATGCAGCCCCTAATCCTCAGGGGATACACTTTAGCATTGCCAGGCCAACTATTGAGGCCAATAATTTCGAGATCAATCATATTTTCTTGTCTATGATCCAGCAGAATTAATTTGGAGGATCACAAATTGATGATCCCTATCAACATCTATATCTATTTCTTGAATATTGTGACTCCATTAAAATTAATGGAGTTTCTGAGGATGCATTAAAACTAAGATTGTTTCATTTTTCTCTCAGGGACCAAGCGTGTTCTTGGCTGCACTCTCGACCCACCGGTACCTTCACCACATGGGAACAACTGTCAAATGGTTTCTTGATGAAGTACTTTCCACCCAACAAAACCATCCAATTGAGAAACCAAATTACAAGCTTTACACAGAAGGATTGTGAATCATTTAGCAAAGCATAGGAGCGATTTAATGATTTACAACAGAAGTGTCCCCACCATGGCCTTGAAAAGTGGATTTTAATTCATACATTTTATCATGGTCTACTTTATAATACCCGTCTGATTGTTGATGCTGCTACAGGAGGAGCCCTCATGAGCAAAACCGTCAAAGATGCTTTTCCCTATTTGAGAAGATGTCTCTGAACCATAACCAATGGGCTGCTGAAGAAGGAATGCTATATTGTCATCAACATGGTAAGAATGAGAACGAGGGATGGCAAACCTTGACCAAAGTGGTAAATTCTTTTAATGTAGAATCCAAGCTTGAGACGTTTATGGCTAGCTAAAATCAATTAATGACAAACCAAAATAAAAAGATTGAAGATTTTAAGGGACTGGTTAATCATCTTACCTCTCAAGTAGGATCCTTAGCTGTTTATAATAAAACTCTAGAAGATCAAATACCTACTGAACCTGAATTAGTTCCTAGGGAACACTGTAATGCTATCACTACTAGGAGTGGAAGACAATTACCCTGTTATTGTTGATGCACTGCTTGGAAAAAGGGAAACATATTTGCTTCTTAAAGAATTAAGGATTCATAGGAAGGTAATTGGGTATACAATTGATGACTTAAAGGGAATTAACCCTTCCTTTTGTATGCACAGTATCTTGATGGAAGAGGAACACAGGCCACATGCAGATTTTCAAAGGAGACTTAACCCCTCTATGAAAGAAGTTGTGAAGAAGGAGGTTTTGAAATTACTTGATGCAGACATTATCTATCCTATCTCTGATAGTAAATGGGTAAGTCATGTACATTGTGTTCCTAAGAAAGGAGGGGTAACTGTCATGAAAAATAAAGACAATTAATTAATTCCTGTTAGAACTGTAACTAGTTGGCGCATGTGCATATATTATAGAAAATTGAATGCTGCTACTAGGAAGGACCATTTTCCCTTACCTTTTATTGATCAAATGGTTGAAATGCTTGCAAACCATTCTCACTTTTGTTTCTTAGATGGATACTCTGGATTTTTCCAAATTCCTATACATCCTGATGACCAAGATAAGACCATTTTCACTTGCCCATATGGTACTTTTGCATATAGGAGAATGCCTTTTGGTCTATATAATCCACCCACTACTTTTCAGAGATGTATGATAGCTATTTTTTCTGATTTTATTGAGGACTTTATGGATGTTTTTATGGATGATTTCTCTGTATATGGTTCTTCTTTTGATGATTGTTTCGCTAACTTATCTCGAGTATTGTAGCGGTGTGAAGAAACTAACCTTGTGCTTAACTGGGAAAAATATCATTTTATGGTTAGGCAAGGGATAGTTTTGGGGCACTTGATTTTATAGAGAGGAATTGAAGTTGACAAGGCCAAAGTCGAGGTGAAAGAGAGATTAGAGCCGCCCACTACAGAAAGGAGGTCCGAATACATTCCTTGTCTTAGAACATAACATTGATCGTTCTTCCAAGGGCCGAATTGAATAAAATCGTGGAAATCAGAATCAAATTGAAATCAAAATTTGCATAGAAGATAATTTCTCATAAAGTTGAAGCAATTGGCAAATTTCACAAAGAAAGATAGAAGTACTTGCCTAAGAAGCCAAGATCAATCTCTACTTTGCTTTCTCCCCTATGTCTTTCTAGTCCCCTTCCTTAAGCTCTCATTCAAATTTACCATACTTATCTTCTCATGCATGAAGGGTTGAGGTGTACGCATGAGGGCAATTCCAATAGCACGAGGTAGCAAGGTTTTGTCCTTAATGCTATTTTGTCTTTTTCTCATTTCCACTCAACTTCACAAGTTCTCATCCACTTAACTTCATAACTCTCTTTCATTCTCAACACCTAGTACTCTAGTTCATCCATAAGGTGAAGCACTACAATAAAAAGAGCATAGTATTTACGACAAAAGCATAATGACTATTTTACCCCTTTTTTGTGGAGGATATTATACCGGAGCTTTCTGCGACATGCAGGGTTCTACCGGCGATTCATCAAGGATTTCTCTAAACTTGCTAGACCTCTTAAAAATTTTCTTTGTAAAGATGTTAAATTTTCTTTTGATGAGGGTTGTTTATCTGCTTTTCAAAAATTAAAGAAAGCTATGGTTTCAGCACCTATCATTCAGCCTCCAGATTGGGATTTGCCTTTTGAGCTCATGTGTGATGCTAGTGACTATGCAATAGGAGCAGTTTTGGGACAGAGAAAGGAGAAAAAGCCTTATGTTATTCATTATGCTTGCAGGACTTTGGATGAGGCACAGAGGAATTACACCACCACTGAGAAGGAACTTCTAGCCATAGTGTTGCCTTTGATAAATTTAGATCATACTTGATTAACTCCAAAGTGGTGGTGTACACTAATCATGCAGCTGTGAGATACTTAATGTAGAAAAAGGACAGTAAACCACGCTTGCTCAGATGGATTTTACTCTTGCAGGAGTTTGATTTGGATATTAAAGACAAAAAGGGATTAGAAAACTTTGTTGCAGATCATCTTTCAAGGATAATGGTGAATACTGAAAAGAATGATGCAATCAATGATTCCTTCCCTGAGGAACAACTCTTAACCATTGAACAAATCAGAGCCCCTTGGTATGCTGACATAGTGAATTACCTTGTAGCTAATGTTTTTCCTCCTGATTTGAATTACCAAAAAAGGAAGAGATTCTTAGCTGAGGTAAAGCACTATTTTTGGGATGAGCATTATGTGTTTAGAAGATGTGCATATGGCATTTTTAGAAGATGTGTACCGGAGGAAGAAATCACAGATATATTATTTCAATGTCATGGATCCTCTTATAGTGGTCATGCCGGTACTAAGAAAACTGCTTTCAAAGTGTTGCAATCAGGATTTTACTGGCCTTCAATTTTTAAAGATGCTAGAAACTTTGTTTCATCTTGTAATAGGTGTCATAAGATAGGTAACATTAACAGAAGACATGAGATGCCACTGTCTAATATTCTTGAGGTTGAGATATTTGATGTTTGGGGGATTGACTTCATGGGACCTTTTCCATCGTATGGAGGTAACAAATACATTCTTGTGGCAGTTGATTATGTTTCTAAGTGGGTTGAGGCTCTTGCTTCACCTAGTAATGATTCCAGAGTTGTTGTTAAATTGTTCAAAAAGATTATCTTTCTAAGGTTTGGGACACCCCGAGTAGTGATTAGTGATGGAGGCTCACATTTCATAGAGCATAAGTTCTCAACCTTGCTTAGAAAGTATGGGGTAAATCATAGAGTTGCAATACCTTATCACCCCCAAACATGTGGACAAGTTGAGATATCAAACAGAGAAATAAAAGGGATTTTAGAAAAGACAGTGTCACACACCAGGAAAGATTGGGCATTCAAACTTGATGATGCACTGTGGGTCTATCGGACTGCTTTTAAAACACCAGTAGGTATTTCTCCCTTTTAATTGGTTTACGACAAATCTTGTCATCTACCTGTAGAGCTTGAGCATAAGGCATTCTGGGCAATCAAAGCACTCAATTTTGACTTAAAGAACGCGGGTGAAAAATGGAGGTTACAGTTGAACGAGCTAGATGAGATTAGACTCTCTGCATAAGAAAATGCAAAAATTTACAGGGAGAGGACTAAAAGATGGCATGATCGACATATTTTCATAGGGGAATTCCAACTAGGTGACTTTGTTCTTTTATTCAATTCTAGATTGAGACTTTTTCCTGGAAAACTTAAATCTCGATGGTCTGGGCCTTTTTAGGTGAAGAAAACTTATCCCTACGGAGCCGTGGAGATATGGAGTGAGGAAATAGGAGATTTTAAGGTTAATGGTCAAAGGTTGAAACATTATTATCAAGAGGAGCAGATTGAAGAAAAGGAAAAGTTTTACCTTGATGAACCATGATAAAATCTGAGTGCAGAACGGTCAAGCTAAAGACCTTTAAATTAGCGCTTCTTGGGAGGCAACCCAATCACTCTTTCTTCAGTTTATTCTCATTTACTTTTCTGTATTTTTACTTCTACTTTTAGAACTAATTTTTCTTCTCTTTTTGTAGGAAAAAACAAATTTGGCGTTAGTTACGGTACTACCGGAATGAAAATTACGGGCCGTATTTTCAAAATTTTTTTTTCAGAAAGTTTTGAAGCAATTACGGTACTGCCGTAACTGAATATACGGTACCGTAATTTTGCTCCAAAATCTTCTCGAGAGTTTTGCCAATCTACCCCATTTTATGGTAGTTCCGTAACGAATATTACGGTACCGTTTTACATTAAAAAAAACTGCTGACGCAATTCCATGCCCGTTCTTAGAATTTCTTATCTATGATTCAATCGGTTCCTACACCGACTTAGCTACCCCAGAGACACAAAAGAGATTGGATCAGATGCTGATAAGCAAAACTTTGTGAGTATTCATTTTTCTTCACTTCTTTGAGATTCATCTTCCCCAACGATGTTTCGGCTTCTAAACTTCCTGTGTCTGCTGCATTCTGATTATTTTTCTATTGATAAAATGATTCTCTTGATGACGGATGAATTCATGCCTGTGAATAGATCTAGACCTATCATGTCAAATTTGTTTCTCTAATATATAACTACTTTTGAAATTTTTCATTGATTGATGAATCAGATTTTAGATAGATATATTATTTGAAGAATTTAATTTAAAAGTGAAACTACTTGTTAAATAAAATTAGCATATGAGTATAATTTTTGGATTGATGTCAATTGATTAACCCAGTTGATGTTTTGTTTATCTTACTATTTGTTGGGAAGAAAGAATCCAAGATCCAAAAAAGAGAGAGAGACTCCCCCACTTGGCACTGTGTAAAATTGACAGTGGTACCGAAGATATGAGTTGAAGTCTAAAAAACTAAAATAAAAATAAAAAAAAAATTGAGAGAAAGAAAAATGAAAATGACTCATCTACTTAGTACTGTGTAAAATCGATAGTGGTACCGAAGATAAGAGTTGAAGTCCAAATAAAAAGTGTGTATCTATGTGGGTACATACCATCAAAAACACAAAAAGAGAAAAAGAGATATTGAGTGGAAAAAGATTTTGGAAATCCTATTCCTGTAAACAAATTTATGAGAGATTTAAATTGAAACTTGGGTGAATTCATGAGACTGAGATTCTGCTTTTTATACAAGTTGCAAAGTTTTATTTAATTAAGTTGTGGATCTTGAGGATTGAATTCAAAAGATGATATATCTATTTAAAAATTTATGAAGCAATTAGTGAAATTTTTCATTGGTGATTGTATTCTAGAAATTTATTCCTCAAGAGAAAATCTTTTCCTATGATCAATTTTTTATTTTTGCTTGAGGACAAGCAAAGTTTGAGCCTTATGTGTTTGATGACACTGAAATTTATACTAAATTTTGTGTCATTTGATAGATATTTTTGTGTCATATTACTCTTTGCTTATTTTTATGCCCTTTTTTTTATCAAATACTGCGGAATCTACACTCTTTTCGGTTTTTAATGATGTTCAGGTAAAAAGGCATGATTTTTAGGCTTTTTCAAGCAATTCCAGATGTATGAATGAATTCCCACCATAAAGAGGAGATTACATGTCAAATTTTATGAAGATTGGAGCTTCAGACTAAAATACGGCAGGGCCGTAATTTTTATTACGATACCGTATTTTCACAGCTACCGTAATATCAGAGCACTATTGTAATTTGGGAAGTTTTCATCCAGAAATTTTTCAAAATTTACTGTGCTACCGTAAGGAATTTCACGAGCCATAATTTCAATCTATTTTTCACCCGAGAGATTTCCAGATTTTACGGCAGGGCCGTAATCATTTCCACGGTGCCGTGTTTTGATGCGTTTTCTGACCCAGAAGTTTTGGAGAGAATATGGAACTACCGTAAGTAATTTCATGGTACCATAATTCTGGTCGAATCCTGTATAGAAGAACTTAAAGAAAATACGGCTCTGCTGTAATAGAAACCACGGCCGTAATTCTATTCTAAACACGCGATTTTCACGGACTTTTTGAAGCCCGATTTTTGCGTGATCGATTGCGGATGATCCAGACCATAATTCGAAGATCTGTAAGAAGCAAAAGAGGAGTTCATAAGGAGGCGAACACACAAAACCAAGAAGCCCTAATTTTTATCCACTCTGGAGAGAGAAATTGAATTACACACTACCGCCCTAGGATTCACTGCCGGGAAGCGTACAGCGCATCTCCGGCCGTGGAATTTGATGGAAAGCTTTGCCTGAAAGAGGAGAACATACCCTAGAAGTTTCAGAGTGAAAGGAGATTGATCGGAGGAGAAATCAACAAAAGCACGCCGTCGGCACTATTCATGTGCGGAAATTACGGCTGTAATTTCCATTACAGCCGTGTGGTTATTTGTTTTTCCCCTTTTTCTTTGATTTCCTACACTTTGACACTATGGAATATTGTAATCTTTCTACCATGCTAGCTTAAACCTTTTATGGGACATGGGGAGTAATTCCCTTTGATTTCTTAATGACTAGATAAATTTTTCATTATTTCATCGAGTATAATTTTAGTGTGATAATTCTACTTATGTGACGATTGTCTGTAATTCTCCATAGTTTTCTTATTATCATGCATGTTTTTAGAGTTTTCGCAATATGGACTGAAAAGTGATTTGCTTAAGAACTTGGAACCCTAAAGTTGAATATTAGGAACTCACTGTAAGAAATTAGGTTAGTTCTTATATCTTGATTTTGGAAGAGTAATTGTCATGTTTGATAATTTGAACCTAGGATTGAGTTATTTTGTTAAACGTGAAGATCTGGCACGAAAGTGAGGATCGGAACGTTGGAGAACTTTAAGTAGAACTTGTGTTGAGACTCGGATGCACGAAAGTGATCCTTGAGACTCCACTTGAGATAATCAACTTAGAATTCGGATGCATGAAAGTGATCACTGAGTTATTTGATTGATGATTTACTTATTTTCAGCATGGGATAGATCTTGCGCGAAGGAGAGGATTTGTACCCTATATGATTGTCTGCACGAGAGTGAGACAATTCCTTTATGAAGTAAATTACATCTTTATCATGATAAAATTAGACTTGATGAACATCTTTTCATATCTAGTAATGTAAATTAAAGTGAATGAAACCCTAGTCCCAGATTCTCTCACTGATATTTTCGTGTAGCCTTCTATAGTTTACTTGCATATTTCGATCACCTAGCTAGTAAGAAATTAATTATTCAGTACTTGACAAACGAGGTGTCTGTGGTTCGATATCTTTTTTATTACTTTGAGTATCCGTGCACTTGCGGACATAACACATGCTATGTTTCAATTTTCGCAAATTGCATATTTACATGGCGCATGATTTTTCTAAGTAGGACAAATTATGGTTTTTTGTTCCTATCCTCTTTTCAATTTCTTTTGGATTTTTGGATTATTTTTGTGATTGATTTAAGACCAAAGGCGCACGTAGTTTTGTCAAGTAGGATGGGCATTGTGTCTTTGGACTGGCCGGGTCTCTTGATCTGACAAAATTGCTAGCTGATAGGGTCTATGAAATCGTCATGAAACTTAATCACAAATAACCAAAAGATTTGTGATGAGAAGATGAGGAAAAGAAAGTTGTTTTATGAAAAAGTAAAATTTCAGATTTTATATTTTTCATGAGCATGTAGAATTAATTGTATGAGTAAGTACTTGATTGTGCATGATGTTGGGATCATTAGTCAAGCCCTTTTGCATGGCTACGATGTATCCTTGTGAGGCCTGCGTGCCGCTTTTCTTTTTTGCTTTTACAATCATAAGAAGAAGATTAGGGGCACATCTACTTGGAGCATGGCGCATGCATGAAGCTTGCGCACGTTGCACGGTGGCGCGACATGCTTCATCAAAGGTGGCGCATCCTTGCATGGGGGTGCAAGTAAGGGTTTGGCCGAGCCTTGTTCTTGTGAGCTATCCCTCTTATGGCATTGCAAGGTGGCGCATTTTTCTTGGAGGAGGATCCATGGCATTGGCCGAACCCATGTGAATGCTTCTAGAATTTCCCTAAAAGTACCTCTAGAGTTTGAGAGCTAAACCATGGAACGGAGGACCTTGGAGCCAACCTTGGAGATCAAGCTAGAGGTCGGCTTGGCTAGGTCTAGTTTTATGGGCTTGTGTACTAGGTCAAGAGTTTAACCTCCTTTTGGCATGGGCTGGTTCAATGTCTTGAATGGGCTTTGATCACATCATCCTTTTGCTGCTTTCATTATCTACAAAAGCAAAATATGCCTGTGATGTTTTATCGTTATGTTATCACTACAAGATTGCATGCTGTTGTGATCCGCAAGTGCACGGATACTCGAAGTAATAAAGAAAGATATCGAACCACAGAGACCTTATTGTTAAGTACCAAATAGTTGTATTCTTACTAGCTAAGCGATCGATTATAATGCAAGTGAACAATAAAAAGAGCGTAGAAATAATCAGAGAGAAACATTGGGAGTAGGGTTTCATCCTCCTTGATTTTAATGACTAGATTTAAATAAAAGGTTGTCAAACTAATCTTATCATGATAAAGACTTAATTTACTTCATAAAGGGATTATCCCACTTTCATGCAGACAATCATGCAGGGATCAATCCTCGCTTTCGCACAAGATCTATCCCAACGCTAAAGGTAAGTAAATCATCAAACAAAGAACTCGAGATCACTTTTGCATCCGAATTCTAAGTTGATTATCTCAAGTGGAATCTCAAGGATCACTTTCAAGCATCCGAGACTCAACACAAGTTCTACTTATGGTTCTCCAACGTTCCGATCCTCACTTTCTTGCAAGATCTCCACGTTTGACAACTCGACTCTACCCTAGATTCAAATTACCATCATGGCAATAAGATCACTAAAATCAAATAATAAAGAACTAACCTAAGAGAGTTCCTAATATGTAATTCTAGGGTTCCAAGTTCTCAAGTAAGTCACCTTTCGGTCCTTATTGCGAGAACTCTAAAACATGAATAATAACATCAATCTATGGAGAATCAAAGACAGACAATCACATAAGTAGAATCATCATAATAAAGATTATTCCGACGAAAGAAAAGATTATCTAATCATTAAAAATCAAAGTGAATTACACCCATGTCCCAAAATATGATTAAGCTAGCATGGAAAGCGAAATACAATAAGCCATAGTTTTCAAAGTGTCAAAAATCGTAGAAGGGAAGAAGAAAAGTTACAAAACAGGTGCTGTAATGAATTACAGCACCGTAATTTACAGCAGAACTCGATGAACAGTGCTGTCACCACCGATTTCATCGATTTCTCTTTCGATCGATCTCCTTTTCCTCTGAAAACTTCTGGGGTATTGTCTTCTCCTCCAGGCGAAGCTCCTGAGGTATCCTCTATGCCTCTCGGCGTGAGGACAAACCCTAACCACCTCTCTGTCGATTGCTCCCTCAATACTGGATAAAAATTCATACTTTCACATCGTGTGTCTTCTCCTCTTTAAGATGAGTGTGCAGCATCTTTCGGATCTCAATTTGGAGGTCTGGATCAAAAGATATGGTTCGCGCAAGTTTCGGGCTCGTAAAAATCTCGTTTTTAAATGGAAATTACGGCCGTAAACTATTTTACAGCAGTGCCGTATTTTGGTTCTGTGAACCCTGTGTCAAAATTACGGCCCGTAAAAGTTATTGTGGTAGTGTCGTAAAATCTGACGAGTTCTCTCATCTGAAATCTCTGATAAATACGGCACCGTGAACTGGTTTACGACTGTGTTGTAAAATCAACAAAAGTCTCTAGTTTGAAACGCTCCAAAATACGGCTCGTGTAATTCTTTACGGTGGTGCCGTAAAATCAGGATAATCTTCTGGTCTGAAAACTCCCCAAATTATGGTAGTGCTCTGATTTTACGATATCGTACGGAAATACAGTACCGTAATATAAAATACGGCACTACCGTATTTTGGGTAGTTGCTTCGATTTGCGTGAAATTTGCCAGGTGATCTCCTCTTGATGATGGTAACTCTTCTATGTCTTTGATTTTTCTTGAAAGTGCCTCCAAATAGTACCTTTCTACCTGAAAATCAAGAAAAACCAAAATAGAAGTAGATTTTGCAATATTTGATAATTTTGGCATAAAAATAAGCAAAAGATCTTCAATTGAGCATGAAAAGATATATACAATGATACAAAATATACTATATATTTTGGTGTCATCAAATACAAAAGGCTCAAACTTTGCTTGTCCTCAAGCAAAAATCAAAAGTTGATTAAAAGATAAACCTTTTCATGCTCAATAAATTTCTAAAATACAATCATCAATGAAAAATTCCATCAATTGTTTCACAAAACTTCAAATAAAGATATCATTCTTAGAATTCAATCTTCTAGATCCACAACTCAATTAATAAAACTTTGCAACTTGTATAATAAATAGAATTTTCAATCTCATGATTTCACCCAGTTTTCAATTCAAATCTATCATGCTTTTGTTTACAGAAATTAGGTTTCCAAGATCTTTTTCCACACATAATTTTTTTTTTCTTTTTTTTTGTGCATTTTGTTTGTTTTTGTAAAGATGGCATGTACCCACTTAGATACACACTTTTTATTTTTGACTTCAACTCTTATCTTCGGTACCACTATCAATTTTGCATAGTGCCAAGTAGAGGAGTCTTATTCTTTTTATCTCTCATTATTTTTCATGCATAGACTTCAACCCATGTCTTAGGTACCACTATCAATTTTACATAGTGCCAAGTAGGGGAGTCTCTCACTATTTTTATGGATCTTGGATTCTTATTTCCCAACAAATAGCAAAATACACTAAACATCTACTAGGTTGATCAATTGATCTCAATTCTCAAATCATACTCATATACTCATTTTATTCAAAAGAATAGGTTCACCTTAGATCTTATTCCTCAAATAATACATCTACCCAAAATTTCATGCATCAACCACTATCAAATTTTAAATATAGATATGCATTGAAGAAATAAATCTAACATGATAGGGTTTTTCTCTAATCATGAATTTGAATCCATTCATCATCAATCAATCAAGTCATCAACAATATAAAACAAGAATATACTCATCATCATCACAAAATATCATTGTAAACACTAAATATATCATCATGTATACTACAACCATATCGAAGATAGCTCATCAGAATATCAAAATATCATAATACAACCCCATCGAAATAATAGAAATCAGTATCATAATCATAATACAACCACATCGAAGAGAAAAATAAGCATGTGGTCATAGAGGTGTAGAAGCATCAAACTCAACAATCATGAGATGTAAAGTGATAGATCTAAGAGAAGAAAAGTGTAGATAATCATATCAAATCAAATAATCACAAGAAAGTGCAAACAATATTCACAAAACTATATAGCAAGCTTTGACTGAAAATACATAAGGCTCATATCAAAAATAGTGTCGGGGTAGATGTCCAAAGATGTGCCTTTTGAAAATTTTACCTGCACAATTTAAGATACATAAGGCTCAGTCTAAAAATAGTCTCTAAAAATAATAATGATAAAAATAATTTTCTCAAGAGAGAATCAGAGATGTAGCTGAGAAGCAAAAGTGGAAAAAGCTGATGTAGCTGAGAAGCAAAAGTGGAACAGAGGCTAGCTGAAAAGCTGCTAGCAATGATGATGATGGTGCCGAGAGTAGAGTGAGTAATCTCTAGTGGCCTGCTAGAGAATACAGTCCTGGAGGTGAGATCGTCGGCCGGTGGGTGCCAAAAATAATGCTGCATAGATAAAAAAATATCGGTCACTAATGAAGAGTCTGCTGCATAAATAAATCAAACCAATGGAAATAGAGGCAGTAGAAGAAGTAAGAATCTGTAGATGGTATAATCCAGTGTCGACGATTGGAAACAGTGATGTCAGAGGCAGATGCAGTGGTGGCTAGAGGTGGAAGACAATTGCTCTTGAAGATTTCTGGATCTGGAGCCGAAAGAAGCAATAACATGTAGAAAGCAAACAGTGCAGCCAGTGAATTTTTTAAGAAAAGTAGCCATACCCAAAAATAAGATTTAATGATCCAATAAGAAAACGGATAGAACCATGTAATAGAATAAAATATGTTCTTTTTAGACGTATGAAAATCAAAGGATCAAAATCTATTAGGAATTTAGGGCATCAGTAGAAAGAAGGCAAATCAAATTACAAAACTGCAAAAACTACACAAAAGTTAATCAGATTCAAAAAGTTGCCAAGTGTCCTAAAATGATCAGAAAATAAAATCATGAAAATAATTAATCCACGAGATAGAACGACACATGTTCTTCATATACCATATGAAAAATCTGGGTTTCAAGTTATTTAAGCATCTTAAAAATTTGCTGCAAAAGTGCTAATCAGATTAGTCAGATTAAACTGCTGCAGAAATTAATCAGAATCGAAAAGATACTATATGTTTTAGAATGATCCATGGACTTTAAAATTCAGCAAAAATATCCAGATGATAGACAAAGATGAGTACTTCGTGATGGTGCCAAAGATCAAAAAAATTTTCCAACCCAGTTTCTTAAAATCGCAACGAGAAAACCCCCAGTCATGTAAGCAAAATGCAGAAAGCAGGTTTCAAATTACGGCACCGTAAAGCACATTACAGTACTGCCGTATTTTTCAAAAAACTCTCGGGAAGGAAATCACTCAAAATTACGGCACGTGAAAGATGTTACGGCCCTACCGTAAAAATCATAAAACCTTCTATCGAAAACGGACCGAAAATACGATACCGTAAAACTAATTATGGCGGTGCCGTATTATGCACCAAAACTTGTTTTCACCTACAAAAAGAGATTAAAAATTATTTCTAAAAATAAACTAAAATAAAAGAAACTAAGCTAAACAAGAGTGCTTGGGTTGCCTCCCAATAAGCGCTAATTTTTAGGTCCATAGCTTGACCAAAAATCAAATCTCATGGTGAAGCAGGTGAATCAGTTCCAAAGTAAAGAGCAAACAATTTTCTGCTTTTTCTTTGTCCAAAAATTTTAGCCACTAATCCAAAAATCCAGAATTGCATATAAATCACAATCAAAGTGGCTTTCTTAAATATGCAAAAATCAAGATTTTCAAAATTTTCAACTCTACTAAAAGGATATTCAATAATCTTCCTAAATTTGTCAGTAAGCAAAATCATAAGTCCTTTCTTCAAATTCTTGTCTTCAATTGCAATAGGACTTTGATCACAAGATATAAGCATTGGATCATCAAAATAAGTTTTATGTCTTTCATTAAATTCCTCAATAAAGCTCAAATTTTCAGATACATCAAAAGATTCAACAAAAGATATGGGCAAAACATCAGAGTGAGATTCATCAGTGTTTGTAACATTTAAATTTTTATCAATTTCCTCATTCTAACAATCAAATAATTTATCAATTTCAAAATTACCAACAAAACTAGAATAAGATTTTTCTAAATCAACCCCCGCATGTCCTTCATCAGAATTAACCACAAATGATGCATCATCAAAAGAATCAACTTCCTCAAAAGAGGGGTTTCAATTTCAATTTCCTCAAAATTTTCTACAAATAAATTAGCAAAAGAATAAATTTCACAATTATCAAAATTAGAGTGAGATTCATGAATATTCACATAAGGCTCAATCTCAAAACAATCATAATCAGAGGGGGATTTTTCTAAATCAAGTTTTCCAGCTTGCAAATCAAACTCAAATAAACAATCTTGTTGTGCTCTCTGGGTTTCCAAAATTTTAGAATTAGCAGTTAAAGATTCTACTTGAGAAGCAAGTTGACTAATCATCCCCTTAAGATTTTCAATTTCCTTACTTCTATTTGTTATGATCTTCAATTTCTCAAGCACCGACTCTAAGCTATAATTTCTAGTGTTCTCAAAGCATGGTTTAGAAACATGATCAGAGCAATCATCATAAAAAGAATTTTGATTTTCCCAATCATCTTGATAACATGGTAAATTGGGATTTGCATGATTTCTAAATTGACATTCATAAGCATAATGATCATTACGTTTACAAATATTACATATAATAGAAGGAATAGAGTGTAATTTCAATATATCTACAAGAGTACACTATGAATAATCTTTATTTTCAAGTCTATCAAGAACAGAAGTATAATCGAACACCAATCAATCAAATTGTTTTTTTTTTCAAAATATATAAAAAAATAGAAAAAGATAAAACACAAGCAAATTCACAAATTTCATAAATCACAGTTCTGTCACAACTTGTGAAAATCCAAAACCTGCAAAAACAGAAAACAAAGTTAAATCTAAAATAAATAAAACCTAGTCTAGCAATACTAACAACTATTTTGATATTAACAAAACTAAGGTCCCCGGCAACGGTGCCAAAAACTTGTTGTGATCCGCAAGTGCACGGATACTCGAAGTAATAAAGAAAGATATCGAACGACAGAGACCTTATTGCTAAGTACCAAATAGTTGTATTCTTACTAGCTAAGAGATCGATTATAATGCAAGTTAACAATAAAAAGAGCGTAGAGATAATCAGAGAGAAACATTGGGACTAGGGTTTCCATCCTCCTTGATTCTAATGACTAGATTTAAATAAAAGGTCATCAGACTAATCTGATCATGATAAAGACTTAATTTACTTCATAAAGGGATTATCCCACTTTCGTGCAGACAATCATGCAGGGATCAATCCTCGCTTTCGCGCAAGATCTATCCCAATGCTAAAGGTAAGTAAACCATTAATCAAAGAACTTGAGATCACTTTCGTGCATCCGAATTATAAGTTGATTGTCTCAAGTGGAATCTCAAGGATCACTTTCGTGCATCCGAGACTCAACACAAGTTCTACTTATGGTTCTCCAACGTTCCGATCTTCACTTTCGTGCAAGATCTCCACGTTTGACAACTCGACTCTACCCTAGATCAAATTATCATCATGGTAATAAAATCACTAAAATCAAATAATAAAGAACTAACCTAAGAGAGTTCCTAATATGTAATTCTAGGGTTCCAAGTTCTCAAGCAAGTCACCTTTCGGTCCTTATTGCGAGAACTCTAAAACATGAATAATAACATCAATCTATGGAGAATCAAAGATAGACAATCACATAAGTAGAATCATCATAATAAAGATTATTCTGACGAAAGAAAAGATTATCTAATAATTAAAAATCAAAGTGAATTACACCCATATCCCAAAATATGATTAAGCTAGCATGGAAAGAGAAATACAATAAGCCATAGTTTTCAAAGTGTCAAAAATCATAGAAGGGAAGAAGAAAAGTTACAAAACGTTCATTACAGCACCGTAATTTGCAGCAGAACTCGATGAACAGTGCTGTCACCACCGATTTCATTGATTTCTCTTCCGATCGATGTCCTTTTCCTCTAAAACTTCTGGGATGTTGTCTTATCCTCTAGGTGAAGCTTCTGAGTGAAATTCACGGCCTGAGGTGTCCTCTACGCCTCTCGGCGTGAGGACAAACCCTAACCGCCTCTCTGTCTATTGCTCCCTCAATACTAGATAAAAATTTGTACTTTTACTTCATGTGTCTTCTCCTCTTTAAGCTGAGTCCGCAGCATCTTTCGGATCTCAATTTGGAGGTCTGGATCAAAAGATATGGTTCGCGCAAGTTTCGGGCCCATAAAAATTTCGTTTTAAAATGGAAATTACGGCCGTAAACTATTTTACGGCAGTGCCGTATTTTGGTTCTGTGAACCATGTGTCAAAATTACGGCCTGTAAAAGTTATTGTGGTAGTGCCGTAAAATCTGATGAGTTCTTTGGTCTGAAATCTCTCATAAATACGGCACCGTGAAATGGTTTACGGCCGTGCCGTAAAATCAGCAAAATTCTCTGGTGTGAAACGCTCCAAAATACGGCCCGTGTAATTCTTTACGGTGGTGCCATAAAATCAAAAAAATCTTTTGGTCTGAAAACTCCCCAAATTACGGTAGTACTCTGATTTTACGGTATCGTACGGAAATACGGTACCATAATATAAAATACGGCACTACTGTATTTTGGGTAGTTGCTCCGATTTGTGTGAAATTTATCGGGTGATCTGCTTGAAAATGCCTTCGATTTTGGGTAGTTGCTCCGATTTGTGTGAACTTTCCATGATGGTAACTCTTCTATGTCTTCGTTTTTTCTTGAAAATGCCTCAAAATAGTGTCTTTTTACTTGAAAATCATGAAAAACCAAAATAGAAGTAGATTTTGCATTATTTGATAATTTTGGCATAAAAATAAGCAAAAGATCTTCAATTGAGCATGAAAAGATATATAAAATGATACAAAATATACTATATATTTTGGTGTCATCACATGCCTGTAATGTTAGACATAAGATAAAACTTAGATGATGAGACCTCAAAAACCCTCGCTCAAAATATCAAGTCTAGTCGCCTTCTAATGCGTAGCCCACATCAAACAATCGATCAGTGGTGTTGTGAACTGTTTCCCACCCTCGTGGGACACACCCACTTATCTTTAGAAGGTGTGTGGTGACAATAGTTTCCCAGTCCAGTTTTAACCTGGGCGTGCCTTCGCAAGGAAACTCGTTGGTCCTGGGCATAACGGTTAGGAATGGACATGACTAGATTTCCACATATGCTGGGATATGGTGGAACTCTAGAGGCATCGTTGAAAGGTTAGGGTTTCATGCTGTATCCAGCCCTCGCTGGACATGGAGTGCCTAGACTGTCTCAATAAGGAGAGTTGCTAAGAGCAATTGGCCGGCGTGCCCACCTTAAGAAGCATGGGTCACTTTGTGGATCTCATCCCACCCTCGTGGGACACAAAGCCTCATGTGGAATAAGGATCCCATCTCACTAGGAAATCTTGGATTTCCTGATTGACTTTGTGGGTTGTCAATTCGATTGAAATAGTGGGAGCCAAATCATTTAAAATAAGTCCAGTTTAAGTGATTTGAAGAAGCACTAATCTGCTGTTTCTTGGTTGTTGTAGAACAATGGCTACGAACAATAGCAGATGGTCACTGCGATCTACCCTGGAAAGGGATAAGTTGGTTGGATCCAACTTAATGGATTGGTATATGAACTTGAGAACTTTGCTCAAGCTCTAGTGGAAGCTCTATGTCCTTGAGCAGCCTATTCCTGAGCCACTTCCATGTTCGGCCTTAGCGGCTCAGAAGGATGCTTATGATAAGCATCAGGCTGATACTTTTTTAGGTTGCTAATTTATTGCTAACCAATATGTCGCCTGAATTTAGAGGGCAATATGAATCTAAGAGTGCCACTGAGATTATTTCTAATCTAAGGTAGCTCTTTGATGAATTGGTTGATCTCAACTCTCCTAAAGTAGACATTCAATGTGTTGAGCCAAAAGGCTTAACTAAGACATTTAAGATAAAGATGGAAAGAATCATGAACAACAAGTGCTACCCATGTAGAAGACCACCTCACATGATAAAGGGCATGGTGAGGCTTCAGAATGAGAAGAAGAGAGGCAAGGCTTCGTCTTCATGCTCAGGTATTTATGTTACTGAAGTCAACCTTTCTACTTTTATGTCATGGGTATTGGATACCACATGCGAAGCTCATATTTGCACAAATATACAGGGGCTCAAGAAAAGTAGATTAGTGCGGTCTAGAGAGATTGACCTACGGGTTGGAAATGGAGCACAATTTGCTGTTGTTGCTGTAGGACTTTTGACTCTCTCCCTGCCTTCTGGAGTTCAATTAGAATTAGATCATTGCTATTATGTACCTTCACTTACCAAAAATATTGTATCCATTCCTTGCTTGGCAAAGAAAGGATTTAAGTTTGAAATAAAGGAGAACTCATGTTTTTTTTCATTTGCAAACATGTTTTATGGGAAGGGTACTTTATGCAATGGGTTATATGTCTTGGACATGGATAGTTCTATTTGTAACATAAATAGCAAAATGATCAAACTGAATGGTTGAATTGGCGCTTTCCTATGGCATTGTCGATTAGCCCATATAAAGAAGAATCGCATTAATGAACAGATAGAGGATTTGCCCCTTCCCGAAGGAAGCTTGATATCCATGGAGCTCCTCTATGGTTCTATGACTGAAAGTGTATGGCCATACCCAGGTGAGAACCTAATTGAGTCATGACCATGTGATTGGGTGAAAACAAGTGATGATACACTTGTCCAATCGGATATCAGTTTGGCAAAGGGACTATAATGTATCTGTACCTAGTTGCGATGATGGGGATGTTGATGTCGATATTCATACCGATGACTTGAGTAGCAGCGATGCACTGCAAGGTGCCACTCACTGCTTGTGGTGACCTTGGGTCAGCACTACCAACATCAGAGGAACCTACAGGGTCACACCTCGATACTCGAGTTCTCGTATTGATCGGGTAGCCTTTAGATCGAGTTATTGGATAACATGAATATATTTGGGAGATTTCATCAGCACCAATGGGCCTAATGAGATGGAAGAGAGTTATTGGAGCTAAACTTTATTTTTGGCAGGTTCACCCGAAATTGACCAAGATTCGTCACATTTGGATTAGGGTTGCATTGGATTAGATCCAATGGCTTAATCAACCCATGTAATGAAGTTTGGGCTATCTCATTACCCAATGAGGCCCAATAACAATTGTCATGAAGAGATAATGGTCTAAAAGTGTTGGTGTGTATGCCCTCAGACCTAGTATTGGTCTATCTTTTGTACTACTTGACATATATATATATATATATATATATATATATATATATATATATCATTATGGCATTGTCATTATCAATGTTTGTCGACATCTATGATTTTGTACATATATGATAATAATGTCCCTGGAGATAGATCGGATCTGTGCTCAAATGGTTGTCCCTAATCGATGTACCTGAGTGGATATGGGACAGCTCTGGTACTTGTGAGACTAGTATAACGGCTGGTTAGGTACGAGGTGCTAATGCAGACATATGGGTATATCAGTGGTGGATATACTGGACCGACCCGTTGTGAGGCTATGACATGGTGTCATGAGGTATCCTCACAAGTGACAGGACATGCATTGATCCCTTGACTTGAGGTCATTGACCGTTCTATATGGTTAGGGACATGTTTTGATACAACCTAACACCTCGCCATAGTTGGGAGGTAATAACGGTAGTTTTTGAGCATATCACGATCCATATGAAAATGTCAATTGATGGACAGAGGATTTGCCCCTTCCTAAGGGAAGCTTGATATCCACGGAGCTCCTCTATGGTTCTATGACTGAAAGTGTATGGCCATAACCAGGTGAGAACCTAATTTAGTCATGACCATGTGATTGGGTGAAAACAAGTGATGACACACTTGTCCAAACATATATCAGTTTGGCAAAGGGACTATAATGTATCTGTACCTAGTTGCGATGATGGGGATGTCGATGTCAATATCCATTCCGATGACTTGGGTAGCAGCAATGCACTGCTAGGTGCTACTCACTGCTTGTGGTGACCTTAGGTTAGCACTGCGAACGTTAGAGGAACCTACATAGTCACACACCTTGATACTCGAGTTCTCGTATTGATCGGGAAGCCTTATGATCAAGTTATTGGATAACTCGGATCTATTTGGGAGATTACGTCAGCGCCAATGGGCCTGATGAGATGGAAGAGAGTTATTGGAGTCAAACTTCATTTTTGGCAGGTTGACCCGAAATTGACCATGGTTTGTCACATTTGGATTAGGGTTGCATCGGATTCGATCCGATTGCTTAATCAACCCATGTGAGGAAGTTTGGGCTAGCTCATTATCGAATGAGGCCCAATAAAAACTTCTCATGAAGGGACAATGGCCAAAAGGGTATAATGGGGAGAAAACTCCTCCCATTGGCGACTAAGGGCATAATGGGGCGGAGTTGGTGCCTAAAGCTTCATTAGGAAGTAAAAGGGGCCTAGCCCTTCATCCTTTGATGGTATGCTTGCCTCTATGGCAAGTCTTGGGGCTGATATGGCTTGGAGGACTTCCTAGGAAGGTCCTTGGCGCATATGGATGATAGGAGTGCGTTTATGGAAAAGTCTTGGAGACTTGCTATAACCCAAATCCTAATTACTCCCTCCCCTTTACACTAGCCGCCCCTTCTTCAGTTGCACCCCATATCCCTCAAGCCTTGCCGCCCCTTTGCATCTATACATTAGATGCATGCGTGAGCTCTTGTGTGCAATTCAATTGGCGTGAGCATACTAGAGGGCGAGAACTAAGTCGATGCAAGTCTTCCATCAAGTGGCCACAAGTCATCATCTTCTTCTCCACCTCTTCTTGGCGCAAGGAGACTTGGAGGTTGGCGGCATCATCTCCTTCTCCCTCCTTCCTCTTGGAACTTCTTCCCTTGCAGGTGGTGCAGGAGGTGTAGGAAATACCTAAGGCTTGGATCTTCTTCCCGAGGCTAGCACCGGGTGAGGAAGAAGAGTGCTCGAGGCATCCATGTGTGTGAGACTGCAGAGGGTGAACCCTTGGGCGCCTACCTAGACATCAGCCTCATCTTGCTGCTATGGTATTTACTATCTCATCGTGTCGACCTCCTCGCAAGACGATCTTCACTGGGTTTCTGGGACGGCCCTATTTCTGGGATATTATTCTGCTGCATTTGTAATGTAATCTCTATGAAAAATTGTAAAATATCCCTGGGGTTTCCCAACAGTGGTATCAGAGTGACTTGCGAGCCTCGAACGATGTACTTTCATGCTTTTCCATGCTTACATGCCATGTTTCAATTTTCGCAAGTTGCATGATCACATGGCGCATGATTTTTCTAAGTAGGAAAATTTATAGTTTCTTGTTCCTATCATATTTTCAATCTCTTTTGGAATTTTGGGTTATTTTTCTTGATCGATTTAAGATCAAAGGCGCACGTAGTTTTATCAAGTAGGATGGACATTGTGTCTTCAGACTGGCCGAGTCTCTTGATCTGATAAAATTACCAAACAATAGGATCTATGAAATCATCATGAAAAATTAATCGCAAATAACTAAAATATTTGTGATAAGAAGATCTGGAAAGGAAACTTGTTTTATGAGAAACTAAAATTTCAGATTTTGAGTTTTTCATGAGCATGTAGAATTGCATATGTAAATACCTTGTTTGTGCATGATGTTGTGGTCATATGTCAAGCCCTTTAGCATGCCTGTGATGTATCCTTGTGAGGCATGTGTGCGCTTTTCTTTTTGCTTTTAACTAAGAAGAAGATTAGGGTGGCGCATCTACTTGGAGCATGGCGCATGCATGAAGCTTGCGCAACATGCATGGTGGCGCAACAAGCTTCATCAAAGGTGGCGCATCCTTGCATGGGGGTGCAAGGTTGGGTTTGGCTGAGCCTTGTGCTTGTGAGCTATCCCTCTTATGGCTTGCAAGGTAGCGCATCTTCCTTAGAGGAGGATCCATGGCATTGGCCAAACCCATGAATGCTTCTAGGGTTTCTCTAAAAGTACCTCTAGGGTTTGAGAGCTAAACCATGGAAAGGAGGACCTTGGAACCAACCTTGAAGATCAAGCTAGAGGTCGGCTAGGCTAAGTCTAGTTTTAGGGGCTTGAGTCCTAAGTCAATGTTGTGAAACCCCGGGGATATTTAATAATTTTTCGGAGTCATTACAATACATACACATTGCACAGCGGAAGAATATCCCCGAAATAGGCCAGTCCCAAAAACCCAGTGAAGATCATCAAGTGAGAAAGTCGGCACGATGAGATAGAAAATACCTTAAAGCGAGACGAGACCGATGTCGAGCTATCCAATAACTATCTTCCATTTCATCAGCCCCATTGGTGCTGATGATATCTCCCAAATCGATCCGAGCTATCTAATAACTCGATCATAAGTCTTCCCGATCAATACGAGAACTCGAGTATCTTGGTGTGCTACCTTGTAGGTTCCTCTGACGCTGGCAGTGCTGACCAAAGCTCACCACAAGCAGTTAGTGGCTCCTAGCAGTGCATCGCTGCTACCCAGGTCATTGGAATGGATATCGACATCGACATCCCCATCATCGCGACTAGGTACAAATGCATTACAGTCTCTTTGCCGAACTGATATCCGATTAGACAAGTGTGTCACCACTTATTTTCACCCCAATCACATGGCTATGACTAAATCAGGTTCTCACCTGGGTATGACCATACACTTTCAGTCATAGAACCATAGAGGAGCTCCATGGATATCATGCTTCCCTTAGGAAGGGGCAAATCCTCTGTCTGTCCATTGTCCTTTTCATATGAGTTGTGACATACTCAATGACAACCGTTATTACCTCCCAACTACGGCGAGGTGTTAGGTTGTATCAAAGCATATCCCTAACCATATAGAATGGGCAATGACCTCAAGTCATGGGATCAATACATCTCCTATCACTTGTGAGGATAACTCATGACACAAAGTCATTGCCTCACAGCGGGTCTATCTAGTATATCCACCACTAATATACCCATATGTCTGCGTTAGCACCTTGTGCCTAACCAGCCCATATACCAGTCTCACAAGTACCATAGTTGTCTCATATCCACTCAGGTACATCGACTGGGCACAATCATTTGAGCACAAATCCAATCTATCTCCAGGGACATTATCATGTGAGTACATAATCGCAGATGTAAACAAACATAGATAATGATAATGCCAAAAAGATATATAAATATCAAAGTCAAGTAGTACAATAATGGACCAATACTAGGTCCTAGAGCATATACACCAATAGTCAAGAGTTGAACCCCTTTTTGGCATGGGTTGGTTTAATGTCTTGAATGGGCTATGATCACGTCATCCTTTTATTGCTTTCTTTACAAAAGCTAAAGCATGTTTGTGATGTTTTATCATTATGTTATCACTATAGGATTGCATGCCTATAATGTTAGACATAAGATACAACTGAAATGATGAGACCTCAAAAACCCTCGCTCAAAATATCAAGTCTAGTAGTCTTCTAACCCGTAGCCCTCTTCAAACTATCGATCAGTGGTGTTGTGAACTGTTTCCCACCCTCGTGGGACACACCCACTTATCTTTAGAAGGTGTGTAGTGGCAATGGTTTCCCCAATGTGCTGGGCATATGGTGGAACTCTAGAGGCATCGTTGATAGGTTAGGGTTTCATGCTGTGTCCAGTCCTCATTGGACATGAAATGCCTAGATTGTCTCAAAAAGGGGAATTGCCAAGTGCAATCGGCCAGCGTGACCACCTTAAGAAGCATGGGTCACTTTTTGCATCTCACCCCACCCTTGTGGGACAAGAAGCCCTATGTGGAATAAGGATCTCATCTCACTAGGAAATCCTACATTTCCCGATTGACTTTGTGGGTTGTTAATTCGATTAAAATAGTGGGAGTCATAATCATTTAAAACAAGTCCTATTTAAATGATTTGAAGTAGTACTAATAAGCTGTTTCTTGGTGGTTATAGAACAATGGCTACGAACACTAGCAGATTAACACTACGATCCCTTCTCGATAAGGATAAGTTGGTTGGTTCCAACTTTAAGGACTGGCATCGGAACTTGAGGATAGCCCTCAAGCTCGAAAAGAAGTTGTATGTCCTTGAACAACCTCTTCCTACGACTCCTGCGCCTAATGCCCCGATGGCAGACAGGGATGCTTTTAGAAAGCATCAGGATGACTCTTCGGAGGTTGCATGTCTCATGCTAGCCACTATGGCACCTGAACTTCAGGTGCAATATGAGGAGCAGAATGCTTTTTAGATGATCACTCATCTGAAACAGATATTTGAGGCTCAGGCTAGAACTGAGAGATATGACAATGCCAAAGCAGTATTTCGGTGCAAGTTATCTAAGGATGCACCAGTGAGACCCCGCGTTCTCAAGCTGATTGGGAATGTGGATCATCTCAAGAGACTGGGACACACCATAGATAACGAGCTAGTTGTGGATCTTATTTTGTAGTCCCTGTCCCCTAGCTTCGGTCCGTTTATCATAAACTTTAACATGAACCAGATTGATTGCACAAGGGAGGAACTACTGAATATGCTCCAAAGAGCCGAGCGTGAGATGGGTAATACCATACCCAATTCTGTTCTTTTGGTCCCTGCGACCAAGAAGATGAAGAAGAAGGGTAAGGCACATGCTAAGTGCAATGCCAAAGGTCCTACCAAGGCACTAAAGAAAAAGGCGAATAAGTGAAAGGAACAGAGGTGCTTCCACTGTAGCGAGCAGGGTCACTGGAGGAGGGACTACAAGCAACTTCAGAATGAGGAGAAGAAAGGCTTGGCCTTAGCTTCAAGCTCAGGTATTTATATTACTGAGGTCAACCTTTCTACTTCTATATCATGGGTATTGGATACCACATGTGAAGCTCATATTTGTACAAATATGCAGGGGCTCATGAAAAGTAGATCAGTGCGGCCTGGAAAGATTGACCTACGGGTTGGAAATGGGGCACAAGTTGCTGCTGTTGCTGTAGGAGTTTTGACTCTCTCCCTACCTTCTGGACATCAACTAGAACTAGATCATTGCTATTATGTACCTTCACTTACTAAAAACATTGTATCCATTCCTTGGCTTGGCAAAGAAAGGATTTAAGTTTGAAATAAAGGAGAACTCTTGTTCTTTCTCATGTGCAAATATGTTTTATGGGAAGGGTACTTTGTGCAATGGGTTGTATGTCTTGGACATGGATAGTTCTATTTGTAAAATAAATAACAAAAGGATCAAACTGCGTGGTTCAGTTGGTACTTTCCTATGGTATTGTCGATTAGCTCATATAAACAAAAATCACATTCAACAACTCCATGCAAATGGGTTGTTAGATTCAAGTTCCTTGGAGGAATTTGATACTTGTGAGCCCTGTTTATTAGGGAAGATGACAAAGGCGCCCTTCACCGAGATCGGTGAGAGGGCAGGAGGTTTATTGGATCTTATACACAGTGATGTGTGTGAGCCATTCAGTAAACAAGCCAGAGGAGGGTACAACTACTTCATCACATTTACTGATGACTTCAGTAGATGTGGTTATGTCTACTTGATGAGACATAAGTCTGAATCCTTTGAGAAATTCAAGGAGTTCAAAAATGAAGTAGATGACCAGTTAGGAAAATCCATTAGAACACTTCGATCAGATCGTGGTGGAGAGTACCTGAGTGGGGAGTTCTTTGACTATCTAACAGAGTGTGCGATCATATCCCAACTCATCCCTCCTGGAACACCACATTGGATTGGTGTATATAAAGGAGAAATCGAACCATGTTGGACATGGTTCGATCTATGATGAGTCATGAAACTCTACCACCCTGATTCTGGGGTTTTGCACTTGAGATAGCTTATGTTATACTAAATAACATTCCATCTAAGAGTGTCTCCAAGATACCATACGAGGTATGGAGTGGGAGATGCCCTAACCTCTCATTTATCAAGATCTGGGGATGTGAGGCTTATGTCACACGTCAGGATTCTAGCAAGCTAGAACCTAGATCTGATAAATGTCTGTTTGTGGGGTATCCTAAGGAATCTAAAGATTACTACTTCTATGTTCCCACCAAGAATAATGTTTTTGTTGCTCGTGGCACTGTGTTTCTAGAGAAATAATTTCTCATGAGAGAAGTCAGTGGGAGGAAGTTTGACTTGGACGAGGTCCAAGTGCAACCACAAGACACAGAGATGGAACCTGAGCCACCTGCACCAGTTGCTAGGCAGCCTGAGGCTCAGACACAGGTCCCACGTAGGTCTAGAGGATTCATCATGCACCTGAGAGGTTTGGGTCGCTGCCGACCCAACACGATAGGATCTTCATCATTGAGGATGAGCCCAGGACATATGATGCGGCGGTCAGTGGACCGGACTCTGAGAGATGGCTTTAGGACATGCGATCCAAGATGGATTCCATGTCAGCTAACCATGTATGGGATTTGTTTGAGCTGCCTGATGGGGTAAAACCTATAGGGTGCAAATCGGTCTTCAAAAGGAAGACTGATATGGATGGCAACATAGTTACCTATAAGGGTAGACTAGTGGCTAAAGGATTCAAACAAGTCCACGGGGTGGACTATGATGAAACCTTCTCGCCAGTTGCCATGATCAAATCCATTCAGATTCTGCTTGCTACAGCTGCATATCATGACTATGAGATATGACAAATGGATGTTAAGACAGCGTTCCTTAACGGGAGGCTGACAGGGGATGTTTATATGACACAACTTGATGGTTTCATCCATGTTGCAGATGCCAATAAAGTCTACAGTCTAAAGAAATCTATTTATGGATTAAAGTAAGCATCTCGAAGTTGGAATCTTTAGTTTGATGAGGCTGTGAGAGATTATGACTTTATCAAAAGCGAAGAACATGCCTGTGTGTACAAAAAATTTAGTGGGAGCTTGGTGACTTTTCTGGTCTTGTATGTCGATGACATACTTCTCATCGGAAATGACAACCCTAGTCTTTAGTCTATGAATACATGGTTGGGGAAGTGTTTCGAGATGAAAGACTTAGGGGAGGTTGCCTATATCCTAAGCGCGAGGATCTACCGAGATAGATCCAAGAGGCTCCTGGCCCTTAGTCAGAGTACGTATATTGATAAGGTCCTGGAGAGGTTCAACTTGGAGCAATCCAATAAGGGGTACCTTCCAGTGAGACATGGCCTTACTCTCTCAAAGAACCAGTGTCCACCACACAGGCTGAGAGGGATGACATGAATCGAGTGCCCTATGCTTCGGCAGTGGGATCAATCATGTATGCAATGTTGTGTACAGGAACAGATGTGGCTTATGCTGTGAGCATAACCAGCCAATACCAATCCGTTCTAGGTTTGCAGCACTGGGTGGCTGTAAAGAACATACTTAAGTATATAAGAAGAAATAAGGATCTGTTCTTAGTCTATGGGGGACAAGAAAAGCTCAGTGTTCAGGGCTATACTGATGCGTCGTTCCAGTCTGACCCTAACGAATTTAGATCACAGGCTAGTTATGTGTTCAAGATAAATGGAGGCGCTGTATGCTGGAAGAGCTTCAAGCAATCCACCATAGCTGATTCTACAACCGAGGCTAAGTATGTGGCCGCTTCCAAGGTAGCCAAAGAAGCCGTTTGGATGAGGAAGTTCATTTCTGAACTTCAGGTGGTTCCAAGCGCAGTGGATCCCATTGAGTTCTACTGTGACAACAATGGGGCAATTGCATAAGCCAAGGAACTAAAGTCTCATCAAAGGTCCAAACACATAATCAGAAGATTTCACTTGATCAGAGAGATCATTGACCGAGGTGAAGTCAAGAATAGCATAGTTGACACAGAGAATAATTTAGCAGACCCACTGACTAAGGCTTTGGCGCTGTAGAAGCATGACAGTCATGCTAGGGATATGGGGTTTAGGTTCCTCAACCTCAAGGTCTAAGTTCAAGTGGGAGATTGTTGGTGTGTATGCTCTGAGACCTAGTAGTGGTCTATCTTTTGTATATATATATATATATATATATATATATATATATATATATATATCATTCTGGTATTGTCTTTATCACTGTTTGTCTACATCTGCGATTATGTACTTACATGATAATGTCCCTGGAGAAAGATCTTATCTGTGCTCAACTGGTTGTTCCCAGTCGATGTACCTGAGTGGATATGGGACAGTTCTAGTACTTGTGAGACTGGTATATGGGCTTGTTAGGCATGAGGTGCTAACGCATACATACGGGTATATCAGTGGTGGATATACTGGACCGACCCGTTGTGAGGCTATGACTTGGTGTCATGAGTTATCCTCACAATTGACAGGAGATGCATTGATCCCTTGACTTGAGGTCATTGACCATTCTATGTGGTTAGGGACATGCTTTGATACAACCTAACACTTCACCGTAGTTGGGAGGTAATAACAGTTGTTATTGAGCATGTCACGACCCATTTGAGAATGTCAATGGACAGACAGAGGGTTTGCCCCTTTCTAAGGGAAGCTTGATATCCACGGAGCTCCTCTATGGTTCTATGATTGAAAGTGTATGGCCATACCCAGGTGAGAACCTGATTTAATCATGACCATATGATTAGGTGAAAACAAGTGATGACACACTTGTCTAATCGGATATCAGTTTGGCAAATGGACTATAATGTATCTATACCTAGTTGTGATGATGGGGATGTCAATGTCGATATCCATTCCGATGACTTGGGTAGCAGCGATGCACTGCTAGGTGCCACTCACTGCTTGTGGTGACCTTAGGTCAGCACTGCCAACGTCGGAGGAACCTACAAGGTCACACACCTTGATACTCGAGTTCTCGAATTGATCGGGAAGCCTTATGATTAAGTTATTGGATAACTCGGATCTATTTTGGAGATTTCGCCAGTGCCAATAGGCCTGATGAGATGGAAGAGAGTTATTGGAGCCAAATTTCATTTTTGCTAGGTTGACCCGAAATTGACCGTGGTTGGTCACATTTGCATTAGGGTTTGATGGGGGCAGGGACCATGGGCCAAGAAGGTACAAGTGGAGTCTACGAGTACCCTAGTTAAAGACCTAGAAGTTCGCAAATAAGCTAGCAAGCTCACTTTTAAAGCTAGCTCCAACAATGGGAAAATAACTACTTCACTATTGGTGTATATGCCATAGGACCTAGTATTGGTCTATTATTATACTACTTGACATTGAAATTTATATCACTCTGGCATCATCATTATCTATGTTTGTTTACATCTGTGATTATGTACTTAGATGATAATGTCCCTAGAGACAGATTGGATCTGTGCTCAAATGATTGTCCCCAGTCGATGTACCTGAGTGGATATGGGACAGCTCTAGTACTTGTGAGACTGGTATATGGGCTGGTTAGGCACGAGGTGCTAACGCAGATATATGGGTATATCAGTGGTGGATATGCTGGATAGACCCATTGTGAGGCAATGACTTGGTGTCATGAGTTATCCTCACAAGTGACAGGAGATGCATTGACCACTTGACTTGAGGTCATTGGCCATTCTATATGGTTAGGAACATCCTTTGATACAACCTAACACGTCGTCGTAATAGGGAGGTAATAACGGTTGTCATTGAGCATGCCACGACCCATATGAGGAGGTCAATGGACAGACAAAGGATTTGCCCATTCCTAAGAGAAGCATGATATCTATGGAGCTTCTCTATGGTTCTATGACTGAAAGTGTATAGCCATCCCCAAGTGAGAACCTGATTTAGACATAACCATGTAATTGGGTGAAAACAAGTGGTGACACACTTGACCAATTGGATATCAGTTCGGCAAAGAGACTGTAATGCATCTGTACCTAGTTGAGATGATGGTGATGTCGATGTCGATATCCATTCCAATGACCTGGGTAGTAGCGATGACTACTAGGTGTCACTCACTGCTTGTGGTGACCTTTGGTCAGCACTGGCAGTGTCAGAGGAACCTACAGGGTCGCACACCTTGATACTCAAGTTCTCGTATTGATCGGGAAGCCTTATGATCGAGTTATTGGATAACTCAGATCTATTTGAGAGATTTCATTAGCGCCAATGGGCCTGATAAGATGAAAGAATGTTATTGCAGTCATACTTCATTTTTAGCAGGTTGACCCGTATTTGACCATGGTTGGTCACATTTGGATTAGGGTAGCATTGGATTGGATCCAAGTGCTTAATCAACTCATGTAATGAAGTTTGGGCTAGCTCATTATCCAATGAGGCCCAATAACAAGTTGTCATTAAGAGGCAATGGGCTACAAGGGTATAATGGGGAGAAAACTTCTCCCATAGCGCCTATGGGCATAATGGGGAGAAGTTGGCAAAGTTGCTAGATTAAGGAAGCAATTTGCGCCTCCCCCTTGCTCCTTTGATGGTATGAATGCCTTTATGGCATGTCATAGGCTGATATGGTGCTTGGGCAATTATGGATAGGTTGAATGAAGTTTATGGTAAAGTCTTGGAGATTTTCCTTGCCTCAAACCCCCTCATCCTAGCCACACACTTGTCATGATCCTAGCCCTTGCCCAAACCGCCTCTTGCTCTATAAAAGTAACCCCTAGCCGCCCCTCTCTTGTGTACAATTCCTCGGAGGCGTGAAGACACATAGAAGGGCAAAGGGGTGAGAGCTTCAAGGAGGCGCAACCTCTTCCATCTTCCTAGCCGCAAGCAAGTCTTCTCTCCTTCTCCTCTCTTGGCGCAAGTTGTAGGAGTGCTTGGCGGCTTCACCTCCGTCTTTCTTCTCCTTGGCGCATCTTCCCTTGAAGGTGGCGCAAGTATTGAAGAAAGGCATCTAAGGCTTGGATCTTCTTCCCGAGGCTAGCACTATGCGTGGAAGAAGAGGACTCGAGGCATCTGTGTGTGTGAGACTGCCGAGGGCGCACGCTTGGGTGCCTACCTCGACATCGGCCTCATCTTGCTTTGAGGTATTTTCTAACTCATCGTGTCGACTCTCTCGCATGAGATCTTCACTAGGTTTTTGGGACTAGCTCGTTTCGGGTATATTTCTTCTGCTGTGCAATGTTTTTGTGTAATCTCTATCTCTGAAAATTGTAAAATATCCCCGGGGTTTCCCAACAGTGGTATCAGAGAGACTTGCGAGACTCGAACGATGTAATTTCATGGTTTTCCATGCTCACATGCCATATCTATATTTTCGCAATATAACATGATAGTGGCGCATGATTTTTCTAAGTAGGAAAAATTACGGTTTCTTGTTCCTATCATCTTGTCAATCTCTTTTGGATTTTTGGGTTATTTTCTTGCTTGATTTAAAGATCAAAGGCGCATGTAGTTCTGTCAAGTAGGACGGGCATTGTGTCTTCGGAGTGGCTGGGTCTCTTGATCTGACAAAATTGCCAACCGAAAGGATCTATGAAATCATCATGAAAAATTAATTGTGAATAACCAAAAGATTTGTGATAAGAAGATGAGGAAAAGAGACTTGTTTTATGAAAAAGTAAAATTTCAGATTTTATGTTTTTCATGAGCATGTAGAATTGCATGAGTAAATACCTTAGTTGTGCATAATGTTGTGATCATGAGTCAAGCCCTTTTGCATGCATGTGATGTATCCTTGTGAGGCCTGTGTGCCACTTTTCTTTACTTTTAACTAAGAAGAAGATTAGGGTGGCGCATGTACTTGGAGTTCGACGCATGCATGCTTGCTTGCGCACCTTGATTGGGGCGCAAGAAGCACTCTTCCTTGATGACTCATGGTGTAGTGGCGCAAGATGTCTTGGCCAAGCCTTAGTGCTTGTGTGCTAGGTGTCTTGGCTCATACATGGTGGTGCATCACTCTTGAAGGAAGCCCATGGCTTCGGCCGAACCTATGGGGGTGCTTCTAGGGTTTCCCTATAACTACCTCTAGGGTTTGAGAGCTAAACCATGATGAGAGCCAACCGTGAAGAACAAGCTAGAAGTCGGCTAGGCTAGGTCTAGTTTTAGGGGGCTTGAGTCCTAGGTCAAGAGTTGAATCTCCTTTTGGCATGGGTTGGTTCAATGTCTTGAATAGGCTATGATCACATCATTCTTTTACTGCTTTCCTTGTCTGCTAAAGCATGCCTGTGATGTTTTATCGTTATGTTATCGCTATAGGATTGCATGTCTATATTGTTAGACATAAGATAAAACTGATGAGACCTCAAAAACCCTCATTCAAAATATCGAGTCTAGTAGCCTTCTAACGCATAGCCCTCACTAAGCTATAGATCAGTGGTGTTGTGAACTGTTTCCCACCCTCGTGGGACACACCCACTTATTTTTAGAAAGTACGTGGTGGCAATGGTTTCCCCAGTCCAGTTTCAACCTAGGCGTGCCTTCGCAAGGAAACCCATTGGCCCTGGCATAACGGTTAGGAATGGACTTGACTAGATTTTCATATGTGCTGGGCACATGATGAAACTCTAGAGGCATCGTTGAGAGGTTAGGGTTTCATACTGTATCTAGCCCTCGCTGGACATGAAATGCCTAGACTGTCTCAACAAGGGGAGTTGCTTGGAGCAACCGGCCGGCGCGCCCACCTTAAAAAACATGGGTCACTTTGTGGATCTCATCCCACTCTCGTGGGACACGAAGCCTCATGTGGAATAAGTATCTCATCTCACTAGGAAATCTTAAATTTCTCGATTGACTTTGTGGGTTGTCAATTTGATGCGGAGCGCCAAGCCAATAATGATTTTGAAGATTTTGTTTATTTCAAAAAAATATATATATATGTAAATCCAAAGGAATTAATAACCTTATGGATATTTTATTTTTTTTCCTTTATTAGGTTTTGTAGTTTTGGTAATTAATTAGGTAAAATTGGAAACAATTTACCTAATTGATTATAAATATGTAGTAATGGATTGTAATGAATGAAGAATAGAATTTGGAAAAGAAGGATATGAGTCGTGTATTGGCGCTGTGCGCCTTCTTCTTCCTCCCCCTCTGAGGTGCTTGCATCACCTATCTTCCCTTCTTCTCCTCTTTCCTTCTTCTCTTATCTCCGACGATGTGCGCCCTCCTGCTCTATCCTCTCTATCTCCTCTATTCTCTCTTTCTCGTTCTTTCCGATTCTCTACTTCATCCCTCTATGCAAGTCTTCCAACATTCTGCTACGACTGTGGATTAAACTCAACCTCGCTGGCTGCTTGGTTCTCTTCAGAACCCACGGTCCACACCTTTCCGGCGATGATCCAGCCGGCCGATCGTCACCGAACTCCGGCAAGGCATCCTACTCTCAAAGACTAATCACTTGGCACAATGATCGGACCATCTGACGGTTGGATCATTGGATTCATGGGATCTCACGAGGAGTCGCCTGGTTCTTTTCAGAACCCGCATCTCCACCGGTTGTCTACACCTTCCGGCGATGATCCAACCGGCCGATCATCACCAAACTTCGGCAAAGCGTCCTGCTCTCAAAGGTGAATCACTGGGTGCAATGATCCGACCATCGGGCGGGTAGATCATTGGATTCGAAGGATTGTACGAGGAGTCGCCTGGTTCTTTTCAGAACCCACAACTCCACCGACTTCCTTGCTCCGTGGATCACATCCGGCAGCCGGATCGCGCTCAAACTCAGGCAGAAGATCCTCCTCCATCTTACGCACCTACAGACAAAAGCATCGGATTTTTCGACGGCAGGATCGCCAGAATCGGAAGATTCTCTAGTGACCCCTATTTCCGCCTGAACTTATCTGTTCGTCTCCATCCTTCGTTGATCCGCCACCATGCGACGCCATAATCCAGCCATCACACAACCTGGACGTGTCAAGTCTCCACTCAAAGCAGTTTTGCCAATCAATCACCGGATGACGAGCGTTGGTCGGTGGTGAGTTCCCTTTGTCTCCGACGCGAGCGAACAAGGGATGGGTTGTCAATCTCGCCTCTTTCAGCTTTGCGCGTACGGTTTAAATCTGATCCAAGTGAAACCAACGGCTCACAACTTTGGGACTTGATCTCTCCATATCAAATATGAAATGGATGGCTCTAAGTAAGGGAATGATTTGTTTAATTATGTATTTTATTTTCTGCAAATAAATTAAAATGTAGGATGTGAGTCCGGGTCTTCAGAACACGTGTCTCCGTCCTACATCAGCTTGGTAGCAGAGCAAGTTTGTGGGCAACTCTTGTCTGCCCACACGATCCGTTTGGTGGTAGATAAATCACTCTCAGAATCAAGGCATTTTACCGGGAGGTAAAATTTTCAAACAAGGGGAGAATGATGCGGAGCGCCAAGCCAATAATGATTTTGAAGATTTTGTTTATTTCAAAAAATATATATATATGTAAATCCAAAGGAATTAATAACCTTATGGATATTTTATTTTTTTCCTTTATTAGGTTTTGTAGTTTTGGTAATTAATTAGGTAAAATTGGAAACAATTTATTCATTATAAATATGTAGTAATGGATTGTAATAAATGAAGAATAGAATTTGGAAAAGAATGATGTCAGTCGTGTATTGGCGTTGTGCGCCTTCTTCTTCCTCCCCCTCTGAGGTGCTTGTGTCACCTATCTTCCCTTCTTCCCCTCTTTCCTTCTTCTCTTCTCTCCGGCGATGTGCGCCCTCCTGCTCTATCCTCTCTATCTCCTCTTTTATCTCTTTCCCGTTCTTCCCGATTCTCTACTTCATCCCTCTATGCTAGTCTTCCAACATTCTGCTACGACTGTGGATGAAACTCAACCTCGATGGCTGCTTGGTTCACTTCAGAACCCGCGGTCCACACCTTTCCGGCGATGATCCAGCCGGCCGATCGTCACCGAACTCCGGCAAGGCATCCTACTCTCAAAGACTAATCACTTGGCACAATGATCGGACCATCTGACGGTTAGATCACCGGATTCACGAGATCTCACGCGGAGTCGCCTGGTTCTTTTTAGAACCCGTGACTCCACCGGTTGTCTACACCTTCCGACGATGATCCAACCGGCCGATCATCACCAAAGTTCGGCAAAGCATTCTGCTCTCAAAGGCGAATCACTGGGTGCAATGATCCGACCATCGGGCGGGTAGATCATTGGATTCGAAGGATTGTACGAGGAGTCGCCTGGTTCTTTTCAAAACCCACGACTCCACCGACTTCCTTGCTCCGTGGATCACATCCGGCAACCGGATCACTCTCAAACTCAGGCAGAAGATCCTCCTCCATCTTGCGCACCTACAGACAAAAGCATCGGATTTTTCGACGGCAGGATCGCCGGAATCAGAAGATTCTCCGGTGACCCCTGTTTCCGCCTGAACTTATCTGTTCGTCTCCATCCTTCGTTGATCCGCCACCATGCGACGCCATAATCCAGCCATCACACAACCTGGATGTGTCGAGTCTCCACTCAAAGCAGTTTTGCCAATCAATCACCGGACGACGAGCGTTGGTCGGCGGCGAGTTCCCTTCGTCTCCGACGCGAGCGAACAGGGGATGGGCTGTCAATCTCGCCTCTTTCAGCTTTGCGCGTACGGTTTAGATCTGATCCAAGTGAAACCAACGGCTCACAACTTTGGGACTTGATCTCTCCATATCAAATATGAAATGGATGGCTCTAAGTAAGGGAATGATTTGTTTAATTATGTATTTTATTTTCTGCAAATAAATTAAAATGTAGGATGTGAGTCCGGGTCTTCAGAACACGTGTCTCCGTCCTACATCACAATTCGATTAAAATAGTGGGAGCCATGATCATTTAAAATAAGTCCAATTTAAATGATTCGAAGTAGTACTAATCTATTGTTTCTTGGTTGTTGAAGAACAATAGCTACGAACGCTGGCAAATTGACACTGCGATCCCTTTTAGATAAGGATAAGTTGGTTGGAACCAACTTTATGGACTGGCATCGGAACTTAAGAATAGCCCTCAAGCTCGAGAAGAAGTTGTATGCCCTTGAGTGGCCTCTTCCTGCGGAATGCTTTTCAGATAATCACTCATCTGAAATAGATGTTCGAGGCTCAGGCTAGAATTGAGAGATATGACACTGCCAAAGCAATTTTTCGGTGCATGTTGTTTGAAGGTGCACCAGTGAGACCCCACATTCTTAAGCTGATTGAGAATGTGGATCATCTCATGAGACTGGAGCATACCATAGACAACGAGCTGGTTGTGGATCTTATTCTGCAGTCCCTGCCCCTAGCTTCAGTCCATTTATCATAAATTTTAACATGAACTAGATTGATTGCACAAGGGAGGAACTACTGAATATGCTCCAAATAGCCGAGCGTGAGATGGGTAAGACCAAACCCAATTCTGTTCTTTTGGTCCCTACAACCAAGAAGTTAAAGAAGAAGGGTAAGGCACGTGCTAAGGGCAGTGCCAGAGGTCCTACAAAGGCACTGAAGAAAAAGGCGAAGAAGTCAAAAGAGCAGAGGTGTTTCCACTGTGGCGAGCAGGGTCACTAGAGGTGGGACTGCAAGCAACTTCAGAATGAGGAGAAGAAAGGCTTGGCCTTAGCTTCTAGCTCAGGTATTTATGTTACAAAAGTCAACCTTTCTACTTCTATGTCATGGGTATTGGATACAGCATGTGGAGCTCATATTTGTACAAATATGCAGGGGCTCAAGGAAAGTAGATCGATGCAGGCTAGAGAGATTGACCTACTAGTTGGAAATAGAGCACAGGTTGCTGCTGTTGCTGTAGGAGTTTTGACTCTCTCCCTGACTTCTAGACTTCAATTAGAGTTAAATAATTGCTATTATGTACCTTCGCTTACTAAGAACAATGTATCCTTCCCTTGCTTGGCAAAGAATGGATTTAAGTTTGAAATAAATAAAAACTCTTGTTCTTTTTCATTTGCAAATATGTTCTATGGGAAGGGTACTTTGTGCAATGGTCTGTAAGTGTTGGACATGGATAACTCTATTTGTAACATAAATAATAAAAGGACCAAACTAAGTGGTTCAGTTGGTGCTTTCATATGGCATTATCGATTAGCCCACATAAACAAGAATCACATTCAACAACTCCATGCAAATGGGTTGTTAGATTCAAGTTCCTTAGAGGAATTTGATACATGTGAACCTTGTTTATTAGGGAAAATAACAAAAGTGCCCTTCACTAAGACTGGTGAGAGAGCAGGAGGTTTATTGGATCTCATACATACTGATGTGTGTGGGCCATTCAATAAACAAGCCAGAGGAGGGTACAACTACTTCATCACATTTACTAATGACTTCAGTAGATATGGTTATGTCTACTTGAAGAGAGATAAGTCTGAATCCTTTGAGAAATTTAAGGAGTTCAGACATGAAGTAGAGAACCAGCTTGGTAGATCCATTAAGGCTCTTCGATCAGATCGTGGTGGAGAGTACCTGAGCAACGAGTTCTTTAACTATTTGAGAGAGTGTGGGATCCTATCCCAACTCACTCCTCCTGAAACACCTCAAACGAATGGTGTGTCTGAAAGGAGAAATCGAACCTTGTTGGACATGGTTCGATCTATGATGAGTCATGCAACTCTACCACCCTCATTCTAGGGTCATGCACTTGAGACAGCTTCTCTGATTCTGAATAATGTTCCATCTAAGAGTGTCTCCAAGATACCATACAAGGTATGGAGTGGGAGACACCCTTATCTCTATTTTATCAGGATCTGGGAATGTGAGGCTTATGTCAAACGTCAGGATTCTAGCAAATTAGAACCTAGATCTAATAAATGTATTTTTGTGGGGTACCCTAAGGAAACTAAGGGTTACTACTACTATGTTCCCATCGAGAATAAAGTTTTTGTTGCTCGGGGTGCTGTCTTTCTAGAGAAAAATTTCTCATGAAAGAAGTCAGTGGGAGGAAGTTTGACTTGGATGAGGTCCAAGTGCAACCACAAGACAAAGAGATGGAACCTGAGCCACCTGCACCGGTTGCTAGGCAACCTGAGGCTCAGACACAGGCCCCACGTAGGTCTGGGAAGATTCGTCGTGCTCCTGAGAGGTATGGGTCACTGCCGACCCAACACGATGGGATCTTCATCATTGAAGATGAACCCAGGACTTATGATGAGGCAGTCAGTGGACCGGACTCCGAGAGATGGCTTGAGGCCATGCCATATGAGATGGATTCCATGTCAGCTAACCAAGTCTGGGATTTGGTTGAGCTACCTAATGGGGTAAAACCCATAGGGTGTAAATGGGTCTTCAAGAGGAAGACAGACATGGATGGCAACATAGTTACCTAACACCTCACCGTAGTAGGGAGGTAATAACGGTTGTCATTGACCATGTCATGACCCATATGAGGAGGTTAATGGACAGACAAAGTATTTGCCCCTTCCTATGGGAACCATAATATCCATGGAGCTCCTCTATGGTTCTATGACTGAAAGTGTATGGCCATACCTAGGTGAGAACGTGATTTAGTCATAACTATGTGAATGGGTGAAAACAAGTGGTGACACACTTGACCAATCGGATATCAGGTCGGCAAAGAGACTGTAATGCATCTGTACTTAGTTGCGATGATGGGGATGTTGATGTCAAAATCCATTCCAATGACCTGGGTAGTAGTGATGCACTGCTAGGTGCCACTCACTACTTGTGGTGACCTTTGGTCAGCACTATTAGCGTCAGAGGAACCTACAGGGTCGCACACCTTAATACTCGAGTTCTCGTATTAATCGTGAAGCCTTATGATCGAGTTATTAGATAACTCGAATCTATTTGGGATATTTCATCAGCGCCAATGGCCCTGATGAGATGGAAGAATGTTATTGGAGCCAAACTTCATTTTTGGTAGGTTGACTCGTATTTGACCATGGTTGGTCACATTTGGATTAGGGTTGCATTGGATTGGATCCAAGTGCTTAATCAACCCATGTAATGAAGTTTGGGCTAGCTCATTATCCAATGAGGCCCAATAACAAGTTGTCATTAAGAGGCAATGGGCAACAAGGGTATAATGGGGAGAAAACTTCTCCCATAGGCGCCTATGGGCATAATGGGGAGAAGTTGGCAAAGTTGCTAGATTAAGGAAGCAATTTGCGCCTCCCCCCTTGCTCCTTTGATGGTATGAATGCCTTTATGGCATGTCTTGGGCTGATATGGTGCTTGGGCAATTATGGATAGGTTGAATGAGGTTTATAGTAAACTCTTGGAGACTTTCCTTGCCTCAAACCCCCTCATCCTAGCCACACACTTGTCATGATCCTAGCCCTTGCCCAAACCGCCTCTTGCTCTATAAAAGTAACCCCTAGCCGCCCCTCTCCTGTGTACAATTCCTTGGAGGCGTGAAGACACATAGAAGGGCAAAGGGGCGAGAGCTTCAAGGTGGCACAACCTCTTCCATCTTCCTAGCCGCAAGCAAGTCTTCTCTCCTTCTCCTCTCTTAGCGCAAGTTGTAGGAGTGCTTGGCGGCTTCACCTCCCTCTTTCTTCTCCTTGGCGCATCTTCCCTTGAAGGTGGCGCAAGTATTGAAGAAAGGCATCTAAGGCTTGGAAGAAGAGGACTCGAGGCATCCGTGTGTGTGAGACTGCAAAGGGCGCACACTTGGGCGCCTACCTCAACATTGGCCTCATCTTGCTTTGAGGTATTTTTCTAACTCATCGTGTCGACTCTCTCGCATGCGATCTTCACTAGGTTTTTGGGACTGGCTCATTTCGGGGATATTGCTTCCGCTATGCAATGTTTTTGTGTAATCTCTATCTCTAAAAATTCTAAAATATCCCCGGGGTTTCCCAACATTCACCCCTTGAAGACCCTCGTGATGTTCAAGCTCACTAAAGAAGAAGTAGCCAAATCCTATAAATGAAGACTTGCATGTGCACCAACCAGTCCACCCACATCCACGCCAAGCTTCAAACAAACCATGTATGGACCTGCTTTAAATCTGCCAAATAATGATATGGTGATGCGCCAGCCAACGTTCATCGCCAGCAAGCATTCATCTGCAACGAAGGAAGTTCCAATGTTACCTTTGCTCAGCTAAGAAAGGAAACTCCAACATATCTTGGAGCCACCATCGCTCAAAATTTCTTCAACGTCTCTCTACATTAAAGAAGGAAAGTCTACAACGTCTCTTTAGCCTCTCCCTATATGTATCTCGCATACCCTTGTAATCGATAGACAAGAGTTTTTGAATGAATCGAATGAAGTAGTTTTCCTAGTATCTTCCCTTCTATCGGATGCTCTCCTTCCTCTTCTCCTTCTAGGGCCAAGCTCCTCCTTCTTCCTCTCTTCTCTATTCTCTTCTTCTACCTCTAATTCTCCTTTTCTGTTCGCTGCAACCATCCGCAAGCTTCAGCACTACCTAGATTTTCGAAACATCACAACCTCGCCGCCGATGATCCACTGGCTGAATCTCCACGAGACTTTGGCCATCGCCTCTCCTACCTCTCAGGAACCTCCAGCCGGCTACATCACTCCATCCGCCTCTCTGATCGCTGGAATCGAACGGCCAACCACTTCCTCTATTCTCGCCCGGCTGCCGCCTCAAACCCGCCTTTCATCATCAATCTCCTCTGTCCGGCCATCTTTCACCCCCAAACTCCGGCCACATCCTCTCATCCATGATAATAACCTCCACTTGTAGTAGGTTTTGATTTCGTCCACCATCTAGCAAATAGCAACCATCCCTGCCACTTATGCTCCTCCCCTGTTCTGATAAATAGCCACCTCCAGTTTCCCAATTGTCCCTGTTCCAATTGAACAGCCGTTTCTCCGCCTCTGCTGGTGCTCCGACACCGTCCTCACGTTCTCCGCCATCCATATTTACCAAAGTCGTTGACAAACACCCAAGCTCCCGCATCACTGATCGACGCAAGCCACGCTTGCTTGTTTCCACAACTCTCTGTCTTGCTATTTGTCTTCTATTTTGCTTATAACCTATTCTGATTAAGCTTATTGTCACAGGTTTCTAGTATGCTCGGATAGCCCTCCACCTCCAATCATTGGATCTATTCGAAAGAACAAATCTAGCTCTAGAAGCTGGATTAGTCTATTCAACTCAGCCGACAATGGATCGACCTCCAAGACACAACATCTTTTGAAGACTGATTAACTTCTGCTCTTTTTTTCAATCCAGTGATCTAATTATACTTCTTCTTGCAGGTATTCAACGTGCTTGGACTTGATAGAACCCCTGATCTCTGATACGATCATGAAGAACAGGTTTTCACTCTACAGAGTGGTCTTTGGTTCCATTGAAGAATTATCATATCAACCCAGGAGGCATAGGAACTTTTGAAGAATGATACATCTCTGCAGTTATTTTATTTATCTAATATGATTAGTCATATTGCTGTGAATGCTCTACCAACCTGAAACACCCTGACTCTATTTCTTTCGTAGATCTAGAAAGAAATTCATTCAATCTACTATTTGGCATAATCGATTTTCATTTTAGATCACTGGATCCTATTCCATGGCATAGCATCTTTTCATAACTAATTATTTTTACTACCGTGGAATTCTAGCTGCTTACTGAATTTTTATTGCTCTGGATTTTCTGGCTGTTTTTCTGAGTTTGATGTTTATTTTGAAAATATATATATATATATATATATATATATATCTTCATTTTCTGCTTTGCTCATAACGTGTCTTCCTCCCACATCAGTTTTGGTATCAGTGCAATCCTTTGGTTTAGCTTAGACTTATGTCTAAATTAAGCCGTTAGGAAGATCTTGGACCACATGACTTTGGGGATTTCTGATCTGAACATTGGATGATATTTCTGAAGATTTTCTTTGAACAACTTTGGGTTAGGCAAACTATAGTCAGATTGTCAACAAACCTAATTGTTGTCCACCTTGATTGAGTTTTCATTCAATTCTGAAATAATTGCTCCTCGTCTTCTGATTTTTTGATCTTTGAACTTAATATTCTGATATTTCTGTGGGGGCAAATCAGCATCTCTGATTCAAAAATTTGTTGCTTTCACTTGTTGAAACTTGTTGAATGGTTGGAACAACAAGGTTAATTGCTGCAACATCCATGACTGAGTTTACAAGTAAAATCTGAACTCCTGTGCTTGATGTTTTAGTGAAACTTTTCTTATTTTTTTAACAGTGCAGAACTTCATTATTGTGCCAATTCAAACATGGCCACAATGATGAAAGTTTGTCAAAATCAGTTCAGGACATAAAAATTAATTACTGCACTTGAACTCAACCAAACTACAGTTATTACAACGTCATGCAGCCGCTACCTAAATTAGTTTTCAACACATGGATGTGCTGAGTTTTGGTTCTTTGAATTGATTCCCTACATGCTGAATTCTGTTCTAAGTTTTGCCCAATTAAAATCTAGTTTTCAGCCTTTTGAAACAGAAAATTTTGTCTTGCTTGCTTCACTTGAACTCAATCAAACTGCAGATAGCACAATGACAACTTATTTGAACTTTCAGCCCCTAAACATGCTACAATTGATTTTGATTTAGTGCTTAGTTTTTGCTTGTAATCTTGCACTACACTTAAACAATAGTCAATTTTCAGCTTATCAAGTTTCCATTTTCATCATGCGTTATTTTACTCAAAGGGAAGTTATAACTAGAACATAACTAATAACTGTTAGGGAACGAAAGGCTCTTACACGTAGTTTTACAACATTTAAATATAGGGTTCTTACCCATAGGCCTAGTTGTTTCATAACATACACTTTGTGCAATGGCTACAATAGTAAAACTATTATTGATCATCAAGTCAAGTTTAATGCTATATCGTTCAATGTCATTGAACAATTTGGCCTCACCATGCAGAAACATGATTACCCTTATGCCATAACTTGGGAAGACTATACTGTAACTTTATTTGACTTTCGATGTTTAGTTCCCATCCAATTAGACAATATCAAAACTGCAGTTTGGTGTGATGTGATGAGTATAGATGGTTTTGACATTTTATTAGGAGAATAATTCATGCATTATTTTCAAGGATATTATTATAGCAAACCTTGGTGTTATAGTTTTATTCAAAATGGTTTGGAACACATAATCTACCCTAGGGAAAAAGAACCAATACATGTTAAACCCATTACTCCTAGTGACCTGTTGCATAAACAAATTGGTGAACTTCAACAAAGGCTTAAGCCTAAAGAACAAACTTTAGAGCCTACCATAGAAACTAAAACAAGCCTAGATGAGACATGTGAAACTCAAGAGGCAAACCATGTTGAACCAAACCCTAAGGTGGAACCCATACATTCACCTTCAATTTTAGGGCCAATACCTTTACCTTCACTTTCAGGGCCCATACTGATGACACAAAAATTCATAGTATTTTTTGCGTCATTTTATAAGTCTTTTTGTGTCATATCCATACTCTTTTGCTTATTTTTATACCTTATTTATCAAATATTGCGGAATCTATACCTTTTTGTGTTTTTGATTATATTCAGGTAAAAAGGCATTATTTTTAAGCATTTTCAAGCAATTCAGATGCATAGATGAATTCTCATCATCAAGAGAAGATTACATGTCAAATTTCACGAAGATCGGAGCTTCAGACCAAAAATATGGCAGGGCCATAATCAATATTACGGTACCATGGTTTTACTGAACCTACAGAATAAAACATGGCACTGCCATAATTTCCGAGCACTACTGTATTTTGGGTTGATTTCTGTATAGAAAGTTTTCCAGATTTTACGGCACCACCGTAAACCATATTACGGGCCATAATTTGGGTTGATTTCTGACCAGAGTGTTTTGCAGATTTTACGGCACTACCGTAAACAAAATTATAGGCTATAATTTTAGGAGATTTTCTTACAAAATATTTTGCACAATCACGGCACTGCCGTGGTTGTTTTCACGGCCCGTGTTTCTTTCTAGATTCTTCACAGAATAAAATACGGCACTGCCGTAATCAAAATCACGACCATAATTACAACCCAGGCAGCTGATTCTTCCGGTCAAATTGAAGGCCAATGTTTGCGCACATGATTGCGGACGATTTAGACCACCAATTTGAAATTCCTAAAGAGGGAAATACTCGAGAGAAGAAGGCGAATAAGAACACACCAGAATCCCTAATTTTGATCCATCACCGAGAGAGAAATCATGATCTTCACCACCGCCCTAAATTTCACCACCGGGAAGCATACAGTGCATCTCTGGCTGTGAAATTTGAAGGGAAACTATGTTTAGAAGAGGAGAACATACTCCAGAAGTTTCAGGGCGAAAGGAGATCGATTGGAGGAGAAATCAACGAAAGAAGCGTCGCCACTACTATTCATCGAGCAAAATTACGGCTGTAATTTTCATTACAGCCGTACTGTTAATAGAATTTCCCCTTTCTTTTTGATTTCTAATCCTTCGAAATTATAAATTATTGTAATTCTTCAACCATGCTAGCTTAAACACTTTTTGGGACATGGGGGTGTAATCCCCTTAATTTCAAATGACTAGATGATTTTTATTTCGTTAGGGAACTCTTGTTATGATAATTCTGCTTAAGGGATGATTGCCTTTAATTCTTTTTAGTTTCATATTACCAGCTGTTGTGTCTGCAAGTGCACGGATACTCGAAGTAATAAAATAGATATCGAACCACAGAGACCTTGTTGTCAAGTACTGAATAATCGATTTCTCGCTAGCTAGGCAATCAGAAAATAGTGAATCGAACTATCGAAAAGAGCACGGAGAAAATATCAGAGAGGAAATCGGGACTAGGGGTTCATCTACTTTAATTTCTAATGACTAGATTAAGATAAATATTTGTCAATCTAATTCTATTATGGTAAAGGTAAAATTTACTTTATAAATAAATTGTCTCGCTCTCGCGCTAACAATCATACAAAGAACCTATCCCCACTCTCGCGCAAGATCTATTCAATGCTGAAAATAAGTAAACCATCAGCTAAGAACTCAAGGATCATCTCGTGCATCCGAATTATAGGTTGATCACCTCAAGTGGAAACTCAAAGATCACTCTCGTGCATCCAAGTCTCAACACTAGTTTTACTCAAGGGTTTCCAACGACTCGATACTCAATCTCTTGCAATATCAAATCAAGTCTACACATTAACTCAATCCAAAGTATCAGAAATTCAACATGGCAATAAAATCACTAAAAATCAAAATTCGAAGAACTACCTAATCTTTTACGATAGTTCCAAACTCAACAATTCCTAGGGTTCCGAATTTCAACAATCAACCTCTCGGTCTATTTCGCAAAACTTAAAAACATGTTGATATTTAAGATACAAAGGAGAATCAAAGAACTATCAATCACAAGAGTAAAATTATCATAAAGAAATTAGTTTGACAAAGTTAAGATTTTCTAGTCATTAAGGAACAAAGAGATTACACCTCCATGTCCCAAAGAAAGATTAAGTTACCATGATGAAGGAATTACAATAAAACACGTTTCTATATGAATATGAATAAAAAAGAGGATTAAAGAGTTATAAAACAGTGCTGTAATGAAATTACAGCATCGTATTTGCTTGGAATTAGCACTATCACTGCTGTTTCGTTGATTTCTCCTCCAATAGGAATCCTTTTTCTTTAAAACTTCATATGCACGTTCTCCTTCACCAGGTGAAGCTCTCTGTCAAATTTTGTGGCCGGAGGTGGTTTGTAGGTGGAGAACCGTTGAACCCCAGCAATTCTGCCTCTCCCTCAATTTCTCCATGAATTTGTGATAAAATTTGTCTCTTTCACTTTCTGTGTTTTCTCCTCTTAAAGTCGAGTCCACCGCCTCTTTCGGATCTCAATCTGGAGGTCTGGATCAAAAGATATGGTCTTTGCAAGAATCGAGCAGAAAAATCAGAATTCTGAGTTCCAAAATACGGCACTGTGAATATTCATACGGCGGTGCCATATTTTATTTTGTGAGTTCCAGGCACAAAATACGGTGCCGTGAGAGTTTTTCTTAAAAATATGGTAGTGTCGTATTTCTGCCAAATCCTCCTGGTCAGAGTTTGCACAAAATACGGCACCGTCGAAAACCTCACGGTACTACCGTAATTATTCCAAAAGTTTCTGGTAAAAAATGTCGGAATATACGGCACCGTGTAAACGACCACGGCAGTGCCATATTTCTGCTGAAACCTTCTAGTCAAAAATGTTGCAAAATACGGTACCGTGAAAGATCGTTTGGAAAATACAGTAGTGTCGTATTTTGCCCAAGAATATCCGCTGAGAAATACGGTACTGTGAGAATTCGTCTGGAAAATACGGTAGTGTCGTATTTTAGCTAGAAGCACTATTTTGACTTGAAATTTGTTGTGTAGACTCCTCTTGATGTTTAGAACTCGTTCATGCATTGATTTTGCTCGAAAACCAGTGATAATGATACCTTTTTGCCTGAAAATGATAAAAAACAAAGAGTGGTGTAGATTCCAAAGTATTTGGCAATTAAGGTACAAAAATAAAGTAAAGTAGTAACTTTATGGTTCAAAATACTACTAATTAAGTATGAAAAACACTATGAAATTTGGAGTCAACATCAGCATGTTTTAGAGTTTTTGCGATATGGACTGAAAAGTGACTTGCGAGAACTTGGAACCCTAGAATCATGATTTAGGAACTCATCGTAAGAAATTAGGTTTGCTCTTATTTCTTGATTTTAGATGTATATTGCCTTGTTGATAATCTAATCTAGGAAGAATTATTGAATTAAACATGAAGATATTATAGGAAATTAAGTATCGGATCGTTGGAAAACCTTAAGTAGAACTAATGAAACTAAAGTATGAAAGTATTTAGTTTTCACTTGAGATGATTGACATAGATATTGGATGCATGAAAGTGACCTTTGATTTCTTTGTCAATTATTTACTTATCTTTAACATTGAATCAATCTTGTGCGAAAGTGAGGATTGATTCTTTGTAAATTGTCTGCGCGAAAGCGAGATGATTTTCTTAATGAAGTAAATTATATCTTTATCATAATATGAGTGGACTGACGATGTGCTTATTTCCTTCTAGTCATAGAAATTAAGGTGGATGAACCCCTAGTCCCAGTTTCTCTCTCTGATTTCGTGTTCTTCCCACATTTTACTAACATCAATTTCAGTTACCTAGCTAATAAGACATCAATTCTTTGGTACTTAGCAAACGAGGTCTCTGTGGTTTGATATCTTAATTATTACTTCGAGTATCCGTGCACTTGCGGACACAACAAGTTTTTTGCGTCGTTGCCGAGGACCCTGGTTTTTGTTAATATTAAAGATATTGAGAGTATTACTAGACCAGGTTTTATTTTATTTTCTATTTTTATTTTTTTAGGAGTCTTCAAAAATTGAGATTAATTCTGTTCTTTTTGTTCTTTTCTGCATATTTTGAGTTATTTGATCTATCTACTTGTGCATGCGTAGGAATCTTAGATTAGGACCTCCAGTTCTCCTAGACCCTGAGATTAACAAAACTCTTAGACTGTGCAGGAAACTCAGATTTGAAGTAAGATAGGAAGAAGAAGTAGTCATGGTAGACAGAAGATCACTTAGGGACTATGCAGCCCCTAATTCATAGGAGATACATTCTAGCATTGCTAGACTAGTGATAGAGGCTAATAACTTTGAAATTAAGTCTGCTTTTCTATCCATGATCCAGCAAAATCAGTTTGGAGAAACTCCACTTGAAGATCCTAACCAGCATCTTGCTTTATTTCTTGAATTATGTGATACCATTAAAATCAATGGAGTTTCCAGTGATGCATTAAAACTTATATTGTTTCCATTTTCTCTCAGGGACCGAGGACGCTCTTGGCTACAATCTCAACCTACCAGTACCTTCACCACATGGGATCAATTGTCTAATGCTTTCTTGATGAAGTACTTTCCACCCAGCAAGACAATCCAGTTAAGGAACCATATTACAAACTTTGCACAGTGGGATGGCGAGTCTTTTAGTGAGGCATGGGAACATTTCAACGAGTTGCAACGGAAGTGTCCTCTCCATGGCCTTGAAAAATAGGTTTTAATTCATACATTTTATAATAGTTTACTTTATAATAACCGCCTGACTGTTGATGCTGCTGCAGGAGGAGCCCTCATGAACAAGACCATTGACGATGCTTTCACCTTGCTTGAGGAGATGGCGTTGAACCACAACCAGTAGACTTTAGAGAGAGGAGTGATATATCGGCCTCCTCATGGTAAGAATGAAAATGATAACTGGCGCACTTTAGCTGAAATGGTAGATACTTTGTGCAATAGGTTTGATTCTTTTCAAATGCAAACTGCTGTAGTTTCATGTTCTGTTGTGAGATTTGTGGTAATCATGGGCATTATTCTGAGGAGTGTAAAGTTATTGCTGATCAGGGTACAGAACATGTGAATGCTATAGGGGGATATAATCAATGTAGAAATAATGACCCCTACTCTAGTACATATGACCCTAGATGGAGGAATCACCCAAATTTATCTTGGAAAGGTAGTAATAATGTAAGGGGACAGAATGAGGAAAGAGGATACCAACAGAGAAATCAAAATCAAAGTCAGCCCCAGAACTCTAGTGTAGAGTCCATGCTTGAAAAATTTTTGGCCAATCAAAATCAGCTCATGATAAATCAGAGTAAGGAAATTGAGGATCTTAAGAGAATAGTTAATCAACTTACTTCTCTGGTAGGATCTTTGACTACACATAATAAAATTCTAGAGAACCAGATAGCACAACAAGCTAGCACATCTTATAGACCCCCAGGGAAATTGCTTGCTAAACCTGAACCAAACCCTAGGGAGCATTGTAATGCTATCACAACTAGAAGTGGAAAATAATTGGATGAACCAAGGGGTAGATTAGATGATAAGGAGAAAGAGCCCAACACAGAACATGACAATGAATCAGTCTTGGAAAAATCTCCTGTACATGAGCAGTCCCACGCTAGTTCGCTACCTCACCAGGGGTATGAACCTAAAGGTGATGAGACATTTAGCCAGATATTCCTAGACCTAGTTCACCTGCACCTTATAGGCCACCTATCCCATTTCCTCAAAGACTTGTGCAAGCCAAGTTAGATAAGGAATTTGGAAAATTTCTTGATGTTTTAAAAAAGCTTTATATTAATATTCTATTTACTGAAGCTTTCTCTCAAATGCCCTCATATGCTAAATTTTTTTAAAAAAATTTTGTCAAATAAGAGAAAGATAGAGGACTATGGTACTGTGGCTTTAACTGAAGAGTGTAGTGCTATTATCCAAAACAAGCTGCCACCAAAATTAAAAGATCTAGGTAGTTTCTCTATACCTTGTTCAATTGGGAGTATGGCTTTTGACCGAGCCTTATGTGATCTGGGTGCTAGTGTAAGCCTAATATCTTTATCTATTTGCAGGAAATTGGACATGGGAGAACTTAAGCCAACTTCAATATCTTTGCAGCTCACTGATTCATCGGTAAAGTATCCAGTTGGTATTTTAGAAAATGTTCCAGTTCAAATAGGTAAGTAATTCATACTAGCAGATTTTGTAGTGTTAGAAATGGAGGAAAGTTCTAAAAACCCAATTATTCTTGGTAGACCATTTTTAGCCACAGCCGAAGAAGTCATTGATATTAGGAAAGGAAAACTCACATTTGATATTTGTGAAAACATAATCGAGTTTGATTTAACAGATTCATTGAAAAAAGCATCATATTCAGGATCATGTTGTAGTATTGATCTAATAGATAATATTGTTAGTAATGTACACAATTTATTTGATGAACCCTCTAATTTTGAAAGAAACATCTCTTTTGAGTGTGTGAAAGAAGAATTTTAGGAGAACGCTGATTTAATAGCTGAAAAGAAAAGAAAGAAGAGACAGAGAAGAATAGAAAGATTGAAACTGCTTAAGAAAGGAAAAAGGTTCCTGGGTAAAGTTGGACACTGTTTCTTGAATGAACCTTATGTATTTGATAGTGGTGAACAAAACAAAGAGAAATCAGAATGGCGATTGAAGACACCACTACGACCAAATCTGAGTGCAGAATGGTCAAACTAATGACCTTTAAATTAGCGTTTCTTAGGAGGCAACCCAAGCACTCTTACTTAGCTTAGTTTCTTTTATTTTAGTTTATTTTTAGAGTTGAGTTTTCTTCTCTTTTTGCAAGTAAAATCGAGTTTGGTACAAAAATACGGCACCGCCATAATGAATTTTACGGGTCGTAATTTCGCTCTATTTCCAACCAAAAAGTTTTATTGCTTTTACAGCAATGCCGTAATGAATTTTACGGGCCGTAATTTCGTGAAATTTTCATACATAAGGTTTCCGAGATTTGGCTCATATTACGGTAGTACTGTAAACATGTTCACATGCCGTAATTTTATGATTTTTTATTTTTTATTTTATTACATTTTATTTTGTGAAAAAATAATAAAAAAATTATGCTCGTTTTTACGGTACTACCGTAACCGTTTTTATGGTGTCGTAATTACGGCTGATTTTTGACCTGAGAGTTTTGAAGTTTTTACGATAGTACTGTAACCTCTGTTACAGTACCGTAAGTCTAGGCCTTTTTCGACCCGAGAATTTTCAAACATTTATGGCGCTACCGTATAGAATATTTTGACCCGTGTTTTTCAAACTGAGCACATTACGGCACTGCCGTAAGACATATTACGACCATAATTCTATTTGGCCCACATAATTTCTGTGCCGTTTTTAGGGTTTGTTAGGCCGTGTTTTGGGTTTTTGCTCTTGATTTGGCTTGCTCTCACACCGACCTTCGGTTTCCGATCTTCCCTTGCCTTCAGAGCTCGTCGGCGACCCTTCCCGTCTAGCTTCGACCGTCAATTTGGTATTATCTTGCCCTATCTAGTCGTTTTGGTGAATTTTAGCGCCCTGTTCCACCCCTTTCCTGTTTTCTTCTGATTCTTGGTCGATTTTTGAAATGTTTGCTCGCATTTGCTTCCTTAGATCACCGGCAAACCTTACTAGAGTAATTTCTGAGATTTTTGACTGATATTAGGATGATTTTGAGCCTTGAATGAGCTCGTTCGGTTGTTTTTCCACCCGCTTTTCCGCCCACTTTTCTGCCAGCACTATTCCTAGCAAAATTTATTGGGTTTTAGCTTCGATTTGGTTGATGCCTACTTCTAGAATGTGTGCTAAGTAGAGATTTTCGTTCTAAGGGAGGATTGAAGGAGTTATTTCATCTAGAACACCAATTTGTTATATTGTATGCAAATTTTAGTTTGCAGCCCTGTTTCAACACAAGTGACAAGCTTTATCATCTGAAATGGCACCCAGAGTCAAATCAGTAGTCTCAAAGAAGAAGGGAAAGGCACCAGCCGAATCCTCAACTCCCCCAAATCCATATGGTATCATTTTTAGGAATGAAATCCAAGAAGCCAGATACAACCAATTGGTAGCCAGGAGAGTTGTCAACACTAAATATACAGATCAGCGTACATTGGAGGCACTAGGGCTATATGAAGATGTATTCTTGATGTTCGATTAGATAAGGGCCAAGAATTTCTTCCAGATGATCCCTCAGACTTATCTGCCCTTGGTGCTTGAGTTTCTGAGTAGCATGGATATGGAGCTACACGAGTTCACTGATAGACATGCTGAAGGTGAGATCACCTTCCGCATGGCCAACATAGAGAGGAGTCTCACTTAGAGAGACATCAGGACCATCTTCCATTTAGCATCTGGAGGGCACACTTGTGTATCACTTGGTTTCATTGAGAGTGTGTTTTGGAACCAAATCTCTTTATAGACCCATTTTTCAGCAGTAGCAGCCAGAGCCTCAAAGATCACCAACCCTTGTATCAAGTATACACATAGAGTTCTAGCTCACACAATATTTGGGCGTGGTGTCAGTGATGGTATGGTGTGGCAGACTGAGCTTTTCCTTTTGTGGAGTATGTTGCATGGATATCCAGTGGATGTTGCCTTTTTCTTTGTCAAACACATGGACAAGGTGGCAAGGGCAAAGAAAGGAGCTATTGTGATAGGTGGTTTCATTACACCTATAGCCCTTCATCTTAATGTTGAGCCTTATGGAGTTGAGGTGGCTAGAGGAAATGCAAGATTAGACCTTGAGTCATGAATGGCCATGAAAATGATTGTTAGAGAAGGTGACACATTTTGTTTAGTTCTTGGACTAGGAGCTCAAACATTGCCCTTGCCAGCACTGAGAAAACCACTGTGAAGAATCAGGCAAATTGGAAGCTGACTCCTAGTGATGCTGATTATGCTATGCCACCACCTTTGGACTCCGTACCGCCACCACCCACCTGGGGTGGTAGAGATGACCCATTCGGTATGGGTATGGATCAACCATCTCATGGAGCTATAGAGTCACCTTCACACAGAGCTTCAGGCTCCTCATGCCGTACAACCGAGAGAGGATGGGCTAGTGCATTCAACCCCGGTTTCCAGTCTCTTTCTGCTGAGGTGTACCCTCAGGGTCGCCTCATGGAAAGAATGCTGGATTCCATGGGAAGAATGTCTTCCTCTATGGAGCATATTCACCATGAAGTGGATGAACTTGGCTATGGAGGAGATGGGGAATTTCCTCTATGACTGGTATGGATTCAAGGATAGCGGGAGAGGTGGAGTCTATGGTGGAGACCAGGGAGGATAACACGATGATCCTATGGATGCAGCCCCCGAGGACACAAAGGAGATTGGATCTGACGCGGACGTGTAGATCTCTGTGAGTATCTTTTTCCTACTTAATTGTATTTCATCATTTATATTTTATTGATGGTTCATGTGTTCATAGGGAAGGATAACTCCTTCAAACTTCTTGTGTCCGCCGATGCTATCTTACCTTGCTTTTGTTTGACTCTCTCATTATTCGATAGGGTTGTATCACTATAATTCTGAATTTGTTCTAATATTAATTCGATTGGGTTGTATTGTTATATTCTGAGTATGAATTTCTGATATTGCTTCGATTGGGTTGTATGTGTTGTTTACTGGAAAAGCTTCAAGTAGTCTACCATTGCTGATTCTATAACCGAGGCTGAGAATGTCACCGCTTCTGATGCAGCCAAAGAAGCTGTTTGGATAAGGAAGTTCATATATGATCTTCAGGTGGTTTCAACTGTTGTGGATCCCATTGAGCTCTATTGTGACCACAATGGGGCTATTGCACAAGCAAAGGAACCACGGTCTCATAAAAGGTCCAAACACATACTCAGGAGACGTTCTTCCTTCTGTAACCATGCCTCCAGCAACTCAACACCGCACGACGCCAAAACTTGATGTCTACTTTTAGTAGCACTTAAGATGTCGATCCCACAGGGACAGTGATCAAGTACCGACTGATAATGAATCAATAGCTAGACGATTAGATGAATGTTTTGGGTTTTCAGACAATAAATTAAAATACAACTAAATACAATTGCTAGGCAAATCAAGCAAGTGAAAGTTTTGGATGGAAAATAAGGTTTAGAGACATCGGAACTTCGAGTGCATCTCATAGATAGATCTTAAACTCAAACAAGATAAAATCATAACAACACAATTTTAAAAGTGTTCAAGGAAATATCTAATGGTACAGATTACCCTCTTTCGAAGGCGTAATCCGGTATCAATCTAGACCGGCATCCTACTTTCGTGGCTAATCGGACCTGAATTGATCCATTGGGTTCAAAGATATTATAAGGTTCCTCACACAAATCTGGCCCTAATTCTTGACCTCTCAGAGCATGTTCGATAAAGGCAGATCTAGCGTCGCAATTCACCTTTCGGTCCTTGTTGCAGCGCCCAAGAAAAGTAGTTACGTGATCAAGGCAATACTTGCAGTAAAACTGATGACACCAAAATTCATAGTATATTTTGTGTCATTTCATTGGTCTTTTTGTGTCATATTTATGCTCTTTTGCTTGAATTTAAGCCTTATTTGTCAAATATTGTAGAATCTACACTATTTCTTATTTTTTTATCCTTTTCAGGTAAAAAGTACCATATTTTGATGTATTTTGGAAGATTTGAGCACACCAATGGATTCCAAACGTCGAAACGAAGGTACTCGTCAATTTTGATGAAAGTCGGAGCCAATTTGCAAAAATACGGCACTACCGTATTTTTGGGTAAAACTATGATGGTACCATATTTTTGGAGGATTTCAACCAGAAATTTTTTGAGTTTTTGAGCAAAATAAGGCACTATCGTATTTTTATTACGGTACCGTATTTTTAGCTCAGTTTCTCGATTTTTCTGCCGCAAACTTCAAAAGACCATATCTAGAGATTTAGGACACCAAATTGAGATCGGAAAGAAGTGGCGGACTCGTCTCAATGAGGAGAAGATAAAGGGACCAAAAGCCCCAATTTTTAGGGGATCCATAGCGTAATTGAGGGAGGCATCCTTAGGGTTCGGCCTCACGCCGAGAGGTGTAGAGACCAACTCAGGCTGTGATTTTTACACGTCCTTAGGATACACCAGAAGTTTCAGATCGAAAGGAGTACGATCGAGGGAGAAATAGACGAAATAGTGGGCGCCGCCACTGTTCACCGTGTTCATTACAGCATCGTGTTTTGTAACTTTTCTCTCCTTCTCAAATTCTGATCATCTAAGACTATGATTTATTGTAATTCTTCTTCCATGCATGCTTAAACATTCTTTTGGGACATAGGGGTGTAGTTCCCTTAATTTCTTAATGACTAGACATTGATTATTTTTGTCATGATAATTTTGTTATGATAATTCTGCTTATGTGATGACTTTCCTTTAATTCTCCTTAGTTTTATAAATATCAGCATGTTCTAGAGTTTTGCAAAATAGACTGAGAGGTTGATTGTGAAATTTGGAACCCTAAAAATCATTGAGTTTGAAACTTATCGTAAGAGATTATCTTTGTTCTTTGAATTCTGATTTTTACTAATTTTATTACCATGTTGATTTTCTGATTCTTTGGATTGAGTTAATGTGTTAGGTTTGATTTGAAATTGTAAGAGATTAAATTTCTGATTGCTGGAGAACCTTAAGTAGAACTTGTGATGAGTTTCAGGATGCACGAGAGTGATCCTTGAGTTTCCACATGAGATGTTTGACTTATAATTCGGATGCACGAGAGTGATCCTTGAGTTCTTTGTTCAATGATTTACTTATTTTCAGCATTGGATAGGTCTTGCACGAGAGTGAGGATCGGTCCTTTGTATGATTGTCTGCGCGAGAGCGAGATGATCCTTTTATGAAGTAAATTAAATTTTTATCATAATGAAATTTGACTAACAGCCTTTATTTCCTTCTAGTCATTAGAATTAAAGTGGATGAACCCCTAGTCCCAGTTTCTCTCTGATATACTTTTTCGCATTCTTTTCGATCGATTGTTTAACACTATTCGGTTTGCTTAGCTAGTGAGAAAACATCTATTTGGTACTTAACACGTAGGTCTCTGTGGTTCGATATCTATTTTATTACTTCGAAGTATCCGTGCACTTGCAGACTACAACAAAAACAGCACAGATCGAATAAACACGAAATAAAATTGCATTTGATACGAGAAAATAAGTTTGAACAAAAGATACATGCAACGAGATTACATCCTTGTTCCGATCAATAAGATTATGCTATCATAGCATCAATTTAGTACAAATCCCGAAATGAACAGAAGAAACTAAAGAGAAGATAGAAGAAAGAGGAAGCAAACTCTCTACAGAAGCATTGCAATATTCCTTCAAGTCTTATAGAATGATGTGCACCATTCCTTCCTCCTCCCTTGTTGTCGCCAAGAACTTCCCTTTGGAAAATTCACTAGCCCCCCCCCCCCCCCTTGAGCCCCATCTGGGCGCTGCTTTCTTTAGCGAATTTAGCCCCTTTATATAGAATCCTGGTGCCCCTTGGAATTCTGAATTAAATCCTATAATTAATTCCCTTAATGGCTCTTAATTACATGTCTCTTCAAATTCTGCATTAAATTCTCATTCATTAATTACATGACTCTTCAAATTCTTAAGTTAATTTCCATTATGACTTTTGATGGCTAATAAATGATTCAAATAAATTCTACATTTATGACTGTAACGGAAATGCATTAACTGCAGCTTATTTAATTCTTGTAACCTTCAGATAATTAATGCTCATTTAATCCATGATGGCCGGTAATAAATTCTTGCGGCTGCGGATAAATTCTTGCAGCGAATGAATTCCTGTGGAGGCTGCGAGATTTCAGTCGTGAGAAAGATCATGGCCATGCCCATAATTTTTTAAATTAATCTCGTTTGAAGCCAAACTTCTTGTCAAGATTCTTGATTCACTCGAAGATGTAAATATATGCCCAAATAGCTCTAAGAGTGAGTGAAATGTCATGTATTCAAGCAAACATGACAAGTAGTGAAGCTTCTGAAGAAAATCGATAAAATAAGCTAGAAAGAAATGTAAAATCATGAAAATATGTCTCGATTCACAAGTAAATATAGGTCTAAAAGACGATATAAATACGAGATATCAAAATATCCCAGACTTAGATCATTACTTGTCCTCAAGCATATAAAAAGTAGATAAAGGTGGTGATTAAAAAGATGAAATCATGCCAAACTTATAAAATATTGTATTCCAAGAAGATATCATTGTGAGCAAACCTCAGCAAGTCAGAGAATTCGAGGTAATCATCTTTCATCAGGAATAAAGATATGAAGATCCAAACACCAAAGTTAGATGAGGCTTACTTCCATGAGCTGCAATAATCCTCTGTTTGGAGTATGCACTATATTCAGATATGATTCAACCAGAAATTGAGTTGGAAAGACATCAATGCACTCTTATTTGTATTTTCATCCCCTCAAAATTTATTTTTATTTTGACTTCAACTCATGTCTTTGGTACCACTGCCAAGTTTACGCAGTGCCAAGTAGACGAGTCTGTTTATTTGTGTTTTTTTTTAATCTTTGAGGGGATTATAATCTTAGACAAGTGCATTGATTATTTCCAAAAAGTAATAAGGAGAATCAAGCCGATATAGTTATATACTTCTACAGAAAGATCATAAGCATGCTTTGAAAGCAAAAACCTTAATCAAAAATCGGATCTATCACTCCACAACCTTTTTTCCATCAAAAGATAATTAAATGAATTACCTAACTTTGGACTAAGATTCAGAACTTAATAATATCCCAAGGATTCAATAAATTATTAAGCTATCATGATTTCCATCATCAAAAATAATATCACCACTTATCTTCATCATATTATCAGAGTGCAGCATATGAAATGTATCATCAAAGCACAAAAAGTATTGAGTTACTGCATTTCATGATTTTACATCTCTTTCCAGCTTATTTATCGACTTTCTTCAGAAGCTTCACTACTTGTCATGTTTGCTTGAATACAGGACATTTCACTCACTCTTAGAGCTATTTGGACGTATATTTACATCTTCGAGTGAATCAAGAATCTTGACAAGAAGTTTGGCTTCAAACGGGATTAATTTCAAAAATTATGGACACGGCCATGATCTTTCTCACGACTGAAATCTCACAGCCTCCGCAAGAATTCATCCGCCGCAAGAATTTATCCGCAGCCGCCAGAATTTATTACCGGCCGTCATGGATTAAATGAGCATTAATTATCTGAAGGTTACAAGAATTAAATAGGCTGCAGTTAATACATTTCCGTTACAGTCATAAATGCAGAATTTATTTGAATCATTTATTAGCCATCAAGAGTCATAATGGAAATTAAGTTAAGAATTTGAAGAGTCATGCAATTAATGAATGAAAACTTAATGTAGAATTTGAAGAGACATGTAATTAAGAGCCATTAAGGGAATTTATTCCAGGATTTAATTCAGAATTCCAAGGGGCACTAGGATTCCATATAAAGGGGATAAATTCGCTAAAGAAAGCAGCGCCCAGTTGGGGCTCAAGGGGGGGCTAGTGAATTTTCCAAAGGGAAGTTCTTGGCGACAACAAGGGAGGAGGAAGGAATGGTGCACATCATTCTATAAGACTTGAAGGAATATTGCAATGCTTCTGTAGAGAGTTTGCTTCCTCTTTCTTCTATCTTCTCTTTAGTTTCTTCTGTTCATTTCGGGATTTGTACTGAATTGATGCTATGATAGCATAATCTTATTGATCGGAACAAGGATGTAATCTCGTTGCATGTATCTTTTGTTCGAACTTATTTTTTCGTATCAAATACAATTTTATTTCGTGTTTATTCGATCTGTGCTGTTTTACTGCTAGTATTGCCTTGATCACGCAATTACTTTTCTTGGGCACTGCAAGAAGGACCGAAAGGTGAATTGCGACGCTAGATCTGCCTTATTGAACATGCTCTGAGAGGTCAAGAATTAGGGCCAGATTTGTGTGAGGAACCTTATAATATCTCTGAACCCAATGGATCAATCTAGGTCCGGTTAGCCACGAAGGTAGGATGCCGATCTAGATTGATACTAGATTACGCCGTCGAAAGAGGGTAATCTGTACCATTAGATATTTCCTTGAACACTTTTAAAATTGCGTTGTTATGATTTTATCTTATTTGAGTTTAAGATCTATCAACGAGATGCACTCGAAATTCCGATGTCTCTAAATCTTATTTTTCATCCAAAACTTTCACTTGCTTGATTTGCCTAGCAATTGTATTTAGTTGTATTTTAATTTATTGTCTGAAAACCTAAAACATTCATCTAATTGTCTAGCTATTGATTCGTAATCAGTCGGTACTTGATCACTATCCCTATGAGATCGACATCTTAAGTGCTACTACGACAAAGCCGTCACGCTTGCGGTTAGTAGTACAGTAAAGTACACATCACTAGGTAAATTGATTTGCGTATTTGGTAATAGAGAACTTATGGCTACAACTATTGTTGATGCATATGCAATCCCTCTGAATTCTAGACTTCAATAGCAACTATTCGTTTTCTATTACATATATACTCTAACTAGAAATATTGTATCCATCTCTTGTTTGGCTAGGATGAGATTTAGCTTTGAAATAAAGAACAATATTTGTTCATTTTCACATGCTAGCTTTATGGTTATGGTATTTTGAGCAATCAATTACACATATTGGATATGAAAAGTTTAATATATTACATAAATACTAAAAGAATAAAACTTAATAGAATGAGTGATATATACCTCTCGCATTATCAACTCAATCATATAAACAAGAGTCACATACTAACTTTTATGCAAATTGATTATTGGATCATCCTCCTTAGAAGTGTATGGTACATGTGAGCCATGCTTACTAGGTAAGTTGACAAAGGCACCATTCACTAAGAAAGGTGAAAGGCAATAAGCTTATTGGACCTAATACACAATAACTTGTGTAGTCCAATAAATAAGCAAGTCAAAAGAGGGTATCAGTACTCTATCATGTTTACTTATAATTTCAGTAGATATGGTTATGTCTACCTCATGAGACATAAGTCTGAATTATTTGATAAATTCAAAAAGTTCATGAATAAAGTACAAAATTAGTTATATCGATCCATTAAAGCACTCATAGCTTACTCATTTAAGTCTGAATTATTTGATAAATTCAAAAAGTTCAAGAATAAAGTACAAAATTAGTTATATCGATCCATTAAAGCACTCATAACTTACTCATTGGGAACATCACAATAAAATGGTGTATTTGAATAAGGAATTGAACTCTATTAGACATGGTTTGATTAATGATGAGTCATGCACCTCCACAACTATCATTTAAGGAATATGCACATGAGATAGTTTCGCTAATATTGAATGTCTCATCTAAGAGTATCTCAATGACTCCATATGAGCTATGAATTAGAAGACACCCAAACATTTCTTTTATGAGAATATGGGATTATGAGGCATATATAAAATACTAGGATTCCATTAAGCTATAACCAAAATCTAATATGTATGTATTTGTAGGGTATCATAAAGAAATTAAATGATACTATTTTTATTATTTGGGGAAGAACAAAGTATTTATTGCTAGTAGTTTCTTTTTTTTTTGTTTGAGAAAAAATTTCTCTCGAAATAAGCTAATATGAGTGATTTTATCATAAATGAGGTTTAAAATCAACTACAAGATGCTCAGATTTAAGAACAAATGTTGTGTCCCTAGATTACTTGAGCATTAAAATAGATGTGCTTATAGGAAAAAAGGAGGAAGAGGAAAAAAAAGTTGTGGTCTCTTGACAAAATTCAAAATAAAAATTCCTAAATCCACGAAACAACTTTCTGCTTATAAAATACTGCTTAACGGTTTTCTGAGTTAGAATCTGCATATTATTAAATTCTAACTCAAATATAAATGACATATAATACAGCAAATAGCAGCAGACTCAAACAAACCTCCGGTATCCCTACAAGGACAGTGACTTTAGTACAGGGACGACGTGATGCGACCGACGTATGCGGGAAGCCGCATGCCCGCCGTATACTCAGCTTGCCAGCGGATCCTTCGTGTGGTCCAAAAGTGCAGCTCCTTTTATCATAAAACGAGGGAGGAGGTCTGTGTAGGTTTATGATGATTGTCTCTTACCTTTTTTAATTGTCGCTGCTCCTTTTTCATAAATTATGGTCTCCTTGGAAGCTCTTGATTTTGGTGCCGGACTTTCTTTTGTTTCCATTCATAGAAACCAACGTACCCATTCGAATCTCTCACCTAGATTTATTGTATACAATCGTAGTTGAGTTCAAGTTTATACATATGACCACTTCAAACCTTTTGCCATCTCGTCCTTGATTTTTAGTATTATTGTCATTTTGTTTACCTTTTTTTGCCATCACTAATATTGTTTTTGTTAATTTTCTTTGTAAACTCTTATCCCATGCATATTTATGTCTTCTTGATTGTCAACTTTTGCAAACATTTATATAAGGGTGGATTCAACTATATTTCTATTTTCTTTATGTCTTCAATCCTCACTGCTGTCTTCACATAATGACATCTTTATCTCCAATTTAGTGAGATCAATGCAATCTATGTGAACTCACTATACATGGGTTTTAATCTTTTTAAGTATTGACCCTTCTTAGCCATAGTCATTATCGATACCTTACTATCATCAATTAACTACTACATAGTTTGTTCTACTATGTTAATTGTCCATAGAGTTCATCTTATAAAAAAAGAGATGCTATTTTGAATATACAAACTCTTCATGAACATGAAGAGTATTAGTGTGATGGACTAAGGGCTACTAGTACATTAATTACTATATAATGAGATTTTTTTTTTGCCTAATAATTTGCATAAATTAAAAGCCTAAAAAAAAGAGAAAAGAGATGGAGGCTATAATTAATAATTCATATTGTCATAATTCTTTATTCGTCTCCTTTACACTATCCTCTTTATATAATAGCTCTCTCTAAAGAAACTAAGCATTGCCGAGCCACTTAATCACATCCATAATTGTCATTTTGGGGTCGGACGTGAGCACGATTACGGAGCTTACGTGAGGGAGGGGTCGTGGAAAACATAAGAAATAATATGTGGTGATCATTTGGGAAAGTTATATGAGGGAGGGAGTGGAACAAAAAAAAGATATACATGAGGAAAAAATGGGAGTATTGACTAGATACTTAATCTAAGTAAAGAGGATATAATTAATTTTAACTTAGTTAAAATAAACTAAATATACTTAATATAAATAAGGTAAAATTAGAACAACATAAAATGAGTTTAATAAAATGTCTTAGCTCATAAATTATAAAATAACTATAAATGATTGAATATAAAATTGATAATTTGGTGATCGACAAAGTCTATTTAGTCATGCCAATTAGATCAATAACACTTTCCTATTCCACCTCAAGTATAGCTTCTAAAATAGCCGAATATAATATGAAGGATAAATAAAGGGTGGTTGAAAGTCTCCAATGCAGCAAGCTTCCATATAAAAATTTTTATCTTTAAGTAACTTGCATATCCTTCAAAAAGCCTTGTAACCAAACTATGGTTCATTTAGGGGCTAGGCAACCTTATTAGTTTGTAGAATAGAAAAAAACACAAGAATTATAAGTGGGGTACCTACTTATTATATGCTTTGAAATCCATGCAAGTTTTAAAATATGAATCTTAAAATTGATTTGTGCAGATCTCAATGCATATAATAAGGTTTTGATGTGGCTCTTTTTTCAATTTTAAGCGGGTACCACTTAAAATTTTTTTCTATAATAGTTGATAATTATTATAAATTATTATTATTATTTTATTACTATTGTTATTCTTGTTATTATTGTATAATTATATGATATATTTTGAAATTCCACCAATAAATTTCTAAAAATTGATTTTTAAATAGGTCGGTAATTGACATGGTTATTTGCTAGACTATATATATTAGTAAATAAAATCTGGTCGGTTTTCCTGGCTGAGGTTGAGTCAATACTATTCAATTATGCAGTAAGTACTACTTGAGAGTTGCCAGGTTTTGAAAGTGTACCTTGTTGCTAAATGCAAGTACATTGTACTAGCTTCACAGTACCTGACTGACTATTTGTGTCCTTCAAATGAAGATAAATTTTCATCTTCTCCGGCCTTCTTTGCAAGGGGGCTCGAATTCAGCCCAAGCATATCTCAGCCGTCAGTTAAAATCATGAGCAGGAGAATCTCAACGCCTAATGTAGCTTTAGAAGTGCAGCAGTAAGCCTCTTCTCTCTTTGATTTACTTTGTAAACAAGAAACTATTTGGCAAAATTCAGCTGAGCTCAATACTCGTGTTTATTTGCCTCTACTGCCAAGTCTCTGTTTCGAAATGCCTGAGAATTCAATTAACGCTGTCTGATTTTCTAATAGATGAATCTTGTATGCAACCAAATAATGGACATTGTGAATGATCAGTCCTCCTTCAAGTTCCCTTTAATCATACATATATTTCAACGTTCGGTTGGTGGAATTGCTCAACCTTCGCGATAGTCTCATCTGTTAATTCAACCTTGGATATTCAAATAGCTATGGCCGTAGCTTTAACATAATCTGTAAAGTTACATACGTGTTTTATCCTATTTGCTCCTGGATTTTAAGATCAAAGTCATTGAGGGCTGAATGGCAGAGTAGTTGTACGTTTAATGTTTAAAAATCATCCTTATTAATAAAGTGGCACACGTCATTATTAGGACTTGTGCGCACAGTGCACTCTGGCCTACCGCCTACATAACGATATTTAACGTAAGCTCATGAGATTGAACAAAAGCTAGAGTTAATTATTTAGAGTAGGTTTTCAACGTTGACACAGATTTCGTCAACTGCTCCGCTGATACATTTCACTTTTAGATGTTTTAAGCAGGTACAGATTAGGAACAAGTTCTCTCAAGACGATATTGATGGACGGCAATTAGTTAATTGTGTACAACTAACAGCCGATATAGTTTGGTCTGGCAGGTAGTAATTTATTGTGTACAACTAACAACCCAACTGTTTTTGCTCATCCCTGTACAGTACTACTCTTTAATTATATATAAAATGTTCTTACTGGTGCAAATGTAAAGATGACGCGAATCTCGTTAGAATCGTTAAGATTGACTTAATACATACAAATGAAGAAGAAATTGTACTGCTCTAATTAATAACGAAAATAAATAAATAAATATTGTGTTTTTGTTTCTCTTGCATTCTGTGTATAAGCACGGGCTACACAGGCGACCATCATTCCTGCTATGCAATAACTGAAAACAGAGGACAGATAAAGCTGGGCACAAGAGAAGTGGGTAGAAAGTAAAAATCATTACTGATGAGTCGTGATGTGTTGCTTCCATGGAAATACCAGCCATTGTCCAGTTGGAGGCATGCAGTGTGAAAGATGAGCATCATTTCCTGATCCCCTCCCACTTTGGAAAAAGTTTGATAGACTTTCTAATTAGTCCGTTTACTTGTCATTCAATTCCTATATATTTACACCAATAAGCTAATGGATCAGTTCTTGACCATAATGACTTGTGTAGCAACAGTCCGACAGGTTATAATAAGAAATCAAAAGTGTTTGGAGGAATCGTGAAACCTGCCCTTCCTACTCTCATCTACATCTTGTGACAAATCTCGTCGTCCTGTTCATCAATCCTTTTCCTATGCATGCCTCCATTAATCATTATTGTATATAAGGAGGCTATTCTGCTATCACCCGATAGCTATCTGAAGAGGAAACAAAACAAGAGTAAGATGGCGTTGTCCTCTTCGCAACTCCTGCTGCTGAGCCTGCTGCTCTTCTTCTGTGGCGCTCCTCTTAGCTTTGCCCGACCGCATTGGCCGGTGGGAGGCAACACAAGGTTCTATGAATTCAAGGTCCCTGTCCTCTCTTTTCCTTGTAGTTGTAGCTAGTAGCTCACTTGAGCGCTACGACCTGTCTCAATTTTGATCTAAATATACCCAATTTGTTGCAGAAATTGTCCACAATCGGAATCTGCTTTGAGTTACTCTATGCATTGGCTTGAGAATTGACATCTTGTGAATCCTACGTGCTCAGGTACAAACGACGAGGATGACCAAGCTTTGCAAGACCAAGGAGCTGATCACCGTCAACGGCATGTTCCCCGGCCCAACCGTTTACGCCCAGGAGGATGACCGAGTCATCGTGAGGGTGACCAACGAGACCCCCTACAACGTCACCATCCACTGGTAATTTATGCATGCATACATTTAGCGAGTCGAATGCATGGATTTAACATTTACTGCGTGCAGGCATGGAGTTCGGCAGAGGCTGACGTGTTGGGCGGACGGGCCGGCGTACATCACGCAGTGCCCGATTCGACCCGGCCAGACGTACACCTACGACTTCACCCTGTTCCAGCAGAAGGGCACCTTGTTCTGGCACGCGCACATCTCGTGGCTTCGCGCCTCCGTCAACGGCCCCATCGTCATCTACCCCAAGACCGGCGTCCCCTATCCTTTCCCTCACCCCTACGAGGAGCACGTCCTCGTCTTCGGTACATAATTAATTGATACATAGATTAGCCGATAAAATTTGAAATTAACATTTACCTTTCCTTTACGGCTTTGCCCTTTCCCAGGGGAATATTGGTACAAGAACCTGTTCCAGCTGGAAAGACAGGTGGTGGCCAGCGGCGGCGCTGCACCCCCCGCCAACGCCTACGTCATCAACGGCCATCCCGGCCCCCTATACAACTGCTCCGCCACCGACGTGTTCAAGATCGACGTCGTCCCTGGTAAGACCTACCTCCTCCGCCTAATCGGCGCCTCCCTCAACACGGAGCAATACTTCGGCATCGCCGGCCACAAGCTCACCATCGTCGAGGCTGACGCCGAGTACACCAAGCCCTTCACCGTCGACCGTCTCATGATCACCCCCGGCCAAACCATCGACGTCCTCGTCACCGCCGACCAGCGAATCGGCACCTACGACATGGCCCTCGGCCCTTACGTGTCGGCCCAGAACCTCTCCTTCCAGAACATCTCCGCCATCGCCCACTTCCGATACACCGGCGCCAATCTCGAGAGCCAGTTCAGCCTCCCTGCTAAGCTCCCTTTTTACAACGACAGCCTCGTGGTCAACACCAACCTCCACTTGCTGCGGAGCCTCAAAGCCACCAATCTCCCACTGGAAATCGATACCAACATCTTCTTCACCGTCGGGCTCAACGTGGACCAGTGCCGCGCCGCCAATCCCAAGAAAAATTGCCAGGGCCCCAGCGGCGGCGTGTTCGCCGCGTCGATGAACAACATCAGCTTCATCCGGCCCAACGTCTCCGTCCTCGAAGCCTACTTCTACCACATCAACGGATACTACACCGCTGACTTCCCCGGCGAGCCGTTGAAATTTTACGATTTCGTGTTTGGTGCGCCCAACAACACACCCAACGACACGCAGTCGGTGAATGGGACCAAGGTGTACGTGTTGGAGTACGGAAGCAGGGTGCAGCTGGTGTTGCAGGACACGGGGACGGTGACCACTGAGAACCACCCGATGCATTTGCATGGATTCAGCTTTTATGTGGTGGGGTTTGGAAATGGTGATTATAACCCCGCGACCGCCAAGCTCAACCTGGACGATCCGCCATACCTGAACACCATAGGCGTTCCGGTCGGCGGCTGGGCGGTGATCCGATTCACCGCCGACAATCCAGGTACGTACGCAGCTGCATGCTATCTGATAATTTTACCAGGCAATGAGTTAATTATAAATGTGGATATGTTAATTGTGCAGGTGTATGGTTCATGCACTGCCACTTTGACGTGCACTTGACCTGGGGTTTGAATATGGTGTTCATCGTGAAGAATGGCAAAGGCCCACTGGAGACTCTTCCCCATCCTCCTGCTGATTTACCAAGATGCTGATCGATTGTCAATTTGTTATCATCATCATATGGCCTTGTAGTGTACGTGTATTTGTGTTCATTTCATACTTCACAAGTATGCATATTGTCTGAATTCGTTTCAAAGCTGCAGCTTCCTTTCTTGTGGAGTTTCTTTCAGATCCTAAGGAGATGTTGAATAAATAACAGAATTGAATTTCTCGTGTAATTGCACGTATGTACTTGGAAAAGGCTTGGTTCAAGTTCACTTTCTGCTAGCTTGATGATGATCGATCATGTCAAATCCTAAGAAAAAGTCCCTCTCTTTGAGCTATTTGATCGAACCCAAATAATTTTGAGTCATTAGATAAATCAAATGGAATTATTTTTTTTTTATCTTTTATATTTTTGACCAAATAGCTAGATCACCGAAAGGGTTTCCTCTATATATTTTTTTAAACCTAATTTGCAGCACTAATTTTAATCACTATGATTTGTGCGTGAAATCAGAATTGTTGAAGAATGCCTAATCATAAAAAAAATATATAATTCCAGATCTTTTTTCTTATAGAATCTTAAATAAACCAAGAAATTAATACCAAGTGTTAGGCCTTTTTGGTCCGTTGCACTAAAATTTTGGGCGCGGCCCAAAATTCCAGCCAACTCAGCCCGCTTAGATACTCTGGTGGATCGGGCCAGAGTAGTGGATCGGGCGTCGCCCGGATCCGAAACCTTAACGCCAACGGGCGTTACGCATGAATTATTTCGCATATGTAGGAACGCGTTAGACGAGGCGTGGGCGGACGGGACAGCTCATGGCCTCGTATGGCGTGTGTGGCGTGTGGCGGGCTGTGCAAAGAGGAAAAACGAGGACACGCCATCCTCATCGAGACTTACAAACTTTTGGAGAAAGTCTCACCGGCGTTCCCTCTTCTCTCCCCTTCTATCGTCGCTTCTCGCCGGATGTTTGTCGGTGAACTGTCCTCAGCGTTCCGGTGGTGCAGGCAAGTGGTGGAACGTTGCGGGTAGCCTCGCCCCCACTTCTCTGTATCCCTCGCGTCCGTAGCCGTAGCTGCCGTCGTCCCCATTCAAACCGCCTCGGAAGGCATTGTCGGCATCGGCTTCACCGACTTGGCGGAGCCGGCGGCCTGAGTGATCGCCGAAGTAACTCCGTACCCTCGCCTTCGTTCCTGTTTCTCCCGGTCGAGCTCGCGGCTCCCGGCGACTCCTTCGCATTCGGCTCCGATGGTGAACCTTGCTGTGGTCGCGTCCCTCTTCTCCTGCTCTTTCGGCGAGCCCTTCCCTTCTCCCTTCGTCAAGCTCCGGCCGCCTGCGTGCGTGAACTACCAAGCTCGACGCTCGCCTGCGCGCGAGTTTCTGAGTTTTGTCCGTCGCCTGCGAGCGACCTTTTCGGTTTTGGGTTTCATCGTCGACGTGTGGAGCCCCTTCCTTGGTTCACGGTCAGCTAAGTTGGCGCCACCTTCCCTCTCCGGTCAGCTACCGAGCGGGATCGACTTCCTCTCCTCCGTCCGCCTGCCCTCCAGCCATCGTGCAACCTTTCCGGTGCCGCCAGCCGCTGGAGGCGGCTCCTCTTCTCCTTCAACCGGCATCGACAGTAGTGGGCTCGGGATTCCTCCCCGCCGTTGGACAAACACATCTTGTCGGCGGGCTCAACGATGGCTTCGCTGTCCGCCTTCAACGCCCATGTGCATGTGTTGGTCGCCTCCGGGTGAACCTCTCCTCCGGCCGTTCTCGCCTACGTGTTAGAGGGATGAGGCCGCAGGCTTCGACCTCACCTTCAGGTGATGTCGTCCGCAGAGCGTCGTCCGACCTCTTCGCCGGCGTGCGAGAGAGTAGCCGGTCGTGTTCATTTCGTCACTAGCGTGCGACAATTGGACCTTACTTCGTTATCGACGTGCGACGTTGCGTGAACAGTCATCTGCGATCGCCGGGCGCCGGCTTGACTCGTGGACGTGTGGGTGAGTTTAGTTACTCCCCTCGGTTCTCTCTCTTCGGCACATGAGTGTGCACGGAACTGGTGTGGACCCCGTCCGTCATGGTCGGTTACGGGTGCGTCCCTTTTGGGTTCGGGTGAACCCAGTCCGACACAGCGACACCGGTTCACGATAAATTGCGAGCGTTGATCCAGTCGTGTTGGAACGACAGTGATCCTTGTTGAGTCCATAGTCGGGCTGGGAGTCGGTTCAAGGAATCGACTCTGCTAGGCGTGTTGGGGTATGCCCTTAAGGCTAATGTTTGAGGCCTGTGGGAATGTATCAGTATCATGTAATAAACTCATAAGTTTATAAAGGCATGGTTGTTATTCAGTTAGCTACATTGTCTGCTGCAATATATGTTCTTCTGAATAATGTCTCAAAGCTGTTCAGCTGGGCTGACATGCTATTATGTCCTTAGTCGATGTATCTTGGTGAACATGAGACAGCCTTGATATGGTTAAGACTAATATGTGTTCTAATCTTATAGGATGCTTCGAGCATGGAATAAGATGTAGACTCATGGGTACATGGGATGTACTGGACAGACCCTACTAGGATGTTCAATTGTTTGTCACAATGTGAATATTCCTTGATTATGACAAGTGGCACATTTCCTCTGACTTGAGATCACTTGTGTTTTCTAAATGATGATTGTCATTGTTTTGAGATAGTTCAATATCGTTTGAAACATAATGATTATAGACTATCTTGGATGGTGAGCTTGAGTCAGGTTAGAGCACTAGTGATAGACATAGGATTGCCGTCTCCTTGTTTAAGGAGTGTGATGTTCTAAAGGGGCCCCCTGGATGAGATGATTGAGAAAAGTGTATGGCCATACCCAGGTGACAGTGTTCATCTGATTAATCATGCTCATCATATTGGAGTTACGAGCTTGACAGGCTTGTCCAATAAGAACATCCAGTGGCAAAGGAAATATGCATGCCTTGTGAATTGATTCACACTTGTGTTGTTTTTGGGTGTAGTCTTGGAAGACTCTTTCCTTTATATCGGGAGACAGTGATGTGTTGCTAGATACCTCTCACTGGTCGTGATAACGTGAGTTATCGTTACCGACGCTTAAAGGAAACCCTCAGGGGTCGCACAATTTGATGATATGGCTTACTTAAGTCAGATCGTGTGGACTGAATTGTTCGGGTTCAGTTTAAAGGGATTTAATCTCTGATTGTAAGTGAGATCTGGTCTGATCATGTTTGATTGATTAGGGCTTGGGATCGGTAAGCTTCGATCGAGAGAACGGATGCTAGATCGGTCAGATCAGAAGCATCAAGAGATCGACGGTCAGATCAAGCACCTTAGGGTTTTAATGTGATCTGGACTAATTGCTTGGGTTATTTGGTTTATAGACCAGACCGAATTGAACCGGCTCTAGATGTGAGCGCTTGGTTCAAAGTAATGAGGAAAAATGCGATTGGTTCATGAGGGCATGAACACATGATCGCATGTAAGAGAGGTTGGCTATTTTTAGCAACCACGCCCCCCATGTTTACATGGAGCGCATCTCTTGTTGCCTCAACCTCTAATTCTCGTCGCTCTCTCTCGTAAGAGACTTCTCTTTCACGTCTTGGAGACTCGAGAATCAAGCAAGGAAAGGCGATCTTCTTCCCTTCTCACGCGATCAAAGACACCTAGGAATCTTGCTAGCACAAGATATTCCGTAGGGAGTAAGCGCATCCTCATCTTGTGTGCGCGTCCTAAGGAGGAAATCTTCGTTGCTTTCTATCTTCCAAGGCGCCATCTTTAAATGGCATTGGTATGAATCGCATCTCCTTCTTTCATGTTTTAAAGGTTGATCATATATTGCATGTTTTCGATTCTTGAATCCGCTGCCTATCGAGTTTGCGCCAACTAGGGTTTCGCCCCCCTCTTGAAAGGGGTTCCCTTCAAGGCGCACCCAATCCAGCGGTTCCGACCATTGTGATACCTGTGTTGACGTATTTGGACTCGAGTCAAGGTTGACTCATGTGGAAAGCCACAAAAAAATATATTATCGTAATTTAGGGCGTGACAGCTTGGTATCAGAGCGAGGTTGTCTGCCCTTTCCAACTTGTACGAGTGTCGTACTTGTGATTCGGTTGACCCAACTGCTTGCGAACAGATGGGATGTCCGACAAACACCAGACTATCGTCCCCCCGAGGACATAGCCAGTGATGGGATTTTGGATCTCTAAATCTCAATGGAGATCATCTCTACCTTGCTCGTCTCCAACGAGCGCCTTGTAGCTCAGGTGGCTTGGTTCACTGAGGAGCTAGAGGCATCCCATGTAGAGGTCGCAATGCTGAAGCATGCCACGGTGGCTTCGATAGCATTGACCACGGCTGATTCTGGCCAGGAGACCATCGTGCGACGACATGTCTCAGAGCCTGCCCTCTTTCGAGGGGTGCGTTGCTCCATGGAAGTTGAGGACATCCTTAGGAATATGAAAACATATTTCTAGGATATTCAGATCCCCGAGGGGGAGCAAGCCCAAGCTTGCATTGTACGTCTCTCTGGAGACGTAAAATTGTCGGGGCGGATATAGACCACTCCCTACTTATTCGGGGCCGATCTAGCCTGTATGCTCTCTTGGGAGAGACTTAAGACGGAGATCGAGACTCAGTTCCTTCCATGGAACTGGACGTGTTCTGCGAGGGGCCCCCCGAGAAAGTCTGGCATGTTACAAACATCCGGGACTATACGCAGTAGTTGTATCGAGCTGCGGAGACTATGATGGACCACATGGGGTCCGGGGATTGTGTCCCCTTTCTTAGCTCTGCTACTGCGAGTGGTATGACTTTTACCTCGCGAACGAAGAGTTCGTTCGCCGTGAAGGGCAAAGAGTCATTCACGAGGGATAGTCTGCTTGCGACACCAAAGCTGACAAGGACAGTCAGAGACCGTCCACCTTCTGCAATAGCAGAAGAGGAGAATAATGTACGGGATCAGGAGGTGTTCCTGACTCCACTAGTATTGGGCACTGCCTCCACTAGTAGTGAGAGGCCAACGTTACTATACGTTGTGTCCTTTATAAACTCTCAGTTGGTGAACGGTATGATTGATACCGGTGCGTTGCACCTTTTCATTAGCGAAGCCACGGCTAAAAGAGTTGGACTTAAGATGTCCCCAGCATAGGACCAAGTGAGGTCGGTTGGTGCAGTAGACCCCGAGGTCTTAGGGGTATCGTACGATGTAGATATCGTAATCGGCAGTTGGCAGGGCCACTGCCATGCGAAGATTCTGAAACTGCCAGACTATGAAGCAATCTTTGGCTTCGAACTTTTGGTCAAGGCAAAGATAGTTGTGATGCCTTATTTGTATGGGATACAGATATTCGATGAAGATTCCCCTTGCCTCGTGTCGTGCATTGGAAGCACGAAGCCAAGAAAGGGAAAGAAGAGGGACTACCGGGGACTGCCCTTGTCGGCGAATGCCTTGGCTGCAGGGTTGCACCAAGGAGATCCGACGCTTCAGATCAAGCAATAGATGGTGTGCTAATACAGGATAGGCATCCTGTAGCTTTCGAGAGTCGAAAGCTAAATGAGACAGAGTAGAGGTACTCTGCGCACGAAAGGAAAAGTTGGCAGACTTCAAAACTGCTATTTAGGGAGAAATAAAATGAGGAAGAGTTAGCAAACTCTAAAACTGCTATTTGGGACAAGGAGAGTGGACGATGTCCAACTAAAACAAAAGAGATCCCTCTCCTTTTTCAACTGAGCCAACTTTGCATAAGGTGACGCCTTTGTGTAAGGGAAGCTTGGGATAACAAACAAGAAAAATCCTTGAAATCTGTCCGAGCTGGGTTTCCCGTCATAAGGGGACGCCTTTATGATGGGAAGACCTAGGGACAAAATAGTAATTGGGGTGAGCTAAGTTACTCTTCGATGGAGGTGGTATGGGACACTTTTGAAAAGGACGAGACTTAGGCGCAACCAAATTGGACAAGTCTCTCGGGGAAATATGCGGTTCGATTCAATCGCAGGTATCATCGAATCCTTTCTACAATTCAGTTGAAATTTTGACTACGAGTCGAAAAGATTGGGTTAAGTGGATTGATTTGGCACAGTTTGCCTACAACCTCCACAAATCATCGTCTACGGGGCACAGCCCTTTGAGCTTGTGTTAGGGAGACAACCCCTAACCCCGGTTGACATCGCAAAGAGGACCTCCAAGGAGAGATTGTTAGGGAATACCGAGTGTAATTTAAAATTTTGCAGTCCCAGGACGCAGCGGAAGAATCATTACACCCGAAACATATTCCGGTCCCAAGGATCCATGCGAGAGAGAAGACACAAGGATGTGTTAGAGATGTACCTCTTTTGCTTGTCTAGTTGCCGAAGCCATGTTGAAGGCGCCCAAGTGTTCGCCCTCTACAAGTATCCACGCGTCGACTCCCTGATCGTTGCTCCCTTCCACGCTTGGTGCTAGCCTCGGGAAGAGAATCAAGCCTTATCACTCTCTTCAAATCTTTCGCCACCTCCAAGGTGGAAGTGCCAAGAAGAGATGAGGAAGAGGATGATGTGCCAAGTACTTCCTTCCTCTTCTTTGCATGCGCCACCTTCAAGCAAGGTGCGCCTATGGCCAAGGAATGAAGAGGACTTGTGGCAAGGAGATGCCACCAAACACTAAGAGTCCTTGGGCCAAGAAGAGAGGGAGAAGAAGAAGAACTTGCGGTTCCAAGGAAGAAGGAGATTGCGCTCCTTGATGAAGAAGGAGAGCTCAAAGCTCTCAAGTTGTCGGCACCCTAAGCTTCCAATTCTCTCCAAGAGATGTCGCCACCAAGCCCTTCTCCAAATTACGTCAAGAGGTGAAGAAGGAGAATAAGGCTTGCGGTTTCAAGGAGGAAGAAGAGTTGCGCCACCTTCAAGTTGTCACCCTTTGCCCTTGCTCACGCCTCTCTATGTGTCTTCACGCCTCCAAGGAGTTAACACTTTTAGAGGGGGCGGCTAGGGTCTTATTTATAAGGTCAAGAGGCGGTTTAGGGAGGGCCAAGATCATGCCAAGTGGGCGGCTAGGATGAAGGGGGTTTGTGGCAAGGAAAGTCTCCAAGACTTTTCCATAAACCTCATTCAACCTATCCTTATTTGCCCTATAGCCATATCAGCCCAAGAGATGCCTTAAAGGCATGCATTCCATCCTAGGAAGAAGGGCTAGACGCCCTTTACTTCCATAATGAAGCAAAGGCGCCTCCCTCACCCCATTATGCCCCTAGGCGCCAATGGGGTGAGATTTCTCCCCATTATGCCCTTTTTGCCTCTAATCTCTTCATGACAACTTATTATTGGGCTTCATTGGATAATGAGTTAGCCCAAACTTCATTGCATGGGTTGATTAAGCCATTGGATCTAATCCAATGCAACCCTAATCCAAATGTGACCAATTAAGGTCAATTTCAGGTCAACCTGCCAAAATTGAAGTTTGGCTCCAATAACTTTCTTCCAACTCATCAGGCCCATTGGCGCTGATGAAATCTTCCAAATGGATCCAAGTTATTCAATAACTTGATCCTAAGGCTTCTGATTAAAGCAACGTCAAGAGTCTATTGCGTGTGACCCCGTAGGATCCATATGACGATGGCAATGATGTAAACATCATAAGTAGTGAGGGGTATCTAGCAACACATCACTACTACCCATGTCATAGGACTTAAGTCATTATGGCAACAACTCCTAACAAGCAACGAGGATTCCCATTGCATTATAGATCCCTTTGCCTAAACTGATATCCTGCCATTGGATTAGTCTCAAGTTTATCAATCCAATGCATTGGTCATGACTCAATAAGTGTGGCCACACATTCCTGTCATGCACCAATAAGGTGGGGCGCCCCGGAGTGGATATCATGATTCCAATAAGGAAGGGGCAAATCCTACTATTGGTCATTCATGTCTCTACGTGACTTATGACATGCCCAATGACAGTCGTTTTGGTCCCCCAATTACGGAGAGACGTAAGACTGTATCAAAGCATATCCATCATCAAATCTAGACATGAATACCTCAAGTCTAAGGATCAATGCAAACCTCTTGCATGTGAGATTGACTCGTTGACTAGACAAGTCAATCCTCATGGTGGATCACTCCAATGCATCCAATGCACCTGTATGTCTGCGTTACTGTGCCCCGCACCTAACCAACCCATACACCAGTCTCACATGTACCAAAGCTGTCCCATATCTGCTATGGTACCTTGTCTGGGGATAGCTTATGAGAATGGATCCAATCCAAACTCCTGGGACATTATATATGCAACTCAATACATCAACACAGGTAGAGAAGTCTGCATAATAACGACCTTGCCTTTATGGAGAATAATAATTTTATCAAAGTACATTTAAACAATGCCCGACTATGTCCAAACATTGGTCTGCAGGGCATGAACACCAACAATCTCCCACTTGCACTAAGACCAAGGGCAACTGATGTTTAGTCAATTCCAATGTCTCTAGTATGACCCATTTAGCTTCCGCTGCACCAGAGGCTATGTTAGTGGGTTTTTCCAGATTGCTATCTGTGTTTATTTTAATAAATTTGATCATCATCCTCATCCATGATCTCTAAGATCAGATGATATGCTACAGTACATACTTGAGCACTAAGTTCCTTCACTTATACTATGGCCCCAGTAAGAACTATACTAGACCATCAAGCACCAGGAATTAATCAAGTTCAAATAAATGAAGCTGCTTCCTTGGCTGCCACAAGAAGCTGCAATGTACTCAGCCTTATTTGTAGAATTTTGCCACCATGGTTTGCATGCGCCTTTCAGCACACAACACCACAACAAGGCAAAGCGCAAATCCTGGTTGTGGTCATAAGACTGGAACGAAGTATCAGTGTATCCTTGTACACAAAATTCTTCCTGTCTATCATAGACTAGACTTCAATCCTTTATACTTCCCAAGTATATATAAGGATTGCTTTCACAGCTATCAAGTGTCAAACACTAGGATCTGATTGAAACTTACTGGCTATGCTCCAAGCATTTGCCACAAATGGTCTTGTGTATATTACTCAAAACATGATCCATCCTATACACCATGTATCAGGATTTTAGACCCATGTTATTACTCTCCAGCTGTGTCATAGGACACAACATCCTCATGAGAGTCAGACCATATCTCTCTGGAAGGTATCAATATTTGGAATCATCCAATATAAACCTTTCCAGAAACTCTTGGATGAACATAGATTGACTAAAGGGCAATGACTTTCTTGGATCTATATCTATAGATCCTCATGCCTAGGATGTAGGCATCACTCCCTATATCATTCTTCTCAAAATACTTCTCAAGCCTTGTCTTCACCATGTGAAGAGTTGAGATGTCATTCCATGCGAGGAGAATATCATCAATCTTCTAGAATAAGAACTATTATGGTGCTCCCACTGATCTTCTTGTAAACACAGGCTCTTTTAAACATGCTTGCATAACACCATGCATATCTTTATGGCCTTGATATGAAAACCTTCTGGCTATTTCCTTATATACATCTTTTCAGACGTCCATGCAAGAAAGACAGTTTTCATAACAACACGCCATAACTGATTATGCAATTATAACAAGCAGATTCCTAATGGACTTAAAACTCAGCTATTGGTGACAAATTTCATCATTATCCACCCAGTGGATTTGCCTGAAATTTATGTTCACCAACTTGCCTTTAAGGTAACAATATTACCTTCCATGTCTATCTTCCTAGAAGATTTATTTACAGCCTGTGGGTATAACCCCTTTGGCGGCTCATCCAAGTCCCAGACTTGATCAGCAGACATGGAGTCCATTTTGGGTTCTCATGGCCCTTAGCCATTTCTTGGAATCTGGTCCACTGACCTCTTCCATTTCCTCATAAGTCTTAGGTTCATCCTTGATGAAAAATTTGTCATGCCCAGCATATCGAATCGATCCAGACTTATGTGGTTCCTGTGTTACTTGAACCTCAGGTTGACTTTCAACCTGTATGTGAGGTTTTGCTCTCCATTTGTGTCTAATTATATTATGGTTGATTCTGGACCTTGTCCCAATCAAATCTATTCCCACTAGCTTCTTTTAAAAGAAATACTTTCTCAAGAGAGACAGCAGTTTGAGCAACAAATATTTTGTTCTCTTTGGGATAGAATTAGCACTCTACAGTGCACCACAAACACATACTTTTGAATCACTGCACATTACATTCCCAATTCCATTGAAGAAATGGGATATTTGTAGTTCGCAACTCAAAAGCTAATTTAGACACTTTCTTATGGAGTGGCAATGCATCTGTTTGCATGGCATCATAGTAGTATATTTGCATGATTATTCAAAGATGGAACCACATCCAATGTGTTCCTCTTTCTTTCTTTGAAAATCACCACACAGTGGTGTTCCAAGTAAGCTATGAGATAATCCCCACACTCCTTAGGATAGTCATCAAATTTTCCACTAATCACCTTGATCCAATCAAAGTGCTTTAATAGATCCTCCAATTTGACTCAATATTTCATTTGTGAACTTCTTGGATTTCTCCAAAGTTCTTAGGTTGGATAAGGCATACCCACACCTGATGAAGCATATAACACCTCTTCGTGCTTGTTTATATGGGTCCACACACATTGCTGTGTAATAGATCCAACAAGCTACTTACCCTTCCACCCTTTATGGTGAAGGCAGCATCTGTAATTTTGCTCCTTTGAACAAGGCTCACATGTATCATAATCCTGAAAGGATAATGATCCCAACAGTCCATGGACCTTTGGATGTGACCATTGTTCTATGGTTCAAGAGACAATGCCATAAGAGGATGTTAATTGAATCAATGGATCTGATATTGTGTTACATATAGAGCCACAAACTATTATCAACTGTATCACTTCAATAAAACATCTCAGTTATAAAGAAAAATATCATATATTATTTTAAACTGAAATTCTTTCCAAAAGGAATGATGTTCTAATACATAAGCTGATACATAATAGCAAAGTTCTAGATAAAGTCTTCAAGGCAGTGAGATGATATCAATAGCAGCATCCAATGCTCCGTCCTTGACCCGAGAGTCGATCCCATCAAGCCTCATCGTCCTACTTCTTTTGAGCTCCTACACATGTAAAACATATGTGAGCCTCACATACGGTACCCAGTACCCATGAATAAGAAGTAGACAAAAGACCTCGGTAACACAATACCTGAAGCGGATGGATTACATCCCTTCTTCTTTGTCATGCTCTTCTTGGCCATTAATCCTCTTCGAAATACCCATGCATTCCCAGTCTTCCGAAGTATTAGCTTCGAAGATACAGAACCATGGTCATTCTCAGATTTAGGCATACACTCTGAAGATCCAACAGAACTCTCCTGATCATTATCTATAGAGCATGGTGTGAAGAGACCTTTGAGATGTATGATAAGATCATAAATCCCCATCTCATCACACTCAACCTTGACCTCTGGGGTCATGCACTCTAAGACAAGAGCAGTGTACTGTTCGTTATCTTCTCAATGTTCAAGATAGATATTCCACTCCCACTCAGTAGTGAAATACACACTGGACTGGGATGGAGGTCTTTCAAGAAGATGCACCTTATTCTCTTGTTCTAGTATCTTGGACAAAATCTTGAACCATTTTGCCCAATTTGTCCCATCCAGTTTGTTTTTATAAAGTTTCAATCTTAGATAAGGAGATGCCATCTACAATAAGCAAATAAGTAAAATAAGTACTATGATAAAGCATTTAACAAGGACTTTAACTTAAATGCTATGCTCCCACTATTTCCAAGACCAAGTTGAGAACACTCAAACTCAACATAGAAAATAAGTGAGTAGGATCCTAATTTCACATGAGGTCTCCGTGACTCACGAGGGTGAGTTGGGATGCACAGAGTTTCTCATGTTTCCTTACGTAGGCATGCCAGCCAATTGTGCCGTGCACAATTCCTCTTAGTTAAGACAGACTAGGCACCCTGTGTCCAGCGAGGGCTGGATACAACACAGAACCCTATCCTCTCAACAGCTGCCTCTAGTGATTCATGATGTCAGTGTCATATGAAAAACTAGTCAAGTCTGGTCCTAACTGTTATGCCCAGGGCCAACGAATTCCTTGCGAAGGCACGCCCAGGTTAAAACTAGACTGGGGAAATCATTGTCACCTCACATCTTCTAAAGATAAGTGGGTGTGTCCCACGAGGGTGGAAAATAGTTCACAACACCACCGATCAATAGCTTGATGAGGGCTACGCGTTAGAAGGCTATTGACTTGATATTGTATTGAGAGTTTTACACGTTGATTTTATTCTTTTCTAGCATGCAGTTTTCCTATGGTTATGGCAGCAAAGGAAAAACATCACAGGCATGCTATGGACAAAATAATAAACTATCACAGGCATGCTAGTTTGGTCGATATGGTCATAGCCCTTTTCATACACATAACTTGTCACGAGCCTTGTGACATGTTATCGTGCATCCAAGGGTTGTGAGTCCCTGAAGCAAATCAGCCCATGCCAGAAGCCGAAAGCAAGTGTCCTTCCTTCAGCCGCAAGTCCATCACCATGCTTCCAAAGCTGGCGCCACACTCTTTTCGATGGAAGAAGACTCCTTGTTGTCAAGATGAAGCCTTAACCTATCATATAATTCTACATCTATTATAAAGAAGATGAAAAAATCTTTACAACAAGATAGGGAGAGAACCACACGCAGGTGGAAAGAGATTTTACAAGCATTCATCACAAGTGGAAACATGCTTCCACATCACAACACAGGAGGGCACTCGCTATGACCATATCAACCCAATCAAGTGGCGCATGTAAAATTTGAAAATCCGAAAGAATCAAATTTTAGCACCTTATGCGCCAACATCATCCAAAGCACTCTCTCAATCAAATTTATGCTAAAATTGGGATCAAGTTTCATGATGATTTCATGGACCCTATCGGCTGGCAATTTTGTCAGATCAAGAGACCCGGCCAGTCCGAAGACACAATGCCCGTCCTACTTGACAAAACTACGTGCGCCTTTGGTCTTAAATCCATCATAAACACAATCCAAATTTTGGCCATAAAAATGATAAAAGAAGTTTGGATGAAAGAGGCTTTCTATGTGAAACGCGCATGGATAGAAGAAAAATTTTCCAAAAACTTTTTATACAAGCAAACATACACCTTGTGTTTCTCGCAAGTAGCTCTAATACCACTGTTAGGAAATATCGGGTGTAATTTAAAATTTTGCAGTCCTAGGACGCAGCGGAAGAATCATTACACCCGAAACATATTCTGGTCCCAAGGATCCATGCGAGAGAGAAGACACAAGGATGTGTTAGAGATGCACCTCTTTTGCTTGTCTAGTTGCCGAAGCCATGTTGAAGGCGCCCAAGTGTTAGCCCTCTACAAGTATCCACGCGTCGACTCCCTGATCGTTGCTCCCTTCCACGCTTGGTGCTAGCCTCGGGAAGAGAATCAAGCCATATCACTCTCTTCAAATCTTTCGCCACCTCCAAGGTGGAAGCGCCAAGAAGAGATGAGGAAGAGGATGATGCGCCAAGTACTTCCTTCCTCTTCTTTGCATGCGCCACCTTCAATCAAGGTGCGCCTATGGCCAAGGAACGAAGAGGACTTGTGGCAAGGAGATGCCACCAAGCACTAAGAGTCCTTGGGCCAAGAAGAGAGGGAGAAGAAGAAGAACTTGCGGTTCCAAGGAAGAAGGAGATTGCGCTCCTTGATGAAGAAGGAGAGCTCCAAGCTCTCAAGTTGTCGCCACCCTAAGCTTCCAATTCTCTCCAAGAGATGTCGCCACCAAGCCCTTCTCCAAATTACGTCAAGAGGTGAAGAAGGAGAAGAAGGCTTGCGGCTTCAAGGAGGAAGAAGAGTTGCGCCACCTTCAAGTTGTCACCCTTTGCCCTTGCTCACGCCTCTCTATGTTTCTTCACGCCTCCAAGGAGTTAACACTTTTAGAGGGGGCGGATAGGGTCTTATTTATAAGGTCAAGAGGCGGTTTAGGGAGGGCCAAGATCATGCCAAGTGGGCGGCTAGGATGAAGGGGGTTTGTGGCAAGGAAAGTCTCCAAGACTTTTCCATAAACCTCATTCAACCTATCCTTATTTGCCCTATAGCCATATCAGCCCAAGAGATGCCTTAAAGGCATGCATTCCATCCTAGGAAGAAGGGCTAGACGCCCTTTACTTCCATAATGAAGCAAAGGTGCCTCCCTCACCCCATTATGCCCCTAGGCGCCAATGGGGGTGAGATTTCTCCCCATTATGCCCTTTTTGCCTCTAATCTCTTCATGACAACTTATTATTGGGCCTCATTGGATAATGAGTTAGCCCAAACTTCATTGCATGGGTTGATTAAGCCATTGGATTTAATCCAATGCAACCCTAATCTAAATGTGACCAATTAAGGTCAATTTCGGGTCAACCTGCCGAAATTGAAGTTTGGCTCCAATAACTTTCTTCCAACTCATCAGGCCCATTGGCGCTGATGAAATCTTCCAAATGGATCCAAGTTATTCAATAACTTGATCCTAAGGCTTCTGATTAAAGCAACGTCAAGAGTCTATTGCGTGTGACCCCGTAGGATCTATATGACGATGGCAATGATGTAAACATCATAAGTAGTGAGGGGTATCTAGCAACACATCACTACTACCCATGTCATAGGACTTAAGTCATTATGGCAACAACTCCTAACAAGCAACGAGGATTCCCATTGCATTATAGACCCCTTTGCCTAAACTGATATCCTGCCATTGGATTAGTCTCAAGTTTATCAATCCAATGCATTGGTCATGACTCAATAAGTGTGGCCACACATTCCTGTCATGCACCAATAAGGTGGGGCACCCCGGAGTGGATATCATGCTTCCAATAAGGAAGGGGCAAATCCTACTATTGGTCATTCATGTCTCTACGTGACTTATGACATGCCCAATGACAGTCGTTTTGGTCCCCCAATTACGGAGAGACGTAAGACTGTATCAAAGCATATCCATCATCAAATCTAGACATGAATACCTCAAGTCTAAGGATCAATGCAAACCTCTTGCATGTGAGATTGACTCGTTGACTAGACAAGTCAATCCTCATGGTGGATCACTCCAGTGCATCCAATGCACCTGTATGTCTACGTTACTGTGCCCCGCACCTAACCAACCCATACACCAGTCTCACATGTACCAAAGCTGTCCCATATCTGCTATGGTACCTTGTCTGGGGATAGCTTATGAGAATGGATCCAATCCAAACTCCTGGGACATTATATATGCAACTCAATACATCAACACAGGTAGAGAAGTCTGCATAATAACGACCATGCCTTTATAGAGAATAATAATTCTATCAAAGTACATTTAAACAATGCCCGACTATGTCCAAACATTGGTCTGCAGGGCATAAACACCAACAGAGATGTCCTGCGGCTCAACGGGTAGCTTGTGAGCGAGTGGAGTCACTCCAGGGGGCTAGTGACAACCTTGACCTAGCGGTTAGGCGAATGTAACATTATACAAATCTTCGACGTCGGGTTGAAGAATTCGCCGTGGGCGACTTAGTACTTCTCCGACTTACTCCGCAGATATGGAGAAAAATATCTGCGAAGGTAGCACTTCGGGACCTTATACAGATATATGATCGACCTTTCGAGGTGTTGAGTCGAGTTGGCTTAGTTGCGTATCGTCTGAAGCTCCTTAATATGATGAAGCTGCATCCGACATTCCATGTGAGCTTCCTAAAGAGGTTTCATAAGGATCCAGGGGATCCAGCTCGGTCTCAGTCACTTCGTGCGCCTCCGACAGTTCAAACGGAGTTCGACCAAATGATCCAGGTGACGGCGTCCACCGATCGTCGTCCGGCCTCTTCGCCGGCGTGCGAGAGAGGAGCCGGTGGTGTTCATTTCGTCACTGGCGTGCGACGCCGAGTGGACCTTACTCCGTCACCAATGTGCGACTTCACGTGAACAGTCGTCTGCAATTGCCGGGCGCCAGCTTGACTCGTGGATGTGTGGGTGAGTTTAGTTACACCCCTCGGTTATCTCTCTCTGGCACGTGAGCGTGCACGGAACTGGTGTGGACCCCGTCCGACGTGGTCGGTTACGGGTGCGTCCCTTTTAGGTTCGGGTGAACCCGGTCTGACACAGTGATACTAGTTCACGGTAAATCACGAGCGTTGATCCAGTCGTGTTGGAACGGCAGCAATCCTTGTTGAGTCCATAGTCGGGCTGGGAGTCGGTTCGAGAAATTGACTTTGCTAGTCACGCCCAATCCAGCGGTTCCGACTGTTGTGATATCTGCGTTGACATATTTGGACTCAAGTCAAGCGTTGACTCACATGGAAAGCCATAAAAAAATATTACCATAATTCATGGCGTAACACCAAGGGCCATAAAGAAAATAGCCCACGAGCAATCTCAATATATGACAAGAAATTATTTGGGTAATTATGAAAATTAACCACATAAATTATATTTAACTTGTGTTGAGATTTTATTTTTTTTATTTAAAATATTTTAGTGGTCGCGATTTAATGAATTTAATCTCTTGAATGTGTCTCCCCCCTGGAGATGTGTTCTTTAGGTAAACAAAGTACTATATATATGCATGTGCAACCGATTATATCATCGGATTAATTATAATCTTTAAAGAATGGTATACAATACTATATTAATTAAATAATATAAATTATTATTTTAAATTAAATTAAATAATATGTATAGTACTTTGATTACTATCACATTACTAATTAAAAAAAAATAAATTTTTTTCTCGATATATATAGTGCTTCAAGTATCGTCACTTGAATGGACTGTGATACTATGCTATCATGAAATGAATCGTTTTTCCTTAATTAGTACAGTTCACCACCAAGGAAGAACTGTGGGACATTTTACGACCGAGAGAGAAGTGGAAGAGGTCAAACAATTCACCTTCAAAGGAGAGTAAGCATTATCTTTGTTGAATTTATCAAAAATCTACCTACAAAACAAGGGAATGTGATGGCTTTTATAGGCATTAAGGAGCCTTATTTGTGATGCTCAGTACTGAACAAATATAATCAATCAATTTTTAATTAATTATTATAATAATTTTGTTGCCACATAGGGTTGAAATAAGTGATTCATCCAGCTTTAGCGCGACTGATAGGGGTGCACCCGTGCATGCCCCTCAGCCTCTATGAAAGGTTTCGGCCTTTGTCTAGCCTAGGAAAGAGAAAGGAGAGAGAAAGTCACGTTAGCATTTAGAATGAATAAACAAAGGGGAAAGTTATACCTTTAATTGGATCGGATCCTCGATCGGAATTCAAACTCGAATCCAGTCGCATCCGAAACCCCAATTCGGCGCCGAATCTACTTGTGGGCCCGAGTCCGCACCGGTCAATGCCCACGTCCGAAGATAGTGTCTGTGTTCGCATCCGAAGCCCGCTGCTTCGTTCGGGTCAGCGCAGAGGGGAGGCACCTCATTGTTCCAACGAATGCACAGTCACATCGTTTGGCATTCCTCCGAGACGAGGGAGCCTCATCGTCTCCGTACGTTGTTCTGCCCAAACTTGCTATGCAACCGAAGCTGCCGCCTCTTGTTCGTCGCGGTCGAGTAGGAAGGAGATGAAGCAAGGGAAAGAAGTGACGGAAAGTGGAGGAAGAAGCCGTGGTGTGGATTTTGCTCCGAAATCTCCCACCCTCACCACTGGAGCACATTGGAAGATCAACGCCGAGTCGTCGCTGGGAAGGAGGAGCGAACGGGAAGGGTTGGTCAAGGTTCATTCTCAACCTTGCCAATTGAATTTTCCCTTTGTTCCCTCTGATTCAGTTGTTCTCCTTCCTCCTCGTCCAGTCGAGCCTCACTATAAGTGGTTCCTCCTCCCTGGAGCACACGTTCATCCCTCTTTCAGTCCAGCCTCTCCCCTCACAAGATGTTGGTATTTACCTGTATCATTTGCCCCCTCTTCGAGCTCGTCGGCCGCCCCTTTTATAGGTAGCATGGCGACAACTTTGCTGCTTGCCTAGACGCATGTGGGCGACATTGATCCAATGGTAGACGGCCCCCATATTGTGCCGGATGCCTTGCCCATGCTGTCCCATGCCGCACGCAGTCAGTCCACTTCCCTCATTGGCCTGCTGGTCCGAGCACCACCATCCCTTTAGCCCACTGGATCGAGCGTTGCCACCCTACTTCGATCGTGCCATTGTGGGTGAGTCGATCGCGTTCGCGTCACGCGATCGCGATGATCCGCCAAGTTAGCAGGGCATACTGCTGGAGATGAGACCGGACGGAGGAGGGGTTGTCATTGCCAGATGCTGGATGAGATGCCTCCCGTGTCGTCTTCGCTGTTTAGTTGTAGTCATTGATTGCGTCGGTGCCGACGCATTAATCGATGTGGCGCAGCCTGGCAGCAATGATCCCCATCCCGGCGCCGCTTCCTCCTGTGAACCCATGACCCCCGATCATTGGAGATGTTGCTAACATCATACTCAATCGAGCGGGTGAAAAACGCCTTCGCCACTCGATTCATTTCCCCCAAAATCGGTGATAGGGTTTTTGGGCCAATTTTGACCCAATCAATGCCCCCGGTCCAAAGGGCCTTTGGGCCTAACACTTATCATCAATCCAAACATCAGCCACTAACTTTCACTTAAAAGCATAACCCCTTACAAATGAAAATTTAACTTAATGAACTAGTTAAAGTAGGAACAAATGCTGAAAGTTCCCCGAACGAGGCAGATTCTGTCTACCTATCCCCCGCTAACCCTCTTGTCTTTCTTCTATCCTAAAGCATCTTGCTAGCCTCTTCGTGGGCCAAGCTGGTCTAAATGTGTTTGGGCCCTCTCATATGGGCTTTTGACAAGTCTATAACTTGTTTGGTCCAGCTAGGTGCTTCTTGATGGACCACATGACCTGATAATGAGATGGTATTCAGGCTCATTTTTATCTTCTAGGGGCAATGGTTTGAGATGGGCCTCCATCACATTTCCTACTATCACATGTTCCTTACAAAGCATACTAAACTTAAGCAGTAGTTGATGAACTTGTTAAAAAAGGTTCAGGTAGGGAGCTTAAGCCTATATACCATCCTAGCCCTTCTTGCAATTAACAAAATCATAGTCAAGCATAGATTTTTTTTATACCTAACTAGATGACACTTAACTTGTCTTGTCAAAATCTTTCTCTATACTTGACCTTAATGCGGGGATAATCCAGTTTACATTTGACTGGGGATGAATGCAAATTCAACCAAAGATGGTTTTTCTAACTGGCTCACCTTACCATTCAGCCTATCAGATAACTATACTGCTTGTTGAGAAAAATCGCAAGAGAATAATTTTTTTTTTAAAAAAAAACAAAGCAAAAAAATTACCGAAAACTAATATTCTCTTTCTAGAGGATCCGTGCAAGATAAGATATAAATGATATGTATAGAAAGTTAATCACAATAGTATAGGCACACAATTGTCCTTTTTTTGTGCTTCTTGATGAGCACCTCGCTCTATGTGCTAGCCTAGGGAGAAGGGATCTAAGTCTTTAACTTCCTTTTCCTCTTTATAGATCATGATCACAAGAGGAAGCAAGAGAGCGAGGCGGCCATTATCAAGAGAGCAAGTGTTATACCTTGATTTTTTTTTAATTTAAATTTTAAATTTCAGAATCCTAGTCTAAGTAGCCCTAAAATCTCTCCCTAAATCCCAATTTATTTTGCCCTATTTTCACTCCAAATTTTCCTATAAATAAAACTCTTAATTCCTTAATCCAAAAAACAAAATCAAAATCCCTAACCTCTAATTATTCTCCTCTCACACGGCGCAAGATTTGCCGCTCCCCTGTTTAGTTTTCTCCCGAAGTTCGCTCGCGTCTTCACTTATGGCAGCATCTTCCGAGTCTTGCACCGGCAGCTCCTTCCCCTCCAATCGGCGCTGATCCTTCAAGCAAGCATTTGCATGCGAGCAGATCCCGGCAGCAGGTCGGCTCTATTCGGGCGCAGATAAAGTTTCGGCGGCTGCTCTATTCTGTTCCGAATGCGTGCGGCTGAGGCGCATTCCTACATCCGGGGGCCTCTCCTTCTTCCTGCGGAAACTCTTCCTCTTCTTCCGGCGCCGAGCAGCGAGGTCCTGCGGCGATTGTGACCCTATTTTTCCCGGCGGCGGCGTCTTTTGAATCCTGCAGACGACAAGTTTTGCAGCGAACGCTGCCTCCACCCCTTCTTCTCCCACCGCCAGTGACTCCTCCTTCTTCCAGCGGTAGCTCCTCTCCCTCAGCGGCTGCTTCCACTCCTTGAGGCGGCGGCTTCTTCCGGCTTCCAGCGTGCAGCGGCTGCTAGGCCTATGCACAGCGGCAGACGCGGCTGCGTTCCCGTCCCTCCCCTGTGGTGCAGCGCTTCCTCCGCTCTCGCCGGCAGCCTGTTCCTCCTTCTGACGACTAGCTTTCCCAGGCGAGTGCCAGTGGCCTTCCCCGCCGATCGAACGAACGAATGATTCGATCGTTAGTCCGCGTCGAGCTCTGCAGCAGAAGGTAAGTGTGGTTTGTTTTTATTTATTTTTAATTATTTATTAAGTATTCTAAATTCTGTTCCAAAGAATAAATAAGGGAAAACCTAACTTAATTTATATAATTGTTATTTTGGGGGGGGGGGGAATTGCATGATAATTAATTTGGGATAAAATTTATTTAAATAGGAAATCAAGGGTTGAGGGTATAGTTATAGATTGATACATATATGAATAATAACAGAGGTTTATTTAAATTATTCAGTGGAATTGTTCAGGAAGATACTGTGATTTCAGAGGGATTAAGAATATCGGCATTCGAGGTAGGAATCTTACCCTACTCCTTTCTTACAGTGTCAATAATAGGATTTGCTACTTAATCCTTTGACTTGATATATGATGCATATGATAGAATTAATTGACACTAATATCTGATTGCTTCATCTGCTTGGTTTGTTTCTGAAATTCCTGTTGAACTCAATTATCTTGATTATTTGGTCATATTCTGTTTCTATATGAATGGTTAACAAACCTGTTTTGAGATATCTAATATATTAGTTTATGAGCCTAGTTGAACAATTGTGTATCTGAGATATTGATGCATAAGTATGTGGAACCGTTGTAAATATGTGATGATAAAGTCGTGATATATATTGACCTCTGACCTGGATGATTTATTCTCCAGTGGCCTGTTTATCTGAGTTATAGTTCCGACGCGCATCGGACTATCTGAGATGCCGGTACGGCACCGCCAGTTGTCTTGAGGACAATACTACGGATGTCAGTGTTGGATGCAATACTCTGGGCTGTTTAAGACAGTCGTTCCATTGCATGAGCAACAGTGGAAACACTCTGAAAATGAGTGCAGCTCTTAAGTGAGATCTGTTGGCCAGCTTGATGATTTGCACGACATTCGTATATTATTTGTATATCGTTGTTTCTGTCTTTGGATATCATGTTATTTGATTCCCTAACCATGTTTGTTGATTCCTACTTAGCATTTCTCAGTGTTGGATGCAATACTCTGGGCTGTTTAAGACAGTCGTTCCATTGCATGAGCAACAGTGGAAACACTCTGAAAATGAGTGCAGCTCTTAAGTGAGATCTGTTGGCCAGCTTGATGATTTGCACGACATTCGTATATTATTTGTATATCGTTGTTTCTGTCTTTGGATATCATGTTATTTGATTCCCTAACCATGTTTGTTGATTCCTACTTAGCATTTCTGCTAACTCCCTTTGTTTCTCTTCCAGGTACAGAGTTGGCTTCTGGGAGGGATAGAGTTGATAGATAGCTATATACCAGCCCAAGTTGAGATAGTTTGTCTTTTATATTTTTATTTCAGTTGATTTGTTTACAAATTGAAAAGTATGTTTTTAGAGATTGTGTTATAAAACTGTTGATGTTAAATTTAGATTGTTTAATTTAATAAAGGATATGTGATTATTGTAGTTCTCTGGTTCCTATCAATATTGTTACTCCCTAGGGAACCCTGAGCTAGAAATAGCCGGCTTCCCACCGGGGCGTGACAATTTAAATGGTATCAGAGGTATAGGTTCATAGGTATAAGTTTCTGTGGGCCCATAACCCACAGGTCAAAGGTATAGGTTCGGTAAGAAAACTTAAGAACATAGGAACCTCAGGACCAGGATTGGGTTAAGGTTTGAATAAGTGATTAAATAAATATTTATTATATAACATGTTATTTTGTTGACAGGATGGCACCAAAAACTAGAGGCAGAGCAATCCCAAGTCAAGGAAGTAGAGGCCGTGGAGGTGGAAATCAGAGGGTGAGTGCCCACAGCATTGGAGAAGCTAGAAATTCTCTTGAAGCTGAGGTACAGTTACCTCAAAACTTACCTAGAGCCCCTACAAGAAGAAGAAGTGGGTATGAAGCCTCAGTACCCTTAGAAGCAGCACCACATGCTCCCCCTGTAGTACAAGCAGCAGTAAGGGATGAGGGTGAATCTTCCTCTCCATCAGTGGTACCACAACCAGTAGTAAGCCAGCCAATTAGGTCAGCCAATATGCTGATGCAGTTCTCACAGTTATGAAAAGATCGATTTCATGATTTTGGAGGAACTACTGACCCTTGGGCTGCTAGAGATTGGTTATTAAAAGTAGAGCAGACCTTTAGAGCATTAGGATGTCCAGATGAACAAAAGGTGGAATTGGCTACATATTTCTTATCTGATAGAGCTGGAACATGGTGGTCTGGTATGAGAGTTATTTTTGGAGATGGTCCTATCCCTTGGACTGATTTTAGAAGAGTATTCTTTGCGAAATATTTCCCTGAAACTTTTCAAGATAACCAGATGAAGGAGTTTCTGAACCTAAAACAAGGAAAAAGGACAGTAAATATTTATGTAACTAATTTTGAGAGATTATCTGATTTATTTTCAGAATTAGTGACCACTGAAAGGAGAAAATGCCAACTTTTTATTAAAGGATTACATCATACAATAAGGGAGTAGATGAACACTATTCCCTTAGATAGTTTTCAATCAGTGGTAAATACAACATTCAGGATAGAGGCTTCTTTGATAGATGTGGCTAAAGAAAAACAAATGGAGGAAGTCCAAGAATTAGCAGAAAAGAGAAAAGTCAGTCAGTTAGCTAGAACAGTAGAGACAGAAACCTATGATCACAGAGGGAAAAGATCAAAAGCAGTATTCAATAGCCATCGGAGACCTGTACATTCTTCCTATTGAAGGAACCCCTAGTTCAAAAGGGGGGAGAAACCCTAAACTTGCGATTCTAACAAGCATGGCGAAAAGGGTTTCTAAACAAGATCGAATATGATAACTATATGATCAACTTGAAGTTATGAGAACTCATACCAAAGCCATGAAGAGGGTGGCGGCTTGGAAGCAAGAGATCAAAGTAGGTCTCCTCTTCAAGTTCACACACAAGATGAGGGGTGGCTACCCTTTAGGATCTTCCTTGTGCTAGCAAGAGATCCCAATGTCCTTGTCGTGTGTTGAGATGCGCTTGGCCGAGAGCTACCGTCTCGAAGAATCCTCTTTCGTCCAACGAAGATGACAATTCAGTAAAACCGATTTGCGTTAAGCCTTCTCCAATCAAGTCATGGCGTTACACTTCCATAAATGGAAGGTTTTCAAGCCATGCGCTCACTTGAAGGAAAAACCGCCCAACAAGCCTTTACACCTTGAACCATACGTTCACCCATGTGAACCGGTTCAAGTCAATTAGGTTCAACCCAATTCGGTTCATTAAACCAGCCCAAGCCATGGTCTAGATCTCTTTGAACCAAATGGTTCAAGATCTAACCGTTCATCTCTTGATGCTCCTGATCTCTTCGATCTAGCATGCAAACTCTCGATCGAAGCTTACCGATCTCAAGCCCCAATCAATCAAACATGATCAGACTAGATCTCACTTACAATCAGAGTCTGAACTCGTTTAAACTGAGTCTAAACAGTTCAGTCCACACGATCTGACTTAAGTAAGCCATATCATCAAATTGTGCGACCCTGAGGGTTTCCTCTAAATGTCGGTAACGATAACTTACGTTATCACGATCAGTGAGGGGTATCTAGCAACACATCACTGTCTCCCGATATAAAGGAAAGAGTCTTCCAAGACTACACCCAAACCACAGCACAAGTGTGAATCAACTCACTTGGCATACATGTGTCCTTTGCCACTGGATGTTCTTATTGGACAAGCGGGCCATATCATCAAATTGTGCGACCCTGAGGGTTTCCTCTAAATGTCGGTAACGATAACTTACGTTATCACGATCAGTGAGGGGTATCTAGCAACACATCACTGTCTCCCGATATAAAGGAAAGAGTCTTCCAAGACTACACCCAAACCACAGCACAAGTGTGAATCAACTCACTTGGCATACATGTGTCCTTTGCCACTGGATGTTCTTATTGGACAAGCGGGTCAAGCTTGTAACTCCAATATGATGAGCATGATTAGATCAGATGAACATAGTCACCTGGGTATGGCCATATACTTCCTCAATCATCTCATATCGGGGGGGCCCCTTAGAACATCACACTCCTTGAACAAGGAGACGGCAATCCTTTATCTATCACAAGAGCCCTAACCTGATTCAAGCTCACCATCCAAGATAGTCTATAATCATTATCTTTCAAATGATATTGAACTACCTCAAAATAATGACAATCATCATTTAGAAACACAAGTGATCTCAAGTCAGAGGACATGTGCCACTTGGTGCTTACAAGGATCATTCACATTGTGACAAGCAATGGAATATCCCAGTAGGGTCTGTCCAGTACATCCAATGTACCCATGAGTCTACATCTTATTCCATGCTCGAAGCATCCTATAAGATTAGCACACATATTAGTCTCAATCATATCAAGGCTGTCTCATGTTCACCAAGATATCTCGACTAAGGACATATAGACTGTCAGCCTAGCTGAACAGCTTTGAGACATTATTCAGAAGTACACTTATTACAGCAGACAAGGTAACAACCTGAATAATAACCATGCCTTTATAAACACAACAGTTTATTACATGATACTATTACAATCCCAAAGGCCTCAAACATTAGCCTTAAGGGCATACCCCAACACCTATACACCAAGCTTTAATTCAGTAGGGTCTGTGAGAAAATGCTTTAAGTGTAATCAATAAGGACACATGGCTAATGTATGCCCTTCCAATGAGATTCAGTGCAACTATTGTAAAGGTTGGGGTCATTACAAGGTATATTGCCCACGAAGAGGATTTCAACCCCCACAGCAAAGTTATCAGCAAAGCCAACAACAAAGCTATCAGCAGAGCTCTAGACCGAGGACCTATCAGGAGAGAGCTGGCCAGGTTAATCAGATACCATAGAGAGGATCTCAACAACGATCAGCAACTCCAGCAAGAGTTTATGCAGTGACTCAGCAGACTCAACAAGAGACTCAGCAGACTCCGGACTTGGTGTAATTTTTATTATTTAGTTATGCTATTAAATTTTGTTTACTCTGAATTTGGAGGACCAAATTCTTTTTAAGGGGTGAATAATGTTATACCTTGATTTTTTTTATTTTAAATTTTAAATTTAGGAATCCTAGTCTAAGTAGCCCTAAAATCTCTCCCTAAATCCCAATTTATTTTGCCCTATTTTCTCTCCAAATTTTCCTATAAATAAAACTCTTAATTCCTTAATCCAAAAAAAAAAAAAATCAAAATCCCTAACCTCTAATTATTCTCCTCTCACACGCCGCAAGATTTGCCGCTCCCCTGTTTAGTTTTCTCCCGAAGTTCGCTCGCGTCTTCACTTTCGGCGGCATCTTCCGAGTCTTGCGCCGGCGGCTCCTTCCTGTTGGGGTATGCCCTTAAGGCTAATGTTTGAGGCCTTGGGACTCTATCAGTATCATGTATAAACTCTAAGTTTATAAAGGCAATGGTTGTTATTCAGATTGTTACATTATCTGCTGCAATAAGTGTGCTTCTGAATAATGTCTCAATGCTGTTCAGCTTGGCTGACATGCTGTAATGTCCTTAGTCGATATATCTTGGTGAACATTGATGGAACCCTTTCAAGAGGGGAGCGCAAACCCTATTGTGAGAAGAACCCCTTTCATGAGGGGGGCGCAAGTCATATCTTTCTTTCTCATAGCAGCGGAATTAGGGTTTCCACATAAGATCGCATTCTATACTTTCATATAATCAACTTGAATAACAAGTGAGAGATTCGTTACCATGGCCATGGGAAGGAGTCGGCTTGGAAGCTAGAGAACGATAGAGTTCTCCTCCAAAGTGTGCCACACACAAGAAGAAAAATGGCCTACACCTTGTCGTCCTTGTGCTAGCAAGGTTTCAAGGTTCTTTGCCGTATGGAAGGGAGAGAATAGCTTGCTTGGCGAGACTCCTTTTTCTTGTCTTCGTCCTTGTCGTGCTTCACCGAAAATTGGAGAAGCCTTCACAAGCGCATTCAACAAGTGAGTAACCTCCCACACTTATGTGGAGGCGTTACACACATCCCATTTGAAAACCGAATTCCAAATATGGAATGTGTTGAAGGCTTAAGCGTTCACGCCAAGTGAACCAAGCCCTTAACTCACCTTACATGAACCATGCGCTCATCCATGAGCCGGTTCAATGTCGGTTTGGTCCAAGACCAATTAACCCAAGCCAAGCCAATAAATGGTCTAGACCATCTATGAACCTAATGGTTCAAGATCTAACCGTTCATCTCCTGATGCTCTTGATCTCACCGATCTAGCATCATCTCTCTCGATCGAAGCTTACCGATCTCAAGCCCTAATCAATCAAACATGATCAGACCAGATCTCACTTACAATCAGAGATTAAATCCCTTTAAACTGAACCCAAACAATTCAGTCCACACGATCTTACTCAAGTAAGCCATATCTCCAATTTGTGCGACCCTGAGGGTTTCCTTTAAATGTCGGTAACGATAACTCACGTTATCACGATCAGTGAGGGGTATCTAGCAACACATCACTGTCTCCCGATATAAAGGAAAGAGTCTTCCAAGACTACTCCCAAACCATAGCACAAGTGTGAATCAAACTCACGAGGCATGCATGTTTCCTTTGCCACTGGATGTTCTTATTGGACAAGCATGTCAAGCCTGTAACTCCAATACTATGAGCATGATTAGATCAGATGAACACTGTCATCTGGGTATGGCCATACACTTTCTCAATCATCTCTTATAGAGGGGGGGGCCCCTTTAGAACATCACACTCCTTGAACAAGGAGACGGCAATCCTTTATCTATCACAAGTGCCCTAACCTGACTCAAGCTCACCATCCAAGATAGTCTATAATCATTATGTTTCAAATGATATTGAACTACCTCAAAACAATGACAATCATCATTTAGAAACACAAGTGATCTCAAGTCAAAGGACATGTGCCACTTGCTGCTTACAAGGATCATTCACATTGTGACAAGCAATGGAATATCCCAGTAGGGTCTGTCCAGTACATCCAATGTACCCATGAGTCTACATCTTATTCCATGCTCGAAGCATCCTATAGGAGTAGCACTCATATCAGTCTCAATCATATCAAGGCTGTCTCATGTTCACCAAGATATATCGACTAAGGACTTATGGCCTGTCAGCCTAGCTGAACAGCTTTGAGACATTATTCAGAAGTACACTTATTACAGCAGACAAGGTAACAACCTGAATAATAACCATGCCTTTTATAAACATAAGAGTTTATTACATGATACTTTTACAATCCCAAGGCCTCAAACATTAGCCTTAAGGGCATACCCCAACAATCTCCCACTTGCACTTAATCTAATGGTTGAGAAATCTCAAACCCATATTATTACAGTGCTTCTCATGCTTCTGCTGCGCCAGAGGCTTGGTAAGCGGGTCTGCCAGATTGTCATCTGTATGAACCTTGCATATTTTGATCTCGCCACGATCAATGATCTCCCGGATCAAGTGAAACCGTCTCTGTATGTGCTTGGACTTCTGGTGCGACCGCGGTTCCTTTGCTTGTGCGATGGCTCCAGTGTTATCACAGAAGATAACCAAAGGATCAGCACTCGAAGGAACGACACCAAGTTCTCTCACGAACTTACGAATCCACACTGCCTCCTTGGATGCTTCCGAGGCTGCAACATACTCGGCTTCTGTTGTGGAATCAGCAACAGTTGACTGTTTGAAACTCTTCCACACCACTGCTCCACCATTCAAGCTAAAAATATAGCGTGACTGCGATCGGAAATCATCCTGGTCCGACTGGAACGAAGCGTCAGTATATCCCTCTATACTGAGTTCTTCCTGACCACCATATATCAAGAACATATCTTTGGTCCTCCGCAGATATTTTAAAATGTTCTTGACCGCAATCCAGTGCGCCAAACCTGGATTACTTTGGAATCGACTGGTCACGCTTAACCCGTAAGCGACGTCTGGGCGAGTACATAACATCGCATACATAATGGACCCAATAGCCGAAGCATAAGGCGTATTGTCCATTTCATCTTTCTCAGTCTGTGTTTGTGGACACTGACTCTTTGAAAGATTCAGACCATGTCTGACTGGAAGATATCCACGTTTAGAATTCTCTAAATGGAATCTCTCCAGGACCTTATCGATGTAAGTGCTCTGGCACAGCCCGAGAAGCCTTTTAGATCTATCCCGGTAGATCTTCACACCTAATACATAGGCTGCTTCTCCTAAATCTTTCATCTGGAAACATTTTCCTAACCATGCCTTAACAGCATGCAGTTCAGGAATATCATTTCCAATGATTAAGATATCATCGACGTAGAGGATTAGGAATGTAATTACGCTCCCACTAAACCTTTTATATACACACGGGTCATCTTCGTTCTTGATGAAACCAAACTCAGAGATTGATTCATCAAAACGAATATTCCAGCTTCTTGATGCTTGTTTAAGTCCATAAATGGACTTCTTTAACTTGCATATTTTATGACGATCTGCTGGATTAGTGAAACCTTCCGGTTGTGTCATATACACATCCTCATCCAGATTTCCATTAAGGAAAGCTGTTTTCACATCCATTTGCCAGATCTCATAGTCGTAATATGCTGCTATCGCGAAAAGAATCCGAATAGACTTAAACATGGCTACAGGAGAGAAAGTTTCATCATAATCTATCCCGTAGATTTGTTTGAAACCTTTCGCAACTAGCCTGCCTTTATAGGTAACCACGTTACCATCCATGTCAATCTTCTTCTTGAAGATCCATTTACAGCCTATAGGGATTACTCCCGGAGGCGGATCAACCAAATCCCAGACTTGGTTATCTGACATGGAGTCCATCTCGGCTCGCATAGCTTCAAGCCATCTAGCTGACTCCGGTCCACTGACCGCATCCGCATAAGTGAGGGGTTCATCATTATCAATGATGTAGACTCCGTCATAGCGCTCAGGCTGTCGACGGATCCTACCCGATCTTCGCGGTTCCCGTGATATTTGAGCCTCAGGTTGCTCAATAACCTGATTTACCGGCTCAGGCTCATCCAACTGTGCTTGACTACTTTGTCCTTCCTCTGGAATCTCATCCAGCTTTATTTCTCTCCCACTGGCCTCTTGCAGAAGAAATTCCTTCTCAAGAAATATGGCCGTCCGAGCAACAAACACCTTGTTCTCTTTGGGATCGTAGAAATAATAACCCTTAGTTTCCTTAGGGTAACCGACAAAGATACATTTTACAGATCTGCTCTCTAGTTTCCCAGAGGCGAGCTTTTTGACATAAGCCTCGCAACCCCAGATCCTGATAAATGTCAAGCTTGGCTGTTTCCCATACCATAGTTCATATGGCGTCTTTGAAACTGCCTTGGATGGCACTCGGTTTAGTACCTTTGCAGCTGTTTCCAGTGCAAAACCCCAAAAGGAGTATGGAAGAGTAGCCTGACTCATCATAGAACGAACCATGTCTAGTAACGTTCTATTTCTCCTCTCGGACACACCATTCCATTGCGGTGTTCCTGGCGGAGTGAGCTGTGAGATAATCCCACACTCCTTCAGATAGTCAGTAAACGTATGACTCAGGTATTCTCCACCTCGATCAGAACGAAGTGCCTTGATATTTCGGCCTAACTGATTTTGTACTTCATTTTTGAACTCTCTGAACTTGTCAAAAGATTCACTTTTATGTCTCATTAAATAGACATACCCATACCTACTGAAATCATCAGTAAAGGTAATGAAGTACTGATAGCCACCTCTGGCATGTTTACTAAATGGCCCACACACATCACTGTGTATAAGGTCAAGTAAACCTGAAGTCCTTTGACCTTTGTTAGAAAAAGGTGACTTCGTCATTTTACCCATCAAACAAGCTTTGCATGTATCAATCTCCTCATAGGAGAATGATCCCAGCAGTCCATGATCATGCAACCGCTTAATGCGCTTCTCGTTTATATGGCCTAAACGACTATGCCATAGCAAGGTGCTGTCATCAGCATACTTGGCTTTCTTATTATCAATGTTTTGTATAGAATTTTCCATGTCCAACATGTATAACCCATTGTTAATTGAACCAGTTGCATACACAATATTATCATGAGATAAAACACACTTTGAAATATTGCATTCAAAGGCAAATCCTTTCCTGACAAGAGCAGGAATAGAGATAATATTCTTGGTAATACTCGGTACAAAATAACAATTGTTTAATTCTAATACAACGCCAGATGGTAAAGAAATGAAATAGTCTCCTACAGCAACAGCAGCAACCCGTGCCCCGTTTCCAACTCGTAGGTCTACCTCATGCTGTCCCACCTGCCTTCTTCTCTTGAGTTCCTGTACATTTGAACAAATGTGAACTCCACATGCAGTGTCCAACACCCATGAAATGGTAGAAGAAGATAACATGACCTCAGTCACATATATACCTGAGCCAGAAGCGATGCTTCCCCTCTTATCTCCTTGGAGCGCTTTACAGTCCTTTTTCCAGTGACCCAGCTGGCCACAGTGGAAACACCTGTTATCCTTTGACCGCTTCACCTTCTGTTTCAGGGCCTTGCTGTAATTCTTGACAGGGGCCTTGCCCTTCTTCCCCTTCTTCTTGTTCCTAGAAGGAACCATCAAGACAGAGGTTGAAGGCTTACCCTTCAGAGTTTCCTCAGTGGTCAAGAGCATATTCAGCAGCTCTGCCGGCGTACAATCGATCTTGTTCATATTAAAGTTAATAATGAACGCATCGAAAGAGGGCGGAAGAGACTGCAGAATAATGTCCACAGCAAGCTCCTGGTTGATGGTATGCCCCAGTTTCTCCAGAGCCTCCTTGTGCCCAATCATCTTGAGCACGTGAGCTCCCACTGGGCTCCCTTCAGCCAGTTTGCTCTGAAAGAAGAGCTTCGTCAGATTATAGCGTTCTGTCCTCGCCTGTGCAGCATACAGCATCTTGAGGTTCGCTATAATCTCTATAGCCGACATATCCTCATGCTGACGCTGCAGCGGTGGCGTCATAGACGCTAGCATCAGGCAAGCGACATCAATGCTATCATTGACGTGCTTTTCGTAGGCATCCCGAACCGCCCTTGCGGCGTTCGGAGCGGGCTGCGGCGGTATCGCCGTCTCGAGGACATACAGTTTCCTCTCTGCCTTAAGAACAATCTTAAGGTGTCCGAACCAGTCAGAGAAGTTCGGCCCAGCAAACTTCTCCCTTTCCAGTAGGGATCGCACATTGAAGCTCATGGTGTTCGTTGCTGCAGGAATCTACAACAAGCAAGAACAGCAAGGTCAGTATCAATGTTTCAGAATCAATCCAGGACTTAAGAAAGATTCTTTTCTCACTATTTTGTCTGACTGAAAAATCCAGTAAACAGTCCGAAAGAGTAAACACTCTTTTAGTGAGATGGGATCCAGATTTCATACTTGGTCTCCGCGTCCCGCTCAGGCGAGATAAGATGCACAGAGATGACAAGCACTAGTTTCTGGTAGGCTGTCCCAGCCAATCGCCAACCCGTGCGATTCCCCTTCATCTTGGCAATCCAGCAGACTGTGCCAACTGAGTTGGTACAACACAGTCTCTGATCCCAGAGATGGCTGCCTCCATGTGCTACCATATGCGCCACATATGTAGTCTACATGGTCAAGCTGACCTGACCTACTCCCTGGACCACCACGTGCTATGCTGAGCAACGAGAGGGGATAAATTCCAACTCTGTAACACGCAGGTGAAATCCAGCACCGTCTGAAGATAGATGGACGTGCCCACTGAGTGGGTTCAACACGGCTCCAACGATAGTCAGAAAGGTGAGGTTTCGCGTCAGAAGGCTTACGAGCTTGATATGTTAGCGTTGGATTTTAACGGTCTTTTATCTTCTTACTATCAGGCATGTCCTATGGCTATAGCAGAAGATAAACATAAATATGCAATTCTAATTATTAGCAATAAGTAGAAAGCATGATCTTATGTGGTAAAAGCCCATGAACCCTAGTAAGACCTTAATATTACTTAAGTCTTCACTTGAGCTTCATGGCATCTCATCTGGTCCAACCCAGTGCCCTAGCGCCAAGAGCACCTCAGGTGCACCACCAGGTGAATGCCCCTCTTGGATGTGTGCCTTTGTTCTTGTCTAATCAAAGTACATTTGATCTATCTAGACAAGGTTGACTCGCAGGTCAACAACATATTATAAATTAAGTACAATGTGATTCGCAGATCACAAATTAATTTACAATTTTTAAGTCCAGGCACGCAGGCCCCAGCACAGCACACAATTGGGCAACCCACATAAGACTAAATAAACAAGCATATGGTTCAATCAACATGTGATCCAATCATCTTGAAATTAAAAGTTTTGAAAACCCCATGGCATCAATTTTAATTTCCTTATGAGCCCTACAACCTTACAATGGTCCATTGATAGGGATCCACTCATCCATCTAGTTAGATCCTGTGCCCTTGCATGCACCGAGTCCTAACTGACCCGAGTTGACCTAATGGTCAACCATGCATGCCCCAAGGGCTGAACCACCTTCAAGAGGTTTGGCAAGCGGGTGTGACCCCGGGCCTAACTCAAGAGTGTTCACTGGTTGTCTCAACCAGACCTCGCTACACGCCTAAGATGCAATCGACCTATGGCCACCTAGTGCTTGCGCACAGGTGCCATCTGGTCGATCCATCTAGACTGTCAGATGGTCTGATCAGACTAATGGATCTAACCTAGAGGTGACTTCAGCCCCATCAACCCATCTAAGGGTTTATAGTAGATGCATATAGATCTAAATGTTTGCGCGCAAGTAGGTATAAGATTTGATGAAATATCATTCAACCATTCAACATACTTATCATGCGCCAACACAACAACATGCGCAACTCATGAAGAAACATACATCTTGCGCAACTCATGAAGAAACATACATCTAAGTTCTAAACTAGCATGTAGGTTTCGGCATGTAAGCAATCACCTTTAGATCTATTCACAAACATATTCATGGATCAAACATGATGATCTACTCATTAGAACCGCAAGCAATCATATGAAAAAGTATAGATTCGCTCTGATACCAATTGATGGAACCCTTTCAAGAGGGGAGCGCAAACCCTATTGTGAGAAGAACCCCTTTCATGAGGGGGGCGCAAGTCATATCTTTCTTTCTCATAGCAGCGGAATTAGGGTTTCCACATAAGATCGCATTCTATACTTTCATATAATCAACTTGAATAACAAGTGAGAGATTCGTTACCATGGCCATGGGAAGGAGTCGGCTTGGAAGCTAGAGAACGATAGGGTTCTCCTCCAAAGTGTGCCACACACAAGAAGAAAAATGGCCTACACCTTGTCGTCCTTGTGCTAGCAAGGCTTCAAGGTTCTTTGCCGTATGGAAGGGAGAGAATAGCTTGCTTGGCGAGACTCCTTTTTCTTGTCTTCGTCCTTGTCGTGCTTCACCGAAAATTGGAGAAGCCTTCACAAGCGCATTCAACAAGTGAGTAACCTCCCACACTTATGTGGAGGCGTTACACACATCCCATTTGAAAACCGAATTCCAAATATGGAATGTGTTGAAGGCTTAAGCGTTCACGCCAAGTGAACCAAGCCCTTAACTCACCTTACATGAACCATGCGCTCATCCATGAGCCGGTTCAATGTCGGTTTGGTCCAAGACCAATTAACCCAAGCCAAGCCAATAAATGGTCTAGACCATCTATGAACCTAATGGTTCAAGATCTAACCGTTCATCTCCTGATGCTCTTGATCTCACCGATCTAGCATCATCTCTCTCGATCGAAGCTTACCGATCTCAAGCCCTAATCAATCAAACATGATCAGACCAGATCTCACTTACAATCAGAGATTAAATCCCTTTAAACTGAACCCAAACAATTCAGTCCACACGATCTTACTCAAGTAAGCCATATCTCCAATTTGTGCGACCCTGAGGGTTTCCTTTAAATGTCGGTAACGATAACTCACGTTATCACGATCAGTGAGGGGTATCTAGCAACACATCACTGTCTCCCGATATAAAGGAAAGAGTCTTCCAAGACTACTCCCAAACCATAGCACAAGTGTGAATCAAACTCACGAGGCATGCATGTTTCCTTTGCCACTGGATGTTCTTATTGGACAAGCATGTCAAGCCTGTAACTCCAATACTATGAGCATGATTAGATCAGATGAACACTGTCATCTGGGTATGGCCATACACTTTCTCAATCATCTCTTATAGAGGGGGGGGCCCCTTTAGAACATCACACTCCTTGAACAAGGAGACGGCAATCCTTTATCTATCACAAGTGCCCTAACCTGACTCAAGCTCACCATCCAAGATAGTCTATAATCATTATGTTTCAAATGATATTGAACTACCTCAAAACAATGACAATCATCATTTAGAAACACAAGTGATCTCAAGTCAAAGGACATGTGCCACTTGCTGCTTACAAGGATCATTCACATTGTGACAAGCAATGGAATATCCCAGTAGGGTCTGTCCAGTACATCCAATGTACCCATGAGTCTACATCTTATTCTATGCTCGAAGCATCCTATAGGAGTAGCACTCATATCAGTCTCAATCATATCAAGGCTGTCTCATGTTCACCAAGATATATCGACTAAGGACTTATGGCCTGTCAGCCTAGCTGAACAGCTTTGAGACATTATTCAGAAGTACACTTATTACAGCAGACAAGGTAACAACCTGAATAATAACCATGCCTTTTATAAACATAAGAGTTTATTACATGATACTTTTACAATCCCAAGGCCTCAAACATTAGCCTTAAGGGCATACCCCAACAAACATGAGACAGCCTTGATATGATTGAGACTAATATGTGTTCTAATCTTGTAGGATGCTTCAAGCATGGAATAAGATGTAGACTCATGGGTACATTGGATGTACTGGACAGACCCTACTAGGATATTCAATTGCTTGTCACAATGTGAATAATCCTTGTTTGCAACAAGTGGCACATGTCCTCTGACTTGAGATCACTTGTGTTTCTAAATGATGATTGTCATTGTTTTGAGGTAGTTCAATATCATTTGAAACATAATGGTTATAGACTATCTTGGATAATGATCATGAGTCAGGTTAGGACACTAGTGATAGATATAGGATTGCCGTCTCCTTGATTGGAGTGTGATGTTCTAAAGGGGCCCCCCTGGATGAGATGATTGAGAAAGTGTATGGCCATACCCAGGTGACTATGTTCATCTGATCTAATCATGCTCATCATATTGGAGTTACAAGCTTGACACGCTTGTCCAATAAGAACATTCAGTGGCAAAGGAAACATGTATGCCTAGTGAAGTGGATTCACACTTGTGCTGTGGTTTGGGTGTAGTCTTGGAAGACTCTTTCCTTTATATCGGGAGACAGTGATGTGTTGCTAGATACCCCTCACTGATCGTGATAACGTAAGTTATCGTTACCGACATTTAAAGGAAACCCTCAGGGTCGCACAATTTGATGATATGGCTTACTTAAGTCAGATCGTGTGGACTGAATTGTTTGGGTTCAGTTTAAAGGGATTTAGACTCTGATTGTAAGTGAGATCTGGTCTGATCATGTTTGATTGATTAGGGCTTGAGATCGGTAAGCTTCGATCGAGAGATTTGATGCTAGATCGGTGAGATCAAGAGCATTCAGAGATGAACGGTTAGATCTGGAACCTTAGGGTTTACTATGGTCTAGACCAAATCGCTTGGGCTGATTTAATTTGGTCTTGGACCAAAATTCAATTGAACCGGCTCATGTATGAGCGCATGGTTCAAAAGGGAGTGAGATAAGCGCTTGGTTCACTTTGAAGTGAACGCATAACCGCTTGAGACATTAAGGCTTACTATTTTTAGAAGCCATGTCTTAACGTTCAAATGGAACGTTTCTCACGTCGCCTATCATCTCCTCTCGACGTCTCCTCTCTCGAAGAGAGATAGAGTCTTCACGCCAAGGAGGTTACTCGGCCAAGCAAGAGAGATCTCAATCTTCTACACACGACAAGGGCACTTGAAGATCTTTGCTAGCACAAAGATCACCAAGAAGGAGCCACCTCTCTTCTTGTGTGCGGCACCTTTGGAGAAGAAGCGCTTGCATCTTTCTCTTCCAAGTCGCCATCTTCCTCATGGCTATGGTATGATCTCTATCGATCTATACAAGCATTTATATATGTTGATCATATGGCATGCAAAAGATGGAAAAAGAAACCCTTGCTTCCGCTCGAAATTTGTTATATCCGCCTTATATTAGGGTTTCGCCCCTCCCCTTGAATTAGGGGACCTTTCAATTGGTATCAGAGCAGGTTATTTGCATGTTAATATGATTGCTATGTTTGATCTTCATGTTTTATCCATGCTTGCGCAAATACTTAGATCTAATAGTTTCATCATGCGACAAGATGACATGTATGTTTATCTTATAGTTGCGCATGTACAATGATGTTGGGACTTGTTATTGTTTTCGGTTTGTTAAACACTTAACTTGCGCGCCTAACTTAGATCTAAGATGCGCCTACTGTAAACCCTTAGACGGGTTGATGGGGTTGAAGTCATCCTCTAGGTAGGATCCAACCAGTCTGATCAGACCATCTGACAGCCTAGATGGGTCGACCAGATGGCACCTATGCGCTAGCACGAGGTGGCTATAGGTCGACTACAGACAGGCGTGTAGCGATGTCTAGTTGAGACAACAAGTGAACGCACATGAGTTAGGCCCGGGGTCACACCCGCTTGCCAGAACTCATGAGGACGTTCAGCCCTTGGCGCATGCATGGTTGACCATTTGGTCGATTCAAGTCAGTTAGGACTTGGTGCATGCAAGGGCAGTGGATCTGACTAGACATGATGAGTGGATCCCTATTAATGGACCGTTGTAAGGTAGTAGGGCACATAAGACAAATAAAATTGATGCCAATGGGGTTTTTCAAAATTTTATTTTCTTATTGGATCACATGTTGATTGTAAGCATATGCTTGTTTATTTAATCTTATGTGGGCTGCCCGTGTTAATGTGTGCTGTGCTGGGGCCTGCGTGCCTGGATTAAAAATGTAAATTATTATATTTGTGATCTGCGCATCACATTTTAATTAATTTATTGTGTAATTGACCTGCGTGTCAATCTTGTCTAGATAGATTAAAATGTACTTTTAATCAGACAAGAGCACAGAGCACACTTGGCAGAGGCGCATGCAGCTAGAGGCTTGACCAGGTGGGAGGTCTAGGGTTCGACCCTATGACAGGCGCATTTACCTGGTGGGCGCACCTGAGCTGTAGTGGGCGCTTGGGCCCTGGGTTGGGCCAGATGAGATGCAAAAGACCCATGGAGAGCTCAAGTGAAGACTTAAGTTAAATTAAGGTCTTACTTAGGGTTAATGGGCTTTTACCACATAAGATCAGCATGCTTTCTATTTATTGTTTATATAATTAGAATTTCATGATTTAATCTTCTGCTATCACCATAGGGTTTCCATGATAGTTAAGAAGATAAAAGACCGTTAAAATATCAAGCGCGTAAGCCTTCTGACGCGAAACCTCACTGTTCTGACTATCGTTGGGGCCGTGTTGTACCCACTCAGTGGGCATGCCCATCTATCTTCAGACGGTGTGTGATTTCACCTGCGTGTTACAGAGAAGGGATTTATCGCTTCTCGTTGCTCACCATAGCACGTGGTGGTCCAGGGAGTAGGTCAGGTCAGCTTGACCATGTAGGCTACATACTGAGCATATGTTAGCTATATGGAGGCAGCCATCTGTGGGATCAGAGACTGTGTTGTACCAACTCAGTTGGCACAGTCGGCTGGATTGCCCAGATGAAGGGGAATCGCACGGGTTGGCGATTGGCAGGGACTGCCTACCAGAAATTAGTGCTTGTACTCTCTGTGCATCTTATCTCGCCTGAGCGGGACGCGGAGACCAAGTATGAAATCTGGATCCCATCTCACTAAAAGAGTGTTACTCTTTCGGACTATTTTTATGGATTTTTCAGTCAGATAAAATAGTGAGAAAAGAATCATTCTTAAGTCCTGGATTGATTCTAAACATTGATACTGACCTTGCTGTTCTTGCATTGTTGTAGATTCCTGCAGCAACGAACACCATGAGCTTCAATGTGCGATCCCTACTGGAAAGGGAGAAGTTTGCTGGGCCAAACTTCTCTGACTGGTACGGACACCTTAAGATTGTTCTTAAGGCTGAGAGGAAACTGTATGTCCTCGAGACGGCTATACCGCCTCAACCCGCTCCGAACGCCGCAAGGGCGGTTCGGGATGCCTATGAAAAGCATGTCAATGATAGCATTGATGTCGCTTGCCTGATGCTAGCGTCTATGACGCCACAGCTGCAGCGTCAGCATGAGGATATGTCTGCTATAGAAATTATAGCAAACCTCAAGATGCTATATGCTGCACAGGCGAGGACTGAACGCTATAATTTGACCAAGCTTTTCTTTCAGAGCAAACTGACTGAAGGGAGTCCAGTGGGAGCTCATGTGCTCAAGATGATAGGGCACAAAGAGGCTCTAGAGAAACTGGGGCATACCATCAATCAGGAGCTTGCTGTAGACATTATTCTGCAGTCCCTCCCGGCCTCTTTCGATCCGTTCATTATTAATTTTAATATGAACAAGATCGACTGCACTCCGGCAGAGTTGCTGAATATGCTCTTGACTACAGAGGAAACTCTAAAGGGAAAGCCTTCAACCTCTGTCTTGATGTTCCCTTCCAGGAACAAGAAGAAGGGGAAGAAGGGCAAAGCCCCTGTCAAAAACTACAACAAGGCTCTGAAACAAAAGGTTAAGCGGTCGAAGGAATACAGATGTTTCCATTGTGGCCAGCTGGGTCACTGGAAAAAGGACTGTAAAGCGCTCCAAGGAGACAAGAAGGGAAGCATCACATCTGGCTCAGGTATTTTTGTGACTGAAGTCATGATATCTTCTTCTTCTATTTCATGGGTGTTGGACACTGCATGTGGAGTTCACATTTGTTCAAATGTATAGGAACTCAAGAGAAGAAGACAGGTGGGACAGCATGAGGTGGACCTATGAGTTGGAAACGGGGCACGGGTTGCTGCTGTTGCTGTAGGGGAATATCACATCTCATTACCATCTGGACTTGTATTAGAACTAAACAATTGTTATTTTGTACCTAGCATTACCAAGAATATTATCTCTATTCCTGCTCTTGTCAGGAAAGGGTTTTCCTTTGAATGCAAGACTTCAAAGTGTTATCTTTCTCTTGATAATATTGTTTATGCTACTGGGTCAATTAACAATGGGTTATTCATGTTGGACATGGAATGTTCTATACAAAAGATTGATAATAAGAAAGCCAAGTATGCTGATGACAGCACCTTGTTATGGCATAGTCGTTTAGGCCATATTAACAAGAAGCGCATTAAGCGGTTGCATGACCATGGACTGCTGGGATCATTCTCCTGTGAGGAGATTGATACATGCAAAGCTTTTTTAATGGGTAAAATGACGAAGGCTCCTTTTCCTCACAAAGGTCAAAGGGCTTCAGGTTTACTTGACCTTATACATAGTGATGTGTGTGGGCCATTTAGTAAACATGCCAGAGGTGGCTATTCATACTTCATTACCTTTACTGATGATTTCAGTAGATATGGGTATGTCTATCTAATGAGACATAAGAGTGAATCTTTTGACAAGTTCAAAGAGTTCAAGAATGAAGTACAGAATCAGCTAGGCCGAAATATCAAGGCACTTCATTCTGATCGAGGTGGAGAATACCTAAGTCGAGAGTTTACTGACTATCTGAAGGAGTGTGGGATTATCTCACAGCTCACTCCGCCAGGAACACCGCAATGGAATGGTGTGTCCGAGAGGAGAAATAGAACCTTACTGGATATGGTTCGTTCGATGATGAGTCAGGCTACTCTACCTTACTCCTTTTGGGGATTTGCACTGGAAACAGCTGCAAAAGTACTAAACCGAGTGCCATCCAAGGCAGTTTCAAAGACTCCATATGAGTTATGGTATGGGAAACAGCCGAGCTTGACATTTATCAAGATCTGGGGTTGCGAGGCTTATGTCAAAAAGCTCGCCTCTGGGAAACTGGAGAGCAGATCTGATAAATGCATCTTTGTCGGTTACCCTAAGGAAACTAAGGGTTATTATTTCTACGATCCCAAAGAGAACAAGGTATTTGTTGCTCGGACGGCCATTTTTCTTGAGAAGGAGTTTCTTCTGCAAGAAGCCAGTGGGAGAGAAATAAAGTTGGATGAGAATCCATAGGAAGGACAAAGTAGTCAAGCACAGTTGGATGAGCCTGAGCCAGTAGAACAGGTTATTGAACAACCTGAGGCTCAGATATCACGGGAACCGCGAAGATCGGGAAGGATCCGTCGACAGCCTGAGCGCTATGATGGAGTCTACATCATTGATCATGATGAACCCCTCACTTATGCGGATGCGGTCAGTGGACCGGAATCAGCTAGATGGCTTGAAGCTATGCGAGCCGAAATGGACTCCATGTCAGATAACCAAGTCTGGGATTTGGTTGATCCGCCTCCGGGAGTAATCCCTATTGGCTGTAAATGGATCTTCAAGAAGAAGATTGACATGGATGGTAACGTGGTTACCTATAAAGGCAGGCTAGTTGCGAAAGGTTTCAAACAAATCTACGGGATCGATTATGATGAAACTTTCTCTCCTGTAGCCATGTTCAAGTCTATTCGGATTATTCTTGCGATAGCAGCATATTACGATTATGAGATCTGGCAAATGGATGTGAAGACTGCTTTCCTTAATGGAAAACTGGATGAGGATGTGTATATGACACAACCTGAAGGTTTCACCAATCCATCAGATCGTCATAAAATATGCAAGTTAAAGAAGTCCATTTATGGACTTAAACAAGCATCAAGAAGCTAGAATATTCGTTTTGATGAATCAATCTGTGAATTTGGTTTCATCAAGAATGAAGATGACCCGTGTGTATATAAGAGGTTTAGTGGGAGCGTGATTACTTTCCTAGTCCTCTACGTCGATGATATCTTAATCATTGGAAACGATATTCCTGAACTGCATGCTGTTAAAGCATGGTTAAGAAAATGTTTCCAGATGAAAGATTTAGGAGAAGCAGCCTATGTATTAGGTGTGAAGATCTACAGGGATAGATCTAAGAGGCTTCACGGGCTGTGCCAGAGTACTTACATCGATAAAGTCCTGGAGAGATTCCATTTAGAGAATTCTAAAAGAGGATATCTTCCAGTCAGACATGGTCTGAATCTTTCAAAGAGTCAGTGTCCACAAACACAGACTGAGAAAGATGAAATGGACAATACGCCTTATGCTTCGGCTATTGGATCCATTATGTATGCGATGTTGTGTACTCGCCCAGACGTCGCTTACGGGTTAAGCGTGACCAGTCGATTCCAAAGTAATCCAGGTCAGGCGCACTGGATTGCAGTCAAGAACATTTTGAAATATCTTCGGAGGACCAAAGATATGTTCTTGATATATGGAGGTCAGGAAGAACTCAGTATCATGTATCATGTATAAACATTTTGAGGCCTTGGGACTCTATCAGTATCATGTATAAACTCTAAGTTTATAAAGGCAATGGTTGTTATTCAGATTGTTACATTGTCTGCTGCAATAAGTGTGCTTCTGAATAATGTCTCAATGCTGTTCAGCTTGGCTGACATGCTGTAATGTCCTTAGTCGATATATCTTGGTGAACATGAGACAGCCTTGATATGATTGAGACTAATATGTGTTCTAATCTTGTAGGATGCTTCAAGCATGGAATAAGATGTAGACTCATGGGTACATTGGATGTACTGGACAGACCCTACTAGGATATTCAATTGCTTGTCACAATGTGAATAATCCTTGTTTGCAACAAGTGGCACATGTCCTCTGACTTGAGATCACTTGTGTTTCTAAATGATGATTGTCATTGTTTTGAGGTAGTTCAATATCATTTGAAACATAATGGTTATAGACTATCTTGGATAATGATCATGAGTCAGGTTAGGACACTAGTGATAGATATAGGATTGCCGTCTCCTTGATTGGAGTGTGATGTTCTAAAGGGGCCCCCCTGGATGAGATGATTGAGAAAGTGTATGGCCATACCCAGGTGACTATGTTCATCTGATCTAATCATGCTCATCATATTGGAGTTACAAGCTTGACACGCTTGTCCAATAAGAACATCCAGTGGCAAAGGAAACATGTATGCCTAGTGAAGTGGATTCACACTTGTGCTGTGGTTTGGGTGTAGTCTTGGAAGACTCTTTCCTTTATATCGGGAGACAGTGATGTGTTGCTAGATACCCCTCACTGATCGTGATAACGTAAGTTATTGTTACCGACATTTAAAGGAAACCCTCAGGGTCGCACAATTTGATGATATGGCTTACTTAAGTCAGATCGTGTGGACTGAATTGTTTGGGTTCAGTTTAAAGGGATTTAGACTCTGATTGTAAGTGAGATCTGGTCTGATCATGTTTGATTGATTAGGGCTTGAGATCGGTAAGCTTCGATCGAGAGATTTGATGCTAGATCGGTGAGATCAAGAGCATTCAGAGATGAACGGTTAGATCTGGAACCTTAGGGTTTACTATGGTCTAGACCAAATCGCTTGGGCTGATTTAATTTGGTCTTGGACCAAAATTCAATTGAACCGGCTCATGTATGAGCGCATGGTTCAAAAGGGAGTGAGATAAGCGCTTGGTTCACTTTGAAGTGAACGCATAACCGCTTGAGACATTAAGGCTTACTATTTTTAGAAGCCATGTCTTAACGTTCAAATGGAACGTTTCTCACGTCGCCTATCATCTCCTCTCGACGTCTCCTCTCTCGAAGAGAGATAGAGTCTTCACGCCAAGGAGGTTACTCGGCCAAGCAAGAGAGATCTCAATCTTCTACACACGACAAGGGCACTTGAAGATCTTTGCTAGCACAAAGATCACCAAGAAGGAGCCACCTCTCTTCTTGTGTGCGGCACCTTTGGAGAAGAAGCGCTTGCATCTTTCTCTTCCAAGTCGCCATCTTCCTCATGGCTATGGTATGATCTCTATCGATCTATACAAGCATTTATATATGTTGATCATATGGCATGCAAAAGATGGAAAAAGAAACCCTTGCTTCCGCTCGAAATTTGTTATATGCGCCTTATATTAGGGTTTCACCCCTCCCCTTGAATTAGGGGACCTTTCACTTCCCCTCCAATCGGCGCTGATCCTTCAAGCAAGCATCCGCATGCGAGCAGATCCTGGCAGCAGGTCGGCTCTGTTCGGGCGCAGACAAAGATTCGGCAGCTGCTCTGTTCTGCTCCGGACTCGTGCGGCGGAGGCGCGTTCCTACATCCGGCGGCCTCTCCTTCTTCCTGCTGTGACTCTTCCTCTTCTTCCGGCGCCGAGCAGCGAGGTCCTGTGGCGATTGTGACCCTATTTTTCCCGGCGGCGGCATCTTTTGAATCCTACAGACGACAAGTTTTGCAGCGAACGCTGCCTCCACCCCTTCTTCTCCCACCGCCAGTGACTCCTCCTTCTTCCAGCGGCAGCTCCTCTCCCTTAGCGGCTGCTTCCACTCCTTGAGGCGGTGGCTTCTTCCGGCTTCCAGCGTGCAGCGGCTGCTACGCCTGTGCGCAGCGGCAGACGTGGCTGCATTTCCGTTCCTCCCCTCTCGCCGACAGCCTGTTCCTCCTTCCGAAGGCTAGCTTTCCCCGGTGAGCGCCGGTGGCCTTCCCCGCCGATCGAACGAACGAACGATTTGATCATTCGTCCGCGTCGAGCTCTACAGCAGAAGGTAAGTGTGGTTTGTTTTTATTTATTTTTAATTATTTATTAAGTATTCTAAATTCTGTTCCAAAGAATAAATAAGGGAAAACCTAATTTAATTTATATAATTGTTATTTTGGGGGGGGGGGGGGAATTGCATGATAATTAATTTGGGATAAAATTTATTTAAATAGGAAATCAAGGGTTGAGGGTATAGTTATAGATTGATACATATGATGAATAATAACAGAGGTTTATTTAAATTATTCAGTGGAATTGTTCAGGAAGATACTGTGATTTCAGAGGGATTAAGAATATCGGTATTCGAGGTAGGAATCTTACCCTATTCCTTTCTTACAGTGTTAATAATAGGATTTGCTACTTAATCCTTTGACTTGATATATGATGCATATGATAGAATTAATTGACACTGATATCTGATTGCTTCATCTGCTTGGTTTGTTTCTGAAATTCCTGTTGAACTCAATTATCTTGATTATTTGGTCATATTCTGTTTCCATATGAATGGTTAACAAACTTGTTTTGAGATATCTGATATATTGGCTTATGAGCCTGGTTGAACAATTGTGTATCTGAGATATTGACCTATAAGTATGTGGAATCGTTGTAAATATGTGATGATAAAGTCGTGATATATATTGACCTCTGACCTGGATGATTTATTCTCCAGTGGCCTGTTTATCTGAGTTATAGTTCCGACGCGCATCAGACTATCTGAGATGCCGGTACGGCACCGCCAGTTGTCTTGAGGACAATACTACGGATGTCAGTGTTGGACGCAAACACTCCGGGCTATTTAAGACAGTCATTCCATTGCATGAGCAACAATGGAAACACTCTGAAAATGAGTGCGGCTCTTAAGTGAGAAATGTTGGCCAGCTTGATGATTCGCACGACATTCGTATATTATTTGTATATCGTTGTTTCTGTCTTTGGATATCATGTTATTTGATTCCCTCACCATGTTTGTTGATTCCTACTTAGCATTTCTGCTAACTCCCTTTGTTTCTCTTCCAGGTACAGAGTTGGCTTCTAGGAGGGATAGAGTTGATAGATAGCTATATACCAGCCCAAGTTGAGATAGTTTGTCTTTTGTATTTTTATTTCAGTTGATTTGTTTACAAATTGAAAAGTATGTTTTTAGAGATTGTGTTATAAAACTGTTAATGTCAAATTTAGATTGTTCAATTTAATAAAGGATATGTGATTCTTGTAGTTTTTTGGTTCCTATCAATATTGTTACTCCCAAGGGAACCCTGAGCTAGAAATAGTCGGCTTCCCGCCGGGGCGTGACAGCAAGAGTATTTAGCGCAAAAAAATTTCTTTTAAATTAAATTCTATTGTATGATTATCGCTCTTTTGCCCGCTTATTTATATTAAGCTATGGCATCTCCTCCCTATGGTAGAGTGAACTAGCCAATTAAAGCAATCTTCGCTAGAGTTGGCGAAATTAAATTGCTAAGAAAAGCCTTCTAGGGTAGGCGCCACTACCATATATTTCTCTTAGCTTTATAGCAGGCACCTACCATCAATGTCTCCTGCTTACTTTTGCTATCCATGCACTAGTATTGGCATCTCTACCTGAAAAACATCAAGATTTATTTGCACATTTACTATTAGTAGGAACTATTGTTGGAATAAAAATAATAATAAACTTGTTGGCTCTATTTATTTATTTATTTATTTTACTTAGCCAATTTTAACTAATTTTAAATTGATTAATGATTACTAGTGGAAATGTGATCACTAAAAAATTTATAGTAAATTTTATATTGATTGTTCGATCTTTTTGAGCCATAATTATACTTTTTTGCTTGTTTTTAAACTTAATTTATTGATTATTTCAGGTAAAAAAGGGCTCATTTTCAATAGATTTGAGAAAATCAATAGCCGGATTAGAATCAGCGCGAAATTTCAAGCTCAAGAGTTAATTTCAAAAATTTTTTGATTTCACACCTGCGTTAAAAATGAACTAAAATTTTCAGGGGGGTGTGAAAATATTAATTGGGGGAACAGTCGCTGCCACCACAAAGCCGAGTCTTTCGCTGCCTTCTATTTTTGATTTTATTGAAGCAAAATTAGACAAATCAAAGCCCAAATCAAAAAAAGTAAAAGTACAAAGTTGTTCTATAAATTGAGGAGAATATTTCTGAAAGTCCCCTTCAAGGGGGAGCGCAAAGGGGGGTGAAACCCTAATAGGGGGCGCATGAAAAATTTCTAGGGTTTCAACTAGATCGATTGCATGAATACATATGATTAACTTGGTTATATTGCAAAGATCAAGTTAAGATCTTTTACCATAGCCATGATGAAGGAGGCGGCTTGGAAGCAAGAGAGCAAATAAGCACTCCTCCAAAGAAAACGCACACTAGATGAGAGATGGCTACCTCCTTGGATGTTCCTTGTGCTAGCAAGAAGCTCCCAAGTTTCTTGTCGTGTGTCGAAGTCGTGAGATGCTTGGCCGAACTCCCTTCTCGTCAAGGAAGAAACTCTCTCCAAGAGCCAAGGCGACAAAATGAATTGAATTGGCTATAATCTTTGAGGCGTTTTCAAGAGATGGCGTTTCATGACTTCCAAATATGGAAAGTCATGAAGCCATGCGCTCACCCATAAGAAAACCGCCCAAACACAATTAAGCCTTGAACCATGCGTTCACATATGTGAACCGGTTCAAGCCAACTCAATTCAATTCAATTCGGTCCAAAGACCAAACCAAAACAGCCCATGGTCTAGATCTCTCTGAACCAAATGGCTCAAGATCTAACCGTTCATTTCATGATGTTCCTGATCTCACCGATCTAGAATCATCTCTCTCGATCGAAGCTTACCGATCTCAAGCCCTAATCAATCAAACATGATCAGACCAGATCTCACTTACAATCAGAGTTTAAACTCCTTAAAACTGAACCTCAACAATTCAGTCCACACGATCAGGCTTAAGTAAGCCATATCATCAAATTGTGCGACCCTGAGGGTTTCCTTTAAATGTCGGTAACGATAACTTACGTTATCACGATCAGTGAGGGGTATCTAGCAACACATCACTGTCTCCCGATATAAAGGAAAGAGTCTTCCAAGACTACTCCCAAACCACAGCACAAGTGTTAATCCACTTCACTAGGCATACATGTTTCCTTTGCCACTGGATGTTCTTATTGGACAAGCGTGTCAAGCCTGTAGCTCCAATATGATGAGCATGATTAGATCAGATGAACATAGTCACCTGGGTATGGCCATACACTTTCTCAATCATCTCATTCGGGGGGGGGGGCCCTTTAGAACATCACACTCCTTAAGGAGACGGCAATCCTATATCTATCACTAGTGTCCTAACCTGACTCATGATCATTATCCAAGATAGTCTATAACCATTATATTTCAAATGATATTGAATTACCTCAAAACAATGACAATCATCATTTAGAAACACAAGTGATCTCAAGTCAGAGGACATGTGCCACTTGTTGCATACAAGGATTATTCACATTGTGACAAGCAATTGAATATCCTAGTAGGGTCTGTCCAGTACATCCAATGTACCCATGAGTCTACATCTTATTCCATGCTCGAAGCATCCTATAAGATTAGAACACATATTAGTCTCAATCATATCAAGGCTGTCTCATGTTCACCAAGATATCTCGACTAAGGACATTACAGCATGTCAGCCTAGCTGAACAGCATTGAGACATTATTCAGAAGCACACTTATTGCAGCAGACAATGTAACATACTGAATAACAACCATTGCCTTTATAAACATAAGAGTTTATATACATGATACTCATAGAATCCCAAGGCCTCAAACATTAGCCTTAAGGGCATACCCCAACAATCTCCCACTTGCACTTAATCTAATGGTTGAGTAATCTCAAACCCATATTATTACAGTGCTTCTCATGCTTCTGCTGCGCCAGAGGCTTGGTAAGCGGGTCAGCCAGATTGTCATCTGTATGAACCTTGCAGATTTTGATCTCGCCACGATCAATGATCTCCCGGATCAAGTGAAACCTTCTCTGTATGTGCTTGGACTTCTGGTGCGACCGTGGTTCCTTTGCTTGTGCGATTGCTCCAGTGTTATCACAGAAGATAACCAAAGGATCTGCACTCGAAGGAACAACACCAAGTTCCTGAATGAACTTACGAATCCACACTGCCTCCTTGGATGCTTCCGAGGCTGCAACATACTCGGCTTCTGTTGTGGAATCAGCAACAGTAGACTGTTTGAAACTTTTCCACACCACTGCTCCACCATTCAAGCTAAAAACATAGCCTGATTGCGATCGGAAATCATCCTGGTCCGACTGGAACGAAGCATCAGTATATCCTTCAATACTGAGTTCTTCCTGACCACCATATATCAAGAACATATCTTTGGTCCTCCGCAGATATTTAAAATGTTCTTGACCGCAATCCAGTGTGCCTGACCTGGATTACTTTGGAATCGACTGGTCACGCTTAACCCGTAAGCGACGTCTGGGCGAGTACACAACATCGCATACATTATGGACCCAATTGTTGGGGTATGCCCTTAAGGCTAATGTTTGAGGCCTTTGGGATTGTAACAGTATCATGTAATAAACTCTTGTGTTTATAAAGGCATGGTTATTATTCAGGTTGTTACCTTGTCTGCTGTAATAAGTGTACTTCTGATTAATGTCTCAAAGCTGTTCAGCTAGGCTGACATGCTATAATGTCCTTAGTCGATATATCTTGGTGAACATGAGACAGCCTTGATATGATTGAGACTAATATGTGTTCTAATCTTATAGGATGCTTCGAGCATGGAATAAGATGTAGACTCATGGGTACATTGGATGTACTGGACAGACCCTACTAGGATATTCTTATTGCTTGTCACAATGTGAATAATCCTTGTATGCTACAAGTGGCACATGTCCTTTGACTTGAGATCACTTGTGTCTCTGAATGATGATTGTCATTGTTTTGAGGTAGTTCAATATCATTTGAAAGATAATGGTTATAGACTATCTTGGATAATGAGCTTGAGTCAGGTTAGGGCACTAGTGATAGATAGAGGATTGCCATCTCCTTGTTGAAGGAGTGTGATGTTCTATAAGGGCCCCCCTAGATGAGATGATTGAGATAGTGTATGGCCATACCCAGATGACTATGTTCATCTGATCTAATCATGCTCATCATATTGGAGTCACAGGCTTGACACGCTTGTCCAATAAGAACATCCAGTGGCAAGGGACACATGCATGCCTTGTGAATAGATTCACACTTGTGCTGTGGTTTGGGAGTAGTCTTGGAAGACTCTTTCCTTTATATCGGGAGATAGTGATGTGTTGCTAGATACCCCTCACTGATCGTGATAACGTGAGTTATCGTTACCGACATTTAAAGGAAACCCTCAGGGTCGCACAATTGATGATATGGCTTACTTGAGTCAGATCGTGTGGACTGAATTGTTTGGATTCAGTTTAAAGGGATTTCATCTCTGATTGTAAGTGAGATCTGGTCTGATCATGTTTGATTGATTAGGGCTTGAGATCGGTAAGCTTCGATCGAGAGAGATGATGCTAGATCGGTGAGATCAGGAGCATCAGGAGATGAATGGTGAGATCTTGAGCCTTAGGGTTCAATATGGTCTAGACCACATGGCTTGAGCTATTTCGGTTTGGTTCATGAACCAAATGCGATTGGAACATGTTGGCTTGAACCGGTTCACAAAGGTGAACGCTTGGTTCAATGCTAATATGCGTTTTGGGTTGGAGTAAGCGCATGGCTTGATGATCATCCATTTATGGAAAGTCATCAAGGCCGGTTTCTCTTGAACGCCAAAACGCATATGCGTTCTTGTCTTCACTTCAATGCCTTGAACTTGGTTGGGCAAGAGGTTGACGATGAGAAGTGGTTTTGCAAGTGGAGCTCTCGGCCAAAAGGAAATCGTCTCTTCATCCCCTTACACACGGCAAGGACCCTTGAAGATTCTTGCTAGCACAAGCATCACAAGGGGTAGGCGATCTTCATCTTGTGTGTGAACTTTTGGAGGAGATCTAAGTTGCTCTCTTCTTCCAAGCCGACCTCCAAGCCAATGGCGTTGGTATGAATCTCCCTCTTGCTTCAATCAATTTATCATAGTTGATTATATGAGCATGTAAGCGATCATATATGATGAAACCCTAGCAAACTTGCATGCGCCCCCTACCTTAGGGTTTCGGCCCCCCTCTTGAAAGGGGTTTTATCCGCTTGCGCTCCCCCTTGAAGGGGACTCTTCAATTGGTATCAGAGCTAGGATCTCATATGGTCATATGATTGCTATGTTTGGTGATCCTTGTTTGCGCTTATGATCTAAGTTTTCTCATCATGCGTTAATACTAGTTGAAAGTATTTTGGTGGCGCATATATGAGATGTTTTTGGTGGCGCATGTGTAAGGTTAATTTTGTTGATGCATGCATATTGCTTACATTGTTGCGCATGTTACATGTTTTTGTTTCATCAAAACTTTATTTGCGCGCCTCTAACTAGATCTAAGCCGCACCTGCAATAAACCCTTAGACGGGTTGCTAGGGTTGAAAGCATCATCTAGTTTAGATCAACTTAGTCTGATCAGACCATCTGACAGCCTAGATGGGTCGACCAGATAGCACCTGTGCGCATGCACGTGGTGGCTATAGGTCGATTGCATCAAAGGCGTGTAGCGAGGTCTGGTTGAGACACCCTGTGAACACACATGAGTTAGGCCCGGGGTCACACCCGCTTGCCAGATCTCATGTTGGTTGTTCAGCCCTTGGCGCATGCATGGTTGACCATTAGGTCAACGCAAGTCAGTTAAGACTTGGTGCATGCAAAGGGCATGGATCTAACTAGATACGATGAGTGGATCCCTATCAATGGACCGTTGTAAGGTTGTAGGGCACATAAGACAAGTAAAATTGATTCCAATGGGATTTCGAAAAATTTTATTTTGTCTATGGATCACATGTTAATTGATTGATGCCATGATGCCTGTTTATTTAATCTTATGTGGGTTGCCCTTAATGTGTGCTGTGCTGGGGCCTGCGAGCCTGGTAAATTATTATTTTTGTGATTTGCGAATCACATTCTTAATTAATTAATTGTATAATTGACCTGCGAGTCAAGCTTGTCTAGATAGATCAAAATGTATTTTGATTAGACAAGAGCACAGAACACAATTGCAAAGGCGCATGCAGCTGGTGGGCGCACCTGAGCTGCAGAGGGCGCTTAGGCCCTGGTCTGGGCCAGATGAGAGGCAACAAGACCCAAGAAGCAAGTGAAGACTTAAGATAACTTAAGGTCTTACTTAGGGTCAATGGGCTTTTACCACATAAGATCCATGCTTTCTGTTATTGTTTAAATAAGTAGAACAGCATGAGTTATTTATCTTCTGCTATAGCCATAGGATTTGCCTGATAGTAAGAAGATAAAAGACCGTTAAAATCCAACGCTAACATATCAAGCTCGTAAGCCTTCTGACGCAAAACCTCACTGTTCTGATTATCGTTGGAGCCGTGTTGTACCCACTCAGTGGGCACGTCCATCTATCTTCAGACGGTGCGGGATTTCACCTGCGTGTTACAGAGAAGGGATTTATCGCTTCTCGTTGCTCAGCATAGCACGTGGTGGTCCAGGGAGTAGGTCGGGTCAGCTTGACCATGTAGGCTACATATGTGGAGCATATGGTAGCACATGGAGGCAGCCATCTGCGGGGTCAGAGATTGTGTTGTACCAACTCAGTTGGCACAGTCTGCTGGATTGCCCAGATGAAGGGGAATCGCACGGGTTGGCGATTGGCAGGGACTGCCTACCAGAGATTAGTGCTTGTACTCTCTGTGCATCTTATCTCGCCTGAGCGGGACGCGGAGACCAAGTATGAAATCTGGATCCCATCTCACTAAAAGAGTGTTACTCTTTCGGACTGTTTACTGGATTTTTCAGTCAGACAAAATAGTGAGAAAAAGAATCTTTCTTAAGTCCTGGATTGATTCTAAACATTGATACTGACCTTGCTGTTCTTGCATTGTTGTAGATTCCTGCAGCAACGAACACCATGAGCTTCAATGTGCGATCCCTACTGGAAAGGGAGAAGTTTGCTGGGCCGAACTTCTCTGACTGGTTCGGACACCTTAAGATCGTTCTTAAGGCAGAGAGGAAACTGTATGTCCTCGAGACGGCTGTGCCGCCTCAACCCGCTGCGAACGCCGCAAGGGCGGTTCGTGAAGCCTATGAAAAGCACGTCAATGATAGCGTTGATGTCGCTTGCCTGATGCTAGCGTCTATGACGCCACCGCTGCAGCGTCAGCATGAGGATATGTCGGCTATAGAGATTATAGCGAACCTCAAGATGCTGTATGCTGCACAGGCGAGGACAGAACGCTATAATCTGACGAAGCTCTTCTTTCAGAGCAAACTGGCTGAAGGGAGCCCAGTGGGAGCTCACGTGCTCAAGATGATTGGGCACAAGGAGGCTCTGGAGAAACTTGGGCATACCGTCAACCAGGAGCTTGCTGTAGACATCATTCTGCAGTCTCTTCCGCCCTCTTTCGATGCGTTCATCATTAACTTTAATATGAACAAAATCGATTGTACACCGGCAGAGCTGTTGAATATGCTCTTGACTACTGAGGAAACTCTGAAGGGAAGGCCTTCAACCTCTGTCTTGATGGTTCCTTCAAGGAACAAGAAGAAGGGGAAGAAGGGCAAGGCCCCTGTCAAGAACTACAGTAAGGCTCTGAAACAGAAGGTGAAGCGGTCCAAGGACAACAGGTGTTTCCACTGTGGCCAGCTGGGTCACTGGAAAAAGGACTGTAAAGCGCTCCAAGGAGATAAGAGGGGAAGCATCGCTTCTGGCTCAGGTATTTACGTGACGGAAGTCATGGTTTCATCTTCTTCTATTTCATGGGTGTTGGACACTGCATGTGGAGTTCACATTTGTTCAAATGTACAGGAACTCAAGAGAAGAAGGCAGGTGGGACAGCATGAGGTAGACCTACGCGTTGGAAACGGGGCACGGGTTGCTGCTGTTGCTGTAGGAGACTATTTCATTTCTTTACCATCTGGCATTGTATTAGAATTAAACAATTGTTATTTTGTACCCAGTATAACTAAAAATATTGTCTCTATTCCTGCTCTTGTCAGGAAAGGATTTGCCTTTGAATGCAATATTTCAAAGTGTGTTTTATCTTTAGATAATATTGTTTATGCAACTGGTTCAATTAACAATGGGTTATACATGTTGGACATGGAAAGTTCTATACAAAGTGTTGATGTTAAGAAAGCCAAGTATGCTGATGACAGCACCTTGCTATGGCATAGTCGTTTAGGCCATATTAACGAGAAGCGCATTAAGCGGTTGCATGATCATGGACTGCTGGGATCATTCTCCTATGAGGAGATTGATACATGCAAAGCTTGTTTGATGGGTAAAATGACGAAGTCACCTTTTCCTAACAAAGGTCAAAGGGCTTCAGGTTTACTTGACCTTATACACAGTGATGTGTGTGGGCCTTTTAGTAAACATGCCAGAGGTGGCTATCAGTACTTCATTACCTTTACTGATGATTTCAGTAGGTATGGTTATGTCTATCTTATGAGACATAAAAGTGAATCTTTTGACAGGTTCAAAGAGTTCAAAAATGAAGTACAAAATCAGTTAGGCCAAAATATCAAGGCACTTCGTTCTGATCGAGGTGGTGAATACCTAAGTCATGCGTTTACTGACTATCTAAAAGAGTGTGGGATTATCTCACAGCTCACTCCGCCAGGAACACCGCAATGGAATGGTGTGTCCGAGAGGAGAAATAGAACGTTACTTGATATGGTTCGTTCTATGATGAGTCAGGCTACTCTTCCATACTCCTTTTGGGGATTTGCACTGGAAACAGCTGCAAAGGTACTAAACCGAGTGCCATCCAAGGCAGTTTCTAAGACGCCATATGAGTTATGGTGTGGGAAACAGCCGAGCTTGACATTTATCAGGATCTGGGGTTGCGAGGCTTATGTCAAAAAGCTCGCCTCTGGGAAACTGGAGAGCAGATCTGAGAAATGTATATTTGTCGGTTACCCTAAGGAAACTAAGGGTTATTATTTCTACGATCCCAAAGAGAACAAAGTATTTGTTGCTCGGACGGCCATATTTCTTGAGAAGGAGTTTCTTCTGCAAGAGGCCAGTGGGAGAGAAATAAAGCTGGATGAGAATCCAGAGGATGGACAAAGTAGTCAAGCACAGTTGGATGTGCCTGAGCCGGTGGATCAGGTTATTGAACAACCTGAGGCTCAAATATCACGGGAACCGCGAAGATCGGGAAGGATCCGTCGACAGCCTGAGCGCTATGACGGAGTCTACATCATTGATAATGATGAACCCCTCACTTATGCGGATGCGGTCAGTGGACCGGAGTCAGCTAGATGGCTTGATGCTATGCGAGCCGAAATGGACTCCATGTCAGATAACCAAGTCTGGGATTTGGTTGATCCGCCTCCGGGAGTAATCCCTATAGGCTGTAAATGGATCTTCAAGAAGAAGATTGACATGGATGGTAACGTAGTTACCTATAAAGGCAGGCTAGTTGCAAAAGGTTTCAAACAAATCTACGGGATAGATTATGATGAAACTTTCTCACCTGTAGCTATGTTTAAGTCTATTCGGATTCTTTTCGCGATAGCTGCATATTACGATTATGAGATCTGGCAGATGGATGTGAAGACAGCTTTCCTTAATGGAAATCTGGATGAGGATGTGTATATGACACAACCTGAGGGTTTCACGAATCCATCAGATCGTCATAAAATATGCAAGTTAAAGAAGTCTATTTATGGACTTAAGCAAGCATCAAGAAGCTGGAATATTCGTTTTGATGAATCAATCTCTGAGTTTGGTTTCATCAAGAACGAAGATGACCCGTGTGTATATAAGAGGTTTAGTGGGAGCGTGATTACTTTCCTAGTCCTCTACGTCGACGATATCTTGATCATTGGAAACGATATTCCTGAACTGCATGCTGTTAAAGCATGGTTAGGAAAATGTTTCCAGATGAAAGATCTAGGAGAAGCAGCCTATGTGTTAGGTGTGAAGATCTACAGGGATAGATCTAAGAGGCTTCTCGGGCTGTGCCAGAGTACGTACATCGATAAAGTCCTGGAGAGATTCCATTTAGAGAATTCTAAAAGAGGATATCTGCCAGTCAGACATGGTCTGAATCTTTCGAAGAGTCAGTGTCCACAAACACAGACTGAGAAAGATGAAATGGACAATACGCCTTATGCTTCGGCTATTGGGTCCATTATGTATGCGATGTTGTGTACTCGCCCAGACGTCGCTTACGGGTTAAGCGTGACCAGTCGGTTCCAAAGTAATCCAGGTATGGCGCACTGGATTGCGGTCAAGAACATTTTAAAATATCTGCGGAGGACCAAAGATAAGTTCTTGATATATGGTGGTCAGGAAGAACTCAGTATTGAAGGATATACTGACGCTTCGTTCTAGTCGGACCAGGATGATTTCCGATCGCAATCAGGCTATGTTTTTAGCTTGAATGGTGGAGCAGTGGTGTGGAAAAGTTTCAAACAGTCAACTGTTGCTGATTCCACAACAGAAGCCGAGTATGTTGCAGCCTCGGAAGCATCCAAGGAGGCAGTGTGGATTCGTAAGTTCGTGAGAGAACTTGGTGTTGTTCCTTCGAGTGCTGATCCTTTGGTTATCTTCTGTGATAACACTGGAGCCATCGCACAAGCAAAGGAACCACGGTCGCACCAGAAGTCCAAGCACATACAGAGACGGTTTCACTTGATCCGGGAGATCATTGATCGTGGCGAGATCAAAATCTGCAAGGTTCATACAGATGACAATCTGGCAGACCCGCTTACTAAGCCTCTGGCGCAGCAGAAGCATGAGAAGCACTATAATAATATGGGTTTGAGGTTTCTCAACCATTAGATTAAGTGCAAGTGGGAGATTGTTGGGGTATGCCCTTAAGGCTAATGTTTGAGGCCTTTGGGATTGTAACAGTATCATGTAATAAACTCTTGTGTTTATAAAGGCATGGTTATTATTCAGGTTGTTACCTTGTCTGCTGTAATAAGTGTACTTCTGATTAATGTCTCAAAGCTGTTCAGCTAGGCTGACATGCTATAATGTCCTTAGTCGATATATCTTGGTGAACATGAGACAGCCTTGATATGATTGAGACTAATATGTGTTCTAATCTTATAGGATGCTTCGAGCATGGAATAAGATGTAGACTCATGGGTACATTGGATGTACTGGACAGACCCTACTAGGATATTCTTATTGCTTGTCACAATGTGAATAATCCTTGTATGCTACAAGTGGCACATGTCCTTTGACTTGAGATCACTTGTGTCTCTGAATGATGATTGTCATTGTTTTGAGGTAGTTCAATATCATTTGAAAGATAATGGTTATAGACTATCTTGGATAATGAGCTTGAGTCAGGTTAGGGCACTAGTGATAGATAGAGGATTGCCGTCTCCTTGTTGAAGGAGTGTGATGTTCTATAAGGGCCCCCCTAGATGAGATGATTGAGATAGTGTATGGCCATACCCAGATGACTATGTTCATCTGATCTAATCATGCTCATCATATTGGAGTCACAGGCTTGACACGCTTGTCCAATAAGAACATCCAGTGGCAAGGGACACATGCATGCCTTGTGAATAGATTCACACTTGTGCTGTGGTTTGGGAGTAGTCTTGGAAGACTCTTTCCTTTATATCGGGAGATAGTGATGTGTTGCTAGATACCCCTCACTGATCGTGATAACGTGAGTTATCGTTACCGACATTTAAAGGAAACCCTCAGGGTCGCACAATTGATGATATGGCTTACTTGAGTCAGATCGTGTGGACTGAATTGTTTGGATTCAGTTTAAAGGGATTTCATCTCTGATTGTAAGTGAGATCTGGTCTGATCATGTTTGATTGATTAGGGCTTGAGATCGGTAAGCTTCGATCGAGAGAGATGATGCTAGATCGGTGAGATCAGGAGCATCAGGAGATGAATGGTGAGATCTTGAGCCTTAGGGTTCAATATGGTCTAGACCACATGGCTTGAGCTATTTCGGTTTGGTTCATGAACCAAATGCGATTGGAACATGTTGGCTTGAACCGGTTCACAAAGGTGAACGCTTGGTTCAATGCTAATATGCGTTTTGGGTTGGAGTAAGCGCATGGCTTGATGATCATCCATTTATGGAAAGTCATCAAGGCCGGTTTCTCTTGAACGCCAAAACGCATATGCGTTCTTGTCTTCACTTCAATGCCTTGAACTTGGTTGGGCAAGAGGTTGACGATGAGAAGTGGTTTTGCAAGTGGAGCTCTCGGCCAAAAGGAAATCGTCTCTTCATCCCCTTACACACGGCAAGGACCCTTGAAGATTCTTGCTAGCACAAGCATCACAAGGGGTAGGCGATCTTCATCTTGTGTGTGAACTTTTGGAGGAGATCTAAGTTGCTCTCTTCTTCCAAGCCGACCTCCAAGCCAATGGCGTTGGTATGAATCTCCCTCTTGCTTCAATCAATTTATCATAGTTGATTATATGAGCATGTAAGCGATCATATATGATGAAACCCTAGCAAACTTGCATGCGCCCCCTACCTTAGGGTTTCGGCCCCCCTCTTGAAAGGGGTTTTATCCGCTTGCGCTCCCCCTTGAAGGGGACTCTTCAATTGGTATCAGAGCTAGGATCTCATATGGTCATATGATTGCTATGTTTGGTGATCCTTGTTTGCGCTTATGATCTAAGTTTTCTCATCATGCGTTAATACTAGTTGAAAGTATTTTGGTGGCGCATATATGAGATGTTTTTGGTGGCGCATGTGTAAGGTTAATTTTGTTGATGCATGCATATTGCTTACATTGTTGCGCATGTTACATGTTTTTGTTTCATCAAAACTTTATTTGCGCGCCTCTAACTAGATCTAAGCCGCACCTGCAATAAACCCTTAGACGGGTTGCTAGGGTTGAAAGCATCATCTAGTTTAGATCAACTTAGTCTGATCAGACCATCTGATAGCCTAGATGGGTCGACCAGATAGCACCTGTGCGCATGCACGTGGTGGCTATAGGTCGATTGCATCAAAGGCGTGTAGCGAGGTCTGGTTGAGACACCCTGTGAACACACATGAGTTAGGCCCGGGGTCACACCCGCTTGCCAGATCTCATGTTGGTTGTTCAGCCCTTGGCGCATGCATGGTTGACCATTAGGTCAACGCAAGTCAGTTAAGACTTGGTGCATGCAAAGGGCATGGATCTAACTAGATACGATGAGTGGATCCCTATCAATGGACCGTTGTAAGGTTGTAGGGCACATAAGACAAGTAAAATTGATTCCAATGGGATTTCGAAAAATTTTATTTTGTCTATGGATCACATGTTAATTGATTGATGCCATGATGCCTGTTTATTTAATCTTATGTGGGTTGCCCTTAATGTGTGCTGTGCTGGGGCCTGCGAGCCTGGTAAATTATTATTTTTGTGATTTGCGAATCACATTCTTAATTAATTAATTGTATAATTGACCTGCGAGTCAAGCTTGTCTAGATAGATCAAAATGTATTTTGATTAGACAAGAGCACAGAACACAATTGCAAAGGCGCATGCAGCTGGTGGGCGCACCTGAGCTGCAGAGGGCGCTTAGGCCCTGGTCTGGGCCAGATGAGAGGCAACAAGACCCAAGAAGCAAGTGAAGACTTAAGATAACTTAAGGTCTTACTTAGGGTCAATGGGCTTTTACCACATAAGATCCATGCTTTCTGTTATTGTTTAAATAAGTAGAACAGCATGAGTTATTTATCTTCTGCTATAGCCATAGGATTTGCCTGATAGTAAGAAGATAAAAGACCGTTAAAATCCAACGCTAACATATCAAGCTCGTAAGCCTTCTGACGCGAAACCTCACTGTTCTGATTATCGTTGGAGCCGTGTTGTACCCACTCAGTGGGCACGTCCATCTATCTTCAGACGGTGCGGGATTTCACCTGCGTGTTACAGAGAAGGGATTTATCGCTTCTCGTTGCTCAGCATAGCACGTGGTGGTCCAGGGAGTAGGTCGGGTCAGCTTGACCATGTAGGCTACATATGTGGAGCATATGGTAGCACATGGAGGCAGCCATCTGCGGGGTCAGAGATTGTGTTGTACCAACTCAGTTGGCACAGTCTGCTGGATTGCCCAGATGAAGGGGAATCGCACGGGTTGGCGATTGGCAGGGACTGCCTACCAGAGATTAGTGCTTGTACTCTCTGTGCATCTTATCTCGCCTGAGCGGGACGCGGAGACCAAGTATGAAATCTGGATCCCATCTCACTAAAAGAGTGTTACTCTTTCGGACTGTTTACTGGATTTTTCAGTCAGACAAAATAGTGAGAAAAAGAATCTTTCTTAAGTCCTGGATTGATTCTAAACATTGATACTGACCTTGCTGTTCTTGCATTGTTGTAGATTCCTGCAGCAACGAACACCATGAGCTTCAATGTGCGATCCCTACTGGAAAGGGAGAAGTTTGCTGGGCCGAACTTCTCTGACTGGTTCGGACACCTTAAGATCGTTCTTAAGGCAGAGAGGAAACTGTATGTCCTCGAGACGGCTGTGCCGCCTCAACCCGCTGCGAACGCCGCAAGGGCGGTTCGTGAAGCCTATGAAAAGCACGTCAATGATAGCATTGATGTCGCTTGCCTGATGCTAGCGTCTATGACGCCACCGCTGCAGCGTCAGCATGAGGATATGTCGGCTATAGAGATTATAGCGAACCTCAAGATGCTGTATGCTGCACAGGCGAGGACAGAACGCTATAATCTGACGAAGCTCTTCTTTCAGAGCAAACTGGCTGAAGGGAGCCCAGTGGGAGCTCACGTGCTCAAGATGATTGGGCACAAGGAGGCTCTGGAGAAACTGGGGCATACCGTCAACCAGGAGCTTGCTGTAGACATCATTCTGCAGTCTCTTCCGCCCTCTTTCGATGCGTTCATCATTAACTTTAATATGAACAAAATCGATTGTACACCGGCAGAGCTGTTGAATATGCTCTTGACTACTGAGGAAACTCTGAAGGGAAGGCCTTCAACCTCTGTCTTGATGGTTCCTTCAAGGAACAAGAAGAAGGGGAAGAAGGGCAAGGCCCCTGTCAAGAACTACAGTAAGGCTCTGAAACAGAAGGTGAAGCGGTCCAAGGACAACAGGTGTTTCCACTGTGGCCAGCTGGGTCACTGGAAAAAGGACTGTAAAGCGCTCCAAGGAGATAAGAGGGGAAGCATCGCTTCTGGCTCAGGTATTTATGTGACGGAAGTCATGGTTTCATCTTCTTCTATTTCATGGGTGTTGGACACTGCATGTGGAGTTCACATTTGTTCAAATGTACAGGAACTCAAGAGAAGAAGGCAGGTGGGACAGCATGAGGTAGACCTACGCGTTGGAAACGGGGTACGGGTTGCTGCTGTTGCTGTAGGAGACTATTTCATTTCTTTACCATCTGGCATTGTATTAGAATTAAACAATTGTTATTTTGTACCCAGTATAACTAAAAATATTGTCTCTATTCCTGCTCTTGTCAGGAAAGGATTTGCCTTTGAATGCAATATTTCAAAGTGTGTTTTATCTTTAGATAATATTGTTTATGCAACTGGTTCAATTAACAATGGGTTATACATGTTGGACATGGAAAGTTCTATACAAAGTGTTGATGTTAAGAAAGCCAAGTATGCTGATGACAGCACCTTGCTATGGCATAGTCGTTTAGGCCATATTAACGAGAAGCGCATTAAGCGGTTGCATGATCATGGACTGCTGGGATCATTCTCCTATGAGGAGATTGATACATGCAAAGCTTGTTTGATGGGTAAAATGACGAAGTCACCTTTTCCTAACAAAGGTCAAAGGGCTTCAGGTTTACTTGACCTTATACACAGTGATGTGTGTGGGCCTTTTAGTAAACATGCCAGAGGTGGCTATCAGTACTTCATTACCTTTACTGATGATTTCAGTAGGTATGGTTATGTCTATCTTATGAGACATAAAAGTGAATCTTTTGACAGGTTCAAAGAGTTCAAAAATGAAGTACAAAATCAGTTAGGCCAAAATATCAAGGCACTTCGTTCTGATCGAGGTGGTGAATACCTAAGTCATGCGTTTACTGACTATCTAAAAGAGTGTGGGATTATCTCACAGCTCACTCCGCCAGGAACACCGCAATGGAATGGTGTGTCCGAGAGGAGAAATAGAACGTTACTTGATATGGTTCATTCTATGATGAGTCAGGCTACTCTTCCATACTCCTTTTGGGGATTTGCACTGGAAACAGCTGCAAAGGTACTAAACCGAGTGCCATCCAAGGCAGTTTCTAAGACGCCATATGAGTTATGGTGTGGGAAACAGCCGAGCTTGACATTTATCAGGATCTGGGGTTGCGAGGCTTATGTCAAAAAGCTCGCCTCTGGGAAACTGGAGAGCAGATCTGAGAAATGTATATTTGTCGGTTACCCTAAGGAAACTAAGGGTTATTATTTCTACGATCCCAAAGAGAACAAAGTATTTGTTGCTCGGACGGCCATATTTCTTGAGAAGGAGTTTCTTCTGCAAGAGGCCAGTGGGAGAGAAATAAAGCTGGATGAGAATCCAGAGGATGGACAAAGTAGTCAAGCACAGTTGGATGTGCCTGAGCCGGTGGATCAGGTTATTGAACAACCTGAGGCTCAAATATCACGGGAACCGCGAAGATCGGGAAGGATCCGTCGACAGCCTGAGCGCTATGACGGAGTCTACATCATTGATAATGATGAACCCCTCACTTATGCGGATGCGGTCAGTGGACCGGAGTCAGCTAGATGGCTTGATGCTATGCGAGCCGAAATGGACTCCATGTCAGATAACCAAGTCTGGGATTTGGTTGATCCGCCTCCGGGAGTAATCCCTATAGGCTGTAAATGGATCTTCAAGAAGAAGATTGACATGGATGGTAACGTAGTTACCTATAAAGGCAGGCTAGTTGCGAAAGGTTTCAAACAAATCTACGGGATAGATTATGATGAAACTTTCTCACCTGTAGCTATGTTTAAGTCTATTCGGATTCTTTTCGCGATAGCTGCATATTACGATTATGAGATCTGGCAGATGGATGTGAAGACAGCTTTCCTTAATGGAAATCTGGATGAGGATGTGTATATGACACAACCTGAGGGTTTCACGAATCCATCAGATCGTCATAAAATATGCAAGTTAAAGAAGTCTATTTATGGACTTAAGCAAGCATCAAGAAGCTGGAATATTCGTTTTGATGAATCAATCTCTGAGTTTGGTTTCATCAAGAACGAAGATGACCCGTGTGTATATAAGAGGTTTAGTGGGAGCGTGATTACTTTCCTAGTCCTCTACGTCGACGATATCTTGATCATTGGAAACGATATTCCTGAACTGCATGCTGTTAAAGCATGGTTAGGAAAATGTTTCCAGATGAAAGATCTAGGAGAAGCAGCCTATGTGTTAGGTGTGAAGATCTACAGGGATAGATCTAAGAGGCTTCTCGGGCTGTGCCAGAGTACGTACATCGATAAAGTCCTGGAGAGATTCCATTTAGAGAATTCTAAAAGAGGATATCTGCCAGTCAGACATGGTCTGAATCTTTCGAAGAGTCAGTGTCCACAAACACAGACTGAGAAAGATGAAATGGACAATACGCCTTATGCTTCGGCTATTGGGTCCATTATGTATGCGATGTTGTGTACTCGCCCAGACGTCGCTTACGGGTTAAGCGTGACCAGTCGGTTCCAAAGTAATCCAGGTATGGCGCACTGGATTGCGGTCAAGAACATTTTAAAATATCTGCGGAGGACCAAAGATAAGTTCTTGATATATGGTGGTCAGGAAGAACTCAGTATTGAAGGATATACTGACGCTTCGTTCCAGTCGGACCAGGATGATTTCCGATCGCAATCAGGCTATGTTTTTACCTTGAATGGTGGAGCAGTGGTGTGGAAAAGTTTCAAACAGTCAACTGTTGCTGATTCCACAACAGAAGCCGAGTATGTTGCAGCCTCGGAAGCATCCAAGGAGGCAGTGTGGATTCGTAAGTTCGTGAGAGAACTTGGTGTTGTTCCTTCGAGTGCTGATCCTTTGGTTATCTTCTGTGATAACACTGGAGCCATCGCACAAGCAAAGGAACCACGGTCGCACCAGAAGTCCAAGCACATACAGAGACGGTTTCACTTGATCCGGGAGATCATTGATCGTGGCGAGATCAAAATCTGCAAGGTTCATACAGATGACAATCTGGCAGACCCGCTTACTAAGCCTCTGGCGCAGCAGAAGCATGAGAAGCACTGTAATAATATGGGTTTGAGGTTTCTCAACCATTAGATTAAGTGCAAGTGGGAGATTGTTGGGGTATGCCCTTAAGGCTAATGTTTGAGGCCTTTGGGATTGTAACAGTATCATGTAATAAACTCTTGTGTTTATAAAGGCATGGTTATTATTCAGGTTGTTACCTTGTCTGCTGTAATAAGTGTACTTCTGATTAATGTCTCAAAGCTGTTCAGCTAGGCTGACATGCTATAATGTCCTTAGTCGATATATCTTGGTGAACATGAGACAGCCTTGATATGATTGAGACTAATATGTGTTCTAATCTTATAGGATGCTTCGAGCATGGAATAAGATGTAGACTCATGGGTACATTGGATGTACTGGACAGACCCTACTAGGATATTCTTATTGCTTGTCACAATGTGAATAATCCTTGTATGCTACAAGTGGCACATGTCCTTTGACTTGAGATCACTTGTGTCTCTGAATGATGATTGTCATTGTTTTGAGGTAGTTCAATATCATTTGAAAGATAATGGTTATAGACTATCTTGGATAATGAGCTTGAGTCAGGTTAGGGCACTAGTGATAGATAGAGGATTGCCGTCTCCTTGTTGAAGGAGTGTGATGTTCTATAAGGGCCCCCCTAGATGAGATGATTGAGATAGTGTATGGCCATACCCAGATGACTATGTTCATCTGATCTAATCATGCTCATCATATTGGAGTCACAGGCTTGACACGCTTGTCCAATAAGAACATCCAGTGGCAAGGGACACATGCATGCCTTGTGAATAGATTCACACTTGTGCTGTGGTTTGGGAGTAGTCTTGGAAGACTCTTTCCTTTATATCGGGAGATAGTGATGTGTTGCTAGATACCCCTCACTGATCGTGATAACGTGAGTTATCGTTACCGACATTTAAAGGAAACCCTCAGGGTCGCACAATTGATGATATGGCTTACTTGAGTCAGATCGTGTGGACTGAATTGTTTGGATTCAGTTTAAAGGGATTTCATCTCTGATTGTAAGTGAGATCTGGTCTGATCATGTTTGATTGATTAGGGCTTGAGATCGGTAAGCTTCGATCGAGAGAGATGATGCTAGATCGGTGAGATCAGGAGCATCAGGAGATGAATGGTGAGATCTTGAGCCTTAGGGTTCAATATGGTCTAGACCACATGGCTTGAGCTATTTCGGTTTGGTTCATGAACCAAATGCGATTGGAACATGTTGGCTTGAACCGGTTCACAAAGGTGAACGCTTGGTTCAATGCTAATATGCGTTTTGGGTTGGAGTAAGCGCATGGCTTGATGATCATCCATTTATGGAAAGTCATCAAGGCCGGTTTCTCTTGAACGCCAAAACGCATATGCGTTCTTGTCTTCACTTCAATGCCTTGAACTTGGTTGGGCAAGAGGTTGACGATGAGAAGTGGTTTTGCAAGTGGAGCTCTCGGCCAAAAGGAAATCGTCTCTTCATCCCCTTACACACGGCAAGGACCCTTGAAGATTCTTGCTAGCACAAGCATCACAAGGGGTAGGCGATCTTCATCTTGTGTGTGAACTTTTGGAGGAGATCTAAGTTGCTCTCTTCTTCCAAGCCGACCTCCAAGCCAATGGCGTTGGTATGAATCTCCCTCTTGCTTCAATCAATTTATCATAGTTGATTATATGAGCATGTAAGCGATCATATATGATGAAACCCTAGCAAACTTGCATGCGCCCCCTACCTTAGGGTTTCGGCCCCCCTCTTGAAAGGGGTTTTATCCGCTTGCGCTCCCCCTTGAAGGGGACTCTTCAATTGGTATCAGAGCTAGGATCTCATATGGTCATATGATTGCTATGTTTGGTGATCCTTGTTTGCGCTTATGATCTAAGTTTTCTCATCATGCGTTAATACTAGTTGAAAGTATTTTGGTGGCGCATATATGAGATGTTTTTGGTGGCGCATGTGTAAGGTTAATTTTGTTGATGCATGCATATTGCTTACATTGTTGCGCATGTTACATGTTTTTGTTTCATCAAAACTTTATTTGCGCGCCTCTAACTAGATCTAAGCCGCACCTGCAATAAACCCTTAGACGGGTTGCTAGGGTTGAAAGCATCATCTAGTTTAGATCAACTTAGTCTGATCAGACCATCTGACAGCCTAGATGGGTCGACCAGATAGCACCTGTGCGCATGCACGTGGTGGCTATAGGTCGATTGCATCAAAGGCGTGTAGCGAGGTCTGGTTGAGACACCCTGTGAACACACATGAGTTAGGCCCGGGGTCACACCCGCTTGCCAGATCTCATGTTGGTTGTTCAGCCCTTGGCGCATGCATGGTTGACCATTAGGTCAACGCAAGTCAGTTAAGACTTGGTGCATGCAAAGGGCATGGATCTAACTAGATACGATGAGTGGATCCCTATCAATGGACCGTTGTAAGGTTGTAGGGCACATAAGACAAGTAAAATTGATTCCAATGGGATTTCGAAAAATTTTATTTTGTCTATGGATCACATGTTAATTGATTGATGCCATGATGCCTGTTTATTTAATCTTATGTGGGTTGCCCTTAATGTGTGCTGTGCTGGGGCCTACGAGCCTGGTAAATTATTATTTTTGTGATTTGCGAATCACATTCTTAATTAATTAATTGTATAATTGACCTGCGAGTCAAGCTTGTCTAGATAGATCAAAATGTATTTTGATTAGACAAGAGCACAGAACACAATTGCAAAGGCGCATGCAGCTGGTGGGCGCACCTGAGCTGCAGAGGGCGCTTAGGCCCTGGTCTGGGCCAGATGAGAGGCAACAAGACCCAAGAAGCAAGTGAAGACTTAAGATAACTTAAGGTCTTACTTAGGGTCAATGGGCTTTTACCACATAAGATCCATGCTTTCTGTTATTGTTTAAATAAGTAGAACAGCATGAGTTATTTATCTTCTGCTATAGCCATAGGATTTGCCTGATAGTAAGAAGATAAAAGACCGTTAAAATCCAACGCTAACATATCAAGCTCGTAAGCCTTCTGACGCGAAACCTCACTGTTCTGATTATCGTTGGAGCCGTGTTGTACCCACTCAGTGGGCACGTCCATCTATCTTCAGACGGTGCGGGATTTCACCTGCGTGTTACAGAGAAGGGATTTATCGCTTCTCGTTGCTCAGCATAGCACGTGGTGGTCCAGGGAGTAGGTCGGGTCAGCTTGACCATGTAGGCTACATATGTGGAGCATATGGTAGCACATGGAGGCAGCCATCTGCGGGGTCAGAGATTGTGTTGTACCAACTCAGTTGGCACAGTCTGCTGGATTGCCCAGATGAAGGGGAATCGCACGGGTTGGCGATTGGCAGGGACTGCCTACCAGAGATTAGTGCTTGTACTCTCTGTGCATCTTATCTCGCCTGAGCGGGACGCGGAGACCAAGTATGAAATCTGGATCCCATCTCACTAAAAGAGTGTTACTCTTTCGGACTGTTTACTGGATTTTTCAGTCAGACAAAATAGTGAGAAAAAGAATCTTTCTTAAGTCCTAGATTGATTCTAAACATTGATACTGACCTTGCTGTTCTTGCATTGTTGTAGATTCCTGCAGCAACGAACACCATGAGCTTCAATGTGCGATCCCTACTGGAAAGGGAGAAGTTTGCTGGGCCGAACTTCTCTGACTGGTTCGGACACCTTAAGATCGTTCTTAAGGCAGAGAGGAAACTGTATGTCCTCGAGACGGCTGTGCCGCCTCAACCCGCTGCGAACGCCGCAAGGGCGGTTCGTGAAGCCTATGAAAAGCACGTCAATGATAGCATTGATGTCGCTTGCCTGATGCTAGCGTCTATGACGCCACCGCTGCAGCGTCAGCATGAGGATATGTCGGCTATAGAGATTATAGCGAACCTCAAGATGCTGTATGCTGCACAGGCGAGGACAGAACGCTATAATCTGACGAAGCTCTTCTTTCAGAGCAAACTGGCTGAAGGGAGCCCAGTGGGAGCTCACGTGCTCAAGATGATTGGGCACAAGGAGGCTCTGGAGAAACTGGGGCATACCGTCAACCAGGAGCTTGCTGTAGACATCATTCTGCAGTCTCTTCCGCCCTCTTTCGATGCGTTCATCATTAACTTTAATATGAACAAAATCGATTGTACACCGGCAGAGCTGTTGAATATGCTCTTGACTACTGAGGAAACTCTGAAGGGAAGGCCTTCAACCTCTGTCTTGATGGTTCCTTCAAGGAACAAGAAGAAGGGGAAGAAGGGCAAGGCCCCTGTCAAGAACTACAGTAAGGCTCTGAAACAGAAGGTGAAGCGGTCCAAGGACAACAGGTGTTTCCACTGTGGCCAGCTGGGTCACTGGAAAAAGGACTGTAAAGCGCTCCAAGGAGATAAGAGGGGAAGCATCGCTTCTGGCTCAGGTATTTATGTGACGGAAGTCATGGTTTCATCTTCTTCTATTTCATGGGTGTTGGACACTGCATGTGGAGTTCACATTTGTTCAAATGTACAGGAACTCAAGAGAAGAAGGCAGGTGGGACAGCATGAGGTAGACCTACGCGTTGGAAACGGGGTACGGGTGCGATTGGAACATGTTGGCTTGAACCGGTTCACAAAGGTGAACGCTTGGTTCAATGCTAATATGCGTTTTGGGTTGGAGTAAGCGCATGGCTTGATGATCATCCATTTATGGAAAGTCATCAAGGCCGGTTTCTCTTGAACGCCAAAACGCATATGCGTTCTTGTCTTCACTTCAATGCCTTGAACTTGGTTGGGCAAGAGGTTGACGATGAGAAGTGGTTTTGCAAGTGGAGCTCTCGGCCAAAAGGAAATCGTCTCTTCATCCCCTTACACACGGCAAGGACCCTTGAAGATTCTTGCTAGCACAAGCATCACAAGGGGTAGGCGATCTTCATCTTGTGTGTGAACTTTTGGAGGAGATCTAAGTTGCTCTCTTCTTCCAAGCCGACCTCCAAGCCAATGGCGTTGGTATGAATCTCCCTCTTGCTTCAATCAATTTATCATAGTTGATTATATGAGCATGTAAGCGATCATATATGATGAAACCCTAGCAAACTTGCATGCGCCCCCTACCTTAGGGTTTCGGCCCCCCTCTTGAAAGGGGTTTTATCCGCTTGCGCTCCCCCTTGAAGGGGACTCTTCAATTGGTATCAGAGCTAGGATCTCATATGGTCATATGATTGCTATGTTTGGTGATCCTTGTTTGCGCTTATGATCTAAGTTTTCTCATCATGCGTTAATACTAGTTGAAAGTATTTTGGTGGCGCATATATGAGATGTTTTTGGTGGCGCATGTGTAAGGTTAATTTTGTTGATGCATGCATATTGCTTACATTGTTGCGCATGTTACATGTTTTTGTTTCATCAAAACTTTATTTGCGCGCCTCTAACTAGATCTAAGCCGCACCTGCAATAAACCCTTAGACGGGTTGCTAGGGTTGAAAGCATCATCTAGTTTAGATCAACTTAGTCTGATCAGACCATCTGACAGCCTAGATGGGTCGACCAGATAGCACCTGTGCGCATGCACGTGGTGGCTATAGGTCGATTGCATCAAAGGCGTGTAGCGAGGTCTGGTTGAGACACCCTGTGAACACACATGAGTTAGGCCCGGGGTCACACCCGCTTGCCAGATCTCATGTTGGTTGTTCAGCCCTTGGCGCATGCATGGTTGACCATTAGGTCAACGCAAGTCAGTTAAGACTTGGTGCATGCAAAGGGCATGGATCTAACTAGATACGATGAGTGGATCCCTATCAATGGACCGTTGTAAGGTTGTAGGGCACATAAGACAAGTAAAATTGATTCCAATGGGATTTCGAAAAATTTTATTTTGTCTATGGATCACATGTTAATTGATTGATGCCATGATGCCTGTTTATTTAATCTTATGTGGGTTGCCCTTAATGTGTGCTGTGCTGGGGCCTGCGAGCCTGGTAAATTATTATTTTTGTGATTTGCGAATCACATTCTTAATTAATTAATTGTATAATTGACCTGCGAGTCAAGCTTGTCTAGATAGATCAAAATGTATTTTGATTAGACAAGAGCACAGAACACAATTGCAAAGGCGCATGCAGCTGGTGGGCGCACCTGAGCTGCAGAGGGCGCTTAGGCCCTGGTCTGGGCCAGATGAGAGGCAACAAGACCCAAGAAGCAAGTGAAGACTTAAGATAACTTAAGGTCTTACTTAGGGTCAATGGGCTTTTACCACATAAGATCCATGCTTTCTGTTATTGTTTAAATAAGTAGAACAGCATGAGTTATTTATCTTCTGCTATAGCCATAGGATTTGCCTGATAGTAAGAAGATAAAAGACCGTTAAAATCCAACGCTAACATATCAAGCTCGTAAGCCTTCTGACGCGAAACCTCACTGTTCTGATTATCGTTGGAGCCGTGTTGTACCCACTCAGTGGGCACGTCCATCTATCTTCAGACGGTGCGGGATTTCACCTGCGTGTTACAGAGAAGGGATTTATCGCTTCTCGTTGCTCAGCATAGCACGTGGTGGTCCAGGGAGTAGGTCGGGTCAGCTTGACCATGTAGGCTACATATGTGGAGCATATGGTAGCACATGGAGGCAGCCATCTGCGGGGTCAGAGATTGTGTTGTACCAACTCAGTTGGCACAGTCTGCTGGATTGCCCAGATGAAGGGGAATCGCACGGGTTGGCGATTGGCAGGGACTGCCTACCAGAGATTAGTGCTTGTACTCTCTGTGCATCTTATCTCGCCTGAGCGGGACGCGGAGACCAAGTATGAAATCTGGATCCCATCTCACTAAAAGAGTGTTACTCTTTCGGACTGTTTACTGGATTTTTCAGTCAGACAAAATAGTGAGAAAAAGAATCTTTCTTAAGTCCTGGATTGATTCTAAACATTGATACTGACCTTGCTGTTCTTGCATTGTTGTAGATTCCTGCAGCAACGAACACCATGAGCTTCAATGTGCGATCCCTACTGGAAAGGGAGAAGTTTGCTGGGCCGAACTTCTCTGACTGGTTCGGACACCTTAAGATCGTTCTTAAGGCAGAGAGGAAACTGTATGTCCTCGAGACGGCTGTGCCGCCTCAACCCGCTGCGAACGCCGCAAGGGCGGTTCGTGAAGCCTATGAAAAGCACGTCAATGATAGCATTGATGTCGCTTGCCTGATGCTAGCGTCTATGACGCCACCGCTGCAGCGTCAGCATGAGGATATGTCGGCTATAGAGATTATAGCGAACCTCAAGATGCTGTATGCTGCACAGGCGAGGACAGAACGCTATAATCTGACGAAGCTCTTCTTTCAGAGCAAACTGGCTGAAGGGAGCCCAGTGGGAGCTCACGTGCTCAAGATGATTGGGCACAAGGAGGCTCTGGAGAAACTGGGGCATACCGTCAACCAGGAGCTTGCTGTAGACATCATTCTGCAGTCTCTTCCGCCCTCTTTCGATGCGTTCATCATTAACTTTAATATGAACAAAATCGATTGTACACCGGCAGAGCTGTTGAATATGCTCTTGACTACTGAGGAAACTCTGAAGGGAAGGCCTTCAACCTCTGTCTTGATGGTTCCTTCAAGGAACAAGAAGAAGGGGAAGAAGGGCAAGGCCCCTGTCAAGAACTACAGTAAGGCTCTGAAACAGAAGGTGAAGCGGTCCAAGGACAACAGGTGTTTCCACTGTGGCCAGCTGGGTCACTGGAAAAAGGACTGTAAAGCGCTCCAAGGAGATAAGAGGGGAAGCATCGCTTCTGGCTCAGGTATTTATGTGACGGAAGTCATGGTTTCATCTTCTTCTATTTCATGGGTGTTGGACACTGCATGTGGAGTTCACATTTGTTCAAATGTACAGGAACTCAAGAGAAGAAGGCAGGTGGGACAGCATGAGGTAGACCTACGCGTTGGAAACGGGGTACGGGTTGCTGCTGTTGCTGTAGGAGACTATTTCATTTCTTTACCATCTGGCATTGTATTAGAATTAAACAATTGTTATTTTGTACCCAGTATAACTAAAAATATTGTCTCTATTCCTGCTCTTGTCAGGAAAGGATTTGCCTTTGAATGCAATATTTCAAAGTGTGTTTTATCTTTAGATAATATTGTTTATGCAACTGGTTCAATTAACAATGGGTTATACATGTTGGACATGGAAAGTTCTATACAAAGTGTTGATGTTAAGAAAGCCAAGTATGCTGATGACAGCACCTTGCTATGGCATAGTCGTTTAGGCCATATTAACGAGAAGCGCATTAAGCAGTTGCATGATCATGGACTGCTGGGATCATTCTCCTATGAGGAGATTGATACATGCAAAGCTTGTTTGATGGGTAAAATGACGAAGTCACCTTTTCCTAACAAAGGTCAAAGGGCTTCAGGTTTACTTGACCTTATACACAGTGATGTGTGTGGGCCTTTTAGTAAACATGCCAGAGGTGGCTATCAGTACTTCATTACCTTTACTGATGATTTCAGTAGGTATGGTTATGTCTATCTTATGAGACATAAAAGTGAATCTTTTGACAGGTTCAAAGAGTTCAAAAATGAAGTACAAAATCAGTTAGGCCAAAATATCAAGGCACTTCGTTCTGATCGAGGTGGTGAATACCTAAGTCATGCGTTTACTGACTATCTAAAAGAGTGTGGGATTATCTCACAGCTCACTCCGCCAGGAACACCGCAATGGAATGGTGTGTCCGAGAGGAGAAATAGAACGTTACTTGATATGGTTCATTCTATGATGAGTCAGGCTACTCTTCCATACTCCTTTTGGGGATTTGCACTGGAAACAGCTGCAAAGGTACTAAACCGAGTGCCATCCAAGGCAGTTTCTAAGACGCCATATGAGTTATGGTGTGGGAAACAGCCGAGCTTGACATTTATCAGGATCTGGGGTTGCGAGGCTTATGTCAAAAAGCTCGCCTCTGGGAAACTGGAGAGCAGATCTGAGAAATGTATATTTGTCGGTTACCCTAAGGAAACTAAGGGTTATTATTTCTACGATCCCAAAGAGAACAAAGTATTTGTTGCTCGGACGGCCATATTTCTTGAGAAGGAGTTTCTTCTGCAAGAGGCCAGTGGGAGAGAAATAAAGCTGGATGAGAATCCAGAGGATGGACAAAGTAGTCAAGCACAGTTGGATGTGCCTGAGCCGGTGGATCAGGTTATTGAACAACCTGAGGCTCAAATATCACGGGAACCGCGAAGATCGGGAAGGATCCGTCGACAGCCTGAGCGCTATGACGGAGTCTACATCATTGATAATGATGAACCCCTCACTTATGCGGATGCGGTCAGTGGACCGGAGTCAGCTAGATGGCTTGATGCTATGCGAGCCGAAATGGACTCCATGTCAGATAACCAAGTCTGGGATTTGGTTGATCCGCCTCCGGGAGTAATCCCTATAGGCTGTAAATGGATCTTCAAGAAGAAGATTGACATGGATGGTAACGTAGTTACCTATAAAGGCAGGCTAGTTGCGAAAGGTTTCAAACAAATCTACGGGATAGATTATGATGAAACTTTCTCACCTGTAGCTATGTTTAAGTCTATTCGGATTCTTTTCGCGATAGCTGCATATTACGATTATGAGATCTGGCAGATGGATGTGAAGACAGCTTTCCTTAATGGAAATCTGGATGAGGATGTGTATATGACACAACCTGAGGGTTTCACGAATCCATCAGATCGTCATAAAATATGCAAGTTAAAGAAGTCTATTTATGGACTTAAGCAAGCATCAAGAAGCTGGAATATTCGTTTTGATGAATCAATCTCTGAGTTTGGTTTCATCAAGAACGAAGATGACCCGTGTGTATATAAGAGGTTTAGTGGGAGCGTGATTACTTTCCTAGTCCTCTACGTCGACGATATCTTGATCATTGGAAACGATATTCCTGAACTGCATGCTGTTAAAGCATGGTTAGGAAAATGTTTCCAGATGAAAGATCTAGGAGAAGCAGCCTATGTGTTAGGTGTGAAGATCTACAGGGATAGATCTAAGAGGCTTCTCGGGCTGTGCCAGAGTACGTACATCGATAAAGTCCTGGAGAGATTCCATTTAGAGAATTCTAAAAGAGGATATCTGCCAGTCAGACATGGTCTGAATCTTTCGAAGAGTCAGTGTCCACAAACACAGACTGAGAAAGATGAAATGGACAATACGCCTTATGCTTCGGCTATTGGGTCCATTATGTATGCGATGTTGTGTACTCGCCCAGACGTCGCTTACGGGTTAAGCGTGACCAGTCGGTTCCAAAGTAATCCAGGTATGGCGCACTGGATTGCGGTCAAGAACATTTTAAAATATCTGCGGAGGACCAAAGATAAGTTCTTGATATATGGTGGTCAGGAAGAACTCAGTATTGAAGGATATACTGACGCTTCGTTCCAGTCGGACCAGGATGATTTCCGATCGCAATCAGGCTATGTTTTTACCTTGAATGGTGGAGCAGTGGTGTGGAAAAGTTTCAAACAGTCAACTGTTGCTGATTCCACAACAGAAGCCGAGTATGTTGCAGCCTCGGAAGCATCCAAGGAGGCAGTGTGGATTCGTAAGTTCGTGAGAGAACTTGGTGTTGTTCCTTCGAGTGCTGATCCTTTGGTTATCTTCTGTGATAACACTGGAGCCATCGCACAAGCAAAGGAACCACGGTCGCACCAGAAGTCCAAGCACATACAGAGACGGTTTCACTTGATCCGGGAGATCATTGATCGTGGCGAGATCAAAATCTGCAAGGTTCATACAGATGACAATCTGGCAGACCCGCTTACTAAGCCTCTGGCGCAGCAGAAGCATGAGAAGCACTGTAATAATATGGGTTTGAGGTTTCTCAACCATTAGATTAAGTGCAAGTGGGAGATTGTTGGGGTATGCCCTTAAGGCTAATGTTTGAGGCCTTTGGGATTGTAACAGTATCATGTAATAAACTCTTGTGTTTATAAAGGCATGGTTATTATTCAGGTTGTTACCTTGTCTGCTGTAATAAGTGTACTTCTGATTAATGTCTCAAAGCTGTTCAGCTAGGCTGACATGCTATAATGTCCTTAGTCGATATATCTTGGTGAACATGAGACAGCCTTGATATGATTGAGACTAATATGTGTTCTAATCTTATAGGATGCTTCGAGCATGGAATAAGATGTAGACTCATGGGTACATTGGATGTACTGGACAGACCCTACTAGGATATTCTTATTGCTTGTCACAATGTGAATAATCCTTGTATGCTACAAGTGGCACATGTCCTTTGACTTGAGATCACTTGTGTCTCTGAATGATGATTGTCATTGTTTTGAGGTAGTTCAATATCATTTGAAAGATAATGGTTATAGACTATCTTGGATAATGAGCTTGAGTCAGGTTAGGGCACTAGTGATAGATAGAGGATTGCCGTCTCCTTGTTGAAGGAGTGTGATGTTCTATAAGGGCCCCCCTAGATGAGATGATTGAGATAGTGTATGGCCATACCCAGATGACTATGTTCATCTGATCTAATCATGCTCATCATATTGGAGTCACAGGCTTGACACGCTTGTCCAATAAGAACATCCAGTGGCAAGGGACACATGCATGCCTTGTGAATAGATTCACACTTGTGCTGTGGTTTGGGAGTAGTCTTGGAAGACTCTTTCCTTTATATCGGGAGATAGTGATGTGTTGCTAGATACCCCTCACTGATCGTGATAACGTGAGTTATCGTTACCGACATTTAAAGGAAACCCTCAGGGTCGCACAATTGATGATATGGCTTACTTGAGTCAGATCGTGTGGACTGAATTGTTTGGATTCAGTTTAAAGGGATTTCATCTCTGATTGTAAGTGAGATCTGGTCTGATCATGTTTGATTGATTAGGGCTTGAGATCGGTAAGCTTCGATCGAGAGAGATGATGCTAGATCGGTGAGATCAGGAGCATCAGGAGATGAATGGTGAGATCTTGAGCCTTAGGGTTCAATATGGTCTAGACCACATGGCTTGAGCTATTTCGGTTTGGTTCATGAACCAAATGCGATTGGAACATGTTGGCTTGAACCGGTTCACAAAGGTGAACGCTTGGTTCAATGCTAATATGCGTTTTGGGTTGGAGTAAGCGCATGGCTTGATGATCATCCATTTATGGAAAGTCATCAAGGCCGGTTTCTCTTGAACGCCAAAACGCATATGCGTTCTTGTCTTCACTTCAATGCCTTGAACTTGGTTGGGCAAGAGGTTGACGATGAGAAGTGGTTTTGCAAGTGGAGCTCTCGGCCAAAAGGAAATCGTCTCTTCATCCCCTTACACACGGCAAGGACCCTTGAAGATTCTTGCTAGCACAAGCATCACAAGGGGTAGGCGATCTTCATCTTGTGTGTGAACTTTTGGAGGAGATCTAAGTTGCTCTCTTCTTCCAAGCCGACCTCCAAGCCAATGGCGTTGGTATGAATCTCCCTCTTGCTTCAATCAATTTATCATAGTTGATTATATGAGCATGTAAGCGATCATATATGATGAAACCCTAGCAAACTTGCATGCGCCCCCTACCTTAGGGTTTCGGCCCCCCTCTTGAAAGGGGTTTTATCCGCTTGCGCTCCCCCTTGAAGGGGACTCTTCAATTGGTATCAGAGCTAGGATCTCATATGGTCATATGATTGCTATGTTTGGTGATCCTTGTTTGCGCTTATGATCTAAGTTTTCTCATCATGCGTTAATACTAGTTGAAAGTATTTTGGTGGCGCATATATGAGATGTTTTTGGTGGCGCATGTGTAAGGTTAATTTTGTTGATGCATGCATATTGCTTACATTGTTGCGCATGTTACATGTTTTTGTTTCATCAAAACTTTATTTGCGCGCCTCTAACTAGATCTAAGCCGCACCTGCAATAAACCCTTAGACGGGTTGCTAGGGTTGAAAGCATCATCTAGTTTAGATCAACTTAGTCTGATCAGACCATCTGACAGCCTAGATGGGTCGACCAGATAGCACCTGTGCGCATGCACGTGGTGGCTATAGGTCGATTGCATCAAAGGCGTGTAGCGAGGTCTGGTTGAGACACCCTGTGAACACACATGAGTTAGGCCCGGGGTCACACCCGCTTGCCAGATCTCATGTTGGTTGTTCAGCCCTTGGCGCATGCATGGTTGACCATTAGGTCAACGCAAGTCAGTTAAGACTTGGTGCATGCAAAGGGCATGGATCTAACTAGATACGATGAGTGGATCCCTATCAATGGACCGTTGTAAGGTTGTAGGGCACATAAGACAAGTAAAATTGATTCCAATGGGATTTCGAAAAATTTTATTTTGTCTATGGATCACATGTTAATTGATTGATGCCATGATGCCTGTTTATTTAATCTTATGTGGGTTGCCCTTAATGTGTGCTGTGCTGGGGCCTACGAGCCTGGTAAATTATTATTTTTGTGATTTGCGAATCACATTCTTAATTAATTAATTGTATAATTGACCTGCGAGTCAAGCTTGTCTAGATAGATCAAAATGTATTTTGATTAGACAAGAGCACAGAACACAATTGCAAAGGCGCATGCAGCTGGTGGGCGCACCTGAGCTGCAGAGGGCGCTTAGGCCCTGGTCTGGGCCAGATGAGAGGCAACAAGACCCAAGAAGCAAGTGAAGACTTAAGATAACTTAAGGTCTTACTTAGGGTCAATGGGCTTTTACCACATAAGATCCATGCTTTCTGTTATTGTTTAAATAAGTAGAACAGCATGAGTTATTTATCTTCTGCTATAGCCATAGGATTTGCCTGATAGTAAGAAGATAAAAGACCGTTAAAATCCAACGCTAACATATCAAGCTCGTAAGCCTTCTGACGCGAAACCTCACTGTTCTGATTATCGTTGGAGCCGTGTTGTACCCACTCAGTGGGCACGTCCATCTATCTTCAGACGGTGCGGGATTTCACCTGCGTGTTACAGAGAAGGGATTTATCGCTTCTCGTTGCTCAGCATAGCACGTGGTGGTCCAGGGAGTAGGTCGGGTCAGCTTGACCATGTAGGCTACATATGTGGAGCATATGGTAGCACATGGAGGCAGCCATCTGCGGGGTCAGAGATTGTGTTGTACCAACTTAGTTGGCACAGTCTGCTGGATTGCCCAGATGAAGGGGAATCGCACGGGTTGGCGATTGGCAGGGACTGCCTACCAGAGATTAGTGCTTGTACTCTCTGTGCATCTTATCTCGCCTGAGCGGGACGCGGAGACCAAGTATGAAATCTGGATCCCATCTCACTAAAAGAGTGTTACTCTTTCGGACTGTTTACTGGATTTTTCAGTCAGACAAAATAGTGAGAAAAAGAATCTTTCTTAAGTCCTGGATTGATTCTAAACATTGATACTGACCTTGCTGTTCTTGCATTGTTGTAGATTCCTGCAGCAACGAACACCATGAGCTTCAATGTGCGATCCCTACTGGAAAGGGAGAAGTTTGCTGGGCCGAACTTCTCTGACTGGTTCGGACACCTTAAGATCGTTCTTAAGGCAGAGAGGAAACTGTATGTCCTCGAGACGGCTGTGCCGCCTCAACCCGCTGCGAACGCCGCAAGGGCGGTTCGTGAAGCCTATGAAAAGCACGTCAATGATAGCGTTGATGTCGCTTGCCTGATGCTAGCGTCTATGACGCCACCGCTGCAGCGTCAGCATGAGGATATGTCGGCTATAGAGATTATAGCGAACCTCAAGATGCTGTATGCTGCACAGGCGAGGACAGAACGCTATAATCTGACGAAGCTCTTCTTTCAGAGCAAACTGGCTGAAGGGAGCCCAGTGGGAGCTCACGTGCTCAAGATGATTGGGCACAAGGAGGCTCTGGAGAAACTGGGGCATACCGTCAACCAGGAGCTTGCTGTAGACATCATTCTGCAGTCTCTTCCGCCCTCTTTCGATGCGTTCATCATTAACTTTAATATGAACAAAATCGATTGTACACCGGCAGAGCTGTTGAATATGCTCTTGACTACTGAGGAAACTCTGAAGGGAAGGCCTTCAACCTCTGTCTTGATGGTTCCTTCAAGGAACAAGAAGAAGGGGAAGAAGGGCAAGGCCCCTGTCAAGAACTACAGTAAGGCTCTGAAACAGAAGGTGAAGCGGTCCAAGGACAACAGGTGTTTCCACTGTGGCCAGCTGGGTCACTGGAAAAAGGACTGTAAAGCGCTCCAAGGAGATAAGAGGGGAAGCATCGCTTCTGGCTCAGGTATTTACGTGACGGAAGTCATGGTTTCATCTTCTTCTATTTCATGGGTGTTGGACACTGCATGTGGAGTTCACATTTGTTCAAATGTACAGGAACTCAAGAGAAGAAGGCAGGTGGGACAGCATGAGGTAGACCTACGCGTTGGAAACGGGGCACGGGTTGCTGCTGTTGCTGTAGGAGACTATTTCATTTCTTTACCATCTGGCATTGTATTAGAATTAAACAATTGTTATTTTGTACCTAGTATAACTAAAAATATTGTCTCTATTCCTGCTCTTGTCAGGAAAGGATTTGCCTTTGAATGCAATATTTCAAAGTGTGTTTTATCTTTAGATAATATTGTTTATGCAACTGGTTCAATTAACAATGGGTTATACATGTTGGACATGGAAAGTTCTATACAAAGTGTTGATGTTAAGAAAGCCAAGTATGCTGATGACAGCACCTTGCTATGGCATAGTCGTTTAGGCCATATTAACGAGAAGCGCATTAAGCGGTTGCATGATCATGGACTGCTGGGATCATTCTCCTATGAGGAGATTGATACATGCAAAGCTTGTTTGATGGGTAAAATGACGAAGTCACCTTTTCCTAACAAAGGTCAAAGGGCTTCAGGTTTACTTGACCTTATACACAGTGATGTGTGTGGGCCTTTTAGTAAACATGCCAGAGGTGGCTATCAGTACTTCATTACCTTTACTGATGATTTCAGTAGGTATGGTTATGTCTATCTTATGAGACATAAAAGTGAATCTTTTGACAGGTTCAAAGAGTTCAAAAATGAAGTACAAAATCAGTTAGGCCAAAATATCAAGGCACTTCGTTCTGATCGAGGTGGTGAATACCTAAGTCATGCGTTTACTGACTATCTAAAAGAGTGTGGGATTATCTCACAGCTGACTCCGCCAGGAACACCGCAATGGAATGGTGTGTCCGAGAGGAGAAATAGAACGTTACTTGATATGGTTCGTTCTATGATGAGTCAGGCTACTCTTCCATACTCCTTTTGGGGATTTGCACTGGAAACAGCTGCAAAGGTACTAAACCGAGTGCCATCCAAGGCAGTTTCTAAGACGCCATATGAGTTATGGTGTGGGAAACAGCCGAGCTTGACATTTATCAGGATCTGGGGTTGCGAGGCTTATGTCAAAAAGCTCGCCTCTGGGAAACTGGAGAGCAGATCTGAGAAATGTATATTTGTCGGTTACCCTAAGGAAACTAAGGGTTATTATTTCTACGATCCCAAAGAGAACAAAGTATTTGTTGCTCGGACGGCCATATTTCTTGAGAAGGAGTTTCTTCTGCAAGAGGCCAGTGGGAGAGAAATAAAGCTGGATGAGAATCCAGAGGATGGACAAAGTAGTCAAGCACAGTTGGATGTGCCTGAGCCGGTGGATCAGGTTATTGAACAACCTGAGGCTCAAATATCACGGGAACCGCGAAGATCGGGAAGGATCCGTCGACAGCCTGAGCGCTATGACGGAGTCTACATCATTGATAATGATGAACCCCTCACTTATGCGGATGCGGTCAGTGGACCGGAGTCAGCTAGATGGCTTGATGCTATGCGAGCCGAAATGGACTCCATGTCAGATAACCAAGTCTGGGATTTGGTTGATCCGCCTCCGGGAGTAATCCCTATAGGCTGTAAATGGATCTTCAAGAAGAAGATTGACATGGATGGTAACGTAGTTACCTATAAAGGCAGGCTAGTTGCGAAAGGTTTCAAACAAATCTACGGGATAGATTATGATGAAACTTTCTCACCTGTAGCTATGTTTAAGTCTATTCGGATTCTTTTCGCGATAGCTGCATATTACGATTATGAGATCTGGCAGATGGATGTGAAGACAGCTTTCCTTAATGGAAATCTGGATGAGGATGTGTATATGACACAACCTGAGGGTTTCACGAATCCATCAGATCGTCATAAAATATGCAAGTTAAAGAAGTCTATTTATGGACTTAAGCAAGCATCAAGAAGCTGGAATATTCGTTTTGATGAATCAATCTCTGAGTTTGGTTTCATCAAGAACGAAGATGACCCGTGTGTATATAAGAGGTTTAGTGGGAGCGTGATTACTTTCCTAGTCCTCTACGTCGACGATATCTTGATCATTGGAAACGATATTCCTGAACTGCATGCTGTTAAAGCATGGTTAGGAAAATGTTTCCAGATGAAAGATCTAGGAGAAGCAGCCTATGTGTTAGGTGTGAAGATCTACAGGGATAGATCTAAGAGGCTTCTCGGGCTGTGCCAGAGTACGTACATCGATAAAGTCCTGGAGAGATTCCATTTAGAGAATTCTAAAAGAGGATATCTGCCAGTCAGACATGGTCTGAATCTTTCGAAGAGTCAGTGTCCACAAACACAGACTGAGAAAGATGAAATGGACAATACGCCTTATGCTTCGGCTATTGGGTCCATTATGTATGCGATGTTGTGTACTCGCCCAGACGTCGCTTACGGGTTAAGCGTGACCAGTCGGTTCCAAAGTAATCCAGGTATGGCGCACTGGATTGCGGTCAAGAACATTTTAAAATATCTGCGGAGGACCAAAGATAAGTTCTTGATATATGGTGGTCAGGAAGAACTCAGTATTGAAGGATATACTGACGCTTCGTTCCAGTCGGACCAGGATGATTTCCGATCGCAATCAGGCTATGTTTTTACCTTGAATGGTGGAGCAGTGGTGTGGAAAAGTTTCAAACAGTCAACTGTTGCTGATTCCACAACAGAAGCCGAGTATGTTGCAGCCTCGGAAGCATCCAAGGAGGCAGTGTGGATTCGTAAGTTCGTGAGAGAACTTGGTGTTGTTCCTTCGAGTGCTGATCCTTTGGTTATCTTCTGTGATAACACTGGAGCCATCGCACAAGCAAAGGAACCACGGTCGCACCAGAAGTCCAAGCACATACAGAGACGGTTTCACTTGATCCGGGAGATCATTGATCGTGGCGAGATCAAAATCTGCAAGGTTCATACAGATGACAATCTGGCAGACCCGCTTACTAAGCCTCTGGCGCAGCAGAAGCATGAGAAGCACTGTAATAATATGGGTTTGAGGTTTCTCAACCATTAGATTAAGTGCAAGTGGGAGATTGTTGGGGTATGCCCTTAAGGCTAATGTTTGAGGCCTTTGGGATTGTAACAGTATCATGTAATAAACTCTTGTGTTTATAAAGGCATGGTTATTATTCAGGTTGTTACCTTGTCTGCTGTAATAAGTGTACTTCTGATTAATGTCTCAAAGCTGTTCAGCTAGGCTGACATGCTATAATGTCCTTAGTCGATATATCTTCGTGAACATGAGACAGCCTTGATATGATTGAGACTAATATGTGTTCTAATCTTATAGGATGCTTCGAGCATGGAATAAGATGTAGACTCATGGGTACATTGGATGTACTGGACAGACCCTACTAGGATATTCTTATTGCTTGTCACAATGTGAATAATCCTTGTATGCTACAAGTGGCACATGTCCTTTGACTTGAGATCACTTGTGTCTCTGAATGATGATTGTCATTGTTTTGAGGTAGTTCAATATCATTTGAAAGATAATGGTTATAGACTATCTTGGATAATGAGCTTGAGTCAGGTTAGGGCACTAGTGATAGATAGAGGATTGCCGTCTCCTTGTTGAAGGAGTGTGATGTTCTATAAGGGCCCCCCTAGATGAGATGATTGAGATAGTGTATGGCCATACCCAGATGACTATGTTCATCTGATCTAATCATGCTCATCATATTGGAGTCACAGGCTTGACACGCTTGTCCAATAAGAACATCCAGTGGCAAGGGACACATGCATGCCTTGTGAATAGATTCACACTTGTGCTGTGGTTTGGGAGTAGTCTTGGAAGACTCTTTCCTTTATATCGGGAGATAGTGATGTGTTGCTAGATACCCCTCACTGATCGTGATAACGTGAGTTATCGTTACCGACATTTAAAGGAAACCCTCAGGGTCGCACAATTGATGATATGGCTTACTTGAGTCAGATCGTGTGGACTGAATTGTTTGGATTCAGTTTAAAGGGATTTCATCTCTGATTGTAAGTGAGATCTGGTCTGATCATGTTTGATTGATTAGGGCTTGAGATCGGTAAGCTTCGATCGAGAGAGATGATGCTAGATCGGTGAGATCAGGAGCATCAGGAGATGAATGGTGAGATCTTGAGCCTTAGGGTTCAATATGGTCTAGACCACATGGCTTGAGCTATTTCGGTTTGGTTCATGAACCAAATGCGATTGGAACATGTTGGCTTGAACCGGTTCACAAAGGTGAACGCTTGGTTCAATGCTAATATGCGTTTTGGGTTGGAGTAAGCGCATGGCTTGATGATCATCCATTTATGGAAAGTCATCAAGGCCGGTTTCTCTTGAACGCCAAAACGCATATGCGTTCTTGTCTTCACTTCAATGCCTTGAACTTGGTTGGGCAAGAGGTTGACGATGAGAAGTGGTTTTGCAAGTGGAGCTCTCGGCCAAAAGGAAATCGTCTCTTCATCCCCTTACACACGGCAAGGACCCTTGAAGATTCTTGCTAGCACAAGCATCACAAGGGGTAGGCAATCTTCATCTTGTGTGTGAACTTTTGGAGGAGATCTAAGTTGCTCTCTTCTTCCAAGCCGACCTCCAAGCCAATGGCGTTGGTATGAATCTCCCTCTTGCTTCAATCAATTTATCATAGTTGATTATATGAGCATGTAAGCGATCATATATGATGAAACCCTAGCAAACTTGCATGCGCCCCCTACCTTAGGGTTTCGGCCCCCCTCTTGAAAGGGGTTTTATCCGCTTGCGCTCCCCCTTGAAGGGGACTCTTCAATTGGTATCAGAGCTAGGATCTCATATGGTCATATGATTGCTATGTTTGGTGATCCTTGTTTGCGCTTATGATCTAAGTTTTCTCATCATGCGTTAATACTAGTTGAAAGTATTTTGGTGGCGCATATATGAGATGTTTTTGGTGGCGCATGTGTAAGGTTAATTTTGTTGATGCATGCATATTGCTTACATTGTTGCGCATGTTACATGTTTTTGTTTCATCAAAACTTTATTTGCGCGCCTCTAACTAGATCTAAGCCGCACCTGCAATAAACCCTTAGACGGGTTGCTAGGGTTGAAAGCATCATCTAGTTTAGATCAACTTAGTCTGATCAGACCATCTGACAGCCTAGATGGGTCGACCAGATAGCACCTGTGCGCATGCACGTGGTGGCTATAGGTCGATTGCATCAAAGGCGTGTAGCGAGGTCTGGTTGAGACACCCTGTGAACACACATGAGTTAGGCCCGGGGTCACACCCGCTTGCCAGATCTCATGTTGGTTGTTCAGCCCTTGGCGCATGCATGGTTGACCATTAGGTCAACGCAAGTCAGTTAAGACTTGGTGCATGCAAAGGGCATGGATCTAACTAGATACGATGAGTGGATCCCTATCAATGGACCGTTGTAAGGTTGTAGGGCACATAAGACAAGTAAAATTGATTCCAATGGGATTTCGAAAAATTTTATTTTGTCTATGGATCACATGTTAATTGATTGATGCCATGATGCCTGTTTATTTAATCTTATGTGGGTTGCCCTTAATGTGTGCTGTGCTGGGGCCTGCGAGCCTGGTAAATTATTATTTTTGTGATTTGCGAATCACATTCTTAATTAATTAATTGTATAATTGACCTGCGAGTCAAGCTTGTCTAGATAGATCAAAATGTATTTTGATTAGACAAGAGCACAGAACACAATTGCAAAGGCGCATGCAGCTGGTGGGCGCACCTGAGCTGCAGAGGGCGCTTAGGCCCTGGTCTGGGCCAGATGAGAGGCAACAAGACCCAAGAAGCAAGTGAAGACTTAAGATAACTTAAGGTCTTACTTAGGGTCAATGGGCTTTTACCACATAAGATCCATGCTTTCTGTTATTGTTTAAATAAGTAGAACAGCATGAGTTATTTATCTTCTGCTATAGCCATAGGATTTGCCTGATAGTAAGAAGATAAAAGACCGTTAAAATCCAACGCTAACATATCAAGCTCGTAAGCCTTTTGACGCGAAACCTCACTGTTCTGATTATCGTTGGAGCCGTGTTGTACCCACTCAGTGGGCACGTCCATCTATCTTCAGACGGTGCGGGATTTCACCTGCGTGTTACAGAGAAGGGATTTATCGCTTCTCGTTGCTCAGCATAGCACGTGGTGGTCCAGGGAGTAGGTCGGGTCAGCTTGACCATGTAGGCTACATATGTGGAGCATATGGTAGCACATGGAGGCAGCCATCTGCGGGGTCAGAGATTGTGTTGTACCAACTCAGTTGGCACAGTCTGCTGGATTACCCAGATGAAGGGGAATCGCACGGGTTGGCGATTGGCAGGGACTGCCTACCAGAGATTAGTGCTTGTACTCTCTGTGCATCTTATCTCGCCTGAGCGGGACGCGGAGACCAAGTATGAAATCTGGATCCCATCTCACTAAAAGAGTGTTACTCTTTCGGACTGTTTACTGGATTTTTCAGTCAAACAAAATAGTGAGAAAAAGAATCTTTCTTAAGTCCTGGATTGATTCTAAACATTGATACTGACCTTGCTGTTCTTGCATTGTTGTAGATTCCTGCAGCAACGAACACCATGAGCTTCAATGTGCGATCCCTACTGGAAAGGGAGAAGTTTGCTGGGCCGAACTTCTCTGACTGGTTCGGACACCTTAAGATCGTTCTTAAGGCAGAGAGGAAACTGTATGTCCTCGAGACGGCTATGCCGCCTCAACCCGCTGCGAACGCCGCAAGGGCGGTTCGTGAAGCCTATGAAAAGCACGTCAATGATAGCGTTGATGTCGCTTGCCTGATGCTAGCGTCTATGACGCCACCGCTGCAGCGTCAGCATGAGGATATGTCGGCTATAGAGATTATAGCGAACCTCAAGATGCTGTATGCTGCACAGGCGAGGACAGAACGCTATAATCTGACGAAGCTCTTCTTTCAGAGCAAACTGGCTGAAGGGAGCCCAGTGGGAGCTCACGTGCTCAAGATGATTGGGCACAAGGAGGCTCTGGAGAAACTGGGGCATACCGTCAACCAGGAGCTTGCTGTAGACATCATTCTGCAGTCTCTTCCGCCCTCTTTCGATGCGTTCATCATTAACTTTAATATGAACAAAATCGATTGTACACCGGCAGAGCTGTTGAATATGCTCTTGACTACTGAGGAAACTCTGAAGGGAAGGCCTTCAACCTCTGTCTTGATGGTTCCTTCAAGGAACAAGAAGAAGGGGAAGAAGGGCAAGGCCCCTGTCAAGAACTACAGTAAGGCTCTGAAACAGAAGGTGAAGCGGTCCAAGGACAACAGGTGTTTCCACTGTGGCCAGCTGGGTCACTGGAAAAAGGACTGTAAAGCGCTCCAAGGAGATAAGAGGGGAAGCATCGCTTCTGGCTCAGGTATTTACGTGACGGAAGTCATGGTTTCATCTTCTTCTATTTCATGGGTGTTGGACACTGCATGTGGAGTTCACATTTGTTCAAATGTACAGGAACTCAAGAGAAGAAGGCAGGTGGGACAGCATGAGGTAGACCTACGCGTTGGAAACGGGGCACGGGTTGCTGCTGTTGCTGTAGGAGACTATTTCATTTCTTTACCATCTGGCATTGTATTAGAATTAAACAATTGTTATTTTGTACCCAGTATAACTAAAAATATTGTCTCTATTCCTGCTCTTGTCAGGAAAGGATTTGCCTTTGAATGCAATATTTCAAAGTGTGTTTTATCTTTAGATAATATTGTTTATGCAACTGGTTCAATTAACAATGGGTTATACATGTTGGACATGGAAAGTTCTATACAAAGTGTTGATGTTAAGAAAGCCAAGTATGCTGATGACAGCACCTTGCTATGGCATAGTCGTTTAGGCCATATTAACGAGAAGCGCATTAAGCGGTTGCATGATCATGGACTGCTGGGATCATTCTCCTATGAGGAGATTGATACATGCAAAGCTTGTTTGATGGGTAAAATGACGAAGTCACCTTTTCCTAACAAAGGTCAAAGGGCTTCAGGTTTACTTGACCTTATACACAGTGATGTGTGTGGGCCTTTTAGTAAACATGCCAGAGGTGGCTATCAGTACTTCATTACCTTTACTGATGATTTCAGTAGGTATGGTTATGTCTATCTTATGAGACATAAAAGTGAATCTTTTGACAGGTTCAAAGAGTTCAAAAATGAAGTACAAAATCAGTTAGGCCAAAATATCAAGGCACTTCGTTCTGATCGAGGTGGTGAATACCTAAGTCATGCGTTTACTGACTATCTAAAAGAGTGTGGGATTATCTCACAGCTGACTCCGCCAGGAACACCGCAATGGAATGGTGTGTCCGAGAGGAGAAATAGAACGTTACTTGATATGGTTCGTTCTATGATGAGTCAGGCTACTCTTCCATACTCCTTTTGGGGATTTGCACTGGAAACAGCTGCAAAGGTACTAAACCGAGTGCCATCCAAGGCAGTTTCTAAGACGCCATATGAGTTATGGTGTGGGAAACAGCCGAGCTTGACATTTATCAGGATCTGGGGTTGCGAGGCTTATGTCAAAAAGCTCGCCTCTGGGAAACTGGAGAGCAGATCTGAGAAATGTATATTTGTCGGTTACCCTAAGGAAACTAAGGGTTATTATTTCTACGATCCCAAAGAGAACAAAGTATTTGTTGCTCGGACGGCCATATTTCTTGAGAAGGAGTTTCTTCTGCAAGAGGCCAGTGGGAGAGAAATAAAGCTGGATGAGAATCCAGAGGATGGACAAAGTAGTCAAGCACAGTTGGATGTGCCTGAGCCGGTGGATCAGGTTATTGAACAACCTGAGGCTCAAATATCACGGGAACCGCGAAGATCGGGAAGGATCCGTCGACAGCCTGAGCGCTATGACGGAGTCTACATCATTGATAATGATGAACCCCTCACTTATGCGGATGCGGTCAGTGGACCGGAGTCAGCTAGATGGCTTGATGCTATGCGAGCCGAAATGGACTCCATGTCAGATAACCAAGTCTGGGATTTGGTTGATCCGCCTCCGGGAGTAATCCCTATAGGCTGTAAATGGATCTTCAAGAAGAAGATTGACATGGATGGTAACGTAGTTACCTATAAAGGCAGGCTAGTTGCGAAAGGTTTCAAACAAATCTACGGGATAGATTATGATGAAACTTTCTCACCTGTAGCTATGTTTAAGTCTATTCGGATTCTTTTCGCGATAGCTGCATATTACGATTATGAGATCTGGCAGATGGATGTGAAGACAGCTTTCCTTAATGGAAATCTGGATGAGGATGTGTATATGACACAACCTGAGGGTTTCACGAATCCATCAGATCGTCATAAAATATGCAAGTTAAAGAAGTCTATTTATGGACTTAAGCAAGCATCAAGAAGTTGGAATATTCGTTTTGATGAATCAATCTCTGAGTTTGGTTTCATCAAGAACGAAGATGACCCGTGTGTATATAAGAGGTTTAGTGGGAGCGTGATTACTTTCCTAGTCCTCTACGTCGACGATATCTTGATCATTGGAAACGATATTCCTGAACTGCATGCTGTTAAAGCATGGTTAGGAAAATGTTTCCAGATGAAAGATCTAGGAGAAGCAGCCTATGTGTTAGGTGTGAAGATCTACAGGGATAGATCTAAGAGGCTTCTCGGGCTGTGCCAGAGTACGTACATCGATAAAGTCCTGGAGAGATTCCATTTAGAGAATTCTAAAAGAGGATATCTGCCAGTCAGACATGGTCTGAATCTTTCGAAGAGTCAGTGTCCACAAACACAGACTGAGAAAGATGAAATGGACAATACGCCTTATGCTTCGGCTATTGGGTCCATTATGTATGCGATGTTGTGTACTCGCCCAGACGTCGCTTACGGGTTAAGCGTGACCAGTCGGTTCCAAAGTAATCCAGGTATGGCGCACTGGATTGCGGTCAAGAACATTTTAAAATATCTGCGGAGGACCAAAGATAAGTTCTTGATATATGGTGGTCAGGAAGAACTCAGTATTGAAGGATATACTGACGCTTCGTTCCAGTCGGACCAGGATGATTTCCGATCGCAATCAGGCTATGTTTTTACCTTGAATGGTGGAGCAGTGGTGTGGAAAAGTTTCAAACAGTCAACTGTTGCTGATTCCACAACAGAAGCCGAGTATGTTGCAGCCTCAGAAGCATCCAAGGAGGCAGTGTGGATTCGTAAGTTCGTGAGAGAACTTGGTGTTGTTCCTTCGAGTGCTGATCCTTTGGTTATCTTCTGTGATAACACTGGAGCCATCGCACAAGCAAAGGAACCACGGTCGCACCAGAAGTCCAAGCACATACAGAGACGGTTTCACTTGATCCGGGAGATCATTGATCGTGGCGAGATCAAAATCTGCAAGGTTCATACAGATGACAATCTGGCAGACCCGCTTACTAAGCCTCTGGCGCAGCAGAAGCATGAGAAGCACTGTAATAATATGGGTTTGAGGTTTCTCAACCATTAGATTAAGTGCAAGTGGGAGATTGTTGGGGTATGCCCTTAAGGCTAATGTTTGAGGCCTTTGGGATTGTAACAGTATCATGTAATAAACTCTTGTGTTTATAAAGGCATGGTTATTATTCAGGTTGTTACCTTGTCTGCTGTAATAAGTGTACTTCTGATTAATGTCTCAAAGCTGTTCAGCTAGGCTGACATGCTATAATGTCCTTAGTCGATATATCTTCGTGAACATGAGACAGCCTTGATATGATTGAGACTAATATGTGTTCTAATCTTATAGGATGCTTCGAGCATGGAATAAGATGTAGACTCATGGGTACATTGGATGTACTGGACAGACCCTACTAGGATATTCTTATTGCTTGTCACAATGTGAATAATCCTTGTATGCTACAAGTGGCACATGTCCTTTGACTTGAGATCACTTGTGTCTCTGAATGATGATTGTCATTGTTTTGAGGTAGTTCAATATCATTTGAAAGATAATGGTTATAGACTATCTTGGATAATGAGCTTGAGTCAGGTTAGGGCACTAGTGATAGATAGAGGATTGCCGTCTCCTTGTTGAAGGAGTGTGATGTTCTATAAGGGCCCCCCTAGATGAGATGATTGAGATAGTGTATGGCCATACCCAGATGACTATGTTCATCTGATCTAATCATGCTCATCATATTGGAGTCACAGGCTTGACACGCTTGTCCAATAAGAACATCCAGTGGCAAGGGACACATGCATGCCTTGTGAATAGATTCACACTTGTACTGTGGTTTGGGAGTAGTCTTGGAAGACTCTTTCCTTTATATCGGGAGATAGTGATGTGTTGCTAGATACCCCTCACTGATCGTGATAACGTGAGTTATCGTTACCGACATTTAAAGGAAACCCTCAGGGTCGCACAATTGATGATATGGCTTACTTGAGTCAGATCGTGTGGACTGAATTGTTTGGATTCAGTTTAAAGGGATTTCATCTCTGATTGTAAGTGAGATCTGGTCTGATCATGTTTGATTGATTAGGGCTTGAGATCGGTAAGCTTCGATCGAGAGAGATGATGCTAGATCGGTGAGATCAGGAGCATCAGGAGATGAATGGTGAGATCTTGAGCCTTAGGGTTCAATATGGTCTAGACCACATGGCTTGAGCTATTTCGGTTTGGTTCATGAACCAAATGCGATTGGAACATGTTGGCTTGAACCGGTTCACAAAGGTGAACGCTTGGTTCAATGCTAATATGCGTTTTGGGTTGGAGTAAGCGCATGGCTTGATGATCATCCATTTATGGAAAGTCATCAAGGCCGGTTTCTCTTGAACGCCAAAACGCATATGCGTTCTTGTCTTCACTTCAATGCCTTGAACTTGGTTGGGCAAGAGGTTGACGATGAGAAGTGGTTTTGCAAGTGGAGCTCTCGGCCAAAAGGAAATCGTCTCTTCATCCCCTTACACACGGCAAGGACCCTTGAAGATTCTTGCTAGCACAAGCATCACAAGGGGTAGGCGATCTTCATCTTGTGTGTGAACTTTTGGAGGAGATCTAAGTTGCTCTCTTCTTCCAAGCCGACCTCCAAGCCAATGGCGTTGGTATGAATCTCCCTCTTGCTTCAATCAATTTATCATAGTTGATTATATGAGCATGTAAGCGATCATATATGATGAAACCCTAGCAAACTTGCATGCGCCCCCTACCTTAGGGTTTCGGCCCCCCTCTTGAAAGGGGTTTTATCCGCTTGCGCTCCCCCTTGAAGGGGACTCTTCACCAATAGCCGAAGCATAAGGCGTATTGTCCATTTCATCTTTCTCAGTCTGTGTTTGTGGACACTGACTCTTTGAAAGATTCAGACCATGTCTGACTAGAAGATGTCCCCTTTTAGAATTCTCTAAATGGAATCTCTCCAGGACTTTATCGATGTAAGTACTCTGGCACAGCCCGAGAAGCCTCTTAGATCTATCCCTGTAGATCTTCACACCTAACACATAGGCTGCTTCTCCTAAATCTTTCATCTGGAAACATTTTCCTAACCATGCTTTAACAGCATGTAGTTCAGGAATATCGTTTCCAATGATTAAGATATCATCGACGTAGAGGACTAGGAAAGTAATCACGCTCCCACTAAACCTCTTATATACACACGGGTCATCTTCGTTCTTGATGAAACCAAATTCACAGATTGATTCATCAAAACGAATATTCCAGCTTCTTGATGCTTGTTTAAGTCCATAAATAGACTTCTTTAACTTGCATATTTTATGACGATCTGATGGATTAGTGAAACCTTCTGGTTGTGTCATATACACATCCTCATCCAGATTTCCATTAAGGAAAGCTGTCTTCACATCCATTTGCCAGATCTCATAATCGTAATATGCTGCTATCGCGAAAAGAATCCGAATAGACTTGAACATGGCTACAGGAGAGAAAGTTTCATCATAATCTATCCCGTAGATTTGTTTGAAACCTTTCGCAACTAGCCTGCCTTTATAGGTAACCACATTACCATCCATGTCAATCTTCTTCTTGAAGATCCATTTACAGCCTATCGGGATTAGTCCCGGAGGCGGATCAACCAAATCCCAGACCTGGTTATCTGACATGGAGTCCATTTCGGCTCGCATAGCTTCAAGCCATCTAGCTGAGTCCGGTCCACTGACCGCATCCGCATAAGTGAGGGGTTCATCATTATCAATGATGTAGACTCCGTCATAGCGCTCAGGCTGTCGACGGATCCTTCCCGATCTTCGCGGTTCCCGTGATATCTGAGCCTCAGGTTGTTCAATAACCTGCTCAACTGGCTCAGGCTCATCCAACTGTGCTTGACTACTTTGTCCTTCCTCTGGATTCTCATCCAGCTTTATTTCTCTCCCACTGGCTTCTTGCAGAAGAAACTCCTTCTCAAGAAAAACTGCCGTCCGAGCAACAAATACTTTGTTCTCTTTGGGATCGTAGAAATAATAACCCTTAGTTTCCTTAGGGTATCCGACAAAGACACATTTCTCAGATCTGCTCTCCAGTTTCCCAGAGGCGAGCTTTTTGACATAAGCCTCGCAACCCCAGATCTTAATAAATGTCAAGCTCGGCTGTTTCCCATACCATAGCTCATATGGTGTCTTTGAAACTGCCTTGGATGGCACTCGGTTTAGTACCTTTGCAGCTGTTTCCAGTGCAAAACCCCAAAAGGAGTAAGGTAGAGTAGCCTGACTCATCATAGAACGAACCATGTCTAGTAACGTTCTATTTCTCCTCTCGGACACACCGTTCCACTGCGGTGTTCCTGGCGGAGTGAGCTGTGAGATAATCCCACACTCCTTTAGATAGTCAGTAAACTCTCGACTTAGGTATTCTCCACCTCGATCAGAACGAAGTGCCTTGATATTTCGGCCTAGCTGATTCTATACTTCATTCTTGAACTCTTTGAACTTGTCAAAAGATTCACTCTTATGTCTCATTAGATAGACATATCCATACCTACTGAAATCATCAGTGAAGGTAATGAAGTATGAATAGCCATCTCTGGCATGTTTACTAAATGGCCCACACACATCACTGTGTATAAGGTCAAGTAAACCTGAAGCCCTTTGACCTTTGTGAGGAAAATGAGCCTTCGTCATTTTACCCATTAAACAAGCTTTGCATGTATCAATCTCCTCATAGGAGAATGATCCCAGCAGTCCATGATCATGCAACCGCTTAATGCGCTTCTTGTTAATATGGCCTAAACGACTATGCCATAGCAAGGTGCTGTCATCAGCATATTTGGCTTTCTTATTATCAATGTTTTGTATAGAATATTCCATGTCCAACATGAATAACCCATTGTTAATTGAACCAGTAGCATAAACAATATTATCAAGAGTAAGATAACACTTTGAAATCTTGCATTCAAAGGAAAACCCTTTCCTGACAAGAGCAGGAATAGAGATAATATTTTTGGTAATACTGGGTACAAAGTAACAATTGTTTAATTCTAATACAATGCCAGATGGTAATGAGATATAATAATCCCCTACAGCAACAGCAGCAACCCGTGCCCCGTTTCCAACTCGTAGGTCCACCTCATGCTGTCCCACCTGTCTTCTTCTCTTGAGTTCCTGTACATTTGAACAAATGTGAACTCCACATGTAGTGTCCAACACCCATGAAATAGAAGAAGAAGATATCATGACCTCAGTCACAAATATACCTGAGCCAGAAGCGATGCTTCCCTTCTTGTCTCCTTGGAGCGCTTTATAGTCCTTTTTCCAGTGACCCAGCTGGCCACAATGGAAACACCTGTTGTCCTTCGACCGCTTCACCTTCTGTTTCAGAGCCTTGCTGTAACTCTTGACAGGGGCCTTGCCCTTCTTCCCCTTCTTCTTGTTCCTGGAGGGGAACATCAAGACAGAGGTTGAAGGCTTTCCCTTCAGAGTTTCCTCCGTAGTCAAGAGCATATTCAGCAACTCTGCCGGAGTACAATCGATTTTGTTCATATTAAAGTTAATAATGAACGCATCGAAAGAAGGCGGGAGAGACTGCAGAATAATGTCTACAGCAAGCTCCTGATTGATGGTATGCCCCAGTTTCTCCAGAGCCTCCTTGTGCCCAATCATCTTGAGCACGTGAGCTCCCACTGGGCTCCCTTCAGCCAGTTTGCTCTGAAAGAAAAGCTTGGTCAAATTATAGCGTTCAGTCCTCGCCTGTGCAGCATACAACATCTTGAGGTTTGCTATAATTTCTATAGCAGACATATCCTCATGCTGACACTGCAGCGGTGGCGTCATAGACGCTAGCATCAGGCAAGCGACATCAATGCTATCATTGACATGCTTTTCATAGGCTTCACGAACCGCCCTTGCGGCGTTCGCAGCGGGTTGAGGCGGCACAGCCGTCTCGAGGACATACAGTTTCCTCTCAGCCTTAAGAACGATCTTAAGGTGTCCGAACCACTCTGAGAAGTTTGGCCCAGCAAACTTCTCCCTTTCCAGTAGGGATCGCACATTGAAGCTCATGGTGTTCGTTGCTGCAGGAATCTACAACAATGCAAGAACAGCAAGGTCAGTATCAATGTCTAGAATCAATCCAGGACTTAAGAAAGATTCTTTTCTCACTATTTTATCTGACTGAAAAATCCATTAAAACAGTCCGAAAGAGTAACACTCTTTTAGTGAGATGGGATCCAGATTTCATACTTGGTCTCCGCGTCCCGCTCAGGCGAGATAAGATGCACAGAGAGTACAAGCACTAATTTCTGGTAGGCAGTCCCTGCCAATCGCCAACCCGTGCGATTCCCCTTCATCTGGGCAATCCAGCAGACTGTGCCAACTGAGATGGTACAACACAGTCTCTGATCCCACAGATGGCTGCCTCCATATAGCTAACATATGCCCCATATGTAGCCTACATGGTCAAGCTTACCTGACCTACTCCCTGGACCACCACGTGCTATGCTGAGCAACGAGAAGCGATAAATCCCTTCTCTGTAACACGCAGGTGAAATCACACACCGTCTGAAGATAGATGGACGTGCCCACTGAGTGGGTACAACACGGCTCCAACGATAGTCAGAACAGTGAGGTTTCGCGTCAGAAGGCTATCGAGCTTGATATTTTAGCGTTGGATTTTAACGGTCTTTTATCTTCTTAACTATCATGCAAATCCTATGGTGATAGCAGAAGATAAATAAATCATGCAGTTCTAATTATTTAAACAATAAAAGAAAGCATGATGATCTTATGTGGTAAACGCCCATAAAGCCTAGGTAAGACCTTAAGTTATCTTAAGTCTTCACTTGCTTCTTGGGTCTTTTGCCTCTCATCTGGCCCAGACAAGGGCCCAAGCGCCCTCTGCAGCTCAGGTGCGCCCACCCGGTCAAGTCACTGCTGCATGCGCCTTGCTATGTGTGCTTTGAGCTCTTGTCAGATTAAAGGTACATTTTAATCTATCTAGACAAGATTGACACGCAGGTCAATTACATTTCATAAATTAATTAACATGTGATTCGCAGATCACAATAAAATTAATTTACACTTTTATCCAGGCTCACAGGCCCCAGCACAGCACACATTAAAAGGGCAACCCACATAAGATGAAATAAACAAGCATATGCCATGGCATCCAATCAACATGTGATCCTATTACAAGAAAATAAAATTTTGAAAACCCCATAGGCATCAATTTTATTTTTTCTTATGTGCCCTATAACCTTACAACGGTCCATTGATAGGGATCCACTCATCCATCTAGTCAGATCCACTGCCCTTGCATGCACCAAATCCTAACTGACTTGAGTTGACCTAATGGTCAACCATGCATGCGCAAAGGGCTGAACGACCTCATGAGTTCTAGCAAGCGGGTGTGACCCCGGGCCTAACTCATGTGCGTTCACAGGTTGTCTCAACCAGACCTCGCTACACGCCCTTGATGCAGTCGACCTATAGCCACCTCGTGCTTGCGCACAGGTGCTACCTGGTCAACCCATCTAGGCTGTCAGATGGTCTGATCAGACTATTTGGATCTAACCTAGAGGTGACTTCAACCCCATCAACCCGTCTAAGGGTTTATAGCAGGCGCAAATGTAGATCTAGGTGATAGGCGCGCAAGATATAATGATCTTTAACAAATACATTCAACAAGCGCCAACATGAAACAATCATACATGTGCAAACAACTAAAACATGAAGTTTCGCATGTTAACATTAGATCTTTACATTAGCGCAAACAACTATATCATACATGCGCCAACATCTAATGACTAGCATGTTATCATGGTGATAGATCTACTATATTGGCGCAAATAAGGATCACTCAATGCAATCATATGATTCATGCATAAACCATACCTCTGATACCAATTGAAAGTCCCCTTCAAGGGGGAGCGCAAAGGGGGGTGAAACCCTAATAGGGGGCGCATGAAAAATTTCTAGGGTTTCAACTAGATCGATTGCATGAATACATATGATTAACTTGGTTATATTGCAAAGATCAAGTTAAGATCTTTTACCATAGCCATGATGAAGGAGGCGGCTTGGAAGCAAGAGAGCAAATAAGCACTCCTCCAAAGAAAACGCACACTAGATGAGAGATGGCTACCTCCTTGGATGTTCCTTGTGCTAGCAAGAAGCTCCCAAGTTTCTTGTCGTGTGTCGAAGTCGTGAGATGCTTGGCCGAACTCCCTTCTCGTCAAGGAAGAAACTCTCTCCAAGAGCCAAGGCGACAAAATGAATTGAATTGGCCATAATCTTTGAGGCGTTTTCAAGAGATGGCGTTTCATGACTTCCAAATATGGAAAGTCATGAAGCCATGCGCTCACCCATAAGAAAACCGCCCAAACACAATTAAGCCTTGAACCATGCGTTCACATATGTGAACCGGTTCAAGCCAACTCAATTCAATTCAATTCGGTCCAAAGACCAAACCAAAACAGCCCATGGTCTAGATCTCTCTGAACCAAATGGCTCAAGATCTAACCGTTCATCTCATGATGTTCCTGATCTCACCGATCTAGAATCATCTCTCTCGATTGAAGCTTACCGATCTCAAGCCCTAATCAATCAAACATGATCAGACCAGATCTCACTTACAATCAGAGTTTAAACTCCTTAAAACTGAACCTCAACAATTCAGTCCACACGATCAGGCTTAAGTAAGCCATATCATCAAATTGTGCGACCCTGAGGGTTTCCTTTAAATGTCGGTAACGATAACTTACGTTATCACGATCAGTGAGGGGTATCTAGCAACACATCACTGTCTCCCGATATAAAGGAAAGAGTCTTCCAAGACTACTCCCAAAGCACAGCACAAGTGTGAATCCACTTCACTAGGCATACATGTTTCCTTTGCCACTGGATGTTCTTATTGGACAAGCGTGTCAAGCCTGTAGCTCCAATATGATGAGCATGATTAGATCAGATGAACATAGTCACCTGGGTATGGCCATACACTTTCTCAATCATCTCATTCGGGGGGGGGGCCTTTAGAACATCACACTCCTTAAGGAGACGGCAATCCTATATCTATCACTAGTGTCCTAACCTGACTCATGATCATTATCCAAGATAGTCTATAACCATTATGTTTCAAATGATATTGAATTACCTCAAAACAATGACAATCATCATTTAGAAACACAAGTGATCTCAAGTCAGAGGACATGTGCCACTTGTTGCATACAAGGATTATTCACATTGTGACAAGCAATTGAATATCCTAGTAGGGTCTGTCCAGTACATCCAATGTACCCATGAGTCTACATCTTATTCCATGCTCGAAGCATCCTATAAGATTAGAACACATATTAGTCTCAATCATATCAAGGCTGTCTCATGTTCACCAAGATATCTCGACTAAGGACATTACAGCATGTCAGCCTAGCTGAACAGCATTGAGACATTATTCAGAAGCACACTTATTGCAGCAGACAATGTAACATACTGAATAACAACCATTGCCTTTATAAACATAAGAGTTTATATACATGATACTCATAGAATCCCAAGGCCTCAAACATTAGCCTTAAGGGCATACCCCAACAATTTCCCCCTCTGCAGGTCCATTCGAAAATTCCTTCAAGTCAATTACTAAGCTGCTCAAGAACTCCAGAACAAGTGGTAGATAAGTGTACGGAGTCATCTGGAAGAACTGCTTAGCCTTGATCCTCTCAAGCATCCAAAGCACGTCCTCATAAAGCCCTAAGGCTTCCAATGTTCTTCGATCAGCATACTTGGCGTTGATGATTTTTCTTTCTAAAATTTTGTTGTATCTGGATTCCTGCATTTCATTTCTGAAGATGATCCCATGGGGGTTCCGTGTTTGAGATGATTCAGCAGGGGCTTTCCCCTTTCTTCTTGGATAAATTGACTTTGTTCTCAGTGCCATGAGTATGAACTCAAGCTGGAAACTTATAATTCAATGCATAACAATATAATAGTTTTAATCTAGTCATTGGCATCCTATCAACATGTACTACAAGTATTATCAGCTAAAAATAGAGTGAAAAATAGAGTAAATGTCGATGAACAGTGATTTTGAATTCGTTCTATAGGTCTCGGCTCAAATTGGTGACGAAAATCGGTCTTAATCCAGCAAAGGATCGATAGTGTGTCCTCTAACGAGTAAATGAAAACAAGAATCACTCAAAATGCTTGAGAAACGAGTGAAAGGGGAGAAACTTGATAAAAACTTCGTCAAATCATTAAAATCGGTGAAATGAGTACCTAATCGACGACGAAAGATGAACGGGAAAGGTCGCCAGCGTCCCCAGGTGGTCGGAGATGATCGAAAATCCAAGAACGGCTCAAAAACGAGTGCGAACGAGGGTAAAAACCCTAAAAATGGTCCAGTCAAAACCCTAAATATGGCATAGAGCTCGCGTGTCAGAAAACAAAATACGGCAATGTAATGTCTTACGGCACTGGCGTAAAATTACGACTGCTCTCGGATCAAAACTGGATCAGAAATACGGTACCGTAATATAACTTACGGTACTGCCATAAAATCTCGGGACCCCTCTGTATGAAAATGACTCAAAAATACGGTTCCGTGAAGCAGTTTACGGTACCGACGTAAAAATGAAGTAGCAAATTTTTTTTTTGATGAAAACAATCAAAAAAAAAAAAAATTTCATGAAAATACGGCACCGTAAAACAACGTACGATGGTGCCGAAAAAACAAAGAGACTCTCGGGTTAATTTTGGCAACAAATTACAGTACCGTGTAAGTAATAACGACGGTGCCGTAATTTCATCACAACTATCTGGTGGAAAGTGGATCAAAAATACGGTACCATAAAATACTTTACGGTAGTGCCGTAATTTGCATCAAATCACGATTTTCTTACAAAAATAAAAGAAAAATTAGTTCTAAGCAAAAATTAAGTAAAATAAAAAAAATAAAGGTTAGAAAGCTTGGGTTGCCTCCCAAGAAGCGCTAATTTAAAGGTCATTAGCTTGACCCTTTTGCACTCGGGTGTGATCATGAATTCCTCGATTGCCCCTCAGATCTTTCTTTGGGTTGGGCATCACATTGAAACAATCTCCAAATTTACTCCAAATTTTCTTTCCTTTGTCAAACAATCTAGATCTTCTTCTTCTTTTTCTTCTTCTTCTTGAAATTTTGTCTTTCTTTTCCTATAACACTTTATCAACTTCCTCAGAAGATTTGTTAGTTTCAATATTTGAGGATTCATCAAATAAATTGCAAACATCATAAACAATATCATCAATCACCTCAACACTACAACATGATCCTGAGTAAGAAAGTTTATTCAAAGAGTCATTAAGATTAAATTCAATAATGTTTTCACATATATCAAAAGTGATCTTTCCTTCTTTCACATCTACGTTTGCTTTAGTAGTGGCTAACAGTGGTCTACCTAGAATTATAGGGTTTTTGCAATTTTCTTCCATGTCCAAAACTATAAAATCTACAGGTATGAAAAACTCACCTATCTTGATTGAAACATTCTCTAAGATACCTACAGGATACTTTACCGATGAATCCGCAAGCTGTAAAGATATGGATGTAGGTTTCAGCTCTCCAATATTCAGTTTCTTGTAGATAGAAAGAGGCATTAGACATACGCTTGCACCTAAATCACATAAGGCTCGGTCAAAAGCCATAGTGCCAATTGAACATGGTATAGAAAAACTACATGGATCCTTCAGTTTTGGTGGCAGTTTATTTTGAATGACCGCACTACAATCTTCAGTCAATGTTACAGTGCAAGTACAATAATCATCTAACTTTCTCTTACTAGACAATATTTCTTTCAAGAACTTTGCATATGAAGGCATTTGAGAAATAGCTTCAGTAAAAGGAATATTAATGTAAAGCTTTTTCAAGATTTCAAGGAATTTGGCAAATTATTTGTCTAGTTTGTTTTGAACTAGCCTTTGAGGAAAAGATATTGGTGGTCTGTAGGGTGGAGGCAAATCAGACTTAGAATTATCTTCTTTACATGGCACATCCCCTTTTGGTTCATCACCCTTTTTGTAACATCCCACATTCTTAACCCCAAACAAATGGCACAATTCACAACTGATACAGGATGTTTCATATAAGATCGATCATATGCTAGGTAAAACCGAGTTCAAGAAAACACGATCTGAAAAATTTCCATAAATTCATACATACAAATTCACAAAACTCAAATCTCATAAATCTCATAAGGGTACCTGCCACCACGCAATCCTTGCACTAGACATATGCAAGGCAACAGTTATATCAAAACCGATTCAAATTCATAAAATCCATAAAGGTACCTGCCACCAGGCAATACTTGCACTAGACATATGCAAGTTACAGGGTATATCAAAACCGATTGCACGGAATATACAACAAGCCGAAATTCAAAACAAAATCACAAAATCGATTTTATAAACTCATACCAAACACCGAAACCAGGCTGAAGCCCGCGGTGACACAAAAATCAAACTCATAAGACTGCCATAACCGGCAACATAATTCACATAGTTCACATAGTCTCATGATTCATATAGTTCATATAGTTTATGTTAAGGCCACAACCGGCCCCAAGAATTAAGCATAAAAATTCTTAAAACAGCAAACAGCATAATTATCCACGCCAATGCACTCAAGACATGCGCCCCTGCTCTATGCCTGAAAATAGTGAGGGGTGAGCTACACAGCCCAGTGAGTGGATAGTCTAAATCGACCATCCATAACATACATTCAAAAATATAGGCAGATTATTTTTTTTTAAAATATTTAACAGAACATTATGTCAACATATAACAAAATAAAGAAACAGAAGTCATATAGACAGTTAAATGTACACACTAGCATATAACAAATTCAGGTTCTAGAGTTTTACTCTAACCCAATTAAACACATATATTCTAAACCAACTAAACACACCATACTTAATTAACCTAGTTGTCCAGCATATTCAGTAGTGACCAATATGGTCTAACCCGGCTTGGCCAAAGCACTGGGAGCTGCAAAATCTCGTGCAACACATAAACATGGATAGTGAGTAGAATCAAGAGGTGGCCCCCATCAGGTCACGACGTGGCACTTTGCTCTATCACCCCATAACACATCAGAGTGATGACATCAAGAGGTGGCCCCTGTCTGATCAAGACATGGCACTTTGCGTCTTATATCACCCCGTCACATAAAGAGTAATGACATCAAGAGGTGGCCCCTGTCTGATCAAGACATGGCACTTTGCGTCTTATATTACCCCGTCACATAAAAGAGTAATGACATCAAGAGGTGGCCCTTGTCTGACCAAGACATGGC